>OU343055.1:34134198-36534198 GCA_910593695.2 Ocypus olens | reverse complement strand
GCCATTTTTACACTAAGCTTTTGAAAGGGATTTGGATTCATATGAGCTGGTGTCAGTTTTAATAAAGTGCGTCCAGTTTTAGATTTGGAATCAATTTCATAAGCTTCTTTAATATCGCCTAAAGAAATATTCCAATCATCAGTTATGAATTTTCCATTTAATAAATTATTTCGAATACTCGAATAAGTGTGGAACATCATAAAGGGCAAATATTTTGTGCCCATTAACAGAAAAGTAAGGATGCTGTGCACTTACTTAAATGCCGCTCTATTATTTGTACCTTGATCGCAGGTAATCGATTTTGGAATTAATCAACAAAAATGAACTTTTTGTACTACCTCAACAATCATGTTTTTTAAATCTTCATTTTTCATACCATTTCTAGAGAGATAATATACGAGAGGTGATTTCCAATTCGAATAAAGTCCCCGAAACATAAACACCAAATAAATTCTGAGTCGCTAATTTCGGTTCTCTAGAAAAATTTCCATGATCCACAAAACCCTCGATTAAATCTAATGCCTTTGAATATTCCATTGACTTGCTGATGGACATTTCGTCAAAACATGTTACACACATCTTTTCCTTATGGGTCATGGTTTCCACTTTAATTTTAAGTTAACAATATATTTGAAAATCCAGGAGTCATTTTAGATTTTCCTAATCAGCATCGAATTGTTGAAAGGGAGGGCAAAATGACACCTTTTCTAAATAAAAACTTGTAAGCTGACGGGGATTTGAAATACAAATTCATCGCAAAATGCTTTTCATCTTCTTCCACTTTGAGTTTTGTTTGTGACCAATTTGCATTTTGATCAGTGTTCTCGAAAAACGTGATTTATAATTTAGCGTGCTTAAAATGGTTTTAATTTCTGATTTTGATTTAATAATTTTATTTATTTAATTTTTTTAACCCATTTATTGTATTTGATTGCTTCTTAATTGTACGAGTTTTTATGGATATTTTGTTGACAAGCCTTTTTTACCCTGGCGATGAGCTATGAAACACAAGTTTTCTTTTTGATCCCTGTTTAGGACTTGGTAAATTGTTATCTATAGGCTTTTCATGAGAATCTTCTGTTGATGTTATGTTGATGAGTTTTGCTAGGAGTTACTAACTACAATTCTTCATAAACATAAAATGTGATGTTGATGGCTGGGAACTATTTTGAGACAAATTTATTCTGTAAGTTTTTTTGGGGGTTAAAGCTTTTAAATTATCGGTAGTAATATACCTAGATCGAGGTTAATTATCAAAAAATAGTTTTTTGAGTACCTTGTTACCTAGTAATTTAACGAGACAATAACATTTGTTGTCTCGAGCTGAAGCTCTCGGTTAATAACCAGTTGACAACAAATGTTATGTCGAGATGATTTACTAAAAGGTAGAAGGTACGAAAAAAATGTGTTTTTGATAATTCATCCAAGCTCGCGGTATATTTGGGTAGATAATTTATCGAATGAAATAATAATAAGGATCAGGAAAAGTTATGGTTTATTACAAGCTGAATAGTTTGGTTTGCTACAAGAGTAATTGTAAAATTTAAAACTTAATGACAGTGACGTAATGTCATGAACATCATGTTTTTATAACCTTAAAAGCTACTCACCTAATTAGCGTTTTTCTGTTATCGATTATGACAATGCAAAACATTGTTGTAATGTCAAGCTACCCCATTAATTATCGATTTTCTGTTATCGCATCTATTATTATGTGGTAAATTATCAGCCGTAATACAACAAGTGGTATGATTATTACCGATGATATTTTGGAGTTGAAACCGAGCTGCAGATTCAACGAGCGCTAGCGCGAGTTGAATGTGTTATTAATCGGTTATTAATCGTACCACGAGTTATATTTAGTGAGAGAATATAACGAATAACCTTTTATAATCTTGATGACAACTCACATATTGCAATGTTTTAATTCGTCTTGTAGTTTCTTGCAGCACAAAGACTCCGTAAATTGTCGGCACTCTTTATTCCTCGCGGTGTTTCTGGGCGTCGTATTTTTCACCATTTCACTGATTTTACTGTTAGAAACTGCATCCCAATAATTTAGTATATCTATTTTGAGGTTTAAAATTCTGACAGGACCACAATAAAATATCACCGCCACTTTTGTTTTTTATCATCGCGGTGATACACATGCTGCTATGCATTTCCTTGCATCTGATTGGCTCAAAATACATTCTAGTAGACCATGAGTTGTATTCTCAGTATTATAATGTTTGGACGCTGATTGATTAAGGGGTTTGGCCACCTTGGCCGCTCGGAAAATGCGTTTTTTTTCTATTTGTTCCATTGTTACTTTTTCGGTAATATTATTCATATTGTTTTGGCATTTGAGAAGAATCCTCGTGTTAACCGCTGCTTGATCTTACATGCCAAAGAACATTCTCATCGGCCACCTATTGGTCCTCCGGTTCACAGTGTATGCATGATATAACTTGTCAAAACAATCGGTTCCCCCTTTTGTTTTGTTATAATGATCAATAACTTCCGGTTTTCCATCAATCGTCCGGGTACAACCGTTCAAATACGATGCCACTAAAAGAACAACTTTGTTCTTTTTTGGACTGTACGAGAGGAGCATGAGATCTTTAGTAAAACAGTATTTACTGGCCGTAATTTGCTTCTCTGCAATGTTCATGTTCAGTGGGATTTCACGTTTGTTTTTCCTTATTGTTCCTGTCAGGCTCAAACATATCGGTTCTTTGAGCATCCGTTCTACTATCGGAATAGAAGTGAACCAATTATCACAGGTAACATTCCGTCCAGATCCATGAATTGGCGTTGTTACTTCCCTAAGAAAGTATTCTGATACGGATTCGTTGGCCGGTGTTGATGTTTTCCCTAAGTAAGGGATGGCATTGTAATAGAAAAAAAAAAAGAAAATGAAAATGAAAAGATCATCAAAATCGGAGAAAAATTGATAATTATAGACAAAAATAATTAGCATGTATGACGTAGTCGCGTCATTCAAACTGATTATTTTTAACCCGTATTTGTTTTGATTTTATATACATGCGAAATGAACATCTCCCCGGAATCCAAGAAGTTGTTCATCAACAGTACAGTTATTGTGGGGCCTATAATATTTTTGGCAATTTACGATGAATTTGTCCCACAATTTCCGGATCGGAGCAAGTTTATCGGTATGATCCCTGGCTTTTTTCTCATCGAATCGTAGGCATGTCGATAAAAACATAAATCTAGCTCGAGACATAGTACATCTGTACACAGTTGTACCGTTGCGTTTATCCCACAGCCATTCGTAATTTACCGATGACTGTTTCCACAGACCACCATAATATAGCAATCCTATATATGCTCGGATTTCTGCAACGTCTGTGAGATTATGGTACGTTTGCATAGCTTTGTCTTCGGCCATCATGTGGGCGCAAACATTTTTAATGTTTTCGTTTGTATGCCCAGCAATTAACTGGAGCATTTCATTGTCGATCAGCAAATCAAAATACTCTTCGAATGTTGAGGCCGTGGTGCCAATTGGCCCAGGAATGTACTCTTGTGTACTTTTATCCATTAAACGACCGACGTGGAAGTGCAACAATATATTATATTTGAAATACATTTTATATTATTATTGAATTATTTTATATTATTATTGTATGTTATATACATCATCGTTATTCATATTTCAAAATTTCTATTCCTGATTTTCATTTAGAAAATTGTATTTACTTCTATAAGTAGCTGTTCAAACAGTTATACACACACACACACACGCACAAACACACAAACAATAAGATACATCCTTCGTGTACCTGAGATTCGTTCTGAGTATTTCGTTGACCACTTGTAGCCGTTAACGCCTCTCAAAATTGTTACCGGCCGACCACGAGTCCGAGACTGTAATAGTCTCGTGTTCGACGCGCAATTTTCTAGATCGGAATCGAAGTCCTCACTTTCTTCCTCTGTCGCGATATTCCGAATCTTCAGAAATATGATCCTCCTCTTCAGAGACTTCACCTCCGATTGGAGGTTGCTCGTCGAACTCTTCGAGCAATTGCTGTTGAATAGTTTGAGTACGTAAATTATAAGCCATCACGACTAGAGTAGTGACACGAAAAACAGCAGTCCGGACGCCGAGTCGAGCAGACCTACTACAGCAGAGCTCCAGATCCATAACCGTACCCGTTTTTCAAGTCGTTCTCACGACTAGCAGAACGGACCTATAAATTCTTGGATCGACTAGCCGTTTTCACAGCTCACCATGTCGGACGACTACGCTGCGCAGTTCGCCAGGACTCAGGCCGCGACCAAGACGCCGTACTCAAAGAAGGGGTCCGGGACAAAGTGCCGAATCGGTATTTTGCCCAAAGTGCCGAATTTCATACTACCGACCATGCCCAAAGTGCCGAACGACGCTAAGCGACGTCGCATCGTTCGTAGACAAGGCGTCGGAGCCGAATGCGAATCGGCAGTTTGGATATTCGACACTTTGTGCTTACGCCGACCTCTCAATAAGGTCTAAACAGCCGAATGCACGCTGGTTCGGCACTTTGGTCCTTCCACGCACCTACGAGTAAAGCCAAAATGCCGAATATTTATATTATAATACGTTTAAAACAAAAATACTATTTGTTTTATTTTTAATAGAAAAAAAAACATTCTCCAGCCCTGAAACCATCTACGTTCTATTAATAAACTTCTATTATCAAAAATTATTTTTGCAAATTAAGAGGTGTGCATTCGGCATTTTGGGCCCTACTCATAGGTGCGTGCGAAGACGTTCTGTCGAATAACCAAAGTACCGATTCTCATTCGGCTCCGACGCCTTGTTTACGAACGATGCAACGTCGTTCGGCACTTTGGGCATGGTCGGTAGTATGAAATTCGGCACTTTGGACATTCGGCACTTTGGGCAGGTCCCCAACGAAGCCAGGATGCAAAACCTCAAACTCCACGAGCAAACACGCCGAAAGAAGTCCTGGCGATCTTGGGAACCAGAGTTTAGAGAAAATTAATCCCCTTTTTTTTTGTTTCAGGACAGTCTGCAGCGAGGACAACAATGAGTTCCCGGTGGCTATTCTTCTGCTACCGAACTCCAACACTAATCCAGGTGGCATTTTTTCCGCCACCGAACTCCAACACCGAACCCACACCGAGACGAGGCGGCACACGGCACAAACCAAATGGACGTCTATCCGCGCAGCGATAAGTGGAGGAGTTTTAGCTGGTATACCCTTCGGGGATTTCAGCACTACCCCGCTACGGAGATGTCTATAAAAGATTTCTCCTCCACACTTAAAAAAAAAAAAATCGAAAACAAACGACTAGAAATTTTATTTTTAAATCCGACTTCCAGAATCGTGAATTCTGTACTTACGGTTTGATAATCCACGGAAAAAAATGGAGAAAAAAAATGCTCTGAATTTTGTTTTTTTGGCACAATAATCACACGGGGTGTCGTATACCCCACAAATTATCATGAACCGACTTAAACAGCTACCACAGTAATACTGCCGTGTGAGCTCAAATAATACCTGTTGGGGTCCGTAGTAGAAGGTTCAAACTACCTGTAGATGGAATGACATGTCCAGTTTACTTTCATTTTCAGGGCCAAATTCGACGTCAAAAAAAGGCTGGTGTGTATCGCAGCCCTAGTGACTATTAAAGGTTAAACTATTTTCAATTTGCTGAAGGCAGTAATTGAAGATTTTGATAGTGTTTTAAACAATATGGATGATGAAACATGCAATACTTTTAAAATGGTATTTGAGGAAACACTAATATTTTCAACATTCAATATTTTGAATGTTGAAAATCCTGACTATTATAATTTAAACCATCACAAAACGGGTTGACTTATGTAAGTGGTTATTTTAAAAAAACAAGCATAATTGTCAATTATGTTTGTCAAGTATGCTAGGATCAAATGAAATGTCAAGTAGTAATTTGTATATTAGTTTTCGAGCATTTGAAAGTAATTTAGATACTACTTTTGGTAAATTGATAATTCCTTCAGAAAATTTTATTAACTACATAAAGAGGATGGACATTTTATTTTGTGAAGAGTTCCTTCATCTCTCTATAGAAAATAATGTTAATTGTTAAAAGAAAGCCCTTGCATACTTTTTGAAATCGATTATTTGTTATCATTGTTGTAAGAATATTTTTTACATTAAAATTTGCAAACAATGATGTTAAGAAACAAAAAAGATTGAAGAGGAAATGTAATTTTTTTTTACAAATTCAACATTTGTAATATAATCATGCTAAATTGCACTAAAAGTTGATATCGTTAACAGGTAGTGAGTACACAAACCATACAGGCATCATTTAACAAAATAGTTCAATAACTCATCATACGAATCATTCAAGCTAGTAATTGCGCTATAAATACCTAAAATATTAATGTTAAATACGTTTAGATTCTTAGACTTAGAGACAGTTATGATTTTCATAAATTCAGACGTAGTACATTTCAAAAGCATTAAAACCATAATTAAGTGGAAAATGAAGTGTCACAAGTATAAATTTGAATTAACTTTAATTACTTGATTTCGTCCGAGCGGATTTCTAGTTTTCAAGTGTACTTTAGTACACGTCTTCATACGTATGGTAAAAATGATTTGTGGCACATAATGTCTTTATCTAGTCCATTAGAAAATAAAAGTATCTATCCTTCAAATGCAGCCATATAAAATTGTGTTGACCCCAACCTGTGCATCACAGGCATTCTTCATCTGTGTGGTTTCCCAACCGAATTGCTTATCGCCAGCTTGTTTACTCTGTCATTTATTCACTGATTTCAATGAACTAAAAACCAAAGTCAATGGCCGTTTAAATTTTAACAAATGGCTTTAAAATTGATTTTTTTTTTCAATAATAACTTCATTGCCAAATAATAGCTAACTTAATAAATTTGCAACATGTCTAGTAATTCGCTATTGTCCATGATTATGTCTGAAAGACACACTAATAACAAATGGTTGACATTACTTATACAATAAATTAGATTTGTCGATTCGAATTGTTTTCAAGGCACACTACATTTGTTACCAAAAAAGTCATGTGAGCAAGATTCATAATGATCTTTTTCTGGTATAAATATTAACTTAAAATCAACATAACGGGCATAATTGGATTCAGAAAAACAATGTCTAATATTATAAAATTATATGTGGCTATTTAAAATTTTAAAGTCGACTATCATTTGGCAATGAAGTTGATTTTGCAAAAATATATACTTACCGTCACTTTATGGTATTTAAACGGCCATTGACTTTCTTTTTTAGTTCATTCAAATCGGTCAATAAATAACAGTTATGGCTTTGGGAGTTTTTAACGAACACAGGGAATATCAAAATATTTGAAATAATTTTTAATTAATTTTAAATAAGAAAAACTCCTTTTGCCGGAAGCCACAGTTATCGCTATTGTTAAAAATATTCTCAGACTAATACTGAAATTTGGAAAACAAGGAACTAAATTAAATGATTTAAAATTGCTAAAGGTTTTAATTGGGAATGATCTGGAAATAATTATCTAAAAGGTAACAATTCTTTTAGTAGTTCCAATCCATCTAAAACTCTTGTTAATTTTTCGTTTTCGGTTACCTGTAATTTATTATCTAAATCCATACAACATTTTCTTAGTTATTCGAGCTCTGCAGAATGAAATACTAGCAAAAATTTAAACAAGAAGCAATTTTCTATTAGTTCAAAACGTTCAGATATCGAATTAATAGCGATGTCTAAAATTTCAAAATAAAAGTGAATTTATAAGACGTGTGTTGGTTTAAATTCGTTTATTTACAAACATATACAAAATAACCGGTAATTATGAAAGTCGTCGTGGTGAGGTGGTGGCTGTGGAGGGCCTTGCCGGGGGCCCGAAGAATGCTGTCTTCGTCGTGGACGGGGGCGTAGCTGCGGCACCTGCGGCGAGTCGACTGGTCTGGGTGGCGACGGTACGGTCGTCGTGGTCGGAGAGCGGCGGCTAGTCCGGGTGGGTAGGCCGGACGGGGGGCTAGGTGTACACGTCTGGTGATGTTGCTTGAGCGTAGAGTGACGGGGTCTCGTGGATGTTATGTCGTCGGAACGTACGATAATATAGTTTAGGCTTTGAGGTTATAAGGCCGTCGAGACGAGCGCAAATAATCTGCCGATTTGGCGCTGATCCCTGGTTTTTTTATAGGGGCTGGCTTCTTTGTGTGAGGGTGGATATTTGGAGGGAGGCCCGATAAGGACCGATGGTGGGATGAAGATCGGTGCGCGTAGGGGTATGCGGGTGCCGGGACTACCTGCGAAGGGCCGGGCGCCTCGGCGCGGCATGGGTTTCTTCGTTACATCCTCCCCCTCTGTTGCTGACATCGACCCGATTAAGTAACCAGGAGTTAGGGCTGCTTGCGGGGGCGGCCGCGTTTCCTGATGGGGTAGGTGGGTTGGAGGTCCTCCTCGTGTCCAGTGAAGGGGTGAGGGCGGAAGCATGGAAGAGTCCGATTGAGGTCTTCGGATCATTCAAAGATGCTGCCTCAAACGTGGTCGATTCTCTCACCTGCAGAATAACGTAAGGGCCGTCTCGTTTTGGAGCGAGTTTGGCGCTGAAGTGCTTCTTGGATTGGCTTAAGAGATGGGTATCGATCCATACGTGATCGCCTGGTAAGTAGGCTGGGGTCGGTATCCTAGCTTTGTCGGCCCTTCCTTTTGTCTTGCTGGTGGTCAGCGATTTGGTGGGCGGCCTCCAGGGTGTCAGCCAATTGGAGGAATGCGGCGTTATTTCCTCTACGAAATTTTCTGACTGCACGATGTTCTTCAAATCTCGGCTGACGTCTTCGGCGGTTCTCAACTCGCGGCCAAAGGTCAAGTATGCGGCGCTGTAGCCGGTGCTGCTACAGTTGTGTGAGTTCATCGCAAATCTGATGGCTGGCAATTGGTCGGGTCAAGTGTCGTGATGCTTTCCCACGAGGATGGCCAGTTGGGTCTTCATGTCGCGGTTCTTCCTCTCGACTGGGTTCGCCTGGGGGTGGTATGACGGAGTGAGGTGGTGCTGGATTCCTAGACTAAACATCATATGCTGCATAACTGCGCTCACGAATTGCGTTCCATTGTCTGAAATACAGCGTCGTGGTAGTCCGTACCTCAGGAATACGTGGTTTACCATGGCGGCGCATTCGTTAGCGGTAGCTTTCTTGATCGAGAGAATTTCCACCCATCGGCTGGCGAGGTCTTCTACTATTAGGATGCTCGTGTAACCTTCCGGAGACATAGGGAGTGGTCCGAATAGATCGAAGGAGATCGTCTCGAATCTTTGGTTTGGGGCGGTGGTTTGTAGTAAACCTGCCGGTTTCATGTTACTGGGTTTGTATCGCTGGCATTCGTAGCAACTCTTTAGGTGCTTTGCGATATCATCCCTCATCTTTTTCCAGAAATATTTTTGTGAGAGTCGGCTGTAGGTTCCGTGGTAGCCGTAGTGGCCTGCTCTGGGGCTGTCGTGGAATTCCTTCAGTAGAGCTTGGACTTCCTGGTGCGGGATGCACTGCTGAGCGTCCTCACTAGCGACGTCCGGATGGTAACGGTATCCTTTTCTGCTCCCAGTAGACGGCATTGTCGGTTCTGGGTTCTGTTTCTAGGGCATTGATTATTGCTTTAAGTTCTTCGTCCTGTTGTTGTCCTTCACGGATGTCTTTAGCGCCTCGCTGAGGTACGTCTATGTGGACAGTATTGACCTCACAGGGTGGTCCGGGCATCCTAGAGAGGGCGTCGGCCACATAGTTTGACCTGCCGTTGACATATTTAATGGTGATGGCAAATGGCTGGAGCTGGAGGGCCCATCTGGCCAGCCTTCCCGTTGGGGCTTTGAGGGTCATTAGCCAACGGAGGGCCTGGTGGTCTGTCGCAATGGTGATGGCAGAACCTTCCACATATCCGCGCTGGCGAGGGCTTCTCTCTCTGTTGTGGTGGAGTTGCATTCTGCGGATGTAAGCAGTCTGCTTGTGTACTCGATTGGGTGTTCCTCGGGCCCCTCCCCCTGGACCAGAACAGCTCCTGGGGCGTAGTCGCTTGCGTCGGTGCGAATGGTGAACGGCTCTCCTGGCTCAGGGCGGTGCTGAGTAATTCTTTTAGTTTTTCCATTGCCGTGGCTTGGGGTTCGTCCCATCGTCAGGCGGCATTTTTTCTTAGTAGTTTTGTGATTGGTTGTGCCTGTTCCGCGAAGTTGGGGATGAATCTCCTGTACCACGAGCATGTTTGTACAAACGAGGTGGCCTCTTTTGAGTTTTTCGGTATTTTCCAAGTCCGTATGGCTTGTATTTTCTCCGGGTTGGTCGAAATTCTTTCATCCGAGATAACGTGTCCCAGGAATACGAGGCGGTTTGCGCACAAAACAGATTTTTCTCTTTTTCCTGACAAGGATTAGGCGAAGAGCGTTCGGAATACGTCGTTTAAGTCTTGCGCGTGTTGCTCGAACGTGTCCGATAGTATGAAGATGTCGTCTAGGTAGGCGATCATTTTCACGTGGCGTAGCTTGGCTCTGAGGCGATCCATTGCTCTCTGAAATGTTGCGGCGGTGTTTCGCAGGCCGAACGGCATTCGATGGAACTCGAATAATCTTACGGGCAGGTGAATGCTGTTTTCGGGACATCTTTATCGGCGACCGGGATTTGCCAATATCCGCAGCGCAAATCGAGGGTGGATCGGAATTTTCCGGTTGTTCCAACGTGGAGCAAATCGTCTATTCTGGGTGGCGGGTAGCGATCAGGAATCGTGATGGCGTTCAGGGCGCGGTAATCGACGCATAATCTAGCCGTGCCGTCCTTTTTGGGTACCATTACCACCGGCGAAGACCATGGTGATAACGAGGTTTGGATGATATCATCTTCTAGCAGTTTTTTTTTTGTTCGGACAATTCTTTCTTCTTTTGCGGAGCGAGGCGATATGGTTTGGCGCTGACTGGTATCGCCTGTTCCAATGTGATGTGTGGCATCCTAGGTGCGAGGGTTTTTTGTGGGCGGTGAAGGCGGCACGGTTTCTTTCCAGCAGTTTATCCACTTCTCTTCTTTGTTCCTGTGTTAAGGCCGTCCCTTTTGTTTCTTTCAGCTTTACCGAGAGCGTAGCAATGTCCATCGGGGTTGGTTCGAAGAAGAAAAATGTTGACTCGGTGGGCTGTATTTTCCTCGGGGGTTGTAAAAATAGATCCATTTGGGCCTTCTCCCCGGGCGCGTCGTTCCCTGTGGGGGTGATTTTTTCCTTCTTCGGTCTAGCGGCGTCATATTTCGGATGGTTGCCTCCTGCGAAGGTCCATACTTGCTGCCCTATGTCTAGGATGATTTCTGCTTTTTCTAGGAAGTCCGTCCCTAGGATTGTTTCCCTTGTTCTACTATTCGGTAACACGTGCATTGTGGTGTTTACTGTTCTGCCTTTCAGGGTTACGGCGATTTCAGTTTTCAGGACTGTGTCGGTGCGGATGAGTCCGTTGGCAAAAGAGAAATCCTTCTTTTCCGCAGAAAACGTGTTGCCGTTCCTCTTCATGGCGTCGTATAGTTTTAAGGAGGCCACACTGATGTGTGAGCCTGTATCGGGTAGGGCGTATTCGTGTTTCTCGTTGATTGCTACGAATACGTGTGGTCTCCTGGTGTCCATTAGTGGACTGATTGCTGAGATGTTGCTTCTTTTTTGGGTGCAGGTGGGGCACTTGCTCCACATCGTGTTCGGGCGTCCGTATCCGTAGCATTGGAATGGGGCCGGGTTGGTCGTGTTTTCTCGTTGCTTCTTTCTGCACTCTTCGGTGCGGTGTCCTTGAATTTTACAATATCCGCAACGTGGTTTCTCTGTATTTTTCTCGCATCCTTTCTCTTGTAGAATTGCTTCTCGAGTTTTAATTAATAATTCGTTGAACGTATCGAATGACGTCATCGCCACTCTTGTTCGGATGTCTAGGTGTAACCCGTAGATGATGTCTAGCTTCGGCGATTCATCCATCGCTTTGTCCAGACAGCTGAATAGTGCTCGGTTTTTCAACACGAATTGATCAGTGGTCGTGTTCTTCCCTTATTTCTCGACGAATATTTGTAGAAATATTTTGTAGTTTGGGATGGCAGGTGCGCAGGTGCGTAGTGCTGCTAGCAGCTGATCCCAGGTGTCGATGTTACTTCTAACTCCGTACCACCATTCCTTGGCGGTACCGTCGACAAGGAGTTGGAATCCTATGATTGCGTCTTCTTCGGAGATGTTTTCTACGATAATATAGTTTAGGCTTTGAGGTTATAAGGCCGTCGAGACGAGCGCAAATAATATGCCGATTTGGCGCTGATCCCTGGTTTTTTATAGGGGCTGGCTTCTTTGTGTGAGGGTGGATATTTGGAGGGAGGCCCGATAAGGACCGATGGTGGGATGAAGATCTGTGCGCGCGGGGGTACGCGGGTGCCGGGACTACCTGCGAAGGGTCGGGCGCCTCGGCGCGGAATGGGTTTCTTCGTTACAAATTCTAAATTTTTCCCTAGGATCCAAAACACTTTCATCGCGTGACTCATAATTGAACGTTTTTTTTTTCTTATACGAAATGCAACTTAAATCCCAATTTAGTACGCAAAATCGGACGTATCATTAATAAAATTGTCGAAATTTTGTTTGTTCCTTTTGGAAACTAAATTTTTATTCTTTATTTTTTAATGCTTCCACACACTATGCTAAGTTAATGTCTGATTTTTGCAGAATTTTGCTCACAATATTTATTTTTTCAAGTAAATCATGCCATATTACGAAAGAACATACAAATTTATATAAAGAAAGTTTAAGTTTTTTGTTAAAGATTTGGCCACATCTTTAACTTCTACGTCTTTTGCCTCATCCGATATTTGAGTAAGGGCTTCGAGTACACGTTTTAAATTTTGCTTCAATGGAATTAATGCGTTAAGTATCCCACTAAGTCTTACTTAACGGTTTTAGTGAAAATTGTTAATATTTTTGTTTTAAAATACCCCATCTAGAAGGTGATGCTGAAAAAAATTTAAAACTTTCTAAACTATCGGGGGTAATGCCACAAGAGGTTTAATTTTACCGGATAAATTGTAGCCATTGAATCGATACAAATTTCGAGAATGAATTGAGATGGAAAAATTTTGCCTAATCTCAATTCAACCAAGAAAGGGTCAAGCGGAATAAGTATGCAAAATATGCCCCTGCACGTATTATGCTCTAATTAATATCATAAGTTTGCATCCATGTGGTATTAAACTCTACCAAATTTTTACCTCGAAATTTAATTTTTATGGGAGATATGGAGGGGAAATGAAAAATTTAAAAAAATATTTTCCTCAAAAACGGCTGAACCGATTTCAATGAAAAAAATATATGTTATAACTATCAATGAGACTATTTTCTAGAAAAACGAAAAAAAAAACTGATAAAAATTTCAGGTGAAAATTTTGTTTTGAATTTTTCATTTTTTTTTTTTTAGGTTATGTTCTATAGTGACACCGACCATTTTTTACATATATATATTCTTTTAAATGTTCCTTTCATCATTTGTTTTTCCAATTTTTTTGGAATGGTGCAACATTGTGAAAAAAAAATCGTGTACATGATCCTTCAGCACAAACCTGTTGCATTTTTATTGCCGAAAAAGTTATTATTGTCTGAATTATCATTATAAAAACAAATTCCTTCATTTTTTTAATGATAGTAATGATAATAATTAACAATTTAACTTAAGAATGTTATTATAATAACATACATGAACTAAGAGATTTAAAAGCCAAATGTGATAAGTATTATGTAAATCTTAAGGTGGGATTCTGTTTTAAGGTAATCCACCAAGTACTCTGCCATCCAAATCTTTTGAAATATATAAATCAGAAGATGATTACTTATAAAAAAGCATTAAAAGTTCAATTAAACCAATTCCGTGAATATAGAAATTAGTACAGATTATTGCTATTCATCATGCGTTATGATTTGGTGATACAAATTGCCGCTTTAACTTTCTTTGGATTAAAGATAAGTAAACTTTCTCCTTCATTCCATCAAAAAAAAAATGTATTCAAAAACTACAGCGATTTCAAAACAAGCTTCTAGAAAGATTGAGAACGATCAAAAATGCAATTGCGCTTAAACAAATGTTCAATTTCAAACCTGTGGCGTGCGCAAACCTGTGGCGTGCCAGGAACATTCAGAAATGATTTCCAGGTGGAAGAACTTGTTTCTTCGCTTTGCCACCAAATGGCTGCTTCTCCTGTAGCGAAGTCCTTCAGAGCCTCGTTATCGGTGATTTCCTCGTTTTGTTTATAAAGCGTGATTTGTTTTATAAAACTCTCCACTCGTTGTGGGTCTTTTCTTCCATCAAATTGATGCGGGCAAGCGGCACATCCTCTTTTCTGGCGTTGTCCAATAGATTTGCTGAACATTTCCCAAAATTTTGAGTGGAATTCCTCCTCTGAGCGGATTGACGCGGCTAGATTTGTTGCTTGTTTTGCCATCTTCTTTGTATTTGACGTCGTGTTCTTTTTCTCGCTTTTCTCTGTGGCCCGACGTTGGGACGCCAATGTGAGAAGGGTGTTTAGAATAAGTTGGTGTTTTTTTTTGGAGGTAACGGACGCTGCTATGTAGTGAAGTGTGAGGTGTAATGGGAGAAAAAGGTCCAGAATTTTGATATAGTCCGCAGGGAGCAATAACCAGATGGAGTGTGTGCTCAATCACTATATTTCGCTATAACTAGCCAACGTTTCGCATAAAACATGTACGCATCATCAGGACCTAAAATTAAATGTAACAAAAGTTTTAGTATCGTGCAAAATGATCAAAAAAGTAAAAAAGTAATAGCTGAGGGCAGTGAACATGAAAACAAAAGAGGTTAAACTTACTATTCTATTAAACGATTAAAATAATGATGTCCTGCGGCGCCAGAGACGACCGCGCGGTGATGCGGTTAAGAAGTTCGACATGATAATATTGAGTTGAAACAGCGTAAAAATTTAAAAATACATAAGCACATCGCAAATAACATGTGCGCGTAACGTGATAGGGGCGGAACAAACCACTTAAACCAGAAAATACACAGTGGATGCACAGATTAAAAACACAGTCGGTAGGTGTAAATTTGACAGTGCAAAATGGCGTACAACACTGTTGCGGTTCGATCCGGTGGAATCTCGCGGTGGGGAAAGGAGATGAAAGGGGCAACAGTCTATCGAGGCTGGAGGTGTTGGTGGGAAACAGTGTACGAAAAAGCGCGGCAAAGATTGTTTTCCTTCCTTCATCCGAACCGTCGAATAAAGCCGACTTAGGTCTAGATGAAAGAAGGAGAACAACCCCTCACTCGTGTACCAAGAGGTAATGTAGTTGCAATCGTCCAACGGTACACAGGCCCTGACCCAGTGCGAAACTGAAAACCGCCACATTATGTCGATGTGCCATCCGAAAAATAAAACAAAAAAGAATGGGAGAAAATTGTAAGAATAATAATTGAAAACTATGGGTTGTACGGGAACGACAATGAGAACAGCAAAAATTTTGAAATGCGAAAGGAAAAATAACGGTTAAAAAACTGTATGAATCATCCCTCTCCGTTGCGTAGTAGCAAAAAAAAATTGATCCACGCTCTCGATAGATTTCGTGAAGAGTTCGCGCGCCTGATACATTCATTTTCAAAAGTGACAGTGCGATGGTAACCATTTGCAATAATTTTCCGAAATAATTGGAAATAATGGGCTATCGTTAATTTTTTTAACTTATTACGTTTTATGTCGAGTGTCTAGATTTGTTCTGCTATTTACAATACAATAAATCTCATCAAAGTCATTGCATACAGCCTAAAATTTATTCAGGTGTTAGCTTGTAGTTTATATAACATGACAATAATCGTCAGTCGGCATCAGAGTGGTGGAAAGTCCGTCAGCTGGACCGTAAAAGACGCCGCGCGGTCAACGTATTCAAACGCTGCGCTTCACTTCGGAGGCCCAACTGACGGTCTTTCCACTGTTCTGGTGGCGTCTGACGATTATCTTCATGTTATGTGAACCACAAACCATCCACTAAATGAGTTCCAACCTTCATACTATGACCTCATTTTCACAGTTTACCGACAAGTTGATACGTGTAACTGACTCAGATTCCACCTCCAGACAAGCGTCTGACGGGTTTTTTTTATGAATTATTGTTAGTAAATATTTACCTCAACAATTTTCAGCGTGCATAAAATAACTTCAGAAAAATTTTCTTGACAAGTTGCTGCTACCACAACTAAACCCACCGCTAGTGGAGGGTCTGACGGTCGGATACCTCATGAACAATATAGGAACTACCAATGGTATAAAATCCAGCGTATATAAAATGACTTAATTAAAAGTGACACTACCTCCCGGACTATTACGGGCCGTGAGGTGGTGGAGCGCAACGGTATCGTTGATCAGGAACGACGTGTTCAGAAGATGTAGGTGATAGCTGGGTGGATCTCCACTTCGTCGGCTGGTTTACAGGGGTTAAAGAATACTCCTCGTAGGTGGCGAATACTCCGTCGTAAGCGGGTTCGGATATCAGATATCGGCTTGTAATTGTTGGAGAAGATTCACTTGGTTGTTGTTCGAGTGGATGTCCGACTCTTAGAAGACTCAGAATGAATCTGCCGTCTTTTTTTTTTGTTGAAGAGAGGATCTTTTATAGACACCCCTATAGTGGGGTACTGTTGGAGTCCTCCCCCTGAAGGGCAAGAGTATACCAACTATAATAATAATAATGCTTTATTAGTGCTATTACCAGTTGGCTTACACAAGTCTACACAAGCAAGAGAGTACAGATTAAAATTTCCATAGACATTAAAATTACAATTACAAATCACAAATTAAAACTACAGTTACAAATCACAAATTATAACAGCGATTACAATCACATATTAAAATTACAGTTACAAATTTCACAATCAAAATTACAACTACAATTACTGATCAAAAAACCACAACTTTAAATAAAAATGGAAATTAAAAGCAAAGTTCTGATTGAAATTGCAATTAAAAACAATACAAGTAATAAAAAAAAATAAAAAAATCCAAATAAAATCCAATCAAATGAATTTTATCAGAATGTATGACCCAGAAACTCCTCCAAGGTATAGAATGCATTATCAAGCAAAAATGTTTTTATTTTTGCTTTAAATGTTATAAAATCTAGATCTCTGTAGTCAGTGGGAAGTTTAAAGAACTTTAAACCGTAATAATTGATCCCATTCCTCGACCTCTGGAGTCTTAGAGAAGGTAAGCATAAGTTGTCCATCATTCGTGTATCATAATTATGATTCTGGGAGAGTACTTTACTATTATCAAAGTACTTCTTGGTTAAAATTAGACAATTAAGAATATACAGACATGGAAATGTTAAAATTTTTAAGTTTAGGAAAGCCACCTTGCAGTCATCACGATACCCCAGGTCGTATAAAATACGTACAGCTTTGCGTTGGATTCTAAAAATTCGGTGTCTCATTGAAGCATGACCCCAGGCAACTATGCTATATGAGAGGTGGGACTGGAATAGTGCAAAATAAGCGACAAGCAGCATTTGTGAGCTAACATTGTTTTTTAATCCTCTTAAGACAAAGATGTCTTAAAACTCTCCTCAGAGTAGAGCGGAAGGAGACCGAACCTTGACCCTGGTCAACCGCTGGGGAACAGAATGAAATGTCTGGATTGCTGTTTATGGGTCCGTTCGGCTGCACCTCCCTCGCGCTTTCGCGCGATTATGGTGCAGGCGCCCGGCCCCGTCGCAGTGGAGTGATGAAGCTAGTTTAATAAATTAAATTACTACTCCTCTAGGTCGGTTATGTCTGCGTGAAACAGGGACGTCGTATTTGGGAAAAGGAATTTTGGTGGGTGGGTTTAGTTGAGAGCTCTTTGATGTGCTCCGACACACTCGGCGTTTTAGTGTCGCGATGTATTTGCGTATTCCGCATATAGGCGTCTTAGCGAGAGGTTTTGCTGCCGTTGGAGCGCATCGATTCGCGAGCTAATACAGTAACCAAACACGACCGAGCCGTAGGTCATTTGTGGTCTTATAACCATCTTATAAAGATTAATTCTGTTTTTAATTGACAGTTTGGATCGCGTGTTAATGATCGGCCATAGATGATTAAGCGTGGCTTTAGCTTTATTGACCGCGAGCTTGATGTGTTTGGCCCAATTTAGGTGGTTGTCGAGGACGACGCCCAGGTACGTAACGTGATCGAGAAGCGGGATTTGCGTGTTCGCGAATTTAAATGTGAGCGGGTCGGGGGGCTGCATGCCAGGGCGCCTAAAATGCACGGCCTTACTTTTATCGGGATTAATTGCAATGCGCCATTTGATTGCCCATGCCTCAAAGGAATCAATGGCGTTTTGCATTCTTTTTTTCTAGATGTTTTTTAGTTTTAGGGCGTGTTTGCGCGGCCGCGGAAAAGAAGCGCCGTATCGTCAGTGTATTGCGCGGTCATAACAGGCGTAAGGACTGGAATGTCGCCGACGAAGATGTTATAAAGCGTCGGGGAGAGGCAGGACCCCTGGGGCACCCCGGCTTCTATGTGCCTCCGCGACGAGTTGGCTGCGATTACTTTGGTGTGAAATTGGCGGTTGTGCATGAAATTGTGTGTGAGTTTAATTAGGTATGGCGGATACTGATGTTTGATCATTTTGTAAGTTAGCGCCTCGGGCCAGACTTTATCGAACGCTTTATCCACGTCAAAGAACAGTGCCGCAGTGTCTTTCGCGAAAGAAAAACCCTCAGTGATATATTCCGTGACTCTAAGCAGTTGGTGTGACGTAGAGAGGCCGGCGCGGAAACCGTGTTACGTATCGGAGATGATGTCGTGCGCTTCTGTGTGATCGCGAATGCGCTTGAGTATAATTTTCTCGACGATTTTACCTAACACGCTAAGCAGACTGATTGGACGATAGCTTTGTGGAAACGTCGGCGATTTCCCCTGTTTTAGGATGTTAATAACAGAGGCGATTTTCCACGCCTGCGGGAAAATACCGAGTCTCATCGAGGCGTTCGCGATATTGAGCAGCGCGACCCTACCTTTGCGACCGAGGTTTTTTACCATCGTGTTGGATATTCCGTCGTATCCCGGTGCCTTTTTGGTCTTGAGCGCTTTAATTTCCGCGTCGAGCTCGGCTTCAGTGGTCGGAATAATTTTCGGTTGTCCGTCGGCGGTGGCGAGAAACACGTTAACGGTGTTTTCGACTTCCCGCGCGAAGTCGTCGTCGTAGGAGGGGTTCAGAGTGAACTGCTGCTCGAGCGAGTCGGCGGACGCTTCAGCTTTGTCGCTAGCTGTGTAGGCGAGACCCCTAGGCCCGTGAATCGCGGCATTGCCGTGCGGTTTGCGTTTGAGCGTTTTAGTGATGGCCCAGAATTTCTTCTGCGAATCATGCATGAACTCAATTTTACGCGCCCAACGCTTTTGGCGGAGCTCGCGGATCTTGTCTCTGACCGTCGCACAGTGGGCTAACTCGGTCCGAAACCTGGACATAGACGAAAAATGTATACAAAACTCCACAAAACTAGGTCCTAATAGGTTTATGGGGTCGCTGATTACGAATTTGATGTCAAATTTCAAAAATTCAAAATGGCGGGGCTAAAATATAAATTCAGCGGATTTGTGTGAATTTTTGGATATGAGGTAGTTTGAATTGACTGATGAAGCATAAAGTGGTTTGTTGACGGATTCTGATTTTTATTAAATGTTGTTTACTTTAGTCAAAATCGTAATCATGTTCTTCGCTTACATGTACGTCGCTTTCGTCCGCGTAATCGGGTTGTACATCGAAGGAAGGCTCATAGAGCAAATCTAGTACCTCGGCAAGTACCTCTTTCTTCTTTGATATTTCCATGTGCTGAAAGCTGGATATCAGAGGGTCTGAAGATGCCAGGAGACGATGGAATACGTCGTGCATGGTTTTCTCCCGGGAGTACTTCCGCGTGAAATCTTCCCGGTAACGACGAATGTCTTTGTTCCGAGCCTCCTACGCATCTTCAGACAACCTACTGATTGGGAGTGGAGCCGCTTCGACGATCGCGTATCCGTGCAATAGTACGATGTGCGCAGATGTGGGCATCGGGTACCTTCCGTACAATTTGACGTACTGTCTGGCCACATCTAAGCAATAGAGTTTGAACTTTTGGACGTTGATAGCATACCAACTCGACATCGTTTGCAAGATGACTTTGCACTTTGCCATCAATTCTTCGTCGATCCCCAAAATCTTTGCCGTCACGGATACGTCCTCGAAGAAGCGCCTCGCAGTGTTACCGTCATTAGTAGTGCCCGATCCCTGTTTAGGCATGTCAATTAGCAGACTCAGTTTGTCTTTCATCTCGAACTGAATTTTCGCTTTGCGCGCCCCGACACTCTTTTTCTGCTCTGCAGACCGGGCCTGCCACTTTTTTTCCGTGTTATCGTCGCTGTTCTTTTACGCTAAATGTATGAACCACTCCATGAAGCGAATCCAAGCGTGGAGTGAAGACACACCGAGAGTAAAAACGATCGTCAACTAAAATGGCGCAAACTTGCGCAAGCGGTCTCTTTGGATCTCATTAGCTACATTATTAAGCGTACCCGAGAGCCATTCAGGGAAGTGGAGCGACGTGGAGAAAATTTTGTAGCCATGATATTATAAAAATCACGATGTTACGGGATGAGGTTAAAATGCACTATAGTTTGTAACCAAAATACTTGATTAAAAGAGTTGCAAATGGGATAAACTCACCTTCTGGGGTGTCTTCCATGGTGTCCGATGTGTGCAGCTGGGTCGGATCACAATTTCATACAAAACACGCGTCGAAATATCATAGAAGAAAACGGCCGGTTTTTCGAGCGCGTGTTGTCCGGCGACTGGCACGGCCCGTAACAAAGGTATTAGTGAGTGGAATGCCACCGGAGCGTTGAACTAGTTTACACTAGTGCCATGTAAACACGATTTCCTTAAACTCACGTCAAAATACGGAACTTTATTTTTCCTTACGTGTCCCACTTTTCAACCGAGATAGCCCACTGTGCGTCGTGGCGAGGCTATTCATTTCACGGCGATAACCCGGATTGCGAGTGGTCTGCCAACGGCGGCGTGCAGTTCTTTTAGCCTTAATCAGAGACAAGACTTCCTCGGGGAGAAAAAGGGGCTCTTTTTGCGACGTGGTTTGCGTGGATGTGGCCTCGTCTACCGCGGCGATTATCACAGAGGTGAGATGGTTAACCGCGTAATTTAGGTCCGCTTCGGTTTTGATGTTAAACAGAGTACCGATTCCCGAGTCAGCCTTCTTCCTGAATGAAATCCAGTCGGTGGTTTTAATTGAGCGCGGTGGAATCTGATTTCCCATCGCAACGTCCAGAAAAACTGGGTTGTGATCAGAACTCAGGTCGTTGTGTGTGTAAATGTCAATTTCGACGTTAAGATTACTAATTAATGCCATATCTAAAATATCCGGCCGGTGGTTTTCATTAGAAGGAAAGAAGGTTGGACAATCCGGGGCCGCCGCGCGGATGTTATTTGGCGCGCTGTCAAGATAGGCGAGGAGTTTCCTGCCGTTTCTGTTCGTGATTCTACTGTTCCAAACCGGGCTTTTAGAATTTAAATCGCCTGCCACAATGTTGGCATGTCGTCGCAAAATAAAAGATTGAGATCATCCTCGAGGATGTAATTTTGTGGCCGTTGGTATGCCGACGCGACTTTAAGCGGACCTTCGGACGTGTTAATGATAACTGCGGTCGATTCTAAGTTTTCTAGCCCTGCGATCGGGAGACGCGAATGATCGGTACTGTTATTAATGTAAACAGCAGTGCCGCCACCGGTGCTATTTGGTCTATGGGAATGATATTGCGAGAAACCTTGAATTTTAGGTTCACGATTAGGTCTGAGACGAGTTTCGCTCACCAGCATAATATGAATATCGTGCTCGTGGACGAAATACTCTAACTCTTCGAACTTTTTGTTAAGCCCATTCGCATTCCAGAAGGCAATGCGAATAAATGAGTTTCTGTTGTAGAGCCCATTGTAATGATTAATTATTCGGGATGTCGTGCAACTTTATGCTGAAACCAGCTGTTGCAGGGTTTTTGTAAACACGATCGCGATGGTTTGTTTGTCCGCCTCGGCGGACATAGCGGACATCATTTTTGCGATGGTGTCGCCCAGGAGGCCGTGCGCGTCGGAGGACAGAGGACCTGCCTGCCGGTTATTGTTAGGGGGGGCTGAAGGGCGGAGCTTGGAGCCTGATGGGCTGAGGTGGCCGTTTGCGCGGCAGGGAGGTTTCTGTTGACGGAGCTGGCGTACGAAACGTTTGGAGTACGTTGTGCAGTTAGATTTCGTTCGAAGGATAATCGGTGGGGGTTTTTTGACCGCCGGCGTGTCGGTATTGACCTGGGGCATGGGTGAGGCCCTGGGCGCGGTGACAGAGGTCGACGGAGTCGTAACCCGACGAGTTTGTGAATTTTGGTGGCCGGAAGGGCCGGGAACGGACGCGGCGGAATTTATGGGTCCGTTCGGCTGTTACTTTGCCGGTTGATCGGCTTTATCGTACGAGCTCGCGGCCCTTTTTTTCGACGAGGAACGCGGAGGCGCTGCCGGCGCCTTGTCTGATTTCCTCCGTTAGGGCGGCAATGGTCGCGTGAAGACCATTGATAGTCGCTTGAAAGCTGCGGGTGGTCGCGAGATGTTCCGCGGCTAGATCCGCTAGCTGTTTTTGCAGAGCGGCGACGACGGTGCCTGCGGATGGCGCTTCGGGCGCGACGTTGACGGGGGAATTGAGCAGTTGATATTCTGCCGCTTCGCGTGATCGTGATCGTGAGCGTAATCGGTCGTCATCTTCGGCGGACGCGTTGGAGTGCGCGTCGGTCTCCATTTTTGAGGCGGTGTCGGTGACCTTGGTGTTAACGAAACGCATGTTTGTTACCCTCCGCGGCATGATTATCGCGTTTGAGAGCGTTTTTTTTTAAGGGGAATTGAGCTAGGAATGTTCTAAAAAGGCTGATAGTGGCCGAAACGGAGTGAAGCACAGGCGGGCCCGATCGGTGGGTGGATGGGTGGCCGCCCGGCAGTGTAGGAAAAGGAGGAAAGGAAGACCTGAGTTTACTGCCCTCAGGTCTGCTTGCCGTTAAACGGTACCGCGCGTACCCCCCAAGGGGGTACCCGGCTGCTTACTGTAAATCCTCCAGCAATTCCCTTTTTATCGGGAATATCCAGAAAGGATGGCAAAGCTACAGTTCGCTGTTATAGCAAGCGTGCAAGACGCACTTCGACCCCGTGCCGGCCCAGGCAGACACGAAGAAGAAGACGTTTCTCGTTCCGACCGGCCGCGGTCAGTGCTGTATATTACACGCACTAACTGCGGCGGCGTTCACCTCTCTGTAAAATATACAAATGTATAACTAAACAATTATTAATAAACAATTAGGAAGGCACCTTAGCACTGGCCAGGCTTTCACCGAGTTGCGGGCAGTGAGTGGTTATTAATAACTCTCCCTGTCACCGAGCACGATTAGGCGTGGGGCAGGTAAGGGTGTTGCGAAATTAATACTGGTAAGCCGGAGTCGGGCCAGTAAAAACTCGTTCGCGGTTTGAAATTAAATTTCAGAAACGAAAAGCGGAACTCTGAGGACGACTGCTCCTCTGTCTGACCTCTCTCTGCCGTCTCCTGGCTGGGGCCGGTATTTATGGGCTGCTTCCCTTGCTCCGTATCCTTCTTCTGGTAGGGGTAAGATGTGGAGGGTGTTTAGGCGGTCTCTCCTTCTCGTGTTGCGATGGGGCTCTTTTACGGGCGCGCTATTTCGTACGCGACTACCTGCTTATTCCGAGATCGGGTACGGGCCGGGTGATGGTATGCAAATGAGGGATGGCAGAGTGCAAGTACAGTACTATCAAAAGTTTTTAAATTCGGTGTATATCACAAGGTCCATTTACCACCTTTTCAGATATAGATTCTTGATTCTTGAGCTCATCCAATTGGCATGCTTTCTTCTTCAGATGCAAACGATTTATCACTTATTGAAATAGTATGTTTTGCACTACCATTGTTTTTATCTGGATTGTTCTACAGCAAGATATAAAAATATAAGATTTGGAAACAAGATTATAATAACATTTATTTATTTCTAGGTGCCAGACGAAGAAAATATTTGGTAAGAGATAGTAAGTGGTTTTCAAACCAAATAGAACTTCCCAAATTGCATTGGGGCCATAGACGGAAAGCATGTCACTATAAGATCACCTCCTGCAACTGGATCTGATTTCTTCAATTACAAAAAAAAAACTTCAGCATAATTTTTCTTGCTTTGGTTGACCGCAATTATTGTTTCACGTATACTGATGTAGGAGCGAAAGGTAGAGCATCAGATGGTGGTGTGTGGCAATACTTAACCCTTTATAGAGCTTTGGAGAACAATACACTCAACATTCCCGCAAATACGGTCATTGTTGGTGATTATGTTTTCCCACTTACAACAACTCTATTTAATCGATACAGTCGCAGAAATTTCGCCAGAGAAGAACGCATTTTTAATTACAGACGCTCAAGAGCTAGACGCATTTCCGAAAATGCTTTTAGTATATTAGCATCTAAGTTTAGAATATTCGACAGAGCAATAGCTGAAAGTTTATAAAAAGTTGATAAAATTGTATTAACTTGTACGATATATAGCCGGCTTCGAAAAACTGGCAACAGTTATGTGCTTGTTAACTTAATTGTTAGTAAAGACGAAAATTATAATGTTATTCCGGGAACTTGGAGACAAGTGAGCAATTCTGGTCTTATTGACATTACATCGTCAACTCAATAGACGTCCGACAAATTCAGCAAAATAGAAAGGAAACGATTATTGCAACTATTTCAACAATGAGCGAGCAGTCCCGTGGCAGTAGCAAATGGTTAAATAAGAATCAATATTAATTGTTTCTTTAGCATTTTAAAAATGTTTGTATTAAAGTGACTTAGATATACATAATTTTAAGTAAAAATATATATTTACCAACTTATAATATGTTTTTCTTGGTTTGACATCATGCGGTTTGAGGAATATATCCACATGATTGAGCCATTCCACTTTAGGAATATAAACAGCATCAGACGAATACCCAAGTTTTGTGGTGTCATGAAGTTTTTTCAGTTCCTGTGAGTAGGAGCTGCGTACATTTTCAAATTTCATTATTACATAAACTTCGGTTAATTTCCATTGCACCAGCAATTCTTCTTGCGGAAGCTGCACGGGAATCTCTGTTTTCATAATCCGGTTTTAATGGATTCCACAAAACCGGCTCATTTTCGTATAATTCTAAAAATTTAAAAGTATCTGCTCATTTTTAATATTATTGCACCCATAGCGAAAACAACTCTGTCTACGATCGACTAAAATCAAACAGGTTTGATATTGGTACGAACGGTTTTATTTTGATTCGTGATAACAATTCACGCTTCGTATTTCACGAACAAGTAGTTTACGCGGAGCGTGGCTTACGAAAGCGTGGCAATCCAATTACACTACAACTTAATTCGATAATTTACCACATAATAGGTTCGTTCCAACCCGCGATTCTCGTATCGCCCCAAGACCGTCACACAACTGTTCGGATCGTTCTTATACGCATGCGTAAGCTTTGTACCGTCCCGTTTCTGTTTGCAAAGACGCGAGGGTTGGAACGGTTTTGCGTATCAATTATAACCCTACTTTTGAAAGTTGTTAGTTTCTCTTGGTAAGAATAATAATACGATGTTTTATATTTCTCTTTTTTTGAGAAGAAACATTTGCACTTGTAAATCCAATATTTTTTTTGCGTTAAGAATTAATTACTAAACACTTTTAAATTTAAGAATGTGCAATAGAAGATGAGCCGATGGCTGGGCCATCAACAGATGCGCTGCAATGGCAGCATAATTACTCTAAGCCACCTGACTATAAGTGGAGTAAGAATGATTCAAAAATTCTTATAGATTTGTATAAACAATACAAACCATTGATTGGATCGTTTAAAATTAAAAATACAAAAATGTTGTGGCAAAAAATAGCTACACATTTACAAGAATGCAATGTACAAGTGTCGAGCAATAATTGCTTAAACCGATGGCGAGTTCTGGAACGAAACTACAAAAGATATGTAGATAATCAAAATAAAACTGGTAAGCTATTTTTTATAAATTTTTAAGGTATTCAAAGTAAATAATAAATAAATTATTCTTACTATAACAATACAGACATTGGAAAAAGCTTTACTGGCTAATGTGAATGGTTTTGCACTTAAATGACTTCCTTTTTCGTTATTAATAAGTGTATTATATTTTAGGCAGAGGACGTAAATTTTTTGAATATGCGGAAGAAATGGATGACATTTTTGGCAAAAAAAAGAATGTCCATCCTGAAATGTTACTGTCTGCAGACACAGTAGACAATTTAAATGAAGAACTGGACCAGAATGAGGAAACAGAACTGGAGAAAGAAAATGTTCAAATAGTACAACGAAGAGTGTTGAAAAAAAAAACATGTACATTGGAAAAGATCCGGATAGACAGAAAATAGTATTATCGTGAAAGGTTAGAATTAGAAAAGAAAAAATTGGAGGAGATACAAAGACGAAACACATTAATAGAAGAAAGAAATACTATTTTAAAAAACAAAATTTGCAATTGTGAAAGTAATAATTTGATGTAACTTTTCATGTTATTTTCCAGTAGTTACCAAATAAGAAATGTTAAGTTCCTAGTTTAATAGTCCCTAATTTTATTTTTGAGTTTTATTAGTGTTGATGTTACTTTTTATTTTTTTACAGTTTTGTGTTAAATAATTAGTTTATTTTAATTTTGTTATTGTGGTTTGTGAATTATATTTTATTAAAAAAGTATTTAGTATTTATTATTATAGAGTAAAATTTTGTCAGAGAACTATTAGTATTTTACTACTAATTAATTGAATCGCTCAGTGTAGAAAGCGCAGAATCAATCATTTGCAGCTAAAGCAAATGAAAAACAAAAATACATTTTTCAATCTTCTGCGTTCGTTTTTGTGCAATATATACATTTACAATTATGTCTATACCTTCTATGAAGTGAACAATGTGGCTCAGAACAAATATACATATTTCGAGTAGTGTGGTTTATGCACTCAGCATAAATTTATATGTAAATATAAAGTTGACGTGACCATCATTTCATAATTAAAGATTATGTATACAAAAACCATACTCCTCATGCCGATAAAGGAAAAAGTTTGCAGAAGGTAAATAACACATTTAATGTAATTTTAATTTATTTTTCCATCACTCTACATTTGTAAATTGTTTGCGATTGTATCGCGAACCGCACGAGCTATCGCATCTTCAGGTTCATCGTACTCAATATCATTATCCTGAAGTAGCATATTCGGGTTTGGCGCTTCTTCATTGCCCACAACAAAGAAGTCCTCAATTGCTATGTTGTGCAGAACACATGCTGCTCTTATAAAGTGGGTAATCAGTCTAACACTCCCTAATTTTAAGTGGTACATTTGTCGAAATTTTTGTTTTATTATACCGAAACAATGTTCAATTACATAACGATTTTTTGACAGTTTAATATTGTAATTTACTTGTCTTCTGGTTCAGTTTCCCCTATCTTTATATGGGGTAAGTAAATTTCCCAGTAATGGGTACCCACTATCCCCCAACAAAAAATATCTTCCACATTTAAATTGTAAATTATTTCCTAGTGGGGAGTTCTTAAAAACCCTACTGTCATGCACAGATCCGGGGTACCCTATAAATACATCTATAATTTTTCTTTTGTGATCACAAACAGCTTGCATCTAAAAAGAATGATTTGTCGAGTCAATTAATTAATCCATTACTATATTACTTACATACCTGGATTGAATAATATCCTTTTCTATTAATATATGAATCAGGATCATTTCTGGGTTTATCAATTTTTATATGACAACCGTCAATGGCTCCTATCACATTGGGAAATGAATTTTCCCGGAAATGTTGCTCGCTGATTCTTTTTTCGTTGTCATTTGGCCAAAGTATTATCTCGGAAGACAAGTTACTTAAAAATAAGGTAAGCCGACGTATCACTCTATTTATAGAGCTTATAGTTACATCAAACCGATCAGCAACGTCTCGAAAACTGGCAGTCTGATGTCCCTTATACCATAAATAAATGAGCACCTGAAATTGTACTACATTATTATTATGAACTAAGCACATTAAGTACACTAATATTATCCTATGATTAATTTTTTTTTTAACCACTAAAACACCTTATTTAATAGAAATGGTTATTAGTCGCCTATACTACAAACATTTGCAAACGTACTGTCATAATTCAATTATTAGACAGTATATACTCATTATCACTCATTCAGTTAATAATATATACCTTAGCTAGTTGAAATACCTATAAATAATATAAGGTAAGGCAAAAAGACATTTTGTCAATTGCAATTGGGAGAGTATCGCACACTACAATCATTCAATAATATGCCTGTTTTATAAGTGTTATCTCTGTTGTTAATAGATATTATATTTAGTACCCATTTCATTACTTACTTGGCTTAAAGCAGTTATATTTCCATACTGCCCAGACTGATTACTAAAATATCGGCTATTTTCAAACCTGTGGCTTACATTATTTACGATGTCTTTTGATAGTCTGAAATGTTCAAAGAAGACCTCATCTGAATATTCGGGCACAATGAGGTCTGAAATAATACACAGTTAATTTATACTTTCAATGATCATTTGAAAACACACCTAACCTAACTTATAAATACTTTAATGAAATCTTACCGACCTAAATAATTTTGATTTTTGATACGAGGTTCATTCAGCATTAACTCCAAATCATCTCCACTACTTTCATCAGATTCAAAATCACTATATCCTTCGTCACTCATATTTGTGGAAAAATTACCGTTCATAACCTGAAGAGAAATCCGGTGCGCATGTCAGTCCAAACGGTTTCTACTCCGGACCATGTACTGAAATGATCGTACGGAAACCGATCCTGGTACGATCCCAAGTTCGGTTGGAACAGAAAAATAATCGTCCGGCGTACGGTCCATTCGCGGTTGGAACACTTTATTTCTATTGCGCATGACGACGACCGTACAGTGAACGGTTTTCTAGGGGGTTGGAACAAACCTAATAATAGATGCGATAACAGAAAATCGATCATTAATAGGGTAGCTTGGCATTACAACAATGTTTTGCATTGTCATAATCGATAACAGAAAAACGGTAATTAGGTGAGTAGCTTTTAAAACTATAAAAACATGATGTTCATGACATTATGACACTGACATTAAGTATTAATTTTTACAATTACTATTGTAGCAAAGCAAACTATTTAACTTGTAATAAACCATAACTTTTCCTGTTGTTTATTATTATTTCATTTAGTAAATTATCTACCCAAAGCTGACGCTCTCGGTTGATAACCAGACAACAAATGTTATTGTTTCGTTAAATTTCTAGGTAACAAGGTACTCAAAAATATATTTTTTGAAAATTAACCTCGATCTAGGTAAATTACTACCGATAATGAATTTTATTCTTAAAATAACAATTTCTAATTAATAGTGACATACCGTGTCATTGATTTACCACGAAACATAGCAAGTTAACATGGCAAAACTGTTTTTTCTAGATTGCTGCTCCTCTATTTAACCTAAAAGAAATCCAATACCACTGTTGGATAGATTATTTTATTGCGCTTCAAAGCGCACCATATAATTATGTATTAATGTTGTTTTACCATCTGTATGAAGCTTTAAAAGTAAATAAATCTATTCAAAATAATCAGGTTATCTTTGCTTTTTTTCATTTACATTACTGGAATCTCCTTTATCTGACGTTTATTTTGATGCCAATTTATTTGCAATGAATAATAATTATTCTAAGGGTTTTTATGACAGACATTTATTACTGTGGAGTTTGCTTATGCAGGATGAGTAAATTGTTCTCAGATATGTTTGATAACCGTCTAATGTCCTCTGTATCAACAATGCATTGTCTTATAAGAAAATTTAAGGCAAAATCGAATGTGGCAGTAATATATGATGCAGGTAATCGTTTATTGATACATTATTGTAACGAAGTGCCTTAGTGGTATTATTAATAGTCAAACATGTCCGAGCGAATAATTATGTCGAGTTTGAAAAATGGTGCAAGGTGTTGTGGAATATTGATGTTTGTTTCGTCACCTGACACCAGTCCTACTGCTTGTAGAACAATCGATACGATTTGATTAATCAACAACGTTTTATTTCACTAATTGATTGATACAGATCGGAGTTCGACAAATATACTTAATACTAACTACTATCCCTTCCAAAAAGGGAGTCTCCTGTGTTTCAGCAAGTATATTTCAAAAACTAGTGCACTCTAAAATTATATAAAATTGGTCACCATTCTTTGTAGTATTATCTACAATCTGCTATAGAATTAAGTGTTTACGTTTGTTATTTGTCGAGATAATACTGAAAAAGTGTAAAAAAGTACCCGAAATTACGCAAATTTTAAGATGTATGAAATTCAACAGCTTGTAGAAAGTAAGCTACTGTTTATAAAAACCTGAAAAAATTACATGAGATCAATTGTACCTTTACCTATTATGTGGTGTAATGTGAATTTTTTTTTTAAATAAGTTTTGTTGTAATTTGGTAAAATGCGGAGCATTGTTTTTTCAGTTATGAATGAATAAATGTATAAGCATTTTTCAGATTACGTACTTCATATAAATCTGATGCAAAATATATCATTTAACCGTAAATAAATATAGTTTTGTTAATTACATAAATTAAAAACCTTTTAATGAAATAGAGAATATTTACGCTCACAGCAGAGGCGCGGGGCGAAGCGGGCGGAATATCGTGTCAGTATATTTACGATGCGTTCACGCCGCTTCTAATGACTGGATCTGTTGCTTACCGTCAAACTGAACCGTACTAACGTCGAACGAACGCCTGAGTCACATATTTGCATCTCTCTCGCTGATCTAAAATAATCATCGACGGGAAAATTACTCAATTTTGACAAAAGTTCTACTCTTTTCTTGAAATTTATTTGCAATTATTTCCTAATAGTTATTTAAGCAACAAGGAACGTAAGGACGTATTAACATTTGAGGTAGGCGAATACGAACCGAGGCGGAGCCGAGGCTCGTGGCCTACCGAAAATGTTAATTGTCATTACGTTCCATGTTGCTTATTAATTTTTTTCCGCTATCGGAAATATAATACTTAAAAATGATCAGAAAATATTCTAAAATACGGCTTGTAACTTTTGGGATTCAAATTTTTATAGTCACCTATGCGTTCTATGCGTCCTATGGCAACCCAGCAACGGAGAAAACAATGTCGAATTTTGTTTGTTTGTGTCAATCCAGTGACAGTTTTTGCGGGCACGGATGCAAATGAAGCTGCGAATATTGCGTGTTAGAACCTGTTACCGACAAAATCGAAAAAGGTATGTGTCCTGTTACGACTCTTTTTAAGCAGTGGTTATGTAAAAAGGATGCCGATTCTGTAGGTATAGACGAAAATGTGTTGCTCGCCTATATGTTGGAGCGTTACGTTTCTGTTTATTATTTTCCTAGGTCCGTAAGTAAAAACTAAGTTCCGTCGTCAAGGACAACAAACACCACGAATGTTATCAACCACTTACGGTACCTGTAACCATGCATGCAATGCGTATTTACGTTGTCGGTAGCGGAAAAATAATATTAATCCATCTATAAGCGAAAGCCGCATTTCAATTCGTTGTATAATTATCGAGATAGCAGATATTTCGATTATAGGCCTGAACTCTTAAAATAAAAACAACAAAAATATTTTCTTTCGTTCTACGCCTTCAGAATAGAATAGCATTAGATATATATTTTTTTCATAATATTCAAGTGATTAATAACAATGTTATATGCACACAAAGATGAGAGTTTCGAAAATTGTCGTTCAAAACAGTACATTTTCAAACAAATACATCGGAAAAAAGGCTTATTTATCAAAATATTTCCATACAAATTAATATACATATAGAAAAATGATACATCTTTATATGGTATAAATTTCAGAATATTCGTGTCCTCTAAATCATAAATATGAGGTTTTGAAGTGAGGAGACTCCCTTTTTGGAACGGATAGTAGTTGGCGTATGAATCAAGACTAACTACTATTTGGGGGTTCCTTCTATTTGTAACACGAGTGTGGGAACCAACGCTTACATGAGCGTGAGAATTGCAGGAGCAATAAAGTATGCATATAAAATAACATAAGATTTTCTCAGCCTAATGGTGGGTTGACATGGTGCTAGTATGCTCGGCCGAGACGACTAGCATGTCCACTCGGCCGGTACTCGCATGAAACTCGTACTGTATAAACAGACAAGCGAGCACACTTGCTAGTTGTTTATTCTCATACGAGTTAGTCGGTCGTCTTCCAACTTTCAGCGTGCGAGTTTCGTGCTAGTAGTCTTAAACATGGCGAATAACAAAAGATTTACGGAAGCGCAACTTTGAAATTTGTGGAATTGTATGAAGAAGCAGAATGTCTTTGGAATTTTCGACATGCCCTTTATAAAAATAAAGACGCAAGGGACACAGCCTCAAGAAATTTCATTTACCAAATGAATATACCGAATTTTGATATCAACGACCTGAAGAATAAAATCAAGAACATAAGGAGCACTTCCGTCCAGGAAGTAAATAAAATAAAGCGTGCAACTAAATCCGGAATGTCAGCTGATGAGGCGTATGTTCGCATTTGCCGTGGTTTAAAACCGCCCACAGATTTTTGAAGGAAGTGGTTAATACCAGGGAACATTTTTCAAATCATGTAAGTAGAAAGTATATAAATCAAATTTTATTTCAAGCTTAAACACAGGCTAATCAAAATTAGTTCGCTAGTGTATCATATTCCACTGCCATTGAACTGCTCCTTCTACCATAAAATAATCGGTATATTTTTTTCTGCAATTTGCTGCCGAAGTAGTGAAGTTGTTACTACAAATCCCACACACTATATCTTGTAATCCCAAACATGCACCTTTGTTTCTCCATGAGCCTAATATAATTTGTCCATTTTCATTTTCCCTGTCAACAGATGAAGGTGGCATGTAAGAAGTAAGCGATGTTTGTGAATGGCTTTGACGATCTCATCCACTTTTTCAGGATTTAATAATATATGTGCTCTGAAAATTCTGAAACGCATTGCCAATATGCCAAATGCGTTTTCTATGATTCTCCTTGCTCTAGAGAGTCTATAATTGAATACTTTTTCAGAGTTTGATAAGCGGGCATGCCTAGAATACGGTTTCATCAAGTAATCTTTCAGTGGAAAGGCATCATCTCCCACAATAACTCCCCTCTTTGGAAATCCTACTGATCCATTTTATATTGCTGCCTTCAATGAACAATTCCTAAAAACCGTGCTGTCATTTACACGTCCATTAGATCCAATATCAATATAAGTGAAACAGTAATTGTGATCAACTAAGGCAAAAAGTATGGTGCTGAAAAATCCTTTGTAGTTGTAGAAGTCACTATGACTATTGTTGGGACACTCTATCTTGATATGCTTGCCATCTAGTGCGCCGCAGCAGTTAGGAAACTGCCATCGCTCCTCAAAACCTTTTGCTATTGCTGCCCAATCGTTTGTAGATGTAGGCATCTGAAAACAGAAAATTTACTTGTTTAATAATTGTACTAATTAACATTTTATTTCTTTCCAGTCTGAAGAAATTGCTAACTCTGCAGCCTCGCAATTAGAGCAAGAGGACCATGAAACTGAAGTAGATGCGACATCTAATAGAAGTGAATTGAATGTTAGTCAATTGAATACCCAAGAATGGAGTACTCAAGAATTGAATTCTCAAGAATCAAATTCTCAAGAATTGAATACTCAAGAGACGAACATTCAAGAATGTAATACTCAAGCAGCAAACACCCTTCACACCACATTGTCTTCACCATTCAGAGATTTAACCAGGAAGCGACACATAACCGACAGTACAACAAATATGCTAGCAACTTCACATGACAACTTCAGCATCAAACGATCAACGACACCAAGCAGTTCACGAAACGCAAAACAGAAGGCGTCTAACTCAAAGGAGACAACTCCCCAATATATCGCAAGTGCCATCCAGTCACTGCAGGATCTACAACGATCTACTGATAAGACTGAAGATGAATTTTCCCATTTCGGAAATAATGTAGCCAGCCAATTGAGGCAATTTCCACTAGACCTTGCTTTGTATTGCCAGTCCGAAATTATGACACTGTTAACAAACAAACGTCTTGAATCGTTGCAGAGGTCTCAGTCATTTGTCAGTCACTCACAATTGCATTCTGGACGTGCAGAAACACCCATTCCACGATACTCTAGGTCCTCCGAAATCCCTGCGAGTCCACAATCATGTTATACTAATAGTACAGATTCTGGTGGGCAATATCAATATAGCGATAGGAACTATTACCAACATTCTCAAGGACCAGATACTATAACTGCTGCTATCAGTAGTATTGGTGGCTTTGAAGCATTAAACTAATAATGTTTACTTTGACCTCGATTAAATGTACGCAACACTAATTAATATATAATATATTACTGACATACTGTCATGGCGCCGAGTAAGGACGTGCTTGCCGGCCTTCCATGTAAATCTTGCGACGTAGTGATTACAAACGCGAGTGAAGTAGTTGCATGCTTTATATGCGACTCAGTATTCCATCTTTCGTGTGTAATTAGAAGGACTGATTCCCTAACAGACAATAACAACTTTAAATGGATCTGTGATGGTTGCTTGGAAAACTATCCAAAGAAACGTAAGTCACTGATGAACTACCCAATACCTACTGTGCAAAATTCTACTGCATTTGAAGAAGTCAGTAATAAATTAGAAATCATGTTTGAAATGTTAAAAAATTTACAACATGAAATAATAACCCTTAAAGAAACGAACAATAAACAAAATACCGTGCAACAAAAGGAATCTGTAACGAGTATTAAACAAAAGCCACTAGCTTCAAATTTGTTCCCAAAGGTGTCGTACAAATCCACAAATATTGAAAATACTGGCAGTTCAATTCCCAAAAATGTTGGTAACCAAAAAACATACAAGGAAGCAGCAAAAACGGAATCGTCTCAGAGTTCAACTGGGGCCATTAAAAAAGTTTTACCTTCCGCAAAAAATAATCGCAACACAGCATCGATAAATACAGAACCAGGCGAATCTGACGGCTTTGAGACGGTAACTTATAAAAAGCAAAAACGCCACTCTCAAACAATCCACGGCGCGGCACAAAACGCGGCCATAAAAGGAATCCCAAAACTGGAACACATACATGCATTTAGATTCGACCCCAAGTTAACGGAAGCTGAATTGACAAAATATCTCTCAAATAAATTCCCGAATGTTAAGTGCGTACGCATGGATTCTAAATACCCGAATGAATACTCGTCATTTAAAATATCAGACACCTCCGATAATATTACATTACTGAAACAACCCGATATATGGCCAGAGGGTGTGTGCATAAATCCTTTTTTAACATGGATAGGAAGGAAAAAAATAACCGTTTAGCCATAAATACGTCTATAAACATTCTTCATCAGAACGTGCAGTCTCTGGGAAATTCGTTAAACGAAATACACTTTTGTTCACAAGAACATAACTGTAATTTCCTCTGCATATCAGAACACTGGCAATCACCTGACCAAATAAGATTGTTAAATCTACCGGACTACAAGCTTACAACTTCCTTCTGCCGAACCAATAAAAAACATGGTGGAGTAGCTATTTATGCCCAGACGGACTTTAATGCAAATAAATGTCAAGATCTTGAAGAACTCGCCGAAGAAAGTGTATTCGAATGTGCAGCTTGCGAGTTTCTCATTAACTCGAACTTATCGCTAACTCTAGTAACTCTATATCGTGCTCCGCATACAGACCCATTAATGTTTATTCAAAAGTTAGACGCCCTTTTAAAAAAATTATTAGATAAACGCTCCAAATTCTTAATTTTAGGAGACTTCAATATAGACACACTAACAATTTCAATGTACACTAATAAATTTTTTGATGTAGTGCACTCATACGGATGTTCTTTCCTGGTAAATGAGCCCACCCGTATCATTGGACATTCATCCACTTGTCTAGACAATGTAATTACTAACCAAGAAAATGCTAAATGCTGTGTAATACGAACAGGAATATCCGATCATTTTGGTCAAATCGTGACTCTACCTATGAACACCTACAAAAGCGAGAACTTCGTACGTAGACGTATTTATAGTGACTCCGCAATAAATAACTTTAATACAGCCATTGTTAACACCTCATGGGATCATATCTATGCAACGAATGATATTTGCACTAAACTTAACTTGTTCTTTTCAACGTTTAAAAACATGTTTGATACTTTTTTTCCAATCCGTAAAATAAACCAGGTAGCCAGGAAACGCATTATTTATAACACAACAGAGCTGCAAGAACTTAAAGAAAAAATATTGCTCTTTGAAACTATAGCGACATACGAACCTACGGTTAAATCGGTATTAAAGACATGTAAACAAAACTTTAACAGAGCATTAATAAAAGAAAAAGAGAAACACTACTCGAATTTAATTAATCAATCTGACAACAAAATTAAAACAAGCTGGCACGTAGTAAAAGATATAACTGGAAAGCATACAAAAACCACACTACCACGAGCAAACCTACACGATGTTGTAAATGAATTTAATGACCTATTTGTAAATCAAGCTCATCTTAAAATAAATGAATCACTTATAGACTTAAATAAATCTGATACCTCAAATATTATCAACAATACACATTCAATATTTTTAGCACCTATAGATCCACCAGAGCTAATAGAAATAGTAAAATCGCTAAAAAATAAAAAAGTAGTGGTATAGATGATATACCAGTCCATATAATAAAGAACGTTATTCACCATATTGCAGACCCCTTATGTCACCTAATCAATGCTACGTTTGAACAAGGCATTTTTCCGGATGAACTAAAGATTGCATCAGTGAAGCCTATCTATAAAAAAGGCGACATTGAAGATTTAGAAAATTATAGACCGATCAGCATTCCGCCATCGTTCTCAAAAATTTTTGAACACGCTATGGCAAAACGACTTATAAATTTTTTGAACAAATACGGAATCTTGAGCGATCAGCAACATGGTTTCACAAAGGGTAAAAACATAAATACGGCTCTCTATGAGTTTACAAAGACTATACACGACGCCTTGGATAAAGATGAATTAGCTTGTGGGCTATTCCTAGATTTGTCCAAGGCGTTCGATAGTGTACCTCACGATAGACTACTAGATAAATTGCATGCCTACGGAGTACGGGGGTTGGCACAGTTATGGCTTGAGTCTTACTTAAAAAACAGGCAACAACTAGTTGAAATCAAAAGTAATAATATAACATATCAATCTAGACTTATGACCACAAAACTTGGTCTTCCACAAGGAAGTGTCTTGGGACCACTTCTATTCAACATATACATAAATGATATATTCATAAACGCAAATGCTGTAAATTGTTCTTTAGTTAATTATGCGGACGACACAAATGTCGCAATTAGTGGTAAGAACTTCTTGGAACTCCGTGACAACGCCACTCGTATACTGGAATACTTGGAAAATTGGTTCGTCGTAAATAAATTACTGTTAAATAAAGCCAAAACCAAATGCATTCTTTTTAACATCAATAAACCAGCCGAAATTCCAAGCAAAATTTTATTAAATAATACGCATTATAACTTTGTACCCTCATCTAAAGTTCTTGGCGTTACATTTGACCACTGCCTAAAGTGGAAACAACACATCCACGAACTATGCTTACGCCTTGGTAATGTTTGTTATATGCTGCGAGTCCTGGCTACAAACATTGATGCAAGTCTGTTGAAAACAGTTTATCACACAAATTTTTAATCTCTCTTGCGGTTCGGTGTTATTTACTGGGGAGGATCATCGGATATAAATAGAGTCTTGTTAATGCAGAAACGTGCCCTGCGGATAATATTAAAACTAAATTACAAAGAATCATGCAGAACAAAATTTTCGTCTATGGGAATTCTTACTATTATAGGGATATATATTTATGAGTGCCTATTGTTTTTTGCTAATAACAAAAAAAATTTCAATTGTTATGAAATGACGCATGAGTACCATACTCGTAATAAATCTAATATGCGATATCCAGTTCTACATCGAACGCATACCCAAAGAGGATTTGGTTATGCATGCCTTAAGTTTTTTAATCACCTTCCAAAGTATCTCAAAGAAGAACCAAATTTTAAAACATTTAAACATAAGGTCTATGAACTCCTCAGAGAGATTGAACCTTATACGATTGAGGCATACTTTAGTTTTCTAAGTAATTAGCATGTAAGCTACCATATGGACGCTATTTTGTACATTATGTAAAATTTATTGTTTATATTTGTATAAAATAAAGAGGTATTATTATTATTATTATTATTATTATGTATTTTCAGTTGTTTGTTTTTTCTGTTACTTGCTAGAAATAAAGTTGATTTACTTACCTTTATATAATCTTTCAATCCCTCATATATAGCTTTTAAGACTTCTGGTAAGAACTTCGATATGGTGCTCTTTGGTATTCTATACATATTTTCCAAAGTGCCGAATGAATCTCCAGTCGCCAAGTAACGAAGAGTAATTTGTAATTTTATTCTTGGCTCTAAAGCAGCTCTCATCAAAGTATCTTGTTTTTTAATGAAATGTCCCATCATTTACAATAGTTCTTCAAATTGATTTGTTGTTAACCTTAGGTGGTTTCTGAACGTCTTTGGATCCTCTAATGCCACTTCTCTTAGAAACGATGCAGAAGCACCAAACTTATTTCGTCGTTTTATCCACTCTGGAATCCACATTCGTCTAGGACGTCGCTTTTTTATAGCATGCAAATTGTTTAATTCGTCGATTAGTAACTGTGCAACAATAGCAATACCTGCACGCACAATTTCCGCCATTTTGTATTATACTAAAACCAAGCTAGTAAAATTGTGTGTGTAAACAGAACTCGTACGCTAGTTCACTCGCGCCGAACAGACTTGGCCTAGCACACTAGCACCGTGTTTACCCACCATTAGTGACTTTTATTACGAGTTATGGCTCTCCGCGAGGGTGCTGAGGGGGTGTGTGGGAAGATCTTGCGGTATATGTGGTCCATTATAATAAAAAATATGCAGATGCAGGGATAAATGATTTAAGGATCACCGACGCGACCAGAGCGGGAGCGTCTGCGAATCGAATCCCGCGCGTCTGACGCTGCTCGTGTTTTCTTATCAAGAAGTGTACACCTGCGCGAGTTTTTCACGGCGGCAAAGCAGGACGACGGCGTTTACTATTAGGTTCGCCTCATGCACTATTATCCCGCGCGAATCACGGACTGCTGCAACATGAGTAACCAAGAAACAACGGAATTGTTCATAGAAAAAATTAAAATGTATCCTACTTTATATAATTTAAATGACCCTGATTATAAAAACATTAGAAAGAAGGACAAGATGTGGGACGAAATCGGAAATGAGTTTAATATAGAGTTAAGTTTTTATATATTATAATCATTGCTGGGAAATGGGTTATTATCAAAAAAAGGTATAAAATTGTCACGCGCTTGGAAAGCTGCACTTCCTGCTCTTGTTGCATTGTTGTGAAAATTCTCAATACAGGTCGTGTCTGGGGAATCTAACAAGTAAATGAGCGAATCATCGGACTTTTTTGTTATGTAAAAGTTATGTAAAACGCATGTTGTTTTCACATTTATTTTAGATGTTTCGACATTTGTTTCTAATGGTCTATTATACAATCTCCAGGTTTTGGTTAATATATCGAAGGCATTTTCCACGACACGCCTCGCTCTGCAGAGCCTGCGATTATAATTATCTTTACTTGTATCACCCTTTGCTGATCTTCTTGGAAATGGTCGCATCAGGAAAGTTTTCAAGGCGAATGCTTCATCCCCAATTAAAACATGAGGTGTTGGTGTGTTTTGTCCATGTAGATTTTTAGGCGGAGGAACATTAAGTGTGTTGTTCATTAACTTCACTCCTATTATTGATTCTTCTAATATTCCACCATCGCTATTTTTTCCATAACCTCTTATATCTATAGATATGAATTTGTAGTCAAGTCCGACTATAGCCAGAAGAACAATAGAAAATTTTTTCAAGTAACAAAAATGATTTAATCCGCTTTTTGGGGGACATTTTATTGTAACATGTTTTCCGTCAATACTACCAATACAGTTCGGGAATTGCCATCGTTCAAAAAATCTTCGAGCTGCTTCTTCCCAAATTTGCATTGTAGGCTCAGGCATACACACTGCCTGCAATCTTTCGCAAATGTAACAGCAAACTTCTTTTACTATTGTACCCACTCTCGAAAATCCAAGCCGAAAACTGTGACCGATGGTACTGTATGAGTCACCAGTCGCAAGAAATCTGAAAAATAAACTGAAGTTTAACATTTTGTTTTAGGTGATTTAGCAAAAAAAAAGATGGAAAAATCTCAGAGATACATTTGCCAGATATTTAAGAAATATCAAAACGACTACGGGCCAAGCTGCTAAGGAAAAACTATGGGCATTGGCAATGGGCTAGTCAACTGGAATTTCTTAGACCATTTATGGCATTTGCAAAGACAATCAGTAATATTCTGAATCCCCTATCAGAGAAACACCTTTCCAATCGATATTGCCGATTGAAACTCAAAATGAAGATTCTTCTCAGTTAAAAGAGTCTTCAGAATCCGTAATATATCAGCAAGAGTCAGAAAGTCCACTTGAACCGGTGGAACAACCTTTACTGACACTGCCTGAAAAGAGGCATAAAAAATATAAGCAAGAAGGTAAAAAGGAACCGGTCAAAGAAGTTCTACAAAATCTAGAAAACAAGCAAAAAAGCCGAAGCCGTTCAGACTTGGACAAAGTGGATCATTTGTTTATGGGACTGGCAAAAACAGTCAAACAATTCTCTCCACGTAGGTAGGCATTCACTAAGCTGAAAGTATCTCAGCTTATAGCGGAGCAAGAAATTTTGCACCAATCCCGTTCAACTCTCCAATTAGCTACAATGGAAATAGGTATACAAGTGTTTGACAAACTATTCCTGAAGCTCAACAGCTAATAACTACATCGATCGCACATAATAAAACTGATGATCCTGGCCCTTTTACGTCGACATCAAATTATTTTCAAAATGTTTCACAATAAACAGAATAAATTTATATTTCATTATTAAGTGTTGTTAATTTTTTAGTAGCTTGTTTTTCTTAAGTTCAAATTGTTTTTTTACTCTCAAGTTAATAAAAATAAAAATTCTGTCAAATTTTCTTTTTTACTAACCTTATAGTCACAGCAAGCCGTTCCTCTGCAGAGATTGGTTCTCGGTAGTTAGTATCTTGTTTAGATATATCTTCTTTTATTAAATCTAAAAGTTCGTTAAAGCATTCCTCCGTCATTCTAAAGTAAAGGTAACATCGTTTTTTGTCCTTTCGTAATTCCGTCACTGAAGTGTGAAATTCTCCATATTGATGCCGCTCTTGATGTATTTCATGTACCCTTATTGTTTTGTTCCTGTAACATTTAATCATATTTATTTATACACTTCACTAATGAATAATTTATTTTGGAACATATATCTTCTAAAACTATTGAAATCAAACATCACTTACCACCTGGTTTCCTTTGCAACAGCGAGTAACAGAAGTGCTTCTTCTTCAACAGAATCCGATGAAGATGACATTTTTATAGTTTTATTTAGTATAATCGTATGTAGTTTGCAGCACAATGCTTGTCTCTGCAAGTGCGTATTCGCGTGCTAGTCATTCCCGCTTCCCGTCGTGCTAGTCGTGCCGGTCTGCGAGATCCGTTAGAAAACAGATAAAGCGAGTCCTGTACCTGACATCAATACTTGTGTAAAAGAATGAATTTATAACTAACAATAAGTAAGAAATGCAAAAAAGTACAATATACGATATACACTATTATAGTCTAAACAATCAAACATCTTAGCACATCACTTGCTCAGTACATAACAAAGGATTACTGTCGATGTAACTGAGAGCATAAGATTTAGCCAAGGAATGCTATTGCTCATATAAATCTGTACACATATTCACGAAACCTAATTACCATCCTTATAAAACCCAATGCAATCAGGAGGTATGCATCGTAGACGAAGAAAGTTGGGGTATATTCTGCCCGTGTAAATGTTAGACAAACGTCATCCAATTGACGTACATCAAAAAAGCATAGATAACCTGATTATTTTGAATAAATTACTTTTTTCGCGGATTGATATGAAATGTAAGATTTTTCGGACCGCTTTTAGGCCGTGAAATATCACTTTTGCGGACTAGGCTTTAAAAATGCTTATTTATGCCTAGGCTGTAAAAGTAATGAGCCAATAAAGTGAAGCTACGTCATGTTATTTCGCCAATCAGATGAGACACCGCGTCGACCAATAGAAGCCGCCCGGAAATTTGTTTGACATTACCATGTATTTTTCGCTTAATTGAGAGTTGCCTTCGAACTTCCCGTGCCAAAAGAGCTAAAACCAGGTTCCCCGAAGTTTTAATAACACCGCGTGTGTTTTCGCCGACCTCCGTGCGAGTCCCTAACTTATCCACGCACAAAAATCGAGTCGCCGAGTGACCCGGCATTTGACGTTTAAACGTCGTCGGCCGGCGCATTTACTTCTCGGCACAGTAAAACGAGAGACTTTCCTTCATATATGGCCTGCGGAAGAAGCTCAATAACGGCTTCTGCGAAGTATTAACAACCGTACATAAGTTTTCCCGAGCACCGTGTGTTTGCCTAACTTTCCCACGTAATTGAACCCGAGCAGCAATCGGAAAAATGATCGAAAAGGATTTGGAGGTTACGTATTATGTAAGTTTTATTTCAATTTAATCATTGAACAATAATAATATGGACATAATGACTTTAACACTTTTAATCGTAAAGAAATATGTGTGATACCAAGAAAGTGCACTTTCTTGAAAAGTTCCTGAATTCCTGAATCAAAATGTATCACAAAGTAATGGCTTCCACCATCAACCATATCAGTAGAGAAATGTATTGAAGAGTTTTACTCGTAATAATTATACGGTCCGTCCGATTTAAATATTCATTGCATGTCACTTACGAAATCATGATCATTATGATTATAAATGATTACACCACACACACCATCAAAATGCGAACACCACAATGTCTATTATAAATGTCCATTTTTGTTTTACTTGGGTACCTACAAAATTTTTTCAAAGCTACCTGCGATATGTTGATAGAATTAAATATATTGAAAATTATCGCAATGTAAGTTATTAATTTCTCCCAAACAATCCGAAAAAAATATGTGTTTAACTCGGCAATAAAGCAGATTTCCTGACTTGGCTGGATTCACAGCCTCGCTCGCGAGCTCGCTCGGCGGTGAAACTCCAGCCGCGCCCGTAAATCTGTCACTTTATTGCCTTGTTAAACAAATAACTATTTTCTACTTTGGTTTAATAAACCACCTTTTGTTATATCAAATAGTATATTGTACAACGAGCATATAATGATAGCTATTAATCACGAGAACGATGTTTGCTGAACGAGCCGTTGGGCGAATGGAGCAAGTCGTTCCAGTGATCAATATTTGTATTTGTATTTATAGCCATTATGTGCTAGTTGTACACAATACTTTGTCCATGACAATATAATACTTTTATTTATTTTTTATTAAGTTATATAAATAGGAATAGTATTTATTTTTAACATTAATTTAATGCAATACAATATTATTTAGTAATATTAAATGTAATAAGTTAATTGCAGGAATAGAATTGATATCAAAACTAAGACTCTGATTATTTGTTGAAACATTTTGATTGTTACTGGTTGTTGAAATTAGGCACTTGGTAGGTTTCACAAATTTTATACTTTTTATTCCGACTAGTTTCGATTGTTACATCATTATCTAGGAATGAATACAGGAGAAAAATAGTTTCGCTTATATATTAAAATTGTCCATTCAGGTAATTAGGGCGGTCATTATTGGAGAACTCCAGATGTCATCATTTTCATTTACGACGTGTTTTCCCCGCTTTAGCGCTTTGTTGATCTCTAATCCTTCTCGGAGATTTAAATTTCGGCCCTTATTACCTGTATGTAATATTTTAAAATTATTTTCTTCGAAGAAGTGGTTATTTGTGATGCAATGTTTGGTAAAACCGGTGGTGCCTTTATTGTCCAAGTGCCTAATTTCAACAACCAGTAATATTAAAAATGTTTCACCACGTGATAAACGAGAACCAAATTCAACAAATATTTTGATTGTATTGATAGGTTTGGTGTGTATAATCAATGGGATAATTCATTTGAATTAAGCTAGATATTCTTTTAGCTGTGTATGTTTTATTTTTAATGGAGTCGTCTATATAGCATTCTGCTACTGCTGTCGACTTCCTTCCGCCGTGTCGTTTCAAGGCCGTTATGTCCGCACCAGCTTCAACAAGCAGCGTTGCAGAAGATCTGCGAAAACTGTGTCCAGAATATTTTTCTTTCGTTCGGCAATTGCAAGAATGTAGCAATGGTCTTTCCCATTTTAGTATATTTATTAATTCCTATTCTTTGGGCGGTGCATTTGCCGTTTTGATAATTTAGAAAAAATATGTTTGTTGTAATGTGAGATGGGCGGCTATTAATGTAGTTTTTACAAATTTTACAATTATCGGTGACTGTAAACTTTCGAGTGATTTTTGTCTTTGTATTGGGCACATTTACCAAAAAAGCAGATCCAAGATATTGCAAATCATTCATTTTCATGCAATACATTTCTTTAGCATGATAAGCACCCATTACTCCCATTATTAATGCAACCTTAAAGAAAGAAATGAATGATTTTTGGAGAGAAAATAATTGAAATCTTACCTTTGTTGACAGGTATTTATCATCAGAGGCTTTAATAATAAAAATGACATTTTCTGGAGAAAAACTGCTGGCTTTTTGGGTTGAAAACCTTCAGATTTTCATTTCAGCAGTGCTCGCAATTTCATATAATTTTTTATATGTATTCCATGATAAATTTTGATCGTACTCCTAAGCATTGAATAATTGGACCATAATGTTGAGGGTTTATATTTTATGGATAGTCCTGTAAAATACACCAATAAAACAGATTCCGAGAAGGAATTGGTTTTCTTTTCCCTTCTTCATTCCTAAAATGATTCATACGCCGCTGAATATATTTTTCTTGATTTTTCGGGCAATAAGTTTAATAAGGCAATTTCTGCAGCTTCTTTTATATTTGGCGGTGTTAAAGAAATCTCGTTATCACTGTCGTTCTCCATTTATCTTCTCATTTTTGATATTAAACCACTTCAAAACTGTCTTATAATGTAAATGATTATGACGTTTCAATTTAATTATATGACACTGCGGACTAGAAGATAAAATTTTGAAAATGATAATAAACAGTCAATAATGATTAATCACTGACAGTAGTGAATAATGAATATATACTTATAATTAAAGAAACACAAATATAATGAGTATATTATAAGGTAGTCGTGGACAAAATAGTTTAATAATGATATTTTTTATTTTACAGTTTTTGCTCATTATTTAACTATATGTGGTGACATTTTAGTTGTTGCGATTGGCAGTACTTAAACGTTACAGGTGTTTACATCAAATTGTAAAATTGCCGGTAACGATAATTCATAGCATATTTGGAACCCTCCAATGCTTTACGTGAAAATGTTCGATAAGGCGTATTGGGGAGTTCGCCACCAATACCACTAAGGTTAAAAAAACAGAGGCGTAACATTGTTCTCTTTTTACCGGCGTGAAAAACGTAGGTACTCAGTGACAATAGAACGGCCGGGCGCATGAACTCACCCAGCACTTGGGGACTACGTTTCACGGCAACAAATCATACACAGAGAAAAGGTTGTAATTTATTATATTATCACTTTGTTTCCAAAACGAATAACATGAAAAAAACAGATAGAGTACAATGTATGTTTTATTCGCGGCGAAAAGGAGCCGCTTCTGTCGATGTATTAATTCGGTGTGGATTTTTAATTAGAGTCGATCGATGCCTTACACGAGAAATGAGAAACAAATGTAAACATAACCTTAAAATTCGATAAACATTTAGGCAAGTAGGTTGCATTATTCTACTAGCTTAAAATGGTTACAACTTACTTGGAAATAGTTCGTTTATCGCACAATTAGCAACTTTCCTTATTTCTGGAGGTGTGTAAGTAATATTCTAGATTTAATATATTTTAAAATTAACTATTGAAATCGCAACAGAAATACGTGTGTCAAATATTAAATTCGTTCAAAACAAATTAATGTTTTTTCAGTGCTCCCACATTTTGCAGATAAAACTCACCACGTATATGTTAGCACTGGCTACACTTCAGTACAAGTTTACTCGTCGCCGGCACTCTGGTCGTGTTCGGAAAATAGGCACAGCTTTGTTGACGGTCGCTTCAACGTCCCTTGCGCGACCAGTTCATTTTGTCCCTTGCGCCGTCCGAACGGTAGCTGCACGTACGGCTCCATCGGCGCCTGGGTGACCCTCGATGATACGGTTTTCCACTGATTAGGTGGCATATTATCCTCCTTAATTAAGAATAGTTTCCCATTTGAACAGCGGTTCCGGTTGATTTACGCCAGCAGCGCCGTATCTGCAATTCCTGCAAATACTCCTTGGACCACCTAGTCCAAAAGTGCTGTTGGAGATGTTGGATACGTTGCCATCTCGATAAGCGGGATAATTTAATTCCTCGTAGATCCGGCTGGGCGTGAGGTAGGATAGGTCGGAAGGGTCATTGGTTAGGGGTATAACCCTTAGTTGACGAGCGGTACTCTCGAGTACCAACTTTTTAAAATTTCGTGTAAATTTCGTATCACCTCAAATCGTTTAACGGGCTGAATGGTACTGTCAGGGACGGGTTGAACAAGTGATTAATCCAAAAGCCGCAAGTTGGCAGCTCCATGCAGCGTTAAACTTTTAATTTTCCTAAAACGTTGCAGTGACAGTTAACGTATTTGACAGAGGTGAATTTGATCATTTGTTTTACTGGTTCCGTGAAATTTTTGGCAATTCAGGTAAAATTACTTATATTATACGACTTTCATAGACTGCTAAATACACATAACGTTTGACCTCCCTTATTTGGCCTATATGTATTACATATGGTACTATGAAGTATCGCTACGGATATCGCTGCGATCGGTAAAATGGAGGATGTAGAACCGGTACGTATTTTGGCAATTTACTATTTTTAGTCATTTTTTTATTGTTTCATATCTAAAATTATTTAATAACAAAAGATCTTTGACGGATGCAGAGCTTCTCAAAATTGCAGAGGAAATTACTTTCGAGGATTTACCGGACGATCAAAGAGTTGAGACGGATATGAAAGTGATTGCGAGGATGAGAATGAAATTATTTTTGATAAGTTGAAGGACAACAACTCAGGAAGGCATGAACGTGAATTTCATAATAATGGGACCATTGGCGCTGTAGAGGAAATTGAAGAAGATACTGAAGAATATGTTGATATAAAAGCAACACAAAAGAAAAGCAACTGTGGCAAAAACAAGTCAAAACCCAGAAAAGGCGCCGGCGCTGGTGAGGTAGATAGAAAATGGAAAAAAAGGGAAGTCTCAAGTTATATTCCAATTTATCAATCTTCGGAAGGTTTTGTAGAGGATAACTTTGTGGGTTGTGAGACAGCCACAGACATGTTATTACAGTAATTAATTCTTTATTGGAAAATTGAATTCAACAATCTAATCTATACGCGGTACAGCGAAATAAGATACTGAATACCAAAAAAGATGAGATTTTGGTCTTTAGCATCGGTGTTAATATGATGATGGGGTATCACAAGGTGCCTAATTGGCGACATTATTGGTCAACATCTAAAGACCTAAATGTACCATACGTCTCCTCTGCTATATCTAGGGATCGATTTGTTGCCATTCTAAAAAGAACAAATTATACAAATTGCGACCAGTGATAAACACACTGAATCAAATATTTAGCAACCTTTACAATGGCACCCGAGGGTTGTCTGTCGACGAATCGATGATATTTTTTAAGGGACGTACTTCGCTAAAGCACTACAATCCTACGAAACTGATAAAACGTGGATATGAGCTTTAGTGCTTATCTGACCAGAAAGGCTACATCAAAAAAAAATTTGAAATATACGAGGGGAAAGATGAGGTACTCAAAGAGAAATTTTCATCGTTTAGACTAGGCGAGAGGGTAGTTTTGAGTTTGACTGAAGAGGAATGGGGAAATACCATAATATATTTTGACAATTACTTTACCTCCTTATCTTTTTTGGAAAAGCTAAAAACAGAACTCACTCTGGCATGTGTAACAATCCGTTCTGACAGAAAAGGACTACCCACTAATATGAGTGAGGTAAAAATCTAAAGCGCGGAGAATATGACTTTCGCTTTTCCTCAATGGATATAGGAATATGGAAATAGCACGACAATAAAGTCGTGCACATCGCGAGTAATTTCCATGGAAGTGAAGAGGGTTTTGTAAAACGTACCCAAAAAGATAGAACAAGGCTACAGATTTTAGCTCCAGTAGCAGTTGCAGACTATAACAAATATGTGGGAGGGGTAGACCACGCAGATATATTGATGGCTATCTATGGAGTCGATAGGAGATCAAAAAAGTGGTGGCACCGACTGTTTTGGGGTTTACTGGATATGGCATTTGTAAATGCCTATGTCATTAAACATCTAATAAATAATGGCGTCGCAAGGCAGTGGTCAATTAAATAATTGGACTGGTGCTAGTGCCAGTGAAATAAATAAACAAAGTGTATGCTTGCAACAGAACTATAGTTCGCGAAAAAGTTGGGGTGCAAGGCCACATTTCATCCAGGCTGTTTCTCGAAAGGGAAAAATTATACTCGGCCACATGTATGTGTGCAAAGTGGAGAGGAAGAAAATGCGGATGAAAACAGTGTCATTCCTTACCTCAAGAGAATAATTGAAGAACTAGAAGAAAAGAATAAGATCCGGCTTCAAAATAATGAGGGATTGCTGAAAACTAATGTATATCTACTGACGAGGCTAGAATCATTAGAATCACTTAAAAATGGCGATAACGGCCCAAAACAAGAGAATAAGAATAAGGAAACGGTAAATAATGTAAATGTACAGAAATCTACACGAACTAATTCAACTGTAAATGAGCCCACCGTACAAAAGGTGGCACTCAATGCAGGGGAAATAATCAAATCTAAATGGCAACAGACGGAATCGAACAGTCAAAATGCAGCTTACCAAGCGGAACGTATGCAACCAAAGAAACAAAATAAAAATAGAGAGCGAAATGAAAATGGACAAACAACGCAGAATCAAACATCACAACATAATGAACACACACAACAACCAATCGAAGAGGAAGAGTGGAATAAAGTGGAGTCGAGAAGTAAAAGAAATAAAAACACAATGCTTGGGCGAAGGGAAGGAGATCCCACGGATGTAATTACAGGAGTCGAAAGGAGAGCATATTTACATGTCTACAGATTAAACCCAAAGACCAGTGAAAAATCGTTAACAGAATTTTTACAGAAAAATAATATTTCTGATTTTACATGTGAGCAGTTAAACTCGAAACCTGAAGAATACAGTTCTTTTAAGGTCTCGATCCCATTTAGCAAATTGGCGCAAATTCAAAATCAAGATTTGTGGCCGGTAGGTGTGGTATACAATCGTTGTTTTCAACATCTTTACAATGGGTTCTAGGAGTACAGAGTCCAGAACAAGAAATGAAACAATAACACATAACAATAACTTAAACACACTAAAAATAATCAATCGAAATATGCAATCAATAAGCACATCTATTGATAAGTTAAATAAATTAAAGTCGGACCACAAGGATTGCCAAATACTATCAATAACGGAGCACTGGAGAACCAGGGAATAACTGGAATGTTTCAAAATACATGGATATTATTTAGCATCTATGTATGGTCGAAACAAAAACTCACATGGAGGAGTAGCGATATATTGCAAGGACGACATACCGACGAATCTACGAGAAGATATCAATTCCTTGGCAGAAGCCTACATATTCGAGTGCACAGCAGTAAATTTAACTTTCTAAGAAAAAACAATTGTCACAATCGCAATCTATAGGCCTCCAACCGGTGACATAGACATATTTTTCCAAAAACTAAATATTATTTTGAATAAATTATCAGAGGAGGGAGTCTATTACATTATAGCGGGTGATTTTAATATAGACTTCTTGTGTAATAGTGCGGAATTGAATAAACTTATTAGCAAGCTATGGTTCCAAACCATTAATCCAAGAGTACACAAGGGTAACAAGCACTTCAAATACATGTATAGATAATATAATAAGTAATATTCCAAATAACTATCAATATAATATTTTAAACTACCACATATCTGATCATTTAGCACAAAGTATGTATTTTTATAATATGGATAACAGAGGTAATAAGCAAAAGTTCTCCTATAAGCAAAATATAAATCAAGAATTATTAACCTATTTTGTAAAAAAATTAGAAGAAGAATCATGGAATAAGGTATATAGGGAATCGGACCCAAACAAGTCTTGGGACATCTTTTTAAATAAGTTCCTACTTATTTACAATGAATCCTTTCCTCTGATAAGGTGTAAAATTAAAAACACAAATACTAAACTAATTTACCAAACACCAGAACTAAAAAACTTTAAAAGATAAATTGGATAGGCTATATATTTTAAAGAATTCAAACAACAATTTCAATGAAATTTATAAAGCGACAAAAAACAATATAATAATGCTCTAATTAAATCAAAGAAAGACTATTACGATAATAAAATTAAAAATAGCGTAAACATTACAAAAGCAACGTGGAATGTGATAAAAGATCTAAAGGGTCCTAACAAAATTGAAAATCGGGGGTTTCAAGGGGATGTGAATGAATTAAATAATTATTTTACAAATATATCTCAAGAAATACTACAGAAAATACCCACAGTGGAATATTCGGATGAGATTAAAATAAATGCTAATACATCTTTCTTTTATCCTGCCACGGAGGTAGAAATCGTTAAAATTGTAAATGAATTAAGTAATACCAAGGCTATAGGAATAGATGGAGTATCAGTGCAGGTTCTCAAACACTGCATACATCAAATTAAAAAAAAAACCATTAAGTCACATAATAAACGACATATTAGAAACTGGCATTTTTCCTGAACTCCTAAAATATGCTATCGTGATATTTAAAACTGGAAATCCAGAGGAGCACACAAACTATAGACCAATATGTCTTCTTACTCATTTTTCGAAAATCGTCGAAAAGGTTATAAAAGAACGCATAGTACATTTCTTCAAAAAAATACAATTTGTTTCACACATCACAACATGGCTACGTAGAAGGAAGATCGACCACTACTGCCATGGTTGAATTCATTAATTTCGTAGCGAACGCCTTGGAGGATAAAGAAATTCCTCTAGGAATATTTCTAGATCTATCCAAGGCCTTCGATTGCGTAGACCATAATATATTATTAAATAAACTACATAGTTATAGGATAAGAGGAATAAATCTTTCTTTAATAAAATCATATTTACACGGACGCAAACAAAAAATACAACTTAAAAGAGGAAATAAAAATGTGGAGTCAAATCTTTTGGAAGTACCCAGGGAAATACCGCAAGGGAGTATCCTAGGGCCAACACTATTCATAATTTATATAAACGACATCTTCCAAATTATAACCACACAAAAAGAAACATTGATCAACTATGTGGATGATAATAACATATTATTAAAAAATACCAATAATATAAATCTACTAGTAGTAGTAGTAATTATCTTTATTCAGACTACAATGTACATTTATAGTGACTTTACATAACATACATAACAAAAGTGGTGTTAGTCCGTCTGGGCTATCGACCTGCGATCTGAATCTAATGATAAAAATGTAGGAAAAAATATATAAAGTTGCTAGCTAGCTGAACTGTCCTGGTGATTCGTACAAATGAATTGATGTATTGTGAGGGGAGGATGCTGATATCTTGAAGGGATATTTGGGTTTCGGGGAATGCAGAATTTGGATAGGTGTTGTTGGTTGAAGGGATTATTTGCAAATTTAACACGGAGGCTTAATATACGCTGGGATATGGGTGTAACTTGGGTGGTTTCATACAAAAGGTCGTTTGAGGGATTGTGAAGTGGATTAGTAGGGTGTCTGAGTTTGGTAAGGGTTCTTAGGGCTGACCTTTCGGCAACTTGGAAGTGGTCGTAAAGATGGTCGGATTTGAGTAAAAAGGGTTGCACCGTAATCTAACAGGGGCTGTCATATCGATTTATAAATATGTACAGCTGTTTTTATTGATATGCCTTGTTGCTTGTAGGTCAGCGATCTGAAATGCCGGGCCCTGGTTTTGATTTAATTTTTTATAGATTGGGCATGGGGTTTAAAAGAGAGTTTGGAGTCGAATAGGATTCCTAGGTATTTATAGGTATAAGTGGGGTGGATAGTGGTGTTATCAATTGTAATCGTAAGGGAATGTGGTGTGATTTTGTGGAACGGGATAAATAGTTTGGATTTAGAAGGATGGATTTTGATACGCCATTTAGAGCACCAATCTTGGATGGAGTCAAGGGAGGTTTGAAGGGATTGTTGAGCAATTTGAAGGGTGGGTGCATGCGTGATTAGTGCGGTGTCATCGGCGAAAAGCAGGGAATATTGTGATGGGTTAAAATATAGGGGGTCTAGGGGGTCGGGATTATGTAGATCGTGGCAGAACATGTTATATAGGAGAGGAGATAAGGGAGAACCTTAACGGACGCCTTGTAAGATTGGGAACGGGTGAGAAAGTGCTTGTCGGATTCTTACTTGGCAGGATCTATTGAAGAGGAAGTTGTGTATTAAGTGGTGTGGGATTTTTAATATGAAACATTTGTATAGGAGTCCAATATGCCAAACCGTGTCGAAGGCTTTTTCAATATCTAGAAATAATACAGCCGTCTTTTGGCCTTCAAGGTGTTTGGTTTGCATATTGGAGGTTAAGATAGTAAGAGGGAGCATGGTTGATTTTTTGTGAAGGAAGCCAAATTGGTAGTCTGGAATGGATTTGATGGATGTATGTAGGAGTTTTAGTTTAATGAGGGATTCAAGAGTTTTCAAATGACTGGAAGGAGTGTGATGGGATGGGAGCTGGAAACTAGTGTGGGGCCGTTTTCGGGTTTAGGTAAACATACGATTATACCTTGCTTCCATTCGGCAGGAAAGTATTGGTGGGAGTAGCAAAAGTTAAATATTTTTAAAATAAACAGGTGTATGTCATGGGGTAGTTTTTTAAGGATAATTCTAGGGATGTTATCATAGCCCGGAGAGGAATTTTTACCAGAGTGTAATACCAAATAATAGTCTGTCTCATCTAATGAATCGTCGCTTGGAGGTGGTAAGGGAGTTTTGTTAAATGAATCGTACCAGTCATTAACTAATTTAAAAAAGTCCGCGTTACAGTTATTAATATGCGTTGGTTTAAATGTACTTTCTAAATGTCCGGCAAACGCTTCAGCGAAATCGTCCGTCAGTATAGATCCGTCAGTTGGGTCTTTAATATTATTGATATATTCAGATTGTTTGTATTTAGAAAGCTTTTTGATTTCCGTCCAGTACGTTTTGACTTGCATTTTGTTAATTTAGTAACAAGGTCTCGGTCCACTTATGTCTTTTGCATTCAAAAACGAGTGTTTTTATTTCTTTGTTAAGCTTATTGAACTTTTGTCTGAGTGAACTGTCAACGTAGAATTTAATGTCTCTGTAAAGTTGTCTCTTATATTTCAAAAGTCTAAGGATATATTTGGGAAGGGGATACTTATAGTGTTGTTTTCTTATTTTGGGTGTATGGTGTAAAATGGATTGAGATAGCGCATGATTAAAGTTTGAGATAGTTGTTGGGTTTATGTCTTGTACGTTTTGGAAAGTTGTCATTATGCCGTTCGCTACTTTTTCTATATTACAACTCTGGTAGTGGAAGATGTATTCAGGGGGTGGAGGTGCGGGAGGTGATTGGGTATCAAGGTCAAATTGAATGGACAAGTGGTCGGAGCAGAGATCTGGGATTAATGAAATATGAATTAGGGGGCGGATATTGGATGTGCATAGGATAAGGTCAGGGGTGGATGATTGAGTCTCGTTCATTATGAATGTTGGGGATGTTGGGATTTTAGTGAAGTTTGAGTTGGAGCAAAAGTTAAGGATATGAAGGGATTTCCTACTATTGACGTTGAAATCTCCAATAATTATTGCATAGTCATACAATGATGCTTTTGTGAAAATTGTATCGTCAATAGAGGAGTGAGGATGGATATACACTAGGAATACATGGAGGATTATACTATTAATAGGAAGAGTGAAATGGAGGCATTCGTTCAAGGGGTTATTCATACGGGGAGGGTTCTCTTTACCGAAAGGTAGTGAGGGATGAAAGGAAGCGATGGAACCTCCTCGTTGATTTTCATTACTAATTGACGAAGGAATTTGCAAACTCCTCCAGTTATTGAAATTAAAAGGGTTTTTAGTTTTGGTCTCAACGAGGAGGTTTACATGGACTGGATTATTTGATAGATAGTGGGAAAGGAGATGGGATTTATTGTGGAGTGAATTGATGTTTGAATACAGGAAGCGTATATTAGCCATCGATGACCGGTACATTAGCTGTGTATAGTCCTGCAATTGGGATGACAGGTGGGATAATATCGGGGAATTTGAGGTCGAACATGACAATGAACATGCGATTCCCCGAGAATGATGCGTGAGTATCGATGCTGTACGATTCTATAAATCTGCGGCGCAGTTTTTTTAATAATTCCTTTCTGTCCGTAACTGAAAGTTTATTAATTTCCGTGGCGTAGGTGTCTACAATAAAATCGTGTAATGTAAATGATTTGTGGATGCGGGAGTCGTTTTTTCATGACTTGTCAATGTCCGCGGATTTTGTGTTATTTACTTGTATTCGCACGTTGGGGATTCCCTCGATGGGTATGGTGGGTCGGTTTTTGCACAGCGTGGCCCTCCTCCTTGCATGATGTGCATTTTTCCGGGAGTGTAGTGTTGCATCCCGATGTGGTGTGGGGACTATAACATTTTGCACATTTTGTTTCGGTTTTACAATCATTCGTTGTGTGCGTAAAAAGGTTGCATTTCGCTACTTTCTACGACGTGGTGGACTTTACATAAGTAAGGGAATTTATTCCTCAGCAGGCGGCTATATGATTCGTGCAAAGCAGTGATTATTCGAATTAAGTGCGTTTTCTTGTTAGTGGCCCTAGATGTTATGCATTTGCAATATCGGTGGGTAATGTTCATTTTATTTAATTCGTGGCTAATTGCCTGATCCGCAATTTCCAGTTCTACGCCTTTAATAATATAGCTGTATGATATGGCCGGCTCACGTTTTTCTGGGGTCGCGGCTGAGGTCGCGACGGAATGTTTAGCGATAATTTTTTCCGCTAGGAGTGCATTTAGTTGGGCGAGAATGAGTTGCCTCTCGATGTTGGTTTTGATGATAAAACCTAATTTAGTTTTAATAATTATGGCGGTTCTGTCAAATTCACGCGAGTGCCAAATTTTGGCCATTTGCACTCGGCTTAGTTCTGGTGTGGTGGTGGTGAAGTTGAATGTGTGTCTGCACTGCGTGTTGGTGGACGTTCGTCGGGTGCTTGGGGTATTGGAGTTTGCGGCGGCGGCGGCTGGTTGGGTGTGTGGGCGTTTAAAGTGTTGAGTTACCTCTTGCGAAGAAGCTCGTGATGAGTCGGAGTCGAACTGCATCCGCGGACTTCCTCTTCCTCGTTTTCTGGGGGCCTTAAACTCCCCCTCTGTGTCGGCTTCCATCAAGGGTAGATGTACGGGTGTACGGGTGGAATTACCACTATCAATATGTTTATACTTTGTGTATATCGTTATTTCAACGGTGAAGCTGGAGCGATTATAATCTCTGTAGCGTACGTTTGCACTGATTGGCGACTAGCAAGCGAGTTTAAATCTACTAAATTTAGCTAACACGATACTTGAGAATACACAAACATGATTAACAAAAAATAAGCTATTTCTTAATACAAACAAAACGAAATGTCTAATGTTTAGCACAAAAAGAGGTAATTTCAATATCCCAGAAACAATACAATTGGGGCCAATTAATATAAAACTATCGTCATACTGTAAATTCTTAGGAATTATTATTGATAAACATCTTGACTGGTCATACCACATTGCGGAACTTAACAAAAGACTGAATAAATCAATTTATGCAATACGATCAATTCGATCGTTTGTTCATTGTAATATATTAAAGACTATATATCACTCGTATTTTGTTTCTCAAATGCATTACGGGATTATCTGCTGGGGGGTCTCTGCCGATATTAATAAAATTCTCATAACTCAAAAAGCGGCATTGAGGTTAATCCTTGGTATGGGTTTTAGGGATGCATGCCGAGGGATATTTAAAACAAATGATCTACTCACAGTAGTGGGCATATATATTTATGATTGTTTAATTTTCATTCATCAACATTCACAAACATTTGAGACTTACCTAAATACAAATAGTTATAATACTAGGAATGTGAATATTAATTATAATTATCCAAAACATAATTTGACATTGTTGGAAAAAGCTCCGCACTATTCCATAATACATTTATATAATAAACTCCCTTTGCCGTATCGTCAAATTACTAATGAAAAAATTTCCAAGAAAGAAATTAAGAAATGATTAATCCAAATAGAACCATATACGGTACATGAATATTTTGCATATTTTTAGGGTAATTTGTGTATTGCCATATATATTGACTTTTTCTTATTTATGTACTTACTTGTATTCTCCTGTAATATTTGTCTGTAAATCCTTAAGAAATAAACATTATTATTATTATTTACTGTGATATAAGAGAAAAGGTGTCCCTTCTAGAATTTAGAAGGTCTGTTGCCATGGGGCTAATAACCAGGAGACGATGTGCAACTACCAAACGACGCTCTTTGGATGTCGGCAATAATGTGTCACTAAAGAAAACACGTGGCCACGGTTATTTGATTCCGGCCAACGTTAGATTGTCCAATAGGGGAGCACATTGGGTTATTTTCGACGATAAGCGAGGGAGATGTGAAGTTTGTAGCAAAAAAGGCATTCAGTCCAAACCGTTCTCAAAGTGCTCTACATGTAAAGTAGCACTTTGTTGTAACGCTGCCAAAAACTGTTTTCCGGATGTTCACCCAGTATTGCTTTAGTTTGACAAATAATATTAAAATATGTTTTTCTATAAAGTTTTTGTATAAATATACCTTTTGAAACGTTTTAATTTTGTCACTGAATTGTACCTCCAGTGCCCGGCGGTACTTGTGAGTACCACCCCATTTTTTTTTTAGAAAACTTTTTCTAAAAAATGAAACAAAAATCGTAGGTCACTATTTTAATATATTAAGCATCTCGAGTAAAAAAAAGTTAAAATAGTTATACCTTTAATCGGTCAGGCAACAAAGGGTTAAGCGATCTAGAGTTAAGAATGGCTTCGATTTGACAGAAAAGCGTATGCAATTCTTCCATGTTTAATTTGCATTAAAAGCAGCGCAACAATTAATCCTAAATTTTACATGCCCTGTTCACAATCTCGTCGCAGAAACCACTGATGTGCCCAAAGCCTTCTTTTCCTATTATTTTTTTCTACCAGACATAATTCTTTTCTGCGTAATAATATTACTAAAAGACACATTGCAATGGCCCTCAAACGTGATTATTGCTTGATCATTGCTTAATATCTTATATATTCCCACTTTACTCATAGCATAAACTACAAAGAGTAAATATAACCTAACTGTTATCGTCCCACGCGCAGAAATCACACTCATTCACTAAACCTTCTCATACAGTGTAAACTCAATATCGTAATAATCATAAGCTAAGCCGTCTGTGTGATTTTATACGTGACAAAATCATATGACAAGTCATATGATAAATCATACAATGTAAAGGCACCTTAAGTCGGCTGGGTAATCTCGACGAGATATAAATCGTCTGAGGGCCCCGAAAAACGCGTCGGTGGTCAGATCGCTAACGATTTCGAGGTGCACTGCCTTCATCGACATACACACGAATAACGCGAGATAGATTTTAACCGATTTAGCGGTTTTCCGTCTGCCTTCCTTCAGAGAGAATGGCCCTGCATAATCCACCCCAGTATTCGGAAATGTACGCAGTTGTTCTGTTCATAAGCCCGTATATGTTGCACAACGGAATTTAGCAATTTTCGCTATGAAGCCGCATCTTCCTTTGCAATTCTATGTGGCGTAAACAGCTCATCCATATGGTTTTGGAGTATGATGCGTTTATTTTCAAACGTTTGTTTAAGTAAGTCAATTAATACCAAGTAATTTACATCTGTTGTTTGAAGAGTACTTATGACCACGGCTGCGACACCTGTAACTGTAGCTTTAATGCAACCTTTACACCATCGCCCGAACAGTTCGGGCGAGCGCCTCGGGCGATCGGTACGAACGAATGCGGCGGCATCCATACCATCGTCCCGACTCTGCGATCGGTTCGAACGAACGCTTCTCCATCCACACTATCCTCCGACTGTTGTGCGGTTCAGTATCGACATGAATGTCGTAAAGGTAGCAGCTGCTGCTTATTTTTATTCTGCGGCCTACTACAACTATTTAAAAGTGTTTGAAAGTTAAAAACATCTAAGAATACTTGGAAGAAAATGAGATGGTGGATGACAGCCATGCACAGGAACAGAACAAGGTAAAAATAATTTACGTAAAAGGTATGATTAAATTTTATATGGTTCAATTTTTGCTGCAATATAAATTATTTATTTATTTCAGGGGTAGGATGTGTGTTCAGTTAACTGAGCTAATTGCTGAACCTTCTGGCGAATTAAATAATTTCACTAGAATGTCATACATAGATTTTGAGTTTTTATTGAATGAAATTTCACAAGTCATCAGTAAACAAAATACCATGTTCAGACAAGCGATATCAGCGAAAGTTCGACTAGCTATTACTCTGAGATATTTAGCTACTGGAGAGACAGAGCCTCCATTTTTTATTTAAAGTTTCTAATCAGTTGATATCTAAAATAATACATAATAAGTATGTGCTGCCTTAAATGAAGCTTTGAACAATGAAGTAAAGGTATGATAACAAAATGAAAAGTCCTTGAAAACCCAACCAAAAAAATACACATTCTTTCCTACTGTGTTTTTCAAATGCCATCTAATCCAGAAGGATGGTTGGAAATAGAAAAAATCTTCCGAAACAAGTTTCCCCGATGCATTGGAGCGATCGATGGAAAACATATACATATATCTATACTGTGTCCCAATAATAGCAGTTTAGAATTTTATAATTACAAACGAACATTCAGTATTGTGTTACTAGCTTTAGTGAACAGCAATTTCATTTTTGCTGAAATCGGAAGTCAGGGACGAATTAGTGATGGTGGCGTATTTACTAATAGCTTGCTATGGGAAAAAATATGTTCAAATGAAATACATTTTCCAATGGAACATCCCCTACCAGGATCTCTTAAAAAAGTCTCTTACGTTCTGGTGGCAGATGGGGCATTTGCCCTTAGTACTCATGTCATGAAACCCTATCCTGGCAACCACTTAAATGGGTCACCTGATAGAACATTCGACAGCAAATTATCTTCTGTCCGTGTAGTGGTAGAAAACGCTTTCGGAATTCTAGCATCTAGATTTAGAGTTTTTCGAAAACCAATAGCACTAGCACCCCAAAAAGCTGAGGTTATTACATTGACTTGTGTGCTACTGCCCAATTTTCTCAGAAGGAGTAAAAACTCTTTACACATATATACTCCCGTAGGCTTAATTGGTGTTTACGATAATAATAATGAGTTAGTCCAACCTGGCTCCTGGAGATTAGAATGTAATGCCTTCACAAAGGACCCCTTACAAATCAAATGAAAATTGGCTTTCGGTGAAATTGACCAAATTTTGGATATGTTGTTCCTTTCGGTGTCCAGATCAAAAGTCTCGATGGGCACAAAGCTCAAAAATCTTCCCTGCGAGCAGTACCCAGCTCCGAAGGTTAGAGACCGGTAATCCCCGATTTTCGCTGATTTTACCTCTCCCCTTGCATTTTCGGGATATTTATAAGATACTCGGAATATATATAATCTTCATATAAACTGCTCAATATTTGAACTGTTGCACTTACAAGAACATATATAAAAAACAATTTACTACTTTTTGAGCAACACCTTCTTGTTTAATTGATAGTATATGGTTCTGGAAACACTTTTAGGGCAATGATGTAAAAGAATAAAACTTAAATTACGAATTTCAAATGTTCTAATAGAAAAATAACAAAATCTTCATTTTAGTATTACAGAAAAGTTTGCTCTGGAAAGAAATGATAACAAACACTTAAAGATGAATAATGCGTGGGACCTCCTCTAGTTCTTACGAGCTCTTGGAAACGTCTTGGCATGCTAGAAATCAAATCCCGAATGTAATGCTGAGGAATATTTAGCCATTCGAGAAATTCGTAAAAATTCTCTTAAAACTTGATTAAGTATAAGCATTAGGCATTTATTCGCATTCCGAAACAGAGCCCTGATCATTTAGGAAGTCATGCCAAATGCCTAAAAATGGTTGTTTACTTTCACTGCATTTTATATAAGTATACCAGTTCAAATTTTGAGCAGTGTATATCCCGAAAATACAAGGGGCGAGGTAAAATCAGCGAAAATTGGGGATTACCGGTCTCTAACCTTTGGAGCTAGGTACTGCTCGCAGGGAAGATTTTTGAACTTTATGCCCGTGGAGACTTTTGATCTGAACTGAAACTGAAAGGAACAACATATCCAAAATTTGGTCAATTTCACCGAAAGCCAATTTCCATTTGATTTGTGAGGGGTCCTTTGTCACAAGTACCTCGAAGGGCGTCAATGCATGCCAAAGACATTAGGAATGAATTTAGAAAATACTTCTCCAATATATAAAATTATAACTTACAAAAGAACAAATAAACGTTCTTCTATTCTGAAAAATAAAACATTAAAATTTTATTTACTGTATTTATTTATTTACGTGCAACCTACACATCAAAGATTGCATTTATGTAAACCAGATTATCAATGTTTTCGTATGTTACTAAAGGTAAGGGATGGGCGGTCGTGGATTTCTGTCCCAGAGGATGAGCGATCCGACTGCGCAGATTGTGAACTAACAGTCGTTTCGTAGCTTAAGTGGTGGCTGCCATTTTGCGAATGCGAACTGAAACTGGATGTCGGCCTGGGAGGTAGATTTAAAAAATCACTAGGCCCTCGTGATATTTCCGTGTAGGGACATGGGCAATCCAACTGGTATGGACTCATCATTGTTTGTGGGATAACCATCGTTTCGTAGCGTAGACTGCCAATTTGCGATTGTGTACTTAAACTGGACATGGCTGTAGGTGGTGATTTTGGAAAAACTACTTGTGAGCATGATGTAGCTGTAACACGCCTAAACCAGTTTATACCGTGTGGTTGGTCATACATCTGAACATAGGGAAATAGCATGGTAAATCACGTTTCTGGAAATTCCTGCTCACCAAATTTATGTACAAGCGTGAAAGTGGTATCACTTGAAACATCCTGTTTGTGGGAATTTGTTGATGCCTAATACTTGCACGTTGACGCCTTTTTTGAGGATAAGCTAGTATTTTAAATAATAAAATTTGTACTCGTAAAAATAAATGTTGGCTGTGAAACGTCAATGTCAATAGCCACGACGAATAGAAACCAAAATAGAATTTTACAAGAAAACGATGATCTATTCTTACAACGAATGAGTATTTATTGCAAAAAGGAACTTATGTAAATACATGAAATAAAATAATAAACAATAAACTCATTTCACAACAACATACATTCTAATAGATATTCAAACAATCCTCCGTTTTTAACTAAACAGTACCCTAGTCTATTGTAGAAAGAATTTGTAACATTTGCTAACTGTCTATTCGTGATAAGTGCACATTCTGCTGTTATTGCAGCCATCATAAAATTTAGGTTTGGATGGCGTCTTTGGTAAATTTTAGTTTTAAGATGACCCCACAAATACAAGTCGCACAAATTAGGAGATCTCGCGGGCCAGTGAATTGCTCCACCACGACCAATCCAACGATTTGGAAATGCTTGGTTTAAATAAGTTCTTACATCGAGTCCAAAATGCGCTGGACATCCGTCGTGCTGATACCAAACCTCCAGACTTTCTCGCGCTTCTTTCGTCTAATGCAGGGCCAATCTTAGTTATCAATAGCTCCAAATATGATTCCGAATTAAAAATTTCACTTATTTCAAATGGTCCAATTATTGTATTATTAAAAATCCCAGCCCAAATATTAATTTTTTGTGGGTACTGCGTTCTGGTAGACAATTTTATTCTTGGATTTTCTTGATACCAAAATCTAGCATTTTGAACATTGGGTTCATTGTTTAGGATAAATGTTGATTCATGCGCAAAACAAATAGATGCAAGAAAGTTACGATCCTGGTTTGTTCTTTCTTGCATTTCTTCGCAGAATATACGTCTACTTTCTTCATCAAGTGGTAAAACTTCCTGTTGGCATTGTACTTTATACGGATGGTAGTTATGTTTCTTTAGTATTTGTAATACTGATGCATGATTTATATTGCACTCGCGAGCAATGATTTTTGCACTCAAATTGGAATTTATATTGATTAGTCCCAGAACTCTTTCTTCCAAATCTGAATTGTTTCGACTAGAGCGATTGCCTGAAAAATCTTATTTCAAATACCGGCGATTAAATACAAAAATTGTATGTAATTACTATTACCTTTACTAGATTCAGCTGCGACACTCGCCGTAGTTTCGAATTTTCGCACATAAAATTGTATGTAAAATTGATGGAATTGGCCTGCCTTCTTCAAATTGTACGGAAAATATGTCCCTAACTCTCCGTAAACTGTTTTAATGATGAAAACTCTCTATTCGTTCGTATAAACCGAATTTATTTTGTAATATTAATTACTTAATTGCCAAATCTGATAAATTTTTAATTGTCAATAAGCATTGAAAACATGAAAATCTAAATATTTTGTTTTGACGTTTCACAGCCTACATTTATTTTTACGAGTACAAATTTTATTAATGAAATAGATATTTATGCATCAAGGGAGATATGGAATGTTTTTTTCCCAAGGTTGACAGGGTTACAAACTGAGGGCCTCTGGCCCGAGGTTTGTAAGTCAACCGAGGGCGAAGAACATGAATATCTCCCGCGGTGCATACAATATTTTATTTTTTAGTACTTCGTAAAAATATTCAGTATATCGATCTGCAATATGTATTTGCATGGTTGCTATGAGTTTGTTTTAAATTAAATCGCCCGCATTTCATGAACTGACGTTTATTTATTTTGATTTGATTTGACGTTAATGCTTTAACAACAAACGTACAGTTGTGAATAAAATAGTGAACAAACCTGGGAGAAAAGTTTATTTCCTGTCTCGCTATAAAGTAGGTCGTGAGCAGACGCAAGATTGTCTATCTTCAACCATCATCTTGAGCGGAGAATTTGGAAATTGTATGTACATACTATTCGTCAGGTAAACAGGAGCAGACCTCATATCTCCCAAGGGAGATATAACTCATATCTCCCGTGGGGGGTTATGAGTACGCTTTCATGCCTTGTATCCACGACGATAATAGTCAATATCATACTACTAAAAAATGGTGATGTGGCCATCATGTTACTTTCTCCGACTTGATGGTATCATTTATTTTTATGCTTCCATGGTTTATTTTCAATTTAAATCATATTTTAAGTGTGCATCGAACGTTTCGTAGACTCGGATAAAACTGACGTTTAAAACGTCAAAATTATGAAAGATGGAAAAATGTACTTCAAATTCAAAAACTCAGTTTACTCAAAAACTAAAGAGATTTCGAAAAAAACTTATTCTTCATAAATTGTTCATTTTGGCATTCTCTACAATTATTATTAACATAAGTGTGCTGTAACTATTAGCGTTTCATAATTGTATACCAAAAATGAAAAAAAAGAAAATAATTTTTTTTCTCGAATAACAATGATTTTATGAAAAATGTTTTCAAACAAAATAATTGAATTTCTTTATTGTCTTCAATATTTGTTAAAATGTTTTTGTGATATTTTTCATATTTAAGAAAATATTGGCAAAAAACAAAAAACAGTTAAGGTAAACACCCACTTCCGGTGTACGAAATTTTACCAAAAGCTTTTCAGTTCTTCGGATTGTCAAATAAAACTTATGTTCAAAGTTTCATTTCAATTGGTCCATTAGTTTTTGAGATACAGCGCGCACAGACACACACACACACACACACACACACACACACACACACACACACACACACACACACACACACACACACACACAGCCACAAAAAATTTTTTTCCAGAAATTGTTGAAATTGCATCTAGGGACCCCAAAACGGATATTTCTGTAAAAAAAATTTTGAAAAAAAAATCACGATCACAATACTTTCTCGTACTTCGTAACGGAGAAAGTAAAAATAAACACTATTTCATCCTTAAATAATGCATCAATGTGCAAGTATTTGGCATCAACAAATTCCCACAAATAGAATCTTTCCAATGGTTTCCGTTTATGCTTGTGCTTAAATTTGGTGAGCAGGAATTTCCAAAAACGTGATTTCCCATTATATTTCCCTATGTTCAGATGTATGACCAACCACGCAGTATATTTGTTGTCTACTTCGAGCATAAATAACTCTCTGTCGAATTCAGACAATTTTCTCATTTTTCTGGCCATTAATTTCCCATACAATTCGCATTCATCTTCCTCTGCAGGCTTCTTCAAAGCGCTTTGCAATGTTTTAAATGCCTCGTTAATCTGCTTTTCAGCATTTTTCAGTTCAGGAGGCACGGCACGACGACGGGCGGTTGTTGAGGATGGAGTAGCTGACAGAATTTCCTCGCGATGTGGCAACGTTGATGGAACCGGGGGGTCATCATTCGTGTCATCCAATCCTATTTTATTTATGCTCTGTGTTGACTGTGATTCGATCTAAAAAGATTAAAAAAATTGATACTTCCAAATGCATTGTGTTCAGCTTAGATGCGTCCCGCGATATTTCGGTTTCTTTTTCGTTATATTGTTATAATTTTAACCAGTTAGGCCCACATTCATACCTCACATTTAAGGATAAATGCACGTTTAGATGTGCTCTTATATGACACTCTAAATGTGACTCTATTCATACCCCACATTTAGGACCGATTGTAAGAATTTCCTTATAGGTAAGTTTAGAGGCGCATTTAGTTCAAAAATGTAATTCACACCTCCTATTTATACCATATTTAAGCATCATTTAAGGAATTATATTCATACGTCGCATTTAGAGGCGCTTTTAGAGGTGTATCCAGTATAAATGTGGTCCAGGGCTCATTTACAAGCATATTTAACCTATATTTTGACAACATTCCCCGCAATTTGTATGTAATTTAATAGTGCGTGTGCCAAATAGTGCTTAATAATGGACGCGTTTGATGATTTAGAGGACGTTTTAGAAGTTAGGGAAGTGAGAAATGTAAGAGATCATAATCCACGAGTTTTCCGGCAACGCATAGATCCCTTCGAATATTTGAATGACCGAGAATTTAGGAGTCGTTATCGTCTAACTAAAGAAGCAGTACGTTTTGTTGTTAATTTGGTGTCAGCCAGATTAGAGACGAGGGCAAATCGCATAACTGATACTTCACCAACTCTTAAAGTCTTAGTAACATTGCGCTATTATGCCAAGGGGTGTTATCAAGTAGAACTAGGTAAGTAATAAGCTGGTGTTAATAACATAAAAGTACATAAACTTTGCTTATAGGTGATCTACATGGCCTATCTCAGTCTACTGTGTCCAGGATTGTACGTGCCGTCTCAGAGGCAATTGCTGAACATTTTGCAACTTTTATAAAATTTCCTCAGAGAGTAGAAGACAATCAGAGGAAATTTTATAATTTGGCACAGTTTCCTAAAGTTGTAGGTTGCATTGATTGCACGCACATTCAAATAAAATGTCCTAACCGTGATGTAGCGCAATTGTATTGCAATCGCAAAGGATTCTATTCATTGAACGTTCAAGTAATTTGTGATGCTGACAGACGAATTATGGACATTGTAGCCCGTTGGAGAGGTAGTGTTCATGATGCACGGAAATGGGATAGTTGCGCTATCGAAGAAGAGTTTGAGGTGATATGATTTATAAAATAAAAACATTGCAATCATCCTCATGATAAGTAGTTCTATATAACTATATAACTTTACATTTCAACTTCTGTTACAGGCTTCGAGAATCGGTGGACTTCTGTTAGGTGATTCTGGATATCCCAACAAACCATACCTACTCACACCATTTTTGAACCCCCGTACCATTCCCGAGGAGAGGTATAACTATTCTCAAATTCGTACCCGAATAACAGTGGAAAGATGTTTCGGCGAGTGGAAAGGCATGTTTCGAGCCCTCCGAAATAACATGCAAATTAACTTAGCTACTGCTGAGACGGCTATAGTAGCGATGGCTGTCTTATTCAATATTCGTAAAGATTTAGGAGATAATAATAATAATAATAATAATAATGTATATTGGTGCTAATAATATGATGGTTTACACAGGTCAAATAACATATACATAACTTAGAACAATCTTACTATTAATAAGCAGAGTAGTAGTTTGCGGTAATATTCACTTATTTTACTATCTAAGAGATTTAATTAAGATCTAAACACGTTAAAATTAGTTATAAAATTAAGGTTAGAATGACTGCACAATGGTATAAGATTAATAATACTTATGGATAAAATTATAATATAATAATAATAATATACATTTAAACAAAATAAAGCTAAAGTAAAACAAACATGTTAAAAAATATGCAAAATTGTTCTACACAACTAGTTCAGAAAAGTTACTGATTAGACACTCATCTATACTATAAAAACTATAAAGTTTTTTATTTTTTGTCGAAACGATAGCGTTGGAAGCAATTTTATTGGGTAGAAGGTTGTACAATTTGGGCCCATAGTAATTTATGCCGTTTCGCGACTTGCTCAGTCGTAGATTTGGAATCATTATTAGGGTTCCAGACCTAGTTTTATGCTCATGTGTCTGATTGTGTTTCAGGTATAAAGTAAGATGTGAATGTACATACCGAGTGTCTGGGATAAGGGGCGAACATAGGGATTTAACATGTAAAATTAAATATGTGTAATTATTAGCTCCCCTATTCATTTTAGAGAAAAATCGTAAAGGAATATTTTTTAGAGAATTAAAAATTGTAACTGAATCATCCATTTAATTTATGTTTGGACCAGAATTCACCTCAGAAATAATGAAAATAAATTGAACCATGTACCATTAAAAAAAAAACCCTTGCCATGAGTTAGACAAATGTCATCTTATGGTGAGAATAATTTTTCTAGTCAGATATCAATTTACGCATTGTAATTACTATGAACAATAACGTTGGGCTCGTTGTGAAGTGTGAACTAGCATTCTTCGGTAAAAAAGACAGACTGCAAAAAGTTAAGCTTATTTCAGTTTTTAGTTAGTTTATTAATTCGCAGCAAATTTTGCTATTTTAAATATGTAAATGCATATTAATGTAAGTATGTTCGGTAAGGGTTTACTTTAGGATAAATCGGGAAAAATCGGGAAGTGGGCTGTTTTTTTATTTCTTCTTAATTCTTTGTAGACGTAGTTTTTTGAGCCGAGTCCAAAAATGTATATCTTAACTTTGAGAAACATAAGGGGAAGAAGTTGTGCCCCCTTAAAGTTTCTCTCGTATCGGACGTACAACTCGCTCAAAACCTGCTTTTCTGGGTAGATTTTGGTAAACCAACAACCACAATTAATTTATAATGATGTAAACTTACGATTTGAGTAGTAAAAATGCGAATTTTATATCTTTTTCTTTACATTAATATTTCATTTTAAGGTTATGTGCAGTTCATTGAACCGCCGAAACTGACGGACATGCAAACTGAACACTCTATTTAGTTATCTGTGATTATTAGGGTTGCCAACTGGTCACATCATAATCGGAAAACCAATCTAATTCTCACGGAAAATATGTGAATACATAAAGTACGATATAAATAAAAATAATTATATTTCTGAAATTAACTATATTAACAATAAAACAAATGTGTATGTTAAGAGGTTAAACAGTTAACATTTACATTTAAATTACCATGTCCTTAATTTCTAGTTGATTTTCACACAGTCCCAATAAGTTCACTGATTTTTTTGAAACCTCTTGTATTTACATTCTAGTAATTGCTACTGTTATTTCCATTTGTGTGCTATAGTGCTATTAGGGTGTTTAAAGTGAAAGTATGTGCTAACATGACAAAGAATCCCGCTTCCTATGCATTCATGACGGCTTCGCCTTCACCTAATCCGTTGCACATAAAACTACTGGCTGGTCTAAGGGGGGACCTTAACCTCACCCTAATCTAAGAATGAGCAAGCGAGGCGGCTGTGGTCGATGGCTTCACTTCGCTTCGCTCCGCCATCGACTACAGCAAGCCACCGTAACTGCTTCCTATGCATTCATGACGGCTTCGCCTTCACCGTATCCTCTGCAGGTAAAACTACTGGCCGGTCTAAGGGGGCACCTTAACCTCACCCTAATCTAAGCATAAGCAAGCAAGCCGGCTGTGGTCGATGGCTTCGCTTCGCTCCGCCATCGACCACAGTAAGCCACCGTAACTGCTTCCTATGCATTCATGACGGCTTCGCCTTCACCTTATCCATTGCAGGTAAAACTACTGGCCGGTGTAAGGGGGGGAACTTAACCTCACCTTAATCTAAGCATAAGCAAGCAAGCCGGCTGTGGTCGATGGCTTCGCTTCGCTCCGCCATCGACCACAGCAAGCCACCGTAACTGCTTCCTATGCATTCATGACGGCTTCGCCTTCACCTAATCCATTGCAGGTTAAACTACTGGCCGGTCTAAGGGGGCATCTTAACCTCACCCTAATCTAAGCATAAACAAGCGAGCCAGCGTAACTACTTCCTATATTCGCTTCGCTCCGCCATCAACCACAGTGAGCCACCGTAACTACTTCCTATGCATTCATGACAGCTTCGCCTACACCTAATCCGCTGCGGGTAAAACTACCAGTCGGTCTAAAGCGGAGGGGCTTAACCTCACCCTAACTTAAGCATAAGCGACCGGTCTCGCTCTGCTCCGCCATTGACCACATGGAGCCCGTATAACTACTTCCTATGTATTAATGACGGGGCTTCACCATCACCTAATCTACTGCGTGTAAAACTACTATCTGGTCTAAAGGGGGGCAAATGTAACCTCACCCTAACCTAAGCATAAGCACCTACCATTTACAACCATTAACTGGTAGGTAATGATGAATTAAACTTATCGCCCAGGTTTGTTCACTATTTTATTCACAACCGTGCGTTTTTTGTTGAAGCATTAAAGTCAAATGAAATTAAATAAACGTTAGTTCATGAAATGCGAGCTGTTTGTTTTAAAACCAACTTATAGCAACCATGCAAATACATATTACGGATAGCTATACTGGATATTTTTACTAATTACTAATATATAACTATAAAATCAAATATTGTATGCACCATGGGAGATATTCTTGTTCTTCACCCTGGGTTGACTTACAAACCCCGGGCCAGAGGACCTCCATATCTCCCTTAATGCATAAATATCTATTACATTGCCATTTAATCATTGACTAAAGTCCCTAATTTTTACCAGATGAATTTGTGTCGTTAGGATCCAGGTTAAAGATACATGCGTGTGTTTATGTTTGGTAGGGGCACCTTTTCCCAAAAAAAATAGAAACACCCGCAAAAGTGGGGCACAAATAAAGAAATTGTAAATAGATTTACAACAGAACAATTTAAAATTCGTGTCAATTGTTAATGCACATAAGTAATCTAGGGTTAACGCAATGATAGTTCACAGAAAACTTTATAGAGTGTTTATTTCGACACGCCACTCCTTCAGTTGCGGTGGGACGATGAACTAATGAAAATACGCATTTTTAACATGACCTTAAAATGTGAATTTTCATGAAGAATAGGATATAAAAATCGCACTTTCACCACTTAAATCGTAAGTTAAAATCATTATTAGTCGATTGTAGTTGTTAGTTTACAAGTTATTTTACACAGAAACTCGTAGTTTGTGCGAGTTGTCCGTCGAAAATGGAAACTTTAAGGGGGCATAACTTTTCCCCCTTACGTTTCCGCAGGTTAAAACGTACATTTCTGAACTCGGCTCAAAAAACTATGTCTTCAAAACAAATTTCAGCCCCCGGGTCGATTTACCCTAAAGTAAACACCAGCCGTATGTTCTACTTAAATAAACTACTGCAAGTCTCCAATCTAATTTTTTTACAAATTAATCTTAATATTCTTTTCTGGGCCTTTGAATATGACTTCTTTCCCACGCTGGCATATTATAGGAGAGATAAGGATATACCTATGAGTAGTAGAGAGTTATGATTCACTCTCGTGGTAAAGTTGGTTTTAGTTTAAGAACTGCATAGTAAGCAGTATTTAATTTACTACACACATAATCAACATGCTGACACCAGGTGAGTTGCTCGTCCTCAGCAATCCCAAGAATGGTGCTCTGATTTAAATTAACAATTGGTGTCTTTCTATTAAAAAACTGAATGTTTACTGTATTATTGTTATATGGAAGTAAATTATTAGTATGTATTATGGTCTGTATTTGATCGACCCTGCATTATTTCGCAGAATACACGCCTCCTTTCTTCATCCACTAACAGTATCTACTGATGGCATTGATGTTTTTAAGAATGATAACAATGCTTCTTCAGAATTTTCTGTACAGAGAATTTAGACACGTTGCACTCACAAATAATGCATCGTATGCTAGTTGTTCGTTTAGCATTTATCAAACCCAAAACTGTTTCTTCCAATTCATCGTTGTTTCTTCTGTTCCGTTTGCATGTAATTTCACGAATTCTGAGTAAACTGACGCCACTGCAAAATGTTTTGATAATGAATACGCTCTCTTCATAGGAATAACTCAGATTATTATTCATAGTAATTACAATGCGTGAATTGATATTTGACTAGCAACATTATTCTCAACAGTAATTGCACAAGTGCATTGGAAATTATCGGTAACAAGTTTGTGCGATTTCGACAAACGAAGTCGTATTGTTTGGCAACAGTCCCGAGCCCGGAAGGGCGAGGGGCTGTTGCCTAAAACAATGCGACTGAGTTTATCGAAAGAGTGCAAACTTGCGATAATTTACAATGCACGAGAGCAATTTATCAGACTATATCCCAACAAAAATATTACAACAAAATAGAATGACATTTACTGTCATCGCGGACGTGTAGTGCCGGTTTGAATTTTTCATTTTTAAAGGATCAAACAAAATTTGAAAATTAGAAACGTACTTCTCTTGCACTAACTTAGCACTGGTATTCCATATGGAGTTTACATTTTCTTTACAGTACGTACCGTTCGCGTTTCGCACGTTATGTGCCCTGTTTTTCAATATTGTAGAAATGACTTCCCGAGTGCAGGTCATGTTAGTGACTCCGCTCAAACTTTTTGGTTGGGCCCCTTTCCCTTTTTCTTGAATTACTTTAAGAGAAACACTTCCAATGCGGAGTTTTCACTAATTTTAATAGCGTTCTATCCGCAAACTGACGTTTTACCTTTGACATTATTTTTCTTTAAACCAATCATGTGCTGAAACATAATCCGAGTAGAGAACCAATCACAAAGCCTCATTTGAACTCTACATGATATGTTTCCTGAAAACAGAAGTTATATAGAATCTGATTCGTTCTAATTCATTCGAATTTCGGCATGCTACGTTTGGCGGGATATAGTCACCGTAACATGACATTTGTCAAAGTCATGGCAAGGGTTTTTATTAAATGGTAAATGGTTAAACTTATTTTTATTATTTCTGAGGTGGATTCTAGTACAAACGCAAATTAAATGGATGATAGATTTACAATTTTTAATTCTCTAAAAAAATATTCTTTACGATTTTTCTCTAAAATGAATAGGGGAGCTAATAATTACACATATTTAATTTCACATGTTAAATCCCTATGTTCGCCCCTTATCCCAGACACTCGGTATAATACACACTCCAATATAAATAGACACGGCAAGGTTAATATCTTAAGTTCACTGAATGCACATTTACAATCGTGACGATAACCTACGCCGGCAATAACCCTTCTTGCACGTCGTTGTAGTCTAAATAATCGCGTTGTAATGCTAGAATGCCCCCAGATCAATATGCCATAGTAGAGATAACTCTGGCATTGTGAATGGTATACTCGTAGTATTGCATTATTTGAAAGCCAGTTTTTTAATTGTCTTAAGACATATACTGATTTGCATAGCTTTATTGCTGCTCATGTTTTTTCCAAGTTAATTTGCTGTCAACGTGAATACCGAGAAATTTAACTTTTTTTTCTACAGAGTTTTGTTTTAATGAAAATGCAACATGCATCGATTTTTCAGGGTTCACACAAAGCTTATTGGAAGCAAACCATTTGGAAGGCTGATCAACTGATATGTTGTTGATGACATTGGCATCATTCTCTGTTTGTGCACAGGACTTTATTGTGGTATCATCTGAAAATAATATAATAGATGATTGACATAACTGACTCGGCAAATCATTTATGTAAATTAGAAATAAGAGTGGGCCCAGGATTGACCCCTGCGGTACACCACGTGTTACTCTTAATTCACTTGATCTAGTGTTGTTTACACGTACTTGTTGAAATCTAGAGCTGAGGTAAGAGTTTATCATCCGGCAGCTTTCAGGGTGAAAGTTATAATAATACAGCTTCCGCAAGAGCACCTCGTGGGAGACACAGTCAAAAGCTTTACTCAGGTCTAGAAACGTTGCCACTGAGCATGTTCTAGTTTCAAAGCCTTTATATATTTCTTCGGTAAGCGCAATGACTGCATTTCTCGTAGACCGACCCTTACGGAAACCGTACTGATGGCAGTTGATAAGTTCATGGCAATCGAGAAATTCTACAATTTGAAGAAGAATTTTTTCAAACACTTTCGAGATTATGGGTAGGAGAGAGATGGGCCTATAATTATTACGATCTGATCGATCACCTTTTTTGAAGATCGGGATGACAGTACACCCATTTCTATGCAAGTATTTATCAGCTTTGTAAGGGGCAATAATATGACGTCCACTATATTTTTTAACATTCCTACACTCATTCCATATACCGAGTGTTTGGGATAAGGGGCGAACATAGGGATTTAACATATAAAATTAAATATGTGTAATTATTTGCTCCCCTATTCATTTTAGAGAAAAATCGTAAAGGAATATTTTTTAGAGAATTAAAAACTGTAAATGTATCATCCATTTAATTTACGTTTGTACCAGCATACACCTCAGAAATAATAAATAGTTATTTAAGCAACAAGGAACGTAAGGACGTATTAACATTTGAGGTAGGCGAATACGAACCGAGGCGGAGCCGAGGCTCGTCGCCTGCCGAAAATGTTAATTGTCATTACGTTCCATGTTGCTTATTAATTTTTTTCCGCTACCGGAAATATAATACTTAAAAATGATCAGAAAATATTCTAAAATACGGCTTGTAACATTTGGGATTCAAATGTTTATAGTCACCTATGCGTTCTATGCGTCCTATGGCAACCCAGCAACGGAGAAAACAATGTCGAGTTTTGTTTGTTTGTGTCAATCCAGTGACAGTTTTTGCAGGCACGGATTTGCATCCGAAGCTGCGAATATTGCGTGTTAGAATGTGTTACCGACAAAATCTAAAAAGGTATGTGTCCTGTTACGACTCTTTTTAAGCAGTGGTTATGTAAAAAGGATGCCGATTCTGTAGGTATAGACGAAAATGTGTTGCTCGCCTATATGTTGGAGCGTTACGTTTCTGTTTATTATTTTCCTAGGTCCGTAAGTAAAAATTAAGTTCCGTCGTCAAGGACAACAAACACCACGAATGTTATCAGCCACTTACGGTACCTGTAACCATGCATGCAATGCGTATTTACGTTGTCGGTAGCGGAAAAAATAAGTTTAACAATTTACCATTTAATAAAAACCCTTGCCATGACTTTGACAAATGTCATGTTATGGTGAGAATAATTTTACTAGTCAAACATTAATTCGGGCGGCCCGTTGGTGTAGTGGGTACAAGCGAGCGCTTATGCCGGTTGCACCACGTGCCGCGAGGGTTCGAATCCCAGTCCGGGCGAACGATTTCGGGGTCGCGGAATATTCGCTCGGGACCATGGACATTGCATTTGTCTTTCATTATTCAGTTATTCATTTAATTTCTGATATATTACAATACAATGATTATGGCAGATGGCCTCGTAGCCGACGCCAATTTCCCGAATCATTCAATCTCCTTAACCCGCAGTTCCATCCACGTCCAAATATCAATTCACGCATTGTTATTACTATGAACAATAATATGAGTTATTCCAATGGAGAGAGGGTATTATTTATTATCAAAATATTTACAGTGGCGTCAGTTTACACAGAGTTCGTGACTTATTTTCGGTTACATTTAACAATCGACCAATTCCGTCTGTATCAACAATTTCCAAATTTGTGAAAAAGTTCGAAAATACAGCAAGTGTAGCGGCAGATGATTCAAAAGGTATTTCAATAGTCCAATTTCAACAAATATTATTTCAAACATATTAAAATTAAAGGCAAACGGAACAGAAGAAGCAACGATGAATTGAATTAAAGTGGTGTCAGATTACACACAGTTCGTGATATATTTTTGGTTTTACCGTAACCAGCGGTCAACGGGAAATTTTAGAGCAAGTACTCAAAAAGTTCTCCGTTCTGGTGTAAACAATAACCCAATCGGTTATAAAATGCATGTCTAACATTAGCCAACTGCCTATCTGTAATCAATGTGCATTCCGCAAAAATTGCTTCCCGCAAAGATTCAATATTTGGATGGTGTTTTTTGTAAATTTTGTTTTTCAAGTGACCCCACAAAAAGAAATCACATGGTGCTAAATCAGGAGATCTTGGTGGCCAGTTGATAGTGCCACCACGACCAATCCAGCAATTGGGAAAATTAGCATTTAAATATTCCCTTACATTTAAACCATAATGGGCTGGACATCCATCATGCTGATACCATATCTCCTGATTGTCACGTGCAACTTCTTCTAACGCAGGGCCAACCTGGTTGATTAAAAGGTCTAAATAAGAATTCGAATTTAAATTTCCACATATTTCAAACGGCCCAATAATATTATTTTTAAAAATACCAGCCCAAATATTGATTTTTTGCGGGAACTGGGTTCTAGTTCTAAGGCATATCCGCGGATTTTCTTGGGTCCAGTATCGCGTGTTCTGAGTGTTGGGCTCGTTGTTAAGTGTGAACGTGCATTCATCCGTAAAACAGATAGACTGCAAAAAGTTTCTGTCTATGTTTGATCGATCCTGCATTATCTCGCAGAATACACGCCTGCTTTCTTCGTCCACTAGCAATATCTCCTGATGGCATTGATGTTTGAAGGGATAATACCCATGCTTATTCAGAATCTTATACACTGAGAATGTAGACACGCTGCACTCACGAGCAATGCATCGTATGCTAGTTGTTGGATCAGCATTTATCAACCCCAAAACTCTTTCTTCCAATTCATCGTTGCTTCTTCTCTTCCGTTTGCCTGCAATGTTAATGTTTTTGAAATAATATTTGTTAAAATTGGACTATTGAAATACCTTTTGAATCATTTGCCGCTACACTTGCTGTATTTTCGAACTTTTTCACAAATTTGGAAATTGTTGATACAGACGGAATTGGTCGATTGTTAAATGTAACCGAAAATAAGTCACGAACTCTGCGTAAACTGACGCCACTGTAAAATGTTTTAATAATGAATACCCTCTCTTCATTGGAATAACTCAGATTATTGTTCATCGTAATAACTAGAATTGATATCTGACTTGCAATATTATTATTTTCACTATAACATGAAACATGACATTTGTCAAAGTCATGGCAAGGGTTTTTATTAAATGGTAAATTGTTAAACTTATTTTTATTATTTCTGAGGTGTATGCTGGTACAAACGTAAATTAAATGGATGATACATTTACAGTTTTTAATTCTCTAAAAAATATTCCTTTACGATTTTTCTCTAAAATGAATAGGGGAGCAAATAATTACACATATTTAATTTTACATGTTAAATCCCTATGTTCGCCCCTTATCCCAAACACTCGTATATCCCGGCTTTTGGAGTTTTTTAGATCCCTGATTATATCTCCTACAACGATGGGACTAACTTGTTTAAACTTAAAGTAACTACTTGACTCTGTCTTGAGATTTCCTATCAGCGTGATTGGGGACTCTTCGGTGGCTGGAAGATTTTTTACTAGGTTATCAGCTACTTCTGTAAAAAATATATTAAAGGAGTCACAGTCAATGTCGCATTTAGTATCATAGTTGGTTTTATTTTTAGTTTCATTAAGCAATGACCATAAAACATCAGGTCGATTTCCAGCATCTTTAATATATTTATCATTCGCATGTATCCTAGCATATTTAAGATTAAGATTATAATTACGTTGGTATGCTTTGTATTGATTTATTAATTCGGGATTTCTTGCACTAGCATCTCTCAGTAGAAACATCGTTTCCCGCATTGATTGTAAATCTTTGTTGTACCATTTAATTTTTGGAGTTTTGCTGGTTATTTTTATTTCTCTCTCATGAAAAGATTCTTCCAATGAATGTTGAATAACAGTCATGAATGTATTAAATTTATTTTCGACATGATTGTTTGTTTCATCTATAAATTTCCAATTTACGGCACTTAATAAACTATAAAAATTGAATAGACCATGCTGGGTTATTGCCCTTACTGTGCGTTTACTGATTTTGTTTTCTACTTTGTTTAATTTTAGCTTAACTTGTACGCCAATGTGATCGGAGAGTCCTGCATCTATGGACTGTACTGCTAGATCAGTTGTATTTACGTTTGAAAATACATTGTCTAGTGTGTTTTGGTTTTAAAACAAACTCTACTGGTAAGATTGTAAGACTTGAGCAAGTCGCTAACGGCCATGGCCCTAGAATCATCTGAATTAAATTTCACATTAAAATCGCCTCCTAGGATTATGTTTTAATTTCCTTCCTCCCTATGTTGCCCCTTTCTTCGTCTCGCACGGTGGAAAATTTACATTGTTTTTTGATTTAAATAAAAATCTTCTCACTCTTATACCAGCTGGCCAGGATTCTTCATTCATTAATGTGTTATTATGCTTGAAATCCGTTCCCATCTTGAAAGCTTTATTTATCCCTTTCAGAGCTAGCTCCTCGATTTCCATAGAGACAATATCAGGATGATTGTCTTTCATGTACTTTTTAATTGTTTCTACATTGACGCTTGGGTCGTAATTCCCAATGTAGATCCATGCGGTTTTATTAGGAGCGCGAAAAGTATTATCGGTTACTCTTTTACTTGTTACAATTAATTGTTGTTTCTTTTTGTAGGTTTTTATTTTCCAGTCGTCGTTGATTTGAACCGGGGCCGTAGACAGGGCTCGGTCTAAATTCGCCGCAGTTGTATCGGCATGCGCGGCGAGTTTTAATTTTTCGGTGGGTCCGGGCAGTGCGTCCGCGGCCTTTCTATTCTGTTTGACGTTTTTCAGGTGGTCATTTGGCTTATCAGCAGGGCCGGCTGGCTGGACTGGAGGTGATGGCTCATAATATATAATGGAGCCGGGGTCGTTTGATGCTAGTTCCTTGTTAGAGTTATTTCCATACTGCTCAGTTTCGGTTGTGCGTCTTTTCGCTTCTGCAGCTTTGTTTTGGTTATTTTTAATTATCATTTTTAGAGATTGTATTTCTCTTTCCTTTGATTCCAAAATAGTTAATAGTCTATCAACTTCACTTACCAAATGCGTGTTGTTGCTACGCATTTCGCAGATCAGTGTCTTAAGCAGAGTTGATTCATCACTGCAATCTTTGCTGAGCGTCTAGGAGAACTTGATTACAGCACTTCTTCTGTCTCCCAGAGCAACTTTTATGATAAGTTACACCGCACTTTAAGCACACTAAGCCTGACTTGGCAATGCTGCCACATTTACACACTTTAACTGCGTTATTTGTTATTTGGACACTTGGTCGATCATCTTGCAGATCGGCCATTTTGCATATTATTAATGATGGCTATGGTATGTTTTACATGTTAGTTGAGTTTCTAAAAATTGTATCACTTTTGTGTTACAAGTGACTTCAAAAATTCAGTAAAAAAATGGAAAAAACATCTCATTGTATTTTATTCCAAATTATCAGACGTTCTTATTATTTAAATATATTTTGTAAAGTGTATCAATGTAAGTTGTAATAATGACAATTATTTTCAGATACAGATTCCGATGACGAGGTAGAAGAAAATGAAGAGTTGATTGTTGAAAGAGTTGAGCGACACGATGCCTCTGGTAGCCTGTTTAGGCAAAACTTTGTCAGTTACCATTTTAATTGACACATTCTATACTGTTATACATTCTATACTGTTATACATTAAATAAATATCTGCATTAACATTTTTGAGAAATTTTATTGTTTTTCAATTAATTATATAATAAATTTAAACTTTACAATTTTTTAAATTGTCAATTTTTAGTCGGATTTCCTGTAGTTGGAGCTCCCTCATTTCACCATTAAATTCCTCCTCTTTTCTGAGCATTAAAATTTTTTGTTCATGCTCCAAACGTTGGAAGCAGTTCACTAGTAGCAGAATCTAAAACCAATTCATTGGATCCATATTCCTCATCTATAATTACATTTTCAAAATAATAACTATTATTTATTGGATCCTCCACGATGTCTTCAACTCTCTCAGACGACTCGTGCTGGGAACTCTTCACGCCATCACTATCTGCAGGATTGTCATCCACGCTGAAATCTTGAGGGCTGATTTCATTTAAAATTACATCCATTTTTGTGAGTCCTGGATGGGGTGGGCCTCCTCCAGTTCCACGGGAGTAGCACTTTTGGGCTGATACGTTTTTTTTTGCCACAATTTTCCAGCGTTGATACGCTGCACGAATTTCCTTCCAACTCCGTGTTGTCCCAACTGATGCCTTCATCATTGATTGTAGTTCTTCCCATTTGTCTTTCTTTAATTTGTGGATACGAGCATCATTTATCTTATTTTCGATTAATCCGGCATTCGCCTTTACAAAATGTAAAATTAAACTTCTTGGATAGGTGGTGCAGCTCTGATAATATAATTATTTATGTAAAATATGAATTTATAAAATGTTACGAATAAAAAATTGAAATTACTTACCATAGTATAGACTAGTACTGTGGCGTTGAATATTTAAAATATAAAAGTTCGATAACACTACACAAAGAACTAAAAGTTACTTCCCTGCAGGTTATGTTGAAGTTGTTGGCATCGGGGGGGGGGGGGGGGGGGGTCACACGGGCAACTCACACACAAACATATGTGTAATGGTTTAAAGTTGAAGGGAAATACCGGAAAAGGAAAGATGAAATGGAAGTGATGAGATGGATTAATATGGATGGGACAGTTGTAAATGTCCCTAAAACGGGTATTATACAAAGCACTTGAGGTGAAATTCACAACAAAATATGTAGAAGGGGCAAACAGGAAAATCATTTCTCTACATAATTCACGGTGCTAATTTACCAGTGAATTTATCAAAGAATTAACATGAGAATTTAGTATAAAATTATACATCGTGTCTAGTGGGCTTAAGGAGTTATTCTCATGTTAACATTATAGGATAAAATAAATAGATATACAGCATACATGGATTTTCTCATAAAATCTTCCTTTCTGAATATATATTATTTTGAATTATTTACTTCCCGCTCTGATAAATGAGACGTTGCGACCTGTTTCTCGCCGATTTGCATCATTTAGTTAGATGCGACTTTAGAGGCGCATTTAGCGATAGAGCACTTCTAAATGTGAGATATGAATAAGACCACATTTAGAGGCGCCCAGGTCACATTTAGCTAGATGCGACTTTAGAGGCGCATTTAAATGTGAGGTATGAATGTGGGCCTTTGTCTTTATCGCTGTAAGCGATAGGTTGTACACGTAAATGAATTGTTATACGTTATCGGCACCTATATTTTGTCCTGGCCGTTACAACCAGTTCCAGTTACACGGACAACAAAACAACACCACAACAATTTAAACATTGCAAAAGACTTTAATAAGGGCTTAAAATAAATCTGATGGGAGCTTCTTTGTCGCTGCCAGTAAATGAAGACCTGAAATAGAGTTTTAATGTGTACTTAATGTGTAAGTTTCGGTGTTTATTGTGGAGTTTACTTGGTACACGGGAAGCAAATTTCTCCATATTGTCATACGCAAACCATATTGGATTGTATATGTCGTCCGCTCCGGCGCCTGATTTAATAGAGGCTATTTTCTTCTAAGGTGGGCTCTAAATGATGCCATGAGTGTATCCTTCTTCTTTTTCAGTTCGGAAATATCAACCCCAGTGGCCTGGCTCATCTGCACCCAAGCATTATTTAATTTTTTTTTGTCTTTGTGGTCTTGGTGATCGTGCTCAGTTTGCAATGTCGGAATAGTATATTTCATAACGAGGGCGGAAAGTGTCAAATATCTAGCAAGTGTGAAGTTTGACGAACGAGGCGAAACGCAGCGTAGCCGAGTGAGGAAAACAAAATTTTTCCTACGACACCAAACAAATCTGTTTTACCAACGTTTTATTAATATTTTTATTTTGTTATGCCAACAATCAACGCCACCTAATAAAATAAACTTTAGCGTGAAATTCAAGATTTGCCTATTTTAAACATACTTTAATGATAAGATATTTGTTATCAGGAGCTTCGTGGAGAAATCGGATAATTTCCTGTGATGTCAAAGTTTTTGATTTATTCGGCTTATAACCATCTGATTTGCGCTTCAACAGTGCTCTTAATTTTATGTAATTCACTATATTTATATCATGATGGATATCCTGTTTCGAGCTGGTTTTCTCACCTCGGGTGGTGTACAATCAATTGACGAATCTCCTCCGCACTCATATTTTCTAAAGGTCGTAGTACTATAAATTACAATGAAGCAAATAGCAAAAGTTTTCAATAACTTACCTGAATATATATACAAACACAACGATTCTGACTGACAGAAACTGTCAACATTTGATAGTTCGTATACACGCTAGATAAATGCAACCTCTTACGAAATGATATCACACAAGTGACGATATGGGATTTTTGACAGATGAATGATATTGTCATGTTTCTAGCCCTCTTAATTGTGCGCTATTGACAAGTTTCTTATGGTGTCGTAGGAAATAGTTATTTGTATGGTAAGAGCGCAAAGTGATACATTGCCGCTTGAGAGAGGAAGGAAACCTCTCGAAAGCGGCAATGAGCTTTGCGCTCGCACTATACATAAAAATTTTTCTACGACCGCTTTGAAAAAGAAACATAAATATAATTAAATATAAAAAGCAATATTACATACAGACTATACCGTGGTCAGCCATGGAATGTCGTATCCATGGTAACGGGTCAATAAAAATTGTGCAAAGTTATGTTTAGATAGTTGTTGTGAATACTTTGCCGCGCGTTGCTATAGGCAACGCGCGGCAAAGTACTTTGTCGCTCGCTCCTCGGGAAACGTCTACTTTGCGTTGAAAAATGCAAGCGCAAACGCCTTCTTTTTATATCGGTATTTTCAAACTCCGGATCAAAAACGGATTCTTCTAAATCGTTATAAATTTTAACTAATGATTCCATTTTGATAATTTCGTCCGCCAAACGCAGCGGATTGTCAGCAATTTGTTCGGCGAGAGTTAAGGTACGACGGATGTATGCACCACGATTTCGCGTGACAGATTTCACATGATCTAAGATATTCGAGGGTAAATTTGGGGGTATATTCGTCAACTCCGGATTCGTGACTATTATTGCTTTCGGTATTCATTCTTAATTCGATATAGTGGGATAAATGTGAAGGCTTGGGACCTAACTTTATTTAGAGTTCGTCGTTCGTTACACGGGGATGGCTTGCTTCCTCGATTGGACGCTTCTTAGGTTCTCGCTAACGGACCGCTCTCCAGGGTAAAAACGTTTCTTCGGTGTGGACGGGCCGCTTCGAGCGACGATTTCTCCGATAACGTAATTAACGCACCCTAAATTATCTTACGGTTCGAAGGACCAAATATTGTCGAGATAAGAACATCGATCCATGGCCTCGACCGGCACGGTCAGCAAAATCTCACCGCATTAAATTCCTAACACCATTTTAACAGTTAATTCTGAATTTCGCAATATTTTCAAAACTACATGTAGTCGATCTATGTGTTACTCTTTTGTTTCCCTGTTACTACAATGCCGTCCAAAAAACAGCACACGCCATCAGTTTTACAGAGTAGCCCCTCCATTAGTCTTTGAAATAGTGATGGCGCACTAGATATCCCGAAAAGTAGTCGGTTATACACAAAATGTCCTAGATGAGTGGAAATATTCGTGTATTTTTTGACGTCTCATCTAAATAAGCGTGTGACAGCTCAATTTTAGAAAACTGTTCTCCACCTTGCAATTGAGAAAACAAATCCTCGATTCTAGGCAATGGATAACGATCAATGTCTAAATTGGGATTTACTGTTACTTTATAATCCCTACAGATCCTAACTGAAATGTAATTTTTTAATTGGCACAATGGGCGTGCCCCATTCGGCATATTCTACCGATTATTTAAGGCGGGTATTTTATCACCCGCCTTAATTAATCGGTCTAATTCATCATCTACTTTACCCTTTAAAGCAAATGGTAATGCCCTAGCTCTAAAAAAAAATGAATAGGCGTTGTCTTTACTTTGAAACTCAGCTTTTTCTTGTAAAAGATCCCTAATTTATCCGTAAAAACTTCTGGATATTGGTTTATTAACTGTTGGTGATTTATATTAGAATTAATTAAATTGATTTTTTTTTTAAACCTATATTAAATTTGTTTATAAAGTGTCATCCTAAGAGTGCTGGTCCCCGTTTTTTTTTTATTGTATATCCATCCATAGTGCAAATTTTGTTATTGAATGATAATGGTATTGGAGGAACGTCCACAGACTTCTGTACGACACGTTAAGCAAGAACTAGGTCTTTCTTATGGAACTACCAGGCGTATTCTCAAAAACGATCTACATTGTCATCCTTACCGTTTACAAGCAGTGCACGAAATACTGCCTCTTGAAAGACCCCGACGACAAGAATTTTGTCAGTGATTCATTGATCGTTTTAATGATGCAGCTTTGGGAATAGATATTTATGCAATGCATTAAGGGAGATATGGAATGTTTTTCTCCCAAAGTTGATAGGGTTACAAACCGAGGGCCTCTAGCCCGAGGTTTATAAGTCAACTGAGGGCAAAGAACATGAATATCTCCCGTGGTGCATACAATATTTTATTTTTTAGCAGTATGATATTTACTATTATCGTCATAGATACAAGGCATGAAAGCGTACTCATAACTCCCACGGGAGATATGAGTTATATCTCCCGAGGGAGTTATGAGGTCTGCTCGTGTTTACCTGGCAAAATAGTATGTACTATTTTCAAATTCTCCGCTCAAGATAATGATTGAAGATAGACATCTTGTCTCTGCTCATGACCAACTTTATAACGAGACAGTAATTAAACTTTTCTCTCAGGTTTGTTCACTACTTTATTCAAAATCGTACGTTTGTTGTTAAAGCATTAACGTCAAATCAAATCAAATTAAATAAACGTCAGTTCATGAAATGCGGGCGGTTTGATTTAAAACAAACTCATATCAACCATGCAAATACATAGTAGAGATCTATGTACCGAATATTTTTACGAGTTACTAATATTTAACTAAAAAATAAAAGTTTTTTTTACGAACGAATCGTGGTTCCACCTCTCCGGGTTTGTAAGTGATACGTTGATTATTAAGTGCATTAACATTGTGATAAAAAAAAACAGGGCAATAGATTCTCCTTCGGGACATTGCCACCAACAATATGCAATATGCCACCAACAATATACAAAAATATGTGGGTTCTCTGCAGCCTACACTCTACGGTTTTGTAAGTTCACGTTGCCGCTAAGTGAAACCATGCTTCGTCACTATAAAACGTAATTTCTAATAAATCGTCATTATTTATAAACTCATTAAACCAGTTACAGGCGAAGATAATCAGGGGGCGGCAACTGTTGAATCGCAATTATCTTATAGGGATGTAAATTTAAAAAAAAAATGACAAGCCTTCTGTAGGCCGGCATGTAGATTTTCCTTTGGAAACGCTGCCGGTTTCACGAAATTTCTTAACAATACGGCGAACATGTTGCACAAAGTAATTATGACCAAACTCAAGTTCAGGAAACTGCGCATGAAATTGTTCTTCACAGTTTTCATAATTTCCACCCATTTATGGGCTGTGATTATACAGCTGTATTTTATAACAGAGGAAAACTCAAGCCTTTCAAAATATTTTCCAAACGAACGGATTTCCAGGAAATATTCGCGTCGTTGACGGACCCAATAGAACTACTCGTCGACGAAAAAATTCAACGTGTTCAGGAGTTTACTGCCCTTTTGTATGGTATCAAAAACTGTTATAACTTTAATGGCGCTAGATATCAGCTGTTACAAAAAACATATGCAACATTCAATGACAAAGAGCATTTTCTAAAAAAGATTAAAGGCATGGACTCCAATTTGATTCCATCATGCTAGAACTCCCTCCAACAGAAAATTTTACGCACAATCTATGTGAATTCAACGTGGCTTCATGCAATAGATGCAATCTGCGTCAAACTAAATCCTGAAAATTGTGGTTGATTTTTATATGGCTATTTGAGGCCCAGATGGTTCGTAGGGGACCCCACACCCTTACAAGTTGAGGGTGTACTCAAAGTATCAAAGGAAAAAGAAAACGATGAAAAATTAGAATTATATTTTGTCATAGTCACTTCTGACGAGTCAGAATCAGAATAATTATTTTACTGAGCTGTTTTGTTATTGATAAATTTGTGTAGAAATAAAAAAATGTTCATATAATTATGTATTTTTCTAATAAATAAATGTGCGAAAAAAAAATGATATCGTTGTTAATCTTGAATCTGCATTGAATTCAGTATTTGATCTATAGAACGCACTTACGCAATGGGAAAAGTCTTCATTAATAAGAACACGCATCATCATTGTCTGTCGCATGGAGTAGCGCGCGCTACTCCCGCGTTGAAAATTTACATCTAAAATCTGGGCAACCATGGATTGGATTAATTTTTTAATAAGGCAACCTAATACGGTTAGATTAAGATTAAAATAAGCTTCCATTTGATATAAAATATGATTAAATAATTGATGAGAGTATATTATAATAGGTCGAGCGAAAACATCCCTCTCTATATCTATTCCGAAAGATACCTATAACGCCGGATAAGGGAATCGCGAAATTTAATGCGAGCCATTCACTACACGAACCCGGACCCGACCCGCGACCCATCCGCGCTCGTCCACTCATTAGCGGACCCGACAACGGTCCCTGAAAAGAGCTCATTCATACACTGAACATCGCGAGCCCTAGAAATTATGTCTCACGTGATCTCCAAAAAGGCAAAAGTTGCTATGGCAGTGGGTGCAGTATTATTATTCGAAGAAGGAAAAAAGAAAAAACGTTTTTGGGTAAAAGAATGGTTGCAAAAGAGGGAACAATTTACGCATTTGCGTTTATTGAATTGTATTCAATCTTGCGAGCCACTTGACGTGATAAATTACCTGAGAATGGACTATGAGACGTATCAAGAATTATTAATTCTAATAAAACCTCTCATTGAAAGGAAAAATACGGTATTAAGAGAAGCAGTAAGAGTTGAAGAACGTTTATGCCTTTAGCACACCTCCTGCGAAACCTAAACGGCGAAACCGCCATAGTTTCGCTGTGAGTTGTAAGTACTGTGTCAGGCGAAACAGAAGCGAAATTCCCCGCTCTTACACACAGAACTGTCTATGATGTTGTTTCTTTTCAACATGATTTCGCCCGTTTGCTCAGGCACCGGTTATATCTCCGCGTGTTGGCCGCCATTTCAGAGCGGTTCCGCTTGTTGTTTCCACGTGGTTGTGACGATCGATAACTTGACGAAAGCGAAACAAGAAGATGGAGTTGGAATTTACAGAAAAACTAATATTAGCAGTAAGAAATAGGCCAGTTTTATATTTATTTAATCATCCTGATTACAAAAATAATACAAAAAAAATGCAAGCATGGAGGCATATTCAGCAAGAGTTAAATGAGGGTATGTATATAAAATTATATACCGTGCGCGCCTAAAGTATGGAATATATTCAGTAAAACCGAAATAAATTATTTTTTGAAAAAATCCTCGAACACGTCGATTTTCTTTTATAAAAATACATATTTTAGCATAAAAATCGATTTTCTGTCGTCATTTGTTTTTGAGTTATGACGTCATCCGGAATTTTTTTAAATGACAACCCTCACTTTTTTTTCTCGATTTTGACAGATCTTTTCATTGTCGAACTGACAGTATAAAAATGTTGCCATCTTACGTAAGAAATTTTTTGAGTAAATGAGCATTGAAAGTGAGAAACCGTAAATCAAGAAAAATTGAGCAAAAATGTCATGAGATTTAGTTTTTCGAACTATTTAAGTTGGCAACAACAATAAGATCCGCCCACCTCTTAACCGACAGCGAATAAGATTCATCCGCCGTTTCGGAAACATACATGTAACAATGGTTGCCCGTAGCAGCGCTTCGTAAACATGCGAATAACAATGAGTCACGTTCCCAACGCCAACATTTTGGGAAACAAACAATAATCCCGCAATTATAAGCCAGCGGCAGTTAACACCAGCCCTTGTTGCAATTTAAGCATAATGGCACATTTAACTGTCACACAAAAAATTCAAATTTTAATTCTCCTTGGATGCGGGGATAAGGCTAGAACACAGCAAGAAGTATGCGATTTGTTTAATGCAAACTATCCAGATCGCACCATCAACCAATCTACAGTAAGTAAGATTCAATCCAAATTTCGAGAAACTGGCGACGTTAAAGATATTCCAAGACCTGGACGTCCAAAAATTACTGAAGATCAGAAACTTAATATTTTGTTAAGTATGGAAGAGAATCGCCAGAATGCATCTAGACTGGTTGCATTAGAAAAAGAAGTCAGCCAGACAACAGTCCTACGTATCATGAGGAAGGAAAAGTATCATCCCTACAAAATTCAACTCGTGCAGGAACTCAACGAAGACGACCCCGACCGGCGGCTACAGTTTTGTGAAACTATGATGGATTTGTGCCAAGCAAATCGACGTTTGCACCGGCAAATACTTTTTTCGGATGAGGCCACGTTTTGTCTCAATGGCACAGTGAACCGTCAAAATTGCAGGTATTGGAGTCAGACCAATCCTCATAGGAAGGTTGAGGCACATACTCAATACCCACAGAAATTAAATGTTTGGGCTGGGATACTTGACAATAGAATAGTAGGGCCTTTCTTCTTTGAAAGGACCCTGACAGGAGAAAGATATTTAGAATTTTTGCAAAGTGACCTTGTTCCAGCGCTTGCAGCAATTTCTCCAAACAATATTGATCCTGTCATTCCAAATAATACAATATGGTTTCAACAAGACGGTGCACCCCCGCACTATGCGCACACCGTTCGAGATTTTCTGGACAATTGCTTCCCGAATAGGTGGATTGGCAGGCGAGGACCAATAGAATGGCCCGCCAGATCCCCAGATCTTACACCCCTTGACTACTTTTTATGTGGTTATTTAAAGTCGAAGGTCTACGTCAACAGACTACAAAATTTAGCTGAACTAGAAGATCGCATAAAAGATGAAATGCGCAGAATTAGTTCGAACACCTAATTTAATATTTGTATTTGCTTGACAAAAGAGTTTCTGTTTATTTTGTGTTACCAATAAATTTTACATTTTCTTACTATCAATTGTCATTTACTTGAATAATTTTTTTATGTAAGGTGGCAACATTTTATACTGTCAGTTCGGCTATGAAAAACCTCTCAAAGTCAAGAAAAAAAATGGGGGTTGTCGTTAAAAAAAATAACGGATGACGTTATTACTCAAAAACAAATGACGACTGAAAATCGACTTTCATGCAAAAATGTGTATTTTTATAAAACAAAATCGACCTGTTCTAGGATTTTCTACAAAAATATTTTCATTTTGCAAAAACTTTAATTATCAATTTCTCACCTTCAATTGTCATTTACTCGAAAAATTTCTTATGTAAGATGGCAACATTTTTATACTGGCAGTTCGACAATGAAAAGATCTCTCAAAATCAAGAACAAAAATAGGGGGTTGCCATTTAAAAACAAAATGGCGGACGTCATAATTCAAAAACAAATGACGACTGAAAATCGACTTTCATGCAAAAATGTGAATTTTTATAAAAGAAAATCGACGTGTTCGAGGATTTTTTCCAAAAATATTTTATTTCGGTTTTACTGAATATATTCCATACTTTAGGCGCGCATGGTATAACCATTATGTACTAAACGTAAAAACACTAACCGTAATTTTAAATTAAAAATCATGTATATCAACACTTTTAATTAACAAACTGTTCTGTTTTCTGCAAAGTACCGAACAAATTTATCTCTTATCTCACATGCTGTTAGTGATGATCTTGCGCGGTTTCTGTTTTGTGGAAGGAAGGCACGTAGCCGTTCTGTTTCCAAACCATAGCTTACATGTCCGATCGACTCTTTTGTCTGAATGAAATTGTGTAAACAGCAAGCTGCTTTCACAATTTTTATTGTATTTGTCAAAACTGTTTCGAAAGGTCTTAGGAATATCCTAGTTTTTTGTGCCATTATTCCAAAAGCATTTTCCACAACAACACGTGCTGTACTAAGCGACTGATTAAATATTTTTTTATCCCCGTCTTGCATAGCTGCATCTCTTCCAAAAGGCCTCATCAAAAAAGTTTCAAGTTTAAATCCACCATCGCCTAAAAAAACATACGGCAAAGAATCCGTTAGTCCTTGTAATGGCTGTGGATTTGATATATGAAGTTGGTCGTTCCGTAATAATTGAGCAAAAGATGTTTTTTCAAATATAGTGCTATCAGCATCTTTCCCATAAGATCCAATATCTACGAAAATGAATTTATAACTGGCATCTGCCACAGCCATTAAGACAATTGAATATCTACTTTTATAACAATAAAACATTGAGCAGCTACTTGGAGGGCACTTTATGGTTATGTGTTTTCCATCTATGCTACCGAGACAATGAGGAAATCCCCATTTTCGAAAAAACTCTTCTGCAGTATTTAGCCAAGTTTCTTCTGTAGGTATTGGAAGGACAAGTGGTCGCAGCACATTCCACAATTCCACACAAACTTCAGGCACTATTTTTGAAACAGTTAAATTCCCCATACGGTAGGAGAAAGATAGTGTCTTGTAGGTGTCTCCAGTTGCCAGAAACCTGTAGCCAATAAAATTGAAATATAGTGTTGTGATAGTGTTGTCTCGATGTTGTTATTTTTTTAAAATTAATTATAATAAGTTTATTTTATGATTACTTCCAGCTTTAAAAGCCAAATGGAAAAATTTGAAGGACACATTCAGAAAATTCAAGCAATAAAAAAAAAGCAGTAGCGGCCAAGCAACAAAAAAACTACAGAATTGGGCCTGGGCTGAACAAACGGCATTTTTGGAATCATCCATTACCTCCAATTAAACGGAGAGCAGCATTATTCTAGATGAAGAATCTTTTGAACACGAAGAAACGAGCAGTACAACTTTAGCAGCCGTAAATGTTGAGCCAGCAGATCAACCTACACCCTCCACTTCTTCCAACACAACAGCAGCACCAGGAAATACAGGTTTATCACATCAAATATACAGGCGAAAGCGAAGAATGAACACAAACACAAATCCTACAGACAGAATGGTTGAGTACTTAGAGAGTAGGAGAAAACAAAACACCAATGATGGAAAGGTCACGGTACAATGTGACGGTATTGATTTGTTATTTTTGGGTTATGCAGACTCTTTTAAAAAACTAAGCAAACTAAAGCAAGTAAACGTGAAATTCAATATAGCAAAAATTTTGATGGAAGCTGAGCTTTATAATCTTGAGACCGAAACATTTGAAAGCAGCACATCTTCTCGTACAACAAACTTCTCAAATGATATCACCATGCATGCTCCTGTTACTCCTGGTAACTACTCCATAAGTAATGACAGCGAGACAGCAAATATTAATAATTTTTGCGCTCTTTCTAATGAAAACAATACCGCTGAACCTACTAATTTGACAACTGCGAACACTTCTATTTATTTTTCTCAATTTACGTCATTATAATTACAAAGATGCAACTATGTTCATTTGAAGTAAAATAAAGATAATTACTTACCTCAAAGTTAATGCCAGTCTTTCTCTGCTAGAAATAGCATCCCTAAACCTTGTATTTTGTTTGGTAATATAAGGCTTTATAAGGTTATGTAACTCTTCAAAACCATCTGTGGTCATTCTAAAGTAAGAGTAAAAACGGTCTTCATGTGACTGTAGCTCTTTACACAATTTATTTTCTCCCAAATTCTTTCTCTTTTTATTGATATCACGCACCCAGATTCTACGCTTTTTTAAAATTGTTGACCTAAGTAAGATTAGTTCCTCCTCTGACTCCGAAAGCGACGACATTTTCTTCCGATTGCTGTTTATCAACTGTTCCGCTCGCTAAGGTTTCGCTATATGTAGTACTGTTCTACAGCGAAACGCAAGCAGCGGTTTTGACGATTAGGTTTCGCAGCGGAGGTGTGCTAATGCCTTTAGTGGCAACGTTGAGGTTTCTGGCAACAGGAAGGAATTATGAGGACTTAAAGTTTTCCTGTGTTATTTCTCCTCAGTTACTTGGAAGAATCATTCTAGAAATGCTATATACAATGCCCTCCGGAAGAAATATTTATCTGTAAGTACAATTATTTTCCATGTATAGGAATTAGAAAACAAACTTTTCAAAAATATTTTATTGTTTCATATTTATAACAATAATATATCGATTTTTCACTTTTTAGAACATATAAATTCTTCCATCATTTCCCCATTTGCGGGCTCCTGATTTGAAGTTTGTAAAGTTGTAAGTGTTTGAGGTGTTTGTGGTACTTCTGGTTGACGTGTATATGATGTGGCTTCATTATGAATTGGCTGAATGGAAGTGGAATTTAGATAATTATTAATGTTGCTTCGTTGAATTGGTTGTGCGTGGTGTGGTGATGGTAACCAAGGAAAATTTGAGAACAATCATTGAGATTTTCTAATTTGCCATAAAATAGTATATCCGAAATCAATTTTTGAGAATTATTTTTTATCTACCTTCCATTTCTTGCAGTTGTTGCCCAATATTTTTCCCAAAGGTTATCTCCTGTGGTTCTGTTATAACTGTTTTGTCCTCATTATCCAAAATTTTGAGGGAAGCATCCAAAAATTGGTGTTTTTTCTTTGTCCACGTTGAGTTCTGCGTTCGCATAGTTCGAGAACATCACTGGAGAGTCCAAATGTTGCATGCAAGAATCGGTTTCCTACAAATAAAAATTATCTCCAGTTATGTATGCTCATTGTGATACGCGAATTATTTTTAATTTTAGTTTCCATCAAATGAAGAGGAATGGCTCAAAGTAGTAGAAAGGTTTAAGAACATGTGGCAATTTGAAAATTGCTTGGGAGCAGTAGATGGAAAACATGTAGCTGTCAAACAGCCACCAGGAAGTGGTTCATACTATTACAACTACAAAGGATTTTTTAGTCTTGTGTTGTTTGCAATCGTACATGCTAATTATGAATTTATTTATGTAAGATGTGGAACTAATGGAAGATTATCAGATGGAGGTGTCATCAGGAATACAGATTTTTATAATTTATTGCTAACAGATTCCTTAAAATTGCCACAGCCAGTCAATATGTCAGGAATTCAAAACAAATTGCCATTTGTGTTCATAGGAGACGAAGCCTTTAGTCTCATGACAAATTTCATGAAACCATATAGGCATAACAACAAAATTACTTATGAAGAAAAATGTTTTAATTATCGTCTTTCACGTGCAAGGCGTGTGGTAGAAAATGCATTTGGGATCGGGGCAAACAGATTCAGGGTTTTGCTAACACCAATAGCAACACATGTGGACACAGTTGACGACATCGTTATGGCCTGCTGTGTTTTACACAACTTTTTACGCCGCAAAAATACTACGTACATTGAAACAAATAACATTGACACTGAAGACATTACATCAGGAACTGTATTGCTAGGTGATAGGCACACCAATGGGGAACCAACATCGTTGGATGTGTCCAGATAAGAATTTCCTACTACTGATGCAAAGGCGGTACGAAACGAATACAAAGAATATTATAATAATGCAGGTGCAGTTGAGTTTCAACACAGATTTGTACATTAATTGAGGACCCGTAAAGTTGAAATTTAAGTACACAAGTAGGTAATGAATAAAATATTTTAATTAAAATAAATATTGTCACTTGAGAAGATTATAATGAAATAAAAATAAATACTTACTGAAGCCAATTCAGAATCTAAGTCATTTTCTTCTAACGAAGACACTGCGGTGCGAGACTCTTCTTGGTCCATGAGAAAATACAAGAAGTCGAAGTACCACAAACTAGTTTCTGGTATATCTTCTGCTCCACTTCTTCTTGACATATTAATTCGCCTTAGTTGGTGCCGAAAAGATTACCGTAGTGATTGATTTTTTTTTAATAACAAATGCCTTGCCACATTTGCAAATACTGGTTTGCATATTTCGGTCAGTTTATCATAAGCAGCATTTTTTGCCTGTTCCGATAGCCTACACTTTTTACATCCCATAGACACGGGCAATCCTGATACAGTTGGATAAATTCCTCCCAAAATTCTTTATTATCTTCAAACGTCATGTTATTAACACTAGTGGTAATTATGCCGTTTCAATTAACATGCGCTTCGCGAGACCCACGTTGGACTGTTGTGTTGTGTGGAGGGTCTGTCGGACGGGTCGCGCACAGCCCACTCATTACAAAAACAGCACGGATCGGTCCGAGTCGGGTCGCAGGTTCGATGTTCACACCATCGGACCCGGACAAGTCGTGCGACCCGTCGGCGGCTGACCAATCCTTCGGACCGATCTGCCAATGAATGGAGGGCTTAAGGTTTGTGTTGGTTATTTTCTTTTCCAATCATTTTGTCTGACATTTCGTCGACGATAAAAGAGCGTTACAATTCTTTCATCAAGTAGATTATATTTTGACATTAACTTTGGCATAAGTAAATAAATTGTGTAGAAGGCGAATCTGACTAATGTTATTATTTCATTCATATTCTTGCTGTAGCTCAGGTCAGAGCCTACTGATTATTTTTTATTAAATTAATTCATTAATTCATTATATGAACGCAAAACTTAATTAATTAAATAATGAATGAAGCTTTATTTAAATACAGTATTTAACTTTACTTATGTCAAAATACATCCAAAAGTATAATTTTAAGGTTTTTACAAAAATATAAATTAAACACGTTAAGAAAACATTTAATAAAGATTTCACTTAATGCCGGCAATTCGTAACAGTGGTTATTCCACCATAACAATAAATTATCACACGATGTGTTCATTTTAGAGACAACTAGTTATATGTCGATTTCATCTTTCGGTAAAACTTTTTCAGGGGTATCTTTGAATAGCTAGAATTCCTCAATTTTTTTAATTTTATTTTGTGGTTCAATATTGGAGGGAAATGTGTCGGAGGTATGACGAACTAATACAGGTCTTATGTCCTCAATAGTATTTTTGCGTTCTGTCTCATTCAACATTCGCAATTGTCGAAATTTAGGACATAGGATTGTCGCCATTTTACGAATACTTTTTATAGCCATTTTTTCATTTATTAATAATCTCGCCTTGTTTTTAAGTTTTGCTATTATACCATCATTTTTTCTAACTCCAGAATCCATTGGTCTATCCATTTCTTGTTGTGGTTTACATTTCCACAGTGACACATAAGAAATTGTAATGGATTTTTCAGCTTCCAATTGTACAGTGGCGTCATGAAATGGCTGCAAAAAGTTTATTAATTACTTTAATAACTCATGATCAATATGATCTGATTTTTCCTCGGAAGTATTTTCAATCAAAATATGTTGTATTTCGTCAAACATGTTATCTATTAAAATAAACATATTTGAAACTACTCCATCGGATGTCGTTGTGTTGATGTAAAATATTTGTCATTTTCAACATGAGGTTAGACTGTTTAAAAAACGTAACTAATTGTTTGGAATTTTTTAAAATACGATAAACTTCGGGCCATTTATGGGATGAAAAGGTATCGTCGAAAACATGTCGTAAAATGGTATTATTAACATGAGCATTGCAAGTATACCTCTCGTTGTTCTCTAAAGCCTTGACATTATTTGCTCCTTGATCACTAACAAATTTTATTTATTGAAGTGAAATGTTGTCATGCCTGTTTTATTGAACGTTCTCAATAGTTCTTTGCTTACATTTAACGCTGTTTTTTTGTCTTCCAAAAATGACACGTGTATAATATTCTGGAATATAAATTCCATCCTTTAAAATAATGGACTAATACGCACATATATTCCCGCTTTTTGTAATCGTCTGTCCACAGATCCGTAGTTGCTGCACATCGAGATTCATTAATGGCCTCAATTACCGATATAATTTTTTTATTATTTTCAGCCATTTCAGCAACACTTCGCGATACTGTTGTGGGATGTGGAAGAAGGTCGATCGCATTGGTTCCCGTACTGGACTACAACGGAAATAAGATGTTGCGCAAAATTTATGAAACCATCTCCTTTTATTAAATTGAATGGCCTGATGTCTTTTGCACACAGGTTTACACATGCAATTGTTGTTTCCTATTTCACTTTTAACGGAATCGTTGAAGTGGGTTTCAAATAAGCGGTAAATTTACTTGCCTGTGCCGTTTGTTTGTTGCATAATTCTGAATGTCGCCTTCCTACAACATTTGAGGGTAATAAACCGTTGGCTGAGAAACAAGGAGATAGTCTCACGACGGTCTCACCAAGGCGGAAACATTTTAGCGAGCGGTTTAGTTTTGCAACCAATAGTTGGAAAACCACCCCGTGCCGCTTATCTGGACAATAGCGGCAATAAAGTAATAAAACAACCCTAGACGCGGCACAACACTCCGATCTTTTCTGCTACCTGCATAAGTGCTAATACTATTATGAGTTGTTAGTTCAATCAATTAATTTAGTTTTTCTACTTTGGTTTAATAATCGACGATTTGTTATATCAAAAATAGTTAAATAATGAGCTTTTTATTTTACAGTTTTTGCTCATTATCAAACTATTTGTGGCAACATTTTAGTTGTCGCGATTGGCAGTACTTAAACGTGACATGTGTCAACATCAAAATGTAAAATTGCCGTTAATTCATGGGATAATTGGAACCCTCCAATGCGTTTCATACTGAATATGTTCGATAATGCATATTGGGGAGTTCGCCACCAGTACCGCTAAGGTTAAAGAAAACGGAGGCGTCATATTGTTTACTTTTTACCTGCGTGGAAAACTCGGTGACAATAGAATGGCCGGACGCATGATTCACACAGGGATCGGCGACGACGTTTCATGGTAACATAACATACACAGAGGAAAGGTTGTAATTTATTATATTATCACTTTCTTTGAAAAACGGATATCACGGAAGAAACATCGAGAGTATAATGTATATTTTGTTTGCGACGAAAAAGAGCCGCTTCAGTCGGTGTGTTAATTCAGTGTGGATTTTTATTAGCGTCGATCGATGCCTGACACGAAGAACGAGAAACAAATGTAAACATAACCTTACTTGGAAATAGTTTGTTTATGGCACCCTTAGCCACCCCTTATTTCTGGAGGTATGTAAGTAATATTCTTGATTTAATATGTTTTAAAATTACCTATTGAAATCGCCGTAGAAATACGTATGTCAAATATTAAATTCGTTCGAAAGGATCAAATGTTAATTAACAGTGCTGCCACATGTTGAAAGATAAAACTTTTTTTTTTTTTTGCTTCCTTGGTAATAGCTTTTCGATCCGGAGACCATGAAGCATTTTCTTCCCGTTCAATGTGCCATCAGGGTACATTGACGTATGGTTTTTCTTCGATGGTGGTGAAAGGTGTTGGCGCTCAATTTTCGCGCCGGGTCATCGTTTCGCCGAGGGTTGCGATGTCTTCGTTGGTGTGGTGTGCTAGATTGTCTAGCATTTTGGCACCATCTGGGTGAGCATCTCCTTGACTATCTTCCGGATGAGTCCTTCCAGCACTGTGTTGTTCGGCTCTTGTGTGTTAGTGTGTTGTGTGTTTGCCTTCACCGACGCTGCGAAGGTTTTTTCCTCTTGTGTTTTCGATTTTTCTAGTTTCCTAGTTTTGGCCTCTTCTTTCGTCTTTGTGATGTTTAGCGGATGGTAGCTGCATGTGGAAGAATATGCCGCGTGATTCCCCCCGCAGTTTATGCATTTGAGCGTCTTCTCCTTTTTTCCTTTCTGTGGGCAGGTAAACGTTGCGTGGTTCTCCGCGCAGAAAGTACAGCTGAAGGGGGCGGTACAGCGTAATTGAACATGCCCGTACTGCTGGCATCTGAAACATTGGCTTCCGTTTTGGCTCAACCTTGATGCGATGATCCAGGAGGTTCGACAGATCGAAGATCTTTTTTCCCTCGGGGGTTTTTGGCGAGTTTACCAAGACCATGGGGTAAATCCTGGTGGAGGTTTTTATCCTTTTCACGGTGTTGAAGTATATCTTTTTCGGTCAGCGCGGCTGCTACTTTCTCTTCGGTGTACACTGTTGGAAGTCCTCGGATGACGACTTTTAGTTCTCTATCCTCTGGTAGTAGAAAGTGGTGTTGCGCAACGTCAAGCTCTTGCAGAAGTTGAATTGTTTTGCGATAGTCGTCGCTCGATCCGGTGAAGATGTTTATCTTGTCGTTGTGGTGAGTGTATTGAATAACTTGTATGTCGTTTGCTTTCAGCGTTGCTTGGACCGTTTTGATTTTTTCCTTTTCGGTGATGACGATCGGAGGGGGCCTCTTCGTTTTAATCTCCTCTGGCTTGGTTGCGGTGTTTGCGTCGTTTGTTATTGGAATTTTCAGTCCTGAGTCCGTGGTCCTGTACGTCGTTGGTATCGGTGGGGCTGCTTGTGGTTGATTGTTTTTCTGTTGTTTTTGGCTTGGGTGGTTCTTCCTCGGTGGTTGAGCGGTCTTGTGAATTTTGATGTTGCTTGAGTTGATAATTGACGTGTTCTTCCTTTTGTACGTGACCGTCTTGAACGCGTCACCTTCTTGCCTTAGGTTGTCCATCTGCTGTGCGATCTGGTTTATTATCTCCATTTGTCTTGCCATGGTCGCCTTCGCATTTTTCAGCGCCTCTGCAAGCGCGTTCATTTTTCCAGATTTATTGGAATCGTTGATCGATTTGAGGGAAGCGGAGTCGTCCTCTAAAAATTCCTCGTCGCTATCTGGAAGTGCTGTTTCCCTGGGGGCGTCGCAATCCATTTCATCGTTCTGATATGTGGGGTTTCCGGGGCTGCCGGTTCACTGAGACATGTTGTTCGTTACGATACTGTGTCTCCTCTACAAGATAAAACTCTCTATATTTAAGTATATATTTTATTTAAAAAATACAGGGTGACCAACGGAAATGTGACGTTTTTGAAATGAACAGTACACAGTTATTTTTTACGGAAAATTTTATTTTAATACACAAAATTGTTTGTCATTGCATGCCATTTGAAGTTGATTATCACTTGTGAACGATTATGTCGGGTAAGTGGTGTCCGTCCTCCTGAATGCAATTTTCCAGCCTTTGCTGAAAATCGGCCACCACACGAGTCATCAGTTCACCACCGATTGTAGCCACTTCTTCCCTGATCGCCTCCTTCAGTTCTGCTAATGCTAAAATCACAAGTGGTTAAGTTAGGTGATCTCGGGGGCCATGGGATGTCGCCAAAACGTGAAATTAAACTTCCGGGTAACATACCTTGAAGCACTTGCATGGACACACGAGCAGTGTGTGCGGTAGCACCATCCTGTTGGAAAAAAACATTTTCCAAATCCAGTTGCAGTTCGGGACACAAGAAAGTAACAAACCTTGAAGCACTTGCATGGACACACGAGCAGTGTGTGCGGTAGCACATTTTCTAAATCCAGTTGCAGTCTGCAGTTCGGGACACAAGAAAGTATTCAGCATGTGGCAGTAACGTTCGGCATTCACTGTAACAGTTGAACCATTCTCGCCCTCGAAAAAATAGGGACCAATGATGCCGAATGGAGTAGTTGCGCACCAAACCGTTACACGCTCTGCGTGGAGAGATTTCTCGTGAATGATACGGGGATTTTCAGAGGACCAGTAGCGTAAATTCTGTCTATTAACATCCCCATCTAAATGTAAATGCGCCTCCTCACTCATGATAATGACTGCATCCTCATTGTCTTCCAAAAGCACTTGCATTCGACAAACAAACTCCTGCTGCCGGGCATAATCTCTTTCCTCAAGTTTCTGAGTAACACACATCTTGTAAGGGTGAAATTTTAGACCTTCCTGTAAAATTGTTCGCACAAATTCACTCATTCTTAGTTCATGCATGTTTACGTGCAGAGCACCCAGGGCTACGAGTCAGCGCGGCTCTCACACGTTCAATGTTTTCTGGTGTTCTTACTGACCTAGTCGGACCTAGTGGCTTCTTTTTCACAATAGATCCTGTTATCCGTAGATTATTAACCCAACTGAGAATCTTGTTGCGGCTGGGAACGTACCACGACGCTCACGGTTGAAACATATACGTAAGAGTCGCTGCACAGTAATAACAGACCCACCATTCTGCACATATGCGTCATACGCAAACATGCGATGTTCAACTGTCCACCGCTCCATGGCTACTTAAACAGCATCGAATGGCGAGATTAATGCTTGTTAATTCGGCTCCCTACTCCTCCTACCGGCAGAGTACTAGCCGTCCCAAAAACGTCAGATTCCCGTCAGTCACCCTTTACATCAGGGAACCTATTTTCTGCCAAGGGCTATTTGAAAATTTATAACATCATTCGCGGGCCAGGCAAATAATAATAATATATATTATAAATAAACAAATAAAAAATAAACAAACATAAAATATATCAATTTTTTAACATAATTAACTCATTCTAATCCTAATGTGATGGTTGGAACTGTTTTTCTCCACGACCACCATAGAATTTAAGCATTTTGAAATCAATTTTGATTATAGAACTTACACATTCTCACCCTTGTTATGGAACAAAACACTATGCGCTTATGCGTTTTGCATGTAATTCATTCCATAACAAGGTATAGAATGAATATTCTCACATCGTTTCGAATAAAACAATTAGCCTTGGATATCACAATTGTCAAAATACTATAAACATAACCACAAACGTGATAATAAAACGTAAGTTCTTTGGGTTCATTATTTTATTAGTCTATTTTATCTGGTCGAGGAGAAAGTATAGTCTGCTACTCGGTAAGAATGGAAATTCAGATGCTCGTGGTTCCTCGCGCTCGCCTCACGGCTCGCGCTCGAAATATTCCACTAGCATCGAATTTCCATTCTAACCTTGTTACAGAATATACTATTCTTTGCTGAGTCGTGTGATATTAGCTGATATTGATGATCTGGCGGCTACTCGCAACTGATTTTCCAGGTTTACTTCGGTCAACCTGGAACGCAGTCGATTCTTTGCGATCGTAAGTTTTGAAAAGAACTGCTCGCAACAGTAAGTTGTTCCAAATACTGATGCATATTTCAATGCATGTCTCCTCAAAATGGGAAATTCATCATTGCGTATGTAATGTTTATAGAACTCAAGCAGTGGGAGATTGTTGTATCTAGCTTTCAGCTCAACATTAGTTTGCAGCTGAATTATTTCGTGTTGGAGGCACATCAGCTGGTTCCACATTGAACGGTGTAGCAAAAATGTTCAATTCAATTTGCTTACTTTTTACGTCCTTGAATCTTTCATTAAATGCCTCATTCACCAGCATACTCAAGTGTCGTAGAAGGCTTTTGTCCTTCCAGCGTAGGGAAATGCACCGTGTTATTCCTTTCGAGTTGCACTTTCCACAGCTTTAATTTAGCTTCAAATGATTTTACGTTTGAAAGCAGGGAGCTGAGAAGCTGATTGGGGCCCTGCAGCTTGACGTTTAGCTCTGACAGGTACTTAGTAATGTCGACCATGAACGCTAGATCACACTTGCTATTACTGAGTTCCCTGACAGGTTGTCCCTTCATTTCCATGAACTGCTTGACTTCATCAGGCAGTTCGTAAAACCCCATGAGCATGTTCCCGCGACTCAGCCACCGTACTTCACAGTGATTAACAAGATCACCGTACTCGGAGTCAAGGTCATTCAGAAATTCCTTAAATTGGCGGCTATTAAGCCCTCTGCTTTTGATAAAATTAATACATGACACTATTGTTGACATCACATTGTCGAGCCGCAACGACTGTGCACAGAGGCTTCGTTGATGTATGATGCAGTGGCATATAATTAAATCACTCGGGTCAAGACTGAGACGATTCATTTCTTTCTTTACAAACCCTTTCTGCGATCCAACCATAGCTGGAGCGCCATATGTAGTAAGGCCTTTTAACTTTTTAAAGGTTAGCTCAAGTTTCTTCATTAATAGAACAAGTCTCTCATACAAGTCTTCACCTGTTGTAGTGCTATGCATGGCTTCCAGTGAAAGCAGTTCTTCTCGCGTGTCAAACTCTGCATTTATCTTCTGCACATTCCTTCAGTGTGTTTTTAATATCTTGTGCTAAGTCTGTAATCCGATCTGAGATGGTTCTCCGAGACAAACTAACACTCTGAAACAATTTTACTTTGTCTGGTGCTATCAACTCCGCAGCAGCACTCTTTCACAAACTCTCCCTCTACATAAGACCTCAGTTTCTTTGCGATTAGCTCGCTCACTACATAACTTGTCTGAATAACGTTCTCATTGTCACCACGAAGCTTAGTGAAAACGGCTTGTTGTGATTTCAAACTTTGCTGAAGAGCTTTGATTTTATCCAGGCGCATTTGGCCTCCCAATTAATTTAATTTTGCATGTTTTGTGCTGCAATGACGCTCCAAATTAGCCTTTTTCATAACAGCTAACGCATCCCCACAAACTAGGCACACACGCTTGCTTTTCACCTCAACAAAAAAATAATCGTGTGTCCATTTTTGTTGAAAAGACCGACATTCTGCATCCACTTTTCTTTTCTTTATACTCGCCATTTGTAGGATGTCACACCATATAAGTTTTAATTTCTAAATCACTCACGTTTGCGCACGAAGAATCAAAAAGAATGACGAACAGTCACGAATTGCAATATACACTGAACTGTATTCAAGTTGGAACGCTTACTGGCAATCTCTGTCATCGACGAGTAGTGGGCTTATCGCGCTGTGGGAGTACACCAGTACACTGTCCTTTTGGTAAGGCATCGTGCATATGCACTGCGCGAGGGGAGCAGGCAGCATTAAGCGAGCATTCCACCGGGTACGCCGCAGCATGCCGGATTGCCGTATCCCGGATCCGTCAATTGCTAGAGCAGCGACTTGTCTACCTACCACACTACACTGGTGCAGCAAATTTTTAGAAGTTGCAGTGAAATCAATCAATAAACATGCCATTGTCACGAATGGCCAAACGTGCTATTGCCTTAATTCTACTACAAAAAAGAAGAGGACGTTATTCTAAATATTGGATTCATCCTCTTAATTTAAAAAGACTGGAATGTGGCGAATTTCACCGATTATGCCAGGAACTAGAAACATACCCAGGAAGGTATTTCCAATACTTTAGAATGGGCTTAGGGCAATCTAATAAATTACATAATATGCTGGAAAATTAAATAGCAAAACAAAATACAAATTTTAGAGAAGCTGTTAGTTCAAGAGAACGTCTGGTTGTGACATTAAGGTAAGTGAGAAATAAAATTACAATAATTATAAACAAAACACTGTCTTCTACTTTTATTTTAAAGATACAATAATTAAAAACAAAACACAGTCTTCTACTTTTATTTTACAAAATAAATTTTTACAAAGAAAAGTAATTGTTTGAATTTTGTTCAAATCTATTGCTAGATGTCTCATAATTTGGGGATGTGAAAGTAGAAGAATTTTCATTTGTTGGGGAAAATAGTAGATCAGGCGAAGGTTGTGGAGTAGGAGTAGACGTTATTGACATACTCGTTGAGGGTCGCCCATCACAATTATCATCCCCGTATGCTAAATTGTACAACAACTTTTGAATTTGCATTCTAGCAAAGAAATTTTTTTTAGGTGTGAGCTGTTTCAGAATGGGCACACAACTAAGCATAAATTGTTCATCTGGATCATCTTCCTTCGTTATTACTTTCATAAGCTCAGCATCCATTATTGTTGATGTATTTTGCTTAAATTTTTCTTTCGTATGCGATTTTCCGAAGTTTCTTTGTTCTACGACAGATTGTCGTTTATTTAACTTATTCATTGGAGTGCTGACTATGTTTTGAGGGGCGGGTTGAGTACTCAAAGTATCTGATGAGGTTTGAGTACTCAAAGTATCTGATGAGGTTTGAGTACTCAAAGTATCTAATGTGGTGTGAGTACTCAATATATCAATTATGTTTTCAGACTCAAAGCTATCATTTCTTTCTTCTTGTGTATCTTCTTTTTGTGAGTAGCTTCCGATCGTCTCTTTGAATTCGACAAAGGGCAATGTTTGATAAAGGCGTCACGTAATGTTCGCCATCTCTTCTTTATGCCTTCAATATCAGAATCTAAAACAAAAATATCACTTTAGTATCCTAAAATATCGAGTCCAAGCAAAGTCAACTGTGATTTTTTTATTTTTTGAAATTCTGACAATTAAAAACATACATAAACATTTAAAGTTCGTGATAAAACAAAAAATTATTTTAAATCACTTGAAGTTTTGATTTTAACTTTAATAGTAGTAATAGCAATTTCTTTTATAAATTATACTGTTTTCTTTCAGGTATTTAGCAACAGGCATGTCATTCAGATCTATTGCATTCAGTTTTCGTCTAGGAGAAACCACGGTAAATAGAATTGTAATTCCAAACAAAAAGCCAAAATAAGAGCCAAGACCTTTAGGTCCCTCACATATAAAGGAGCAGGAATAAATAGAAAGGTCGCAGCTAACATCTATAAATCAATATGCAGGCCAATCATGGACTACGGATCAATCCTATTCACCCTAGCATCCAAATTGGTTCACATTGGATCTAAATAACATGCACCTAACGTTAGAACTCGTAAACCTCGAATATCACAAATATCCTGATAACGTCAACATTCGTTTACTAAGAAACAGATACCGCAAACAATACCGGCAGGCATTGAAACTTGCAAAAACTAAGGCAAATGATAACTTAATACGGAGTTCTCGAAACAGTCCGAAGACAGTTTGGAGTGTTGTCAATTCAGCACGGCCAAACATAACTGTAAAAGACAACAGCACCAGCATAAATTGCAACGATTTTAATATTTACTTTGCAAATATGGCACAATTAGCGTCGGAAGGAATTCCTCAAAATAATAATGATCCTGTCAGTTATGTCCTTAATGCAATCCCTGACAACACAAACAGTACTTTTATCTTCGAGGAGATATCTTGTGTAGCCATGCGCGATGCAATAAATTCAATGAAAGCTGGCAATTCCAGAGATGCATACGACATGTCTCCGGATCTAATACGTTCTATTAAAGACATTATCATACAACCACTAACAAAACTCTTCAACGTATGTATTCAAACGGGCAAATTTCCATCACCACTCAAAATAGCAAAAGTAACTCCAGTTCTGAAAAAGGGCAGTTCCGACGAACTTAATGACTTCCGTCCAATTGCAATTCTACCTGTAGTATCCAAGATATTTGAAAAATTATTAGCTTCACAATTAACTGCCTATTTCGAAATTAATTTCTTCCACACGAGTCAACACGGGTTCAGAAGAGGCAAATCCATTTTAACCGTAATTCAGGAATTCATTGATAAATGCGTAAACTGTTTTGAAAATGGTGAATGTCTCCAAGCCACCTTTATTGACTTGTCCAAAGCTTTTGACACAATTTCACATACTATTCTCCTCCGTAAACTCTATATTTACGGTCTACATCCCAGCGCAGTAGGTATCATTACTTCATACATATCGAATAGGTTGCAGTATGTGTCAGTCAATGGTGAATCGTCACCCAGTGCAGAGATCAATATAGGGGTCCCACAAGGATCAGTCCTCGGGCCTCTATTATTCTTGATCTACATAAATGATATGCCCTCAACTATTACTGAAGGGAAAGCCATCCTTTACGCAGACGACACAACGATCACTAATACTGGTAGTTGGGAGGAGGATAGTATGGGGAAAAAACAAATGTCAATGACCCAAATTAACAACTGGTTCGAATGTAATAAATTAAAGTTAAACACGGACAAGACAGTAAATATGGGTTTCACCCTCCGACGACTACAATGCCGTGGTGAATATGCCAAATCAACAAAATTTCTCGGTATCCACATTGATGACAAACTCAACTGGTCCTCACACGGTGACCATCTTGCTAAGAAATTAAACACTTCAATTTTCTTATTAAGGAGACTCGCTACAGAAGTGTCGTATACGGTGCTAAAAATGGTCTATTGTGCATTTTTTTAATCTCATCTCCGCTATGGCCTCTTGATGTGGGGCCATAGCTCCATGAAACATAGAATATTCTACCTCCAGCGGAAAGCAATACGCGTAATATCAGGGTCAGGATATCGCGATGACACTAAACCTCTTTTTAAGCAGTCTAGATTGCTACCCCTGCCATGTCTATACATAATGGATTGCCTCCTATATGCAAAAAGACACTACCATGAACTCCAAAAGCATGAAGAAATACATACGCATAATACCAGGCATAAAGATAACATCTGCTTACCCTTCAATAGACTTGAAATATCCAAAACAGGACCTAGATATTACTGTATCAAATACCTTAATGCTCTGCCGGCTAATTTGTGAAATATGAATCTTACTGCATTTAAATCAAAAATTAAAGAATTCTTGCTTGAACACGCATATTTCTCCTCGGAAGATTTCCTTTGTGATATTGGTGGTCATGCGAATATGTAATACTTCTAATTATCTCTATTTGTATCTTGTATTATAACATGTATTTTAAATTTATGTTGGTTAAGTCAAACCTAAAATATTCTTAATTGTGTATCTGTATTTGTATTTACAATGATTTTATGTGTCCACTATTTCATAGTCTTATTTATACTAGTTTTTAATGTACTAACCACTGTTGCGCAGTTTTATCTATACATAGATTCTAATTCATACTGGACGATTGTAAACCTAACGGTCTTAACATAATAAACTATTCTAAATTCTATTCTAAATTCTAAATTCTAAATTCTATTCTAAATCCTCTCTGCAACATCTACAAGTAGCCGAACGCGCCTCTCTGCGCATAATTACCAAAAACCGACATCCACAAAACCCCCTTCATAACATAAACAACGAAACACTGTATAGTCTAACAAACATAACTCCACTTCATGAACGCCAAAAAACACTATTTAATAGATTCCGCAACAAAACTAGTAACTTAGAATCAATTGAACCCTTATGCATCCATCGTAATCCAAATATCCCACCCAGATTTAAAACCTCCAATCAGACTCTCCTAGAACTACTAACACAAGACATCACGGACAGTGAATACACTAACAACAGTGACTATAAGAGTTACCAAGAGGCGCAACCCAATGTATTTTTTGATAACCCATCTATCTATCGCACATTATCGCACGCAATCGAATCTCTTTTCTTTCTCTATTGCCTACGTCGTCCCCTTTGCCGCCCGCACTCGCCCAAAAACTAACCGCTGCATGGTAGCGACACGATAAATGACGTACGGTAATTTCGAGAACTACGTTAAGTAAATAAACATCTCGGCGCGACGTCGTCGGACACCACATATTTTCAGCGCATCGGCCCGGCCCTGAAAACCACTTCGATAGTCCGCTGACAGTAAGCAGATATGGTAAATTAGTTTCAATAGCTAATTCTTACACAAGCAATATTTCAACAATTGGGTTGACAAACTTCAATGGCAGCTTTATTAATTACTTAATAAAGTAATTAAATTTGATACTTGACTGAAAAATCTAAGTAAACAATATAGTTGTTTTTAATCCGTTCGTCAATAATGCAAGGGTATACAAACAATACTTTAATAGCTTTTGTTGAAAATATAAAATTATATACTTTTATTAAAAATTACAATTATCTACATTTGCGAGTTTTTGGATTACAAAAGTTGCTGCTATATGGAAAAGAGGAATTAAACAAATCATATTCAGCTACCTAAACAAAAACACGCGCTTACATTTGATATTGCTGTTTGACGTTTATAATAATTTATAACGTATTATTAATTTCTGCACTTGATAAAATGTATTCAACACCGAAGTTGCCAGATATGACCAAGAGATTTGGTTCCTGATGGGTGGTTGTCCCGCCCACAACACACGTGATGTGCGTGTATTTTTAAATGATACTTTTTCGAATCGATAGCAAAAACTAAGGCAATGCGCGAATTTTTTAGGAATATTGTATTTCGAAAAATTACTGGCGACAAGGTTTTGGCCCAGTGTGTATTTTAACTATTATTGCCGGATAATATCCGTACTTTTCGATGTGGTTTGTTGAGTTTTCTTGCAAGTCGACAATCAGCAGAAACCCACTTTAACTGTCTATGGATCTTCATTTTTACAAATAGATTAATAATGAACTGTGAATGAGGGCATTCACTCGAACCAGCTAAAATGGGTTTCTACTGATTTGGTTAATGCGCTCCTTATATTTTTGCAAACATTTTCATGAAATGTATGTTTGGAATTTAAAATATTAAACTCGTCTAATAAAAACATAACTAATTTAACAAAGGCATAGGACGGTCTTTTTAAATGTGTCATATTGTGAACATAATAGTCCTTTGGCAATAACAAAAACTCATTGCTATTCAGTAAGTCGTTTCCAGCTTTAAATAAATTAGCACAGGCACATTTATATTTTTTTTTTCTAATTTATACAGTAAATAACCCGCAACATATACATTCGAACATGTTTCCAAAGTGCATTGCGAATTTGTATTTTCATCACCTGTCATTGAACTCTCAACAACTCTTTCCGAAATATTATCTTTAACCCCTTCTGCCAACGATGGTCAAGGCGAAACTGGTCGTCGTTCAACTTCCATTGTTTCGTTACACTCCACATCTAGAAGTTCACTTCCATCCCCTTCGCAATTGCTGCTATCTACGTCCATAAATAACCGAATGCTCATGTTATGTTGCAGAGCGATTCTACATTGTTTCACCGTAGGTGTAGGATTGTATCCATTCTTATTTCGAAGCACGGAAAATAAATTTTCTAGAGCATCTTGATTCAGGAAACGCGTCATTAAGTATTTTATGTCTTGCGATTTTAGATCATCCCACAACATTAAAATGGACTTGATCGTCCACAAAAAACCATTGATGCAATATATATTGTTGCATTTCTTATTGCCTTCATAAATGTCAATATTGTTGAAGTAGACTAACGCATTTTCTAAAGTTTGTGTTGTTTCCGCATTGAAAATAGACAATGGTCTTTTCTGCGGATTAGGGTGTGTTAAACACGACTATTGAGAGCATCAAATATTTTATTTATTGTTTCTAAAAACTCTGCCGTATTTAATGCTGTGTCCGATTGTTTTGATTGCGATGCTGTAGTAATGGCAGCTGCAACAATATGTGAAGAAATTTGCGCCGCATATTTCACCTTCATTTTTTCAAAATTTGTTGGCGCTATGTGTGCCTCGGTGATTTTGAGCATGGCTCTCGTTGAAACGCTTTTCTTGTCAATGTCATATGTCTGTGTCACGTCTGTCCAATTCACTGCTTCGTTGTTCACAAAAAAATTCAATTTATGGTTTTGGAAATTATTTCGTAGGCTCTTAAGTAAATGAGGTGCATCAAAGCACGTATATCTGACCTGATATAATTGCTGCTGGATTGTCTTTAGTTGCACCAAGAAGATTTAAAGCTCCCCGATTATTAGAACCCTGGTCACACACCAAAACCATGGGTTTAAATGTTAGTTTTACAAGATGTACAACCACATTCTCCACAATAGTTTTAAGTGATGCACTTTTTATAGGTCCGGTGCTTGTGTAATAGCACAAAAGCATCTTTCAATTAAACAATAATCCTCTTACAAGGACAACTAATGCTGTATTAGCCAGCGTATTTTCTCTTCCTAAACCTTGATATCCTTCAATGAAATCCTCATGCTCGTTCAAATCTAGATTTGGCTTAAGTGCGATTTCATCAATCATGACAACACACATCTTTTCCCTATCAGACATACCTTTTGCTTTTAATGCAAGCTTCTTTGTCAAACTGTTTCTCACGCCTGTTCTTAGATTGTAAACTTTCCAGGCGACTTATAATGGAGCGAAAGTGCTAATTGTCTTTCGGCTTTTGGTTCTACTGCGATGGTTTAATTGCATTTCAATAAATGTTTTCACAGACTGACTCTTATTTATTAATAAATTATTTAAAATGCTATTCGTAGTTACTTTGTTCTTCTTTGCTCGGAAGAATTGGAGTTTCTTAACTCCTAGTTTATTGCGGAGTTCAACTACCTTTGAAGAGAGAAATGTTAATTTTCTCTTAAAAATATTATGTTTTGATAACGGCATTGTCAAAATTCGGCCGCTCACATTAGACGAGTTGCTGTTACTGCTTCTAAAGCTTGAAATTTTTGGATGTGGTTGTGCCATGATCAATCTTAAGGTCTCCTCCTTGTCGGACTTTGAAGCAGTACTTGTTGAACTGGACCTCCTCCTTCTTGATGCCTGTACACCACTACAGGATGGATACATCTTCGGCACCTCCACTGGCAAATCATCTAGAAAATACATTAACAAATCTCAAATGTATTTTGAAATCATGAATCAAGTTTAAAATCATATATAATAATTGGCATATTTTGTCTGTTATAAATAGCATACTTTAACAGTCAAAAATGGCATATTTTACATGTTAAAAAGGCATATTTTACCAGCCTGAAATGTCGGTGTTATGACCTAAAAATCAAGTTTCACCTATACAACATTAATTCATAAACAGAAAATATATGCATAAAACAAACAAAAAACATTTTTTCTATTTAAAAAGTAGAAGATTGTTCGAATAATCAAATAATGAAATAATCGATTATTAAATAATCAAATGATCGATTCATTGATTATTTTAGAGCAGTAATTAAAGATCTGAATAATCGATTTATCGATTCTTTTGCACAGCCCTCCTATCCGTTTCAAAAAGGGAGTCTCCTGTGTTTCAGCAAGTATATTTCAAAAACTAGTGCACTCTAAAATTATATAAAATTGGTCACCATTCTTTGTAGTATTATCTACAATCTGCTATAGAATTAAGTGTTTACGTTTGTTATTTGTCGAGATAATACTGAAAAAGTGTAAAAAAGTACCCAATATTAAGCAAATTTTAAGATGTATGAAATTCAACAGCTTGTAGAAAGTAATCTACTGCTTATAAAAATCTGAAAAAATTACATGAGATCAATTGTACCTTTACCTATTATGTGGGGTAATGTGAATATTTTTTTGTAAATAAGTTTTGTTGTAATTTGGTAAAATGCGGAGCATTGTTTTTTCAGTTATGAATGAATAAATGTATAAGCATTTTTCAGATTACGTACTTCATATAAATCTGATGCAAAATATATCATTTAATCGTAAATAAATATAGTTTCGTTAATTACATAAATTAAAAACCTTTTAATGAAATAGAGAATATTTACGCTCACAGCAGGGGCGCGGGGCGAAGCGGGCGGAATATCGTGTCAGTATATATACGATGCGTTCACACCGCTTCTAATGACTGTAAATGATTTTCTGTCGGGATCTGTTGCTTACCGTCAAACTGAACCGTACTAACGTCGAACGAACGCCTGAGTCACATATTTGCATCTCTCTCGCCGATCTAAAATAATCATCGACGGGAAAATTACTCAATTAAGACAAAAGTTCTACTCTTTTCTTGAAATTTATTTGCAATTGTTTCCTAAATAATATTAATCCATCTATAAGCAAAAGCCGCATTTCAATTCGTTGTATAATTATCGAGAAAGCAGATATTTCGATTCTAGGCATGAACTCTTAAAATAAAAACAACATTTTTTTTTCTTTTGTTCTACGCCTTCAGAATAGAACAGCGTTAGATGTATATTTTTTTCATAGTATTCAAGTGATTAATAACAATGTTATATGCACACAAAGATGAGAGTTTCGAAAATTGTCGTTCAAAACAGTACATTTTCAAACAAATACATCGGAAAAAAAGGCGTATTTATCAAAATATTTCTATACAAATTAATATACATATAGAAAAACGATGCATCTTCATATGGTATAAATTTCAGAATATTCGAGTCCTCTAAATCATAAATATGAGGTTTTGAAGTGAGGAGACTCCCCTTTTTGGAACGGATAGTAGTGTATTCCATTTTATTATTAATCACGAAAATTCGTGACAATACACCCACTCTTTCTAATCTAATAAGTACTCGGTTTGAATCATTTAACGCGAAAAAATAAATAAAAAAAAACGAGCAAGGTAAAAGTGGGCCATTTAGATCTAAAGCAGTGAGTATAAGAGTTAATTAGGGGTTAATTGACCGAAAAAGCGCAAATTGTGATTTTCTTTTGAATAAGTCAAAACTTCGAGCCAAATTGTCGTAGACACTCGATGTTTTGCACGCTTGGAAGGAGAATTATGCAGGGATATAAATTTACACATGCAGTAGTGAATAAAATGAAGGGAACGAATTGAGTAAATATTGAAAAATCATTCAGTATACGTACCTTGTTCAATAAATTGTACCGGCACTGCATTTTGTCGTAACAATTTGCGTTTATTGTTTGAATAGTAGTTCTCTGGTAAGAAATGTTTCTCACACACAAGTTTACTTTTCAAATTACAACTTTCCATGGCAGCAATTTGTATGTTGCCACAAAGTTTCACGGGAAATCTAAAGAAACTTACATCTTTGTTCTTTCTCTGGTCATTATAACAACCATTGTAAACACAGGTATGATTGGCGGTACTCATTTTTGCGTTTAAAAATTATCAGTTGAACGAGGCACTGGGAAAATAAAACACGGTATGCGGTTAACGGAAACGATGCGAATGTAACTGGACGATCGAACTGTGACTGTTAGTATTCTGGAGGTGATATACAATTCTCTGATCAGCGAATACATGCAATAATAAACATGCGTGATCGACAACTTGGTGGCTTTTGCGTGATTGTATTGAATGCGGGTGTGCCGCGCCACATCGGACAGTCATGCGGTGTGGTCGGCCCCATCGGTCCTACCACGGTCCTACTGACGACGGAGCGAGCAGCGAGGCTCGGAGAACGTTTCCGTACGACGATCGAATTGAAACTGATACTTTGGGGCTGAAATACTAGCAGCGCCGACTATATGTCAGCCCCACGATTTGAACAGCGTCTCGGTAGACGATACACATCTTTATAGACTTATATAATCTTATGGTTATTGAAAATGTGTACTTCCTTAATAAAATATTTATTTATATTGCAACTAGTTTCGGCCTATTATGGCCATCATCAGGCAAAACTGAAATTATAAATTAACATTTATTTGAAATTATGTTTTTTATGTTTATGGGTAAAATAATAAATAATCTTATTTATATATGGTACATTTTTGGTGATTATGTATGTTGTGTATAAGTGTGTGTGTGTGTGTGTGTTTTTTTTTTTTTTTTTGATGTTTGTGTGTGTGTATGTGTATTAGTGTTAGTGTTTGTGTATGTTTGTGAGTGTTAGTGTTTGTGTTCGTTGTTTTGTGTGTTGTGTGTGTGTTATTATTTAATATTGTTATTGTAGGTTAGGTGGTATGTTTTGTATTATGTATGTTGTGTATTATCTTTATTGTGTTACTTACTTGTCCGAGTTTGGTATTATCGTTTGTTGGGGGGTGGGTGATTATATTTACTAATTTCCACGTTTTGTACGATTTTCTATGGGCTTTTCTGTTAAGCATGTGGTTTTTAATTTACGTTCTGTTTTTTGTTATAGTGAAGTATGGCGTTGTCGTGTATGTGTGGTTGCCTGTGTTACAAATGGTTTAAGTTTTTTGAATATTGGTTCGGTTTCAAGGAATAATTGTTCGTTGAGGGAAATTGTATCTGTATCAAATTTTAGTTTTTCTATTTCATAATTTTCTAGGAGATTTAGTTTATATGATTTGGGTGCGTGGTGTAGGAGTTTGATGTTTTCGGGGTTATTGCAGTGGTGGTTGTTAAATTTCAAATGACGTCCAAAGTTTGAGCTGGTGACGTTCCTTTTATGTTCTTTAATTCTACTTGATAGATTTCTCCCGGTTTCTCCGATATATGTTGCATTGCATTCATCGCATTTTAATTTGTATACACCGCTTTTTTGTAGTATGTCGATATTTTCTGTATGGGTTGGGAGGATGTTAATGAGTGTTTTATGTGTTTTGAATGCTGCAGTTATATTGTATTTGTGTAATGTTCTTGCTATTTTATGACTGATTATTCCGTTGTAGGGTAGTTTTCGGTATATATTGTTTTTGGGTTGGATGTTGTTGTTAATAGGTGTGAGTGTTGTGTGGTGGTTTGGTTGTGTTTTTTGAATTATTTTATGGATAAGTTGTATTGGATATTTATGTTCTTTTGCTAGTTGTATGATTATATTTTTTTCCCGTTCGTAATTATCTTTGTTCATTGGTATGGTGTTCATTCTGTATATTAGGCTGTGGAAACTTGCTAATTTGTGTTTTATATGGTGGTGTGAGTCATATGGTATTATTGTGGCGCTGTGTGTTGGTTTTCTGTATATTTTGTATTCAATGTTGGTGTTTTTTCTTAGGATTCACAACATGAACTTATATAATCATTGCTAACAACTAACATAATCATCAATCATGCCATATTATCTCATAATCATTTCTTTCACATATAAGTTGTCAACTTTCATCTGTACCATATTGTAAACCATAAATTAATATACATAAGATTTCAGGGGCGGAAAGACCTCGGTCGATAGCCCGTTCAATAATAATTTAATATGTTAAATAAAACTTTTTAGATGTAAGAACTTTAATGTACATATATTATATAGTTATTGAATAATAATAATAATAATAATAATAATTTATTCTTCCATAAATACTACAAAAGTATTGGATCGTCAACAAAGGTATACATACATGAACAAAATACAGGATACAGAATACATTAACGGACACAAGTACCCGGATAACATTAATAATCTAAATGAGCGCAGTTTAGATATTCATCTAGGCTATAAAATGCATGGTTAATAAATATACCCTTCACCTTCCTTTTAAATTTGTTGTAGTTTAGTTCGCTAATATTTTGGGGGAACTTATTAAAAACTTTTACGCTAAGAATATTCCAAGACCTATTACCAAGTTCGAGATGTACTTTATGTTGAAGCATCAAATTTTTGTGGCGAGTTTCATGAGAATGGGTTGCTCGGTTATCTAACTCTATTTTATTTAAATATGCGTATTTACATAGTTCAAGTATGAACAGGGAGGGTAGTGTTAAAATAGATAAATCCTTAAAATGTGGGCGACACGATTGTGTTCGCCCGAGATTTACCATTCGTCTAATAATAAATTTTTGGGTAACAAAAACTTTACTTAACCAATGTGAGCAGCCCCAAAGAAGCACTCCATAAATATGTTCTCTCTCTCTAGAATTGTAAAGGACACTTGCATCGCTATAAAAAATATAGTTATGCCATTGTGTATTCCACAAGTCAACCAAGAAAGATGGAAGGAAATACAAATCGATTTTTATCATAAATGGAATTTTCCAGACTGTGTGGGCGCTGTTGATGGCAAGCACGTTAATGTATTTGCGCCAAAGAATTCAGGGATTAATTATAAGGGATGTTTTTCAATTGTATTAAGCGCAATTTTAGATGCCAATTATAAATATATTATGATAGACGTTGGTTCGTATGGAGGAAACAGCGATGGTGGAGTTTTTGCCAACTCTGCGTTTGGAAAATCTTGGTTAACTAATGATAAAAATTTAAATCTGCCAGAAAACCAGACTCTTCCATCGACAGATATTCATTTGCCTCTGGTATTAGTTGCGGATGAAGCGTTTCCATTAAAAGACAATATATTACGTCCATTTCCCGGAAGTAATTTAACTGAACGTCAAAGGATTTCTAACTATCGCTTATCTAGAGCAAGAAGAGTTGTAGAAAATGCTTTTGGCATTACTGCACATATTTGAAGGATTTTACTTAAACGTATTGAAGTAAATGTTGAATTTGCAACCATAACTGGTGCATGTTGCACACTACACAACTATTTATTATTAGAAAATACGAACAATCACAATATGTCCCAAAATTCCTCTGTACCCCAAAATTTTGGAGCACAACAACATAATAATCAAAATAAAGGCATTTATGCACGACCAAACAGACAGGCTTTGGATGTGCGAAATGCGTATGCAGATTGGTTTTTGTCACCCGCGGGTGAAGTTCCTTGGCAGTACGAAGCCATTAAACATTAATTTTGTTTAACAGTTGTATATTACTAATTAATACTATTATAATAAATATTCTGCTAAATAAATATTGAATATTATATACTTACCGTTATTTAAATTCAATTCCTTGGCCACTTCCTTCCACGCATAGTCACGACCATTTACACTTTTGTATATCGATACATTCTTATCATACAATACGGGGTGATTCTGAACCGCTAAAATTAGTTTTTCTTCCATTTTGTTTATTTACTATATTTTTGTTATCCGTTTAATCCGGCGAAGAAAACTCAATTGATGATAAATTTACTGCATACGGCGCTGCGCTGCATCGACTTTGCTGCAACGTATTCGGTGGGGTGAGGTCCATAAACCGTAATGTAAATTAAATTCATGGCAGTGGCGGATCGCTCTGCTACGTCAGTGCAGCATGCAGCGCCGTACCCGGTGGAATGTTCGTTTAAAAGAGACAGATACAGCAAGAATATCGTAAGAAGGCGAATTTCGACCGTGCGCAGTAGACTCAATTACGTGCGTGTCCCTCCCTTTTACGCCTCAAAGCATTTAACAGCGGCGTAGCGTCAACACCATTTAGCGTGCGTAACAGTGATTTTTTTAAAATGACTCGTGGTAAACCGTTAAACAGCCAAGCGCGTGAAACTGTGTTTAATGTGTACGTTTATTTATTATCTATAAGTGGTGAGGGAGCATGTGTACAAGTTACAAAAACGAAAACATCGGAAGCTACAGGAGTATCCGTAAGGACAGTGGAGCGCATAATTAAAGAAGGTACTGCGGAAGTAAATGAAGGCGAAAAAATATTTAAAAGTCCGGAAAAAAAAACGGGTACGTAAACATTATCTAACAGATCTACCGGAATATAAAGTAGTAGATATTAGAAATACCATTTATTCATTTCACAACACAGAAGGTGTGCGACCAACTTTGAAAAGTTTGTACGAAAAATTAAAACCGGATTTAGATTTTGTCGGTTGCAAGACGTCATTGGCAAAGATTTTAAAGAATATAGGTTTCAGGTGGCGTAATACACAAAATAATCGTAAAGTTCTTATCGAAAAAATGGATATAAGGACATTAAGAATATCATATTTACAAAAAATTAAATACTATAGAGATTTAAACCGGCCAATTGTATATTTAGGTGAAATATATTTGCACAGTGGGCATACTTCATCCAAGAATTGGAGCGACAAAAGTACAAAAGGGTTATTTAAAAATATTTCGAAAGGTGCCAGACTAATTATAGTACACGGGGTGAAATGGGATTTATACCAAACTCGTTCTATTGATATTTAAATCAGGTACGAAAAGTGGCGATTATCACCATGAAATTGTTGCAAGAAATGCTAATCCCTAATTTACCCCCTAATTCTGTAATTGTTACAGATAATGCACCTTATCATAACGTACAAGGTAATCCAGCGCCTAATTCAAATAGTAAAAAATCTGTTATGATTGAGTGGTTGGTAGAAAAAAATATAAACTTTGATCCTAGTATGTTAAAGCTACAAATTTATGAAATTATAAAAAAACAATAAAGATCGACACAAAATTTATAAGTTTGATCAAGTTTTCAACGAAAAAGGCCATACTGTGTTAAGACTACCTGCCGTACCATCCGGATTTGAATCCAATAGAATTAATATGGGCTACAGTAAAAAATAACGTCGCGAAAAAAAAATGTTACGTTTAAATTGGACGACGTGAAAAACTTAGCGGTTGCCGAATTTAACGCTATAACAAATGAAGATTGGGTAAAAAGGTGTGAGAAAGTGAAGAAATTAGAAGAAGGATATGTGGAGAAAGAAGTAATAGTGGACATTGCATCAGACAAGATTTTATTTTATCAAGACCTTATTTTTAATATAAATGACGACAGTGATGATAGTGACGACGAAAGTGATTTTTATGAAAGTGATTAGGTTTGGAAATAGTGTTAATTATATTGTTTGGTGTAGTGTATTTTTTATAAACTTTCTTTTTTTTATCGTATTAATTTCTCGCATTACTATTTATTTAGTTTTTTAATAAACTAATATTTAATTTAATTAATGTTTTTATTTTGAAATCCGGATAATTTTACATGCGCCCATGGCCCGAGTTTGCCGGCCAAGTGTCCCCCACCAGCGTGCGCAAGAAATTCACCTTCTTACAATATTCGCGACTTATTCGCCCTGGCCACATTCGGCTCCTCAAAGGAGCCCGCTCAAGGGCCGAACACTAGTTTTGTGGTAAATTTTTCTTCTGTTGAAATCTGATTTATTGTTCGACCGAACTGATTTAAAAAACATTTAGAAGTAATAACATTAATTAATATATAATATTAACCATTTATTATAATTATAACAAATATAAATTAAATTGATATGTTAATTTAAAAACTAATTCAGTCATTAACTTACACCCCTTATACTATAACATACAATAACTTGTAAATTGAAAACAGAACGGTGCGTTTAAGTAATTTATTTTATCCTATAATGTTAACATGCCAATGACTCTTTAGCAACGAGTTACTTTAAGATAACTTTAACAACACTATTGTTAGAAATTCTTAACAACACCAGCTTTATTAAATGCATCTTAACGCAACTCGTTGCTAAGAAGTTATTGGCATACAAACAATATTTCGCTTTCTGACGGTTTTCATTAAACATACCCAAATATACTGCGAGCTTGGATGAATGATCAAAAAACATTTTTTTCGTACGTGTTACCTTTTAGTAATTCATCTCGACATAACATTTGTTGTCAACCAATGTTATTGTCTTGTTAAATTACTAGGTAACAAGGTACTCGAAAAACGATTTTTTGATAATTAACCTCGATCTAGGTATATTACTACCGATAATTTTAAAACACTCGCTCCTATGTCGCTCGTGCTTTCAAACTTTTCTCTCGTTATGTAAAAAGCTTCATTATGTTACTTATATCATAAATTATTATTATTTAACTTTATTGCGAAATCTGCCTTTACTTTATTTATTCCATCCGGTAATCTTACTAAATTTAAAAGCGGGTCACAACTAATAATTATTTTATATTGTGAGACAATTAAATCTTCAGATTTACTTTTCGGCGTCAGATTTGAATTATCACATAAATGCCCGTCCTCTTAAGATCCCGCAGAACTGGGACCGACTACCTGATCCCAAGGCTGCCTGATCTCGACGGCACGTGCGGCAAATGTTTCCTTCCCAAAGTGTCTGTCGGTGTTTTTGCGGTCGGTGTTTTTCCCCTTGCCCTCCACCTTTTCGGGAAGGAGATGCAACGACTGAAATTTTAGACACTACGCGGTGGTCGCAAATTTTCGGGTATTTATCTCCTTCTTAAAATTCGGGAGGGTAAGAGGAAGAAACAGACCGCACTCGGCGGCTCAAGGGTCGAACACTAGTTTTGTGGGGTGCCGAACTTCCGGCCGACACATTTATATTAATTCAAATTCTGTCCATCCCCACTGCATTTTACGAAGTTTGCCGAACAGGATCCTTCAGAAAGGGGAGGTCCGATTTTTTTTTAACACTGTGAGCTTGAACAATTTGCCTTTAGACAGGAAACACAACAATTCGACAGTCCGTATTAAAACGGATTTTAAAAATGTATCTTTCAGATTCTACATGACATGAGTTTGGTTAGGTATAACATATTCGCTAAATTCATCATATTATGATGATAATAATACTTATATTTACCGCTTACCATGTTTTCTTAAAATATTAATAAACTTATTACATCTCGAAACGGCGAAATGAATTAATACTTTAGCTATTTCAATAAAAAAACTACAAACTAAAAATTATTTTGCAATTATAAAACATGTTGTTCACGAAAATTTTATAATGTGCGCATTATTTAATTGTATGGGCAGCACTAATGGGGTACATTTAACACTCAATTTCTTAAACACGCATTTGCTAATTAAACACGCACACACATTTGCGTGTTTAATATGGTTATTAACCACGCTAATTCGCGCTTTAATTCACAGAACGCGATTTATGATAATATTTTGTTTACCCTGTTTAATACTGATTTTTTTTTCAATTGTAATTGTAATTACAACTTGAATTTTGATTTTTTTTTGTTTTTTTTTTAATTTTGATTTTGATTTTAATTTTGATTTTAATTTTTGTGAACAAAGTATAGTGTACAACTCGCATATAATGGCTATTAATCACTCAAACGATTTGCTCCACTCGCCTACGGCTCGTTCCGCAAACATCGTTCTCGTGATTAATAGCCATCATTATATGCTCCTTGTACATTATACTATTAACAATTCCTAACATTATGTTACTATTGGAAAAAAAATCACAAGTTTGTACACACCTTATCGGAACTCGATTGCTTCGTTAATTAAAAAAATATATTTTGAATTTTATGAAGAATACATGAGAATAGTTATAATTGTGGTATTTATGTTTTAAAATACACCAAGAATGTGTTTGCAAAACAAGGTAAATATCTCATCGGTTATAAGCTGTTTAAAAAGGTTATAAAAAATGTAACATAATTAGTGTATACTATGTACCATGGAACTGTAAGCAACTAATTTATGTGATAAGGGGTGATTTGATGAGAAAGGAATTGTAGTTGACTTTTTTAATGTGGCTCAACAAACAACTAGCGACAGGTTACTCCTCTCACACTAAAATATTTAGTATAAATTCAATATTTTTTTTTTTGTAATTCTCTTGATAATGACGGTAACACTTCGAAAGTGGAGTCGTGTAATATTTGTTTAGATTTATAACTGTCTTAATAATATTTTTTTACAATAATCAGTTGTTAAAATGTATTGAATTTTTCAATTCAGTTTAATGATGATTACGCTTGAACGATTACAACCATCCTCTTCATGAATTAAAGTATGTTTAAATAAATCAAGACTTTTCTATATTTTAGAATAATGTAATGTGGCCTTTATAAATTATTGGCAGTTCTGATAACTATTATATCGTTATAACAAATGTAAGGTAATGCTATTTGAGTTTAAACATCATCATCACACTCGGAAAAAACAGTAAATGATTTGTAATTGGTAATAATATTTTCATAATACAAAAATATATTTCAGTGATAAAAGCCGATTCTAAATTTTAAAATGATAAAATCGAATATCATCAATTCTAAAACTTTTAATTCAAATCATCCAATATGGTACAAATTATCTCTCTCCGATTTCGTCAAACAATAATGATTGATTCCACATTCATAAATATGGTCCAAACATTTTGCAAAACACAAGCCATTCACCTATGAAAATTTGTGTATTACCATACCAGATGTTGACCAGAAATGACAGGATTATTTTTATGTTCGAATCAGTTAACCAAAATATCGAATTAGCATAAAAAATAAAATGTACAAATAGGCGTTAAAAAATATTTTTATTCAGTCTATCAGTGATATTCTAAACTTGTGAAATTTTAATTGATAATGGAAGTTATATCTGACATTTACGGGAAATGTTATTCTCTCCACGAGGGATTTATCTACATTTCAGACAGAGCTAGAAATAACAAAATTTATTTAAGATGCCGCAAAAGGCACATATGTCCGGGCCGGAATCCGACAACAAAGCTGGAGAATTTTTCTGCCAAACATACGATTTGTTACTACTACAATTTGCGAGATAACACTGTCAATTAATAAGGACGAAGAGTATTCGATCAGATAAGTTTCTTTTTCCTTTTTGAAATGAAAAGTGCTCTTTTTTATTATTATAATATTATTGTTAATGTAAATTTGGTGCAACGTTTTTGATTTCATAATTATAAACAAAAACAGTTTTATCTTTATTTTTTTTATATATAAAAAAGTTTTTGAGAAACATTTATATAATCAAAAGATGTCTATTTTTTTGTTGTCTTCAAGGAAAATATCCACTTCCGGTGTACAAATTTTTACCAAAAGCCTTTTAATTCTTGAGATTATTTTCGTTAAAAAATGTAACGAAATTAAATGCATATTGTTACTGAACTCTGCGTCAAATTAAACAAAGTTTGTTAATTTGACTGTTCTTTCTAAAGTGAAATGACCAGCTCTAAAGTTTCACGGACGATTTTTTTCCGCAATTCCCATTATATATTTAATTGTTGCAATTTTCAATTGGATGAATAACTTTATTTATACGGCTTCCATTAGTCGAACAAGACGAATATTACGAATTTCAAAGTCAAATAGATTGAGACTTTAATTATTTGTTATTAGAAATAAATAAATTATGAATTAGATTATGAATTGTTTAATTAATTTAAGTGGAATAAAAATTGGCTATCGAATATAGCGGTTTTTGTCAGATTTAGCTTGGAATATCACACACGAAAATTCACTATTGCACACTATTACACATGTAATCAAATTATGAAGCACATTTTTCTGAAATACATCATGTAAAAACACCGTAAGTTCGACGACGGTTCGTTTAACGGCGAATTCCTCATGATTATTTCTGATGTTAACTCCGAAGGGTTCAAAACGAGTCTGGCCGCATGGATAAACGAAGTTCCGAAAAGTTGTGGGTGGAGCTTATCGCATCTTCGGGAAAAAATCATTCCCCGCACACTTGAGGGGGTGAAATACAGTTTGTCGGCCGAAAGTGGCAGACCCGTTTTGTGGTAAACAGTAATTAATCTTTCTGCCGAGCTCTTGGAGATACATCTGGTTCCTTGAGTAAACAAATTTGAAAAGCCCCAGTTTTTTCACGCTTATTACCTGAATATTTTATATAATTTGTACCATACATTTATATTCGCATAACAGTAATAAATCTAACCGTAATAAAGGATTATGAGAGGTGAAATCTGAAACATAAAACAAAAACGGAAAACACGGTTATAATCTTTTGCGCATACAATTAAATAATTTCAACGTATCAATTCTTTCATGATCCTTTATTGCAATTAATCCGTAGCACATAATATCTAAAGTTATGCTAATACAACTCATTCGGAAACATACACAACTACCTACAATAATTAGGTAACTCATAATATGAAACTTATAATAGATACAGTTAAAATTCACTTAAAAGGAAATTTGATTACATCAAATGGAATCCAAAAATTATGGTTTTTCCAAATCACGGCTTTATTGACCTAGATTTAATTCGTAGATATTTCTCGACAACACCCTTCATAAAAGTTGCTTTCTTAATTTTTGATAGGCACGCTTTGACTATTTCCGTTTTCTAAACGCGTTCGCATTTACGTACAGGTTGTTTCAACCGAGACTTAAAGTTGTAACTGTCTTAATATTTAGAATACAAAAAATTAAAATTGTCGCAAATTCTTTCTCTTTTTCGAAATAAATATTTGGAAACCACACTCGTGCCGTTGCGCTCGTGTAGTTTCCAAACATCATTTATTTCTCAAAATCGAATGAATTTGTATTTCGCCAATTGTTAATGCACTTGTTGTATTACTACTGATAATTAAGTATGTAAACTGAACTAATGAATTGATCCAAAGAGTAATGACTGTCATTATTTTCTAATAAGTTAAATATGGAACAATATGAGATTAGTCAATGGTTATTTGTAACAAGTGAGTAAAGAAATACTTTTTCCACAAGTAGAGAGGTTTGACTGTGCGAGTCAAAGGCGAGTGTGGTAATTCCTACTAGTGTAAAAAATTTACACACAATCCCAATATCCGGTTGAAATTCGTCAATTCGTGATTTTATGATAAAATTTAAAATAATCTATGTACAGAAAGTGTCAATAGGCTTAGATTTTCTACGGGTGCTTCAAATATTTTATTAAAATTAAAGTTACTTTAAAACAGTGTCAGTTTTATTAGTACTGTTATTATGGTTTCGTTTAATTAGTTTTAACCGGATTTTGGTAAGATGGCCTACTTTTATTTCGTCGAATTCCTTTTGAGTTTTAGGGGTAAAGAATGCAGCTTTTGCTAAAATTAAACATTTAGATGCCTTATGGCAGTAGTGCCCAACCTTTTTTTTTGTCCGTGGGCCGGATTCATCATGACATACGATTTCGCGGGCCGGATTCTTTATAATTGCACACTTAGCGGCAAAATTCAACATTTTCAATGAATTCGCGAATATGTTTGTGCTGATTCATTTTTTTTAATATTCATAAATTTTATGAAAATGTTGCGTTTTTTAAAATGTTTAGAATTATTAGGATTATTAGAATTAGGACTCATAAATGATTAAAATTTCAAAAAAACAAAATCTAATTTATTAATGAGAAGTCTCATGTTGTTTTTCAGAAACTATTTTTTTAATATTTGGGTCAAATAGGGTGACGTTCATCCTTAATATGGAATGAAGGTGATCATCTGAAAGTCGAGCGCGAGACGCTGGTTTGGCTCGTTTTAAAGTTGAAAATGTTTGCTCACAAATGTACACGCGGAGAATTAAGTCTTGCCTGCTCTCGTTTGAAATGCGCCCTTAACGACACAACTGGACGATTTTTATGAATCGTATTGACAATGTCTACCTGAGTAGGACATACCTGACCCGACCAGATTACGACCCTAATGACCGACAAGACCGATATTTGGGCCTTGGTATATATTATTAAATTAACAGTGAATTTCACAAACATTTATTTAAGTCGGAGTTACGAAAGCCGGTGTTAAGATTTAAAACACATTCAATGTTTTGTGGAATCCAAATTGTCACATAACACCGAGTTATAAGATATTTAACACTGGATTATAAATATAAAACATATGGTTATATGATTTTTCAATTTTATAAACAAAATAATAAATTTATTTTATATCCAATAATAAAATGTTATAACACTGCATTAAATGACAATTTAGATTTCACAAAACATTGAACAGCGACTTACATTGTGAATGTGAATGTTTGTGAAATCCGACATCAAACCATTAGTGAGATTAGATAAAATTTGGTAAAAGTCTAATCTTGAGTATTATATGCCGCAGAACCTTTTTGCACCTTAAATTAATAAAAACATACGACTTTTTGTAATTTTATTATGTAATACTTTTTAAAAGCGCTATTCAAATTGTGTTTATTCCCACGACGACGTTGTTACGACATTTAAATCCGATTTAGTTTATAAAATGCACATAATATTTTACAAAAAATAATGAAACAAGTTATTATAATTTTTTCCCCATTTTAAGCCCTGGAATATCGCTAACGCCGAAGCCCTTCGTTATTGCGGTTATAATTTTTACAAGTGACCTAAAACGCTACTTTTTCGGCGGACCCCATACACAACTGTAATTTCATTCAAATATGGAAATATTAAATTTTGGGATTTTATTGCACCCATTACGGCAGGTAACCGTTGTACGTAAGGGCGACTATCGCATTTCTGTCGGAAACTTTAAGGGCACGCGGTCACTAAAATCGTGCAAGACTTAATTCTCCGCGTGTACGTGCTTGCAAACGCCGTTGTCATTTTCATTCCGAGGTTCCTCAAATTCGGATAAGAATCTAACACTGCATAAAAATCTGGTAAGGACTTCTCGCGAAAAAGATCCTGTAATGGTGTTTGGCATTGCAATTCTATTAGTTCTAATTGTAAATCACCTGGGGCCGTAGAAACATCCACTGTAAAAGGATTTTTAAACAAGCGTATTTCATTTTTAATCCGGTGAAAATCTGCAAATCTATCTTCAAAACTTTTGCTGAGTAATTGCAGCATCTTGGTAATTTTTTCATTTGGAAAATGATCATCTTTCCTTTCTTTGCGTAAAGCAGTGCAAGTCGGAAAGTGCGTCAACTGTCCTTTTTCCGTTTGCTGTATGAAAAGCTTTAATTTTGTTTGAAACGCACATAAATCAGCATATACATGGGAAATAAGTTTGTCTTTGCATTGCAATTTGAGATTAAGTTCATTTACATACGCAGTTAAATCACAGAGTATAGCTAAATCCCACAGCCACACAGGGTTACTTAGTTCGTGGAGCTGAGTTGATTTTTCAATAAAGAATATATCAATTTCATGTCTCAAATCAAAAAATCGCTGTAGTACCCTACCGCGGCTCAGCCAGCGGATTTCACTATGATAAACCACATCACCATATTCGGCTTCAATTTGTAAAAGAAAATCTTTGATATTCTGTGATTCGTAGAAAATTTACGGATTTGGTAACTACCTTCATAACATGATCTAAATTTAAAATTTTTCCACAAAGATTTTGTTGGTGAATGATACAATGTATATCCAACGGCGGTGATCCATTTGATTCTAGCACTTTTTTCTTTAATCTGGCTACTAGTCTATTGTGCCGACCAACCATAGATGGAGCGCCATCTGTTGTTATGGCCGTTAATTTATTCCAGTCAAGGTTAAGGTCATCAAAAATTTCGGATACTTCCCTAAATAAATCTTCACCCGTAGTAGTTGTTTTAATACTTTTCATTGCAGCTAGTTCCTCCGTAACTTCAAAACTATTATTTATTCCACGGATGAATACAAGCAATTGCGCAATATCAGTCACATCCGTAGATTCATCTGTAGCAATGGAAAACATTTTGAACTGACTTGCTTTTGATTTTAATTGTACCATAAGATCACTTCCTAAGTCTTCTATTCTTCGTGTGATTGTCATACGTGATAAACTTACAGATTCAAATGCAGTTTTTTTTGTTCCGGGCACACTTCTTCCACTACCGCCATTATGCACCTTTTAACAAATTCCCCATCTGAAAATGGATGAACTTCCTTGCCTATTATGTGACCTACTCGATAGCTAGCTCGCACAATCGACTCATTAATATTTTTCGCATTGTTAAAAAGTTTGGTTAATCCGCCAATTTCACATTGTAAATTGGTAATTTTATGTTCGCGACACACACCGATGTATTTGTTATATGTCTGCTTATGTTTGGAATCGTAATGTCGTTTGATGTTATGTTCTTTAAATACAGATAAACTTTCCTTGCAAATAAGGCACAAGCATTTTTCCCCTTGCGCCACAAAAAAGTACATGTTTGTCCATTTCTCTTGAAAAACGCGGCACTCACTATCCACTATACGTTTTTTCGTCGCCATAATTTGGGGTAAAAATAAATCATATAATAGTGAGGAACGTTTAAATAGGCAACCACATAATCAACAGCTTCGCGCCGCGGGTGCATATATTTGCACGTAGACATAACAGGTATCTGCAATTAATTCACCGTCAAATTCAGTTGTCATTTCAATTCGGCTTCTTATTTACTTACCTACACGCTGTCCATACTCCATATATTATATATAAATAAGTTTGCAAATATGAGTGAAAACGAAGATCTAAACGAGAGTAAACGTAATAATGCGTCGTTAGCGGCGAACAGGTTCACCTGTATTCAATATGTAGCATGTGAGCATCTCGAATGAAATAATTACCACAACTAACTCCTGACTCCATGATTACACTAACTTCACTCTATCGGCCACTCGCGGCAGCACTAGTCGACATCAGATTGACACACAAGTGCCGTACCATATTTTGTTTTATACAAATACAAATTATTCAACCCAAATACATATAACAATATCAGAAATATTGTAGTTAATAAAATCCACAGAAAATACTTTAATAAATTTAAAAAATACACGGTAAATAGTCCATAATTTACGAATATCCGACTAGGAGCTCGCGGGCCGGATTGAGCTCCTTCGCGGGCCGGATCCGGCCCGCGGGCCGTAGGTTGGGCACCGCTGCCTTATGGTGCCACATGTTCGCATGATTCACCCCAAGTTTTCTACCTGTTTTCGACCGTCCCTTTAAATTTTAAAAGGAATTCGTTGGAATGAATGCAACATCTCAACATCCGGTCCAAACTAACATTAATTAAATAAACTTAATTCACATTTATTTCATATTACACGTATTTTCAAGCTTTAAATTGCAATTAACACATAAAAGCATTAACACATTTAAGGTGAAATGAGAACGGATAAAATAAACCATGAAAGGAACATTAGATACATAATTGGGGCTTATTTTATATCCATTTTATGAACGTAATTTCATTAAAAAAATTATTGAAATAAGGAGGAAGTGTAAATCGGGAATGGGCAAATATTATTTCAATCGATTAAATGTCGTAGCAAATAAAATAATTTATGAATTATATACATATATAAAATCTTTGTTCTAAATAACCTTAATGACTCTACATATAGTTTCAACAAATCGCATTTATAAGGCGTGTGGTGGTTTCAAAAGAGTTTATTTACAAGAAAGTATGTACAGAGTGATCGGTTTGTGTCGATTCGTCGTTAACGGGTGGGTGCGGGCGTAGTGCGGCAGTGGAGTCCTCGTGGGTCGAGCGGCTAGCGGTGGAGGGCCTCTTCTGCGTGGTAGCCTGGGTGTTGTCTCGGATGGACGCGGCGTCTCGTGGCAGTACGTCGTCCCGGAACAGAGCGTCGTTCGGGATGAGTGTTTGTGAGAGCGTGGAGGTATTTCGTAGAGTGATAATACTAGACCGAAATAACGAGTGCTAGTACTCACGTAGGAGGAGATGATTAGGCCGAAAAGACGAGCGCTAATAGTCTCCCCTTTAAGCGGCGCGCTCGGGGTTTTATAGGGTTTCCAGCGGGTGGTCTTCTGGTAGGGGTGGTGTGGGCCTCACGTGTCCGGCGTGGTAGGGGATGCGAGCGGTGGTGCGTACGCTCGGCTACCTGAAAAGGGTCGAGCGCGCTCGCGAGTGTTAAGGGAGCGGCGTTACATCCTCCCCCTCTGGTTCTGCGATCTTCTAGATAGGAGGACCAGAAGTAAACGTCTTTTTTGGGCGTCCTCTCTTCCGAATGGGATGGATCGGTTGGGCTTCCTGAATGTTTCCCGTGAAGGGGGTGAGTGCGGAGGCGTGGAAAGTGCAAATCGAGGTGTTCGGGTCGTCCAGGGATGCGACTTCAAATGTGGCGGCTCCTTTCACTTGGAGAATCACGTAAGGTCCATCTCTACGTGGGGCGAATTTGGACGTAAATTGGTTTTTTGCATTACTCAGGAGGTGAGTATCTACCCATACGTGGTCTCCAGGTACATATGCCGGAGTGGGACGCCTGGCGGCATCCGCATACTTCTTGCGCTGATCCTGTTGTTTATCGTTTATTTGATGGGCTGCTTCTAGGGCGTCTCTCATCCGCGTGAGATAGGGACTGATCTCAGTAACGAAGTTGTCGGAAGCGGTTATGGTCCTCATGTCTCGGCTTACATCTTCTGCGGTCCTTAGATTTCTCCCAAAGGTGAGGTAGGCAGGGCTGTATCCGGTGCTAGCTGTGACGTGCGTATTCATGGCGAAACGGATAGCTGCTAATTTTTGAGGCCAAGAATCATGATGTGGTCCAACAAGAATAGCTAACTGGGTTTTCATATCTCGGTTCTTCCTTTCCACCGGGTTGGCTTGCGGGTGGTAAGAAGCCGTGAAATGGTGGTCAATTCCCAATCTGTGCATCAGTTGCTGCATGACGGCGCTGACAAACTGTGTCCCGTTGTCCGAAATGCATCTTCTGGGTATACCGTAGCGGAAGAATATCTCTTGTAGGAGGACGGTGGCACATTCAAGCGCTGTGGCTTTTTTAAGCGGCAAGATCTCGATCCAACGGCTCGCTAAGTCTTCGGCAATAAGGATCGTCGTATATCCTTCCGGGGATGTGGGCAGTGGCCCGAACAGGTCGAAGGAGACGGTCTCGAAGCGTTGGTTTGGAGGTGTCGTCTGTGTCAGGCCTGCAGGCTTCAGGTTCGTCGGTTTGTATCGCTGACACTCAAGGCAGTTCTTGAGATGTTTTGCGATATCATCGCTCATCTTTTGCCAAAAGTACTTCTGCGATATCCTGTGGTACGTTCCGCGGAATCCGTAGTGTCCTGCAGTGGGGCTATCGTGGAACTCCGCCAACAATGCTGGGACTTCCTGTTGTGGGATGCATTGCTGTGCTTCTTCGCTGTCCACGTTGTGGTTATATCGGTATAAGATGCCTCGATCCATTAGGTACCCTTTATTGGTCCAATATACGGCATCTTCGGTGCGAGGCTGCGTCTCCAGGGCGTCTATGATGCGTTTCAGGGCTTCGTCCTGGTGTTGAGCCTCCCGTATGTCTTTGGTGGTCCTACGAGGTATGTCTACCTGGATTGGATTGATTTCTGTAATCTGAGCGCTGGGGATCCGTGAGAGGGCATCCGCTAGATGGTTTGCTCTTCCTGGGATGTATTTGATTTCTAGCTCAAAAGGTTGAAGTTGTAAGGCCCATCTTGCTAGTCTTCCTGATGGTGCCTTCAAAGACATCAGCCAACGTAAGGCCTGATGATCCGTGGCGACTGTCACAGGAGAACCTTCCACATATCCTCGGAATTTTCCCAGAGCCCATACGATAGCTAAGGCTTCCTTCTCTGTGGTTGTGTAGTTCTTCTCTGCGGGTGTCAGTAAGCGGCTAGCGTACTCGATTGGGTGTTCGTTCGGTCCCTCCCCCTGGACCAACACTGCTCCAATAGCAAAGTCGCTGGCGTCGGTTCTGATAAGAAACGGTTCCGTAGCTGTAGCGGTTTTCAAGATTGGGGCGGTGACCAGTGCTTGTTTTAGGTCTGCCATTGCTTCTTGTTGTGGCTGCTCCCATTTCCACGTGGCATTCTTCCTGAACTGCTTGGTGATGGGCTGAGCTCTTTCCGCAAAGTTGGGGATGAATCTTCTATACCAGGAACAAGTCTGGATAAAGGATACTGCCTCCTTCTTGTCCCGAGGGTCCTTCCACGACGTGATTGAGTGTGTTTTGTCGGGATCCGCCGCGATGCCTTCTTCCGTGATTACATGTCCCAAGAATCGGATTTTTTCGGGGCAGAACACGGTTTTTTCCCTATTCGCTGAGAGGGACTCTTCTTCCAATAACGTTAGGACCTTGTCTATATCCTGGAGGTGGCGAGTGACATCGTCGGAGAATATGATGAGGTCATCCAAATATGCGAGCATCCGCACATGGGGTATTCTAGTTCGCAGCCTATCCATCGTTCTCTGGAACGTGGCTGGGGCGTTCCGGAGTCCAAACGGCATCCTCTTGAACTCGAATAGGCCAAAGGGGCAGACAAAGGCTGTCTTTTCCTGATCTTCTTTGATCACTGGGATCTGCCAATATCCGCTCTTAAGATCGATTGTTGACATAACTTTTCCTGTGGGACCGTTGTGTATTAGGTCATCCATCCTCGGAAGTGGGTATCGGTCGGGTGTTGTGATCTCGTTTAAAGCCCTGTAGTCCACGCATAACCTGGATGTCCCGTCTCGCTTTGGCACCATTACCACCGGAGCGGCCCATGGTGAGGTGGATGTCTCGATGATGTCGTCCTGCAGCATCTGTACCACCTGCTCTTGCAGCTCATCTTGTTTTGGCGGCGACATTCTATACGGCTTGGCGCTTGTGGGACCGTATCTAGCATTATTATTGTGCCGACCTTGTCTCGTAAAATTCCTGAAATTGTTTCCACCACGGCTTGAATTATTATGATAACCCCGATAAAAACCTCGACCACGCATGTTATTATGACTGCTATTATGACTGTTATTATGACTGTTATTATTGTTGAATCTACCCCTATTGTTGAATCTACTCCTATTAATTGCGCGACCTCGAGCATGGAAAATTTGCTGATTATTATTACCTTGACTCATTTTTTCCTCATCAGCAGCAGCGTTTATCGCATCTTTTAATTTTGAATAGTTGCGTCCTTTTATAATTACTTTAATTTCATTATCGCGTAAACCATTGGCAAATGCTTGCAATGCAATTTTCTCATTGGCTCCTGACAACGCTCTCATGGCTTCTTCATTCTCAATTTCGCTTGACTGAGATTTTTCCATGAGCTCCTCTATAGTAGCTCCGTATGCTTGTACCGATTTATCCCGTTGTTTTATCATGTTAATCTGTGAAAACAGTGAATTAACCGATTGTTTGGGGAGCAAATATTTTTTTATGTCATTTATTAGATCTGCATTTGAGTTGTACGTTTTTTGCAACCGTGATTTTGCGAACGTGGATAATTTCATTTTTAACACGAAATTTGTTAATAATAGCTTACCAGGTGCATCTAAGATACTATCATAAAATTCGATACCATCGAGAAGTTGTAGAGTTACATCATCCTTACCGTTGATTTGCGGTAACATAGCCGCAGCTGTTTTAATATCAAATTTTTCTGCCATTATGTCTAACCTATACGTGTTACTATCTAACTTATTACTATAGCCTAAATCAGACGTATTAGCCGATTTCAACCCTCTAATGTGTTCTAACCTACCTGACAATATAGCCTTAAGTTCTAATGCAATTCCATCAATTTTGTCTATAAGCGCCTTAACATTTCCTATATCACTATTTTCCCAATCTATTATCTCCTTACTATCTAAAAGTACCCCTTTTTGAACGTTTAAATCTCCTACAATGTTTTCTAACCTATCTAGCTTGTTTTTTGTTTTTTCTAAATCTAAACGCCTATCTTGCGGGTCTCTATTTACGTTACTTAGAAACCTATTCAATTCGGTATACACTTTCTGAAAATACTCTAAACTACTACTCATTACTATAATTTAGATTATTCCGCTTTTATTCCGACAACATAACAATTAATATAACTAGTTCATCGCTCTACCTGTGATTGTTGACCGGACGGAATTCGCTGACCTGCTGTTTGCTGCGCGTTCGTTGTCCTACTTTCCAGCGTCTTGTAGATTCGCCATCGAGATGCGGACGGCTTCATCGCGGGCTGCACGGCGGACAGTTTTCTTCAGGCCCCTTTTGCAGTGGCAGAACAGGAATACAGCACCAACTCCCAGCAGTAATACAAATACGCTGACGCCCATAATCTCATAGTGCGACACGAAATTTACTTGTCCTCCAGCCGACTGGGCAATGATGACCTCTTCTTTCTCCTTACTCTGGTTTTTTCCCATTTTGAACTCGAAATTTCGTCTCAGATCCAATAACTTACTGCGAATTTCCAAAATTCGATCGCAGGATCGCCATGTAATGGTCCTATCCCGGAAGGGTGAGCGGGCCGGACTTCATGGGGTGGGTTACAGATTAAAACAGCACACTCTGCTTAGTCCATGTAATCTAATCGGTTATCGGCTTAAGACTGATTACAATACATTGTCTTTCGATTGACGAAAGTGCGTTACATTCGGGTGGCGCAACTATTACCAATCCGCTTATATGCTAACCCATCGATAATGTATTGAACCTTGAGCGCTGCCTCAGGTTTCGGCTTAAGCAATCGCCCTAGTTAATGCAACTCGTTCGATTGCTTATTAGGCATATTGACTCATCCACTACAAGAGAATTACAACTGAAAATTAACTAGTTCGGATATCATTAGATGAGGAAAAAAATCTTCTTTCGATTGGTGTCATTATCAATCCTCTTAGTTGAAATGGGGAGCAGGAATCTGCAAAAAAACATGTTTCCCATATCAAATGCCTATGTTCGGTTTTGAATTATTCACCCGGTATATAAATCGTACACATAGAAAATATTAATTGAAACATGTGGTAAAGTTTACTAATTTCTTCAGACTAGTCATTTTCAAGGAATGAAAATGACGAAGTCTGAACTAGTCGGAAATAAATGCTGCGGAACAGTACCAAGTTCTTTAATTAATATTTCATAGGTAATTTGTTATTTTTACTTTACCAGGCTACATTTTTTTGACTTATTACTGCATCCACTAATTTTCAGAATTCCTCTTGTCAAAATGGTAAATCTCAATTAATTACATGTACTTAGTCGTGAATAAATTTGTTATTTTATTTTATTCCATCTTTTTTATTTAACAGTAATTATGGTCTGTGTTGTTTATTTAGGGTATAAATAAAATTGTTTTTTTTTATTGTAATGGTTTCAATCTTTTGGCGTTTTAGTGTTTTTTTTAGACACAAATACTTCGATACGGATTTATCGTTATTTTGCAGGGTTATATGGAATACCTTTGATAATTTGATGCAGTCAGTGCCTTACGCCTTTTTTTTATTATAGCTATATTAAATTGAAAATATAGTAGTAGATATAATTAATTTTTGATTAACGTTTATAATCGATAAAAGAAATAAAACTGTTTCCTTCAATGGTGGGATATAACTTATATGTGGCGATAAATTACGGGAATGCGATATATGAATTATCAAAAATAACATAATTACCGTGCGCTGCTTATCTTGCAGTCACGCATAAGAAACCAATTAATAACTATCAAAAACGGTTCGGTTCGGATATGATTTTTTGCAGCGAAGGGATTCCTTTTACTATTTTTTTGCGATTTTTTTAAATATTTTTTTTCGAGATTGGGAAAGATATTTTGTAATATATATAATTCAATTTTAAAACTCTCACTTGTTGCAGATGCATTAAATAAATTGAATAAAGACGAAAAGTAGATTGAATATATAAATATTCAACCTGTTCGTTTCAATAAGTTATTGGTTTTTGGTATTTGTAAGACTTTACAGAGTAACGACGAGGTTGAAAATTTATGAATGCAGGCTAATTTTCTTGTTTGATTCAATTTTAATTATATAGTTGCGGGTGGGTGATGTAATGAATTATTAAAAATGAGGTAATTTCCGTGCGTCAATTTTCTTTGTAAATGTACTTTGAGGATTAATCGTACTTATGACCGTGCATCAAGAAGTTTGAAAAAGTAAGTTGGGGAGTTTTAACGTTTTAGGATTATGATGTAATTAATGTATTTAAATTATTAAATTTATTTTGGGCCTCTCCCGAGGACGATGCGAAAGAAAATAATCACAATATTATACCCCTGTCAGACACTCGTCGATTGGCATGGGAAGTAGCGAGGAAAGGAGGGAGAGACGTAGTGTGGCAACATTACTCGTCATGCCGCACATCATGCTCCTCGTCATTCCCACTGCGCCCTGTTTTGTCGGTTTTTTGGGTGCGAGTCAAAGGACTGGCAATATGAACGCGTACGACCTAATGCGGAGCGCTGCGATTAATTGCGTGAGTAGAGCAATGTGTAGGCAGAGAGGGCAACATCGCGGCAGCGCGACAAGCATAGTGCAGCTAAGACATTACTAATACGCAGGTATGTACGCAGGGACGCTCGTACTGTTGCAGGGTGCAGACGTATATACTTGGATCAATGGATCTTTGCGTGCACGTCACTACCGATAGTCGTCTGGTACAATCAACGCTATGGATTCCACCAGTGGCGTAGTCGAAACAAATTGCGCATCAGACAAATGAACAACAAATTGAAATTAGTCTGAGACCGCGACGTAAACGATTAAAACAGCAGTACCAATGAGATGTATACGGGCGATTCCATGTCAACTGTCGCACGCTCGGTGCATCATGTTTTTTTTCCGCAACCAAAATTATTTCATTCTATTCTAGGTTCAAATACAAGTATTTTCCCAAATTTTCAGCCAGGGATACCACTCCTAGAGTTTTTTACGGTCAATTTTCGATTTTTTCGCGTTTTTGGTTTTGGGTGACAAATTTTCTTTAGAACGTTACCAGAAACGCCTGGCAGGCTGGAAAAATTCTAGAAAACCTATAATCGATGTAAAATTTTCCAAGGAATCCATTCCCGCCCTCAGAATCGCGTAAAAATTCTTCTATTCGCCAGGAATCGCAAAAAAACAATTTTTTTTAAATTCACTGTATCTCGCGAGTGGAAATTTTTGAATTTTTCTGCGTGATCGCAAAATGTTCGTTTTTTAGTGTACTTTTAGGCGCTTTTAACTTTCCCGTGTGTATTTTGGTTTTAAGGGTCCAAACACGCGAAAAACGGCAGAAAATACGCAAATCAGCCTGAAACGATGCATTCAGTGGGAGAATCAGGTGGCAAAAGTTGAAAATAGTCTCGTGGGTTCAAAGCTTAAGCACTGACGAAGAAGTCAGATCATTTTCATCGAATACCAGATCATCGAGTGGTGTAATATTGTTACAGCCGCTCAAGAATGTAAGGTGTCCGCGCCTAAGAGCATTGCATGCAAGTTTACAGATTTTGGCCTAAATCACGCGGCCGTGAATTATGTGAATTCACCGCCGGGACGTACAGAATCATGGAAGTAAGGTTGTTACAAAGGTTTAATCGAATTTGTAATCATCCTATTCTGAATTGATACGGATTATAATTTGAGTTATCAGTGCCCAGATACCAAAAAAAATGTGGCCTCTCCAAAATGACATTCAAAATAGTATTCAAAATAAGACACAAAAATTCTTGTATACTTTTCTGAAACGTACTTTCACTTCTCTCCAACAGCACCTCCCCTCCTGAATTGACTATTCATAGAATTCCGGTGACGAGGCAAACGCCTTTCTAATTTTTGACAGGTGCGACAGCACCGACACGCAAGTATAAAGTAAAATAACACACAAAAATTCTTGTAGAATTTCTGAAACATTCTTCCACATTTTTGTAAACTTTCACTTTTCTGTCCAAGGTCTCTGCGCATGACCTTCGAAACATTTTTCGTGAGCGGCCCGCTATAAAAAGGCCGCTCATCGCCTTCAAAGTTCAGTTCTGCTTACCAGAGCAACGAGCTAGTTTGGGATCCACCAGTGACGACCCTTTCAGCTTACGCTCTCGAGTTCAAGCAGGTTAGTTTGAGGAATAAAGCGAGTTGGGGATCCACCAAGGACGACCCCTTCAGCTCCTCAATCTAACGCCACACTTGCCTTCGACCCACAACTGTGGGGACTCGATCGGTCCAAGCTCTTCGTTCAACGGGACTCGCCGTTTTGTACAACTTCAACCCGTTGTTCTTTATTTCAAACGAACCATTCGTCACCCTGACAACCAAATTTGAACATAATCTTGTGATTCACCGAGCAATATCAAGGTAAGCACTGTAAAAACAAGTTTGTGTATAGTGAGAAATTGGGACAAGTGTTTTTTTTGAGGTTAGATGTTCCAAATGCGAACGATTTTGATAGAACTTCGTTAAAAAATCACATTTCCCTCTGCTTTTGCCAAATCTTTATGGGGTAGAATGAAATATATAAACTCTTCAACCCCTGCAAGTCTAGAATGACATAATATTCATCTTTTTTCACTCGCGTTTGTGCGCAAGCCCTCAAAGTGGTTTTGTTCCTTGTCCTGGTGTTTTGGATGAACCAATCATGAAACTAGATTCAGGGAAACACTGAACATAAGCTATGAATGAAAGATGAATGCTATGGCATCTTAGGCCCTTGAGGTTCACCCAATCTTCAATTCATGTTTGCATAGGAAGCCCAACTCACTGGTTTGGTAACATTTCTTTCACAGGGCCACGAGACATGGCGTGCGACTTCAGACACATTTCATCAACTGTTTCCTGTACGGGCTCAGAATTGACATCATTGAGTTCTTTATCGGATAAGGAGAAAGAATTACTCAAACTCAGAAGCAACATACCTGTATCCACAGAGTCTCGCATCTGTAGCTCTCATAAGAAATATTTACTCGTCCTCTACCCAAATAACTACAAATCTTGCTGCGATCCTAGGGAGAGACACAAAAGCGCGATAAGCACTAACCTTCGCCAAATATCGATAGAGCAATATCGTCGGATACTTGAAAAAGGGTTCAAAACAATACCCGGTCAAAAAATCTGTACAAATTGTATAAAATACTTCAATAACCTCGAAAGGCCTGAATCTCAACCTGGCCATCCACCCGAAGAACCTCAATCACAGGATATATCTCACTCTACATCTGACGAAGAAACACCAACATGTACGCCACAAGAGGATGCCATAGAATTCTGCAATGAAGTTTTCCAAAAATGTGGAGTATCCCCAATTAAATTCCGTGGTAGAACAGCAGGTAGAGAACTTGCATACGCACAGAAAAAAATGCTACAGCTCAAGGAATCATGTGGAGAAAAACTGAAAAAAGCATTGGAGCTTCCAAGCACATCTACATTGGGGATTCCTCCAGAAGTAATAAAGAAATCGGGAATGTTTGATACTCTAATTCAAGACTTAAAGAATCAAATGGCCGTGTCTTCTAGATCACAGAAAATTCAGCTGCTAACAGTAATACCTAATGAAATGAAGAGAATTGAAATCCAGGATCGTTTCAGTGTTTCCGAGCGACTTGTGAGACAAGCAAAGCAATTAAAAAATGAGCATGGCATACTACTTGAACCTAAATCCAAAGCAGGTAAGCCTCTCGATGAGATTATCGCTCAACATGTTGTTGATTTTTATTGTGACGACGTGAGCGCCCACTCCAGGATTATGCCAGGCGTTAAAGATCGCGTAAAAGTAGGCAAGAATGTGTACGCTCAAAAACGATTGATGCTAGTCAATCTCCGAGAATTGTATGCGGAATTCAAAACGACTTACCCGGAGGACAAAGTAGGATTCTCCAAATTTTGTGAATTGCGGCCCAAACAATGCGTGTTACCTGGCGCGAGCGGGACCCATTCAATTTGTGTTTGTCAGATCCACCAAAATTTCAAACTTCTCCTAAATTGTTCTGGCACAAAATTGACCTCTAAGGATCTCGTCCCTCTATTGGTTTGTAGTCCAGAAAATAAGAATTGTATGTTTGGTCTATGTGCTGAATGTCCGAAGGATGCTGATTTGCCCTCAATAATCAAGAAGTTCCTCTTTCCCGATGAGGATCCCCAAGATGACGACGAAGATGAGGAATTCGAATACAAAGAATGGTCTTCTACGGACAGAGCGGAGATGATGACAAAGAAATGTTCCAAATCAGAGTTGATCGGGTTGATTCAAGATAAGTTGCACGTTTTCTTACGCCATTCGTTCATTGCACACGCTCAATCTCAATACTTGAAAATGAAGAAAGAAAGGTTAACAGGTCGAGAGTGCCTTATACTATTAGATTTCAGTGAGAATTACAAGTATGTTGTTCAAGATGACATCCAGCAACGTTATTGGCATCAAACGGCTGTGACCATCCATCCAATTGTGATATATGTGAAGGAAAATAATACCGTGGTTAATAAGAATTTCTGTTATTTTACCGATGACCTGAAACATGACGTAGTCGTCGTCAAATTGTTTGTGGAAAAAATTCTCGAACACGTAAAAAAAGAATTTCCTGATATCACAGACATCGAGTTCTTCAGTGACGGTTGTGGTGGGCAGTACAAAAATTCAGAACTGTTTGCCTATTTGCCAGCTTGTCAAGCGACATTCGGTTTCGAGTTGAAATGGAATTTTTTCGCCACGTCACATGGAAAGTCCGCTTGTGATGGGATTGGTGGGATGATAAAGCGTCTAGCAGCCACTGAAAGTTTGAAGCGGCCCTATAACAACCAGATTATTTCACTCAGCGAACTCTTAAAATTTTGCAGAGAAAATATAAAATCTGTCTTTTGTCAGGAAGTGCCCAGTCAAGAAGTCGCCTTGCTACGAGAAACGTATACGAGAACGAGTAAGACTATTCCTGGAACTAGAGGTTTCCACCAATTCTTTTTGCATAATGATCGTATAATCAAATGCAAACATACCAGTTTGGATGACAAGTGTGCTTTAGCTTTTGACTTGACCGGGAAAGTTATGAGATCTTGGCGATGTGGCCGATACGCAGCGTTTACCTTTGATAACATGTGGCATGTAGGGGTAATAATGGTTTCGGATGAAGTGAATTTGGAAGCAGAGTTCTCAGTACTCTCCTCAAGTAAAGTGAGCCAAACATATTCATTCTCGGATCCACCAGTATGCTTGACCGTTTCGTTTCCCCAAATACTCTGCCAAGTTAAGCTCAACGAGATGAAGAAGACCCCGAATACATTTAAGTTGACCAGTGCTCAGCAAGAAAAAATTGTGAAAAACTTTGAGAAATTCATGGCGGGTGTAGTCTAAAGACGAGCACAATTCGAAACAGTAATGAAGAAAATTACCCGAAAACTTAATGCTTCATATTATTTTATAGAACCAGAACTTTGTAATAAATTATATTTAATTGTATTGTTTTTTCTAGTATCTAGGAGTGTTCACTCAGCGAAGTTGAACTGTATTATTTTCAGATATTGTATTTATGTCTTTTTATTTATTGAAGCGCGCGCCGTATTATTTTGATTTATACTAGGAGGGAGGGATGGTGATATACTTTTCCTCTCCCAAATTTGGGAAATAAAATGTATTGCGTAAGGCAGTTAGGCGTCACTAATATACGAAAGAAACAGTCAAGTTTCGTATTTTCAATAAAAGTCACATTTCTTTTTATACCGTCCAAAAGAGTTGTCCGATTTATAAGTTATTTCAAGTTCCAATCCTCAACCCGATCCTAAAAACTCATTAGAGGAACAATGAGTATTTTTTTTTAAGATACACCTTGAAATTTTTAAGCGCCTCTAACAATATTACACCACTCGATGATCTGGTATTCGATGAAAATGATCTGACTTCTTCGTCAGGGCTTAAGCTTTGAACCCACGAGACTATTTTCAACTTTTGCCACCTGATTCTCCCACTGAATGCATCGTTTCAGACTGATTTGCGTATTTTCTGCCGTTTTTCACGTGTTTGGACCCTTAAAACCAAAATACACACGGGAAAGTTAAAAGCGCCTAAAAGTACACTAAAAAACGAACATTTTGCGATCACGCAGAAAAATTCAAAAATTTCCACTCGCGAGATACAGTGAATTTAAAAAAAATTGTTTTTTTGCGATTCCTGGCGAATGGAAGAATTTTTACGCGATTCTGAGGGCGGGAATGGATTCCTTGGAAAATTTTACATCGATAATAGGTTTTCTAGAATTTTTCCAGCCTGCCAGGCGTTTCTGGTAACGTTCTAAAGAAAATTTGTCACCCAAAACCAAAAACGCGAAAAAATCGAAAATTGGCCGTAAAAAACTCTAGGAGTGGTATCCCTGGCTGAAAATTTGGGAAAATACTTGTATTTGAACCTAGAATAGAATGAAATAATTTTGGTTGCGGAAAAAAAACATGATGCACCGAGCGTGCGACAGTTGACATGGAATCGCCCATACGCAAATATGCCGTTGTAGTGACCGAATACGCAACGCTTGCGTCTGTCGGGCCGCATTTGGCCGGAAGGTAAACAAATCACGTTCATTATGAGCCAACATTCCTTCATAATTTTGACGTTTTAAACGTCAGTAAATTTCGGTATGCGAGCGAGGAGGGACAGATCTCAACGGAGTTGTTGCGCGAAGCGCAAGCTACACCGTGATCTTAGAAACCTTTTAAGGCGGCTTCATAACCCGGGAACGAAAATATACCCAGCTTTACGTTCCCGTTACCGGAAATTAGTTATTAGTTGTGTATGTCAACACGCGAATCATATCATTTAACTTTTGGTGCCCGTTCTCGGGTTGTTGTGAAGTGGCATTTAGTTTATAAGTAATGGAATCTAAAATGTTCAGCTCATAAAGAATTTGATTTGCTTATCTTCCGGCCAAATGCGGCCCGACAGACCAAGCGTTTCGTATTCCGTCACTAAAGGCATATTCGCGTATACATCTGATATTGCTGTTTTAAAGGTAATGGTTTGCGTCGCGGGCTATTATATAATATGAACACTAAATTATATGGGAACTCCACCTATCGGTCCCACCTTCTTGAAATTAAATTTAAAAAATGCAAAATAATATACCTTTTATTCACATTTGTCTACTCTTTAGGTTTGGCGGAAAATAATAATTTCCGATCGTTCGGCGAGATGGCCTTTCGCCGGTTAATGTCACACTTACGAAATTAAAAGACAAATTATTCACTATTGTGTGACATTATTCCAATTTTGTCCCAACTCTGGGCAGATAAGCGGAAGTCCCAAATAAAAAATAAAAGTGACCATACACGGAAAACACTGCTTATAGCGCCGCCACTGCATTACGAATCACGAAATGACTTACGGACCAAGGTTTTGTCTTTGTTCAACGCTTGGTTTTACCGAGTGCCGTACGTCCTCGCCATGGACGACATACGTACACACATTATTGTCTAATTTAACTTATCATAGAGGGAGTAAACATATGAAAATGTTGTCGGAGATAGGTTCAGCTAACTATGACGTGCACGCAAAGATCCATTGATTCAAGTATATTAGCCTCTCTTTTTTTGTTTGCAGGCGAAACCTTGAATGTATCATAATAAATGGGAATAGCACCGAGTTAATTTACCCTCGTTGTACGTTGGGTTGCCTACACTCACGTCATTTTGATTTAATCCCCCTCATGCGGACGTTTACCGTACTTCTGATGGGTACCATACCGTTAAGGGAGCGGCGTTACACATTGCTATATTTTTGAAATTATGAACCAGATCAAAAAACAATTCAAATAAAAGTTGTTCGATATTTAAAAGAACACCCACTAGTGACGACAATAAATAGCTTTTAGCATGCATTGTTTTGTTGCTATGGTATGATACTTTTTTTAGTGAAAACCACCAAGGTTTTTTTTTACTTTTTGGATAGTGTCGCATAAGAAAATTTAGAGGAAATTCGACTTGAAAATAAGCGGTCGGTATCGCATAGTGACTTTATTATTATTTTATTTACCGAATCTAAAATTGATTTTTATAAAAGTTCTTTGGTATGTTATAATACAACAAGCGATGAAGTTGGATATTCGTTGGCACTTATTATTTTGTTGCTATGACAACCGACTGTTTCTTTTATTTTCAAATTCACTCAAATATATTATAATGCAACTTCAAAAAATTAAATATATTGCTTAAATATTCTCTAATACACTAAATAACCTAGGTAAATTCCCGTATTAACGTGCAGTTCATGTATTTCTATCAGGGCTATGGTGATTTAAATGAATTGATTTAGATCATGTTTTAATTGAAAATCAACGGTGATGCTAGTGATGGGAATATTGGAGAAATTTTAATAATCGATTATTTTGACTGAGATATTTTAATAATCGATATAATAATCGATTAGTATATCGATATTTTATCGATGTAATAATCGTTTTTTCCACTACTGATTGACGAGTAAGCGCATTGATTTTTATTATGCTGAATATGAATGGTTCCATTTATAAATATAACACGTTTCTTGTTACTGATCATCTCTGAATTCTGTCATTTGTCAGTTGTGTGGGAGTATTCGAAAAGAGACAGTCAATCTATTTGTAAGACTGTTACAAGACAATTGTGCAACAAACGCACACACATATAAACATGCACTCAAATCAGTAATCAAAACGAGTGACTTGTTAATTCCTGGCATACGAACTGATTGTTTTATATTGATGTACCAATCTTTATTCTAAACAATTATTTAATATTTCGTAACATCCAACCCCCTTTCTGATCACATTTGCCGTTTTTGTACTTTGTAATTACTAATTTACAATTTATATATTTCCGTTTTAAAAAACCTGACACATACAAATAAAATCTTTCTGTTCATCGATGTACAATAATCGAATATATCGAGATATTTTAATAATACACTAGTTTGATAATGATTTCTTGATAATTTCCATCACTACTCTTCACCATAAATATGAGTTTATCCGTTTTAAAATATTTTTTTCAAAATCGTCAATTGGAACAATAGCCTCAAATAAATCAGAATTATTCCTATTATTTAAATTAAATTAAATTGATTGTAACTGATTGCGCAATAAATACGAACTGCCGTTCAAAATGCTTTCTGAAAATATACCTAGTCAGCCTCTTCATCCTTCTTATAATTTATGGGCACGACCCATGTAAACAACCCTGACGAACTGAAACACCCCCAATAACACAGATAAATTGCGGTTTCTTTTCTTCCATTATTTCTCTCCAGCTTGAAGAGGGTGTCTCTCTTTACAAAATTTACATTTGGAGAGACCGACCAGTCCCTGAAGAGGGTATCTCTCTTTAAAATTCCCAATTTTAGGCTCATCACAGAGGCCCTCCCAGTTTTTACACTCCTATTACCGGAATATTGAATACATTTAATGCAGTATATTTACAATCACACAATAATTCATTATCGATATCCTCTGCTACTTTTTTATGTAACAGTAACAAATCTAATCGCAATAAAGAATAATAAGAGGTGAATTATATTTTGCTGCGTAACAATTAAATAAATTGAAGTTATATATTATATATAATCAAATATAATCATTATTTCATGTTCTTTATTACGATTATTACAATAGTTGCTCTTACGTAAAAGCAATAGCTTATATAATAATAATAATAATAATAATAATACTTTATTCGTGTTTAATAAATGTCACAAAATGTAGTCATTTTCTAAATAATTGCATACAAACAAGATATAAATAGTATATTACGTAACAAGAGTTGTAAATAGCAAATTACGCGCAAGTGAAAAAGATTGCGTACGAGCCGCGTAGCGGCGAGTAACGCAATTTCACGAGCGCGTAATTGCGTTACAACTCGAGTTGTGTACTATACTTTATCTACGACCACACTTACCTTACTTTATATTTGATTACCCAGTCCATAAATGTTCCTTAAACATTCTTATATCGCGAGGCTTAGGCGAGAGACAATTTTCGGCCGCTTATTTGATAATTTTCGATGTCGCTGTTACTGGACATTATTTATCTTGCAAAGATTGAAAACAGTGTCATTAACAATGGTTACGTATGTAATTATTTGGTACGTACTTCTAGATATCATTACATTTGAATGAGAATGTACGGAATAGCGAAATGAAAGCTTCGGTACGCGATGTGACGTTTCACAATCATGGACTTCTATATTTAATAATAACGTAGTAACGCAACGCTCTCAACGAATCAACCAATAAAAATGGTGTGTTATGGTAACAAACACGTACCTTTCATTTACAAGCAGGCTGTAATATACGTGGGTGTTATGGTGTGCTTACACAGTCCGCTAATTGTACAATAATGGGCATTTACTGTAATGATCGTAGAGAAATACATATAAATATACACGAAAACTGTAAGTTCAGTAATAAAGGTGAAAGGTCAAAGGTGTTAAAAATCTAATGCTAATGCAACTCATATGAAATTAGAAATAGAAAACAGTTCAAATTCACTTAAAAATAAATTTGATAATGTGAAATGGAATCGGCACCATATTTTAAAATTATAGTTTTTCAAAATGTTGCTTTACCTCGCAGCCACGTTTACCTACAGCGTGTTTAAACAAAGACAACAACGGATTCATACATCAACGTTTCTGGTAATTGATATAATTGATATAAAGATTCTGGTACTGTATTTTGTATATGGGGGAATTTTTTAAATTAAACTGAAGCTATTCAAATGAAATCAATCAATACACAATTTATTTTTCACAAGCATACATTCATTTTATAGACATAATAAACGAGTATATGTTTCTAATTAATTGATTCTCATCAGTACGTTGTATCCACATTTGGCAATCCCCTAGGTGTGCTTTCCAAAGAGGTTATTCTTACATTTTCTTCTTTTTTTTTTGATGAGAGGAGGGGAGATCTTCCAAAGACACCTCCATAACGGGGTAGTGCTGGATTCACTGAAGGTGCCTACCAGCTAAAATCCCTCCTCGTTGTCGTGCTGTTGGAGAGGTCATTGATCCTGGGGTCGTTTCATCTCCTGACGTCTTTGTCGGTTGTGGTGAGTGTGGTGGCGGAGGTATAGCCACCGAGACTCATTGATGTGCTGGAGGTCGGACGGGCACTGGAACAAAAATAAAATTACTTTTGTCAAAATCAAAATCTTATTTCCCCACGATAGCGAGGACGATCCGGTGGCTGCTGCCGTCACGACGGTGGCGTGATCCACAGGGCCGTTGGTGAGTTGAGGGCCGCCAGCATCTCCGCCACGTTGCTGCTGACCCTGGCGAAGTCGGGTTCCAGGGAACCCGAAGCGACGTTTGGTGGTGAAGTATTCTGTGAGCTAGACATCCGCGGCGGCGGTGTAGCTCCTGGTTTAGGGCCTTGGTGGAGGGGCAGTCTTTCGTTTGTCCAAGAAGCCAGTGCAACTTCGACAGCGTCGTCTGGGGAACGGCTGGGATGTTGGCTGCGTTGGACTACGCAGCCGGGGCGGAGGTCGGTGAAGGGAAGGGAACCCTGGAAGTGGGTGGGGTCGCTGCGTTTGCGGCCTTTTTGGCTAACTATATTCATATAGCTATAATTATCATTTTAAATATGAATTAAAACACTTTCTTTGCAAATATCACACAATTTATTGTTGGTGACTCTTGTTTCGAACAAGTGTTGATCATTGTGAAACTTAACTATAATCACTATTGATCAATTGTGTCATATTAATAGAAGAAATGTTTTAATTTACCTTATTCCCATGTCCGGCAAATACGATTTTGCAGGCCCAAAGCTCTATCTCGGTTGTACTGTTGATAACCTGTAATTTGAAAAAAGTTTTAACTGTAAATATTCCACTTCACATTTAAGCAATTTAAATATATTTATTTTTTATTAATCTGCACTATTTATTTAACATGTCCTAATCAGCAATTAAAGTTAACAAGAAATTGTCAATGAATGAAACAATTGGAAAACGAATAAATACCTAATGCAATCGGTGGACCTTGCACCAATACGGCAGGTTCACCTATGGGTTCTTCTCGTTGCACTATAAAAAATAAATTAGTTATAATTATGTAAAAAAACATATACAAAACAGAAATGAAGTAAATGTATGTAAAAGAGATACCTGGAGGAATCGCTGGTCCTGGTATAAACACGCCAGGGTCATCAACATATTCCTTAGCTTCTTGAATGACATTTTTTTTAAATTAAAATATTAGTTGTTAATTAACACAAAACATATAAGAGTATTAAAAGTACATCAGATAAATACCTGGAATCTCTGGCCCTCCTACAAATACGCCAGGATTATCTATGTCACCCTCAGCTATGACATTTTCTGTAATTGTTTTAAATAGTCGATGTAATTATGTAAGATATTCGAAACACAAAATGTTTATAGTTCTCTCGATGAAAGTAAACAGTTAAGAGATTAACCGTTTTTTATATTTGAATATTTACAAAAAAATATGAACTACAATTTTGCACTTTCATAAAATGCATTTCAGTTTATTTCGATGATTGAAGTCAAATAATAGTAATAAAATAGAAATATTAATAAAAACATTTATAATTGTAAAGTATTGATACAATGTTTATCTTACCTCCTGCCGGTAACAAATTATTGATTATATTTTGTATAAACCGGCCCACTCTTCTTAAAAATACACCCACATCCCGATTGGCCAAGAATCGCTCTTGTTCTGTAACTAATCAAATATTTAATTGTATATTGTAAAAACTTTGCATAAGTGTTTTTTTCTTACCAATCCTTTGATCTAATAATTGATATTGACGTTTGGGTAGATGTGGGTTTTCAATATTATTTAAAATTCGTGAGAATTTTATTGCTGCCGAGTTGTCATTAAGTTTTATGTATTTTACCAGAGCCCAAAAATTAGGACGTCTCGGAAGAGCTGCATTTGTTCTCTTATGAAAACTCTCTACCGCATTATTAGTACGGTAAGGAGCTCCAATAAGAGAAATGTTTGCGTTGCGCCATTGTCGCTCCAAGTAATTAATAAACTGTGGACCAGTTTGAGGTGCTAACGCGGTAATACTTTCGCCAAGTATTACCAGAGCTTCATCCAAGGCATCTAAAGGAAGCAATGGCAAAACCATAAATTTCCTAATGACATCTCGCAGCAAAACTTGTCTAAACAGACCCAACTCCCGACCTAAACAATGATAAAAGTATTTATAAAATTTAGTTTTCATGTAACACATGGTGAAATATTTTGTAAATTCAGTATTCATAAAATAATTAAGTTGACAGCTATATTTGTTAATGCCCCTCAACAGGAACTGGATAAATTAAAAATATAAATGATTTGTCAAATAAAACAAAAAACTTTGTAACCGGAATAAATTTAAACAAGTTCAAGGAATATTAGTAAACTTTTGATGAAAATAAAAAAAACATAGGTAAACCCAACAAATGCAGCATCTATTTAACCAGCCAATTTAAATGTAATGTATAATCAAATACCGGGTGTACCTAAATCCTGGTAGACCCCAGATATCATTTTCATTTTTACGTATATCTTTATGAAATTTAGTATGGTGTTTTTAGAGAATAAAGTGCGTCGACATGTCGAGTTTTAATAAAAAAATTACTACCGGTTTAACCGGAAATTAACTTAACATTTCTATTTCAAATGAAACACCCAGTATATGTTTACACAATTTAATTCGTCTATAAATTATGAGTTTATAAATGTATCATAAGTGACCCTTTGGTTGTTGTTTAAATTTAATTTAAATTTGTTTTTTTTTTGTATAAATTTAATATAAATTTAAACAAAAAAGTTGCAACCAAAAGGTCACTTGGGATACACCTCTAAGCTTAAAAACGAACTAAATAATTTAAATATATACAGGGTGTTCTATTTGAAATAGAAAAGTTAAGGACATTTCCGGTTAAACCGTAAATGGAATTTTTATTAAAATTCCACTTATTGATATACCTTATTCTCTAAAAATACAATATTAAATTTCATAAAGATATATGTAAAAATGAAAATGATATTTGGGCTCCACCAGAATTTAGTTACACCCGTTAAATCTTCTTCTAGAAAATGATTTTAAAGTCGAAACTAGTCGAAATAAATAGTAAACTTTTCGAAACATAGTTCAATTTATAGAAAATTCTCGACTAGTTTCGCCTTTTTTATGGAATTTACTCTTGAAAATGCCCCAAGAAGGTGAAACTAGTCGAGAATATTAAACATTCAGAAACTGAACTGAGTTTTTATTTGGTAGAATTAGTAGCTATTTCATATTACTATACTTGTTATATTTTAAGTAATTACATTTAAGATAAGAAAATTTACTTTTAAATAATATTGCTCGAGCGTAGTGGAACCAGCATACGTATATTCGACACTCGGGGAAAACTCGACGAGCCGACTCACGCATGGCGACTTCAAAGTCACACATGACGGATTGAATTCTTATGTCTGGTATGTCCTGGGCTACAACTTCTCGTACGTATTCCAGAATTCTGGTATAGTCCGCTATTCGCCTCGATTCCATTAAGGCATAGCATATTGGGAACGCCTGTAATTGATAGAAAATATATTATAACAGTCTCAATTTAATTAAAATCTATTGTTCATTACAGCTAAATATACAGGGTATTTTTTTTTATCGTGGGCCATAGGATTTTACGTGCTAAAAATTATACCTTGTGTTGATGTATATTTTATCATAAAATTTTAAAGGAAATTTTAGTTAGTAATAAATCAATTATTTCTCTATATGATGCGCTTAGTTAGAATAATTTAAACATGTTTTACTACATTAAAAAATGAAATTATTTAAAATAAATAACTGAGCAAAAATAATCAAAGTACCTTGAATTTCTGAAATGTCAGATTGATTAGTGAATTAATTTCATTTTTTAATGAAATGAAATATGTTTAAATTAATCTAATTAAGCGCATCATGTGAAAAAGTAATTTATTTATTACTAACTAAAATTTGCTTTAAAATTATATGTTAAAATATACATAACCACAAGGTATAATTGTTAGCATGTAAAACCCTATGGCCCACGATAAAAAAAACATACTGTATATAATACACTTAATACTTACAGATTTTCTATACATAATGTGTATGGAAAACAACTGCGTTGCGCCCCCTGATCGCGGCACCATCCTAAATGTCCCATCCATTGCTATAGCCAAACTATTTATGTTATGGGCCGAAATAATATTAATAACATTGGATGATATCCAAATAAGGCAATTTTCCAGAAATGTTCTTATAAAAATTTGACCTCCAAAATTTTCGCCAAGGTGCTGGTAACTGAGAAATACAGAAAAGTAAAAACATAATTAATTAAATAGTTTTAGTATTTATCTATAGGTAGTTCATATTATTAGGGATAGTAATATAATGAATTCTACCAAATAAAGAGATGGTTTAATCAATGTTTAAAATTCTGAACTAGTTTGCCTTATGACAGCATTTTCGAGAGATCTTTAAAATAAATTTAATGAAGAATTTTTACTTTAAAATTCTCTTGAAAAAAATGCCCTCCTTGGGCGAAACTAGGCGAGAATCTTAAAAAAAACATTTTATATCCTAAACTGTATTTTTTATTTGGTAGAATTAATATCTACTTAAAATTTCTATCGCCAAAAATATAATTAAGTAAAATCAGAAAAATATTACTCACTTTGGTTGTTGTATTAACCGATAGGCGTCGGCCAAGGAATTTGGTTTTGGCGGAATTATTTTTTTTCTATGCTGGTACATCCTTTGTCGTGCGTTTACTCCGGACAATAAACTTGCACCTAATTTAATAAAAATAAAGTAAAAATAATCGTAATAATAGCAATAGAAATAATACCTCCAGGATGATGCACCTCCTCTTCCATTAAAATTTCACGATATCCACGAACACTTTCTTCGCACTTTTGTGTTAATTCACGAATTAATTTCAACTTGTCCACCTCATTTGCATCGGCGTTATGGGTATGGGCACGGCCAATAATCACAATATTGTTTCGTATTTGAGCCGATCCCGAACAAGCCCTATTTCGGCACCTCAAGTACAACACATTCACACGTGAAACTTTTTTTGTGTAAATAAACATTTTATAGACATAAAACGTTTTGCCAGCAGTGTTGATTATTTCCATCTTGCACGCTCAGAAGTTATAAAATAACTAAAGATTTTTGGAAATGTTTCCTTATTTAATGTGTTTGGTATGTTGTAAAATATGGAAATATATCCTAAACTCAAATGATTCCAAAAAAGTTTTATTCAGTTACATCAATGGGCCGATAATAAAAATAAATCATTTTTGAATCTTGCGACAGACACAATGATTTATACAACGAAGTATAAAAAAATCCCATTTTAAAAAATGCGAATGTTAATAGAATACATTTTATTTATGCACTTTATTACGATTAGATTTGTTACTGCTACGTATAAAAAATGGCAGAGAATATTGATAATGAGTTATTGTGTGAATGCAAATGTACTGTATTAAATTTCCCGGTAATAGGAGTATTACCGGAATATTTAATACATTTAATACAGTACATTAGCATTCACACAATAATTATATAATTATTTTTTATATGTAACAATAACATATGTTATCGTAATACAGGATTATGAGAGGTGGACTCTTATAAAGCAAAAAAAAAAACGGAAAATATGCAGCTCAAAGGCAAATTTAACCTGTAGCGAGTTTTCGTTGCATACTAAAAGCGATTGTAATTAGCATAATGAAATTAAAACTATTTATTAGCTTGGAAAAAAACTGATAAAAATACATTAACCATGAGAGCCACTTAAATCGCATTTAATATCATATTCTGAAAAACTAGCTTACACATTAAACATTTACCTTAAAGTTCTTATTAAAATCTTTGGATTTGATTTGATTTTGAAACTAAATTTTAAAACTTATACATATAAAAATACGACAAATAAACATCAACCCAATAAATACAACGACAAACATAACACAATATAACACGAAAACAAATACATGGACAAACATAACACAATATAACACGAAAACAAATACATGGACAAACATAACACAATATAACACGAAAACAAATACATGGACATTTATAATATTCACATAATCAAAATATGACGAAGAAAACATAACCAATACAATTTCACCTGATGATGGCAAATAGCCGAAATCGGTAGTGATATATATATATATATATATATATATATATATATATATATATATATATAAAACGGCAAGAGTACCGTCCCATGTTCGCATCACGCCATCGCGTCCGGCCAACCAGAGGCATAGAACGTGGGGCAGCACGCTGCACAAGTCAGCAAAAATGAAATGCTAAGCTTACAACTATGAATTTAATCCAAGGTGAAATAAAATAAAGATAATAATAATAATAAGTTGGGGCATCACAACACCTCCCCCCTAGGGAAGAAATTTGTAATTGGGGTTATTACGAATTTCTAATTCATAAATTCAATTTGATTAGTAGCATCGTTTTTTGGTAATTTTGGATTAGTTTCAGTTGCAACCTTTGACTTACAATATTTAAAAATAACAATAGCAATTATAAAAATGATTAACAAATATAGCATAACATAATGGTGAATGTGGTTATATTTATCAAATGTATTGTTCAATTTCTTTAGTTTCGTAATTTCCGTACCTAAATTTTGTAAATTTTCCAGTTTTTGAATAACCTGGTTAGGTTCTTTTACCGAAATAGGTAATTGAAAGTTAGAGTTATTTTGCAATATGTATTTTAAATTAACTGATTCTGATACAAAATCTAGTACAGAGGTGATATTTGCTGTGGTTACACAGTGTGTATTCAAAACAAATTTATCGTTGTGGATCTTACAGCAAGGTTCAAATTGAATGATTCCAGTGGAATTTAGCTTAAGAACATTGGAATAATTTTGACAATTCATGTAAATGGTTTGAACATCGGACAAAATAAAAATATATCGGTTGTTCCCCAAAGATATGAGTAAAATACTGTTTATTTCGATGGCACGAAGAACACAAGTTGCTGGTAGCACTTTTGATCCTCTGAATAGCTCAATTTCGCAAGCACTAACACTATTCACTGAGAACAATGGCACTTGTTGGTTGCAGATATGTCCATTTGAGTGTCGTATGCATTTTTGCACATCCTCGGTGGTGAGTTGAGCGTAGAATGTCCGTAGTTGATCCACGAGCAGGAACTGATGTTCGGTGGAGATGAAGACATACATGTTATCCTTAACATGTACAGGAACGCTGGTGACTCTGATCAGATCGTATGTTGTCGAAGATACCAGTGGCATGTGTAGGATGAAGTAAAGGGTAGTTTTGTGGAAGAAGATTGTAGGAGTTACTAGGGAATATAGGATGTTCATATTTTCCTTAGTCAATTTGGATGGAAACAGAGTTTCCTTTGCAAGATACGTTTGAGCATCTAATAATAAGACTAAAAGTTTTGCGGGACTTATTAACAAAGGGTGTAATTTTCCTTCGAATGCATACAAGATTGTTTCAATTAAATGATTTTGGTAATCGCGATATTTATTTAATAGTGATTCAAAAACTATTATATGAAAGTCTAGTGTATTGATAAATCGTTCTCGTTCAACGATGTTTCTGACTACGTCTGTTAGATTAGCTAAATGTATATTAATTGAATTTAAATGTTCGACTAAACCGTTCATGAATTTGGTTTGTTCTTCAAAACTTGTATGAATTGATTCTAAAGCATTTGTGAATATGCTTGTCCGCTCTGATGAGAGTCGTAATATTTTGTTATTGTTTTGATTGATTTCAATGATTTTCTGAGCATCGCTATCATCAAGAGTTCCGAAAAGAAATTTGAAAGAAGTTCCAACTATGTTTAGTAATCCTCTTTTTTCTCTAATTTTTATTGGTTCATGTAAAAGATTATTGATTAAATTTTGTCGGTTTGTTACAACAAGAAGAGTGGTATTCATGCTAGGAATAAATCCCAAACATTGCGGAAGGTGGATATCTTCCTTTCTGGCTTTTTCGCAAACTATTGTTATGTCCTGGAAACATTCTTCAAGGCTATTTAGTAAACTCATATAATTATTTAAATTGATTTTTGTGGTTAAATCCCATTCGGAATGTGAGAGTTGAACTGTTTCGATTGGTTCAAAGAATATACCGGAGTTAAGCGGTGTTGATTTCAAAATGTTGACATTCCCTTTAGCCAAAATGATTAGGGAAGGTATTAGAATAAGGCATACCCTGTAACAGAATTTAATGAATTAGGGGTGATATAATTTGAGGCGATTGTTATGGACTTTGATACGTTTTCGTTTAATTTTGATTGTTGAATTCACAGGATCATTGATTTCTATTACTTCATAGGGACCATTGTATACTGGTTCTAGTTTTTTACTTCTACCTCTCGTATTAACTTCATTTTTTAATAAAACCTTATCTCCTATTTTAAGTGTAACAGGATTGGTATATTTGTCGTAATAAATCTTGGATTTTTCCTTTCCTTGTATCAATGAATCACGTGCCAATTCGTGGCTGTGTTGTAAACGTAATTTTAATTCAACTGCATAATCATTGTAATTGTGATTTAGTTCTGGCGTTTGTTTTAATGAATTGGGTATTTCTGCTACATGAGCAAAGATTAATTCAAATGGAGTATAATTTGTTGCAGTATGTTCAGAGGTATTATACGTGAACATCGCATAAGGAATCCATTCATCCCAATTAGACTGGTCTTTATTTATAAAATGTCTGAGATATTCCGAAATATTTCGGTGTGATCGTTCGAGACTTCCATTAGATTGAGGTCGAAAAGCACATGTTTGAATCTTTTTGATCTTTAATATTTGGCAAACGTTTTTTAACAATTCGCTTGTAAAATTTGTACCACGGTCCGTTAATAAAATTTTGGGTGTTCCAAAAATACAAATGATTTTAGTGACAAAGGCAGTAGCTACGGCAACCGCTTCTTGATTCGGGATGGGTATCGCTAGACTGAATTTAGTAAGGTCGTCTTCAAATGTTAGTAAACATTTATTAGAACTATCGGTCATGGGCAAAGGCCCAACAATATCTAAGAAGACTTTTTCAAATGGTTTTCTTGAGGTGGTAGTAATAGTTAGAGGCATCTTGGTTGATTTGGCTTGCTTATTTCGTTGGCAAACTTCACAGGAGCTGACATACGTTTTAACGTCTTTATACATATTTTTCCATTGATATTTCCTTTTGATTTTTTTGAAAGTTTTAAAGTTTTATGAATACCTTTGTGGCCTCCAGTAGGAGTTGAATGATATTCATTTAGAATTGCGTTAATTTTTGGTTGTGACAATTCGTCCAAAATTTGATTATGATAAAATGTAATTTTAATATTTGTTTCCTCAAATATGTATCTGAACATAAGACGAACGTTTTCAAATTTTAAATGGCGGTAAGGCCAAACTTTTACAAAATTAGTGATTGATAAATCGCTCAGTTGGTGGTCGCAAATGTTTTTAGAACGTTTATGGACGTGAACAATCTTGATTCTGTTACTCGTTCATTTAATTCGTGAGTTTTGATGAATATGTAATTTATGTTATCATGCACGACCAGGGATGGTTTGTTTGTTGCAAGATCGGTTTTCAAAAGGTCATTTACATTTATTTTGTAGAGATCAGGTACATTAGAATTGTTACTTATAAATAGTACGCGTGATTGTTTGAGATCCGCTTTGGAAATGGAATATTCACTTTCGTGGATATTTTTGGTATTAATGATTGTTCGTTCCGCTTTAGATAGGAATTTTTCGTACGTTAATTCGGAGTTTTGATGTGTAATTGGGTATATACGGCTAAGCGCGTCTGCATTTGTATTTTGTTTTCCAGCTTTATGGATGATATTATATTCATATTCTTCTAATTTTAATCTGAAACGCATTAGTCGTGAACCGGGATCTTTGACTGAAAATAACCAAGTGAGTGGTTTGTGATCTGTGACGATTGTGAATTTTCGACCATACAGGTACGGACGAAAGTGTTTGACACTCCAACAGATGGCGAGCAACTCCTTCTCGATGGTGGAATAATTCATTTCGGCTTTATTTAGAGTTCGGGACGCATATGCGATCGGTAGATCTCGACCTATTGTTCCTTGGGATAAAATCCCTCCAATAGTCTTATTGCTTGCATCTGTTGTTAGTATAAATTCACGAGTAAAAGCAGGATATGTTAACACGGGTGCGTTGCACAATTTTGTTTTAAGATTTTCGAATGACTCCAAACATGAAGCGTTCCAATTAAATGGAGCGTGCTTTTTTAAAAGTGCATTTAATGGTTGTGCAAGTTTTGCAAAATCATTGATATATCGCCGATAATAACCAGCGAGACCGAGGAACCCTTTAATGTCCTTTGCGCATTTAGGTATGGGAAATTTTTGTACTGCACAGATTTTAGAAGGATCAGGTGATGTACCTTCTTCGCTTATTACATGCCCTAGATAACTAAGTTCGGGTCGGAGGAATTCACATTTGTCCGGTTGTAATTTTAAGTCGTGGTCACGAAAGCGATCAAAAATTTCTGTCAATTTTGAATTATGATCATCTAATGTATTACCATAGATTATTACATCATCCAGATAAACAAAACATTTGAACCCTTGCAGCCCGGTGAGAACTGAATTCATCATGCGTTGGAAGGTAGCAGGAGCTCCTTTTAACCCAAACGGCATGCGATTAAACTCGTAGTGTCCGAAAGTCGTGCTAAAAGCTGTTTTCTGCTTGTCCTTGTCAGACATTTTTACCTGGTGGTAACCCGATGCGAGATCTAACGAACTGAAATACTTCGAATTGCCTAACTGATCAAGAATCTCGGTAATATTTGGAAGAGGATAGGCGTCTCCTATCGTCTTTTCGTTAAGTTTACGAAAGTCGACTACTACTCGCCATTTCTTGTTACCATGAATGTCAGTTTTTTTTGGTACAATTAATAAAGGAGAGTTGTATGGCGAACTACTTTCGGTAATTATATTATCAGCTAGCATTTGATTTACTTGAGATTTTATTTCGGATTGTTGTTGGAAGGGCAACCGATAAGGCTTAATGTTAATCGGATTGTTGTCTGTTGTTGAGATGAAATGTTCCGTAGTACGTGTAAATGAGAGAGTATCTCCGTCGAGATAAAAAATGTCATGATAATTTTTGCAAATGTCAAGAATGCTGTCTCTCTGTTCAGTTGTCATGTGATCGGTACATATTACATTAGCTAGACGCGACAATCGGTCGGTCGTAAGAGCAATATGATTTTGAACAGGGAAAATGTTGTATGAATTTAAATTTTCAATTTCTAATTTTGGGTTGTTGATAGTTACTTCAAAATCGTTATTATTTATAACGGCAACGTTACAGTATCCGTCGTCTGTAGGATTGATTAGGCAGTTTCCGATAAAAACTCCTTCTGCAATTTCTTGCGATAAGCACAAAGATTCGCCTGACTGACTTATTTTTACTTTTTGAACGGATTCAGTACGAGGCTTAAGAATTAATTGAACATGTGTGGTGACTTTATCAACTTGTTGTGGATTATGATTAATTTGCCAAATGATTTTTTTTTCATTATGAACAAAGCTTAAGATATTTTTTTTGTAATCAAGATTAACTTTGTATTTTAGTATGAAATCTTTTCCTAGAATTCCACCGTATGATATAGGGAAATCATCTCTCACAAGGTGTATTGGATGACTAATTATATCCCCTGAAAGATTAAGATCGCTGTTGCAGACCCCGTAAGTGGGTACGGTAGTTTCCGATATTCCTTTTAATTCTATTTTCTGATCAATGAAACATATAGTGTCGTTTTTAACACATGATTTTTTAATTAAGGTAATTTGACTACCTGTGTCCAAAAATAAATTGGCATGATTATTGTTTGCAATTTGCAATGGAACCACTACACTTTCGAATGTAGATTTGAGAGTAAGAAAAACCTCTTTAATGGTATTAAGATTTTGATTTAAAGAACGGTTATTGTGCATGTGCAAAGATTGACCTGTATTTAAAAGATTATTTTTACGAGGACAGTTCAAATCAATGCAATTAAGATTATCGTTAATATAATTATGATGATTGTTTAATTTATTTGTTGGGTACGGCGAGACACGTGATTTGCGGTGCCCGCCGGTGTTAAGTTTCCCGACTCGGAATTTGCTGATGTCGTTGGAAGATTCGCCTTGAACGCGTCCGCGCGTTTCTTTTTAAAGCAATCTCGAATATGATGTCCTGGTTTTTTACAATAGGCGCAAGATAATTGATTATATAGAACTTCGGATTTTATTTCCCGATTTTGGAATTGCGGTAGAGATTGAGACGTTTGCGAGTTGGTTTTCTTAAAACACTCGGATTCTAAATGTCCGATTTTACCACAGAAATCACATTTTTTTGTAACTTGATTTTTGGATTTTCCGAAAAAATTTGTTTTATTATTGAAAGTTTGCTTTTGTTTAGGATTTTTCGTTGCTTGGATACGTTCTTCTTCTACTGCCGCTTCGATCGCAGTGTTTAATGTATTGAAACGCGAAGCTTTAATTATTAGTCGGATAGAAAAATTAAGACCCTCAACAAATGAATTAAATGCCATTTTTGCATTAAGGCTTTCAATAATGACCCGACTACCCGCACCTTCACAGGATATACAGGCGTCGTTTAGGTCGGATAACAATTTTTCGATTCGCGTACCAAATTCACGAGCAGATTCATGAGGTGATTGTTTACAATTTATTAGGTCTGTTTGTAGCTGTGCAATTGATCGAGTTTCCAAAAAATTGTCTTGAAGGCAATGTTTTAATTCGTCCCAGTCAGCGAAATTTCGGTATTTTACTAAATTGTACGCATTACCTCCTAATCGAGTTTGAATTACGCTGAGCAACAATGGTTTATCCTCCGCTTTCGTATTCGCGCAAACAACGTCGCAACATGATATGAATTTATGGAGGTCGGCACGTACGCCTCTAAATTCCGAAATGATTTTTAATGCTGTATCTAGTGAAAATGACATCTTTGTTGATAAGTTTTCAATTTCGGAATCAATTGGTTGAGTAGTTTCACTGATTGAATTTAATATTTGACTTCGGGTTAGGACCATGTGAATTTTTGGAGTAAGTTTAAAAGAAAAGGATAAGTTTATGAAGGACTTACTGACAAAACTGCATGGCTCGGTATTGATCCACGATCGATCGATGACGACTGAAGTTGAAGCAGTGATCGGTAGATGGGCAATGTCCTCTTCGTTGTGGCAATGGATATTTTCCAAACACACCGGAAGTTTTCCTTAGACCAATTTGTGTAATACCCCACACCTGACACCAAATTTGTTGTGCCGCGGATTTGTGGCGCTCGCGGCTGTCGCTGGGGTATTGGTCGGTGGCGCCCGTCACGAAATGAGACACTGGTTAACACTTAATTACTTTATTTTGGTAACGTTGTCAGATATTTTCTTAGGTTTACAATTTGATTACAATTACAACTGTTCCACTACTCTACTCTCTTACTTGCTCACTGCTCCCCTCAAGTCTCGGGAGTCCTATTTATGAACTAGTACCGTCCCATGTTCGCATCACGCCATCGCGTCCGGCCAACCAGATGTATAGAACGTGGGGCAGCACGCTGCACAAGTCAGCAAAAATGAAATGCTAAGCTTACAACTATGAATTTAATCCAAGGTGAAATAAAATAAAGATAATAATAATAATAAGTTGGGGCATCACAACAGATATATCATCGGTAGTTTTTTTTTAATGGATCACCCTGTATATTTTTATATTTTCGAATAGATAGATAGATAATACGTAATAAGAAAACAACAGACGTTTAGCCAGAAATCAGGTGTTCCGACACATATGCCCAACCCTGTATGTATATCATTCATAAATTATTTTGCTAGCAACAGCATTTAATCATTCCAGATTTACACTTCTTTCTTATTTCAGTATTTTTTTTAATTACGTCCATAAAATTACGTTCATAAAATTCATGTAAATAGATAATTTGTGTATATTGGACTTTAAATTAAGCCCCAATTATGTATCTAATGTTTATTTCATGGTTTATATTATCCGTTCTCATTTCACTTGAAATTTGTTAATACTTTTATGTCTTAATTGCCATTTAAAACTTGAAAATACGTATAATATGAAATAAATATAAATTAAGTTTATTTCATGCATGGTAGTTTGGACCGGATATTGAGATTTTGCATTGCGCCATTCGTACGAATTCCTTTCAAAATTTTAAGGGAGGGTCGAAAACAGGTAGAAAACTTAGGGGGTGAAAAACAGCTGCATAACGTCTGCATAACATCAACTTGTCTCCTTATTTTAAAATAGATTTTTATTATAGCTATTTAACGGTAGGGTATAGGCTCTATTCTGTTGTTGGGAAAACGTAATTTTTAGTCATTTGCTATTTAAATTTATTTACGTCGTAAATGTATGTTACTCTGAAATGCATGAACAATATATATATGTTTAAAAAAAAATTTTTTGTCCATTAATAAAAAAGTTAGATTTATGTTAGTAATCAGAAAAAGTATAGCAATTATAGAGTTTTTTTTTTAATAGGTAATTATCATAGTATTTCATATGTTGTTGTATATTTTCATGAATATTGAGTGAAAAATATAGGAGAAACACAGTGTTATTTGTTGCAATGTATGGAAATAAATGCGTCATTTCTCATTTTTGCTATTATCTTCATCAGAATATCAAAAAAAAATGTGAGGGACCCGTTGAAAATATTAGCAGCTTTTTTCTGAGACCAAGTTCATGAAAATTGCATAAGTAATAAGAGCAATAATAAACATACAAATTTTCGTTTTTTTCGGTATTACTAGGACTGCAGTAGAGAAAGATAGACACAATTTACGCTTTCGCCCCGACATCGGCCGAATAATACATCTGGCAAAATACATCTGGAGACTTTTTTCAGTGGGGATAGACGGAATTTAAACGAATAATCGAGATCACCTAAAAACGCATCGGCACGGAAAACGGAAAAAATACATGACTGTGTTTACCGCAACACTGGGCCGGATCAGAATTTTAATGGGGTAGTTTTACAGCGGTCGGTCCTTCTCATCTGCTTTTTTATTTATTAGTAATAATAATAATAATAATAATAATTTATTGGTGCTATTAACACAGGTCATAAAAGATATCTAAAAATAAACGATGATGGCACAACATATGAACTAAAATATGAACTTATTAAAAATTAAAAATAAAAATTAAAAAATTAAAAATCAAAAATTAAAAATTAAAAATTAAAAATTAAAAATTAAAAATTAAAAATTAAAAATTAAATTAAAAATTAAAAATTAAAAATTAAAAATTAAAAATTAAAAATTAAAAATTAAAAATTAAAAATTAAAAATTAAAAATTAAAAATTAAAAATTAAAAATTAAAAATTAAAAATTAAAAATTAAAAATTAAAAATTAAAAATTAAAAATTAAAAATTAAAAATTAAAAATTAAAAGTAAAAAATTAAAAATTAAAAATTAAAAATTAAAAGTTAAAAGTTAAAAGTTAAAAGTTAAAAGTTAAAAGTTAAAAGTTAAAAGTTAAAATTAAAAATTAAAAATTAAAAATTAAAAATTAAAAATTAAAAATTAAAAATTAAAAATTAAAAATTAAAAATTAAAAATTAAAAATTAAAAATTAAAAATTAAAAATTAAAAATTAAAAATTAAAAATTAAAAATTAAAAGTTAAAAGTTAAAATTAAAAGTTAAAATTAAAAATTAAAAATTAAAAATTAAAAATTAAAAATTAAAAATTAAAAATTAAAAATTAAAAATTAAAAATTAAAAATTAAAAATTAAAAATTAAAAATTAAAAATTAAAAATTAAAAATTAAAAATTAAAAATTAAAAATTAAAAATTAAAAATTAAAAATTAAAAATTAAAAATTAAAAATTAAAAATCAAAAATTAAAAATTAAAAATTAAAAATTAAAAATTAAAAATTAAAAATTAAAAATTAAAACTTCAAAATTAAAACTTCAAAATTTAAAATTCAAAATTCAATAAAAATAAGAAATGTTGCTCAGTTGTAATTTTCAGAATATACAGGGTGTTTCTAAATTGATGCGGCAGATTTTGAAGTGATTTTTCAGCAAAAATTAAGGTAGGTCTTTCATAATTTTTTGTACAAAACCCCTTCCTCTCCAAGTTACAACCCAAGTTAAAGTTAAGGGAAACAATATTTTTATTTCATATATCCAGTATGGAAGAATTTAGAAGAATGAAAGTTGGCAGATAACTGTTCCTAATAAAATGGTACATTTTAACGTTTTTTTAATCCTAAAATGTTATTGCAAATAATAATTATTAATGGTCTAAACATTATTTTATTTTCTTGTGATTAAACTAACAATTTTAGGAGAAAATGTCAAGAGACAAAAAAGTTGCTGATTGAATTCCTTCATTCAAATAAAAAAATGAAATTGAAAAATGTAGACGCATTAAAAAGTTCTGATGCAAACTATTATAGGGGTTAATTTTTTCGCCCCCTTGTAATACAATATAGTCACAAAATATTAAATCTCGTGATATTAATAAAGAAAGAGTTTTGGAGGAATGGCTGTGTATTTTTCGTTGATTCTGGGGTGTGGTTTTTTATATGTATTTGATAATAATAATAGAAAAATTAGGTTATGTATGTATCCTACTCTAATAGACAAACGTAATTCTATTGCAGAAATGTATGGTAAGTTTACCTCGTCATTTGGATAAATGTTTTTACATTATATATTCTATGAGAGTTCCCATCAGGTTTTATAAAGGGTAGAGAATATTATCACAAACCCAAATACAACAAAAGGAGTAAAGATATGCTAGGACCAAGATATTTCTGGAAATAAACAATTCCAGCGATTTTCTTTCTGAAGGTGTCAATCTGGATTATTATAAAAAAAGGTTGTCTGAAAAAAAATTAATGTACTAAAAGGTAGTAATTAAATAATTGTCAGCCATCCAACTCCAGATTGATTGGCACTCGACTTTGACTACTTTTTCTAATGCGTAATAATTTTTATTATGATTTTTAATTATCGGATTGCAGATAAACAGGCACCCGTTTCAGATTGAAACTTCCGTTTACACTACATAACATTGTATCGGTTGGCGCCTGGTCCAGTGTATGAAAAATGCTTTCCCAAGTTTTCAAGGAAGTCGTAATGTGTCTTCCGCGTCAATTGGGGCGCTGTTTATAATAGCAGTATCGAGTTTCTACCTCTCGTTTCTGTCGGGCAAGCGATCCGCCGTGCACAATCTTGGCCTCAGAGCCCGCCAGAGAATTTTTCAAACTGCACTCGGGAATACTCGTGGGTCGCGGTTGAAAAGGGATAGGAGAGTCGCGGTATGCACTATCGCCGCCTAGCGAGAATCGGTGGAACATTTTAACCGATACCCTACCCTTAAATGAATAATTTTCTTAAGTATTTTGCGGTTTGGAACTACACTTGCGTTTTAGAGTTTTAATTTAAATGAAAGACACATGATATTCTTTGTTCATTTACTTCTTTGATTTAGTCATTGTATAATTTAATTGAGCTCTAACTTTACTTTTTGAGTATTAAATTATCCTTCTGTGAGAATCACATGTTGCAACTTTTTAGTATAATTGTATTCCGCTAAAAATAGAAAATCTAAGTTAAATTACAACGCCAATTATAACATACAAAACATTTACTTTTGAATATTACAATAGATCAATAAAATTATATTTATTTATGTTCAGTAGTAATATTAAATATTATATAAATAATTTGGGCATATTTGAAGGCGCAAAATACACAAATGTCTACTTAAGTTTATGAGTGTAAATCTAGTTTAAGAACATACTATATTTTAGTCGTTTAACTGTCGTAGAAACTGAAATAATTTATGAATTATAACGGGTGTGGATAAATTGGTAGAGAATCCACACGCGCCGATATTCTTCCGACGTTTTTAAGCAGCTTATCTTAATTCTAAAATGTTGTACCATGCTTTCTGAGCCTTCACGAGGTCCTCAAAGTTTGAACATCCAGTCGTTAAATATGTATGAATAAAAACTCTTACAATGTTTTTTACCACATTTTATTTAATGGATGTTCAGAATATTTTTTTTCGAAACTACGACCAGTTTGTCCTAAATTCGTTAAAAAAAGATATTCTGAACATTTCCGCGCTTTTGGCTTCAATGAAAACTCCAGTTCCTTCTCTAACCATTCTTTAGAATGTAAACATTCATTCCCCGAAATCCAAAATATGAAAATTTTATACAACTGTACAAAAGGTACAAAGCCTAACTTCTTGGAACCCGCCGAAATTTTCAGACTAAGCAATCATCCCCTCGTTAATCTGTTGAACGAGCAAACCGATTTAGTTTATTTACAGCATTTCAAAATTCTTTGTTCTCTTAATTATGTTTAATTAATTGTTTTGAGAGGCCCCATAATAATCTCTAAACGTTAAACACCAGTTACCGATGAAATCACAATTTATCATTTTATCATGCACTTTATTTCTATTGGATTACTGTTACGTATAAAAAAATAGCAGAGAATATAGATAATGTGTGAATATAGATAATGTGTAAATATTCCGGTAATAGGACTGAAAGAACTGGGGCTTGAGGGGTCGCTCCTATGTGAAGGTAATAATGAAAGAATTGGGACACTCTAAATATCTAATATAAATTTATTTTCGTTTTTTTTTAGTCTAGAATCCCATTCTGAACACTATTTGTTCATAAAAATTATTTGTGAGACTTACAGAAACTGATAACGATTACATTTATATTTTCTTCAAAAATTAATTTTTGTATTTTTTCATTTTACGCAAGGGAACAGATGGTTATACCCTGAGCGACCGGAACGCAGAGAGATTTACGACGTGTTTACTAATAAGCATCTTCGATGACATGCCGATACTTAGGGGGTCGTCCCTTTGCCATGCCGATTGGGGCCAGGATGTACAGGTCCTCAATATTCTTGCTGTAGTCAGATCTCCAAAAGAAAGAGTAGGATGAGACACTCCCAGTCTGTGCTCCCAGTGGGGCCACTATTCTATGGCCCACTTGCACCATTTTTTCGTAAAGTATAGCTTTGTAAAGTAGGACTTATATTTTAAGTCATGCTTAAAGGGAAGAGTCGTGCACCATAGGAATTAATAGAATTGCTTTAGCAAGCAAGTTCAAAGTGTTGCAACATCGCAAAATCTTGAGATTTTTACTTTTTAACGTTGGCGACATAGGTGTCTTTTCATGTAATTTTCTCAGCTGATTTTGACATAAAGTGCGAGCGAGTCTGTTTACGCGAACAGCGTTGCTGTACAAACAGGGAATTAGTGAAACTCGACATAATAATTAAGAATTCAAAGCTTATTTAAATATTTTTGAAGGTAAATGCGCGCGTAAAAAATCTCTGTGCGTAAAAAGAGAGGATATGTCATTATTAGCTAGTATTTTGAGTCAGGCCAAGTAATTTTCACAAAGTTTATTTGCGGACACGAAAACACTGTAAGACAATTCGTCCAAATCATGATAATGATCAGCGCTGTTCCAAATTAGATCCCTGGGATAACTGAAATTATTATCCATGAGGTCTAAATCATCTTCAAAAATATTGTCCAGTCCCAAGTTTAATTCTTCAAGTGCTATTTTAAATATACTAGGAGTTTTGTTATTGAAAATAATTTATTGTGCATAAATTTCTGTCACAAGGGACCACTAACGGAACGAATTGAAGGTTATGTATGCAGACTTAAATTTTAAGCGATGCATGACGACGACTTATTTAAAGTCTTGCTTAAGCTGTGCTTAAAGTATGGTGCAAGCAAAATACACACTTAAATGTTGCTTAAATTTTAAGAATGCTTTACGCATAGCTTAATTACAATGGTGCAAGTGGGCCTAAGCGTTCCAGCTTAAGTACAGTTCAGTGACAATATACGTCAACATATGTCTGTCAGCAGTCGGCGTATTATCGGCCGTAATACAACAAGCGGAATAATTATTACCGATGATAGTTTGGAGTTGAAACCGAGCTGCAGATTCAATGAGCGCTAGCGCGAGTTGAATGTGCACTGCGGCTCTTTATTCCTCGCGGTGTTTCTGGGCGTCGTATTTTTCACCATTTCACTGATTTCACTGCTAGAAACTGCATTCCAATGATTTACTATGTCCATTTTAAGGTTTTAAATTCTGACAGAACCACAATAAAATATCACCGCTACTTTTGTTTTTTTATCATCGCGGTGATACACATGCTGCTATGCATTTTGTTGCATCTGATTGGCTCAAAATACATTCTAGTAGGCTATGAGTTATATTCTCAGCCGTAATACAACAAGTGGTATGATTATTACCGATAATATTTTGGAGTTGAAACCGAGCGCTAGCGCGAGTTGAATGTGCTGCTTCGGTTTCAACGACTAAATATCATCGGTTATTAATCGTACCACGAGTTATATTTAGTGACAGAATATAACGAATAACATTTTATAATCTTGATGACAACTCACATATTGCAATGTTTTAATTCGTCTTGTAGTTTCTTGCAGTACAAAGACTCCGTAAACTGTCAGTACTGCGACTCTTTATTCCTCGCGGTATTTCTGGGCGTCGTATTTTTCACCATTTCACTAATTTCACTGCTAGAAACTGCATCCCAATGATTTAGTAAGTCCATTTTGAGGTTTAAAATTCTGACAGGACCACAATAAAATATCACCGCTACTTTTGTTTTTTTATCATCGCGGTGATACACATGCTGCTATGCATTTCCATGCATCTGATTGGCTCAAAGTACATTCTAGTAGGCCATGAGTTGTATTCTCACTGCAACATGAACGTATTCACTCGTGGGCCAGATCAAATGACTTCGCGGGCCGTATGCGGCCCGCGGGCCGGAGGTTCCCCACCCCTGTTTTAAAAAGACGGTACGTTCAAAAGGGTAATCCTTTTTGAATTTTACAATAATTACTGCCAAATAAAATAATGAGGATAAAACCAAATAAATTTGGTTATTAATTATGGGAAACTCTGGATTACGCTTCGCTTTGTGTATTTCAAAAACCTTTTTGCGGTAAAATAAATTAACTTGAGTATCTCATCAAAAGAATGTCTATTTTCTATTGATTGTTTTGCGAATGTGAAATTGGTTTGATTCAATGAGATGGACCTTAAATGTTCCTTTAATCTGATCCAGAAATTACGACCAGAGGGACCTCTGAACAAAAATTGTTAAAAAAGACAAAATCAACAACAATAAGTTTCGAAATGCCACTTCTCAAAAAAACATCGCAAACGTCTTAACCATGCGCTTGTCGATTAAAAACATTTAATTATACTTATAAAAAATATTTATTTTAAATTACATTATCGTATTAAGTATTATTTAATTTTTTTATTCCCATGGACGAACAATCCGAGGTTGATCTGGAAAATACAAAAAAGAACTATTAAAATTTGGCCACAAAAACTAACAAATTATGTATCAGTGAGAAAGAAATGTTATGCTTGCCATTACTAGGATGGTTATAAAAAAATTTAATTTTCAAATTTATTTTTTTAAGTGAACAGCAGAAATTAAAAAAAAAACATGAACAAATAGATATGAATTCTCTTAAAAATGCCAAAATCAGGCGAAACTAGTCGAGAATTTTAACCATTCAGAATTTAAATTGAGTTTTTATCAGGCAGAATTAATATCTATTTCAAATTACTGTACTTATTTACATGAACTGCCAATACGTAAATATTAAAACAATTAGTTAAATACCATGAATTTGTTCGTCAGCGGCCTGATGTACAGCGGGATCGGGGAGTCTATCCGGTTCAGGATCGTCCTCTTCCTCTGCAAATCAATATTTTTTTATTATAAATTGATAAATTAAAGAAATAATACATTTCTTACCACTTAAATTTTGTTGCTCTCCTTCTCGTCCAATTTCGCCTAAAATATTATAAAATGTTCAATGAGTTCATAATATATTAAATTTAATTACCTCTCCTTGGTAAAATATTATTCACCATATCGTCCACATAATGCTATTCAGGAATTCGCCAACATCCCCATTCAGCCGAAAGGCACCTTGTTCTGCAACTAATTAAAATTTAAACACAAATATAATTTCACTCTGTATTTTTAGGTATTTACCAATTCTAGCATCGAGCCGCCTATATTTTAATTTAGGCTGGTGTGGTGCTTCTACATTATTTAAAATTCTACTAAGTTTTATTGCATTTAATATATTTAGAAAATTGCCAAAAATTGGGATGCCTTGGCAAGGCCGCGTTAATTCTCTTATGAAAGCTCTCTACCGCATTATTTGTGCGGTAAGGAGCATCCACAAGAGAAATATTAGCGTTACTCTATTGACGACCCCAGTAATTGCAAAATCGAGGTGCAATTTCTGGGAAAAGCGCCAAAAGAGTATCGTCTAATAAGCGAGAGGCCTCCACCAAAGCATCCGACGACAATAATGGCATCACCATGTATTTTTTTATGGCACCCCGTAATAATCCTTACAGGAATAGGCCAAATTCCCGACCTGAAATGTAAAAATAATTTACAAGATTATATAATATATATATATATATATATATATATATATATATATATATATATATATATATATATATATATATAGTAAAAAAGTCGAAGAAAAATCCTCGTATCAGGGAATCCGACCAAAAGAGGTGGTTAATAAATCATCTATTTATCATAAAACCGAGCTTTCGCCAATGTTTATTAGCTTCTTCAGGGATAACGCTACAAAATAATTCACAAGAGAAATTTTTTTATAAGTTAATGAAGTGAGGTTATGCACGTGTTCGCGACGCACGTGTTGGCGAAAATTTTACTTACATGGAAGATGTGAAAAACTAAACTGTTGAACATACGGAATTAATAAAATGGCTCGATGCAATAATAGTTAAACATATTAAAACGCTGATGTCACAAGATTAAAATTTACAAACTTTACAAACACACATCGCCGGACATGTTGGTTCGAGGCAATGACTAACAGTGATTGTGAACTAGGTTAGATTGTAATGGCCGAGGTACAAGCCAAACTGGAGGGAGAGCACTACACAATTAGTGCCAACCCTGGGAAATTGATGCCGTCAAAATGGCGGTAAAATTTGAATTTGACATTTTTAAGTGTAAAAGAGTAAAACGTGTAAAAATGTATAAGAAAAAGGGGTGGTGTTGTCTGTGGCTATCAATTTAACCTTTACAAATGTAGATTATAACATTAACAATGACCTAATCATTTTAACGCTATAATAAAATGTAGGGGTTAGGATTAATAGATGAGTTAAAAATAATTGTTAGCGGTGGTGGTTAAGTGGTGGTGGTTAAATGGTGAGCAGACCATTTATGGTGAAAAATATGTGGATTAATGTAACCCCCAAATTGTAAGTTGTAATATTAACAATGTACAGGTCATTGTAGTATTATAACACATTGCAGCGGGTGCAGGGTTGTTATTGAAAACGTATAAGTTACGTAATATTAAAGATATGTAAGAGGTAGTGTTTAAGAATTTAAATTATTTAAGTGTAATACAGCAATTTCAATAAATTGCTGGGGGGTAAGAGAGAAAATGTGAGATATATATTAATAATTAGGTGTGATTACTGATAACGAGAACAATTAACTAAATCCAACGAAAATCAAGCAGCAGAAATTAAGGAGTTGTGTGAATTATCAATCAAGGGATCGTTATTAGTTTTATGATGGTCTGAAAGACTGATAAGGTAGGAATAGATGTTACTAAATGATCTGTGTCTGATTTGAAATTCACTGTTTTTCCACGGTTCTTCTGAATGTGATACATCTCAAGAAACAGTCTGCCCCTGTAGGATTTACAAGTGTCGAGAACTTTTACGTTGTTGAAGTCTGGGTTGTGGTTTGAAGAGTTGCAGTGAATAGAAAGAGCACATGACTTCTTGCCCAGTCTGTAATCGCTACTGTGTTGTGTCAAACGTGACTTGAGCCACTGTGAAGTTTGACCCACATAGGATAGATCACAACCCGAGCAAGGTATATTGTAAATTACATTAGACAAGACATCAATCGAATTCTTGTCTTTTAGCCTAGTGAAAAAATGACTGTTAAGGGTGCTAATGTTAGATTGAGCTATTCTGACTTTGTCGTGGCCCAGAACGTTAATAAGTTTAGGGGTGAGGCCCTCTGCGTAGGGCAACTTTCTGAATGTTATTTGGTCGGGGGGGTGTGGGGGAGGTTCGGTAGGGACTACTGTTGGTGGAGTAACAATAGGATCTTGTCGGTTAAACATCAATTTAGACACAAGTGAACGCGGAAAACCATTGTTAACCGCTATATCCGCTAATAAGTGTAGGTTTTTTTCCCTGAAGGAGTGATGGCAAATTTTTATAATTCTAGATTTCAAACCCAATAAGGTGTTAATTTTCACTCGAAAAGGTGAATGTGAATGAAAGTTGATATAACGGCCGGAATTCGTTGGCTTGCGGTACCAGTCCAGGACAAGAGTGTTGTCTGTTCTCCTAACAACCCTCGTGTCCAAGAAGGGTATGCATCCATCGAATTCCGTTTCAACTGTGAATTGAATGTGTGTGTTGAACGTGTTAAAAGTGTCCAGAGTGAGCTGAACCGATTCGAGGGGCACTGCAAGAATTAAGTCATCGACATACTTCTTAATGAAAGGTAGTTGGAAAGGTAATTGAGGGATGACCGCATCCAGTAAGTCGTCCATGACGATTTGAGCCAAAATGGGACTCAAGGGAGAACCCATTGGTGTCCCAAAGGTTTGCTTATAGAAAGACCCATTATAAGTGAAATAATTATTATCCCCAATGAATTTAATAAGTTTAATGAAGTTAATTTTATCTAAACCCGTATGGGGTATAATTGAATTGAATTTTGAATCAATGATATTAATTACTAGATCCATAGGGATATTAGTGAATAAGGAGACCACGTCTTCCCTCCAGCATCTATATATATATATATATATATATATATATATACAGGGTGTCCCACGAGGTAGTGGACGGCCGATATCTCGAAAACGGTAAGTAGTACGAAAATGAAATTTGGTGGCTTTAAATGGTTTGAAATGATGCCCCTTTCTGCATACATAGATTTAATTTCTGTTTCTCCATTTTCGAGAAATTGACATCAACTTCAGAATTTCAAATGGGACACCCTGTATATTTATGGATTTTTAGAAAGGTGATTGAAAGACAAATACAGCAATATCAAATTATTAGGGAGTTTTATTGTAAGATAAGGGAGTATTGTTGAAGTAATAATCGAAATAGATAATCGCGGTGGCATGGATTAACAAAAAAAAAGCGTAAAAAATATTGAAAACGCTTCATGTCAAATGTTCGCTGTCAAGTTGACAATACATTCTGATTACGTGTAAGTAATGCCTCCCAGTTTTACGTATGACGAGTATGTCGACATGCTCCTTATCTATGGAGAATGTCTCAAAAACAGTCGACGCTCTCGAGATTTGTACAGAGTTAGATATCCGAATCGCCGAACTCCGAGCAAAAATACCTTCGTGAAGTTAGAAGAAAGATTGCGCAGAGGTTCTTTTCCGGTTGGAAAACATGAAACACCCCGAAAAAGGTCAGTTCTAACGGAAGATAACGTTATAAACATTTTGGCATATGCACAAGCGAACCCGCATGTATCTACTAGACTTCTTTCTCGAGAATTAGGAGTTAGCAAATCATCAGTCCACAGAGCGTTGAAATTTAATAAATACCACCCATTCAAAGTTCATCTAGTGCAAGGATTAACACCAGAGGATCCTGGACGAAGATTAACTTTCATTGCTGAAATATTAATCAAACTTGAATACGATCCAAGTTTTTTAAATAAAATATTATGGAGTGATGAAAGTCGATTTCACAACAATGGCACTGTTAACCGACATAACTGCCATTACTGGTCTCCTGATAATCCGCGTTGGATGGAAGAAACTCATTTTCAGCACATTTGGGGAGTAAATGTATGGTGTGCTTTATTTAATGGTTGTGTAATTGGTCCTTACTTTGGTAAGGGTTTACTTTAGGGTAAATCGGGAAAAAATCGGGAAGGGGGTTGTTTTTTTATTACTTTTTAATTCTTTGTAGACGTAGTTTTTTGAGCCGAGTCCAAAAATGTATATCTTAACTTTGAGAAACGTAAGGGGAAAAAGTTGTGCCCCCTTAAAGTTTCTCTCATATCGGCCGGATAACTCGCTCAAAACCTGCTTTTCTGGGTAGTTTTTGGTAAACCAACAACCACAATCAATGTATAACAATGTAAACTTACGATTTGAGTAGTGAAAGTGCGGATTTTATATCTTTTTCTTCATACAAATATCGCATTTTAAGGTTATATTAGTTCATCGTTCGGCCGAAACTGACAGACATGAAAATTGATCACTCTATTTAGTTATCTGTGATTATATTAGGGTTGCCAACTGGTTACATCTTTTTCTTTTTTTTTGGCCTGGGATGCACGTCCATGTGGCCTGCTCTAAGCTATTTGCAAAAGGACAGGGTCTTCACATTATTGGATTATTGGGGCTATCATGATGCCCTGTAATATGAACTGGTCACATCATAATCAGAAAGCCAATCTATTCCCAAGGAAAATAGGTATTTAAAAAGAAAGTTCGACATAATTAAAAATAATTATATTTTTGAAATTAACTATATTAACAATAAAACATATCTTTATATATATTTTACACAACATAACATTACAGCTGGAGTTAATTCGAACGTGCTAAATGATAATGTTAAAAAAGCGTATGTTAAGAGGTTAAATAGTCAACATTTATATTTATTCACAATCACTATAATAATATGCATATTTTTAACCTCGAAAAAGTTGGGATATTAGCGATTCCCTCTTCGAGATGGGTAATATTCTATTACTAACGTCTATTTCGAGGTACAGAAACATTTTGCGAACCTCTATTTCGAAATACAGAAACAGTCAATTGTCAGTTTATATAAACGTCAAGTTGACATCAATCATGCGCTCGGTTCTCCAACGAATCTACTCTGAAGTGAATTTTACAATTCTGTTTAATTATGGATTACCACGTCATAACGGTCGCAACCATCCTCTTCATTAAGTACTTCTTATTTATAAGTGGATATTAATGATTTGTGCTCTTACACGAAACGGATTTATGCATATCTCAGGTTGGCAACATCCCAACAACCCATCAAGTGTCAAAACCGTAACCTCATAATAAATGCGCCTTCACAACAACCCGCGGACAGTAACGAGGACGGGAACGGAGGCGAAAATATAGCAAGCTTCTCGTTCCCGTTACCCGAAATTAGTTATTAGTTATGTCAACATGCGAATCATTTAACTTTTGGTTCCCGGACCCGGATTGTTATGAAGCGACCTTAAGGTCATTGTTCTCGTGCATATATTCCAATTCAAATGCAATAGTGATAGTGCAACGACGACGAGTGATTTTGACGACTGAACACGTTTACTGGGTCGCTATAAATATCAAATTAAATCAATCTTATTGAGTGGCTGGGCTTAATAATAAAATGTTCATGTAATTTTATAGGGTTAAGCATTAATCTGTATCGAAGTATTCAATGCTGAATTCCTCTGTGAAAACAAAATTCTAATCTGGGTGAGCGAGAATTATTCAGTTTTTTAGCCTGGCTATACACAGTCGAGTGCATTAAGCGGTTAAAGAAAATGTAGGTTAACAAGTTCAAAAAAGTTTTAAATCCGTCAAAGTACGACGAAGTTATAACCTCCGCCTGTAGTGAACTTCGATAGAATTCTATTCTGCCAAATACGGAAGTCCATGACAGGACACGTATGCCCTTTAACGCGTTAATATGATATATGTTTACATGAAATACGCTCTTAGGAAGAGACCTGCCGATAGTAAGAAAGAAACATTTAAAACCAGTGAAGCACATCAAGTGAAATAAATAAATGAAAAGGCGGTATTCGAGATGTCAAACAAGTTTCACAGCAATCCTTTTGAGAACGTTATAAATGTGGGCAAACACGATAAGGTTTACTGGACGCCATGGCTTCCGGCCACTAAACCGGAGAGGCTCAACCTGTACTCTCGGCTCAGATATACATTTTATGTTTTTGCAGCTAGTTTTAGTCAGTCTTTTTTAAAGCGCTGACAGTTTTTTGAAGGGCGAGAGTTCTGATCTTGCCTTTGGGCCGATCGAACCACTGACGTTGCGATTTGCGTCCCAGTTCAATGGCCAGAAGGCACGCCTTCCGGCAAATCTTATTGTGTATGCCCACTTTAATAGGTAATTAGACTGGAGTAATTAAATATTCTATGTAACTGTATTATTTTAAATAATATCACTTTTTATTTATACACAGATATACATTGTCTAGTAATATTTAATCACAAAAGATGTCCCATGATTAATTGTATGGTTCAAATATGTGTAAACATATGACACCGATATGTGCGTTGTGGATATCTTCTGTTATAGCTCTGCGGCGTAGTTGGCCTAATTTCTGGTAGCACATCTATTTCATATAATTGTACTTTAATGGGACTAGAATAGATAGTTCTGAAATCTCTTGAAAATTAAATGTCCACATATCAACCGAGTAAAATTGCATTTCCAAAATCACTTCTTTTAAATCGATACTTGACTGCTAAAATTAAAAATAATTGCTTCAAGTGCCGACTCTGGCCAATCATGGTTTAGTGACAATCGTAGTTAACTGTCGACCGAGAGCGCTTAACATGTAAATTGACAGTATATTACCTAAAAACTAGCGATAGTTATCAATTTAGGGTCTGTAATGATTAAATATAGGGTTTAACAATCGAACAATGAATAATGTATATAATGAAAATCTTATTAACTAGTCACAGTAAAAGATTAATAATGCATTATTAAATAATTAGGAGTGTTGACTGAATTGATTTAAATTAACTCGATTTCAGTATAGTTATGGTCTAACATTGCAAACTTGGAATTGGAAGAAAATACCAGAAAAGGAAGTGATATGATGGATTATGTCAAATAGGTGGATCTAGTATAGTAGCTGAGCTAGTGAAGTTGAATTCTTTCAGCTTTACTATCGACTAATGAACTAATTTACTAGCGGCTAGTAAATTCACCTTATGGAATGAATATTGCAATTATAATAGCTTACAACAAATATAATAATCAGTAGTTCCACCTATTTCACATTAGTCGTTGGATAAATTAGAGAGCTTGTAGCGAGTAATCTAACTAAAGACGGCTGCACGACAACCCGGGAACCATAACAAGTACCAAAAGTTAAATGATATTATCCACATGTTGACGTACACAGCTAATAACTAATTTTCGGTAACGGGAGCGTGAAGCTTGGTATATTTTCGTTCTCATTCCCAGGTTGTTGAGAAGCTACCTTTAATGTTATACACCTGACACGAAATCCTTCAATTAGGTTATCAGTACAAACAACTTAGATAGGTTCTGCAAACAATAGGAAATAATAACAATGAAGTTAGCTAGAATAGTCACTTAAAATACCAACAGAACAAACGTTATAAAAATTATTTACTGCCAACTCGATTTATAATTAAGATTAACTACATTTATTTATTTATATGGTACACTTTTTACAATCAAAATATACATAAAAATAAACAGTGTGAAAAAGCAAATAATCAAATAATAATAACCATCGTTAAGCAATGCATTAAAATATAAACTGCATGTATTACTAATAGACTCTATTGTTCTTAAAGCCTACATTGATAAAAACAAACTATTGTTTATCAATTTATATAAGTGTCAAATTAACAAACAGAATTTAGTATTTAAAAATGTCCGATAGTGAAATAGAGTGCACCCCCCCCCCCCCCGAATTAAGGGAAATAGCAGAAAATGCGGTAAAAAATTTATTACCACCAAAAAGCAAACCTCGCTACGAAAAAACATATAATATGTACAAGAATTGGTGTGCTGCTAAAAATGTACAAATAATAAGTTCCGAAAGTGATCTCATTGCTTATTTCAGCGAACTTTCAAAAAATAAAAAAATTTCAACTCTGTGGTCTACATATTCAATGTTACGTGCTACATTAAACATTCAAGACAAAATAGACATTTCTAAATATACACAATTATACGCACTATTAAAACGGCTAAATGTGGGGTACAAACCAAAAAAAGCGAGCGTATTCACCAAAGAAGAAATTGACAAGTTCCTACGTTGTGCACCCTTGGAATTAATCCCCCATAAGGTATGAAATGAACATTTAATATAGGACATAATAATATAAGTTTAAAATAGTAAAAAATAAATTAACAGTTAATACAAAACATAATAATATAAAATTAAAAAATAAATAAACAGGAAATACAGAACATAATATTAATTAAAATAGTAAAACATAAATAAACAGTTAATATAGAACAAATATAAATTTAAAATAATTTAAAAAAATAAACATAAGACATAATAATATAATTTTAAAATATTTCAGGCTGCTCTAATAATTGCAGTATCCGGTGCATGTCGAAGTGATGAACTATTTAAAATGAAAATCACTGATGTAGATTTTCTACAAAACAAAGTTAGCATACAGATTCCCGATACCAAAACGTACCATTCAAGAGGGTTTTTAATAACCAATATTCAATGGGTTGAAATTTTAAAGCAATATGTGGAACTGCGGAAAAATATTGACAGTGAACGATTCTTCCTGCAAGTTAGATATGGCAAAGCCACAAAACAGCCTTATGGTCACAACTCAATAGCACAATTTCCTAAGAAAATAGCATCATTTTTAAATCTAAAAAATGTTGATAATTTCACCGGACATTGTTTTCGCCGAACTGCAGCTACATTACTAGCAAATAGTGGAGGCGACATTCTTCAGCTAAAGAGGTTGGGTGGATGGAAGTCCAGTGCGATAGCCGAGAGCTATATTGATAATTCTCTAGATGGCCAAGAAAAAGTGGCCAACATTTTGTCCAGCAATAATAATCATAATACATCTACCGTGCATTATTCTGGAACCTCCGCCCAAACATTAAATTTTTCAAGTGAACCTAGTAAACAAGGAATTTCACTCGTAATAAACAGCTTTGACAATTCAAATATCACCATTAATTTTAATGGTGTTAATTCTTTAAATAACTAATATTTTATGTTATTAAATGTTATTGTTCAATGTTATTATTAAATGTTTCTTCTCTTAATTTAGTGTTGATTTATTTAACTCTATAAATAGTAACTCAAGAACCGGTCAAATGGTCAGAAACAATGATTGTGGCACAGCAAGCAAGCACATAAATGCAGCAAACACACTTTCACACGAGGTAGACACTATTTTTTCCATACCATTTAAAAAGTACATCGAAACGGGATAAAAATGCCTTTTCTTAAATTTAATTCACTTCTGTCTCGTTCTGTCCTCTTGTCCCCTTCCTCTTCTTTCCTGTCTGTTCCTGACATTTACAGTCCTTTCCTTTTTTTGACCTGTTCTGGCCGTTTCTGTCCTTCCCAGTCCTTTTCTGAGTTTTCCTGTCCTGCTCCTATCCTTTCCTGGGATTTCGTGTCGCTCCTCTCCTTTCTTGTATTATCCTGCACTTTTTATGTTCTTTCCTGATATTTACTGTTTTATATGTATATTATTAAATCTGTTTCTTCTCTTATCTTACCATTGTTATGGATAACTTTATGCAGCGATCATGTCCTAATTCATTACCTCCATTTTCAATAATTCCATCAGGAATATAAACGTCAATTCCATGTGACCGACCGAAAAGTGTGCATGCGTGAAATCTGCGAAATGGTGCGCTATGTTGTCACGTCTCTTTATGCGAATCGGTGTGATTCCTTTTAAAACCAGGTTGTTATTACGTACCAGTTAGCAGTTGCAACGATGCTTATGCTTAGGCTAGGGTGAGGTTAAGGTTTCCTCCTTTTTGGACAGGCTAGTTTCACCAGTAGTTTAATTATATTTATTTTATTTTACATTAGTTATAGTGACGCAAGAAATCCGGCAACGTCGTAAATTGGACCTGAAGTTGTTGCGTTTACTTTTGTCCGTTACGTGAAATGCACGTTTACCCCATTTTATGTCAATTGCCGTAAGTCGTATTGAATTACATCATTATCTGCTGGTGGCTCGGGTTCTCCACGTAATCTAGCTGTATTATGTAATACACTACTTACCACAATTATAAAAAGTGTGGTACTGAGGTTTAAGTGACACCCATACGTCAATTTTTTTACGAATTAAATATGTCCGACATTGAAATAAATATGTGTACCAAAATCAAACAATTTTACTTTTATCATTACATTTCGTGATTGTGAATAAAATAGTATACATACCTCGCGGGAACACAATTCCAGCCTCGCGCAATTGCAAACCTTGGCGCTTCGCGCCTCGGTTTGCAATCTATGCCCTCGGCTGTAATGATGTTTATCCCGACTCGGCACGTAATATACTATTACATTACCATGTCCTTAATTTCAAGTTGAATTTCACACAGTTCCAATAGGTTTGTTTTGTTTGAAACCTATTTTATTTACGTTCTAGTAACTGCTACTATTATTTCAATTTGTGTGCTATAGTGCTATTAGTGTGTTTAAACTGAAAGTATGTGCTAACATGCCAAAGAATCTTGCTATGACCATATCCGCTTCGTTCTGCCATCGACCACAGCGAGCCGGTTGCAACCACAGTGAGCCCATACATCTACCTCCTATGCATTCATGACGGCTTCGCCGTCACCTAATCTACGATGGGTGAAACTACTACCTGTTCTAAAGGGGAAAGAGGGGGGGCTTATCGTAACTGGGCTCACTGTGGTCGATGGCTGCGCTTCGCTCCGCCATCGACCACAGTGACCCCATATAACTACTGCCTATGCATTCATGACGGCTTCGCCATCACCTAATTTACAACGGGTAAAACTACTACCCGTTCTAAAGGGGAAAGAGGGGGGGCTTATCGTAAGCAGGCTCACTGTGGTCGATGGCTTCGCTTCGCTCCGCCATCGACCACAGTGAGCCCATATAACTACTGCCTATGCATTCATGACGGCTTCGCCATCACCTAATTTACAACGGGTAAAACTACTACCCGTTCTAAAGGGGAAAGAGGGGGGCTTAATGTAACCGGCTCGGCTCACTGTGGTCGATGGCGGAGCGAAGCGAAGCCATCGACCACAGTGAGCCCATATAATTACTGCCTATGCATTCATGACGGCTTCGCAGTCACCTAATCTACGATGGGTAAAACTACTACCCGTTCTAAAGGGGAAAGAGGGGGGCTTAACGTAACCGGCTCACTGTGGTCGATGGCTTCGCTTCGCTCCGCCATCGACCACAGTGAGCCCATATAATTACTGCCTATGCATTCATGACGGCTTCGCCATCACCTAATTTACAACGGGTAAAACTACTACCCGTTCTAAAGGGGAAAGAGGGGGGCTTAACGTAACCGGCTCACTGTGGTCGATGGCTTCGCTTCGCTCCGCCATCGACCACAGTGAGCCCATATAATTACTGCCTATGCATTCATGACGGCTTCGCTGTCACCTAATCTACGATGGGTAAAACTACTACCCGTTCTAAAAGGGAAAGAGGAGGGGCTTAACGTAATCGGGCTCACTGTGGTCGGCTTCGCTTCGCTCCGCCATCGACCACAGTGAGCCCATATAACTACTGCCTATGCATTCATGACGGCTTCGCCATCACCTAATTTACAACGGGTAAAACTACTACCCGTTCTAAAGGGGAAAGAGGGGGGCTTAACGTAACCGGCTCACTGTGATCGATGGCTTCGCTTCGCTCCACCATCGACCACAGTGAGCCCATATAATTACTGCCTATGCATTCATGACGGCTTCGCTGTCACCTAATCTACGATGGGTAAAACTACTACCCGTTCTAAAAGGGAAAGAGGAGGGGCTTAACGTAATCGGGCTCACTGTGGTCGATGGCTTCGCTTCGCTCCGCCATCGACCACAGTGACCCCATAGAACTACCGCCTATGCATTCATGACGGCTTCGCCATCACCTAATTTACAACGGGTAAAACTACTACCCGTTCTAAAGGGGAAAGAGGGGGGCTTAACGTAACCGGCTCACTGTGGTCGATGGCGGAGCGAAGCGAATTATATATAATTACTGCCTATGCATTCATGACGGCTTCGCTGTCACCAAATCTACGATGGGCAAAACTACTACCCGTTCTAAAAGGGAAAGAGGGGGGCTTATTGTAACCGGGCTCACTGTGGCCTTTGCATTCATGACGGCTTCGCCGTCACCTAATTGCAGGTAAAACTACTACCCGTTCTAAAGAGAAAAGAGGGGAGGCTTACGATGGCTTCGCTGTCACCCAAACTACTGTGGGTAAAACTACTACCCGGTCTAAAGGGGGGAGGGGGACTTTAACTTCACCTTTACCTAAGCAACTTACCATTATCTAAATTCATTCAATATTGGGAGACCTGACCTGCTAAACAACAGTGAGGCTGCAAAATAGGCGTTATGGTTAGTAAGCTTCTAAAGTGCTGACCGTTTTGCTACAAGCGTTCCCAGGGAGCACCGCGTGGAGGCGGTCAGCTTCACTCCCCTGGCCCTTCAGTTAAACATCATTAGGACCACGCCTTAAGAAAGGCGGTTTTCTCGCCAAGCATTAATGACGGAAGTCACCGTACTGACGGCGAATTGCATGCAGTAGGGCCTCCATCACATCAGTCTTCAGTTTGCGGCAATGACGGCGCCACAAATATTCCAGCAGAAAATCTGCGAATTGTTCCCTGGGAACATTACGCCCACAAAACCATTGTTTTGCAGGGCGCCAAGTCGCTTCAATTCGCTGGGTGTGCGTGCCGTCTTGAGCTGCAATAAAAATAAATTAGAGGAATAATAAACAGTTAAAGATTACTCACCAACAAACTTGAAGAAATCATCACTGTGATTTACCTTTTTGTGGACATACCCGTTTTGACCAAGGAGATCGTAACCTCGCCAAAAGTCTGTATGTATTTCGGTACCTGGGAGCACGTACTTCTTAATTTCTGAAATTAAGGTGTCGCTGTCCCGGGTGTCGACCACAACCATTACCACTTCTTCACGGCCATCCTCGATCATGCCAAGCACCCAATGGCCCTCAACAATTCGGCCACGATTGTATTTTCGTTTTCCAAATTTTGATTCATCAATTTGGACGATCTTTCCAGGACCGCCCAATTTGATGTTCTCTTGTTGGAAAACGAAATCCTCGATGACCATCTCACGACAGTACCTATACCTATAATAAATTGTAAACAAAAAATTAATTTCAAATTAAATAAAGAAGAAAAGTAGCCTGACTATATAAATATTCAACCTGTTTGTAACTCTACAAAATTAAATCTCGCAAACGAATAATAATTGTTTGCCTGGCTAATACCGCACCAAATATTGAATAATACAATTTTTTTGCATGTTATTAATAGTATTATCATCGAAATAGCATTGCTTTAAGATTCTTTATATCTGCGCACAAGGTCTTATATATCTGTTTATACAAACAGATTAACTTATAACCACTGATTAAAGAGAATGGGGTGCGATGCAAACAGACATTAATTTTGCAGAGTTACAAATACTTTTAGCATTTATTTGATTTATTTAATATTTCTGCAACACATAAAGATTTTTAATTTTAATTAAAAGCAGTTTCTGTAAACAAGCAAAATAAAAGAGTTCCTGCAAACAAACAAAATAAAAGAGTTTCTACTTACCACCATGTTATCGTTGGTTGACTAAGGACGGTCCGTTGGTCTAGCGGTATAGTCACATCCACGCTCTCTTTGCGGAGCGTGTCATGAGACCAATCGCTGCAAAATCCGTACATTAGCCAGATCACCTCATCTGGCCGAATCCTTGCCTCCTCAAACTGTAACGGGGCGCTTGACTGGGGGTGGCTGTATGTGTATTTTTTAACAACAAAATTATTATTTCATTTAGTTAAATAATCAAATAATCAAATTTTATTTAGCCACTTCCGGTCAGAACCCTGTCACGTTCCGTTAGCTCAAAAAAAAAAATCATTGTAGACTCACCGTTTTGGGACTTCGTGTCTCGACGCACTTTTTCACTTTATAAGGATTTATGAGATTCGTTTTGTAAATGTTTAAAATGCCAATGAAAAATAAACAAGTATATTTAACACAAAAAAAAAATATAGATCACAAAAAAAAAAAAACAAATTTACATAGCTTATAACATTAAATTAATTAAAAATTATTTTGACAAGCAAATAATGTTTAGACAAACAATTGACAATCTCATAAATTCTAAATGAGTAATGATAGAAATTTACCGTTGATCGGGCTACCACCAGAACACAACTTTGGACACTTTTGTACGTAGATCTAAATGTTGTTTGGACGCGATTCTCACTTCGTACGAACGTATAATCGGTAACAAGCGTCCGTTTCATCTGTAGCAAGCACAAGATAATCGGATCTTCCACTGCCCATCATTGCTAAACTATACGCTTTGTTAGCACAGAACTCTCCAGCAAAGGGAACCAACTTCGCCTTTCCTTTCTTCGATTCGCGACCTACTACCTTATATAAATTCTTCTCAACTGAGATAGTACACTTATAGATCTCAGTTATAGTCAAAACGGTTGTCCCTTGCACATCATACCAAACATAGGTAGCGTCTTTCAAAATGTCCAAAACAGCTGCTTTGTCACTCTCATCGTCCTCACTACTCTCATCTGAACTCTCAGAATCTTCCAGATGTTTATCCTCCTTCGCTTCCTCCGACACCTTTTTTGCAGAACCATCCTCTTTACCTCCAGTTTCCAAGTCAACATCATCTCTTAACGCTTGATCAGACGAACTAATTCCACTCGTTGAAGAAGCGAGATTGTCATACACCTTCTCCGTCGATAGGTAGTGAGTTTCTTCTTGTTTCTCCTCCTCATCTTCGGAATTGCTATACGTACTTAAAAGCTCGCTTGCACTCTTGACAACTTTGGTCTCCCTCGCCTTTCCCCTCGCACTTCCTCTTCCTCTTGTGTTACCTCGCGCTCTTGTAGCCCCTCGTGGGTTTGTCGACTGTGCATCTTTCGCCTCGAAACGTAATCTTCGGCGCGTGAAAATATCATCAATCCGCTCCTCTGACAAATCTTTGAAAATCGATTCGCTTGCGTCAACCTTAGATTGCATACTGAAAGGGGGAGCTACTTGGCTCATCTCATATAACTCGTAAGAATGTCTAGTCACCGGACACTCAACCTTACGCGATGAAGGCGCCAGAACGTGCTCGAATCTCCGTGCTTGCCTTCCCGGTCCAATAAAAACCTTGTTTCGATCAGCCATAATTAATAGGTCTTGAAATGGAAAATATACTGAGTTTGGCTCACTCAATCTCAAACGCATCACTAACTCAAATTGAGGATCAAATTCCCGTTCCATACACTCCATTCTGCCCTCTCTTATCGTGTAGCAAATCTGAGTCTGCGAGTCAGTCACAAACGGACGATCCAACATCAAACGGTATGTCCTCGGGGGTGCTGTCATTTTGTGTGTTTTTATAACCCTATATTTGAAAATACAAATAGGTTAACATTTCTTTACGAACTTAACGGGTTTTTGAATTAAGTGAGAGTTTAATTGTTTTTCTTAAAATATAAAAATGAAATGACATGCAATGAGGTCCGATGTTAAATTGAAGAAAATTGAATCGTAGATTAAAAATTAAACGTGTTACGACGTGTCAAAATGACACGCCGGTAACAATCGGCCCCGTGAAAATTCGTGAAGTTCGTGTACAATTAGATTAATTACTCACTATACGTAGATGCGTCAAGTTTAGGGTCGAATGTACTACTATTGGACGGCAACCAAGGTGAAGCTCGTTACGTTATACCAGGAGATTGTTCATCTGGCATATGATCCAGTTCCTCTTATTCCGGGTCCGGACTCTCGTGGCGTTGAGCTGCAAAGTCAACCGGAATGGCTGAGCAGGTTTGCTTCTGGTCCATAGGTGCGTCGGTGGTTTTTTGGGCGCCACGACGAGTAATCCGCTCGTCGTCGGTTTGGGATAGCCGAGTTCTTCCTGGCTATCTCGATGCTTTTTGGAATAGCCGAGATTCGTGCGTGGCATATTCCCGAGGTCCGAGTGGAGATTTGCGTCACCTGATCTCGTCCCTGCTGCGATTAGTTGGAATAGCTGGGATTCGGTCATGGCGTATTCTCGAGTGGAGATGTGGCATCACTGGGACTCGTTCCTGATGTGGTCGTCTGGAATAGCCGGGATTCTCCTAAATCACCGATGTGTGATTTAAGGTGTGAGGTTATCACATGTGTCTTCGTTAGTAGCTATGGGCGATGTATCACTACTTCGGGGCTTTCAGGGTCATCGATGTCTTCGGAATCTTCTGCATCGATTTGTTCGGGTGTTCGGGGCGGCGATGGGGATTCTCGACGTCGTCGTCTCTGGGGTTGTGGGGGCGGGATATCACGGCGAATTGCTGGTCTGATGTCATCTTGGTGGACGCGGATAATGTTTCTGTCGCGTTCCACCACGTAAACACGTCCAGCACATACTTCCTGGATGTAGTAGGGACCGATCCATTTTACTGCAAATGCTGGGGGTACATCACCAACTCGATGCGGGTGATTTCTAATGAACACCTGCTGACCTTGTTCGTAGAGCGGCTCTTGGTCGGCACGATTATAGCGTTGAACGTATCTTAGTTGCCGTTCTCTAATTTCATTGAGCCGTTCTTCGCGATCGTCGTGTTGTGGGGCTTGGGCTGGGCGAGCTAGTTCGATTTCATGATCACCGGGACGCGGCAGTTCATATCCCAGGAGAGCGTGTCCTGGTGAGAAACCGGTGGCGGCATTGGCGCGGCTACGTAACTGGAAAAGAATGGGCTGTACGTGTTTGGCCCAATCATTTCCGGGCTCGCCCTGCATTTGTATTCTGAGGCACTTCTTCAGTTCTTGATTCCGACGTTCCGTAGGATTTGCCTGGGGGTGGTAAATGGGGGTGTAGAATGGAGTTGCTCCCCATAGGCGGCATTGCGTCTTCCATCGTCTTGAAATGAACTGCGGACCGTTGTCGCTGATGATTACCTTAGGGTAACCAAAACGTTGGAATTCCTGCTCTTCCATTAACCTTACTAAATTTGATGCACGGGCCTGGCCAACAGCAAATGCTTCAACCCATTTAGTAAATAAATCGGTAATTACTAGGATGTTCCGTTTTTTGGTCCGAGATTCGGGGAGTGGTCCCACCAGGTCGACGGCAACTGTGTGGAAGGGTGCAGTGGGAATCCGGGCTTTCGTGGGGGCTCGTGTCTGGTTTGGTCCTCGCTTTGTAGCTGTACAGATAAGACAGAATTTAATGTATTCACGTACCTCGGTTGCTATGTTAGGCCAATAATATTTGCTGCGGATGCTGCGTATGGTCTCGTCTCGGCCGGGGTGAATGCATTCGTCGTGTAACGCATGGAGTACTCTGGTGCGGGCTTCTTCTGGTACAAATAACGTGCGGTCTATGTCGCGGTTTGCTTTATGATAAAGATAACCGTTGACGATTTCGAAATTATCTTCATAATACTCGAAATCTTCGTGCTGTTCATCGTGCAGAATTTGGGATATTTCCTGAGTTTCGGCATCGTTATTCTGCGCCTCTTTTACTGATTGGGAAAGTGGGATGTTCAGCAGGTTGAGCGATGGAGGCAGGATTTCTTCAAGTTCAGCATTGTCCGTAACAGGAATGTCATCAGGGTTTCTGCTGAGTAGGTCCGGAAGTTCATTTTCTCTTCCCGGGCAATGAGAAATTTCAAAATCGAACGATTGCAACTGAAGAGCCCACTTCGTCAGTTTCGATTTAGTGTCTTTAAACTTGCTGAGCCACGTTAACGCTTTTGAGTCGGTTTTTACTTTAAAATGTCTACCTTCAAGCAGCGGGCGGTAGCGTTGCAGAGCCCACACTAATGCAAAACACTCCTGTTCGTTGACGTGGTATTTCCTTTGGGTAGCATTAAATTTCGCCGAGTCGAAGCTTATCACACACTTTTCCCCGTCTTCCCTCGTTTGATATAATACGGCGGCAATTCCTTGTTGCGACGCATCTGTTTGTACGGTAAAGTTTAATCCGTGTACGGGCCGGTGTAATTGTAGCGGCTCTTGAATTTTCTGCCGGAGATTTTGCATTGCCGCGGTGGCTTCGTCAGTCCATTTGAACGGTCGTGTTGTGGCTGTTAATTCGTTCAGAGGCGCGACGGTTTCCGCGAAACGGTTTACATACTGCCGGATCCAATTGCAGAGGCCTAAATATCTCCTTAATTGTCGTCTTGTTTTTGGGGTTGGGTAATCCTGTATCTGTTGGATGTGTTTTACCAGCGGGCGCGTAACATCAACATCCACCATATGTCCCAGATACTCCAGAGTACTTTTCCCGAAAGTACACTTATCCTTTCCGAGCCGAAGGTTGTACTGATCCAGGCGTTCCAATACAAGGGTTAAGTGACGTAGATGCTCTTCTTGCGTTTCGGAGAAAATTATGATGTCATCGAGGTATACGATAGCAAAGTCGTGTAACATTCCTGATAGTACTTCCTGGCTCATAATCCTCTGGAATGTCGCGGGTGCATTTTTTAAACCAAACGGCATTACGCGAAACTGGTAGTGTCCGCCGTCCGGAGTGCTAAATGCGGTGTACCGTTTAGATTGTGCATCCATAGGAATTTGCCAGTATCCGCTCTTCAGGTCCAAGGTCGAAAAAACGCGCGCATCTCCTAAATCGCGAAGAGCCTCTTGGATAACTGGCATCGGTGTTGGCTCGGATACAGTAGCGTCGTTTAGGCGTCGGTAGTCGACGCAAAATCTATTCTCGCCGTCTTTCTTCTTTACCAACACGATCGGCGATGCATACGGACTGCTTGAAGGTTCAATAATTCCTTGAGCCAGAAGTTCGGTAATTTGCTTATCGATTTCCTGTTTTTTCGCGGGGTTAACTCGGTACGGTCGTAATCGGATTGGGTTCTGATGTTTCAATTGGATCCGGTGTTCCGTTGAGTGAGGGAAGTCAGCGAATTGGTCGCGAGGTTGAAAAGTCAGCGCGAATCTTCGTGTTATATCCTCAAACTGAGTTTTCATATTACCTCTGAAGTCGTGATCTAGGTCCAATGGAATATCCTTTTCAGCACTTCGTGTGTTTCCCGTCCAATTAATTGTTTGGCGTAGGCCTGTGCCTAAATGAATGCAGTTCTTCCTAAAATCGATTATAGCTTCGTGCTTTTTGAAGAAAGTCATTCCGAGAATGCAGTGATAACGAAGGTCCGGCATCACGAATAACTCTTCTTTATATTCCATATTTCCTAAGGTGAAATGAAGAGTTGTTAGTCCCGTGATTTCAGCAGTGGCGTCGCGTTTGGCGAGGACAGTTTTCAACTTCATCGGCATGATTGTTGATACTAATTGGAGGTGCACGTAGTTCTCTGTTTCGCCGGAATCGAGAAGGCATTCATATGTTTTACGGTTTATACAGATTGGGACCACGGCTAAAGGTTGATTCTTCCTCGGCGCAATAGCGGAAACTGGCGTCGGCAACGGGATTTCGTCGTTTTTATCGCACGTTTGCGCTACATCTCGATCGGTGTTCACAAGTTGAAGAGCACTGGGAGTCGGAGTCCGTGAGAAAAATCGAGGTCGTCTTCGAGGGTGTTTCCGTTTACGCGTTTTCTCTACGTGTCGCGGTTCTGACACGCTGCGGTGGCGTTTCCCGAGCGCTGCGGGCAGTCGCGGTGCCAGTGTTTTCCTTGGCCGCAGATTTCGCATGTCGCCGGTGTCCTTCTTCTGGTAGAAGGTCCTGGTGGACTACTCGGGCGAGGATTGGTACTTGTTTGCTGGGTAGGACTTGTGCGGCCTTGATAGTTGCGCGGCTGGCGTGGATTTTGTTCCTGAGATCGTGAATCGGGATTAGGTTGATGCGGCGAACGTGGTCTGTTTTGATTAATATTATTCAAATTCGACTGACGATCTCGGGTTTCGAAGTTGGAACGATTTTCTCGACGTTCATAGGTCGGGTTGCGGTGGGTGTTATGTTCATCCTTCCTCCATTGGTTACGATGATAACTTTTATTCGGTGATCGATTTGGTGGCGGAGTATTATGCTGGCTCGGTTTAACATACGGTGCGTAATTTCTTAATTGGCCGTTGCTTTGATGTTCGCGTCTCTTCGGCGGGGAATGTGTAGTTGAGGTTGTTGGCACATTGTTTGCTAAGGAGAGACGAACGGCTTTCCTAACAAACTCCTCGATGGTTAGCGGTTTCGTTATTAATTCAGATTTTAATCTATCTGATGATAACCGCCACAATATCAACGTCTTGTATTCTTCGGAATCAGTCTTTCCATGTCGGCTGAATAGTAACTGTTTCCGCATGGCGAACGCACCAGATGATCTACTGCCTTGTTTTTCAGTTAGCAATTCAATCGTTTCCTCATACCGAATGACGTTGGGGTCGATAGCACTGCACAGAAGGTCCTTGGCGGTTTCCCACGGCATATCCTCTTGGAAATAGAACCCATATTCCGGTATAAGCTGCGGCTCCATCCGAGCTAACGTGCGGAGATTTTTCTCCCTATCTGATAACTGGAGGCCTTGGAATTCCTTCTGTAGTGAATCCAGAAAAGGTTTCGGGTTCCTTCTATCAAATTTCTCGATGTAGACGGGATCGTTGTGTTTTAATCCACGTAAGGCTTCAATCAACTGGCTATCGCGATGTTCACTGCGAGCTTCATCAATCCGTCGTCTTTCTTCGCGTTCCCGAAGAATTTCTTGGTATTCGCGGTCCGTGAAACCGTGATCGCAGCGGGGTTTTTCGGTGTAAGGGTAATGCACGTCAGCAGGATGCCTTCTGCCGTCGTAAGGGTGATAATTATCCTCATATCTCAGCGGCGGTAATCTCCTGGATTCGCCGTGGGCGGGATAATAATCGCGATCTCTGTAATCGCGAGGCTGCCGGTGGACTTCCGCGTGACTTCGTCGGTTCTCTTCTTGACTGTCGTTTTCCGCGGGCATCCTAGACAAATCTTCAGCTAACTCATTCAGCGGGTTTGATTGATTGCCGGCGTTTTGTGAAGTCCTGGAGTCGGGTCGAGTGTTTTCTGTGTTCGGCGGTGCACTTGATTCCGTGTTTTGTGTATTATCTAACTCGATGGTAGGTCCGGGCTGTGTTTTTGACATTGATCGCGTATCTACCATGGTTGAATTTATTCCGTGTGTGAATAAAAAAAAATTTGAAAAATTTATACTATTATAATAGACGTTTCGGCCCCGTTTAGTTTCTCGAGACTTTACTTTGAGTTTGTTTAGTTAAATGCTTAAGAAGGCAGAATTCAAAATAAAACAAATAAAACAAATACACACGCACACACAATATCACTGTGAATATCACTTATTACACAAAAAAAAAATTACGAGACACAATACACTTCACTTGTTCTGAAATATGAAGTATTAGCGAGTATACAAAAATAAGTTATCCAGTAGGGTGAATCGTAAAATGAACAAAATTTTAATTAATGATTTCCAAAAAAAAAAAATATATATGCTTAGTACATTAACTAAATTCACGACATTAGTCCGTGACACAAAATCCAATAAACATAATCAGGGTCGTGGGCGTACTCGAACCATATGAGTTGGGCGCCAATTGTAACGGGGCGCTTGACTGGGGGTGGCTGTATGTGTATTTTTTAACAACAAAATTATTATTTCATTTAGTTAAATAATCAAATAATCAAATTTTATTTAGCCACTTCCGGTCAGAACCCTGTCACGTTCCGTTAGCTCAAAAAAAAAAAATCATTGTAGACTCACCGTTTTGGGACTTCGTGTCTCGACGCACTTTTTCACTTTATAAGGATTTATGAGATTCGTTTTGTAAATGTTTAAAATGCCAATGAAAAATAAACAAGTATATTTAACACAAAAAAAAAATATAGATCACAAAAAAAAAAAAACAAATTTACATAGCTTATAACATTAAATTAATTAAAAATTATTTTGACAAGCAAATAATGTTTAGACAAACAATTGACAATCTCATAAATTCTAAATGAGTAATGATAGAAATTTACCGTTGATCGGGCTACCACCAGAACACAACTTTGGACACTTTTGTACGTAGATCTAAATGTTGTTTGGACGCGATTCTCACTTCGTACGAACGTATAATCGGTAACAAGCGTCCGTTTCATCTGTAGCAAGCACAAGATAATCGGATCTTCCACTGCCCATCATTGCTAAACTATACGCTTTGTTAGCACAGAACTCTCCAGCAAAGGGAACCAACTTCGCCTTTCCTTTCTTCGATTCGCGACCTACTACCTTATATAAATTCTTCTCAACTGAGATAGTACACTTATAGATCTCAGTTATAGTCAAAACGGTTGTCCCTTGCACATCATACCAAACATAGGTAGCGTCTTTCAAAATGTCCAAAACAGCTGCTTTGTCACTCTCATCGTCCTCACTACTCTCATCTGAACTCTCAGAATCTTCCAGATGTTTATCCTCCTTCGCTTCCTCCGACACCTTTTTTGCAGAACCATCCTCTTTACCTCCAGTTTCCAAGTCAACATCATCTCTTAACGCTTGATCAGACGAACTAATTCCACTCGTTGAAGAAGCGAGATTGTCATACTCCTTCTCCGTCGATAGGTAGTGAGTTTCTTCTTGTTTCTCCTCCTCATCTTCGGAATTGCTATACGTACTTAAAAGCTCGCTTGCATTCTTGACAACTTTGGTCTCCCTCGCCTTTCCCCTCGCACTTCCTCTTCCTCTTGTGTTACCTCGCGCTCTTGTAGCCCCTCGTGGGTTTGTCGACTGTGCATCTTTCGCCTCGAAACGTAATCTTCGGTGCGTGAAAATATCATCAATCCGCTCCTCTGACAAATCTTTGAAAATCGATTCGCTTGCGTCAACCTTAGATTGCATACTGAAAGGGGGAGCTACTTGTCTCATCTCATATAACTCGTAAGAATGTCTAGTCACCGGACACTCAACCTTACGCGATGAAGGCGCCAGAACGTGCTCGAATCTCCGTGCTTGCCTTCCCGGTCCAATAAAAACCTTGTTTCGATCAGCCATAATTAATAGGTCTTGAAATGGAAAATATACTGAGTTTGGCTCACTCAATCTCAAACGCATCACTAACTCAAATTGAGGATCAAATTCCCGTTCCATACACTCCATTCTGCCCTCTCTTATCGTGTAGCAAATCTGAGTCTGCGAGTCAGTCACAAACGGACGATCCAACATCAAACGGTATGTCCTCGGGGGTGCTGTCATTTTGTGTGTTTTTATAACCCTATATTTGAAAATACAAATAGGTTAACATTTCTTTACGAACTTAACGGGTTTTTGAATTAAGTGAGAGTTTAATTGTTTTTCTTAAAATATAAAAATGAAATGACATGCAATGAGGTCCGATGTTAAATTGAAGAAAATTGAATCGTAGATTAAAAATTAAACGTGTTACGACGTGTCAAAATGACACGCCGGTAACAAAACCAAGTGCCTGCGGAGACAGCATTCCCTCTTCCACAACCAGCTTTTGGACATTTGAACCGTCCACAGCCGTGCTGACCAACTGTATACAATTTGGTCGGAACACGATGGACCCGACAGAACGGAGATGTTGTTGGCAGCAAGCCTTGGCCTTTCGCCCAATCAATGCTTGCAGCAGCCGTAGGCAGACTTCGCGCATTCCACAAAACGTATTCGTATTCCATTATAACTGGAATAAAAGAAACATTAGAAAAATAATACAGAAATTTAATAGACAACTTACCCAAAGACGAAAACACACTTTTACTCTCAACTAAAAAGTAACGAGCAAACTGGGGCACAGAGAAATTGTAAATAAATTTACAAACAAAACATTCAAAACTCGTACCAATTGTCTATACAATAAAAGTTCACAGATAACCTTAATAGAGTGTTTATTTCGACACGCCACTCCTTCAGTTGCGGTGGGACGATGAACTAATGAAAATACGCATTTTTAACGTGGCCCCAACATGTGATGTTTTCATGAAGAAAAAGATATAAAATTCGCAATTTCACTACTCAAATCGTAAGTTAAAATCATTATTAGTCGATTGTAGTTGTTAGTTTACAAGTTGTTGTACACAGAAACTCGTAGTTTGAGCGAGTTTTCCGTCGAATATGGAGACTTTAAGGGGGCATAACTTTTCCCCCTTACGTTTCCGCGGGTTAAAACGTACATTTCTGAACTCGGCTCAAAAAACTATGTCTTCAAAACAAATTTCAGCCCCCGGGTCCATTTACCCTAAAGTAAACACCAGCCCTTACTTTTATCAAGGTACACTGACTGGCGCTGTATATTTAAATTTCCTCCAAAATGAACTTCCAGAATTATTAGAAGAAATTCCGCTAAATGAGAGAGCAATGATGTGGTGGCAACATGACGGTGCACCCCCTCACTATTCTCGACGAGTGAGTGAGCATATTGATACTACTTTCCAAGGACGCTGTATCGGACGAAATGGTACGATACATTGGCCAGCGAGATCCCCAGATATTACACCTTTGGATTTTTTCCTTTGGGGGTATTTAAAAGATGTCGTATATACCGCACCACCTACAGATCTGGAAGATTTGCAGAATCGAATCGTAGCAGCATGCCGAACAATTACTGCAGATATGGTGAGAGCAACTTGCACAAGAAACCTTATGGCAAGACTTGAATTTTGTGTTAATGAATGTGGAAATCAATTTGAACATCTTATAGCCTGAATCCTTATCGTACAACTTTTATTAATTAGTTTGTTATTTTTGTTTGTTAATTTGTTCGTTGTTTTTATATACACTGTTCTTTTGTTTTTCTAAAAACAATATATGAATAATATGGTATCGCTGTATTTGTCTTTCAATCACTTTTCCAAAAATCTATAAATATACGGGGTGTCCCATTTTAAATTCTGAAGTTGATGTCATTTTCTCGGAAATGGAGAAACGGAAATGAAATCTATGTATGTAGAAAGGGGCATCATTTCAAACCATTTAAAGCCACCAAATTTCATTTTCGTACTACTAACCGTTTTCGAGATATCGGCTGTCCACTACCTCGTGGGACACCCTGTATATATATATATATATATATATACCGGGTGACCCAGCGATCTGTAAAAGCCCCATAACTTATTTGCTATTTGAGATATCGACTTCTAATTTTCATGAACTGGTACCCACACCTATTCTACATATTTTAAAAATATGAGTGTTTTTGTACAGGGTGTCCCAGTATAAATAACAGATCAAAGTTATGTTTTTTAAATGGAACACCCTGTATTTTATACTTTATTTTTAATCCCCTTAAGAATCTGATAAAAATAGTATAAGATACTATGGGTCTATTATGGACGGTTGGTTAGTTATGAGCAAATTTGTGCCAAAAACATGTACACATTGAAAACATTGCAGAAGCGTTCCTAGCAAAGCTAGCATCATTTTTTATACACTAGAAAATTTTCCACGTCATGAAGAATAATACACATCGGCTTTGGTCTTTTTTTGTTCATACTGCTATACAGGGTGTCAACATACGCAAAACAATGGATAACTATTTTTTTCAAATGGAACACCCTATATACGTTATCACCAATCTATGGCATTTTTGATAAGCTTTCTAATGATATACAGTTTTTATAACAAAATATTAAGGATTCTTGAGATTTATCCATAAAAACATTTTTCTTTTGTCACCTCCTGCTCATTTTTGGATTTTCAGCCAAAACTATCCATTTTCTGGAAAAGTAATAGGAGACAAAGTTGTAGAGCGGAAAATTTCCGATCGATATGGATCTTTCAAATTTTCAGATAATGCGTACATTGCCCGCCAAAGCGCGCAAAATCGTGACCGTATATACATATATTTAAATTTTTTATTAATAAATTGCACTATACTTTATTTTCCGCACCCTCTAGCGGAAAAACTGGAAATTATAGGGAAATTCAAATGTCCAATATCGATTGAAAATGTTCCGCTCTACAACTCTTAATAGAAGCAATTTTTGCCCAAAATGCATAGTTTTCGCTAAAAATGAAAATTGAAAATGTTTGTATCAATTTTCGCGTTTTTTATTGGTTTTTTGAATTTTCAGCGAAAACTATGCATTTAGAGCAAAAATTGCTTCTATCAAGAATTGTAGAGCGGAACATTTTCAATCGATGTAGGTCATTTGAATTACTCTACAATTACCTGTTTTTCCGCTAGAGGGCGGGGAAAATAAAGTATAGTGCAATTAATTAATAAACAATTTGAAAAAAACGCTAAAATGCAAATACAGTCACGATTTTGCGCACTCTGGCCGGCTATCCAGGAATTATTGGAAAAGTCGAAAGACCGATATCTATCGAAAATTTTCTGCTCTACAACTTTGGTCTCTTATTACTTTTTCAGAAAATTGATAGTTTTGGCTAAAAATCCAAAAATGAGCAGGAGGTGACAAAAGAAAAATGATTTTATGGATAAATCTCAAGAATCCTTAATATTTCATTATACAAATTGTACATCATTGGAAAGCTTATTAAAAATTCCATGCATTGGTGGCAAGATATACAGGGTGTTCCATTTGAAAAAAAATAGGTATCCATTGTTTTGCGTATGTTGACACCCTGTACAGCAGTATGAACAAAAAAGAACCAAAGCCGATTTGTATTATTCTTCATGATGTGGAAAATTCTTTAGTGTATAAAAAATGACGCTAGCTTTGCTAGGAGCGCTTCTGCAATTTTTTCAATGTGTCCTTGATTGGGTCACAAATTTGCCCATAACTAACCAACCGTCCATTATAGACCCATGATATCTTATACTATTTTTATCAGCTTCTCAAGAGGGTTGAAAATACGGTATAAAATATAGGGTGTTCCATTTAAAAAAACATAACTTTGTTCTGTAATGTATACTGGGACACCCTGTATAAAAACATTTATATTTTTAAATTATGCAGAATAAGTGTGGGTACCAGTTCAAGAAAACTAGAAGTCGATATCTCAAATAGCAAATAAGTTATGGGGCTTTTACAGATCGCTGGGTCACCCGGTATATATATATATATATATATATATATATATATATATATATATATATATATATATATATATATATATACATCTGACTATCAATGTGACGGCTTTTGATAGTGTTTACGTTAAATTATTACGTATTCCAAGGCCCAAACCGACCTCACATGACTTTATAATTATTTTGGATTTTTTTAAGTACTATCAACTTGACGGCTTTTAAAAGTCAGTGAATGTGACGACTGAAATATACGTTTTTGTATACTTTCATGTCATTGAAACGACCAAATTATTGTTGTGACGGCCGGCAATGTTGCCAAACTTCTATTACATGATATAAAATATATTAATCATTCTTCTTGAAGTTTGTGATTTTTTGCTGCTTTCTCTATGAATTTATAAGATAGACATATGCGGAAGGTATCTTGTATATATTAAGAATGTACATATAATTTTTTCTGTAGCCGTCCCGAAAATAAAACTTTTGGTATGATTTATTAAATCGAAAGTACCACTTAACATAAATCGTACTGAAAGTAGCTGTTTTCGGGACGATTTTTTTTCACTTTCGGAACGATTTCTTTACTTTCGGGACGATTTTAGGTAAATAAAACGGCTGCAGAAAAAATATTGTACCTAACACGTTCCAAATGTGATTTTACGGGACTCGCATGATTTCCTATTCATCCCGTAAAATATCACTTTCGGAACTTGTTACGTAAATTACTATTAATTCAAAAAGTTGAACCAGAGTTAAATGGTGAATCTATTTAATAAATGAAAATTCAGTATTTAAAATTTCTTCTCAAACTGTTAGTAAATCGTATAAAAACAACATTATTATTAATATGCTCATAAAAAATAACTAGTAGTTCAAGTTAGTAAAACATAAACTAAAATTGGTTACTGTTGAATTATTCAGGTAAACAGGAGAAATTTGAGAAACACAAAATAGTAATTTACGTAACAAGTTCCGAAAGTGATATTTTACGGGATGAGTAGGAAGTTTCCAGGACGAGCCATAGGCGAGTCCTGGAATCCCGTAAAATCACTTTTGGAACGAGTTACGTACAATATTTTTTCTGCAGCCGTTTTTTTATGTTAAAAAACCTAAAACACACACGAATGTTATATGACAAGCGCTGTCATAATTAAATACGAAGTTCATGTTTTTGTCAAGGCCGCCTAGATATATACGCAAAATCGTCCCGAAAGTAACAAAATGCGCCCCGAAAGTATAGAAATCGTTCCGAAAGTGAAACAAAATCGTACCGAAAATAACAACTTTCGGAACGATTTATATAAAGTGGTGCTTTCGATTTAATAAATCGTACCGAAAGTTTTATTTTCGGGACGGCTGCAGAAAAATATATATATATAAATTTTAGCAATCTCACTTGTTGCAGATGCATGAAATAAATATAATAAAGACGAAAATAGCTTGAATATATGAATATTGAAAAAACATATTTTAAACTTGTCTAACCTTCAAATTACGAAATTGTACCTTTTTTCGTTGAAAATTAGTACAAAAATATTGAATTTTTTTGTATCCAAAAGTGAAATTTTTTTAACTTCGAACTTAATAGCTTGTAGATACCTATTTTTATAATTATTCGGTATATATTCACTTACTACAAATTACACTCAATAATACGACAGTATAATTTTTAGTTATTTAAAAAATGTATATTTATAATAACACAATACAAAAATATTACAAAATAATTGAACTAATTATAATTTGACTTATTTATAATATAAAGTTTTAGTAAAGCGCACTAGATGTTATTTACATTTTCCAGAGTACTTATTTTGCACGAAAACTTTAATTTTTAACCAATTTTTATTGTGCAGAATTTGTTGATTTTTGTTTTATAAGATCTTCACATTCCTGTCTTTTAGGAGCTATTTTCATTTTAATATTTTGTACAAAAAATGTGCATACTATTTTTTTCTGTTCTTCCGTTCATTTAATTAAAATTCGGCTCCTCTTTGTATTGGCTCGATTTGGAACTGCTGCTTCATTTGCTACAATCTCCTCTATTTCTTCGGTTTCAATCGGTGCAATTTCTTCAGTAGTTCCTTTTTCAATCCCTGTCTCATCATCTAGAAGGTCTTCCTCCAAATTAATTTCTATATCATCTAATGTTTTTCCTTTGAATTCTCCGACTGTGCCATTTTCCATAAGAAGTAATATTTTCGCAATTTTAGATGTTTGGTAAACATCATCTGGAAGTCTGTAATTTTGTCGGTGAATACCAAGTGTATGGCCCATAAATGTAGACAATTGCTCTAAATCAGTTTCTGACATATTAAAGAGTTGACATAAAGTGGCAAGGTGTTTACGTAACTTAGTACAAGTTATACCTTTGGGATTTTTTGCGCCACTACGAATAGCATATTTTTGTAACACCTTATACCCACTAAGCGGTTCGGAACTTTTCATATTCGAAAACAAATATGGATTTTTCTTCATTAAAAACTGATTTCTAAACTTTATAATAACCTCAATATGGTCTTGAACATCGTTACTTATTAGTACTGGGACACCGCGATCTCTTTTACCACGAATGACTAGTCGTTTAAATCTTTTCATTAATATTTTTTCTGTAGGTGATATGGCTTCTTCAAATTCTTCGTAGTTCTTGCTTGTATCTTTAAAGCAACGTTCATAAGTTGTTAGCAGCAGTCTTTGTAATTCACCCGGTCTTCGCCTATTTAACAGAATGATTCGACAGTAACAAGTTTCAACTAAAGTAATAAAATCATTTTTAGTGCCACAACTTGCAGATAATTTTGTTGCTGCTTCTATTCCAGATTTAGTTAGAAAATCCTTGAATAATTTTAAGTCAGATGCTAATGGTATTATTGTTATTTTATTCCACTTGTTCATATGTAAATCACTTGCAGCTTGAGAAGAAATTTCAAATTTCCAATTTTCATTTATTAAATGAATTAAAGTTCTTAACTCTGCTTCAACTTCCGCAGTTGAAATTTGTCCATATACATCATTTTTTCTTAAAGCAGACATTATTGCAATATTGCAACATTGTTTAAGAGTTGTTCCAATATTCATAGCATATGATGGGGATTTATACACTTCTTCTTTATCGTCATACTTGGCAACTTGTTTTGTTGCTTGAATTAGAAGATCAAAATTTTGTGGTCTAAGGATTTGAAATAAATTTCCGAGGGTCGAATTAATCTTTTTAACTTCAATTACTAGCCTGGCCAGTTCCCTCATTTTTCTGGAAACTACATTTATAAAATGTACTTCTCTGTGAATCTTAAGGTAACGAGCACCAAATGCACAAATTAGTGGGTCTTTCTTCGCTGTTAATGATATTATATCTGCTCGCATTTTAGGAAAAACCTTATTTTGTAAGTCCTTATCAGCAACCAAGTGTCGAATCATAAAATTTTGTGCATCTGTTTGGCAGTTTTTTGTTGACAAATTTTCATGACAAGTTTTTCTATGTCTCCATAGTTGTTTTTTGGAATAAAATCCCAAACAATGGGTGCATGGTAACAGTTCATTATGTTGAGTGTTTTTCTTAACCGGCTTTTGTACTTGGCTAGAGTTTAAATAGTTTCCTTTTTTTCTCAAAGAAGTCAGCAAGTTTCTTCTTGTTTTATTTTTTGATGGATATGATAATATTTTCTGAACTTCTATCTCAAGGGAATGGTTCCTAATTACATGCCTTGCGAAACATTGCACTAATTGTTCACAATAAAAACAAAAGTCTTTCTGTCGAAACCGTTTTCCATATAAAATGTTGTCATCTCCTTCAAGTATAGTTTTTTGTTTTGTATTGTCAAGATTAGATGAAGAAGTGTCTTCGGAAGTGGATATTTTAGGAAATGCTTCATTAGAATTGCATACGGTCATTTTTTTCTCTGCAGATTTTTCATTCAATTCAAGCGATTCCTCAGTATAATCTGTACTCTAAAAAAAAGCATAATTATTCAAACTTTTCGGAATTTCTATTTGATTTTTCAGGAACCGGCATAGTAACTTCATTATTTGTTTCGTCTTTATTTGGCAATAATGGTTTATTACAAAACCAAGAGCGTTTAATTTTCTTGCTGTTTGAAGAACAAACATTGTACTGAAAAAGAGATATAAATTTATGGACACTAATATATTTGATGAATATAATTGCAATTTTAAGAGAAACGCAATTCGTGACTAACATTGACTTTTTAAGAGAATTTTAGATTCATCAATAAAGATGGAATAAATATACAGGTTAAATTACAATTTACTTACATATTCTTGAGGAAATAACCGCGATCTAAATTCTTCCGACATCGTTTACGAAATGCTGCTGCAATATCACTGAAATAATTCACACTAACTTCGTTCACTTACAACGTGATTGCGCGTTTGCCGTGGTGGCCGTCCGGTCCACCGTGGTCTATGCTAGGAAAATATATACAAAACTATACGCACTTCGCAGCGCCCTCAACGAATGCGGAATTATGGTGAAGTACAAATATACAGAAAATTTATCCTGGGCTCAAATCGACGGCCAACAAATGCAGTTCTAGGATCACATTATAAAATGATGAACAGAATAGCATAGGTTGTTATTTGACGGCCATATATGGCCGCCATATGCACCCGGCCGTCGGTTTGAATGCAAATTGATAATGTATGGCCGTCGCATTGGTAGTCGTATATATATATATATATATATATATATATATATATATATATATATATATATATATACAGGGTGTGGCACTTAAGACGCCTCGGACCATAGCTCCTTTACGATAAAAGCTATCGAAAAAAATCTAAGAACAAAGTGATGCATAGTTACCGTCGCTATGTTTCAAAAATATTTCTAATCATCAGTGGCGTGCCGTACTCCAGTGGCGTACCAAACTTATGTTTGTTTAAATGGAATGCCCTATTTTTTATTGCAGATTTGGAAAGTGCTCGACGAGTACTTATTTTTTTATCTAACATGTTATACCCTTCACTTTAGCGGTTTCGCTGTTATAACCCCTTCTTTCAAAATTGCGCCCCATTTTTGAGATTTTTTTGTAGAGAAACTATTTGACGCCGGCGCCTAAATTTTGAATAGAGGTACAGGTTAAGACCTCGTATACCTTCATATAATTTTTTTTCGGGTAATTTATGGAAAAAAAATAATTTTTGATTGATCTTCGCATGTTGTCATTTTTTCCGAAAATTTCAAATGGCACCCCCCTAAAAAAATTACGGCGTTGTACAGCCAAAACTCTAAATTTTTCATTGGTGTAAAAAAAATTACACATTGCATAACAAAATTTCTGAGAAAAAAGGAATTTCATCGCAAATGTCGGGAAACGTTTTCCGTTCCCAAGTGTGCCATGAGAAAACAAATACACAAATACGGTCAACATAATAGTATAATAGTATAATAAATAGGTACTTATTCAACATGATATGAAAAATGCAGATAAAGAAAATTTAACAACTTAAACTAAATGTTCGAAATGACGACCTTCCTGCTGGAGGCATAACCGCAACTTCGACTCACAGGCTCTAGACACTGCCCTAAGGACTTCTGGTGATATACCGCGGAAAGCCGCGCGGATTCTCTCCCTCATATCCTCGACAGTAGTTGGTACCGTCCTGTAAACCTCGTCTTTGATATGGCCCCAAAGGAAGAAGTCAAGGGGAGTGAGGTCTGGTGATCTTGGCGGCCACCTCACAGGACCCCCACGATCAATCCAGGAGTCCGGAAACGTTTCATCGAGAAATTCCCGAACGACACAGCTATTATGTGCAGGAGCTCCATCGTGCTGGAAAACTATCTGTCGAAGAGCGGCTAGAGGGACATTTTCCAAGAGATCATCCAAGTCGTCGCGAAGGAACCTCAAATAACTGTTGCCGTTCAGGTGCCCTTCGATGAAATAAGGACCCAAAAGGTGTTCTTCAAATTATGCCTCCCCAAACATTCAGCGACCATCTTTGCTGGTGGTTTATCATTCGCATGGCTTGTGGGTTTTCATCGGCGTAATAATGGTAGTTGTGGCGATTGACATGGCCATTTCTATGGAACGTTGCTTCATCAGAAAATAATACGCGCATAAGAAATGATTCCTCCTGCTCAATTTTGTTGATAGCCCACATGCAGAAATCTTGCCTCGCATGAAAATCTTGAGGTTGCAATTCTTGGTGCAGTTGAATCTTAAATGGACGGAATTTGTACTTTTTAAGAACACGATGTACGGATCGCGTTGAAATATCGTGATTCCTACTAATATCACGGATACTGGTATGAGGATCTTCAATAACTGCCTCCAGAACCTGCAGTTCATTATTTTCGGTAATAACTGCCTTCTTTCTAACTCTCCTTGGCCGATATCTCCCAGCGTACACTTGTGATGCCAAGAAACAATTCATGTTACATTCTCCAAGAATAAATATCATGTCAACCATTTCCTCTTGAGTTCGGAACATTTTTAGAACGTTTATCAAAAATGACTTATGGCTGCTACTGACGTCTAATAATTTACTTTGACAATTACCAATCTTTTGTTTTCTCATGGCACACTTGGGAACGGAAAATGTTTCCCGACATTTGCGATGAAATTCCTTTTTTCTCCGAAATTTTGTTATGCAATGTGTAATTTTTTTTACACCAATGAAAAATTTAGAGTTTTGTCTGTAAAACGCCGTAATTTTTTTAGGGGGGTGCCATTTGAAATTTTCGAAAAAAATGACAACATGCGAAGATCAATCAAAAATTATTTTTTTTCCATAAATTACCCGAAAAAAAATTATGTGAAGGTATACGAGGTCTTAACCTGTACCTCTATTCAAAATTTAGGCGCCGGCGTCAGTTAGTTTCTCTACAAAAAAATCTCAAAAATGGGGCGCAATTTTGAAAGAAGGGGTTATAACAGCGAAACCGCTAAAGTGAAGGGTATAACATGTTAGATAAAAAAATAAGTACTCGTCGAGCACTTTCCAAATCTGCAATAAAAAATAGGGCATTCCATTTAAAAAAACATAAGTTTGGTACGCCACTGGAGTACGGCACGCCACTGATGATTAGAAATATTTTTGAAACATAGCGACGGTAACTATGCACCACTTTGTTCTTAGATTTTTTTCGATAGCTTTTATCGTAAAGGAGCTATGGTCCGAGGCGTCTTAAGTGCCACACCCGGTATATATATATATATATATATATATATATATATATATATATATATATATATAATATCCAGAAGGGGAGTAACGCCGTTGAATTTAAAATATGTAGAAATTGAATAACGGGTATTACGGCGGAGGGCTTAGTGGAGAAAGTAGAAACTCTTTTTTCACGTGTAATATTTCGCAATTGGTTTTATTGCTTCATCAGACACAACTAAAAATTAAGAGTAGAATAAACAATTTGACAGTGATTATGAAGTTAACATTCTATGAGTTAAATGAATTTACCAATTTTGGTTTGAAATTTACATTCTATAAAAAAAAAATAATATAAAATAGTATATAAAAAAAACTTACGAATTGAGTGATTAGGGTGTAACTAGCTAGACATGCCTTACAGATTAACATGGTAACATCAACGGTGGTGGACAATTACCAACATGGTACATGGTGCAGCAACACACGGTGAAAACATGTTAAAATCGGGGAACATGAGGACTATCGTCCATCTCCCGAGCGGTTAAAAAATATATTACTTGTAATGATCAATTTATAAAACTGTTTGTAATAAACATTTTTTGAAAACTTGTGTATGTAATAAAATTAAAAAAATTAACGTTAAGTTGTTCGTTAATTGCGTGTTGAAAACAAAATGGAAACGATGAGAAAGGTAAAATTGCAAAAAACATTGATTAGGAAAACGAAAAACGGGAACGACGAATCGGTGTTATCATGTGGGTTTTGGTCGGGAAAGAAACGGCGGTAAGTCACGAGCGTGGCTGTCAACATTTAAAAACTGGCGCGATGTTAGGTTACCGAGTGAGCCGGGGAGAATTGTATGTGAGGTTGCCTAGATGTACGAGCGTGAGGTATATGTTATAGACGTTCGTAATTTCCAAAATGGTTAAGATTGAGTAACCACTTTATTTACTCTTCCGGACAGGCAACAGGGATGATGAAGGCCACGTAAGTAACATTTGGTTTATATGGGGTTTTGTTTTGTTTAGCGTAGAAATTGGTATCTCAACGGGTAATATTTACAGTCAAATTTAGGGAATGTTTGAAGTGATAAAAAACTAAGGGGTTATGTTTTGTGTTGGTAGGTTCGGGGAAATACTACCGGAACTACCACCTACATTTAATAAATTGGCGTAAATGCTGCTGAGGCCGGATACATCAGTTCTTGCGTTCATTGTATTAGGAGTAATGAAAATGTGAGCCATTTCAAGAAAAAGCCTATTATGTAAATTAGGGTCGGAGTCTAAAATTTTAATTCTATCATAGTCCATGCGGTGGTCGTGCGTGTTGGAATGTTCGGCAAGAGCGCAGGAATGTTTCCCTAAACGGGAGTCGCTTCTGTGTTGAATAACGCGATTTTTTAGCCATTGTGCTGTTTGGCCAATGTAACAACGATCACAATCTGCACATGGAATACAGTAAATTAAACATGATTTAAATTTGTTCTCGGTATTAGATTTTAGTTGTGAAAAAAGGTTGTTGACAGATTTAATACTATATGGTGCAATTTTTAAGTCTTCTTTTTTTAAAATGTTGATTAGTTGGGGTGTGAGTTCTAGAATGTGGGGTAGTTTCCTGTATTTGATAATTGCAGGTGTGTTGGATGGAATATTCGATGGGTCAGGAGGCAAGGGAGTAACTGGAGCAAAGGAGCGGTGGAATAAAATGTTATTTATTAAGGTGGGTGGATAACCGTTGTTTAGCAAGAGTGATTTTAATTTGTTTAGATTCTTTGTAATAAAAAGGGGGTGACATAGCTTAGTGATTCTATTTTTTAGAGCAATTATAAGGTTTATTTTTTGTTGAAAAGGGTGATTTGATTGAAAATTTAAATATCTACCTGAGGCTGTTGGTTTTTGATACCAATCAAGGCGAATGATGTTATCAGTGCCCCGTACCAGCAACATGTCTAAGAAGGGTACGGAGCAGTTGGATTCGACCTCAGTAGTGAATTGAATATGTGTATTGTAGGAGTTAAAGATATTAAGGATATTATTGATTTGGTCATTTGGAACAGCAGTGATAAATTGATCATTACAAGTAATATATTTTTTAACCGCTCGGGAGATGGACGATAGTCCTCATGTTCCCCGATTTTAACATGTTTTCACCGTGTGTTGCTGCACCATGTACCATGTTGGTAATTGTCCACCACCGTTGATGTTACCATGTTAATCTGTAAGGCATGTCTAGCTAGTTACACCCTAATCACTCAATTCGTAAGTTTTTTTTATATACTATTTTATATTATTTTTTTTTTATAGAATGTAAATTTCAAACCAAAATTGGTAAATTCATTTAACTCATAGAATGTTAACTTCATAATCACTGTCAAATTGTTTATTCTACTCTTAATTTTTAGTTGTGTCTGATGAAGCAATAAAACCAATTGCGAAATATTACACGTGAAAAAAGAGTTTCTACTTTCTCCACTAAGCCCTCCGCCGTAATACCCGTTATTCAATTTCTACATATTTTAAATTCAACGGCGTTACTCCCCTTCTGGATATCATTAAAGTAATGGGGTTTTACCACAACATCCAACACTCCTTTGGACCGACTGCAGTTCGGATGTTAAAAAACTGGGCAACTACAAACACCAAGCTAGCTAAATTGCTGAACAGACGAATATTCCTCATCAACTGCAGAAAACATGGACTCCTCCCACCTCACATCAGCAACATTTCTCGGAACAGTCTCTCTCTCATCCAAACGGACAGGACTTCTATAAACCGTCGCATCCATCAATACAACAATAGGTCAGGAAAAACGATCCTCAATTTCGAAATTGAAATGACTTGCCTTGAAATCAAAACATTCCAATCACTAATCAAGTCATTAAAATCACAATTGTTAAACATTTTACCTTTTCACATTATATCAGAGTTTGAATTCAGGGCAGGCGTAACGTATCGTAGAATCTTTAAGTCAACGAAAATATCTAATATGCGCAAATTCGACAATTTAAAATTAAGTAAGGTTAAGGTTGCGCCATTCAAGGACAACAGTAAATGGTTCGTTAACTTAACTAATATTCAAATCCCCTCAGATATCACAGATCTATTGTCATTAGGCCCCAAATTTAACATTAATCCTAGCAAAATCGAAGTTAACGTTCTCCACTTACTACGAGACGTAGAGTCCATCTTAGAAACGTTCCCCCATGAAGAACGAAATGTAGTTAGAGCTAGAGTCACTAATATTATCACTAACTTCTTACAATCAAATCCCACATCAAGCAATTTTGATAACCTGTTCAGTACAGTCCAACGGTTCCTTAAGAATCACAAGGACATTGTAATAACTAGAGCCGACAAGGGTGCAGTCACCGTGGCAATCAATAGGGAGTCTTACAACGACAAATTAGAGACATTACTATCAGATCTTAATACATATCGTCCACTAAACCGTGATCCAACTCAGAGAATCCTGACAAAAACCATTGAACTGATTAAACAACTAATAAGAGCTGATTGTTTAGATGAGACGGTTGCTAAAAAATTAATGTCCCATAATTCAATTCCACCAAAGTTGTATGGCCTCCCGAAGATTCACAAGGTTGACGTCCCTCTCCGACCGATATTATCATCCGTCAACTCTGCTACTTACAAAATTTCATCGCACGTAGCTAGCATTATCGAGTTATCCAACAAAGAGGCTAATAATTACAATGTCCTTGACTCCTTCCACTTTGCTAAGGATTTCAACAACTTCACACTCCCTCCAAACCATGTCCTGTTATCCTTGGACGTCGTCTCCCTGTTCACTAACATCCCACTACCTTTAGTGCTACACATCATTGACGAAAAGTGGGATTCCATCTCACAACATTGCTCCTTCACTAAGCAGTGGTTCCTAAAAACAATAACATTCATTTTCGAAAATAGTTACTTTATATTTAACGATAAATTTTACAGTCAAATTTTTGGAACACCTATGGGCTCCCCCCTCAGCCCTTCCATTGCGTGTCTAGTCATGGATTATCTCCTAGATCAGATCCTTCCTAAACTTCCTTTCACTCCCCCTTTCATAAAAAAATATGTGGATGACCTCATCACTGCTGTTCCAAATGACCAAATCAATAATATCCTTAATATCTTTAACTCCTACAATACACATATTCAATTCACTACTGAGGTCGAATCCAACTGCTCCGTACCCTTCTTAGACATGTTGCTGGTACGGGGCACTGATAACATCATTCGCCTTGATTGGTATCAAAAACCAACAGCCTCAGGTAGATATTTAAATTTTCAATCAAATCACCCTTTTCAACAAAAAATAAACCTTATAATTGCTCTAAAAAATAGAATCACTAAGCTATGTCACCCCCTTTTTATTACAAAGAATCTAAACAAATTAAAATCACTCTTGCTAAACAACGGTTATCCACCCACCTTAATAAATAACATTTTATTCCACCGCTCCTTTGCTCCAGTTACTCCCTTGCCTCCTGACCCATCGAATATTCCATCCAACACACCTGCAATTATCAAATACAGGAAACTACCCCACATTCTAGAACTCACACCCCAACTAATCAACATTTTAAAAAAAGAAGACTTAAAAATTGCACCATATAGTATTAAATCTGTCAACAACCTTTTTTCACAACTAAAATCTAATACCGAGAACAAATTTAAATCATGTTTAATTTACTGTATTCCATGTGCAGATTGTGATCGTTGTTACATTGGCCAAACAGCACAATGGCTAAAAAATCGCGTTATTCAACACAGAAGCGACTCCCGTTTAGGGAAACATTCCTGCGCTCTTGCCGAACATTCCAACACGCACGACCACCGCATGGACTATGATAGAATTAAAATTTTAGACTCCGACCCTAATTTACATAATAGGCTTTTTCTTGAAATGGCTCACATTTTCATTACTCCTAATACAATGAACGCAAGAACTGATGTATCCGGCCTCAGCAGCATTTACGCCAATTTATTAAATGTAGGTGGTAGTTCCGGTAGTATTTCCCCGAACCTACCAACACAAAACATAACCCCTTAGTTTTTTATCACTTCAAACATTCCCTAAATTTGACTGTAAATATTACCCGTTGAGATACCAATTTCTACGCTAAACAAAACAAAACCCCATATAAACCAAATGTTACTTACGTGGCCTTCATCATCCCTGTTGCCTGTCCGGAAGAGTAAATAAAGTGGTTACTCAATCTTAACCATTTTGGAAATTACGAACGTCTATAACATATACCTCACGCTCGTACATCTAGGCAACCTCACATACAATTCTCCCCGGCTCACTCGGTAACCTAACATCGCGCCAGTTTTTAAATGTTGACAGCCACGCTCGTGACTTACCGCCGTTTCTTTCCCGACCAAAACCCACATGATAACACCGATTCGTCGTTCCCGTTTTTCGTTTTCCTAATCAATGTTTTTTGCAATTTTACCTTTCTCATCGTTTCCATTTTGTTTTCAACACGCAATTAACGAACAACTTAACGTTAATTTTTTTAATTTTATTACATACACAAGTTTTCAAAAAATGTTTATTACAAACAGTTTTATAAATTGATCATTACAAGTAATATATTTTTTAACCGCTCGGGAGATGGACGATAGTCCTCATGTTCCCCGATTTTAACATGTTTTCACCGTGTGTTGCTGCACCATGTACCATGTTGGTAATTGTCCACCACCGTTGATGTTACCATGTTAATCTGTAAGGCATGTCTAGCTAGTTACACCCTAATCACTCAATTCGTAAGTTTTTTTTATATACTATTTTATATTATTTTTTTTTTATAGAATGTAAATTTCAAACCAAAATTGGTAAATTCATTTAACTCATAGAATGTTAACTTCATAATCACTGTCAAATTGTTTATTCTACTCTTAATTTTTAGTTGTGTCTGATGAAGCAATAAAACCAATTGCGAAATATTACACGTGAAAAAAGAGTTTCTACTTTCTCCACTAAGCCCTCCGCCGTAATACCCGTTATTCAATTTCTATATATATATATATATATATATATATATATATATATATATATATATATATACATCACACTAACATTAGAACATCCTTTCATGATTGCTGAATAAATGAATAAAGCGTCCGGTTGGTGTATATTTACATTTTATAATTATTGTAGCGTCCTCTGATGCTATAATCTTTGAAGCGTCCTCAATATACACAATTTTTTAAAATATCGATATTAAGGCGTCCTTAAGATATATCATTTTTTACAGTAACGATTTAAGGCGTCCGCCAATGTTGCCGTGTGTAACGAGAACGCAGTCTGTTAGTCAACACTCGGCTATTAATGCAAGATCTGGAGCTCGTTCAATATCTCAAAAATATTTATCCATTTTTTTGTACTGCCCTATTTTCTAACTGTTCGATATTTTGATAAAACTTGACGTTCTAGTCCTTATTGATTCTAAGAAACCCAATCTTTAATAAATAAGAATAATTTCGGTACAACACCGAAACAGAAAAGTATAATTTGAATTGTATTTTCCTTAAAATTTGACAAAAAATGAAAACTATGGATTGGGTGCTGGGCACAGTGGTATTGTTATTTCCCTAATCCTATAATAGGGAAGTAATATAATCGTTATATTTTGACAGCTCGAGATTTTGATTAATCTTCATGTTTTAGATTTAAGCCCTACTGAGCCTAGAAAACATCATCGTAAAAAGAATAGTCGGCCTGGAAGTCAGATAACTTAGAAACGCGTTGGAATTTGTAATTAACTTTTTATATTTACGCGTTTGAGCCTAAAATTGAGGCCGAGTTCGATAATGGGCCATATTAAATCAGCGGTACCATAACTTTATTGATAGGTATTTTTCAACGTTTCCGCTTATTTCGTAATCGGTAATGTTTATAAAAAAAAAATATTATAAGCAAAGTTATTCTTTTAGAATTTAGAAAATTTCTTGAGTTTGTGTATCTAGAATGATTTAAAAAGAAATAAATCAATATACGACAATTTCGGTTGCATCTGATGATCTATCGAAACAAAAATAAAAATTAGTCGAAATATAAAATGTCATCTATTTCATAGGTGTTATAATTCTCTCCGTTGTATAGGGTAAGATTCTGTAACATATGCGTTACTTATCATAGATTTTATATTAACCCCAATATTTTCACTCCGCCGTTTTCGCAAGTCTTACGTATTAACTGACGATTTTGTAACCACATGTGAGAATTAATTTATGTTTTAGTTTTACAACTAAATATTTGTGTACATGACTCTCCAATACCATTATGAGATCTAATAGAATGTACGAAGAGTTATAAAATCCTAACCAGTTTTGATAAATTCAGATATGTAATAAGATATGGTCGGCAGGTGATGTGCAGGCCCATATATATATATATTTTTTTTAGTTAACAAAAACTGCAAATTTCGATTGGGAAAGTCCTGTGCAGGCCACTGCTTGTTTATACATAATGTGAAAGGATTAAATATAAACTTCGTAATTGAAAAATAATATTTGTTATTTATAACACAAAATATTTCGAATTCTAAGAAAACAAATTTAAACGTTTATGTGTAAATATTATTTTAAACAGAACTTTATTGACAAGATAATAATATTAAAATCACCACATTAGATGATCAATTTTTAGATTTTTTCATATACTCGTTTTGGATAAAAACCTTTATTTTTAGCCAGTTTTTATTTTTCAGTAATATTGGATTTTGCGCTATTAATTCCAAACATTCATGTTTTTTTGGTGGAAGTTTCTTTTTGATGTGATCTGCAAAGAATAATTTTGTTGCTTTTTTCTGCTCTTCAGTCCAGGGAGTCAAAATTCTTGCCTGTTTTTGAGGAACTTTTGGAGGCGAATTTCTTAAATTGGTATTAGGATCATCCGGCATATCAGGGATATCGAGATCATTTTCTTCATCATCATTAATAATATCATTATTTAATAAATCTTCACTCAAATCAAGATCAATTTCATTAAGCGCTTTTCCCTTGAATTCAGCTACAGCTCCTTTTTCCATTAATAATAAGAGTTTTGTTATTTTTGCCGTCTGATATTCATCATCAGGTAATCTGTACGAACCTCTATGTACACCCACAGTGTGACCCATAAATGTGGCTAGTTGCTCGATATCACTGTCGGACATACTAAATATTTGAGTCAATGTTGCCAAATGTTTCCTAAGTCTGGTGGCCGTGATAGCACTCGGATTTTTTGCTCCACACAAGGCAGCATATTTCTTTAAAGTTTTGTAACCAGATATTGGTTTTAGGGTAGTTGGATTACCAAATAAGAAATTATTATTTTTGTTGACGAAATTTTGTCGATATTTTAATAAAACATTAATATGATCTTGCACGTCTGGGCTGAAAAGAACAGGAACACCTCGTCCTCATTTTCCTCTTATAACAATTCTCTTAAATTTTTTCATTAAAATTTCTTCAGACGGGTTTAAAACTAATGAAAATTCCTCATAATTCTGAACTCTATTTTGTAATTCTTCATATGTATGTAATAACAGCCTTTCTAATTCTCCGGGTCTTTTTCTATTAAGCAGTATAACACGACAAAATACGGTTTCTAATAAGATCATGTACGATTCTCTATTTTTATCATCTTTTGTTAGTTCTACTACCGCAGAATTAGCTCTTCAAATAAGAAATGTTTTTAATATTTTCAAATCACTAGCTAATGGAACCAATGTAACTTTATTCCATTTATTCATATTAAGGTCATTCCCTGCTTGCGTTGAAATTTCATATCTCCATTGGGAATCTATGAGTTGAATTGTTGTCTTTAAATCGGCTTCTGCTTCTGCTGCAGATACTGTTGCGTATACTTCTTTTCTTTTGAGTACAAATACAATAGCGATTTCACAACATTGCTTCAATGATGTTCTTATATTTAAAGCATATGTGGGAGATTTATATAGATTATTTTCCACATCATACTTTGCCACCGTTTTAGTTGCAGTAATAATTAAGTCGAAATGTTTTGGTTTTAGAGCCTCGAATAGGTTTTTAATGGATGGATCCCTTTTATTCATCTCTATATGCAACTTCGCTAATTCTCTCATTTTGCGTGAAGCCACATTAATTAAATGATTTTCTCGATTTTGATTTATATATCTAGCGCCAAATGCGCAAATTAAATGATCTCTCTTAGCTATCAAAGACACTCTGGTCTCATTCGTGGGAAAACACTTTCCCGTAATTTTGGATCAATTCTTAAATCTTTTACGAGATAATTTTGAGCATTTGATTGATGGCGTCTGTCATTGTTTTTAGCGCAGTACTTTCTATGACGCCAAAGTTGTTTAGCTGAGTAAAACCCTAAACAATCAGTACATGGTAAAATAGTGTCACATACAGTTGGTTGCCTTACCGACTTCATAGTATTATTTTTATTCAAGAAGTTTCCTTTTTTTCTCAATAATGATAGGCATTCTTTCCTTTCTTTACTTCCTACAGATAGCGAAAGAATTTTTTGAACTTCAATCTCGACCGAATGATTTCGCTGGATATGTCTAGCAAAACTAAGAACAAGACTTTCACAAAAATAACAGAAATCTTGTCCTTTCTTTCCTTTTCGTGCTTCACCACTATTCTTATACTTGCCTCTATTTTGCGCTGTTATCTTCTGGGTTCAATTCACATGATATAGATTGACGATTTATATTATTGTCAGTTAAAGAAATTGAGTTTATGTCAGATAAGGTATCTTTTAAATTGCTGCTGAGAATATCATTACTTGCAATTGAAATTATCCCTGAAACTGAAGATTCTGCAGAAAGGGATTCATCCTGAAAAGAAGACACCCTTGATTAAATAAGTAGGAAATACGTAAAGTGCTGATGTTGAAAATAATAATAGTTTCACAGTTTGCTTGTCTAGACATACATGGTATACAGTATACAGGTAGGCAAAATTCGATGTTTGTATAGGGGATCTCGATAACTATAATAGATAGAAAAAAACCGACGGTACATCCTCGATCTCTTTTTTCGAGAAAAACTCAGTGGTGAAAACTAAATTTATTTATCATCTTTTGTTTTCGAGTTATTTGGACGCGCAAAGCATAATAGGCAAAATTTTACCATACGAAATTTATGAATAAAACCTAAGACGGCGTTATTATAAAATTTCAGACCAACATGTTATTGAAAACTTTTTTTTTACATTAATTCAACGAAGAACTATATTCTTTCAACAAGAATGTGCACCAGCCTATAATGCAAGAATAGTGTCAAACCTATTAAATATTAATTTTGGGAATAACTGGATAGAAACAGATGGACCTGTAAAGTGGCCACCACGATCACCCGATTTGACGCCGCTAGATTTCTTTTTTTGAGGACTTGTAAAAGACAAATTGTATAAAATGAGAAACGACAATATAATATAATTTAAGAGAAAATTGTATTGAGTGTATAAATCTAATTTCAAATGTTCATATACATAAAGCATGCAAAAGTGTTATAAATAGTTGTAACCTTTGCATTTTGGATAATGAGCACATTTATTGAGAAAATTATCAGTTTAATTTATTGTTGATTTATTGCATGTTTTTAACTAAAGTATTATAATAAATAAAACATCTAATATTACCCCAGAAACACAGCCAACCAGGATGAATGAGAAAATATATTTAATGCTTGAAAAATAATAATATTAACTAGATTTTAATGAAATTGGAAATACAACCCCTATATGCTATATATATCGTTGAAAACAGAAAAAAAAAATAACCGAATAAAATAGGCCAAAGCCAACTATAGGTTATATTTAAAAAACACAACTTAATGTTATAACTATCATATTAATGAAGATATTGGAATGCTGTTAAGCTTATTTTTTCTTTTCAAAAAAGTGCCTGAAGAACATATAACTTTCATTATTGTCAAATGATAAACAACTGAGATATTGCAATTGATCGAAAATGAAAAAAAATGTCTTTTTGGCTATACCTCGAAAACAAAAGAAGATAAATAAATTTAGTTTTCACCATTGAGTTTTTCTCGAAAATAGAGATCGGGGATACGCCATCCGTTTTTTACCATAGTTATCGAGATCCCCCATAGAAACGTCGAACGTCCCTGTACTAGGGAAACTCATTATCAATATCATATATGCTTTCGTAGCTTTCTAAGCCTTCCCGATAATTGAGTAATTAATATTTTTTACTTGAATATAATTATTTACAATCTAATGAGTTAAATATGTGATTATATATGTTGCAATGTCTAGCAAAACCAGTATTACAAGTGTGGATAAATGTAAGACCCTAAACGTTAAACTTACCTCAGAAGTATCTTCGCATACAGAATCGTTAGTATAGTCTGGGTCCCTGATTGAATCATCGAATGGATCTTCAAAAGAATTATCAAATGGGTCTTCGTCCGGAGCGTTAAAGTCTTCAGCCAAATTTTGATTTTCTGTCCTAGTGGTGGAGTTAATGGTGCCATCTGATGAAATATTAGTGACATTTTCTGTGTGAATCGATGTCAATTGTGGCAATGGTTTATTAGTAAACCACTGGTTTTTTTTTTCTGTATGGAGTTAGCCATCACGCAACTATACTAAATACAACAATAAAATATGTTGTAAACTTAAATCCAGATACACATAAACACAGAAACTTACGTATTCGGCAGGAAAAATACGTCCGTTATCGTTGCGCCGCATTCTGCAATCCTCAGTAGACTACGCAATAACATGAAATACTTTACTCTCGCTAGTTGCGACGTTGCCCGTTTTAGGACGCTTTGTACGCGATTGCTTATAAAGAAATTATACGCACGAGAAATATAAAATCTGGACATCAATCGGGCGTCAAGTTCAATTTTTGGATCTTAACGCTAGATGGTACTATGGATCCAGTAGAGTAAGTTTAGCATTGAGTTCAATAGAGCGTCCACATACGGACGCTTCATTGGAGTCGGAAGTTCGATTGATGGGAAATCGTTAATGTACGGACGCTCGGTTATCGAAAGGATGTATATATATATATATATATATATATATATATATATATATATATATATATATATATATATATATATATATATATATATATACCGGGTGACCCAGCGATCTGTAAAAGCCCCATAACTTCTTTGCTATTTGAGATATCGACTTCTAGTTTTCTTGAACTGTTACCCACTCTTATTCTACATATTTTAAAAATATGTATACTTTTGTACAGGGTGTCCCAATATACATAACAGAACAAAGTTATGTTTTTTTAAATGGAACACCCTATATTTTATACTTTATTTTCAACCCTCTTGTGAAGCTGATAAAAATACTATAAGATAGTATGGGTCTATTATGGACGGTTGGTTAGTTATGGGCAAATTTGTGGTAGAAACATGTACACATTGGAAACATTGCAGAAGCGTTCCTAGCAAAAATAGCATCATTATTTATACACTAGAAAATTTCCCACATCATAAAGAATAATACACATCGGCTTTGGTTCTCTTTTATTCATAGTGCTATACAGGGTGTCAACATACGCAAAACAATGGATAACTATTTATTTTTCAAATGGAACACCCTATATAAGTTGCCACCAATCTATGGCATTTTTAATAAGCTTTCCAATGATATACAGTTTGTATAATGAAATATTAAGGATTCTTGAGATTTATCAATAAAAACATATTTCTTTTGCCACCTTCTGCTGATTTTTGGATTTTTAGCCAAAACTATGCATTTTCAGGAAAAATTATAAGAGATCAAAGTTATAGAGCGAAAAATTTCCGATTGATATAGGTCTTTCAACTTTTAAGATAATGCGTGCATTGCCCGCCAGAACGCGCAAAATCGTTTTCTTTTCAAATTTTTTATTAATAAATTGCACTATACTTTATTTTTCGCACCCTCTTGCGGAAAACGGGAAATTATAATGGCCTATATCTATTGAAAATGTTCCGCTCTACAACTCTTAACAAAAGCAATTTTTGCCAAAAATGCATAGTTTTCCCAAAAAATGCAAATTGAAAATGTATGTATAAATTTTTGCGTTTTTCAATAGTTTTTTGCATTTTTCGCGAAAACTATGCATTTTGGGCAAAAATTGCATCTTTTAAGAGTTGTAGAGCGGAATATTTTCAATCGAGGTAGGTCATTTGAATAGTTCTATAATTACCCGTTTTTCTGCTAGAGAACGTGAAAAATAAAGTATAGTGCAATTAATTAACAAAAAATTTGAGAAAAACGCTAAAATGCATATACGGTTACGATTTTGTGCACTCTGGTGGGCAATCCACGCATAATTAGAAACGTCGAAAGACCTATATCGATCGAAAATTTTCTACTCTACAACTTTGGTCTCTTATTATTTTTTCAGAAAATGCATGGTTTTGGCTGAAAATCCAAAAATGAGGAGGAGGTGACAAAAGAAAAATGTTTTTATGGATAATTCTCAAGAATCCTTAATATTTCATTATACAAATTGTACATCATTGGAAAGCTTATTAAAAATTCCATGCATAGGTGGCAAGATATATAGGGTGTTCCATTTGAAAAAAAATAGTTATCCATTATTTTGCGTATGTTGACACCCTGTATAGCAGTATGAACAAAAAAGAACCAAAGCCAATTTGTATTATTCTTCATGATGTGGAAAATTCTTTAGTATATAAAAAATGACGCTAGATTTGCTAGGAGCGCTTCTGCAATTTTTTCAATGTGTCTTGTTTTTGCCACAAATTTGCCCATAACTAACTAACCGTCCATAATAGACCCATACTATCTTATAATATTTTTATCAGCTTCACAAGAGGGTTGAAAATAAAGTATAAAATATAGGGTGTTCCATTTAAAAAAACATAACTTTGTCCTGTTATGTAAATTGGGACACCCTGTACAAAAACATACATATTTTTAGAATATGTAGAATAAGTGTGGGTACCAGTTCAAGAAAACTAGAAGTCGATATCTCAAATAGTAAATAAGTTATGGGGCTTTTACAGATCCCTGGGTCACCCGGTATATATATATAGATGCTGGAGGGAAGTAACGGTCGTACTTGTTGGGAATAGTAACAAATTTTTTCGAAGAAAAGTCCTCGTATCAGGGAATCCGACCAAAAAGGGTGTTAATAAGTCATCTATTTATCATATACCGAGCTTTCGCAAATCTTTATTTGCTTCATCAGGGTGACGCTACAATTAATAAAAGTATAATTAGCGTGAAAGAAAAAAGTGAAAGGTTATGTGAGCACATGTGCTGAAGGCTGAAGAGTTGATTTCTTACATGTAAGATTAAAAATAAACTACCGCACTTAAGGAACTAAGCGTGGCCATGAACGATGAACAAGTTACACATTAAAAACTTTCCACAAGACGTGGATGTTAACAGATTAAAACGATTTAAAAATTCACATGGTGGACGATAAACACGAGTAAACGTCGTCGGCCATCTTATTGAACAATGACTGCATGGTAGATGGGATAGGTTAAATTGCAGTTGTGTTGCCAACGTATATCTGAAAAGGTGGTGGGGAGATCGGTAGTACCAATCGTATTTACTGTCCGCTGATGGCGGGTGGCGGGTGAATTCAAAAATTCAGTGGGTGACCTATATTGGTATTAAGAACAGGGAAGCTGCCAATTTAACCTATTTACAATAGTCGATTATGATATTAGTAATGACGTGAATCATTACAATATCATAATTAAATGTAGTGGTTAATGATTAATAGATGAATTAAGGTGTAAGTGTTAAAAATGTTGTGTATTAATTAAGTGATCGCGATTGCGCTTGTTACGAGGTTCAAAATGAACAGGGGGTGTAATAACCCGACAATAATAAATTATAATATTGGCAATGGCGTAACCATCGCAATATTACAATAAAAAAGGGGTGTTTAAAGGTAAAAATGTAGATAATTATAAGTGTGAAAAAGGGGGGTGAGACTACCCGACAATAATAACTTATAATATTGGCAATGGCGTAACCATCGCAATATTATAATAATATGGGTATTTAGGTTGAAACGTAGATAATTATAATATAAAAGTTAAGTAATGAATTAAGTGTTAAAGCAATTCCAATAAAAGGAGGGGTGTGTCAAATGTATAAAAATGTATAAAAAACAGACGAATAATCTGATACGAAACCATCAAATTGAAAAAGCAAAAAGACAAGTAGCCTAAATAGATGAATTATGCGAGTGATCGACTGACGAGTTGACATTAATTTGTTTATGAGACAGACTAATAAGCATAACATAAGAGCGATTACAGACTGGGCAAGAAATCTTGTGCACTTTCCATTCACTGTAACTCTTCTGATCATAACCCTGACTTCACTAACGTAAAAATCTTAGATACCAGTAAGACGTATAAGGGAAGACTGTTTCTTGAAATGTATCACATTCAAAAAAACCGTGATAAATCAATGAATTTTAAATCGGATACAGATCGTTTAAGCAACATTTACTCTTACCTTATTAGTCTGTCTCATAAACAAATTAATGTCAACTCGTCAGTCGATCACTCGCATAATTCATCTATTTAGGCTACTTGTCTTTTTGCTTTTTCAATTTGATGGTTTCGTATCAGATTATTCGTCTGTTTTTTATACATTTTTATACATTTGACACACCCCTCCTTTTATTGGAATTGCTTTAACACTTAATTCATTACTTAACTTTTATATTATAATTATATTATAATTTTTATAATTTTTTATATTATAATTATAATTATCTACGTTTCAACCTAAACACCCCTATTATTATAATATTGCGATGGTTACGCCATTGCCAATATTATAAGTTATTATTGTCGGGTAGTCTCACCCCCCTTTTTCACACTTATAATTATCTACATTTTTACCTTTAAACACCCCTTTTTTATTGTAATATTGCGATGGTTACGCCATTGCCAATATTATAATTTATTATTGTCGGGTTATTACACCCCCTGTTCATTTTGAACCTCGTAACAAGCGCAATCGCGATCACTTAATTAATACACAACATTTTTAACACTTACACCTTAATTCATCTATTAATCATTAACCACTACATTTAATTATGATATTGTAATGATTCACGTCATTACTAATATCATAATCGACTATTGTAAATAGGTTAAATTGGCAGCTTCCCTGTTTCTTAATACCAATATAGGTCACCCACTGAATTTTTGAATTTACCCGCCACCCGCCATCAGCGGACAGTAAATACGATTGGTACTACCGATCTCCCCACCACTTTTTCAGATATACGTTGGCAACACAACTGCAATTTAACCTATCCCATCTACCATGCAGTCATTGTTCAATAAGATGGCCGACGACGTTTACTCGTGTTTATCGTCCACCATGTGAATTTTTAAATCGTTTTAATCTGTTAACATCCACGTCTTGTGGAAAGTTTTTAATGTGTAACTTGTTCATCGTTCATGGCCACGCTTAGTTCCTTAAGTGCGGTAGTTTATTTTTAATCTTACATGTAAGTAATCAACTCTTCAGCCTTCAGCACATGTGCTCACATAACCTTTCACTTTTTTCTTTCACGCTAATTATACTTTTATTAATTGTAGCGTCACCCTGATGAAGCAAATAAAGATTTGCGAAAGCTCGGTATATGATAAATAGATGACTTATTAACACCCTTTTTGGTCGGATTCCCTGATACGAGGACTTTTCTTCGAAAAAATTTGTTACTATATATATATATATATATATATATATATATATATATATATATATATATATATATATACCGAGTGTCTGGGATAAGGGGCGAACATAGGGATTTAACATGTAAAATTCAATATGTGTAATTATTAGCTCCCCTATTCATTTTAGAGAAAAATCGTAAAGAAATATTTTTTAGAGAATTAAAAATTGTAAATGAATCATCCATTTAATTTACGTTTGTACCAGAATACACCTCAGAAATAATAAAAATAAGTTGAACAATGTACCATTTAAAAAAGACCCTTGCCATGAGTTTGACAAATGTCATGTTATGGTGAGAATAATTTTTCTAGTCAGATATCAATTCACGCATAGTAATTACTATGAACAATATCGTTGGGCTTGTTGTAAAGTGTGAACTAACATTCTTCGGCAAAACAGACTGCAAAAAGTTAAGCTTAGTTTAGTTTTTAGTTAGTTTATTAATTTGTAACGAATGTTGCTATTTGAAATATGTAAATGAATATTTTGTAAGTATGTTGTTCTTTTTAAATAAACTACGGCAAGTCTCCAATCTAATTTTGCTAAAAATTAATCTTAATATTTCTTATATTTCTGGGCTATGATATCCTTTGAATATGACTTCTTTCCCACGCTGGTATATTATAGGAGAGATAAGGATATACCTATGAGTAGTAGAGAGTTATGATTGACTCTCGTGGTAAAATTGGTTTTAGTTTAAGAACTGCATAGTAAGCAGTATTTAATTTAGTACACATATAATCAACATGCTGACACCAGATGAGTTGCTCGTCCTCAGCAATCCTAAGAAATCCTGATTTAAATTAACAATTGGTGTCTTTCTATTAAAAAACTGAATGTTTACTGTTTTATTGTTATATGGAAGTAAATTATTAGCATTCATTATGGTCTGTATTTGATCGATCCTGCATTATTTCGCAGAATAAACGCCTCCTTTCTTCATCCACTGGCAGTATCTCCTGATGGCATTGATGTTTTTAAGAATGATAACCATGCTTCTTCAGAATTTTCTGTACAGAGAATTTAGACACGTTGCACTCACGAGCAATGCATCGTATGCTAGTTCTTGGTTCAGCATTTATCAAACCCAAAACTGTTTCTTCCAATTCATCGTTGTTTCTTCTGTTCTGTTTGCATGTAATGTCACGAACTCTGAGTAAACTGACGCCACTGTAAAATGTTTTGACAATGAATACGCGCTCTTCATTGGAATAACTCAGATTATTGTTCATAGTAATAACAATGCGTGGATTGATATTTGACTAGAAAAATTATTCTCACAATAACATGACATTTGTCAAAGTCATGGCAAGGGTTTTTATTAAATGGTAAATGGTTAAACTTATTTTTATTATTTATGAGGTGGATTCTAGTACAAACGTAAATTAAATGGATGATAAATTTACAGTTTTTAATTCTCTAAAAAATATTCCTTTACGATTTTTCTCTAAAATAAATAGGGGAGCTAATAATTACACATATTTAATTTTACATGTTAAATCCCTATGTTCGCCCCTTATCCCAGACACTCGGTATATATATTAAAGCAACCAACATACTTTTAAATAGAATGGCGACCAGCACCCGAAAATGTTCGCCTCTGGAAATGTCTCCCGAGCTGCTTGGTGAATGCTTACTTCGTAGTCAGCTATTATGGTAGCTACATTTATATCTGCAATTTGAATAAATCACTATAATATAAATAATGAGGCCGAATGACCTCAGGTCGTTAACCAAATTGGCTTCCACATTATTGCAAAAAAACAATTGTGGCACCCGTGCCACAAATATAGGGAAACGTGTGGTGTATCCAGGGTTTCATATTGATTTTTAATTTTTTTTTTTCTTAAAGTAACTTATAATTACAATTGAGAACCCTTACTCGTTGCAGATTTATTTTATAGAGTTATAAGTGAATATTGTTAAGTCAATCGTGAGTAAACAAACTGTAGAAAAACCACTTAGTAACCCTTAATTATTTAACAAGTGCGTTACGGATGTTAATATGAATCATCTTTACTATTTTCTTTCTGAGTTGATTTGGTGATTCTAGTTGACATCGTTCGGTTTCCGTTGGGACAATTATCAGAAAGCAGGAATTAATCAATTACTTATAAATAAAACAAAAGGTATTGAGTTTAACGAATGATCAGTTTATTATCCTTAGGTTCAAATTTGAAATGTGCAGTGAAATTATTCATAACATATTTTACAATTATCAGAACAAAAAAAAATGTAACGAAATCGTCTATCAGGTATTTTACAATGGTAAAGTTACAATGAATATTTTCCCCGTTACAAAATTTAGTGCCGTGACCATACTACGCGTACTACCCAAATTTACTGCACTGCATTTGTTATAACTCAAAAAAATAAAACCAAAAAAAAACACAATCTTTTGAGGACTGGTCAGTTTGTCATGTCTTCATGTGAGATCAGTCAGATCGCCAGTCGCGGACGAATCCGCACGGAGACCTCGTCGATAACCCATGTCTATGGTTGAATTTAATAATAAATTAATCTTGTAATTACTCTTTTTATTTATCACAACTAACCCGGAATAATACAATGCCATTTATTTATGCGATCTCTCCTGGAATATCTCATTCGACCGCATACTCCTCCAGTTCGTTCTGCATGCGATTTTCCCTCTCTCAGGTCTCTTTCTGCCGTCCCGGTGCACTGTGTGCCAAATCCGAGCGCGAGCGCCAGGGGCGGATTTGGAGGAAAAATATAAAATTCAAAATTTCGAGAAAAAAACATATCCACTTCATTGTAGATACATGAAACCCTTCTGATCTTACATATTTATATTTTTTAACCCCCTATATTATTTGCAATTAACGCTTAAAGTTGATCGATTTAGAAAACTTCATTTTTACGGTATTTCACGCGCACGTTTAAAAAAATATAACATGGATTGTAAGCTTGCTATCAATACAACATTATACATAATTGTTCATAATATAATACTGTATGCTATGGTTAAAAAATCAAGTCTCTAAATATTTTAGAACAAAATTTAAAAATGTTTGAATATGATAAATATTTTAAATATACATTTTGCCTTTAAGAAGGGTTATATAAAAAATGCCAACTCGGTGAGGTCTGGGACTATCGCCAAAAATTAGTTCGTTTTCTCTAACTACCCTCAAAATTTCGTATCTCCACCGGTGCGTTTTTGGGGTCTTTTAAATTTTTTTATTCGGCGCCACCAATTAAAATTGGGTCGACCGAGGCCCGTGTGCCGTGCCGTGAGTATCGCGAAGTCGTGCGCACTAACGTCGAGCGCGAGCGTCAGGTGGGATTTGGAAGAAAAAAATAAAATTCAAAAATTCGAGAAAAAAAAAACATATCCACTCCATTGTAGATACATTAAACCTTTCCGATCTTGCATATTTATATTTTTTAACCCCCTATATTATTTGCAATTAACGCTTAAAGTTGATCGATTTAGAAAACTTCATTTTTACGGTATTTCACGCGCACGTTTAAAAAAATTATTACATGGATTGTAGAATTGCTATCAATACAACATTATACATAATTGTTTATAACATAATACTGTATGCTATGGTTAAAAAATCAAGTCTAAATATTTTAGAACAAAATTTAAAAATGTTTGAATATGATAAATATTTTAAATATACATTTTGCCTTTAAGAAGGGTTAAATAAAAAATGCCAACTCGATGAGGTCAGGGACTACCGCCAAAAATTAGTTCAATGTTTTCTCTAACTACCCTCAAAATTTCGTATCTCCACCGGTGCGTTTTTGGGGTTTTTTAAATTTTTTTATTCGGCGCCACCAATTAAAATTGGGTACAAAAAAATTAGGGCACTTACAGATGACATTGACAAATGTTTATATGATAGTCTCAATCCTCCCGATTTGCGATTTTGCAAAATAATTGATATAATAATAATAATTCATGCAGCAAAATTATACACAAATGTTATAATCTTTACAATGGTTGTGATTGTCACCAAAAAATATTCTATATTTTTAACTGCCAAAACTTCGAATCTCTATATATGCGTTTTGTGTCCCTTTTTGGCCAATGACCGAATCGATTCATTTCGGTTAATAAAAATTATAACACCTCCAAAAAACGGACAAATGTGAAAAGTATCTGCTGTAGTTAAAAATAATTTAAACTCTGGTTTAAAATGTGAATTGTTAATCAGAATATACATTACATTTCTCATCCTCATCAGTCTGTTCGTCTTCACTGTCACTTGTGTGCGGCCAAAAAGGCACACAAAACGCACATATAGAGATTCGATTTGGTAGTTAAAAACATAGCACATTTTTTGGTGACATTCACAACCATTGTAAAGATTATAACATTAATAAATGCAACATGGCGTCGAGTCAGTCAGATGTGCGTGCGAATGCTCCTACTGCAAAGTGCAAATGGTGCCGTAATATACCCCAAACTGGTCTGAAGTGTGTGAAATGTGGAGTGTGTATGCACCCGGGTTGCATTAAATATCTCAAAAATGTAGTTCGAATGAACAAGGAGTCAATAATCTGCTGTTCAGATCCACAAGAAGACCAAAATGACGGCGACCGTGAAAATGAAGATGACCTCGACACATCGTTCGCAAGTGGAGAGATCGCTATAGAAGTGAATACTGAGACCGAGGTGAAATATTTAAAATATTTGTTAAAATCCAAGGACATGATCATTCAAAACCTTCAAAATAATGTTAGTTTCCTTCAAGAACAAACAAAATCCCTTAATCAGCTGACGATAATTCAGGGCACAACAATACAGTCCTCAATAGCCCCAAAAGAGGTCACCACTACCGCCTCCAAAAACAAAATAATGCAAGCGAAGGCGACCAAAGAGATAAAACCTCGGCAGATAGACCCGCAAAAAATCTGTCTCAAGGAATCACCAACAAAAGGCCATTAAAAATAACGCAGCTGTAGAAATAAATAGTTCAACGAACCACAACAGAAACACAATATTAGAACAAGATATCCCAATGACCACCAATCAACTGGCAGAAATATCACTTACGCAACCAAATACTGACAACTCTATAAATGGAAAGAGGCACGATGAGATAGTTTATCAACCCCAAAAGAAAAAATGGTACCATATTGGTAAATACAAAATAGATTACACAAGGGAGAAATTTATTACAGCACTTAAAGCAAAATCCCCAAATATTCAGTTCAAAGTGGAAACGCTAGAGTACGAAGACAGGAACACTTCTGAGAAATACAAATGCTTTAAGGTCGGCGTGCCCGAGGAATCTGCGCACACATTTGCAGAGTCAAACTTTTGGCCAGAAGGCATTACTGCAAGTGAATTCAAGTTTTTTCGGAAGTCTGCCTACAGAGAAAGATCCCAATCCCACAGAAACAAGTAAGAATTTAAAACGCAACAACAATAACAATGATCGTAACCTAGTAAAAATCTTACATCAAAATATACGAAGTATCTATAATAAAACAGAAATACTATCTGTCGCGTTAAATAACGATAAACCAAATATCATTTGCCTAACAGAAACCTGGTGCAAGAAAAATAACCTAAAATTTGTCCACCTAAACGGATATCGATTAATCTCTAATTTCACCCGAGCTCATCGGGAGCATGGCGGGTGCATGATTTTCGTCGATGAAAAAAACAATTATCATAAAATAATAAACACTGCCCAATATTGTGTGGAAATGGATATAGAATGTGCAGGATGTACAATAAAAGCTAATAATGATAAAACTGCAGTTGTATGTGTTTATCGTCCACCCTCAGGTAATCTCAATATTTTTTTTGAGCGTCTGACAGACTTATTGGTAAATCTAAAGACAACGCACTCTAACCTTATATTATGCGGAGACCTTAATATAGACTATATGACAAATTCGGCGGCAAAACAGCAACTTAATGATCTTTTTAAGTCATTCAAATTCAACAACAAATTGAATGAGCCAACAAGGAGTCAGTCGACTGGTAATTCTTACTCATCGACACAGATCGACTATATTGTAACAACTATCCCCGAGAACAACTGGTCATGCAATAACCTTAATCTAAATATATCTGATCATCAAGCGCAACTAGCCAGCGTACAACTTGATCCAGAAAACACCAATAAATATATACCCAAACGTACTTTTCACAGGCAAATGAAGGATAGCAATATCTGGGAGTTCAAAAGCTACTTAAACAAAATAGACTGGCAATATATCAAAAATGACGATGTAAATACAAGCTTTGAGCTATTCCTTAATGAATTTCTATACTACTATAACCTTGCATGCCCTACTAAAATGAAAAAAAAAGAATAAAAATAAAAACAACTCGACATGGATAAACGAGGCCGTAAGAATGTCATGTAATAACCTAAAACTGACATACCGCCTTATGATGGAAGCGCCATCTGTCAAAATAAGAGCAAAATACCATAAGGACAAAAAGGACCATAAGAGGCTTATACAAGATACTAAACGCAATCACTACAGTCAACAAATATTAAATGCACCAAATAAACAGATGAAAGCTTGGAAACTAATACACCAAGAAATACATGGCATGGAAAAAGACAACACGTACACTATCACTAACGAAGACGGCAATACAACCACTAACACATATGAAGTGGCAAATGCATTTGCCAAACACTACTCCTGTATAACAGACATAAAGCTAGGTGAGCACTTCGGTGACAACCTGTCAAAGGAATGTACTGCCTCAAAATACGAGATGCATTCGATGTTCCTTTCACCAGTAACACATGCAGAAATCTATAATACGATTCTGCAAATAAAAAATAACGAAAGCTGTGGACAAGATGGCGTGCCTATCAAAATTATTAAGGGCGTCGTAATGGAAATCTTAGAGCCGTTACACTACTTAATTAACTTAATTATAAAGTCCGGAGCCTTCCCAGAAGCCTTGAAGACATCCAAAATTATACCAATCCATAAAAATGGACCAAGAACTGACGTCAACAACTACCGACCCATATCCCTCCTCGATTCATTCTCTAAAATCATTGAAAAAATTTTAGTCACAAGACTCGTAAACTTCACTGATACCTTCCATCTTCTCAAAGACGCACAACACGGATTCAGGAAACACCGTTCAACTGAAACAGCAAATGTAGTTCTCCTTGAAGAAGTAACAAAAAATGTTGATATGCGAAAATGTGTGGCCGAATTATTCTACGACTTTTCGAGAGCTTTCGACACAATCGATATAAAATTTGTGCGGGTTAAGTTAAACGCGCTTGGTATTCGTGGCAATGTGGCGGATCTAGTAGTGTCATTTTTAACAGGTCGGAAACTATTTGTCCAGATTGAAAACAGTGCCTCCTCAAAAATGGATATAAATAAAGGGGTAGTGCAGGGATCCACTCTAGGACCCCTAATGTTTTTGTTATTTATAAACGATTTAACTGAACACATCTCTGCGGGTCGGGTGATCAACTTTGCAGATGATACTGCAATTGTGGTTTCAGCTGATAACCAAGAGGAACTACTCATAAAAATCGAGACAACCAATAAAGAAATGCTCGAGTGGTGCAACAAAAACTGTTTATTACTAAACGCAGGGAAAACCAAAACTCTCCAATTCTATAACAGGAAACGTCCTGATACCACAATTGCAGGTCTAAATAAATATGTAAAATATCTAGGTTCCTATATCGAGGAAAATCTCAACTGGGATATGCAAATTGACCATGTAGCCTCCCGGTTAAGTAGCGCATATTATGCAATATTAAAATTGAAATCCAAAATTGATCACTTATCCCTGATGAATGTATACTATGCTATGGCTCACTCCCACATATCGTACAACATTATGATCTGGGGTAGAGCTGATGTCACACGTGTATTTACAATGCAAAAACGAATTGTAAGGCTAATTTACGCCCTACAAAGAACTGAAACTTGCCGAAATACTTTTATTAACAATAACATGCTGACTGTGCCTTGTGTCTATATATACAAATGTGCGATGTACGCATATAACAATATTAAATTATTCCAAAAGAACAACGCTAATGAATATGATACAAGGCACAGCGCAAACATCCGCGTAGCATCCCACAAATCGACTCTTTACGAGAAATCTGCAATATACATGTGCATGCTAATTTACAATAAACTCCCTAAAGAAATGAAAAAATGTAAAAGGATTCTACAGTTTAAACTAAAGCTAAGAGAATATCTGGTTAAAGAATGTTTTTACAAATTATCCGATTTTTTATCACACTAAAGGGACAAACGTACACAGTAAGTTGTTATAATTAACTACTCGCTGAATGTATATGATAACATGTATGTATGTATCTATATACCATATTATTTAAAATGTTCATTTTACCTAATGTGTTACTTTATTTTATTTTATTTTAATTATTTATTTACTTATAATGTACTATTATTTTTAACCACTACATATTACTTTATATGTATAATATGACGTTCACATCCACCGCAAAACATGTGCTCCTTTGATGTATCTTGTTCTGTATATGATGGCCTACGTGAAATAAATGATATTATTATTATTATTATTATTATTATTATTGTAAAGATTATAACATTTGTGTATAATTTTGCTGCAATGAATTATTATTATTATATTAATTATTTTGCAAAATCGCAAATCGGGAGGATTGAGACTATCATATAAACATTTGTCAATGTCTTCTGTAACTGCCCTAATTTTTTTGAATTTTTGCAGGTGCGTTTTAAGTGTGTTTTTATTTTGTTTTGTGCTGCTCGACGTTAGTGCGCACGACTTCGCGATACTCACGGCACGGCACACGGGCCTCGGTCGACCCAATTTTAATTGGTGGCGCCGAATAAAAAATTTAAAAAGACCCCAAAAACGCACCGGTGGAGATACGAAATTTTGAGGGTAGTTAGAGAAAACATTGAACTAATTTTTGGCGATAGTCCCAGACCTCATCGAGTTGGCATTTTTTATATAACCCTTCTTAAAGGCAAAATGTATATTTAAAATATTTATCATATTCAAAAAATTTTAAATTTTGTTCTAAAATATTTAGAGACTTGATTTTTTAATCATAGCATACAGTATTATGTTATAAACAATTATGTATAATGTTGTATTGATAGCAATTCTACAATCCATGTAATAATTTTTTTAAACGTGCGCGTGAAATACCGTAAAAATGAAGTTTTCTAAATCGATCAACTTTAAGAGTTAATTGCAAATAATATAGGGGGTTAAAAAATATAAATATGCAAGATCAGAAAGGTTTCATGTATCTACAATGGAGTGGATATGTTTTTTTCTCGAAATTTTGAATTTTATTTTTTTCTTCCAAATCCCCCCCTGGCGCTCGCGCTCGGATATGGCACACAGTGCGGCGTCACGACCGCCGCCAATCCGCCTCGGATGTTGTTTTCTTCGGACCATCTGCGTTCTTATCTCGGCTGGCATAAACAGAAGTGGCCCGTTCGTCTGCAATTTGATACTTGCAATTCTTCACCCCCCGGATAGTGCGATGACCCCATTAATTGTTTTGGAAATCCAGCGTGGTAGTCACCCGGTTTGCCGTGCAGCCCCCCCTTTGGATCATTACATTCGCCCCCTTTTAAAATTTCTTCTATTTATTTGAATGAAGAGATTTTAAAATTCCCCCTTTTTTTTTAATCAAAACAAAGTTCTTGTACTTAACACGTATATTTAAAAAAAACATGAAAACATTAGTATAATGAGAAACAAAAAAACAAAAAAAAACACCTTATAACACACACACGCAACCATTCCACTTCCCCACGTCACTTACTGTTCCCCTTTTTTGTTTCATGGTGCCTTCGGACTGTCTCCCCCGCATTTTATCGCGCCTTTCCTTCCGCCGTTGATTGTCCCGGAGTCTCTTTTTCTTTAATTTGCTATCTTTTGTGGGTCGGAACTCTTGTCCTGGGGTTGGAGGCTTTACGTTTTCCCAGTCTGTGTCCTCCGGCCAGTCGCGTACTTCCCCCTCCTCAAGCGCCATGTCCTCGTGCTTCCCGTTGTCGATGGGGCTGATCACATTCTCCGTCGTCGCAGGTGGTGTCTCCGATGTCTGGTGGACGGGGCGGCTCCCTGCGAGGTCGTCCCGTCCTGGGGTCGGGGGCTTCACCGTGTCCCAATTCGTGTCCTCCGGCCACTCGCGGATCTCTCCTTCTTCTAGCGTCATCCCCCGGATCGTCCCGTCTTGGAGTTTTGTCACCATCGCCACGGTTGCGTCACTCACGGTGTGTTCTGATATTTCGGCAACGTCCTGCTCACAACTGATTGTTGATCGCGTATCCATTCGGTGATAAAATCGCAGATGGGTGTTGTAAACACCCTTGACTTTTTTCGTTGTGGGGCTCGATATCTGATATGTGTTTGGATGTGGCTGTCCTGTGATGACATATGGACCGTCATAAAGTATCTGAAACTTATAGATTATTTTGTCCTCGGCCCTAGAAACGTTATTATTTCGCAACAGTACATGGTCCCCTACATGCTAGAGATTGTGATTTCGGAATTTCTTGTTTGCAGTCTTTGTACGCAGTGTAGCATGATTCCGTAAATTTTGTCGCACCTTGTTGCGGATTTTGAAATGACTCGGCGGAGATGGAAGGATTCTGTGGATTGCACGTTGTTGTGGAAATACTGTTTTTTTCTCAAAGATGATCTCGTATGGCGCGAATTCTGTGCTCAGATGAGGAAGTGTGTTGAAACAAACTTCGATGTCCCTTAGTAGCGTCGCCCAACCTGTATGTTTTTTATGGCAGTATGCCCTGAAAATCCTACCCAATTCCTGCATCACCCTCTCACTCGGATTGCCCTGCGGATGTCTGATTGAGGAGTGACATATTTTGATGCCAGCCTCGTCCATCTTCTTCGTCCAGATGTTCGCTGTAAATTGAGTGCCGCGATCCGTCAAGATGTACTTTGGCTTGATGAGTTTACAGTAGTCGCCTATGATCTTTTCTGCTGCTCTTCGGGCTGTGGCTTTCTTCATGGCGTACAGACGGACAAATTTTGAAAATGTATCGATGACTACGAATATATACATGACCTTTCCCCGGCTTGGTGGTAGGGGACCGAAAAAATCCGCGGTGACTGGATCTCCAACATCATCGACCATGATTGGATGAACTGGAGCCTCTTGCGGTCGCCGAAGGTGTTTGGTCTTCTGGCAAACATCACACGTCTTGAGTATTTCCTGGATTCGTCGCTGCATGTTCGGAAAATGAAAGGTCGGCTTCAGGAAGTGGTACATTTTTGATGATCCAAAATGCCCCATGGTCTGATGATAGTAGTTGACCAGCTTTTCAATGATGTCCGCAGGAATGGCGATTTTTTTGGTGTGTGTGAATGCATCTTCGTAGATAAGGGTGTCGTTCAGAATTGAATACTGTGAGCTCACTCTCCTCACCCATGGTTCGGATTCGATGGTGGTTTGCATCTTGGCCTGCCAGATTTTTCCTAACCGGACATCCTTCTTTTGGGCCTCACTGACTCCTTTCACCTCCTTGGTGATGTCGATTCCTTCAGTCTGAAAAAATGCGACCATCGGGTCATCGTGATCTCTTCCTACGTATCCATGGGGAGGGCACCTGGAGATTATGTCTGCCACTGTATTTTCTTTTCCCTTAACGTGCTGGATCTCGTAGTCATACTGGTTCAGGAATAGGACCCATCGGGTGAGCCTCTCGCTCAAAATTTTGCATCGGTGTAGGAAAGTTAAGGCCTGATGGTCGGTCTTGATGAGGATTTTTCGTCCTTGGATGTATGTCCGAAATTTGAGGAGTGCATACACGATCGCCAACAGTTCCTTCTCTGTCGTTGTATAGTGGAGCTCGCTTCCTCTTAGCGTCCTGCTTGCGAAACTGATCACTCCGATACCCCCATCCGCCATCGTTTGTGATAAGGTCGCCCCCATTCCGTAGCCCGAGCTGTCAGTTTGGATGTAAAATGGCTGGTCCTGTATGGGATGACGGAGCATGATGGTGTCGAGAAAGATTTCTTTGGTCATGCGGAACGCTCTCTCCTCTCTTTCGCCCCACTGCCAAGGAGTATTTTTCCTCAGAAGATTATTTAGGTCCCTCGTGGCATCGCTGTACTGTTCTGAAAATTTCCTATAAAAATTGCACAGACCCAGGAATGCCCTGACGTGTTTCACCTTTTGTGGAGTCGGAAATTCTTTGATGGCCTCAATCTTCTCAGGATCTGCTTGCAGTCCTTCTGTCGAGATGATATGACCTAAAAACTTAATTTCATTTCTCATGAACTGGCATTTGTCAAGATTGATGGTGATTTGGTTCTCTTGCAGTCTCTGGATGGCCAGGTCAATGTGGTGAAGGTGAGACTCGAAGTCCTTCGATGCAATCAAGATGTCGTCAATATAGTTGATGGTAAAGTCGCGCAGCTCCGGTCCCAGCACTATGTCCAATGCCCTGCTGAACGAGCCGCTAGAGGTTTTGAATCCGAACGATAGTACTTGGTAGGAGTAGGATCTGCCATTGTACTGGAACGCTGTATATGGTTTACTCTCATCGGACAGCGGGATTTGCAAAAAGGACTTCGTGAGATCGATACTGGTCATCCATCTGGCATCTTGGAAACGATGTAAGAGTAGGTCGGCCGGCTCAGCAGTTTCGCAGTCGTTCACCATCTTCATGTTTAGCCACCGTGCATCCAGGCAGATTCGGACTCCGCCATCCTTCTTTTTGGTTACTGTCATGGGACTGGAAAACTGCGACGGTTCCCGTTGGATGATTTTCATGCTCACCATTTCCTCTAGTTCCCTTTCTACTTCTTCCCTTAGTTGGAAAGGGATGGGATATGATCGCTTAATAAATGGTGTAGCATCGGTCAGTTGGATGATGTGATTATATGTCCGGGTCAGTCCAGGTTTTCTAGAGAAGGTTCGTTGATGGTTTTCTAAAACTTCCAAAAGGGATTTCCGCTGGGACATCGTGAGGGACGTACCGTTGTTTTTAAGGTCATTTATGGTGTATTCCGGGATTGGTTCCTTGTTCATTGCACAAACCTCGAGCTCCTCCTCAAATTCCTGTTCGATGGTCTTCTGTTGGTCCTCAGCTGAGTGGTTTTCTGAAAAAGCAATCTGAATGGTCTCCCCGGATTGTTGGAATTGCAGGCGGTGATAATCGAAATTAATAACTGCTCTAACGTTTTGCAGCCATTCCGCTCCCAAAATTAATGGTCGTATTAAATTCTTCACCACCAAGCACACGACTTCAGTCGTTTCATTTCCAATTTCTATCTTGAGGAACACCTGGATGTTTATTCGTTGACCCCACTTTCCCAGAGCTCCTTTGAGATGCGTCGATGTTACAGGAAGAGTGGCGCACCTGATCCCCTTGGATACCAAGTCTGTCCAGAGCTCCTCGGATATGCAGTTCAATTCGCTCCCGGTGCCGATGAGTCCCGGACATCTGTTCCCCTAACCTTCAACGAGATTGCTGGTGTAGGTAGGTGTATCTTCTTTTGACTCTCCCTCATCTCTGTAATGGTATAGACGCCTATCTCACTTCTGTCGTTCACCTGCCTTAAATGACCTTCCTTTCCCGTACAAAGTGGATTTTTCTCCCTGCTTGACCTGGATTAGAGTTGTATCTCCGATGAAATCCTTCAATAGTTATTGGTTCTGTAATTCCCTGTAGAGTCCTTTCCCTGGGATCCATCCTAACTCCCTCACCATCCTTTCGCCGATACCGTAGTCATATGGTGTCTTGAACGGAACTTCTAGGGCTATGGTGGTACACATCCTCGGGTCCTGCAATGAAACTTCGGTTGGGTCTAGACCCTTTTCTCCAACCTTTGGTCGTTTCCCGCCTTCTTAGCTTTCGGACGAGTTTTTCGGTTTTCCTTCGGATATGGGTGGTATCGGTGGGAAAGTTGTTCTGCTTCAGCATTTCCTTGATCTTCCCAAATGGAATCTTGCATTGAGAGGAACTCGGCCATTTCCCCTATAAATTTGTCCACCTGTAGGCTCCAAAGTGCTTGGATGCTGGGAGTAAAATGCCTGATGATTTTTCCCAGCAGGGCCTCCTCTGGAATCGGATCTGTTAAGAGATTTGCCTGGCCTACGAAATGAGAGAAATGATCCAACATCTTGGGATGGACTGCAGGGTCCCACTTGGCCGTCCTCAACTTGTAGATCACCCCGGTTTGCTGCTGTGACGACCTCAGGAGGTCTGCTTTGAAATCCTTGTAGGTCTTCCATTTTGCCTTGAAAATCTTCATAACATGGAGTGCATTCCCCGCAAGGCAATCCTGAGCGAGTGACAGCAGTTGGGCGTTGGGTAGGTAGAGGTGTCGTCCATAGCTTTCTACGTCATTTAGGAATTCCACCGCGTTTTCCGATGTGATTCCACTAAAACGAGGCTTCGGTGGTGCAGTTGAAATTAGGATTGACCTGTCTACATTCAGCGGGATCGCAGGTCCTTCGGAGTCTTCAGCTGCGGATCGATGGTTTTCCGAATGACTGCCGGCGGACGTGCTGTTAGATGAAGTTTCGCTATTCCTGCGCTGAATCGCAGTGGTGGTGTGTTCCGCCAATGTTTTCAGGACTTCCATCATTCCCGCCATTTGTGATGACATTTCCTTCTGCTGCTTCCACATTTCCTTCCTCAAGGAAGAAATTGCCGAGTCATTTCTGTCGCGTATTTCGTGGGCGTGTGCGTGCATGTGGGGACTAAGTGTGCCGTGAATCTCGAATTGCGGCATGTCTTGCTCTTCAAGGATGCTGGCTCCTGTCTCCATTGTCCTTAGTCGTTGTTTGATGAAGCGGAACATTGGTGGCTGCTTGTCGTGCTATGGCCGGTATCAACGGATTGGGACGTTTGCGATGGCTTTAGTCAGTAAAGATAGTATTGTTATTATTATGTGAACATATTGATTGTAATCACCCGTATCCTGGTCAAGGCACCAATGTAATGGTTCTAACTAGAGATGCCACGAATATTCGGTTACTATTCGGTATTCGGCCTATTCGGCTACTTTTTCCAATATTCGGTATTCGGCCGAATGTTGCGTACTATTCGGCGGAATACCGAATACCAAATTTTGAAAAAAAAACACATTATTAAAAAATGTATTTATTTATTTTCATCACAAAATATTACATTTAATACTTAAAACCTGTCAATGGGAAGTTGTGATGAATGAAAACAATTTTTTCAGCGTTTGTTGATAGCAAACGATTGCGCTTTTCTTCATAAACTATACCTGCTTCTGAAAATAGCCTCTCACTATACACACTACTGCCCGGAGACGATAGATAAATCTTAGCGAATTCTGTCAGCCTTGGATATTGTTTTGCGTTTACTGACCACCATTTGTAAGAGTCTGCCGTTCGATGTAGGCGAGCGGTTTTCATATAAAAATCCAGCTCATTTGCAATAGCACTTTTCTTATCCACATCCTCATCATTTTGCATATTTTCTGTAGCAATTTCCTCAAAACAGTTCCAGAAACTGTCGTGTATTTCAATGGTTTTATCATTTTCATTGATATTTCTTTTCTTTCGAAGTGGAGAAGAATCATCATCAGTACCAGTACTACTAGACTCATCACAACTAATTTTCAGAGCTTCTAAAAGAATTTTTTGTTTTGGTCTTTGAGTTTGAACTAATCCCAGGAAACTGGTTTTGAAACGCGGGTCAAGAAAAGTGGCAACCAGATATTTGTCATTCTCATCTAAGTTGAACCGTGTTTCAAGCTCAACTTGTAGTGAAGATCTCATTCTCAATAAATTTGGTGTCCTATCTGCAGTCTCTTCCTTTCTCAGGTATTTCAACAATGTGACAACATGTGGAATCACTTCAGAGATGCAGGAAATACCTGAGCTGGTTATTTTCGTAGTCTCTTCGAACGGTTTGAGGAGTTTGACACATTGTTCCATTAGCTCCCACTGAGAAGATGTTAAATTGTTTAAACACTCGTGATCAGTTATGTACAGAGAAACAGCTCGCTTTTGTTCTAATAATCGGTCCATTAAATAATATGTAGAATTCCAGCGTGTGCTTACATCTTGTACTAGTTGATGATTTGGCAAGTTAAGTTCTTGGCGAATTAATTTCAACTTTTCTTGTGCTACACCAGAGTGGCTAAAATGGGTAACAATTCGTCTCGCGGCATTTATCATCTCTGTTATTTCCGTTTGAGACTGTAGCGATACTTCGACAGCTCGTTGCAGTGAATGAATGAAATGAAGCACTTGGCAGAATCATATTCTGCGTCTCGTACACCTTTTATCATATTAGCTCCACTGTCATGGACAAGTAAATGGATCTTGTTATGAGGAATATTAATATTCCATCTTTCTGCAATAGCATTGAGTTCTTTTGCGATATTGGTACCAGTATGTGAGCCAGCAAACGGCTTCATCGCTAAAACGCCATGTTCATGAACAAACTCTGAAGATATCCAATGCGCAGTGAAACTCAAGAAACTTTGGTTATTGTGCTGACATGTTCACATATCAGACGTCACGGATACAGCTGTTGCTCGCGAAATACTAGCTTCAATTTTAGAGCAAATTTTATTATATATATATATATATATATATATATATATATATATATATATATATATATATATATATATATATATATATATATCAGGAATAATTTTCTCGATCATGTAAGTGCGACCAGGTATTTTGTATTGAGGTACTGCCTTTTCCATAAGCCTTTTAAAGCCGACTTGTTCAACAAGTGACAATGGTTCATTTTCTAATGCAATCATTTCACCGATTAAATAATGATATTTTATTGATTTCACATCATTTATATCCCATAACAATTTCCTTTCGGTTGTTTCCTTCAGAGTTAACTGTTTCATTCCTGACGTACCTGGTACTGCCATTATCTTGGAATCGGTAGAAGTAAGAGTACCATCATTTTTGCTACCACTTGTCGAGGGAACCGCAGTTAACGTAGCGTACTGCTCAGCATGTTTGCTTTTAAGGTGGTTTTTCAAAGAAGTAGTAGCTGTGAACAAAAAAAACACAATAATTAAACAATGAAAAATCTGACATCAAAAAGGGAATTCTTGAATAGTACTAGCTTAAATTATTATTATATTATTTTTATTAGTATTATTCTGGCTTCACTTAAGCCTCTGAATTCCAAAGATAATAAATAAAATGTATATTTAAAAATACGACTTATTTATATAAAGTTTATTCAACGAAATCAAACTTGTAAAATAAAGTACCAGGCAAAAATAACAAGAAATAGAAAAACTACAAGGGCTAAATACCAAATATCACTAAAATTGTTTCACTTATTAACATGTAATAAGATTTTACTTACTTGCTTTCTTTCCTTCTCCACCACGCGAGATCTTGTTTTTACACAGCAAACACACCGCCAGTCTATTATCTTCACTACAAATCTTATAATATTTCCAAACAGGCGATTTTTTATTAAATTGTGCCATTTTGTAAAGCTTATGGCGATATTTTTTAATAATAAGGACTAAGGACTATTAGTTGTAACCCAATTTGATATATGAATGAACAAGTAATGCGCGCCGTGACACGATCTAATCGCAAATGAAGCAAATACGCACGCTGTGCCGCTCGCGCACATACCGCAGTGAGACAGGTCGTAGCCTGTCACTGCGATGTGTACACATATTTTGCCGAACATTCGTCCGCCGAATATTCGGCACTTCGGCCGAGAGCATGGCCGAATATTCGGTATTCGGTATTCGGCAAAAACACTATTCGTGGCATCTCTAGTTCTAACCCCGGTGTTGTACAAATTTGCTATTTGTATTGTTTTACGTCGTGTTGTGTGTGTAGTAACCCTTAATTATTTAACAAGTTCGTTACGGATGTTAATATGAATCATCTATACTATTTTCTTTCTGAGTTGATTTGGTGATTCTAGTTGACATCGTTCGGTTTCCGTTGGGACAATTACCAGGAAGCAGGAATTAATCAATTACTTATAAATAAAACAAAAGGTATTGAGTTTAACGAATGATCAGTTTATTTATTATCCTTAGATTCAAATTTGAAATGTGCAGTGAAATTATTCATAACATATTTTACAATTATCAGAACAAAAAAAAAATGTAACGAAATCGTCCATCAGGTATTTTACAATGGTTAAGTTACAATGAATATTTTCCCCGTTACAAAATTTAGTGCCGTGACCATACTACGCGTACTACCAAAATTTACTGTGTTTGTTATAACTCAAAAAAATGAAACAAAAAAAAACACAATCTTCTGAGGACTGGTCAGTTTGTAAGACATGACATGTGAGATCAGTCAGATCGCCAGTCGCGGACGAATCCGCACGGAGACCTCGTCGATAACCCATGTCTATGGTTGAATTTAATAACAAATTCATCTTGTAATTACCTTTAGTCAGTACCAGTAATCAGGGAAGACTAGTGGCGGTCATCTGACCACGTTTGCTGTGATTCGGGCCCTTTTATATCGTTTTGAAATGGCGAAGCATCTCATTACTGTGGTTTCTTTTACTCGTCAGCCTGATCCACTATTTAGTTTGATGATCACAGATCAATTTGATCATGAGAATAGGAATTTTCCCGATCTCCCGTGGCCTTGATTCACATTGATACTCTAAACTGTACACTAAACAAAAACCCCTTAATTGTTGCATTCCCACGCACCCTAAGGTGATTTTGATTCCACCCGTGTCTCTAACAACTAACCCGGAATAATACAATGCAATTTATTTATGCGATCTCTCCTGGAATATTCGCTCATTCGACCGCATACTCCTCCGGTTCGTTCTGCATGCGATTTTCCCTCTCTCGGGTCTCTTTCTGCCGTCCCGGCGTCACGACCGCCTCCAATCCGCCTGGGATGTTGTTTTCTTCGGACCATCTGCGTTCTTATCTCGGCTGGCATAAACAGAAGTGGCCCGTTCGTCTGCAATTTGATACTTGCAATTCTTCATCCCCCGGATAGTGCGATGACCCCATTAATTGTTTTGGAAATCCAGCGTGGTAGTCACCCGGTTTGCCGTAGTTCTTGCTAATAAAAAAAATAATATGCAGCCCCCCTTTGGATAATTACAATTTTAATATAGATATAAGTCATAAATATTTTCTAGATTTACACTCTCTTACTAAAATAAGGAGTAAGTTTTATTACATTTATAAACTTCACATAAATGGACATTTCGGATATTTTACATTTAAAATATTCGCAAATTATGTGTCTAATGTTCATTTCGTGGTTTATTTTATTCATTCACTTTTTTTTTGGCAGTAAAAAACTTAATTCCCTAATATCATGAAAATTTAAAGAAAATATTTTTACCAAAATTTATTTTTGTCGTACGTTATTTTTATTGTTTGGTATTTATTTCTTTATTAATATTTATAAGCAATGTATGAATGAAGTATTATTGAGAAAATGGACGTAATACAAAATGGAAAATATAACACTTATTTCTCTAGTGGCGTTACATTTGAAACCGCAAAGAAACTTAAAGAAAGGTATTAATTTAAATGGCAATAATAAAAATCTAGTTTTATATATGTATAGAAGTAGGAGCCATGCCACATTTTTTATATTTCGCAGATGTTAGCGTCACCCCCCAAGTTTTCTACCTGTTTTTGACCATTCCTTTAAATTTTACAAGAATGAATGCGTCACATCAGGAACGCTTCAAAAAATCTACAATTTATTCAAGGCGGGTAGTGTTTGCAGTGGTTTGTTTACTACCATCAATTATGGAAACTATTCAGAGCCGTAGTGAATTGAAATTAAGATTTATGGCAGTGCCGGTACCGATTTCAGAGGAACCCTTAAAAAAATCTATAATTTATTCAAGGCGGATGCTGTTTGCGGTGGTTTGTTTACTACCATCGATTATGGAAACTATTCAGAGGCGTAAGGAATAGAAATTTAGATTTATGGCTGTGCCGGGGTCGATTTCCAGGCAGGTAATCGCCAAGGGTCGCACCAGCAGGTAGTACGGTTTGCTTTACCGCTTGCTGGAATAATGCGGATAATTGCCACATGTTGGTATTTTTTAATTATGCATAACGAGAGGATTATTCCCTTATTTGAAAATTTCGGCGGATTCCCAAAGCTTCGCTTAAGCTTTGTACCTTTCGTACAGTTATGTAAAAAATTGAGTTTTTCAATATTCGGGAATGAATGTTTGCTTTCTAATACATGGTTAGAAAAAGAGCTGGTATTTTGATTTCATCTAAATGCGCGATAATGTTCGGAATATCTTTTTTCAAAACTACTAAAGAATTTGATAATTTGCAAATTGGTCTAAACGCGATTTAATGGTTATGTTTTCGGAAAATGTGAACTATTTTGTCTGTAATTTCGCCAAAATATGTTAATGTAATGCATTGATCTTTGTTCAGATTTTGACTTCTTGGAAACATGTGGGTCATGGTATTTTGGTAGCGTTGATTAAAATTTGAATAAGGTTAACTAATTAATTTTTGCAATATCCATAATTTTGTTCAATTCTTTGGTTTGTTTAATGAATTATCACGTTATATTCGTAATTTTTGTTTGATATACATACATATTTTTCATTATATTGATTGATCGAAATAGATATTAATTCTACTAAATAAAACTTGGTAGGCAGAAAGACCTTTGGTCGATAGCCATTTAACAGGCTAATGATAGCATAAAATTAATTACACACTATTGTAAAAATTAAACTGTTAATAAATAAATGATGTATATAAAACTAGGTTTAGGTTCTGAATGCTTAAAATTCTCGACTAGCCTTATTATGGCATTTCATTTGAAATTAATGGTAGCATGTGCGATTTAGAAAATGTGCAAGACACAAAAATTGATTGTAGTGGGCACAAATAATGTCACCAATCCTTGTATATTTCAAAATGTACGAGAAATTTGCTACTATAAAAACACTTTGAAAAATTGTTGTAGATGTGAGAAAATAGTTTTGATTATTTGTGCCCTCTGCAATCAATTTTTGTGTCTTGCACATGTTTTAAATAGCATATTTTACCATTAATTTCAAATGAAATTAAAACAAAATGTTTGTTTCTTTGAAAGTGCTTCTTTTCTCTGCATAGAAAATTGTTGTTTCTTTAATTAAAAAGAAAAATTGTTGTCTTAAAGTTGTTTATTTCTTAGAAGATCTTCCTTCTTTGCAGAGAAAATTCATGATGTAAAGAAAAATGTTGCCAATAAGTGATTCGTTTCTTCAAAAAAATATTGTCTCCAAGTTGTTTATTTTGTCAAAAAGTTTGCCTTCTTCGAATAGAAAACTTGTGATTTAATAAAGAAAGTTGTCTACAAGGCCGTTATCTTCAAGTTGCTTATTTCTTCAAAAAGCTTCCTTTTTTTGTGTAGAAAACATGTAATTCAAAGAAAAAAATTGTCGTTTGTTTCTTCTTTCTCTGAATAGAACATTTTGGTTTCTTCAAAAAGAAAGTTGTTATCTATAAGATGTTTATTTTGTTAAATGCTTAATTTTTTTAATAGAACACTTTGGTTTCTTCAAAAATGCCTTTTTGTTAATCCAAAAATTTTGTTTTATTTTTTTTATCTTTAAAATAATGTTTTTATTTTCACTCTTTGCAAAAATACTTGTTTTTGCTGCAAATAAGGCGTTTTTTTTTTCCAGAAAACTCTGAATCTGAGTCAGGTGTCTAAATCGCAATTCTACTGTAAACCATGTCTAATACCGGATAAAAAAGAAAATTAAATAGTGAATTCGTCTGAAATTATTTCACTTCGATCGTTTTTGAATTTGACGTACTAACACACCTGACTACAATAGGTGATTGTTATTTGTTGAAACCTGAACCACTGGTTCGAAAAAAACATTTTATTATCCTTTTTAGTAGCCCAAAGTGGATTGCATTATAAGAATCTAATTAAATAAAATAGCAATTCATAGAATCAGAGTTTATTTTATTTTAATTATACTTTTTGTTCGGCCCTGTATTAACTTTTAAAAACATTCTTGTACTGGTGAATACTACTCGAAAAAACGTTTAATTTAAGGGATCACAAAAGGGGTGATGCCATTTAAAATGTTGGGGTTAGGGTCAATGGGCCCCAAGAGGTCACTCACCCCATAACCAAAATATGGTGGTTCTAGTTCCCCCTACCTGTATAACATTTGTACCAAATTGCGCTTTTCTAACTCTTTTATTTTCAGAGATATTCGCATTGAAAGTTTTCAAATTGACACCCTGTATACAACTACTTGTATGTACATATGAGCATCATCCCTCGTGATTCGTGGCAATCTTCTACCTGTGCCCGAATGATCTCGCGTGACCTGTCATTCTGCGCGTAATTATATGACCTTTGCGAATTACGTCATCTTGTTGAGATCGCGAGTCGATCCACGGCGTAATTCGCGAATTAAACTCGCTGATCTAACTGGGCCTCTTTATTGCTGCCATAAAGCGATTTGGATGTTTTCGGTTCAAAGAAGCGAAGGCTCCGTTGTCTTCGTTTTCCGCATTCGGACAAAGGACCTCGCATTTCCAAATCACTTTATTGGCCCAAGACGTTCAACACATTTTCAGCAAAACGCTTTTAATTTTTATTGCCCGATTACTGCCCGAACATATTCCATTGTTCAGAATTTGGAAAACGGCTAGTAATTGTCATGTGGGCTGAACATTTTTTGATATTTGGCCACGGCGTTTTTGTTTAGCGAGGCGGGGTTTATACGGCCCTAAACTCTAAACTGTTTGGGTCGCGTTCGCACGATCGCATAAATTAGCCAGGTAGCAGATCCTCACGAAAGACTTACTCATATGCCCTAATTCCCCAACCTTATGAATCTTAGAGTTAACTTACATCCTATTATGTACATGATTAAAATACGTTTCGTCAATGTTGTGTTACGAACGTAACTCATTTTTAATAAACAAAATGCTTATGAAACAAATGATAAAAATGATGGTAATGAAAAGTGCGCGGTTTGAAATAAATTGTGAATAAGCGTTGTTACGACGTTCCCGATGGAACGCCGGTAACAATTCTTATGGCCCTACGAAAAGGGTTGGCTTAAGGTACGCGCCCACTTATCCGCGCATCGCACGAACCGCAATTTTTTTCATAGATGCGCTCATTTACCAGCATCGCACTACACGACTTTTACTATCAGGTTCATCAGTGCGATCTGGGCGTCTATCAGCAGCAGTTTATTCTCGTAATTTAAAAATTTGTGGATTTCTGAAAAGTTTTCCAGTTTTGTGCAAAATGAGTGACAGTGAGGAAGAATTAATAATTGTCAGTTCCTTGTTAGCAGAAGAGGAGGAAACTATAAAAAAACGCAAAGTGTGGGTACACAATATATGCAAGAAACGTCCAGGGTTTGGTGAATTTAATGCATTATTTCCTGCTCTGCTTGAGGACGAAGTGAAATTCTTTCAGTATTTTAGAATGAGCCATAAGAAGTTTATAGCACTTCTTGATATACTGGAACCTGAATTAATTAGAAACAACACGAAATTTAGATGGGCTGTTGGAAGTAAAGAACGACTCGCAGTGACTTTACGGTAAGTTTATTTATTATTATAAAGAAAAAATGGCGAGAAGAAAATATTACACTTATTGGTCACCTTCATAACTTCTGTGATAATCTAAGTCATAATAGCTGGATTGATAAGATTCCCGCTGAGAAATGTCTTCGCTGTTTAAGGTTTGAGCTTGAGGGTTGAAAGAAGCAGCAGATGAGACAGATTGTAGATTTTGTGGGGAGACAACTGGCACGTGCAGCGAACTTTGTGGTCCCTCTGCATTTGTTTCACATGAGAGCATCCTCAACTCTACGGCAGTTACCATTTGAAACAGTTTGGATTTAATGTCAAGCTGATCCTTTAGCGAAAATCCTTTAACCGTTTCAGCCATGGACGAGAAAAGTTTTGTTAAGGCGTCCTCACTTTCAGTAGCACTATTTAAAGATTGGCGTTTTCTTGTTTCCAAGTAATCTTGTAAGACAGTAGCTGCAGACGCTGGCTGCATACCGAATTTGCTTTTTGCGTTCGTTAAAAGGGATGGAAGTTGCAGAACGACTGGATGATGTTGCAGAACCCACCCAAGAAAGCGATGTATCTCTGAATACTGATTGGCTGCAATCGTCTCCACCGTGCTCACTTTCATCTCCTTCACTGCTTGGTGATGCCTGGCTCGAAGGGTTTGGGATATTTGAATACCTGATTTCTTCGTCAAATAGGTATGGTACCAAAAATGTCAACTCTTTATCAAACTTTGGGGTTTTAATTTTCTTTGAGGTTTGGCCACTTTTGGTTTTACGCAAGTTCAGTGCTTTGCGGTGATTTTTGCGTATTCGTGTCCATCGTTCGCGACACGTTTTACCTGCTTGTGCAGGAAAGATAGTAAAATATTTGGCCAGAGCTGATTTGAGTTCCTCTAAGTGCCCTCTATAACCTACCAAAAATGGAGAACTTGAACTAATCGTATTCTAATGCAGATCTTTTTTTTAGATATTTAGCAACGAGAAACTCCTTTAGGTCCCTGGCATTCAATTACCGTCTTGGTGAAACCACTGTAAGAGAAATTGTCTATTCAACTTGTGAAGCCATTTGGACAAAATTACTGCCCATAGTCATGCCAGAACCTGATTAGGATATGTGGAACGGAATAGAAAGCGAATTTTACAAAAAATGGAACTTTCCAAACTTACTGGGTGCTATGGACGGAAAACACGTAGTAATTCAAGCCCCTCCTAACGCAGGATCACAATTTTTTGCTACAAAAAAACGTTTAGCATTGTTATGCTGTGCTTAGTAGATGCGAATTATAAATTTATAGCGGTAGATGTTGGGGCATGTGGGAGAAATTCAGATGGCAGTATTTTTAACGGTAGGGTATCCATCAAAAGTACGGTAAACGTCCGCGAGAGGGGGATTAAATCAAATTGGTATGACTGTAGGCAACCCAGCTTACAGCGAGGGTAAATTAACTCGGTGCTATTTCCGTATATTTAATACATTCAAGGTTGCGCCTGCGATTCAAAAGAGAGAGGCTATTATACGTCTGCACCCCGCTACAGCGCGAGCGTGAGAACCGTATTAGAATATGTATTGTGGTTATTTTTTTTTTCGCATCGGTGGTGGCGGGTGAGAAGTTATAAAAAAACACTTCTGCTGTGGCGTTTACACCAAACCCCGCCCAACCCAACCATTTCACGGTCTAGCGAGCGTCGTCCAAACACAATTGAAGGGCGACATAATCGTAAGCAAGTAATTCCCAAGAAATAATATCTTGGGGATTATAACTTGAAATTTTCATTATTGTCATACAACAAATCTCCAAAAGCTACCAATAGATTTTATAATGTAGTTTGAAACCATATCTGTTGTATGGGCCCATTATATAAGTAATGCGCATTTTCTGGCAAAAATATATTTATTGATAGCACCGGTACAAATGCTTCCAATTCTTCAAAACATTTTTGAATTTACGAATCATTAAGTCAAATTATTTGCCAAGATAATTTGCTTCAAGACTGGAAACGTAGGATTAATGAAAACTTAAGATAGCAAGTTTTACACCTTTTTGTTGTTGTTAAAAGGTTATTTTACTTTATGTCTTATAGTAATATTAGTTTCCAAATTAAATTCCTTTTCCAAATTGGTGTTCTACTATTCTAAAGAGTATAGACTTGTACATCATTTAAAATGTTAAACATATTTTAACTTTCGCCGTACAGTATTGTTTTCGAGATTGAAATTGTTCATGAAAATATTCATTTTGTGGTTCCCGAAAACAATTATTTTGTTGGAAAATGGTCTGTATGTCCGTGTGCTGTGTCGACCTATCTCTAAGTTTGTCATTTTATGGGCACTGTGTCTCAAAATCTAATAGACATTTTTAAATTGCCTGTTGAGGTCATTTGTAAAAGTGTCTCAATAAATGTATTGTCTCTCTCTCTATTACAAAAATGATTATTCATCAATTTATGATAACAATCTTTTGATGATGGATGAATTTCGTAAACTCTTTGATTTTCGAGAAAAAATTTTGAATGGAAAAATTTTGACTTTTTTGAGATAATGAATAATTTTTGTTCGAAATCAGACTTGATAAAAATCCACGAAAATGCAAAACATCCGAAAAAACCATTTTATACTCTCAAATAAAGAAAGTAACATGATGGCCACATGGACATTTTTTAAATTATATTACATACATGAACTTTATTCCAACATACATAAAAAACATACATATTTTAGAAAGGGCCATCGATCGAGTCCTTCAGTCCTTTAAATTATATTATTTCTTTTTAGTCTTAAAAATATTGCCCTATATTATAGGTTGTAATGTTTAAAAAGTTTTTAAAACTGATGCCTTATTTCTTTTTACTTTCTACCTTATAAAATTAATGTATGTAAAGGCTCTGAACTCTGCGTAATCTTTCTCTGCTACTATGTTGAATGTGGCGAATCTAGCCGGAAGTTTAAATACAATAGTGATGAAAGTAGAGCATATTCTAACCCAAAGTTCTGTTGTCGGCTCTTTTATATCACTATGTCAAAATTCCAATCATCTATTGAAATCAATGTAGAATTTGTAGAGCAATTTTGGAAAAAGTGTATTTTTGGTCAGCTAGCCATTTTAGTTACTGCAAAGTTCAAATGATTTTGATTGGACATATTGCTTAAGATTAATTTGTTAAAATGTTAATGTAGAATTCCTAAAGCAATTTCTGTAAGAACTGCAATTATGGTCATCATGCTTTGTCTTCATGTTGCAGCAAAGTCAAATTAATTTTCTTTAGGCAATTGCAAAGACACGTTATTCACTCTATTATGTCCCTTTTTATGACTCAAATTTCCAATTAGAGAACAGCATATTTACGACAATTATTATAGACGAGACTTAGCAATAAATGGACGTTTTAATAATAAAGTAATAGCGACTAATACACCTGTACAGTGGCCAGCCAGATCTGCAGACTTGACGCCTCTTGACTTTTATTTGTGGGGCACTTTAAAAAACAAAGTTTATGGAAGTAACTTCAATTATAACAATCTGGATGAACTTCGCGAAGCAGTGACAGAGGCAATAAACGGCATTAATCGCAACACATTGCGAAAAGTAACTGGCAGTGTTGTAAAACGCTGTCAATTGTGTTTGGCCAATAACGGACAACATTTTGAGCATTTTTTATAATTTATTGTTATTTTACTACTTGGTTGTATTACCTCTTTTTGTTTTGTTACATTTGCTTTAATAAGTAGTAGTAATACAATTTATTGAAACTCAGTTTACAAAAGAGCTACAAATGGCCATTGCTTTAATAATAATTTAAAAAATTAAAATTAAAATTTAAACAATTAATATTTCCATTATTTTTTATTTTGACATAGGTTGTTGTACATAGTTGAAAAAAGAAAAAAAAAAGTCTATTTATGCGTGTAAAAATCAAATATGGCGGCCATTTGAAATAAGAAAGTTGGCATTAATATCTCGGAAACTGCCATCTTGAATTTTATTTTGACTTGATTTCTATGTTTGCCTAATTAAACCAAGTAACTTTTATTTAAAACTTTTTTTCGCATCTTAAATAATTATTGAGATATTTGATTTTTTTGAAAATCGCGATTTTCAGTTTTTTTTTAAATATTTTCTAAACTGCTCGGAATTTTGAAAATTTCTCAACATAATCTGAATCAACATAGAAAACTGCACATCATTGCCCATTTAACCAGATCTCTAGCTTTAAGAATAAGAAAGATACCCATGCAATCCTACTCTATTTAGGACACCCTGTATACCAATTTCTGCACGAATGTAAGTTCATTTGGGGTTTTTGCCAGCTTTTTAGGGTAGCTGGACCACTGTGCTGGAGGTACCGGTATTCTATTGGCAATATAGTGGGATACCAGTGGGTAAATACTTTTTAAAAAGCAGACCTAAAAATGTTTTCTATAAAAAAAATTGTGGAATAGATAATAAACAGCCGAACGTTAAACAAAAACAAACAAAACAAAAAAACAATTTCCAATTAATACTCTATAAATTATCGGACCAGTGACGGCTCGCGAGGTGACTCTGGTACGGCCGAGGTAGCAGAGATGCTAATACAGATAGATCACGCCGCCAGCCGTCTTTGCAACCGACCCTACCTATCTGTATTGTTACCTCGACCGTACCATGAGTCACCCCGCGAGCCGTCACTGTATCGGTCTTAAATTATTTACTAATAAATATCTGGAATTCCCCGATTATGTGACTATTCTTATTAGCTTGTATACTTTTCAAGTTAGTTTTGTACTTTGCAATGATGAGGGGATCAACAACTTCTATTTATCAAAAATATACATGACGTAATTAATTTATAAATTTTATTGAACGCATTACTAGTATGTACATGTTATAAATCGTAATCGTCGCAGGTACCCTGCCCTTCGGTCCCTTGTTTATTTTTTTAGTGCAGTTGTAACTCGATACACTAATATGAGTAAGTGCCGCCGTCGCGAGTGACGCAGAAATGTGAATAACATGCGATGTTATTGGGCATGCAGGTGAATATGCATATGGCATACGAAATCTAGCACGGAAGAACGATTTGAACATCGCGCTAAATAAACTCCCCTATCATAACGTATCCCCTAAACCCCGCGCACTCTACCATCACGCTCAAGTGGCCGAATGCCCGTACTAGGATGAAGAGCAATAGACTCGCTGCAAGAAATATCTACATAACTTTTTTATTTCTTTCTGATTGACTATCTTAAAAAGTTGCCACCGGATTATTTTGAAATTTTGCACATATGTCAATTATGTTCCTGTCTAGACAGTAATGAAATTTTATCAAGTTTTGACCAATACTAATGGAAATAGACACAAAAAACATCATTTTAATATTCATTTGTCTCCTAATTCGTTTATATTTTTTTTATTAACTATGATTTTGCCTTCAAATTACTTCATTGCCTAGATGTATGTATTGGTTGGCTACAAGTCAAATTTCACTGTTGTTACTTACTTGGTTCTGCAGTTTGTCTGTTTAAAGTAAAATGTTGCTAACTTTGTTAATAATAACGATTAAACCAAAACTTAAACACATGAATAATAATCGATCTTTATATAATATGTTATCAAAATAAACTCTTCGAAAAAGTTTATATTTACAACGATATATTCGATTTCTTGAGCGGCTAATTTAATGGGTACCCTACCCTTAAACATTCAAATTTTGGAAAACGATTGCTTGAGAATAAATTTGGATTTCCATCGAACAAACCGCTACCTGGAAGTAATCAAGTTCTACCGCACGTAATAATCGGCGACGAAGCATTCCCATTGCGTACAAATATGATGAGACCGTATTCACGAGAAGCAACCCAAGGTGATGAACGAAAGAAGGTTTTTAATTACAGACTTAGCCGAGCGCGAAATGTTTCAGAAAACGCATTCGGTATCTTGATGAAAAAATTTCGAATTTTCGAACACAGATTATGTTTATCTCATGAACATATTAATTTGGTTGTTCTCGCTGCTTGCTGTCTACACAACTATTTGAGGAACGATATTTGCCACTGGACTGAAAGTGACTTAAAACAAGTTGACGTTTCCAATGTTGACAGTTTGCAAAATTTACAAGGAATTGGTGGAAATGCATGCAGCGCTGCGCTAAGGATTAGAGACGAATTTACAACATATTTTAATTCTCCTGCAGGCTCGATAACGTGGCAATTGGATAAAATCAACGTGTTTAACGTAAAGTTATTTTCCAATGTTTTGAAATAAAGGTTATGTACTTACCTGATAATTTCATTATATTTCCTATCTCCTCCCAAATATTATCCCTTCGCTGATGATTGGCATACCGCAAATTTTTCAAATTATATAATTCTTCGTAATTTTGTACTAACGTAATTAATACTGCATCATCCATAATTGCTCACGCGATGACAACAACACTACTGCAGTTAAACGAGTGGCAACCTGCGCTCACTACTCGGAAGTTTGTCATACATCAGTCCGCATCACACGCACCGAAGAAATATATTCTTTTCAAGAATGCTGGCCGCATTTACGGCAGTGCGATCCATGCGACTCGAGGTAGTGAGCGCACTCTCATTTAAAACAATGCAAAGGATATTTTCTTGCGATTCTTGCGACGCGTGCGGCTCGGTCGGCGGGGATAAGTAGGCGCGTACCTTTACTGCACCCCAGAAGACCAAAAACGCGACAAAACACGATTCCGCACGTGCTGGCAAAATGTAATGGTCGGGTGCTGACATTTTTATGATGATTATTACAACCGCAAACCCTCCCCGGCGGCCTGCTTTGAGTAGACAAAATGAACTGGTCGCCAAAAAATCTACAATTTATTCAAGGCGGGTGGTGTTTGCGGTGGTTCGTTTACTACCATCAATTATGGAAACTATTCAGAGCCGTAGTGAATAGAAATAAGGATTTATGGCAGCGCCGGGACCGATTTCAGGAGCATCCAGTTTGTCCTCCTATTATTGCACCCAGGCGGCCCGGGGTCTTTTACAGACAACCGGAACAAGCCATAAAGATTAGCACGGCTCTTCAAGTTGTTAATTACTGGGTTCTCTCTGTCGGGTGATTTATTGCTATACGGAGAACGTTTAGGAAAATTATGTTAATATAACTTATTCGGAAATATACATAAACACAATTGCATAATTAGGTAACCTGCATATTTATGAATAATATAACATGAAATTTGAAGTAGATAGTTATTAAAATTTACTAATTGGAATTTTTATTGCAATTACTAAATATGTTGGCGCATCAGAAAGAAGAAATTGATTTTAAAACATTATAATTTTTGGAAAGCATGTATTAGAGATTCTTGGAATTTGGAATTAGATTAGATTAGTTTATGGCCTCCTTCACAAAGGTTGTTTACTTCATTTTTAATCGGCAGGCTTTAAATGGTGTTTCCTAATCCAGGTCGTGTTTACCTACATCCTCTTAATCCGTCTAATAAGCGCGTTTTCCAATAATCCCGGTCGCTTTGACCTACATATTGTCAATCCATTTATTATTCTCTAATAAGCGTCCTTTGCAGAAATCTGTAATCAGAGGGGTTTCCTAAAATGATTGTGTTTCCAAATCGCCAACATGATAATCTGTAGATAATTCTCTGAACAATACCCTTCTCAACAGTTGCTTTCTTAATTATTAATCGGTAACCTTTATGTGTAAATATTCTTAAAATTTAAAACTCACTTTTTGCGGAAACATTAAATCAATTAGTTAATTCTAGAGTTAGTTTTTTTTATTATTATTTTGTATCATTGTAATTGTGTAAAGGAATTTTCCGTTTAATAAATAAATAAATAAATTATATAAAGACAAAAAGAATGTCATGCTTGCAAATTAATTTTTGAAAACAGCCGTTTTGAAAGTGAAATTATCAAACTTCAAAAAATGTGTCAAAATCATTAAAATAAAATGAGTAGTGACGAAGAACAATTCATTATTTATTAATCGATTTTAAAATAGTAATAAGCAAAGGAGAATGTTAAAAAACAACCGTTTTTTTACCTAACGCCGCAACGGGAAAAACCTATTTAATATGTATCCGTAACGCCTATAGATGATGAAAACATAGGTTAGACCGCAGAAAAAGAGGTTCTATCGAAGATCAAAAATTCCTGATGGATTATAACGATTTTCTCTGAAACTATCAATAATACAAAAAATGTTTCAGATGAAAGTTGAACGGTTTGGAGAGGAACATACAGTAGTGACATAGTGACCTTGGCTTGACCTTTTTAACATCTACGCAAGGTCAGGTGAAATTCGAAGTGCGCGCTTTATTTCAAAAACAAATACAGGAATTAACATTAAACATAAGTCTTATTTGATAATCCCAAGAAAAAAAAAAGCTTTTGGTTAAATTTCGTACACCGGAAGTGGATGATGAAAACCTTAACCGGTTTTTTTGTTTCTTCACGATAATTTTTTAAATATAAAAAATATTACAAAAATATATTAACAAATATTAAAGACAACAAAGAAATGAACATCTTTTGCCTGAAAATATTTTTCATAAAATTACATTTTTCAGAAAAATAAAATAAAATTTCGAAAAAAAAAATTATTTTATGAAAAATATTTTCTTACAAAAGATATTAATTTCTTACCCCCATTTGGATAAACTATGTATAAATACTTTGTAGCTCTCCCTTACAATCAGTTTATCTTCAACTTTTGTAAGACCGATTTCGAAATGGAAATACTGCGTGATTTAAATAAAGCCTACTACATTTGTTATAGGTTCATTTATATAAAGCGGTACGGCAGGTACAGTTCTTTGTACCTTCGATGTGTCGACAAGCAATGCCCCGGTAGCGCTCGTGTCAAGAATAATGAGTTCACTCGTTTGTTGGCTTACACACAGAAGCACATGGACCAACGAATCAAAAAAATTCGTTATATTAAAAGTGCCAGGGAGCATGGGGGCACTTCCCAATTGCCTTTTAGGCAAGTTCTCATGCAAGAAGAGGCTAATAATCCTCAAGGTAGGTGCAGAATATTATTACTTTAACACTCAATTTTTTACAATAAATTTGTATTTTATATAAAAACACTTTATTATTTATTGAATTTAATTATTCATTGTTAATCATTTTGTTAGGAGCAGCGCAGGTTTCCACGTGTAATATGGTTGGTTAACAGGTTGTACGCTCAGAGGAAAAGGGGAACACAAACAATTCCCAATTCGCTTAATTTAATTAATGAATCAGGAAGGGTAAGTATTTTTATTATTTTATGTTAATGCTCATTTTGTTTCACTTAATATTAATACATGTATTATTTGTAGATTCCAGCACTTGGCAAGGGATTATTTAAACAATGTTTTTATTAGAACATTTCTAGTGGCAGTATATGCCTTGGCATGGGTGTCGTCTGGCATCATTGGACCATCCGGACAAACAACATCAATGACATTGATGTGGCCATCGATGCAACTTTCAAAGTGGTGCCATCGGCATGTGATGCCACGCAATTTTTTTCTTGTCACGATTCACGAGAAAATGGTAAAATTGCTTATATGTGAAAAGTATAATTATTATTAATACATTATTATCAACATGTTTTAGGCATTCCCAATAGCACACGCGCTGATGACTACAATGCGAATGATTGTTTGGCAATTTTAACATACATTTCCACCCATTTAGGAGGTATGTAGAAAATTGTCGGGCCACGTTTCCAGGAGCCACCAATTTAAGGTGTTGGTTCCATTATGCACGTGCGATATTATTTAAAAGTAGGTGTAGCTAATTCTATTACAATAAATATTATCGTTTTTAACAATTGCAATACATTTTGATTTGTTTTTATTTATAGGTCGCAGTTTTGGGCACTTCAGGAACCAGGAAACCCGAGCTGTCATGCGAAAGTCTATGGTTTTGCCGCTGCTACCATCTCGTACCTTGGAAAAAGTTACCGCATTATTACATCGAGAACTTACACCACTTGCCCCAGAAACATCACGACAGTTTTGCGCTTATTGGAGGCGGCAATGGGGCAATGCTGAAATTTCTCTTGCAATAATGCGGTAGAAAGTTTTTATAAAAACTTAAACTGTGTTCTTCCAAGGCATCCGAATTTTTGGCGGTTTATAAACCATATAAAATTGTATGACAATTCGGCAGTTCTGATGTTAACACGGATTTTAAATAATGTGGAGCTACCCCATCGGTCAAGGGTTGTCTATAGGCGGCTTAATGAAAGAATTGGTAAGATTTTTAGTCATTCTTCATATAAGAGTAATAAATCTAATAATATTTAATTTCAGCTGAACTACAGGGGGTGTTTGGCGAGACGGGGGACATAAATGCATTCCTGAATAGAGCTGGCCATTTTATTCACAATGTTATCAATAATTTACTGCCAAATCGAGATAAATGTCTACGTTACTTGTAAGTTTCGTAATAATTGTTCGATGAATTTGTTTTCAACAAACATTCGGGAACACATTGATGAACCTGAATGGGCAGTAGATGATCCGGCCCCGCTACCAAATCCTCCGGAAGAAATGGCTAATAATCCAACCCCTCAACCAAATCCGCAAGAAGCGGCTAATAATCCTGCTCAGCAAGTCGCACCTTGGCGCCCTTGGTAAAGATCATTTAGTAAAATCGTCAAAACGTCAAACTGTCATCATTTTTAAAAACCATTCACTACGTCACGTCAGTATGAAGTGCTCATGTTTCCCTAGGGAAATATAGACATCAAACAATTGTCATTAGGAGCTTCTCGCAAGAATTGTTTTAATTGCTCTCGGGACAACACGTCCGATTTCTTAGGAAGGTATCCTTTATGAATTTTACAGCTTTGGATTTTACGGGAACCAAACATTCACGGTCTTTCGTCGCTTGCGTTAACACATAGTTTGACATTTCACCAATTTATGAAAACGCAAATACCAAAACAAGTCAAACATGATATTTACAAACAAGGCCCTTAGCAACGTTACCAATCCGATAAATTCAAAAATTTACAATCCAATATTTTCCCATTTACAGAAAAATATTCTTCAATCAGAAAAAAACTATTGATTACAACATAGGAAATATGAATACATTTACCTTGGTTGTCTATACATCTAACTAACCAACCTCGGGAAATATACTATTCATATTTCCCTAGTTGTAATAATAGCTATTGTTTTGTGTTGTGTACATACCCATCTCGCCGATCCAGCAGAGGTAGACAAAATTAAATACATCAAAGTTGTTAGAGAACGTAGCATCAGAAGCCAGCGCCCTTACAGTGAAATTATCTTGGAGGAAGAGCTACTGAATCCGGAAGGTATGTATTATTATAATTATTATTAATATTCAACCTGTTCGCAATTTGGCAAATTAAGTCTTACTAAGACTAAAAACAAATAACTTATTGAAATAACTACTTCCTTGGGTAATAAGTATTTGTTTTTAGTCTTCGTAAGACTTCATTTTCAGAATTACGAGCAGGTTGAATATTTGTAGATACAGACCACTTGCCTTATATTTTTATTCCTTGCGTCAGCAAGGTCAGACCAAGATCATCTTTTTGTTTCTATAGAAACTGCAATATTTTATTATACTGTCTTCTGCTAATTAATCTAAATAATTAATATAATATAATAAAAATTCTCTGAACTTTTTTTTATTTGTCCCATGTTTATTAAGATATTCAAGTTTTTTTTTTAATAATTTGGTTTACGATACTTCGATATTGTTTTTTTAACTTCATTTGAAATTAATGATAGCATGTGCGATTTAGAAAATGTTCAAGATACAATTATTGATTGTAGTGGGCACAAATAATGTCACCGATCCTTGGATTTTTCTAAATGTACGAGAAATTTGCTTTAACAATAAAAACACTTTGAAAAATTGTTGTAGATGTGAGAATATAGTTTTGCTTATTTGTGCCCACTGCAATCAATTTTTGTGTCTAGAACATTTTTTAAATAGCACATTTTAGCATTTATTTCAAATGATATTAAAACAAAATGTTTATTTCTTTAAAAGTGCTTCTTTTCTCTGCATAGAAAATAGTTGTTTCTTTAATTAAAAAAATATATTGTCTTCAAGTTGTTTATTTCTTCGAAGATCTTTTTTCTTTGCAGTGAAAATTCATAATGTAAAGAAAAATGTTGTCAACAAGAGATTCGTTTCTTCAAAAATTTTCTGAATTGAATATTTTCGTGTCTTCAAAACAATATTGTCTCCAAGTTGTTAATTTCGTCAAAAAGTTTGCCTTCTTCGAATAGAAAACTTGTGATTTAATGAAGAAAGTTGTCGAAAGGCCGTTCGTTTCTTCAAAATGTTTCGAAAATTAAAAAAAAAATATTTTGTTCAAGTTGCTTATTTCTTCAAAAAGCTTACTTTTGTAAAGAAAACTTGTGATTCAACGAATTGTCGTTTGTTTCTTCTTTTTTTTGTTAACCCAAAAATTTTGTTTTTTGCCACCAAAAATCTTTAAAATAATGTTTCTATTTAGTCTCTACAAAAATAGTCTAATTTTTGCCGAATGTAAGGTGTTTTTTTTTTCTTCAAAAAACACTTAATCTTATTCATGAAAAGATGATATTTTACATTTCCATTTATACAATTTTCAAGAAGAATTATTACAACATGGGTGTAATGACAGTATTAGTTGGTACTCAAATAATATTCAAATAATTATGTTACATTTATACACTCTGAAAAAAAAAAAAAACCGGGTCGTTATTTTTGCAAAAACGCGGGTAATTTTTGTTTTAGTACTTTGAATAAAACTTTTAGTGTTTTACAATCAAAGAGACCATCAGAATGTAGAAAAAAAATTCGACATTATGCACAGATAGCTCCTGGGTTCACTTGTTTGTTTTAGATTAACTGTCATTCTCTCAGCAGATTGTTGTATTGATTACGGTTCTAAGTGCTGAAGATTGTGCAAAAGCTGTTGCTCTTGTAGCAGATGGAAGAAGCCAGAGGTATGTGTCCAGATTCCTTCATGTCAGTCTTTCTACCGTCCAAAGAGCATTTGAGCGGTTTAGGGAGACCGGCAGAAATACTCGGAGGCCGGGATCTGACAGGAATCGAAAAACGACTGCTATCGATGACCGATTTATCGTTCTTACTACTCTCCGGAATCGTCATGTGACTTCAGTGGAGATCAAAAACCAACTCCGTGAGGTTCGTGGTACAGCTGTGAGTGTGTGGACAGTTCGTGGAAGGTTGCAAGAAGCTGGCTTAAAATCTTATAGACCAGCAGCTGGACCAAAATTACTCCCACGTCACCGAGTAGCCAGGACTCCAATTTTCTCGCGAACATTTAAATTGGACATTGGCACAATGGAGGACTGTACTGTTTACTGACGAGTCTAGATTCTGCCTACATTCACCAGATGGAAGAGAACTAGTATGGAGAAAACCAGGAGAACGATTTGCGGAGTGCACCTTTAAGCCCCGGCTTGGCCATGGTGGAGGTTCCCTGATCGTATGGGCAGGAATATCAATGGATGCCTGCACCGAATTGGTTGTCATTGATGGCGGATCGCTGCCTGCACAGCGGTATATTGAGGAGGTTTTGCAAGATTACGTAGTACCATTTGCTCCATTTATCGGCTATGGCTTTATTCTGATGCAGGATAACGCGAGACCGCATTCTGCGAGGTGCGTCACAGAATACTTGGATGCAGTTGGAATAAGAAAATTCAAATGGCCTGCATGCACCCCAGATGGAAATCCTATAGAACATATTTGGGACATGCTAGGCAGGTGTGTTAGAGGACGTGCAGTTGCACCAACCATAATAAACGAGCTTCGCGTGGCACTTCAGGAAGAATGGCAGAATATTCCAAAAAATGATATTCGTGAGCTCATTAGTGGCATGGGCCGCCGTATGCAGGCATTAGTTAAAACTCGAGGAGGCAATACGAAGTATTGAAATCATATTTAGCAGAAATTTTCATTATTAATCCCTCTTAAGTTTATTTTGCAGAAATGCATTGTCTTTCGTGTATACGTGTTAATGTTCATTAAATAAAGTAATAAGTACCATATGTTGTTTTTTTTCTACATCCTGATGGTCTCTTTGATTGTAAAACACTAAAAGTTTTATTCAAAGTACTAAAACAAAAAAATTACCCGCGTTTTTTGCAAAAATAACCCAATGACCCGGTTTCTTGCATCTGAGTGTAAAATGTATACATGTTTACATGTACAATAATACAATAAAAAAGACAATTCAAGTAAATTTTTGATTTTCGTATTAAAAAGTTTGGCAGGTTTTTGATATTGTTGGGTATCTTAATTGTAGTTTAATACTTGTGATTGTACAGGAATTATGATAAAAAGTATGATGGCGTTTTGGTAGTTTCAGTGCATTTGTTCTTGTGTTGTGGTCGTGTGGTGTTTTGTATTTATCAAATAGATGAAGATTATGTTGTACAAATTTTGATTATTCTTGATCCATCATCCTCCAAAGCTTTATTATATTTCTTGTGTATATTTTTGCTCAGCTTTATTTATATAAGGATTTTCTTCCAAAGTTTTTTCACGTTGCAGTGATTGTATTTGATCAGAAATCGACTTCTCGGTCCATTAACTACGTGATTTCTATTTTTTGTAATGGTGGCTGTATTTTTAGTTTCTTCTCTCGGTTATTGGCAGTTTGAAATGTGAAAGAACTTGAATATATCAAAAGATATGGGGCAAATAAAAAAATGTTTCTGCATGGAGCTTGAATCGAAAACGGTGAATCACCTGGGGACATTCCCTTGTAAGTGGGATATTTAGAAGGGAAGTTTTGTTCGTTTCAATTAATTAAAAAAAAAAAATTTAAAATATAGGTGCAAGCCGAGTATCATCAAGTGGGGCCACTCGACGTATGTACCTGCACCGCAGACGAGCTACACCCCCTACACCAAATTCTTTGGAGCATGCATTTGAAATGATGCAGCAGCCTCAGTAAGTATACATTTTGAATTTTAAACTTTAAATTTTCTGCAGTGAAACCAACCTTGTTTAAGAATCAAAACTGATTTAAAACTGTACCTTTATTTGTTGAAAATATATTTTTTTAGATATGAAAACTTACGGAGAGTCTCGGAAAATAATATTTTTGTTCGGGCCTATATGGCTGCCAATGCACTTATTTGGGTTTCGTCCCATATTTTATCAAATGTAATTGAGCACGGACTGGATGCAGTTTACTTAGCGCTTGACGATAGATTTAAAGTAGTGCCACGCGTCGAAGGGGCCTCGCAATTATTCACAATCCATGAGATGTACGAAAAAATGGTGGGTTTTTGGATGCATCTAAGTTATGTTAAATCGTCTTATTCTGAGTGCAGGATTAATTTATCTTTATATTTAAATTGTTTTGTAGGCATTTCCTATTTCATATGTATTAATGGGAACGAGGCGACGGAAAGATTACGACATTCTTTTTAATTACATTCGTAACATTTTGGGCGGTAAGGATTCAAATTAATTTATAAAAATGATTTTAGATGACATGTAATTTCAACATTGCAGATATTAGAGTAATGTCCATAATGGCCGACTATGAGAGGGCTCTTCGTGACGCCGACAGAGCAACATTCCCGGAAGCTCCGATATATGGTTGTTGGTTCCACTACGCACGTGCGGTATTGTTTAAGAGTGAGTATAATTTAGCTGTAATTATATAACTATAATTTAACGCTGGAGGCAGATATTTTATTTTTATTTGTGGTTTTAGGTAGAGCTTTGGGTCTGTTCCAACTTGCGGAACTGCGAGTTGTCATTCGCCAATATATGGTTTTACCATTGTTGCCAGCCAATGCTTTAGAGGAAGCGACAATATTATTAGCAGAAGCTATTATGGCGGTGGCTCCACAAAATGCGCACCAATTCTGTAATTATTGGAGGCGTCAGTAGGGTGACGCCAATATATCTCTTGTCGGTGCTCCCTATCGCACTAATACAGCTCTCCCTAGGCATCCTAATTTTTGGTTATTTGTAAACCATATAAAGGCTTATGACAACTCGGCAAGTTTGAAATTGGCCCGAATTTTAAATGGAGTGGAACCAGCGCATGTACCCAAACTAAAATATAGACGGCTTGATGCAAGAATTGGTAAGTATATTGAGAATAGATAGTTACATTGTATTATATTATGTGTTTTTATAAGTTGTAGCGCAAGAAATCTTTTACGCAACCGGGGATGTTGGAGCCTCTCTCAGACGAGCCGGCTATTATGCAGCCGATTTAATGGATGTTTTGCTACCAGTTAGAGGTAAGGATATCATAATATATAGTATATAAATATTAGTTATATTACTCGAACTAACTGTTTTTTTCTTTTTAGCCCATGAAGAAGACGTTGTTGATCCTGGACAACCCCAACTACCCCAATTACCTCAACATCCCCAACCTCCTCAACTTCAACTTCCCCAACTACTTCAACATCTCCAACCTCCGCAACTTCAACTTCCCCAACCAGTACAGCATCCCCAACAACCTCAACAACCCCAACCTCCACAACCTCAATTTCCCCAAGTAATCGACCAGGTTTTTCGCCCATGAGAGTAATGGTTTTAAAAATTCAGTCGGAGCCGCAATTTCGATTTAGGGGCAACAATTTTGATTGTTGGGCAACTAATGATGATTAGGCAATACGTTGATTTAATATTAGTTTCGCCAGTTAACTGAAGTTGTCGAACATTCAGAAAGTTGAGAAGGGTGTTTATTGGGACACAATTAAATATACGTGATGGCGACCGGTCACGCCGGTCACTTCAATCGCTCGTTGTCTGAAAGCGATCTATTAAATACCACAGTAATTAATATAACTGATGAATGTACTTGCACAGGATGCCAAAAACTACTCCTAGCAAGTGATAGTGAATTCAAGTGCAATATCTGCGTGTGTGTTCGACGAAGGATGTCTAAAGTCAGAGAACAAATATGGTGTTACCGCATGCTTTCGTTGTGAGAAAGTAGGAGTTCAGAGTATTGAAACTCCGACGACACAACACTGCAAGTATGCGCATACGCAAAGCGCAAGTGAATCTTTGTCTCAAGATTGAAGAAAGAAGTAACCACCGAACAACTCAAAATCTACTTAGAAGATAAATCTAAATATCCAGATAACTCGTGCGTAAGAAGATTTATCGTTGAAAAATTGGAACCAGAATATAAAGATGGCGACTATTCATCATTTAAAATTGGCATTCCCCTCAATATCTACGACACGGTTATAAACCCGTAATTTTGGCCATCCAATACATTTATAAACAGATTTTATATGAAAAAATCTCCGTCTCAGCCAAATTTTCAGCGACTTCCTCACCAGTCGGAACCGCGTTAACTGGCAATAATACATTCGATTTACTGCTCTTAAATATACGCTCAATAAGCGCAAACAAACTAAATCAACTAGAAATAGAATATAATAAGTTTGGCATCAAGTTTGTCTAAGTGAAACCTGGTCTGACAACGTCAATGTTTCATTATTTAATATAAATTCTTACACTTTAGGCTCTAAATATTGTAGACAAGGTAGAGGTGGTGGTGTCTCCATATATTGTAAAGCAGGGCTCGTCATAGAAACAAGTAATATTGACTCATATTACATCGATAATTTATTTGAGGTGTGTGGTGTAATTTGGAGGCCCAGTAAATACGTTGCTGTCCACATAATCACTTGTTACAGACCCCCTGGGAGCGATATTACATTATTTTTAAAACAACTAAATATGTTAAGAGGAGCTGCTCATGAGAACATCAAGCCATGGAGATTTCAGAAGCAATGTCGTTTCTTGATTCATTTATGTCAACTGGGCCGCGTGAAGGAAACGTAAATGATAGCGATGACAATTCACAACTTCTTCCTGCGATGAAAATGTGGACAGCGAAGAAATAGAAGGAAATAGTTCACGTCAAAGTAAGAGGCATAACCTATCCGAAGTTGATATTAAGGGAGACGATACAGATAATTCCAGTAGGAGAGCGGAATATATATCACCCAATAAAAATAGTAGTTTGACTTCAGTGGTGTACAGCAAAGAGCCAAAAAAGAGGAAACAAGACATACAGAGTTTGTTTAAGCGATCTCTAGAACAGCGAGAGGAGAGGGCAAAATAACGGGCCGAAGAGAGACAACTATTGGTATCAACGGAAAGCCTCAAAGATGACCCCCTATATAACTTTTCATTGCCATGTACCAGTCAACAAAACAAATGCCCGCTAGTTACCAACATAAAGTCAGAAGCCAACTTTTCCAGGCTGTATCTCAAGCTGAAGAATAAATCATGACGGTCCCAAGCCGACCACTTTCGACATTGACTTCGTCTAATTACACACCTTCTCCTTATCCGTCGCCACCAACTTAGACAGATTCTCAGACACCGTTTCTACATTCTGAACAGCAAGAAGACCTGCAAAGATCTGACATTTCCGGTTTGGCAGACTATGTAAGCCGATTTGAGGCACAGTAACCCCAATAATATGTAGTATTATGTCAATATATTATAATATATAATATAATTATTAATATATTAATATAAATAAACCTTGCGGTAGTGTCAATATAGCATCATAAAGTTAATGTGAATAAAGTAAAATTAATAAATAATTTTGTAAATCCCTAAATACCTAGCAAAAATAATATCAATATTTATTACTTACCTTAAGAAGACTGCAAGTTTTTCCTCAGTTGATATCGGCTGTTGGGCATTACATCCATTTGCCTCAATGTCTTGAGGAATAATCTCATGTACTTCGGAAAATTGGATTCGATTCATACGAAAGTAATTGGTAAAATCATCATCACTCATCTTAGTTGTAATTTTAAATTGACCACTCTTTTTTCTCTCTGACAGAATATACTTATTTGGTGATTTAAATTTCTTGTTTATTAAGGAATAAAACACAATTTCCTCTTCAGCATTATCTGATGGTTCTGATTCGGAACTTAAGTTTAATAATAACAATTGTTTTGATCGCGAATCAGACATCTGATACGTTTGAATTGGAAGTACTAATAAAAACTGCGTTTCAATTTGCGGATCACCACGCTACGCGTATGGCACGTACGCGTCATGCCTTGTGACCTAAGTCGTGCTTTCGACATTATCGACCTGAATATCCTACTAAATAAGTTATGTAACTACGGCATAAGAGGAGTTGCCAATGATTGGTTCTCCTCATACCTAATAGACACCAACGTGTGAGAATCAAGCAAGCAAATAATAACATTTTAACAGAACATATTTCATCAACGGAAGTCATAAATATAGGGGTACCGCAAGGTTCAATTCTTGGCCCTGTACTATTTACTCTTTATGTAAATGACCTTCCCAATTCCACACCAAATGATATCTTTATGTATGCTGACGATACGTCAGCTATCATCAGCTCTCCAAATAACAGCCTTGTCGAAAAATGTAACACTACCATCAGCGAACTGGCTAAGTGGTTTGAAGAAAATAAATTAATGGTCAATTCTTCAAAATCCACATACATTAGATTTCGCAACAAACATTACAAAGTTTAGAATTAGTACTACACATGGGCCACAATTTAGTGTCACCCAGCGAATGTATAAAATTTCTAGAACTTGATATTGACCAAACCTTAGACTGGGGCGATCAATGTAACAAATTAGTTAAATTATTAAACAAATGTTGTTATCAAATAAGGGTACTGCGTTCAATTTTGACAATTCCGCAACTATCTGCCTTTTACTTCGCAACTGTACAATCACGCCTATTATATGGTATTTGTTTAAGGGGCACCTCCGTACACTGGCCATCGGTATTTATTGCTCAAAAGCGAATTATAAGATGCATGGCAGGTATTTGTCCACCAACATCCTGCAAACCATATTTTAGGACCTTCAAATTACTCCCACTACCATGCTTACTTATCTACGAGCTCTGTCTGTGCACTTTATCAAAACTAACATTTACCAATGATATCCACCACCATGCCACGAGAAATAATAATAATATCTACGTTAGATGCTGTCGCCTGAATATAACAAAACATTCACCTGATGTACTTTCATTTCATTTCATTTCATATTTAAAAATGAAAATATAATTTGTATCACAACCTTAACACATAATAAATTGTTGTAATCTCGGTAAAATAATATTGTAATAGAGTTTTAACTACTTATTGTAAAAAAAAAAATGAATCAATACATACGTGATTTTAGAACCGAAAAAGAGGAAACATGTTTTCTAGAAACCATGGATGAATGCGATAAAATCGTAGAGATAAATAGTAAGGTTAGCAATTTCTCACTTATGCACTTAAATATTAGAAGTTTATCTAAGAATTTCGATGAACTGCAAATCATTCTAAATGAAATAACTACAAATTTCGACTGCCTTGTATTAACTGAAACCTGGAAAGTAGGTAATATTTCACTATATAGTATACCCAACTATACTGCTATTTACAATGAAGGTAACTATAATCAAAATGACGGAGTTGTAATTTTCATAAAAAACTCCTTTCAGTCTAATTTTAAAATTATTGAATTTAATAATTCAAAAATAATTGAACTGAGTGTTCTTATAAATGACACTACTAAAATAAAAATCACTGGCCTATATAGATCACCGGCATCAGATGTCAAATTCTTTCTCTCTGAACTTGAGAATTATCTCAGAAATACAAATGAATCAGATTATTTTAATAGCATAATAGTGGGGGATACAAATATTGATATTTTAAAAAACTCACCAGAATCTTCATGTTATCTGGATGTACTAAGTGAATACCACTATACCTCTACAATTAATAAGCCTACTAGAAATACTGCATGCCTTGACCATATTTTTATTAGATCACAAATTCCTGCCAAAGAGAAGTATATAATACCGATGATTGTAGACATTAACATAACAGACCATTATTCAATAGTCCTACAAATTGTTTTTGGTATTAATCCACCAAATTTAAATGATGGAAATACACGTTCTAAAAAATATACCAATATAAATAAATTAAAAAATCTTTTAGCAAATTTGTGTTGGGATAAAGTTTATGCAATGCAAGATATTGAATCATCAACAAATTTTTTCATCGATACAATTCAAGAAAAAATAGTTGTTTGCACATCAACAATAATTACCTCCCACAAAAATTGAAAGCGCAAGCCGTGGATAACCGATGCTCTGGTTCGTTCTATAAATAACAAAAACAAGATGTTCAAATTAATGAAACAAAATCCTGAAAATATCGAACTAAAAATAGAATGCAGAAATTACAGAAATTATCTAAGTACTATTATCAAACAAACAAAGAACAATTTCTACAAATGCAAAATATATGAAAATCAACAAAATCAGAAAAATATGTGGGCAGTAGTATCAGAATTAACGCAAGCTAGCCAGAAACACCATATTAACCAAATAGAAATTTCAGACAGTAAAGTTACCCAAGATAAAACAAAAATCGCAGAAATGTTTAATGATAGATTTATAAATGTGGGGATTGATTTAGCTTCGAAAATAACACAAGATCCGGAATACATTCCACCAAAAAAGAATATAATGAATTCTTTTTATCTCAAAGAAACAGATGAAGAGGAATTAATGCAAACGATAAACAAATTGAAAAATAAGAAATCAAGCGGAGCTGATGGAATAAAAGCAGAGTTAATTAAGAGTATAGCTGAGCATATCTGTACTCCTCTTACATATATACTAAATACTATACTCAATACAGGGACTATTCCTATAGCATTCAAAACTTCATTGGTTGTGCCAATCTACAAAGAAGGCGAGGACACAAATATAAATAACTATCGTCCCATATCATTAATATCATGTTTTGCGAAAGTCTTTGAGTTAATTTTAAAAAGTCGATTGGATAAGTATATAGTGAAGTATAATCTTTTATCACCATCACAATTTGCATTTCAAATAATGAAGTCCACACAAGATGCAATTGAATCACTGACATGTAAAATATATGAATCACTTGATGAGGGTTCGCCGGCTATATGCGTGTTTATTGACTTGGCAAAAGCGTTCGACACAGTAAGCCACTCCATACTACTTAATATACTATACGATTATGGGATAAGAGGGACACCTCATAAATTATTAGAAAATTACTTATTAGACAGAAGATAGTCCGTAAAAATAGGAAATAACGTAAGTAAATCACAGAAAATTAAATGCGGGGTTCCTCAAGGCACAATTATAGGACCCCTTCTCTTTACAATATACCTGGACGGATTATTCTCATTAAAGAGTACATCGAAAATAGTGTGCTATGCAGATGACACTGCCCTATTTTATAAATCAAATACCTGGACTGAACTAAAATATATGGTAGAAAAAGATTTCATGGAGATTAAAAAATGGCTTGACCACATGCTTCTCTCTGTGAACTATAATAAAACCTGCGTTCTTCCGTTCTCGTGTCTACAAACTAATTTACCAGACTACCAACATATAACCTTCGAACAAAACGGAGAGGAAATTAAAATAAAATTGGTTAATAAGGTAAAATACCTAGGTATTATAATTGACAGTTATTTTAAGTGAGACGAACATATTAATTTCTTAACAAAAAAACTAAGATATGTTACTTACAAAATTAATCTTCTTAAAGAAATACTAAATGTAAACGACCGAAAAATCATATATCAGTCACTAGCGGAAAGTCATATAACATACGGGATCATAGGCTGGGGTAGCGTCCGAGATATTCACTTAGTAAATTTAGAAACACTACAGAAGAGGATATTGAAAACTATTCTAGGCAAAGAACCAACTTTTCCTACCGATCAATTGTATAAAGAGGCAAAATTATTTGATATAAGGCAACTATATTTCTATATTTTAACAACAAAATTTTATAAAGTGAAAGAATGCTTACCTGCATTAGACCATAAATATAATACAAGAAAAATAAATACATATGTAGTACCGAAAAGACAAAAAATAATAGGACAAAAATCAAGTTCTTATCTTGGGATAAAATTTCTCAATTTTATTCCTAATGAAATACGTCAATGTAAGACACTTATAGCTTTTAAACGAAAATTAAAAAGTTTCATTTTGGATTCCTCTCGTGTAATTATCAAACAATTAATAACTGGTAATTAAAATAAATATCAAGCGCACATAGTTATGAGCTCCCTTTTACCTTTTGTATTGTATATTACTTTTACGCGTAGCATTAAGGTGTAACAGTGTGTGTATGTACGATGTATGTATGCTTGTATATGTGTGTGTGTGTTTGTGTGTGCGAGTGCGAGTGCGTCTCGGTGTATGTGAATGTGTGTTTATTGTATAAGTACTATGTATATGTAATAATGTATTTAATTGAATTATTTTGTACGCTCAGTCAAGCACTGCTTTTTGAGTGTTATGGTTTATTTACAATTTACAATGTATATTACATTTAAGATAGTGTGTTTTGTTTTTCCTTGTAAACATCTGTAAACTTGTAAATAAACATTATTATTATTATTATTATTTGTTTATTCATGCTAAATATAGTATTACACACGTCATAAATACATAGACAGATATAACTACAGTATGACAAAATTTAAAAAAAAATGCTTAAAAGTACAGTATATCCGCTTCCAAAAATAAATAAATTATCGATCTAATAAAACAAAAAACAAATATCGCATATTAAATAAAAATATATATGTACATAGGTAAAACACGTTAAAATCTCTCTGCCTTGTAATTAAATTTTGCTAAGTAAAAATATAAAATTATATATACATGTACGAAATAAACAACGTATAAGGGTAAAATTAATAAAATATCTAAAATATATGTTAAAACATCGCAAGTGTATAAAATTAATGGTGTAAGTATAATAAGTAAAATTTAATACAAACTTGTACTAAAGGTAAATATTGCAATAGAAGTATTGAATTTCAGAGGCTGATACGTGTGATATTAAATGATATCGCTAATATCATGATTCATGAATTCATCGATCGTGTAAAATGCCTTTGATAGGAGAAACTTTTTTATTGAAACTTTAAATTTATGCAGTGGAAGATTTCTAATTTTTTCGGGCAGCTTATTAAACAATAAAATTCCGAAGTATTTTGTGCCAGTATTCGATTTTTTTAATCTCAATTGGGGGTGACAAATATTGTTCTTATGTCGCGTTGGATAGCTGTGGTGATTATGTTTGTTATATTCATTTTCTTTTAACAATCTTAAGTGAGTCTCTACTAACGAAAAATATGCCGTTCTCAGTACTTTATTTGACACGAGTCGAGAAAGATTACGGAGACATAATATATTTTTGGAGATAATTTTGGCAATACTTGTTCCATGATTGTTCCAGGTTAGCCTCGCGTTAAGATGTAGCCCAAGAAACTTAACCGATTCTTTATTTCTTGAGTTTATCTTAAAACTTATGGTTTTAGTTTTGGCTCTGTTTAGTTGTAATTTATTGCCATTGCACCATGATATAACGTCATTTAAAGTTTCAATATCACATTGTTTGGCTCTTTGTTCATCATTCCCTATGTTTAAAGTAGTAGTCATCAGCAAATAAGATAGTGTGCGCGTTTTGTAGATACTTAGGCAAATCATTTATGTATATTATGAATAAAATAGGACCCTTGGACCTGTACTATATAACAACCTTCGTAAATATATCAAGTCATCACCAAATGTGTTTGTATTTAAAAATAAACTGAAATTGTTTCTCTTAGATAACATATATTATAATTTTAGCGAATTTACTTGTGAAAAGTTTAATTAACATGTACATTATTCTTATTTTGACGTGTCTAAAATGTTAATACAATTGTATGTTTCATTCATTCATAGACAATAAATTATTATTATTATTATTAATTTTTTTATGTATAATCTGCATTTATATTATTCGTACTTTTTCTTAGTATATCAATGGATGATAATTATAAATATATACGTGTAAAATTTGCAATCACACAAGTTTTCTCGTTGACTAAGAAAGTAAGAGCACAATTTAATTACATCGACTAAATCAAAGAAGGAAAAGAACAAAGAAATTCAAGTGCCCCCCTTATAAATTCAGTCCGTTAATAACAAGCTATGATAGTGGTAATAATAGTACAGCGAAAACTTAAAGAATGTTATTAATTTAAACAGTAACTATGAATCAATTTTCAAATATTTGGCAAAAATTGGCTGGCAACCATGGCTTTTATATTTTCCAGATGTTCCCATTCTTCACCCTTAGTACCTGCGTTCGACCTTCCCTTTAAACGGAATTCGTTTAAATGAATGCAACACAACTGAATATCCGCTCCAAACTAAGATACGCTAAATAAAACTGCCTCATATTTAATTCATATTATCTCCTACAAAAAAAAAATACTTTTAAATGTAACATAGAACAATGAGATTATATTTATGTATGTTCAGTGCTTCAGTTTACTTTCAGTAAAATAAGAATAAAAAAATAATCATAACAAGAACAGTAGATACAAAATTGACGACGAAGTTTAAACTACAACAGTACCTAGGGATGGCCGGTGGATAGGAGCAACAACATTCGTCGAGAGTTTTTTTCTCTTATCAACAATAATTCATCGCAAACCAATTCACAGACGGCAGTATTAAGCAATCGTTGTTTTCAGGGCCGATCCTAGACCCTTGGCCGCCCGCGTGCAAATTATGACTTGGCCGCCCCCTCGCGTGCAGTAAAACATTTCTTGGGGCCAGAAGATTTTATTTTTCAATTCGAAAAGCAGAAAAGCAAGCAGAAACATATTATATCAGAGCATATGTTTGGTCGGAATTGAAAAAAAATGACTAAAGAATCTGCAAGTAATCCGGGACTGTCAGACGTATTTTTTCTTTGTAAAATTCTGGATACATTGCCGAGGTATATTTTTCTATTAAACCCAGCTGGATGTTGAGGGCTGCCGAGTGATAGAACGGTTAATAACTTAATCAATCAACTATGTTCGTATAAAAGGGCCTTAAGGACCAAGGGAGCTGGATCCACCAAGCAGGAAGATCTCATCTGCAATCATCGAAGAAGTCATCACAGCAACGAAGTTCAGTCGATGCGACTATGCAGCTACTGCAAGAAACCCAATCACATGGTTAAAGTGTGCAGGAAATCTGTCTTCCGAAGACTAATAAACCGGAATTCGACACAAATATGATACTCGTCACTGTTAGCTCAACTGAAACACATGCTGAGTCGTCGAGATGCAGGGATGACAATGGCGCGATAAGCCATATTTTTGAAGTAGAAGTTGGGGTAGCAATCCAAGGAAAATGGTACGAAATTACCTTGGCTGATATTTGATGTTTACCCGGAATCAAAAGGAATCTGTGCTCCGTGCTTGCAGTCCAGGATAGTTACTAGGACAGCCAATCCATCTTCATCAATTGAAGTCAGGTCCAACAATTGGAGGACACTCGTCATGAAGGACTGTTCAAGTTGGCCGTGAGAAGTTTGAACCCTATCAGATGAGGTCATTGCAATGAGTAAGGGAAACCTGCTGCAGTTGTTGGTCGATTTGGACGTCAGCAGAAGCGCCATGTGAAACCGCTATTGAGTGGGGAGCTTGACATAAATCTAGAAATGCATAGTGAACTGTGTGAAGGTTGTATTTACGATAAAGCTCATCGTCTACCGTTCGACACGAGGTCCAGAACAACGGCATCGGGCGAGCGAATTCACACAAATGTTTGTGGTCCATTTCAAGAATCGAGGTCTTGATATTGATATTTTGTGCTTTTTAAGGTCGATTGCACAGTTGCTGAAAAATTGAACCAAGTCCTACAGTCGGGAGCTGCTGAGTGATAATGGAAGGGAGTTCGACAACACAATTAAGGTATTATTCAACGTCTTATAATGCCCTCTACTCAGAAACGAAACTGGTCCAGTGAGAAGGAAAATCGTACGGTGGTGGAAACTGCTAGAGAAATGATGCATGCCAATGGAAACATTCCTCAGGCACATTGGGCTGAGATGATACGAACAGGTACGTACATCCTTAACAAAGTAGGGCCTACCCACGTCCCAGGAACATGACATTTCAAGTTGTCGTATAGCAGGAAACCAGGTTTGAAACATTGGTTCAAATTGCTGTATTCATGTATATTTATATCGAAGGAGTAAAGGTCGAAAATGGATCCGAACCCCAGAACTTACTGATCTGACGAAGAAATAGAATTGTGGAAACCCGGTGACAGTGACAGTGGTTCAACAATCTCAGAAATGCTGGAAGTCAATAAAGAAAAGCATGCAGGTGAGACTCACCTCGACGACCTTCGAGGAACCAGACACCTACAACGACACCACAAAGTAAAAACAAACACCGATTGGTGATCAAAGCTTTCTCGAAAAGAATAGGAGTAGATTATGATCAAACCTTCAGTTCAGTGGCAAGAACATTATCTATTCGAACGCTACTCGGCCTTGATCTGAATTCTAAAACAATACTGCTCGCGATTATTTTGGTGCAAATTCATCAATTACATTTGAAATATCTAATGTTTCGCCGATTTCATTTTCAATAAAAAAGATGGCTAAATTAGCAAATCGCTCTTGTGATGTAGCTGACTGTAAATAATTTTTAATTAATTTTAATTTGGAGAAACTCCTTTCGCCGGAAGCCACAGTTATCGGTATTGTTAAAAATATTCTTAGACTAATACTGAAATTTGGAAAACAAAGAACTGTCTTGGCTAATTAAATGATTTAAAATTTCTAATGATTTTACTTGGGAATGATTAGGAAATAGTTCTCTAAAAGATAACAATTCTTTTAGGAGTTCCATTCCATCTAAATCGTTCCGTTTCCGGTTACCTGTAATTTAATATCTAAATTCATACAACATTTTCTTATATATTCGCACTCTGAAGAATGAAATACTAGCAAAAAACAAGGAGCAGCAATTTTCTAACAGTTCAGAACGTTCAGATATCAAATTAGTAGCGATGTCAAAAATTTCAAAATAAAAGTGAATTCTGAATTTTTCTCTGGGATCCAAAACACTTTCATCGCATGGCTTATAATTGAACATTCGCGGTTTTTCTTTTCTTATACAAACTTCAGATGCTTTGCGACGCTTCTTACGTTTCTTTGGCAAAATCATTACCCGGTTATAAATTGGAAACACTTCAGGCAGGAGTTCAGGCGACTATTTCGGGGAGATCGGACTAAATTTTACAGATTGGTCAGCGGCGTTGTTCTGCGTTCCACGGGCTTCGCCGCCGCCCGTGTGTCATGCACGCCCCGGTAGGATCGGCCCTGACTTTTTAAATTGTTTGAATACGGAAAGTTTCCAGTTGTTGCAAGATTTGTGCGTGCCGGTTAATCCGACGGCAAAGGAATACGACGAGCTCATCAAATATATGGACAAAAACTACGCGCCACTAAAATCGTTTTTCCCCGACAGATATAAATTTATGAACATGAAAAAGCATCCAGAAGAATCCGTAAATACATGGGCGGCGAGAGTGAGGAATTTAGCGTCCCGGTGTCATTATGGCGGGAAACTCGAGGTAAAGCTAAGGGACAAATTTGTAGTGGGAATGGAAGCAGCCCCGGTGCTGGACCGACTTTTCGAGGAAAATGTGGACGACCTGTCTTTCGAAAAGGCATTGAAAATCGCTATCCGCAAGGAGTCTGCAATAAGGAAGTACGATATTGCCGTTCCAGTCAAAATGGCGGATGAAGTGTACTGGGTGGACCAGAAGAAGAGGGGAACGTGGAAAGGATCTACGTCACCGGTGACGACATCGACTTAACAGCTGCGAAAGTATACGTCAAAGGAACAGAAACAATACGTTCCGACACCCGACAAAAGTAAAACATGTCAAGTTTGCGGTAAAATAGGGCATTTAATTTATAATTACAATTTCAAAGGGTATAATTGTGGTAATTGTGGCTAAAAAGGGCACCTTCAAGCGGTGTGTAGGGTAATGAGCCAAATAAAGTCTCACAATTATTTAGCGGTAACGGAAGAAGTTGATTGTTTATTTAATATTAATAGTAATGGAGAAAAAGCAAGTTAAAATTAATAATGAATTAATCAGATTTGAATTAGACAGAAAGAACCAGAAAGTATTAAAAAAGTAAAATTCCCTCAATACCCTTTTTTAAAAACGGATAAATACTTAATCAATTATACCGGCGCTAAAATGTATCCATTAGGTTACATTCAGGTTGATTTAGAATTTAAAGGTAATTGCAACACGCTAAAATTGTATGTAATTAGGGACGGTGTAGCCCCATTGTTAGGTAGGGATTTATTCAACCTCTATAATTTATCAGTGTTTAACTTAAAAAGTGGCAATGGCAGTGAGGATGGTTTAATAAATAACACAGGCCTGCGATGTATTTTTTGTCGGAAGCTTTATATATTTTTTTAATTACTTGTTGTATGCTGATTTCAAAAGTTGCATTTGCGTTTATCACGGCTAGTTTTTTTTTGAAAGTATATTTCAGTTTTACGCGTGAGACACGAAAATTGTTGTATAATTATAATTATATTTAAAACTGTTTACATTTGAAGAATCCCCTATCAGCATATAGCCGGGAGATTCCTATTCCAGTATATAAAGCAGGGATTCCCCGATTATTGTTCTGTACCCCGTTTATAAGCTAATAAGCAGGGCAGTACTACGAAAGCCGCCGTACGGGTAACACTGTTTATCTTACTTTGCTCTGTTCTGTGCTATATCCTTCACAATGTCATCTAGAGGTTGTAAAAATAAACCAAACTGCTTTTGTTACATCTGTGGAAAGTTCGTTGTAACAAAACAAAGAAAAAACATAACAAAATTCGTTAAATCAGTGTATTTTGCATACTTCAAAATAGAACTTGGTGACCAAGACAAATCGTGGGCTCCGCATATTGTGTGTAATTCCTGTGTTTAACAGCTAAGACTAAGATAAGAAGCTGAAATCCTTACGTTTTGGTATACCCATGATTTGGCGAGAACCCAAGGACCATGGAAACGACTGCTACTTTTGTGCCTGTAATGTGCAAGGATATAACACCAAAAATCAAAAAGATATCCTGTATCGGAATCTTCCGTCTGCTATAAGACCAGTTCCCCACGGTCCGGACGTACCCGTTCCTATTCCACCCAGCATGCTCAAAAACATCTAGTAGTTCTGCATCTGACACCACAACAGAGGAAGAAATGGATTATTTCCAACCAACCACATCAAATGAGCCACAGTTGTTTACACAATCTGAACTTAATGATTTAGTTAGGGCCTTTCTGAAATTTTATCATCGAGGCTTCGTGATAAAAACTTACTTTCACCAGGAACTTCATTTTATTGGTACCGGGATCGGCAGTTAGAGTTTATGCAATACTTTTCCCAAGAAGGATCGCTTGTTTATTGTCATAATATTGCTGACTTAGTTTGTCATCTGGATGCTCCTACTTATGATCCAAACCAATGGAGACTTTTCATTGACTCTGGTAAAAGGAGTTTGAAAGCGGTCTTACTACATAATGGCAATGAAAATGCATCAATTCCTGTTGGTCATTCCATTCAGTTAAAGAAAAGTTATGAGAACCTTAAACTACTTTTAAATCAAATTAAATACGAAGATCATAGCTGGCTACTCTATGGTGATTTGAAAATAATATGTCTGCTATTGGGACAACAGTTGGGATATACGAAGTTTCCATGCTTTCTGTGTGAATGGGATAGTAGAGCCAAAAATAAGTGGGATGTGAAGGATTGGGCTCCAAGAAAGCAGTTAACTCCAGGTGTTAAGAATGTCATGCATGAAAGCTTGGTAGATCCTCTAAAAGTCTCATTACCCCCACTTCACATTAAATTGGGTTTGATAAAACAATTCGTGAAAGCGTTAGACAAAGCAGGAGAGTGTTTCAAGTACCTGTGCGACAAATTTCCAGGGCTCTCAGAAGCAAAACTTAAAGAAGGAGTTTCTGTAGGGCCTCAAATAAGAAAGCTGATGAAAGATGCCAGATTTGAATTAACAATGAAAGCTGTTGAAAAAGAAGCATGGATAGGCTTGAAAGATATTATCAATAAGTTTTTGGGAAATTACAAAGACCCAAATTATAAAGAAATCGTCAACAACATACTTGAAAATTTTAAGCAGCTAGGTTGTAACATGAGTTTAAAAGTTCATTTTTTCAATTCACATCTTGACCACTTTCCTGAAAATCTTGGAGCAGTAAGTGAAGAACAGGGTGAAAGATTTCACCAAGACATTAAAGAAATATTAAAATATTAAAGAAATGGAAATGGAAATTAACAGGGTAGATGGGAAGTGAAAATGATAGCAGACTACTGTTGGATGTTGAAAAGGTATTTACTAATACGACGCCTAAGAGAAAAACAACTAAATGAAGTTTTGAGTGCAAAAGACAAAGATTCCATAAGGACAGTAAAAAGTAGTGTTCATTTTATGTTAAACTTATTTCATTTCTATCTTTATTGTTAATATGTTTGTTAAAATTTGTTGAGAATCTAAATAAATCAAAAATTTCCCAAAAATTGTGCTATAATTTACTGGGTATCTTTATTCCTACCTAGCCGAAAAACCTTACGTGATGGAGATAAACTGAAATTATCTTTGGAATTAGCATCACTTTTTCATACAAAATCAGTTAATAGAACATAAACAAAGTTAAAAAAAAATAAAACGCAGGCCTGTGTAATTTATGCCAAACATTTTCTAATGTATTCAAAAAGGAATTAGGGAATTTTAATCAAACAAAAATTAGTATAGTGTTGAAAGTAAATTCTACGCCTAAATTCTTTAAACCGAGACTGATTCCATTCGCGTTAAGGGAGAAAGTCGAGACAGAAATGAAACGGTTAGTGGATTTAAAAATTCTATCGCCAGAAAATTATTCAGATTAGGGAACGCCAATTGTGCAGATTTTAAAAAAGAATGGTGCTATTAGGATTTGTGGGGATTATAAACAAACCATTAACCCTAGTATAGAAATCGATCAACAGCCATGGCGTATAGAAGAATTGTTTGTACAGTTCCAAGGGGGTGTAAAATTTACTAAGCTGGATTTATCACAGGCATACACACAAGTTAGTCTCGACGAAGAATCAAAAAAATTAACAGCAATAAGTACTCATTTAGGAATTTTTGTATATAATAGATTACCGTATGGAATAGCATGTGTCCCTGCCAAATTTCAAAAAATAATGGAAACAATTTTATTAAATATTCCGGAAGTCGTTTGTTTTCTTGATGATATTTTAGTCACGGGTAAAAATACAGGAGAACATCACAGCCGATTGAAGGAAGTATTGAGTAGATTGGAAAAGTATAATTTGACAATAGCAAGGGAAAAATGTATTTTTTTTCAGGACAGTATTGAATACCTAGGGTACAAAATAGATAAGAAGGGGTTGCATACTTGTGAAGACAAGGTAATGGCAATTGCAAAAGTGCCACAGCCAGGTAATAAAAAACAGTTGCAATCTTTTCTTGGAATGGTAAACTATTACCGTAAGTTTATTCCAAATAGTGCTAGAATATTAAAACCTTTATATAATTTGTTAAGAAACGATGCAACGTTTAGATGGACAAAAGATTGTGAAACATCTTTTAACAAAGTTAAATCTATTTTAATGTCATCTAATGTTCTTGTTTATTATAATTCGAAGTTGCCAGTGATGCTTCATCATTTGGAGTAGGGGCGGTGATATCCCATGTTTATTCAAATGGTGAGAAGCGCCCTATAGCATTTGCATCTCGGACCTTAACGGAGGCCCAGAGTAAGTATCCACAAATTGAGAGGGAGGCATTAGCGATAATATTTGGGGTGTCTAAGTTTCATCAATATTTAAAGTACCAAAAATTTACCTTAGTTACCGATAACAGGCCCCTATTGAGTATTTTTGGACCGAAGAAGGGGATTCCAATACTTTCGGCTAATAGGTTACAAAGGTGGGCCCTCATATTATCCAATTTCACAAATGATATTCAATATGTTTCATTTAAAGATAATAATGCAGATGGTTTATCAAGGTTACTCATTGCAGACAAATTAATTGAAGAAACGCACGTAGAAAATTATTATTTAAATTTTATTACCGAAAACAGAAATCTACCTATAGATTATAAAACAATAGCAACAAAAGGTATTAAATAAGGTATTAAAATTTATTAAAAACGGTTGGCCTAAAAAATTAAAACCAGAATTTAAGCCATATTGGTTACACAAAAATGATTTAAGTTGTGAAAAATAATGTATTATGTTAGGGCATAGAATGGTAATTCCATATGTTTTACAAAAAGACATACTAAAAGAGGTTCATGCAAGCCATATGGGAATGGCCAAAACAAAAAGATTAGCTAGATCTTATGTTTGGTGGCCTAATCTTAATGACGATATTGTAAAAATGATAGCGGAGTGTAAAAATTGCTTAGTTACAGGAAAAATTCCGAATAAATGTGAATTCATTCTATGGGAATTTCCAGAAAACCCATAGGAAAGGCTTCATATAGATTTTCTAGGTCCAATATTCAATAAAAATATTTTTCTACTCCCACCTCTAAAACGTCATTTATTGCATATGTTTCCATGACGCTAAGTGATTCTTTAAATACACCTTGACAAACTGTGAATTGGTGCATTTTAGTCATGGACTGAAGTTAGCTGCAAATTTTTAAATCGCTAAAATCAATTGAAACTCAAAATCAAGTTAGTTGTCACTTATCAACAATCTGTCAGAATAAAGGATAAATAAATGAAACAACGAATACTTTCAACTTAAATCAAATAAATAATAAACAACATTCAAGAAATTTAGGAGAATCAATGATTTTCTTTAGCAATTGCCATAATGCCTCTAACTTAACTGTTAATGTATATTTACCCAAGTAGACTAATTTAATAATATTGTACTATTACCATGTCCATTTGAGATTATAAAATAATTTCAAATTTTACCAATTTAGTCGTAGAAAAAGTATAGTATGCAATTCGTGTTATAAACTTCTCTAGACACTCGTTATTAAACACTCGCTCCGCTACGCTCCGCTCGTGCCTAATTAACTCGTGACTAAAGTGCCGTTTATAACACTTGTTGCATAATATACTATTTTGTGATAATCGATGCACATTCAAAATGGATAGAAGCATTTATAATGCACGATAATAATTTTTTTACCACTACAGTAAAAATTTTGATCAGTGTTTTTGCACGATTTGGCCTACGGAAAATGATTGTCTCAGATAATGATAGAACGTTTGTATCAGAATACTTTCAGAATTTCTTAAAATCCAACGGTTTTGAATTTAGAACTTCTGCGCCCTTTCACCCTGCTACTAAACGCAGTAAATATTATTAAAACAGCTCTTAAAAAAATGGTGGGAAAGTGCGAACCAGTTAAGTTAGAGGAAAAATTATACAAATTTTTATTTGATTATAGGAATACGCCACAGTGTACAACCGGATTTTCGGCAGCATTCTTGTTAATGGTCGATACTTAAGAACTAGATTAGATTTTGTATAAGTTTCGAGGTTGATGTTATACTCAAAGGGGTTCGGATTAAAAAACTTCGTGGAAAGTGGAAAAACTATATGTATTCTTTCTTTGGTCGTACTGTCTCTCGTCGAGCCCGCACGCTCTCTCTTCGGGTACACACCCCCGGCGACGTACTGGGGACGTAACATGCCGCCCCCCTTGAAATGACTGTTAAGGCGTTAAGTGCGCGCGCCCTCATCATCTCGAAAGGGGGTGGTGGGCAAAAAGGGCGCTCGCCCCGACCGACCGAACGAAGAAGAAGAACGGCAGTTAGCTTACGCATCTCATCTGGTTGACATCCAGAATTATAAATTGTAAATCAGATTGTTGAAACCGACAATAAACAATTTTTCCACGCAACTGAACTTTTTCGGAACCCCAGTCATTAACATCCCGACTACATAACATGGTCCTTCGACCGGATATCAGTTCGTAAAAATTGTTTGTGCATTTTCGTAAAGAGGGATTCCCATTTTTGGAAAAGCAGTGGACGAAGTACAAAATCCGACGTCACCACTACAGAAGTCGTTTTGGATTGGTCATCGTGGAACCCTTGGAGCCATTAAGAGAGCTTCACGAACATCAGATTAATAAGGTCAGAAATCCTTTCTTTATCCATCCTATTTTCAAGTTGAATCAATCTGCATTAATATAATATTAAATATGGCCAATTTAGAGGAACTTAAATTCAAATGCGAAACGGTACGGTCAAGTTTAACTCGTTTTGAAACGCATTTAAGGGGCTTAAGAAAGAAAACTGTAAATGGTTTAGAGTTAACAAAACGGCTTGAACGTGTTGAACCACTATTGGATCAGTTTGTATCCAATTATATTCAAATTAATTCTTTAGAACCACCTGAAAATGACCTTATCGCTGAATTTGAAACCTAGTTTTATGCTCTCCTAAGTAAGGCAAATGATTTATTAAAAAAACCTAAAGAGGTAAATGCTCAAATAAATAATTCTAACGACATTCAATTAAATTCAATTGAAATACCCAAATTTGATGGTCAATATAACAAATGGCTGGCATTTTACAGCTCATTCAAAACTTTGGTTCACGAGCGCGAATCACTCGGTGATATCCAAAAATGTGCCCATCTGTTATCTTGCCTGAGCGGTGACGTTCGATATTTCGGCGTCCTTTGAGGTGAGCGCGGAGCATTATGAAGATGCATAGGGCTTAATAATAGAAAATTTTGATAATAAACAAAAAATTGCTCGTCGTCACATTAGAGCCATTTGTAGTTTGCCAGATTTACCAAGTGACGAAACTAATTCGGCTGCTCATATGCGCAAAATAGTTCGCGCGGTTGCAAAACACACGCTGGCCCTCAACGTTCTCGGTCGACCAACGGAATCATGGGACGATTGGCTAAATGATCTAATTGCCGAAAACATAGACTCTAAAACTGTACAAGAATGGGAATACACTTTGGGTAGAAGTGAGTTTCCCACATGCAAGTCATTTTGTGACTTTATTATAAATAAATGTGACTCAATAGAAGCTGAACCGATCAAGTACGCGTCGGATAATAAAAGAAGCACATTTAAATCGCAAAATAACAAAATCAGATGTGTTTGTTGCAAAGGGTCACATTTAATAACAAATTGTGACAAATTCAAAGACAAAAATTAATAAAAAATTCGGGATTATGCACAAATTGTCTAAAACGCGCAACTCATCAACATTTTAATTATTTTGCAGCACCGTGTGCCGTTTGTCAAAAACGTCATCACACATTGTAGCACAGATACTACCGTGGACAAAAAAAATGACACCCCTAATTTGTCATGTGTCTATTATTTCTTATTTTTAGTGTTGTGAATTTGACTTAAGTAACCTTAATATTTGACAGTGACAGTAATAATTAGCAATACAGTAAATCTGAACGCGATAATAATGTTTATTAAATTAATAATTTGTAACATTTCCTCTATTATCTATAACACTATTTAGACGCCTAGGCATAGATGCTATTAAATTTGTAATGTAGAAAAAAGGTATTGCCTCCCAACATGCTTTGATTTCGTGCCAGAGTTCATCCGCATTTCTGGGTCTGAAATTTGCTTTGTACATATGTTGTGTAATAAACCCCCACACATTTTCCATCGGGTTTAAATCTGGACTTACTGCTGGCCAGGATAATACATTAATATGGTTCTTCAAGAACCATTCTCGAACAATCGCAGAAGTATGCGCAGGACAGTTATCCTGTTGAAATACAAAGCTGTGTTCTGGAAATATAATAGATACTGAAGGCATCATAACGTCTTCCAGTATAATATTTCTGTACACCACACCATTTAAAGTCTGGTCTAGACGACAAAGTATGCCAACCCCTGCCGAAGAAATCCATTCCCAAATATTCACAGAGAACTTTCTTTGAAGTTTGTGGAGATAGGATTCTTCGAATCGTGCATTTCGTGGCCGGTATACTTTCGTTCTTCCATTATATGGATGATTGAAACGTGCAAAACCAATTCTGCTGTCCTTATTAGTTTGGGTCAATAGAGGTTTTCTGGCTGCGGCATGACAAGATAACCCACTTGACTTTATACGTTTGCGAGCTGTTCGGGAACTTCCAGGAAAATTTGTAATGAATGCGGCATTCGTAGCATTTTCAAACGAATTTTCTATTAAATAGTTAATAACAGTATCATCTTCTTTATTATTTGAAATTTTTGGGCGGCCGGAACCTTTAATCCGCTCCAATCGCCTTTCATTCCTCCACATTTTTGAAATTCTTTGCACTGTACGTCTACTTACATTAAATTCAGCTGCTACATCATTAATAAATTTGCCAAATTTGACTTGCATAGCAATTTGTGCTTTCTGTGTGCTACTTAAGTGTGGCATATTCAATTTATGTACATATATCTATATGATTAACACATATCTGACAAGATTGACATTTGCCGGTTTGTCAAATGAAAAGTCATATTTACATTAATAAAATTAGGGGTGACATTTTTTTTTGTCCACGGTAGTATGTATCAAATGTTACTAATACAAATATTGGTGCGAGGGGATCCGTCGTAGGATACGCGGAAATTAATAAATACCTACCGTCCCAAATTATATTACCTACCGCGATGGTAAATATCGTAACATCTAATGGCAATTTACATAAATGCCGAGCACTCTTAGATACAGGGTCAGAACTGAATGTCATATCATGTGAATTAGCAGAAGAGTTAAATTTAAAGTTAGAGAAGGATTTTATCCAAATCACTGGAGTAAATAATGCCCAAACCTCTGCTAATTCAAAAACCTGTATACGAATAAAATCTTGTTTCAACAATTATAGTGCGGTTTTAGAATTTAGTGTTGTACCGCAAATCGTGAAAAGTATGCCCGTTGTTCCCTTTAATAAGGAAACATTCGGCGAATATGAACTTGGCGGATCCAAATTTTCATATTCCCGGACGGGTCGACATACTAATGGGGGAGCCATTATTCATGGACATACTTTGTGACGGAAAAATAAAACGCGGAAAAGAATTGCCGATCATTCAGAAAACATCTTTAGGCTGGATAATTAGCGGGGGTTCTATTAATAGTACCAAGACCAGTGGTGTATTGGAGGGGGGACGTGGAGGAACGACGTTCCACCACCTTTTTTCAGAAACGGAACGCGTTTGTGTTTGTTAATATTTTGTACAGTAAGAATAAAAAATAAAATAAAAAAAGCTTACAAGGAAAACAATAGTTTGCTTAAAATAAGATGATCTCCGAAAAACTTTCAGCAAGCTGCTTGTGGAAAGTGGCGGACTATTTTTTTGCTCTCACCATGCGTTCCCTTACTTCTTATTTTACCAATACACCACTGACCAAGACAGCAAATTGTAATATAACTCGTGTGGAAAATTTAGACTTTGAAGTTTTGGGAATTAGAATTCAAACGAGACCACATGTCACCGCGGAAGACATTGCGTGCGAAAACAATTTCGTCCAGACAACCCAACGTTTACAATCGGGACGGTTTGTTGTTACTCTGCTCTTCAAATCATCCATGTCATTAGGTAATTCAAAACGCATTGCGCAAAAACGATTTTTCAGCTTAGAAAATAAATTCAAAACCAATGTGGAAATGGGTGAAAGTTACAGGGCTTTTATGCGGGAGTATATTGAGCTAGGCCATATGGCTGAAATTGACTCCAAATCTCCAGAACCGAACAAAACGTTTTATTTGCCTCACCTTGGGGTATTCAAGAGTGACAGAGTCACCACTAAATTAAGGGTAGTTTATGATGGTTCTTCTAAATCGGACAATGGACTGGCACTTAATAATTTGCTTATTAAGGGACCTGTGTTACAAGATGACCTTGTTTGCATTTTGTTGCGTTTCCGGACCTCCCGCTTTGTATTGTCTGCCGATATTACAAAAATGTACCGGCAAGTTCTTGTTAATGACAGGGAAACCAAATTCCAAAGAATTTTCTGGAGAGAAAACCCGTCCGAACCGATAAAAATATATGAACTAAAAACCGTAACATACGGCACCACACCCGCGTAGTTTCTGGCAATACGTTGCTTAATCGAAACAGCAAATGTCAATATTAAAGACTTTGAAGATGCAGCTAATAGGATCAAAAGAGATTTTTATGTGGACGATCTGCTCACCGGTTTCACAACCGAGGAGGAGGCGATCACGTGCCGCGATCAAATTATTCATATATTAAAGGGCGGGGGTTTTCAATTAAATAAATGGAATTCTAATTCCCCAAACATAATTCAAAACATTGATCATAATAACGATGATTTAATTTTACTAAACAAAGAGAGTACCAATAAAACTTTGGGTATAATTTGGAATTCCAATCAAGATATTTTAAAATGCCGTGTACCAGAAATCAAAATTAAGAATAAAATCACTAAACGCTCCATACTATCAACCACCGCTCAAAACCACCGCTCAAATTTTTGACCCGTTAGGACTTATAAATCCCATAATTTTAATTGTGAAATTATTAATTCAGGAATTATGGAAGGAGAAAATAGGATGGGATGAATCCGTTTCATGCACTATTGATCATAAATGGCGAGAGTTTGTCTCCACTATTAATGATTTAAACTTATTAAAAATACCGCGTAATATCATCCTTTGCAGCTCGCCAATGCGAATAGAATTTCACGGCTTTTGCGACGCGAGCGAGTCTGCATACGGTGCCTGCGTTTACCTAAGGGTACAAAATACCGAAAGGGACGTATACCGATCCCAACTATTATGTGCTAGATCACGCGTTGCGCCTATAAAACTTACGACATTACTACGCTTGGAATTATGCGGTGTCTTATTGTTAACAAATCTCGTTCACAAAGTTAAAACAAGTTTAATAATTTCCATTGACTGTTGTATCTGTTACACCGATTCAACAATTGTTTTGGGTTGGTTAAAATCATCTCAAACGATTTGGAAAACTTTTGTGGCTAACCGCGTTTGCGAAATTAATAAACTAACTGACTGCAACAATTGGCACCACGTAAAGACAGCGGAAAATCCGGCGGACATAGTTTCCCGAGGTATACAGGCAAATGCTTTAATTGATTTGCAGTTATGGTGGAATGGGCCACCTTGGCTGCAATCAAATGATTATACGCCCGAAACATCCATAGTTTGTTTTTTTTTTTTTTTTTTTTTTTTTTTTTTTTTTTTTGGCGTAGGCTTTTTGCCGTTCAGCCACTAACGAAAATTAAAAGGATGTTTCCACTTAATGGACCTAAGCGACCAATACGTAGACGATAGGATTAACAAGGGATACTCTTCACACCAAGGGGTAGTTCAAGGCGACTTTTAAACAAACAGGTATACCACGGTTAATGGGTTACATTACTGAGGTACATAAACAAAGGATAACAATTCTAAATTTTAATCTTAGACCTTATAAAGAAATTTACCAGGCAATTGAAAATATCTAAATTATTCAAACTAAGTAGATAGTTCGCGTTAATTGGGTATTCCAATTTAAAATATTTAAGGTCGTAGTTTAACTGATTAATATTTCCAAGATTTAGAGGACATTCAAATAAAATATGGTTTATATCTCCAAACCCACCACAAGTACATAGTGGATCTGAGTTTATCCGGATAAAATGTAGGTGACAAGGGGTTAGACAATGGGTAGTTTTCAGACGAAAGATGGTCGACGAGAGAAGTTTAGGTGAATATTTTTGAATGTACGCTATATTTTTAGGAAGGGTATTATGGATTCTTTTGTAGTTTATTTTACCAGAACCATAACTTAACCATTGCTTCTCCCACTCCCTAAAGATGGATTTTTTAAATTCCGCAACAAAATCGGAATATGGTAATCGAACATGGAGTGGAATGTTTTTATCATCGATGCTAGCTTTTGCCAACGAGTCGGCATCTTCATTGCCTTTAATATATCCATAGATTGTGATGTTGATTTGCCAGAAAAACGCAACAATGCAAAATGCATGGTAGTAAGCACCGAAACTGTAGGAATTAACATTTTCGAAAAATATTCTTCCCTTGGCAAATTAACAAGAGTAGTTACTTATTGTTTTAGATTTAAGCATAATTGCCTAAACAAATTACAAAAGCGGCGTCGAGAACTCGATACAAGCGAGTTACAACATGCTACTATTGCATTGATTAAATTAGCACAGTTAGACTCGTTTCAGGACGAACTCATTAATTAAAATAAAGGGCAGAATATAAATTCGAAATCTAAATTAAAATCATTAAATCCATACTTAGATGATGGTATAATTCGAGTAGGGGGTCGTCTGGATGAGGCCGACGTTAATTATGACCAGAAGCGACCTATTGTACTTCCAGGTAGGCACCCGCTCACAGATTTAATAATTAGGGACGTTCACTTAAAACACTTTCACTCTGGTGTACAAACTAGTATTGCGATAATAAGGCAAAGGTATTGGCCACTATCGCTTAAAAATAACGTAAAAAGGATGATTAATAAATGTGTTATTTGTTTTAAATGCAAACCAGTTTTAAAGAGTCAATTGATGGGAAATTTACCGGCTCCACGAGTGTGTGTGGCACGCCCATTTACTAATTGTGGTGTAGCCCTTTTTGTTAAAAGGAGTGCGAAAACAATTACCAAGGTTTATGCCGCTATATTCATATGCTTCCCGACAAAGGCGATCCATATTGAATCAGTGAGCAATTTAACAACCGATGCCTTTATTGCGGCAATGCGTCGATTTGTTTCACGCCGCGGAAAATGTAAAAACATCTACTCGGACAACGCGACCAATTTTGTCGGAGCAAGCCGAAAACGAATTATATCAATTCTTACAGGTCGAAAATGTCCAAAATTATGTTTCACGTGATCTCGCAAAAGAGCAAATTACCTGGCACTTCAATCCTCCACGCTCACCCCATTTTGGCGGTTTATGGGAGGCAGCAGTAAAATCGGTAAAAACTCATTTAGTTAGGGTCATGGGTGAAACTAAATTAAATTTTAGATTGAGGCAATTTTGAACTCCAGACCCATAACCCTCATCTCTCCCGACCCATCAGACAATTCATTCCTAACCCCTGGCCATTTTTTAATCGGTGACTCATTGATGTCACTACCATGTGAGGAACTTATGGCGACGAAGATTGGCAGATTATCCAGGTGGCAGCATCTCCAATACATGCAGCAACATTTCTGGCGAAGGTGGTCAATTGAATACCTGTGTCAATTACAAAGCAGGAACAAGTGGCGGCATGCTGATCGGAACCTAGTCACCGTGGGAGCATTGGCCATCCTTAAAGATTATAATTTACCACCCATGCGCTGGATGGGTTGTCAAATGCAGGAAATTCATCCCGGGAAAGACGGATTGGTGCGTGCAGTTATAGTGCGCACCCGTAACGGATTGTTTAAACGTGCGATGGCACGTGTATGTGTGCTTCCGATAGAAAGTATCAGTGGCGTTAGTGATGCTAATTAATTGAAAAATATTAGACTATTTAGCGCATTCAATTTTTCAATATTTGTATATATTTTTACTATGATTAATCTGTTTATTTTGATCATTTAATCATGAACATGTGTGTTATTTTAAATTATAATGTACGTAGTTAGGAAGTTGGTCGTTTCAAGGGATGCGGCATGTTAAGGCGTCAAGTGCGCGCGCCCTCATCATCCCGAAAGGGGGTGGTGGGCAAAAAGGGCGCTCGCCCCGACCGACTGAATGAAGAAGAAGAACGGCAGTTAGCTTACGCATTTCATCTAGTTGACATCCAGAATTATAAATTGTAAATCAGATTGTTGAAACCGACAATAAACAGTTTTTCCACGCAAGTGAACTTTTTCCGGAACCCCAGTCATTAACATCCCGACTACATAACAATGACCAAGTTATACTAATACTAAAACTAATAAAACAACAAAAAATATACACAAATCATACAATATTATGGCGATAAAAACAACATACATTTACATATGGATATCAGCCCCATTATATTGAACGGCACTATCCTCACTTTGGCCCTCCACTATTAGTTTCAATTGGCAAAACGCAAACCTTGGTGATTGCACGCTTATAACGCCCACCATTTGTTCGCACTGATACTGTACGCACCAGTCCATCTTTTCCAGGGTGAAGCTCTTCTATCCTTCCACTAATCCACCTTGAAGGTGGAATGTTATCCTCCTTCAAGATGACCAGAGCTCCCAACTGCACCAAGTCTGCATCTGGATGGGTCCATTTATTGCGGCTCTGAAGTTGACAGAGATATTTTGAAGACCATCTCTTCCAGAAATGTTGCTGCATTTGTTGTAGGTGCTGCCATCTGACAGCCTGTTTACTTTAACTGCTTAATTACCTCCGCCGGTAATGACGTTAGAGCATCGCCAATTAAGAAATGGCCAAGTGTTAGGAATGAAGGGTCATTAGGATCGAATGACATTGAGGTCAGAGGTCGGGAATTTAAAACCGCTTCGATTTGCACAGTAATGTATTTCTTCGTATGTATCGCTTATTACCCGACTAACAAGGAGAGGATCAGATGTGTGACTTACCGATTTGATCCATCTTTGGCACACGTGTAGGTCATGACTAGGAGTGTAACAGGTGCAAGTAATAGGGCGCACTATTCAGCCGTTTTCGAGAAAAAAATTGATTGATTCTAAAATTAAGATATTAAAATACACATGGATTTATAAAAACTATAAAAAGAAAATGAATGAACCCAATTTCAACAATGGGGTTCGATCCTTCGACCTTTCGACTACGAATCGGAGGTTTTACCGATGCGCCAAAAGGTCGGTATATGTTTGTTAACGGAAAAGGTATATAAATATACGAATGAATAACAAATTAAAAAAACCATTTTTTCTCGAAAACGGCTAAATAGTGCGCCCTATTACTTGCACCTGTTACACTCCTAGTTATGACCTACACGTGTGCCAAAGATGGATCAAATCGGTGAGTCACACATCTGATCCTCCCCTTGTAAGATGGTGTTTTATTGACTTAGCAGCCGCTTCCCATATACCGCCAAAATGAGGCGACCGAGGAGGAATGAAATGCCAGGTGGTATCATTTTAAAACGCGCGCGATATTTGATCTTGGACGTGTTCGTCAGAGAAGAAATTATGAATTTCGCGTAGTTCTCGGCTGGCTTCTACAAAATTGGTGGCGTTGTCGGAGTAAATATTACTGCATTTACCGCGTCCCGATACAAATCTTCGCATCGCAGCAAGAAATGCCTGGGTCGCTTACAACTTCAATATGAATTGCCTTTGTTGAAAAGCACATAAAAACCGCTGCGTATGCTTTGCTTATTTTAAACTTTCGAACGCCTTCTTTAATAAAGAAGGGTCCACAATAATCGCACCGCAATTAGAAAACGGTCGTGCTATTCGTACGCGCGGTGCAGGTAAAGTTCCCATTAATTGACTTAAATTTTGGTTTATTCTTAAGGGCATGCCACACTCGTCTAGTACGAATAATTTTCCCACAGATGGCTCCCTAATCGCTAGTTTAAAATTAAATCGCGATTTTGAGAGAGAAGGTGTTGTTGAAGAAAGATGCAGTAACATTTGCATAGATAAAGTAAAATAGATCGGCGACTCTTATAAAAACATATACCGCGTGTTTGCTCCACCACGCGCTGGTAATGGGGGGAGCGGGGCGAGGCTGACCTTCTAATATGTATGTATACACCCAGGCATGTATTTTACGCCAGCGGGAGACACATTTATATGATTCATGAAAAGAAGCGTGCACAAAATAAAGCTTGAAACTATGAACGAGTGGAGTGACTACGGCAGCGTACGGCCGTAAATGATAAAAACAAGATCAAATTTCGTGTATATACACTCTTGATATTTTTATATCTTGGATAATTTGCGTAATAATGTTCATTACTTCTTGAAATATATTACACTAAAAATCTACCAGACAAAAATATATTATCTTTTTAAAAATGCAATGAAATACGAGAGTAAAATACATGCGCAAAGGAAAGCTTGATATGTGGAACAATCGTAAACCAAAAAACTAATCAAACCAGACAGTTTCAAATTTCATCAAACGTATGCACTGTATTTATATTTGGCGCATGTTATCTTGGTCAAGATCATGTAATCATTGTCATTATTTTTTATACATAAACTATAAAAACCCACCGGACAGAAAAATATCTTTGTTTTTCAATCCAATGGAATTTCGAAAAAGTTCTTTCAAGTTGTTTATTGCAGCGACGGATGTTTGGCGAGGAGGCTCCGGAAGAATATTTCACCACCAGCTGCAGAATATTTGCTTGTTCCATAAAATTAGTGCAACACAAGCGGTATCTCTCTTTTAGCCTCCTCTACGAACATCCATGAGGTGCCACTGGTTTATTATAGAATTATTTATGTACATACTACATTTTTTATTTTACAATTTTGTTTACTGGTTTTTATTATGATCTTATTTAATTTTTTTCAATTCGAAATGTTTGTTTTACCTATTGTCAAAGGCAATTATCTGCTATGGTTTTTATATAACTACTACCTTTAGTTTATTAATTATATATGTGTATAAGAGTTACTCTAAATTATCAAGTCCTATATAAAACTTATATACAGTTATAGGCACCAATTAAATAATATTATTGATAAGATTTAAATATTTTTTACAAAAAAATGTTAGCCGTCTTAAAAATTGCAATTTATTTTAAATGTTCATGAGCCACAATAAGTATATACCGAGTGTCTGGGATAAGGAGCGAACATAGGGATTTAACATGTAAAATTAAATATGTGTAATTATTAGCTCCCCTTTTCATTTTACAGAAAAATCGCAAAGGACTATTTTTTAGAGAATTAAAAATTGTAAATGTATCATCCATTTAATTTACGTTTGTACCAGCATACACCTCAGAAATAATAAAAATAAGTTGAACAATGTACCATTTAATAAAAACCCTTGCCATGAGTTTGACAAATGTCATGTCATAGTGAAAATAATTTTGTAAGTCAGATATCAATTCACGCATTGTACTTACAATGAACAATAACGTTGAGCTCGTTGTTCATATTAAATGTGAACATTCATCTGCAAAAAGTTTCGGTCTGTATTTGATCGATCCTGCATTATTTCACAGAATACACGTCTTGTTTCATCATCTACTAGCAGTATCTACTTATGGCATTGATGCTTGTAGGAATGATAACCATGCTTCTTCGGAATTTTCTGTACAGAGAATTTAGACACGTTGCACTCACGAGCAATGCATCGTATGCTAGTTGTTGGTTCAGAATTTATCAAACCCAAAACTGTTTCTTCCAATTCATCGTTGTTTCTTCTGTTCCGTTTACATGTAATGTCACGAACTCTGAGTAAACGGATGCCACTGCAAAATGTTTTGATAATGAATACGCTCTCTTCATTGGAAGAACTCAGTTTATTGTTCATAGCAATTTCAATGTGTGAATTGATATTTGACTAGCAAAATTATTCTCACTATAACATGACATTTGTCAAAGTCATGGCAAGGGTTTTTATTAAATGGTATATTGTTCAACTTATTTTTATTATTTCTGAGCTGTATTCTGGTACAAACGTAAATTAAATGGATGATACATTTACAATTTTTAATTCTCTAAAAAATATTCCTTTACGATTTATCTCTAAAATTAATAGGGGAGCTAATAATTACAGATATTTAATTTTACATGTTAAATCCCTATCACTCGGTATAACAAAATAAATAATGGCAAATATGTTTGGTTATGCATGTCTGAAACAAATTTAAAGTTGATGTTTTATAATATTTGATTTATGTGATATGAAGAAATGCACCATAAGCTAAGTAATACAAATCTAATACTGACATCTACCTAGCCAGGAATAAAGGAAATGAAAGTGTATTATAAATAAAATGGTTGAAGATTTAATTTTATGTTAGAATGGATTTCATCGTCCTAGCATTCAATGTTCGTTCGGTCTATTGAAATAATATTTCAAACGACCTTCGAAAAACAAACAGCCAAGTATCAAATTACACGTACCAGGTGCCTTTCAGTATATTACATTGCCACTTTTTATATAAATTTTATGTAATTAGTTCAGCATCCCTCGTGCGAGGCAGCACCGTCACAAGACATTTCGTTGACGAAAATAGACTCGAATTTATTGTAAATACATAATTTTTGATTTAATTGAACATAAAATGTATTCAATTTATTAGGAAGTATGGTAGTAGTTTATATATTGCAAAAATCGTCTCGTAAAACCCAACTTCAATAAATAAATAAAACAAACTCTAATATCTCCATCTTACATTTTTCCGTTGAACTTCTTAGTCGTCGATTTTAGGTGACCTATGCAGCCCAGTATACACATTTTTACATTAGTTATATGGGAATAAATCATGTGAGGTTGCCTCAAATTTATTTATATGGGAATAATTTGGTTTTTCTTTCGTACTCAGATTTTCACTTCATATTTCTTGCTATTTTTACCCCTAGAATAAAAGTATACTTCGTATAAAGAACATAGCCTTGATAAAATCTTTATTTGAACTTTCATTATGAAATAAATAATTTATTTGTCGTAAAAATTATAAGTGAATACATGCCCATTAAAAATAATTATATTCACGTTAATTACATTAATTTTAGAAATCCGTTGAGACTAAGTTCTTGGGAAAGGGCATACATTTATAGTTATCCAAGTAAATTGTCACAGTTTGCACTTATAACGGCGTTTCGATGGTAATTCTAACATATAAATTTTACATTACCATACCCCCCTCTTAAAACAGATTATGCATTTATGAATTATGCGCTTAACATTATTTTTGGCGGCCAGTACCCAATAGTTCTGTCTTAAAATTGCGATCGTAGTTTGGATCCCCGAGTGCATGTTTGTTAAATGCACGTCTCTAATTATTAAGTCGGTCAATGGACCCCCTGCTAAAACAATAGGACGTTGTTGATTATGTGAGATTTCGGCTTCATCGAGACGACCTCCCACTCGTAAAATTCCGTCGTGCAAATATGGATTTAAGGCCTTTCATTTTGAATTTTGAATTGTATTTATTTATTTATTTATACGGATCATGAATAGATCCATTTTTTTAAATTAAGTTTAATTCATTGGAAAATGACTCTTATTGAGCTATTTTAATTAAAACATGCTTGGCACGTTGCAATTCATCTGGCCTAACCTATCTACTTTTCGCGTTTCTTGTTTTAGGCAATTATTCCTAAATCGTAAACAAAATGCTACTATACGTGTTAACTTACTTAATGATCAAAAATTTTAAAAATATTTGGATATCAATACTTGAGACCATACATTTAGCTACTGTACGTCTTTCAGGTAATGATTGCATATTAATTGAAGGCTTACCTAAATTAAGCTCTTCATCCCGTAACCAATGTGGTCCATTCCACTATAGTGCTAACAGACTTAATTGCTGCCGTCATAATCGCCGTCATGTCTCGCGAAGCAACATCCGCTGGATTTTCTGACTTTTTACATGATGTCAACTTCTACATTGACTTAATTCGCTTATTTCGGTAACACGGTTGGCGACGAACGTTTTCCATATTGTTTGATTTGATTTTATCCATCCCAAAACAATGGTGGAATCCGTACAATAATGAAAATCGTGCACTATTAGGGTTAGACTATTTTTAATTTTGTCTACTAAATTGCATAACAATAAAGCCCCACACAACTCTAACCGTGGCAATGTTTTGAATATGAATATGAATATTTATAGGCACAACGCGGGATTTTGCACTTAATAATTGAGTTTTAAAACCATCTTCCATATTAATTTTAATTCTTAGGGACACACAAGCTCCGTAGGCACTCTCGCTAGCGTCACAAAAACCGTGTAACTCTACTCGAATTGGTTTTTGGCACGTGATTATATTGCGGGGGATTTTTATTGTTTTAATATTCCGCATGGTCTCTAAAAATTCTCTCCATCTCTGTGCGGCAGAACAAGAGACAGATTCATCCCTGTCTATTCTTTATTTCCACAGATCCTGAATTAAAATTTTTGCAATTAAAATTATTGGGTTAATGAGTCCCAATGGATCAAATATTTGTGCAGTTGTCGACACTAGATTACCGTCAACAGGCTCAATATTGAAGATTAATTTGGGATTATTGGAATTCCATTTGTTTAATTCAAAACCGCCCTCTTTTAACAACTGAATAATATCATTCCTGGCCGTAATTACTTCCTCTTCAGTTGAGAAACCAATGAGAGGTCATCTACATAAAAGTCCCTTTTAATGCGCGTAGCTGCCCTTTCAAATTGCATTGAATTTTCGTTCGCAATTTCGAACAAACAACGGATTACTAAAAAGGACGCGGGTGTTGTACCGTAAGTGACTGTTTTCAGCTCTTTGGAATTTCGTCTGTGATGGATTGGCTAACACTTGCCGATACATTTTAGTTATATCGGCGAGCATAACAAAGCGGTGGGTCCGGAAACGTAATAAAATAGAAAGTATGTCCTCTTGTAAAACAGGTCCTTTCATAAGAATGTCATAACGACGGGCCTAAACCAGTTTTAGCAGACGCGTCGAAAACTACCCTCGTTTTTGTTGTAAGGCTCTCTTTGCCTTGAATACCCCGTCGTGCGGCATGTAATAAATCGATCCCGTTTCGTTGAATTTTGGATGTATTTCAACAATGTGTCCCAAATCAATGTACTCTTTCATAAATGGGCAATAACCGTTTCGAATTTCTGAATTAGCTTGGGGTTTATTTTTAAGACTATAAAACCGTTTTAATGCGGAGTGTTTTGAATTTCCAAGTACCGCATCCGATTCTTTGAACGGCAACTCAACTATAAAACGGCCCGATTTTGTACGTTTATGGGTGTTCGCAAAATTATCCTCGCACGCGCTTTCCTCCGCGGTTTTGAAGGGCATTGAATTTTATAATAAAACACTTTTAACTTTGTTTTGTATAACTTATATATTTATTTTTGTGACTTAAGTTTCGGTAATACAATTACCATTTTCAAACAAGAAGTGTTTTAAAAACCGATTTACAAAGGTATATACCGGGTGACCCATCGATCTCTAAAAGCCCCATAACTGATTTGCTATTTGAGATATAGACTTCTGGTTTTCTTGAACTGGTACCCACACTTATTCTACATATTTTAAAAATATTTATGCTTTTGTACAGAGTGTCCCAATATACATAACAGAACAAAGTTATGCTTTTTTAAATAGAACACCCTATATTTTATACTTTATTTTTAACCCTCTTGAGAAGCTGATAAAAATAGTATAAGATAGTATGGGTCTATTATGGACGGTTGGTTAGTTATGGGCAAATTTGTGGCAAAAACATGTACACATTGAAAACATTGCAGAAGCGTTTCTAGCAAAGATAGCATAATTATGTATACACTAGAAAATTTCCCACATCATAAAGAATAATACACATCGGCTTTGGTTCTCTTTTATTCATAGTGCTATACGGGGTGTCAACATACGCAAAACAATGGATAACTATTTTTTTTCAAATGGAACACCCTATATACGTTGCCACGAATCTATGGGACTTTTAATAAGCTTTCCAATGATATACAGTTTATATAACAAAATATTAAAGATTCTTGAGATTTATCAATAAAAACATATTTCTTTTGCCACCTTCTGCTGATTTTTGGATTTTTGGCCAAAGCTATGCATTTTCAGGAAAAATTATAAGTGATCCAAGTTGTAGAGCGAAAAATTTTCGATCGATATAGGTCTTTCAATTTTAAGATAATGCGTGCATTGCTCGCCAGAGCGCACAAAATCGGGACCGTATATGCATTTTAGCGTTTTCTTTTAAAAATTTTTATTAATAAATTGCACTATACTTTATTTTCCGCACCCTCTAGCGGAAAAACGGGAAATTATAGGGAAATTAAAATTAAAATGGCCCATATCGATTGAAAATGTTCCGCTCTACATCTCTTAATAGAAGCAATTTTTGCCAAAAATGCATAGTTTTCCCCAAAAATGCAAATTGAAAATGTATGTATCAATTTTTGCGGTTTTTCAATGGTTTTTTGCATTTTTAGAGAAAACTATGCATTTTGGGCAAAAATTGCTTCTTTTAAGAGTTGTAGAGCGGAATATTTTCAATCGACGTAGGTCATTTGAATAGTTTTATAATTACCCGTTTTTCTGCTAGAGGACGTGGAAAATAAAGTATAGTACAAATAATTAACAAAAAATTTGAGAAAAACGCTAAAATGCATATACGGTCACGATTTTGTGCACTCTGGCGGGCAATGCACGCATTATTGATAAAGTCGAAAGACCCATATCAATCGAAAATTTTCCGCTCTACAACTTTGGTCTCTTATTATTTTTTCAAAATATGCATAGTTTTGGCTGAAAATCCAAAAATGAGCAGGAAGTGACAAAACAAAAATGTTTTTATAGATAAATCTCAAGAATCCTTGATATTTCATTATACAAATTGTACATCATTGGAAAGCTTATCGAAAATGCCATGCATTGGTGACAAGATATATAGGGTGTTCCATTTGAAAAAAAAATAGTTATCCATTGTTTTGCGTATGTTGACACCCTGTATAGCAGTATGAACAAAAAAGAACAAAAGCCGATGTGTATTATTTTTCATGATGTGGGAAATTCTTTAGTGTATAAAAAATGAGGCTAGCTTTGCTAGGAGCGCTTCTGCAATTTTTTCAATGTGCCACAAATTTGCCCATAACTAAGCAACCGTCGATTATAGACCCATAATACCTTATACTAATTTTATCAGCTTCTCAAGAGGGCTGAAAATAAAGTATAAAGTATACTCTAGTAAATCCATTTTTTGACCTTTCTTTGCAACAGGTATAACGGAAAGTACATCTGCGCCAAAAGAATGGTTGTCATTTAGAAGATGTGTCGCAAAAGTTGATTTATCATGTTGCATGAGGCGGAACGATCGTTGGTGTTCTTTAAGTCCAGTACTGAATTTTCGACCAGTTTGTCCAATATACACTCCATTACAGTCTGTGCAGGTTAATTTATATATTCCTGAAGCCTGGTTTACACGGGTATAGTAAACAGGAGAGTAGAGTAGTTAGTGGAGTGAACTCTACTAGCTACTCTACCACTTTTGATTTTTGTTCGTTTACACATAGTAGAGTAGAGTACAGTAGTTCTATACTATATGAAGTGAAATGGTGTTTAAGAAATTGAAGCACAATTATTTGCCTAGAGTTTTAACAGCTCTGGTTAGGGAGTTTGCGGAAGCGATTGATGAGGAGATTAAAAGAGAAGAAAGAGTGTGGGTGAGAGAATGGCTCAAAAGAAGAGATTCACTCGGAGCAACATCGCTTCTACTAAAAGAGTTAGCCGTAGATGATCAGTTAGAATATAAACGGTGTCTCAGAATGATACCAGAAAATTTTGAACAGCTGTTGATGGTGAAAGACAAAATTAAACGCGAAAATACGACGATGAGAGATGCTATAAAAGCTAAGGTCAAACTACAAGTTACATTGAACTTTCTAGCTACTGGGAACAGCTACAGAAGCCTTTCACATTTTTTTAGGGTCTCAAGACCTGCAATTTCCAAGTTCATTCCAGAGGTGTGTGAAGTTTTGGCCGATTCAATCAAGGTAGGTAAAATTCAATAAATTTATTTTTTAAGATAATTTTATTAAACAAGATAATTATAAATGTTTAACATAATTATATGAAACAAGTGAATTAAAATATAATTTTGAAACAAAAGATAGACATGTATCCTTGTCAATTTTCCATTAACCTTAAAGCTTGCGAAATAATACTATCATCATTGGTATGTTGATTTGCAAGGCTAGTACCATCTAAGTTGAGATTCTGTCCTTCAACATTAGTTTGTTCAGGTGCATTGGTATATTCATCTGCATAAAATGTTGAGGTAGTGCTCTCACCATACTGTAGATGAGGAAATCCATCCGTAGAATGATTTGGGTATGGAGATTGAAGACTACTATTATATGAATAACAGGGTGTCGTTTGGGGATTTTTTGTTAAATTGGGTCCTTGAAAACTTGAATGTTTTGGGGCATCAACATTAGCCAAGCTGTATTTTAATAAAACACCCTGAATGTCATGCTATGCCATTAGTGCATCAGCTTTACGTAAGTTATTTAAAGTAGCTGCAACAGAATTTCCAAACGCTTCATGCTCATTGTTTGAACTGTCTTGAATATTTTGACTTAGTTCCCGAAGCTGTTGTACAGCTTCTGTTAAATTTTCCAATTTCTTTCTTTTGGCCGCTGGAGGCTTATCTGATGTTGGGGTTTTTGAAAAAGCTTTGCTGCTCTGGATTTCCGGTGTAGCTGTAGCTGGTTCATCGACAGTGCCTTCTTCCTCTTCATGATTTTTATTTTCCGAAATTTTGGTTTCCTAAAAACAAAAACAAAAAATGTTTCAGATGCCTGCAGGAGACGATTGGAAATTTCTGGAAGACGGCTTCGATACGCAGTGGAACTTCTCACATTGCTGCGGAGCGATCGATGGGAAGCACATTTTAATTAAAGCACCCCCAAATTCAGGTGGCGAATACTTTAATTATAAAGGTCAAAATAGCATCGTACTTATGGCACTTGTTGACCATAAATACTGCTTCACATATATTAATGTTGGTTTTAAAGGATCTAATGCAGATCGAGGTGTTTTTAATAACTGCGCACTGTATGAAAAATTAGAAAATAATCTACTTCCTGCTGGGCGAGTTATTGTAGGAGATGATGCATTTCCCCTTACAAAGTATTTGATGAAGCCATACAACCGACATAGAAGTATTCCGCTAAGTATCAGTAAACAAGTATACAACTATCGTCTGAGCAGAGCAAGAAGAGTATCAGAGAATGCATTTGGAATTCTAGTTAGCCGTTTTAGGGTGTTTGAAAGAACTTTAGCTGTAAAGTTAACAACAGTAAACAAAATTGCTCAAGCTGCTTGTACCCTTTACAATTGGTTGACAAAAACATGTAAACACTCATACTTGCCCCATGGTACCGTTGATTACGAAACTGAAACTAGAGAGATTATCCCAGGGCAGTGGCGGCAAGAAATTACTGAACTACGAAATATTGAACGTTATGGCGGCAAAAAGTCATCAGATATGGCAAACAAAATGAGAGAACAATTCAAACATTATTTTAATAATGAAGGTGCCGTGCCATGGTAGTACAAGAATGTTTTTTAATTAAATTTTTTACGTTTTTACTGTGTTTCAAGTACTTTTAACATTAAATGTAATGTACCTATCAACAATATAATATTTTGTAACTTACCACACAACCGTCAGTTTTTTTTCCTCCTTTGGCCAATTTCATTATTTTGTCAAATGCATCAAACCATTTTATATTTGGGATGTAGGTATCATCTGCTCCTGCACCTGATTTAGTGGATTTCTTTACTTTAATACATTCTTGGTTATAAGTACATCGTAAGTTTTTAATCTTTTGTTTTAATTCAGATACACCAAAGCCGGTTTTGCCAAGTTTGTTGATGAATTCTTTTTCCGCGGCCAGCCTCATGTCCTTGTTTCTATAGTGTATATTGCGTAAATTCCACAGACACTCTTGTTCAACAAATAAATCAACAAGTTTAATTGTTTCATCCTCCGAGAACTTAACCATTTTTAAAATAAAATTATTGCGCAACAACTTGTACACTGCAACTAAACTCTACTCTACTTGCTGTTGTACGTATCCGAACATGTTTTCACGGGTAGAGTGGAGAGGCTAGTAGAGTGAGAGTTGTGGTGGAGGTAAGTAGAGTAGAGTCCACTTTACTGCACGCGGTATAGTACTCTACGCGGTATAGTACTCGACGCGGTATAGTACCAGCTTCTCGCTACTCTACCCGCACAGTTTGTGGGAGTTTCTACTGGTAGAGTTACTCTAGTAACTACTCTACTCTACTGATTACTATACCCGTGTAAACCAGGCTTGACTTTTCAAAATTTGGTATGGGCGATTTATGGTTAAAAATACAATTATTTAATTTTGTAGATGGTTTAAATGCGATATTTACATTCAGTTTTCTTAATATGTTACCAATTTGTGAACTAACATTGCCAAAAAATGTAAGAGATTTGGAATTCATTTTTAGTAAGAGTGCGCTCCCACTCCTGCACCGTTTCAATATTTAGATAATACGAGATGAATTAACAAATCATCCCAATATTCCGTTGGCCGGCCGAGACCATCTAAAGCGCGCGTATGTTTCGCGACGCCTCTCGCAATTTTTCTTAAGGAGTCAGCCGTGTTGTTAAGTGCATTTGGCAATGCATACAAGGCATCAATATGTCTATTGGCTATTCTTCTTTTATTGTCAAAGTTTTCGATTAATAAACTCCACGCGGCATCGTAATGATCCTCACTCACCTCATATGACGATAGTACTTCAGTTACTTTGTAAACAAAACAAAATCGATAAAAGGAATTATAGCGAAAAGCTTAGGTATATATTATTATCTGGTGCATATACCTGAATCAAATAAATTATGGAAAAGACACTTAAATCAAATAGTGGACTTTGGTGCGATTAATGCGTATCAGGAGGAAAAGGACAATAGAGGTGTGGTTGCAGGAAGTGCAGTGACGCTCGGGTTATTCAAAATGCGAGTAATGATGATGTGGAATTCACAATTAATATAGGAAATAAGGAACTCGATTCAAAGACAAATCGTCCTTGCCGAAATAAAAAAATTCTAAGTAAATTCAAAGACTATGTATTATAGCAAGGCAGATTAGTTTTTGAATAGGGGGGGGGGGTATGTTATGTATGCATTTTAGGTGTAAGAATATATTTAATTTCAAGGAAGTAGACGTAAGTTTTGGGGGATTGTTAACGCGCATGGCAGGTTCACTGGAAAGTAGTATTAAGGTTATCGTATAGTTAGTCGAATAGTAAATGTCAAATGTCACGGACGATTATACTGGTGAGAGAAATAAAAGTCTTTTAAGGCATGGTTTACACGATGCCAGTCAGTGTGCCAGTAGAGATTGCCAGTAACTGGCAAGTAGTGACTGGCACGGTGTAAACACTCCCTTGCCAGTAGCTGGCAAGCCTGTTGTGCCAGTAAAACAAAAATATTTTATTTACTGGCACGCCAGCCCTTCCCTCCACCACTCTTTTGGACTGGCATGCCACTACTTGCACCGTGTAAACAGCCTACCTGTTCATACCCATGCCAGTGCAAGTAAACAAATCACGTTTTCTGTTCTGTTTTCGTTGTTATATTATTTTTTAAATCTTTAATTCATTTAATCATGGCTGAAAATGTTAAAAAACGTACACGTGCTCCGATAGCGTATCGTATGAATGATGAAGAAACATCCAAATTTGTGAGTTTATATAAACAACACGAGAGTTTATGGAATATTTTCGTACCTCAATATCGAAATCGCGATTTACGTTCTTCAGCCGATTCGGGATATAGTCAATGAAATGAATATAAACTTGAGAAAATTGAAAAAAGTAAAAGAAGTGGAGCAGGTTTTGACTTTGTGAATCAACCAACGTTACCCTGGTTTCAAAACATGAAGTTTATAATGGAGTTAATAAACACAAGAGATGTACAAACAGATAATAACTTGGTAAGTTTATATATATATATATATATATATATATATATATATATATATATATATATATACATATATATAGCGGGTAACCCAGGGATCTGTAAAAGCCCCATAACTTATTTGCTATTTGAGATATCGACTTCTAGTTTTCTTGAACTGGTACCGACACTTATTCTACATATTTTAAAAATATGTATGTTTTTTTTACAGGGGGTCCCAATATACATAACAGAACAAAGTTACGTTTTTTTTTAAATGGAACACCCTATATTTTATACTTTATTTTCAATCCTCTTGGGAAGCTGATAAAAATAGTATAAGATACTATGGGTCTATTATGCACGGTTGGTTAGTTATGGGCAAATTTGTGGCAAAAACATGTACACATTGAAAACATTGCAGAAGCGTTCCTAGCAAAGATAGCATAATTATTTATACACTAGAAAATTTCCCACATCATAAGGAATAATACACATCGGCTTTGGTTCTCTTTTATTCATAGTGCTATACAGGATGTCATACGCAAAATAATGAATAACTATTTTTTTTAATGGAACACCTTATATAAGTTTCCACCAATCTATGGCATTTTTAAAAAGCTTTCCAATGCTATACAGTTTGTATAACAAAATATTACGGATTCTTGAGATTTATCAATAAAAACATAATTGTTTTACACCTTCTGCTGATTTTTGGATTTTCAGCCAAAACTATGCATTTTCAACACCCTATATATCTTGCCACCAATGCATGGAATTTTTAATAAGCTTTCCAATGATGTATAATTTGTATAATGAAATATTAAGGATTCTTAAGATTTATCCATAAAAACATTTTTCTTTTGTCACCTCCTGCTCATTTTTGGATTTTCAGCCAAAACTATGCATTTTCTGAAAAAATAATAAGAGATCAAAGTTGCAGAGCGGAAAATTTTCGATCGATATAGGTCTTTCGAGTTTTCGAATAATGCGTGCATTGCCCGCCAGAGTGCGCAAAATCGTGACCGTATATTCATTTTTAGCGTTTTTCTCAAATTTTTTGTTAATTAATTGCACTATAATTTATTTTCCACGTCCTCTAGCAGAAAATCGGGTAATTATAGAATTATTTAAATGGCCTACATCAATTGAAAATATTCCGCTCTTAAACTCTTAAAAGAAACAATTTTTGCCCAAAATGCATAGTTTTCACTAAAAATGCAAAAAACCATTGAATAACGTAAAAATTGATATATACATTTTCAAATTGCATTTTTAGGGAAAACTATGCATTTTTGGCAAAAATTCCTTCTATTAAGAGTTGTAGAGCGGAACATTTTCAATCGATATGGGCCATTTTAATTTTCCTATAATTTCCCGTTTTTCCACTAGAGGGTGCGGAAAATAAAGTATAGTGCAATTCATTAATAAAAAATTTGAAAAGAAAACGCTAAAATGCATATACGGTCACGATTTTGCGCGCTCTGGCGGGCAATGCATGCATTTTCTTAAAAGTTGAAAGACCTATATCGATCGAAAATTTTTCGCTCTACAACTTTGATTTCTTATAATTTTTCCTGAAAATGTATATTTTTGGCAGAAAATCCAAAAATGAGCAGAAGGTGACGAAACAAATATGTTTTTTTATTGGTAAATCTCAAGAATCCTTAATATTTCGTTATACAAACTGTATATCATTGGAAAGCTTATTAAAAATGCCATAGATTGGTGGCAACTTATATAGAGTGTTCCATTTGAAAAAAAAAATAGTGATCCATTGTTTTGCGTATGGTGACACTCTGTATAGCACTATGAATAAACGAGAACCAAAGCCGATGTGTATTATTCTTTATGATGTGGGAAATTTTCTGGTGTATAAATAATGATGCTATCTTTGCTAGGAACGCTTCTGTAATGTTTTCAATGTGTACATGTTTTTGCCACAAATTTGCCCATAATAGGCCCATACTATCTTATACTATTTTTATCAGCTTCTCAAGAGGGTTGAAAATAAAGTATAAAATATAGGGTGTTCTATTTAAAAAAACATAACTTTGTTCTGTTATGTATATTGGGACACCCTGTACAAAAACATACATATTTTTAAAATATGTAGAATAAGTGTGGGTACCAGTTCAAGAAAACCAGAAGTCGATATCTCAAATAGCAAATAAGTTATGGGGCTTTTACAGATCCCTGGGTCACCCGGTATATATACGGTATGTTTTTTTATCGTGGGCCATAGGATTTTACATGCTAAAAATTATACCTCGTGTAAATGAATATTTTATCATATTATTTTGAAGCAAATTTTAGTTGATAATATAAATCAATTATTTTTCTACGTGATGCGCTTAATTAGAATCATTTAAACATGTTTCATTCCATTAAAAAGTGCTTTTGCTCAGAACCGGACGATCGGGATACGCTGCAGAAAAGATGTCAACTATTTCCCTAAAATAAAAATTCCCTGACTTCTTGTAGAAAAATACAACTATTTCCCTGCTGGACAAACCTCTTATAAATGCCGTTACAAATTCCACCCGTTCTTCAATAGTATATATGGACATTTTCAAGAATAAAATCCGTTTGATTACTTCCCTCACTAATCAATCTGACATTTCGTAAATTCAAGGTACTTTGATTATTTTTGCTCAGTTATTTATATTAAATAATTTCATTTTTGACTGGAATAAAACATGTTGCAGCGCATCATGTAGAAAAATAATTGATTTATTACTAATTAAAATTTCCTTCAAAATTTTATGATTAAATATACATTAACATAAGGTATAACTTTTAGCATGTAAAATCCTATGGCCCACGATAAAAAAAACATACTGTATATAAAATACATTACACTTTCAAAAATTTCACAATAGAAAAAAAAATAAAGGAAGGAAACAATGAAAACACAAACTTAGATTATAAACTAAAATAACTTCAAACAAATGTTATTGGTTATGGAAATTCCTAAAACAGGGCGTTAGGCACATACCAGGTCCATTTGGACACTGGAGACAGTAAAAAATACTATCTTTTCTGACTAGCTTGGAGTCCCAGCAAAACTTACAGCGACGCCTTTTTGTTTTTCCATTGGGATCTTTTGGGCAGTATTCTGGTAAATGATTTACTATTGGCTGATTTATTACTTTTTGAGGTGGTGGTAGTAAAGATTCTATAACAGATATTCTAAAATCATACAGATTCATTTTTCTCGCCGAATACTTGTGTAAAAAATGTAACATCATCTGAATTATATGAAGGCCCAGTTTCTTGTACCATCGTAGAGTTTTGTGTTCGCTGCTATAATAACTCTACATTTGGTCATTATGATCGATGCCTCCCATGAACTTGTTATAGTCCAGCACGAGTCTGGGCTTTGATATCTCTTCTCCTCTTTTAGTAGTATGTTTTATCAACTCTCCATCGAATTCTGTCGATATTGTGAGGACATCTCTGCGATCTTTCCATTTGCAAACGCAGAGCCCTTCCTTTGTGTACTCAGAGACTGATTATCCCTTCTTCATCTTCCTTGTAACTACACCTTCTGGATTTCCAGACCGATTTGCCCTAAGGGTTCCAGTTCTATAAGTTTTTTCTGGCAGTAGCTGTTCACCTAAACTAACACTATTGTAAAAATTATCCATATATACAGAATGCCCTACTCCTTTCTTATCTTCTAACAACTTGTGCACTACTTTTTCTGTATGTCCGATTCCTCCTACCGTCGGATCTGCAGAGCCCCCATACACCAGTAGTTTTTGTAGCAATCCGCTTGGTTCTGCAAGGACATATAACTTGATCCCGTATTTGTGGCGTTTCCCTTGTATATACTGACGAAATGAGAGTCGACCTCTCCACAATACCATTGATTCGTCCAATGACAGTTCTTTTCCAGGATAATAAATATCAACCATCCTGCGATTGAATAATTCAATCAGAGGTGATATTTTCGATAATTTGTTTTGGCCGGCTGAGCTATTGTCACTGAAATGCAGCGCCTGTAAAATGAGCAAGAATCGATTTCTACTCATAAAGTTTTTAAATGTGCATAAATTAAATAAATAATTAGTTTTCCAATAGTCATTCAATCGATTAATTTTTATCGTACCCATGTGTAATATAAGGCCGATAAAAATTCGCAATTCGTCCCTAGTGAGGTCTTGCCAATGTGCGATTCTGCTCTGGTCACGTATGCTCTGTGCTAGAATCTCTACTGCATAATTGTTTGAATGATAAGGAATCAGTTCAAATAAATCTTCTGTTAAAAATAGATTAAAATAATGTATTGGTAGGTCACCTTCAAGATTTACTTTCAGTCCGGGAACGCCAGAGAACGGAATTCTTGACACATTTGGAGGTTTCACTGATAACCATATCCTATTATTTGTTGCACAAAGGACCGGAAAATTTGAAGTTTCGTCTGCCTCTTCGTCACTTTCATCGATTTGCTTCAATTTCATCTTCAGATTCATCAAATATGCGAAGTAACTCAGTATCACTAAGTGGCAGCGTAAATTCGTATCGCGATCGTTTGGAAGTAGATGTTTGCGGTTCGTCATCCTCCATAATTTTTTAACACCGATTTTATAAAAATTACAATTCACTAAATCACTTCAGCACAATGCGAATGTCTGATCTAAACTAAATATTTCAGCATTGAAAAAATATGGGGGGTGAAAATAATTTTTATGTTGTTTATTTATTATGAATTTTGGGTGGGATTAGTATATCATGTGCCAATGTAGGAAAATCCCTTCTGTATTTAGGGAAAGTAATAAAGAATTGTATCTCTCGGAGAGATCATTGTAAATATCGTTCTTTTTACAGTCACTACCTGCTGTTGAGCCTGGAGTAATAAAATTTAAATTCAAGGGACGTCCGAGATACAATAAAATATTTAAATAATATATTTATGTGAAAACTACATTTCATTAAAAAAATAGATATGAACATTATTATTTATCAATATATTCACCAACAGTAGCAACATTTTGTAAAAAAATAACTTCGACTTGCAAATCTCAACAGTTAAGAAAAAAATAAATCTAACTTGAAACCGACACTCGTTTTTATTACTTCAATGTCTACCGCATACGTCCACAAAATTATAAAACCACACCGTTGGAATCCACTAATTTGTATTCGTTTAAATGTCTCATAGTCGCGAACGCGACTGGCGCATTGCAGGCATACGATGATGGCAGAGGACAACGCGCGGGGCGCGTTGCCGGCAGCGAACGTGTTAACTTACTCATTACAACCTCACCGGGATTGTTCTCATCATCTGAAAATAATAAAATTAAATGAAAAATATTTACTTAGATATATTTCAAGAAATATTACCACTGTTGTTGTAATCAAATCCCTGCACAGGAATGTCCTTGTCTACAACAAGTAATTGTATTTAATTTATGTTCAAATTTGAAAGTAATTAATATGTATGAATTTATTTACCTTCTGGGACAAATGCATCTACGACACCTCTAATAAAATGTCCCGCCCTTGCCAAAAATGCGGCAACATCTCCGTTTATGAGAAACTGTTCCTGTTGTTCGGCTGTTTAATAAAGATATACAATCAAAGATTATTACGTAACACTCTCTAGATGCATGCTTACCTATACGTGAATTTAATTGAATATATTTTTATTTGGGCTGGTATGGGGCCTCAATCTGATTTAAGATTCTTCTTAATCTTATTGCGGAGGAATTGTCGTACTTTTTTAAATGATTTGTAAAGTACCAAAAATTTGGATGCTTTGAAAGGGCCGTGTTTAATCTCTTGTGGAAGCTCTCCACCGCATTATTAGTACGGTAGGGAGCTCCAACAAGCGATATCTCGGCATTGTTCTATTGCCGTCTCCAATATTGGCAAAATCGCGGTGCTCTGTCAGGCGCCGCTGCTGTAATAATGCAACGGCCTCCTCCAAAGCATCCAATGGCAACAATGGCAAAACCATGAATTGCCTGACAATTCCTCGCAAGATTTCATTTGTAAATAAATTAAGTTCCCTGCCTAGAAAAGAGTGAAATAGATTTAATAACTAAAGCTATACATCAAAATACATACTTTTAAATAACACTGCCCTCGCGTAATGAAACCAACAACCCAATAATCTTGTTTCAGGAAAGGTTTGCCTTGCTGCAATTCAGATGCTGGCCTCAAAATCCGCCATTATCGTTCCCACTCTGATATCTATAATAATAACAAGATTCAATTTATAATAAGTTGAGTCTTAAAAAAAATATTCTGTGATCTTACCTGGTATATTTTGTCTATAGTAATTAAAAATCGATATATAATTTTCTATCCTTTTTCCTTGCATAATTGCATATAAGATTGGATACGCCTTCAGAAGAACATATTAATTACCAAATGCACTATAATTATTAATTGATATATAACATATACTTCTTTCGTGGATAATGTCGATGGTAAAAAATTGCGTCGCTCCCTCTATCCGTGGGACTATTTCAAAAGTAGCGTCCACTGCCACATCAATGTTATTAAAATTAAAATTTGTGAGAATAGTTAGTATTTGCGATGAGAACCATATCATTACATTTCTGTTGAGATATGTTCTCATGAAATTAGCGCCTCTTGAATCTTGTGCAATGTGTGAATATCTGAAATGTAAATATTACTAACATCTTTAGTGTAAAAGACTAATAATTTTGTAAGTTTGGACTTTTGGTCTTTGAACTTGGCTAGCCAAGTTAAAGCTTTGCTGTCCGTGATGACATTAAAATGGTGTCCTTCAAGAAGAGGGCGATACCTTTGGAGAGCCCATACAAGAGCTAAACACGAGTATCATTTAATTTAGCAGAATCAAATGATATCATCCTCTTCTCTCCTGACAAGGTGGTTTGGAATAGGACTGCCGAGATACCTAACTGTGATGCATCTGTTTGCACAGTATAGGGTAGTTCTGGTAAAGGCCGGTGGAGCTGCAGTGGCTGTTGGACTCGTTGCTGGAGTGTTGCTATTGCAGCTGTTGCAGCCGGTGTCCATTCAAATACGCGTGTTGTGGCAGTAAGTTCGTTTAGCGAAGCGATGATGCTTGCAAATGCTTGAATATACTGTCTAATCCAGTTGCATAATCCTAAGAATTTACGTGATTGTCGGCGTGTTTTCGGGGTCGGATGATTAGCAATCTGTTCCATGTGCTTCTGTAGTGGTTGGGTTCGGTCGGCGTTGACTCTATGTCCTAAATACTCCAATGCTCCTTTCCCAAATGCGCATTTATCCACTCCAAGCCGGAGATCGAATTGGTCTAGGTGTTCGAAGACGAGTGCCAAGTGCCTGAGATAATCTTCGGGTGTTCTAGAACAGTGTAGAGCGACCCCATGTGGGGTCGCGAAAGATATTTATGGGGTCGCCAAAAAAGTCAACAAGGTCCTGTACTTATCGAATTTTATTAAGGTTTATGCATAAAATATAATCTCTCTTTACATACACAATTACACAATGTCCTTAAAACGGAGAGAATCGAAAATAATTACGACTGTAGTCCCGCCCGTCACAACCTCACCCCGCGCCCCCTCCCCGATCTCTCTTTCTTAGTTCAGTCTGTCTGTTCAGTCAGTTCTATCCGCACGTGCGTACTCATCGCCGCTTTGTCGATTGCAAATACATACTAAATTGATGTCAAAACACGAAAGATTACTTCTGTAGAAAGTTTTTTTAGAAGATTAGTGTTCTCGTGGATAACCACGCACACGGTAAGTAACTGTGCAATCATACTTAGATAATAAAGTGAGGCGTCATCGCGGCGCGGCCATGTTGGACGCGTGGGTTCAATAACAAAACCAGCGCGAATTTATAACTTCTATACTTTTAAATTATAATTCATTATACATATTATTTTATTAATGGCCCAATATTTTATGAAATAAAATTTATGTTTTATTATAAATAACTTATTTATCGCGCAAGTGTACTCAGCAACTGTCAATAAAAATATTTTTTACGCTTCACTTATGTATTTTTTTGCTTGTCTATTTGTGCTTCGTTGAAAATAAATTTGAAGTAAATCCTGTTACCACGCGAGCATATGACGAAAAATCTAATATTAATCGTTTGGAATACATTTTTTATTTATTAATACGTATTTATTATTGCAGTTAACAATGAATAAGTGGCTAATAAAACGCACATCTAAAGATGCAGGTGGCGGAAGTCCTAATAACGCATCACAAATCAAAAGAGTTAAACACGTAGTTCTTGACAACAGTGTCGCCTCAGATTCTACAATGACAACTACTGTTACGAGTAATATAAGTCGTGAAAACAATGCCGCCACTTCAAGTACTAGTAGTGTTATTACTATCGATGACAGCAGAGCAACATCTAGTTCCACTACTGTAACTATTAGTTATAACAGCGATGATTGTAGTTCAATAGCCACATCTACCTTACACATCGATACAGAGAGTGACGCTTCAACTTCAACTAAACAAGCAACAGTTACATCGGAGACAACTGGGAAGCGTCAACGCATTTTTAAAGAATCGTACATCCAGTTTGGTTTTAAATGTACAGTGTTGAATTTTGAACAACATCCACAGTGCGTTGTTTGTTCGGAGGTTTTGGCAAATGAAAGCATAAAGCCAGCCAAACTGCAAAGGCACCTAGAAACTAAGCATCCACAGTTAAAGAATAAAGATGAATCTTATTTTAAACGACTTGCCACCAAACTAACGTCACAGCAGGTTGATTTCCAAAAATACACAACAGTTAACCAAAAAGCGTTACAAGCATCTTTAGAGGTTTCCTTTTTGATTGCCAAAACTAAAAAACCTCACAACATTGGCGCGACGCTCATTTTGCCAGCTGCACTGAAAATGGTTTCGATCATGCAAGGAGAAAAGTATGCCAATGTACTGAAAACAATTCCATTATCAAGTGACACTATTCATCGTCGTATCAATCTACTTGCTAATGATATCAAAATACAACTTATAGATCGCGTGAAAGGGAGTCCCTATTATGCTATTCAGCTGGATGAAAGCACTGATGTAGCTAATGTAGCTCAACTTCTGATATTTATCCGATACCGATATGAAAACGACATATGCGAAGATTTGTTATTTTGTCAGGGATTAGAAGGAAGAACAAGCGGTGAAGCAATTTTTAAGGCAGTTAGTACCTTTTTTGAATTCCATGACATGAAGTGGGAATATTGTGTATCTGTGTGTACAGACGGCGCAGCTGCATTGACCGGCTCCAAAACAGGATTCAAAGCAAAAGTAACTGAGATTGCACCTCACGTAGGCTTTGTTCACTGTATGATTCACCGTGAAGCCCTTGCAGCAAAACATTTGCAACCAGATGTAAATAAAGTGTTGGAACAAGTCGTAACAATAATAAATTTTATTAAAGCTCGCGCATTAAACAGTCGCCTTTTCAAAATAATGTGTCGTGAAATGGGACCAGAATACGAAAATCTACTGTTACATACGGAGGTCAGGTGGTTATCGCGAGGAAAAATACTCCGACGTGTATTTGATCTCAAAGATGAAATCAGAATATTTCTACTTGAACGGGAACCAAAGCTAGCGGAATATTTCTTGAATGAAAATTGGCTGGAAACAGTTGGCTATCTTTCGGATATTTTTGAAAAACTTTACAATTTAAATCAATCGTTGCAAGGGAAGAGTACAAATGTATTGATTTTAGCTAACAAAATAAAAGCTTTTTGTAGGAAAATAAGTTTGTGGATAGACGAAGTCAGTGCTGAAAACTACGAGATGTTTGCATGTTTGGAGAAATTTTCTGAAGAAAACAATATAAAGCTCGAAGAGGAAATTAAAACCAAAATCATGATGCATCTTACAAACCTTAAGCAAGACTTGGAAATAAGATTCCCAGATACGTCACACGGCAACCAATGGATAATTAATCCATTCACTTGTGATCTTAACACTGTGAAGATGAACTTAAAAGAAAAGGAGCAGCTGATCTATTTAATGTCCGATGAAAGCCTTCGATCTATTTTCAAAACCACGGATCTATCCAAGTTCTGGATAATGACGGAAAAGGAATATCCACTGTTATTCAAAACATCTCTACTTAAAATTGCTGCCATTCGCATCTACATACCTTTGCGAGACAGCTTTCTCCACATTAACTGCTATAAAAACAAAATATCGCTCCAGACTTAACGTAGAACCTGATTTGAGGGTGTCTGTTTCTGATAATATATCACCAAGAATTAATATACTGACTGCAAGTGTGCAAGCACAAGGTTCACATTATTTTGTAAAGTTACGTATATGTACCTTTTTTTTAAATAAAATATTAAAATAATTGCTTGTCTCATTTAATGCCATCATAAATATTACTCGTATGTTAAATGCATATTTTCTAGTTTGCTCTAATATTACTTTCCAAAATAAATAAACTCTTCAATATAAATAATTTACGAAATAAAAACAGCTAACTTCGTTACCTGAACCAAACTTGTTAACTTAGTGTTTTTTTTTCTGGGGTCGCTCATAATTCTTTTTTTAATTTTGGGGTCGCAATATCAAAAAGGTTGCGGACCGCTGTTCTAGAAAATACAATAATGTCGTCTAAGTGTACCATTGTGAAGTCATGGATCATACCGGCAAGGACTTCCTGGACATCAACCTCTGGAACGTGGCGTGGGCGTTTCATGGGAATTTTCCAATACCCAGTTTTAAGATTGAGCGTTGAGAAGATCTTAGCATCCCCGAGGTCGTGAAAGGCTTCCTGAATAACCCGCATAGGGGTCGGTTCAGAGACGGTGACTTCATTCACCTTCCTATAGTCGATATAGAAGCGGCTGTTTCCGTCTTTCTTGTTGACCAAAACAATAGGAGATGCGTATGGGCTAGTACTGGGTTTAATTAACCTTTGGGCTAGGAGATCCTCTACTTGTTTGTCAATTTCCTGCTTGTGAGCTGGATTAACACGATACGGTCTGATCCGTATTGGTTTAGACCTGGATTTTGTGCTCTGTCGTCCGTGTCCGGTGAGCGAACTGGTCCTCGGGCTGGAACGTTCGGCTAAACCTTTTGACCAATTCATCAAAATGTTGGGCGGCAGCACCTGAGAAGTCGTTATCCCGCTTGGGCGGAGATTGATCACGTTCATGATTGCGCTGTTCCGTCCATCGAATTGTTTGCCTGAGTCCGGTGCCGAGGTGTATGTATACAACACTTGCTGCAATCAATGATGGCATCGTTCTTTTTGAAAAAACCAATTCCGAGAATTGCTTCATATCGGAGTCCTGGCATTATCAAAAACTCTTCGGAAAATAATTGTGTACCGAATTGAATTGAAATTTTGGTGGATGTGACGGGTCGATTTCCTGTCGTGAGGCGTAAATCTGTGTCCTGGGGCATTACGATGACGGTGTTTGGTAGCGGGAGGTGAGCGTGGGTTGTTTAGCTCCGATCCTGCCGCACTTGTGCGTTTCCCTAAGGTTGAGGGCAATCTTTGTATCAATGATTGCCTTTCTTGCACCTGTGGCAAAATGGTGGTTCTCGGGGAACGTTCGGTTTGGCTGTACCCTGCTTTCTCGCCTGTGAACGCTCCGCGGCATTCTGGTGTTGAGTGTCCGCTCTGTTCCCTTTTTGAGGTGCTTGTTGCTGCTGGTGACGTAGTGATCAGGGTCGATTGTTAAAATGTTTGTTACAATGGTCCCTTGGTGGATAATTGTTATTTCTGCCATTGTGGTTATCCAGGTGCGTCGACTTCTTCGGAGAGTGATACGGGGCACTGCGTATATTATCCGACGACGACGGTTTACTCTGAGTAAATTGATTAGCAGGTATTATATCTAATTGTGAAAAGGATAATACAGCAGGCTGGTCCACGAAGTCCATTACGGTGATGCCAAAAGCCACATAGTTGTTGTTTTCAATTTCTCACTCGATGCAATTAAATTCCGGTTGAACAGCGACTGTTTACGAACTGCAAAAGCACCTGGTGGTAAGTCTCCTTGGGGTTTCATCATCAATTCAATCATTTCGTCGTGAGCAACGACGGCAGGATTATTGGATTTGATGAATAATAACTTAGCTTGCTCCCAAGTTACATCTTTCGTGAAGTAACCTCCATATCTTCGTACGTCCTCCACGTCCATTCTGTTCAGCGCGTGCTGGTGTTTGATTTCATCGATTATGTCCGGGCCCCTGAAGTCGGCTTCCAAATCCAACATGCATTTCCGTGGATCGCGGCCGTCGAATTTTGGTTTCTCGTTCGTTTTCGAGAGCATGGATTGACGGATGAAGTCCAGGAAATTATTACTAGGGTCGGGATAAATATTAGGGTAGGCGGGAATTGTTGGTGGAGGGAAGTTATTGTGTCTGGTAGGAATGTTTAGAGGTTCAGGAGAATCGTGAATTTTTGCTTTCACGACGGTCTGCTGTGGTCGCTCCAAATTGCGGGATGGTGCTGTGGGTGGATCGCGTCTAACCACGGAGTTTTGGCGCTCCCTCTGTAACCGTAACTCCTGTGCGATCGCATTTTTCTCCCTTTCAACACGTTCAAGGAGTTTTCGTAGTGCAGCCACCTCTCTTGCAGAATCGATTTGAAATTCCTGGAACCTGTCCTTCCAGATTTCCACATTGTTCTCCTCTTCCTCCGTCTGCCTTTGTATTTCAGCCTGCTTCTGTCGTTGCAAGTGCAATTTTGTGACCTCGAAGTCCCGTTCTGCCTTTTCTACAGGTCGTCGATTTCCTCTAGCTTGGAGCTTCGCGGAGAAGCACGTGAAGGCGGACGTTCCGTACTGATATCGTGTGTTCCTTGTACCACTGTGTCTTGTGTTGCTGTCGTTGTATCCTGGGCTTCGGCCCGCTGAGGACGGTGTCCAGGTCTAATGCGCGAGTTTTCGAGCGAAGATACATGCTGTACGTACTCATATTTAAGTAACGTAATAAGAAATAATTAAAACAAAATTATGTGAGGTACGGCCCCGTCGAGTCACCTAACGCACCTAAACAAATATCGATACACAAACGAATAACAACACAAATTATACAAAAAAAAAACGAAAAATACAAAAAACGAAAAACTTGTTCGGCATAATTAATAATTTTCCAGATCGTCTGCTCCTGGGCTGGTGATATTACTGAAAAATAATTGGGCTACCTAATCTAGTGACTGTGTGCGTTAATAGATACCTGTTGTTCGATATCAAGCTAATAATTGCTGTGTAAGAATCACGTCTTACAACATGACACAAAGAAAACGTATTTGTGAGTTTTATGAACAACAGAATCGGGCCAGAGTTAAAATGAAATTATTTAAGTTAATTAAAAAATAATAATTTATCCGAATTAATCATTAAACATGAAATAAAAAAAAAAACGACTCTAGTAAATAATTTGCAGGGTCGTGAATGAATCTAATTCCAACTATTGAATTTAAGCAAAACTAAATACAAAGTTAGAGCAACAATAATTTAAATAAAATTAATACAAACGCGTTAGTTATCAATAAATGGATAATTGGCTAAGATTTAAAAAGTTGAGCGTCACTTATCATCGGGGATGTTTAAGATTTTTTAACTGGAGAGTCAAAAATCTCGATATTGAACACAAAGAAATAAAACAAAGAGCAAAAGAAAGTGGCCAGGTGTCGATATCGGTTTCCCGAGATTACTCGATTAGCTCAGGATAGAGGCCACACAGTCATTGTAAATAAAATAAAAGAAAATAAAAGTTGGACTTACCTTATACAGCTTTACAGGAACCACACGCGAAATTTGGGGTTTGTTAAGTTGTTGTTAAAAAAACTCGTATGTAATTAACAAGTGACGATTTAATAATAAAAAATGGTGATGTGGCCATCATGTTACTTTCTCCGACTTGATAGTAGCATTTATGTTTACGCTTTCATAGTTTATTTTCGATTTAAATCATATTTTAAATGCACTCGGATGAAACTGACGTTTAAAACGTCAAAATTATGAAAGATGGAAAAATTATACTTCCAACTCAAAAACTCAATTTACACAAAAACTAACGGGATTTCGAAAAAAACTTATTCTTTAGATGTTGTTCATTTTGGCATTCTCTACAGTTATTAATCTCGTAAATTTGCTGTAACTCTTATCGTTTCATAATTATAAACCAAAAAAATTGTTAAAAAAACAATAATACATTTTTTTCTCGAATAGCAATGATTTTATGAAAAATATTTTCAAGCAAAAGATGTTCATTTCTTTGTTGTCTGAAATATTAGTTTAAATGTTTTTGTGATATTTTTTATATTTAAGAAAATATTGGCAAAAAACAAAAAAACAGATAAGGTAAACACCCACTTCCGGTGTACCAAATTTTACCAAAAGCTTTTCAGTTCTTCGGATTATCAAATAAGACGTATGTTAAACGTTTCATATCAATTGCTCTATTAGTTTTTGAGATACAGCGCACACAGACAGACACACACACACACACACACACAGACACACACACACACAGACACAAATTTTTTTTTTCCAGAAATTGTTGAAATGGCATCTAGGATATTTCCGTAAAAAAAATTTTTGGAAAAGAAATCACGATCACAATACTTTCTCGTACTTCGTAACGGAGAAAGTAAATAACGAAGAACAAGAAAATATACAAGAAAAAAACTAATAACAAAATAACAACAAAATAACAAACGAACAGTGAAACAAAAAAAAACAAATAACGCGAAAACGTGTAAGCGGGCTAGAACTGGGTCAGTGACACAAAAAGACTTTATTGCAACATGCTTTTAGATTTGTTGGCCGAAGTAAACATATTTGGGTGCAACAATGAGTCTTGTTTATTGCCAGAAATTCTCTTAGTGGGCGAATTTCGGAAAATCTGAAATCCAGCTAGCAGATTCGGTTTATTGCGGTGCTGGTACGGTAGTTGCATTGAAACCGTGTTGGGAGAGTTCACACGTACGAGTATTTTACGTAAACCACATCGGGTAGCGATCCTCAAGAGAGATTTACTTATATGCCCTAATTCCCTAACCTTACGCAGTTTAAAGTTAACATACATACTCATATGTACAGGACAAAAATAAGGTGCGTCAATGTATGTGTTACGAACGTAACTCATTTTTAATAACAATATGCTTAGGAGACATTTAACTATGAAATAATAAAAAATATTGAATCGCGCGGTTTAAATAAATGGCAAATAAGCATTGTTACGACGTTCCCGGTGGAATGCCGGTAACACAATTTTGTTCTTTTTTTGCATAAACAACTGAATAACATGAAAACAGCACAGTTTTAATCGCCACAACCTAGATTATTTTAAACCTTATGTAACAAGGAACCTAAAAATGCTCAAATATACAGAGTATTCCATTAAAAAAAACATAAGTTTGGTGTGTAACTTTGTTATGAGACACCCTGTATAAATTTCAATATGTTTAGGAGGCGCAGCTCACTATTTCGCATAACTTTTGTATAAATCAATTTGCGAAATTTTCACAAATAAGCACATAATTGACCGTTCCCGGAGCTCTGAAACACCCTGTATATACCAATATATTATAAAAATTAGCCTTACTCTGGCTGTTGCATTAAATCATATGCTTGCGGAGTTGGCGGAATTAATTTTCTCCGTGTATAATACATATCGTCGCTGTTACTTCAATAGGTTGTATGTCAAAAAAACTTGTTTTTCAGAAAGTAAAAAAAACTGTTTAACTTTTATGCCGTAACTTCTTTTAATAAACTAAAATCGGCAACAAATAAAACTTTAAACACGTTTTGGAGCACACTATTATAAAAATTTAATATCAATAAGCTGGCAGAGATAGTTTCACATACGACATATTAATACTATCATTTGGTTGTAATTATTGACATACGACTTATTGTAAATAATACTAAAACTACAGGAGTAGGAAAAATAATCAAGATAAGATAGTACATTAATTTTTCTTTATTAAATACCTACTTAGAACATAGATACAAAAAAAAGTTTTTGTTCTATGAAAAGTTAATTCACAACTAGACTAGTTGTGAATTAAGTTTTTATAGAACAATCGGCAGTCACGTGGAATTAGTTCCTTTAATTCCTGTAGTTGGTTATATTTTGACCCCTCAATGGGCAGAGGCCCGTTATATAAAGAAGGCCTAACTTGATCAGTTACCATCCGCTTTTGACGATGTGGCAGGTCTTTCCACTCATCAGAAAATTTTAGCTTGAATTGAATCACACCTTCTGAAGTGTACTGTAGCGCACAAATGACGGTTACGACAGGATCGCCAGATTTTTTTCCCAGGCCGTATGCTGCTATAATAAGTAGCTTCAAATTGGTTGAAGTCAGAAAATGACAATGCTACAGCTTCGTATGGCGATGGACTCTGCCTTGCTCCTGATATTATGTGTAAATAGTCGCTTGGCAGGTACACTTCCCTCCTTCGTCCCAGTTTTCTTTCGATGCAACTGTGGACCGAGTCCACCTCCATTTGTGTGTGCCCCACTTCCAGATATTTTTGTTGTATTGTGATAGAGTATTTTATTGATAAATCCAGTAGGGCATTCGACAACTTTACATTTCTGTTTTGGTAGCTGCAGCCATCGCTCCAAATAACAATTTTTGAGGGGTTGTACGCAATTATTTCTTTATTTAGAAATTTTGTAGCTATGGAGGAAAACACGTCACTTTCGAGACCTCCATCTGTCTCATTCCACACGTAACAAATTACCTGCTTAATATCCATATTAAAGAACGTCCAATTATGGACCTTCAATTTGGTTTTGTAGTAATTGGCCGATGCATTTAACCTTGGTGCAAGCAATACTGCTTGGAGATCCACCGCGTAACGTAAGATATTTTTATCACTCTTATCTGTTTCCTTCTCATCACGCGCTTGCTGTTTTCTATCTATGTGTGATTGATAATTTTCTGCAGTTTCTGACCCATTTTTAAATAATGAGCAAGTATTGCATTGGTCTTTTTTTCGGCACCAAATGTCTAAGTTGTTCTTTTTAAAAACTTTAAAAAATGTTGTCCACGAAGCAGCTGTTTTATTTTCTTCGCATTTTTCTTGATATACCCTGTATACATGCCTGTAACTGTCCCATACAGGTTCCAAATATAACTTTGATGTTGCCTTCCTAGCATAGTGGGACTCTACTTTGGATAAACCAGTAAAAAAATCTTCTATTGCTTTGACATGTGCAGTTTCTTCTTTTAAAATCTCTTCATGTTCCTGCGGCGTACAAACCCAATTTTGCACCGTCTTTTCGCCAATGCCAAGTGTAGCCAAAAACAGTTTCTTACATACAGATTTATTGACTTTTGTTTCTTGAAGTAATTCCTCCTCTATATCACTAACTATTAAAAAATATCTGAAAGTAATTTTTTTCTTACTTGTTTTTGCAGAATCCCTTCTATGTTTTGGAACAGTTGGTAAAACTTGTCCTCTAACAAATTCTTTTTTAGCATCCCAAGATGCCAAGTTCCAGAAAGAAGTAAATATATATTTTCTCTGATCTTCTGTTATTTCTGAACATTTAAAATTTTGACGTGGTCCACCCTTCCCTTGTTTCACTGTATGACCAGGACATTTTATTCCTATAGATCGCTCTTGCTTAGTTGCTGTTTGGTAGTATTTTCTATCTACATTTTTTTTTTTAATCCAATGTAGGATTTGCCATGCAGTCTTAAATCCGCATTTTTAGTTCTCTTCCACATTTTTGGATTAGCTTGTCCCTTACTTCTTCTTTTTTCACTTTGACGACCATCAGTTGAAGATGTTGAAAAATCTTGTATGCTCTCATTATCTGATGTATAATCCTCAAAAAATTCTTCACCTGAAGATTCTTCAAAATCTAATTCTTGGTGTTTGTTTAATGATTCTGCAGGAGTAGCTACTTTAATTTTTTTAAAAGAAGTATTGTAATTGGTGACAGGAACAATATTGTCATTGGTAGCAGGAACAATGCTCTCACTTCCCAATTGTTCCCACTCTAATATTTCATTGCTTTCTTCTATGTCTGCAGTCGTAGAAGTATTTTCAGGTGCCATCTCTACTGTCTCCACTGTCAAATTGCTACTATTTTGCTGCTTAATCGCTTGTAGCAATAAACGACTGCCTCTCCCATCTTCAGAAAACATGGCGTTGCTAGATAAACTGAAAAAAAAACAGGTGCAAATTGCCGTATGTCATCTATTGATATAATATTAAACAAAGCAATATATCGTATGTCAACATCAAATTTAGTATGAAGCCCTAGGAAGCTAAGTTTTTTAGAAATTATGTTATGTTAATAACAAAATGTGCACTTATTATAATTAAAATTAGTTTAGAAAGCAAAAGTGAAGAGCAGGTCAACTTTGCGGAATTTTTATTTTGTATTTTTAGGTTAGATTTGTTGATTCATAGTTTTAATGTATTTATGAAGATATTCTAGTACTTTTTTACACGCAAAATTAATATTTAAAACAAACTGCAACTTACCTATAACAACGATGAATTTGTTATATTGAAACCTGAATTAAAACCCACATAAACACGGGGTAAACACTTGTAAACAAAACAACGCTTGACATACGAGTAATTGCATCAACCAAATGAATAGAGATGGCGCTATAGGAAATATTGCAACTTCGCATTTTATTTTATATTCTATTTCTCTCTAGCTTTTGACTTGAGAGGTTTTGCTAGTATATAGAAACGATAATTTTGGTCACTTTGGCCGTCGTAACTCAAAATCCATTTTTTTGACATATGACCTATTGAAGTAACAGCGACGATATAGTACAATCGCGCAGAGGTGACAGTGACTCATCGCTCCATGTTGCCTGAATTAAGTTTCTATCTAGTAAACGTATGTCCATAAAATAATTCGATTACTCGAAATTTAAAAATTCTCGAGCGTGCAAACATTTTCCAGACGAAACTTTGCGAGTGCATTTTTCGGCAATCGGTAAAGACAACTGGAAATTGGTCATTAAATTTAACCTTTTTATTAATGAAATGGATACAATCAATTCTGCTCTTAACTAAATCAAAATCGGTGACGGTCAAAACCAGATAGAAGCACGTGAATTTTGAGGTTAGAATGAGAAAAGACATACGTTGCACTTAGCCCTTGAATTTACATATCGACAAACGTTTCGTATTTCATTTCGTTTTTCTTAACCATGTGAACGAGTATAGATATTTATCCAGACGCGATGATTAGATCGAAAAAACATGAATCACTGTCACCTCTGCGCGATTGTACTATACACTGTTACATTTTAAAATGAGTTTTAATACTGGTGGTAATTTGGGTTGCCTAGCTTAAAAACAAGACTAAAATATATGTATAAAATTGGTAATTATAATAGTAATTCGATTATAGAGATAATAAATTAATATAGAATTGTGTTTTCTTCTGGATTTCGTTTGTGGAGTGAGTGGTTTGTATTTTTTTGGTAAAATTAAGGTATTTAATGGAATAAGAATAATAAGTCAAAATAAGAATATAAATAGTTATAAAGTAAACAATTAAAAGAGTACAGTATAATATATTTAAAAACGTAATTCATATATATAATTTTATAAATAAATCACGAATTAATAAATGTTTGGCAAAGTACACTGACAACAATGCGCGAAGATAATAATTAGCGGTCACGCGTGCAAAAAAAAAAAGGAATGGCGTAGAGCGAGTCGTTTTCCAACAATGGTCGTGAAACGTGGCGTCCGGGGAATCAAGAATTAAAGATCAATTTACCCGAAGAATATACAGATTAAGGTATGGATTATATTAATTAGTATTCATGGAAATGAATTTGAATTACATTAATCTAGAAGCCGTCGCATGGGTGGAGTTTTTATGGATTCTTCTGGAAAGAAAAAAATAACTGTTAAGAACTCTTTTATTCAACGAGTAAGAATAATTACTAACCAGGAGCTGGATTTCACATACACGAAGCCAACGAACGACCACCGCCTAACTAAAGGACAGTAATTAACCGCAATCAATTATCGCAAGCTGCCTTGGAGTTTTTTTTTATATTGGATCTGACAAATATACATTTTTCGAATAATTTCCTAAGGAAGAAAAATACAGAAGGTATGAAGCAAGACTCGACGAATGGAAGGAAGAAAACGCATCTTAGTAAAAATTAAAGTATGTATAATTTTGTATGTTAGAGAAACATAGTATGAACAGTAATAATATAAAAGTAAATTTAAAATCATAGATATTAAAATTAGTTATTAAGATCATTTCATTATCATTTAGTTATAGGGCAAAATTGTTTTATTTTTTAATTATTGGGTTTAAAAAAAAATAAGATAATAAAATTGATTTTCTTTACAACGAAAAGGTTAAAGGTTTTTTTATTTTCTCAGTCTTACAACCTTTAATAAATAACTAGACTGAGTGGCGCCCAGGATTAAACTTACCACGCCCAAATGCCGCCGATGAAAAGCTGCCGTTTGCACCGTGAACCACTGGTTTGATAAATATCAATAAGGTGGTAGCAACACTGTACCGAATTCCTGTATGGCATCGATTCTGCACCTATTTAAAAGATATAAAAAATAATAACATACATAAACAAATTAGAAACAACTTTACTTGTTGCAGAAAGCATTAGATAAATACAAGAAAACGAAATGTAGCCTGAATATATGAATATTCATATATTCAGGCTACATTGTATTTATCTAATAACATACATTATGAAATCACAATTAATTAAAAAGTTAAGGGTTTAAAGTTCATTTATAATTTTTTTTTTTATTTGGGTTCTACTTCGTAATATCTTGAGAACATAAACTTTTGGGTGAAAATCGGAAATAGGCGTTTACTCTTATAGTTTTCTTCATATTCTGTAAGTTATTAATATAATCGATTCAAAAACAATAACAATTGTAAAAATAAAATTGTGAAAAATCTGCTGTGGCCAACACATTTCTAAATTTTTTAAACACTAGTTTTTTGCTTATTTTGGAAAAAAATTCTCTCGTTAAGTATTAAGAATATTAAAAAAATATTTAACATAACAAATATGAAACCACAATTTGTAATGCATCCCGTATATATGGGATGCATTAAAATTAATATTAAATCTGTAAGTACTTACCTAGGGGATGGACCATTTCCGCATCGCATCAGTAATAATGTCTCCGAATGGACGAAGAGTAGAAGTTCTTTTATATTTTTAATAAATTTGATTTGGTCAACTTCTGACGCACTGGGTTCGTGAGTATGATCATTCAACACTCTAACGTTTTCATTTTCCACACATACATCACCAATACATTGTCGGTTTCGACATCGCAAATACAATTTATTATTTCGGATATACCTTTTTGTAATATATAAATTATAATTATAATACAGACTATTTCCGTCACGCATAACTTAGATTTTAACACTTGAGCGGATAGATTAAGACTAGTTTCTTTTCTAAATTCTAAATCTTATTTTTACATTTTATTGCCCTTCTTCAGGGTAAAAACCCTGATTGTAAAACTCAAAATATTTTGAATGGTTCGGCGATTGCTAGAAATTCCATTTTTGTACTACTTAAAAATGTATTATTCATATTTTTTATATTGTCAGGCTAAAACTATATTATATAATTTTATTGTGGAGTGTACATATCCTGGGTTAAATAATCGTAATACTGACTATAATTATTTTATTACATAATTTACAATTATTGGCAGCACTACATTCTATTTTAATTATAGAGATTCTTTACAATATATGTCGATTAATCCAGTAATCGAGAAATGAAAATCAGGATAGATCATTGTCATTTACTTTTAAATCGAAAATCGGTCCCAAAATCGGAAAGCAGGTGTAAAGGACGGTCCATTTCGAAAATCATAAATTACTCTAGCTTCCCGATGACAACCTAAATTGCCCCACCCGCTGAGTGTTGTGGTAAATATGGATGTTATGGAGAGCCCCCTTTTCTTACCGGTTTTGTCGGTGGAGACAATTTTAGTAGGTCGCATTCGTTCGAATGACTGCAACAAAACTTCATGAAATAAACTTAATTCATATTTATTTCATATTACACGTATTTTCAAGTTTTAAATGGCAATTAACTATATTATAATTGTATAAATATATATTATGTATGATTTTATCATCCCGTTTAAGCTTCTAACGATAGAATATAAATTAATGCCATTTAGGGAATTTTATATACGAGGGCAATCCAGATAGTGACAGACGTTTTGGCCTGGCGCGGCAGTTGGCAGCACTGGCGCCACCATCTTGGCTACAGAATGTTTCTACACCTAGTACGCAACCAGCCGTGGTGACTAGAGCATCGTGCATATTGTACTTTTTATACAGTGGCGTTTTAAAATGAGCGCTGCAATTGAAAATCCCGCCAGTTGTGAAGTGCGTGGTGTGATAAGGTTTTGATTGGCGAAAAATTACAAACCGATTGAAAATTATGCCAGTACGGCAACGGAATATTGAGTGAAAGCCGAGTGAGGCAGTGGTGCATTGACTTTAAAAATGGCCGAACCAATGTTCACGATGAGGATCGCAGTGGTAGGCCTAGTCTTGTGACTGATGAATTGTTGGTGAAAATGAATGAAATAATCCTTGAAAATCGCCGTTTCACGATTACGGAACATTTTTCCCAAATTTCACGGAGTTTAGTTCATGAAATCGTAATTGGTAAACTTGGATACCACAAATTTTGTGCCAGGTGGATTCCGAAAATCCTAACGGAACACCACAAAAACAAAAGACTTGCTGCAGCACTGACATTTCTGGAAGAGTACGACAAAAGTGGAAACCATGTTATCGATCGTATCGTAACTGGTGACGAGACTTGGGTACAGCATGTGACCTGTGAAACAAAACGGAAATCTATGCAATGGGGTCACACGTATTCGCCCAAGAAACCGAGGAAGTGTCTGCAGACGCTGTCAGCAAGAAAAATTATGGCTACTGTGTTTTGGGATGCTCAGGGAGTGATTTTCGTTGATTTTCTTGAACGTGGTCAAACAATCAATTCAGAGAGGTATTGCGAAACACTCCGAAAATTAAGACAAAACAAGCGTCGGGGTAAACTTAACGATAAAATTTTGTTTTTCCATGACAACGCTCGTCCACACACTGCCAATCGTACTCAAGAGCTCTTGCGTGATTTTGGATGGGAAATTTCATCCGTCATACAGCCCGAGCGACTAGCATCTGTCCCCTACGATGAAGACGTGGCTCTGTACGCAACGCTTTGACACTGACGCTCAACTCCATGCCGGTGTAAACCAGTAGTTGAACTCGCAGGCGGCAGATTTCTACAAAGAGGGCATTGAAAAGCTTGTAAAACTTTATGATAAATGCCTTAATTTATATGGCGATTACGTCGAAAAATAGCCTAAGAGTTTACCTTCAAAATGTATACAATAAAAATTGTTTTTTTCACTTTGTTTATTTTTTATTTCAAAACGTCTGTCACTTTGTGGATTGCCCTCGTATTCAGAATGATTACCAGATGGAAGGCCTAAATAAATAAATAAATGTACTGAGATTAATAAGATATTTAAGTTTTTGGATTGTAAATTTATGGTTGAAGGATTTTGTAAGTTAGTGACTGAATTGTTTATAAATTATCACAAAAATAGCATTAGTGTTTGTTATTGTTGTAATAAATTATTAATAATACAATCATGCTCCCAGTATGAAAATAAATGAAATGTTTTGAATAATCGGTATTTATTAAAATATTCGATATGTATACACACACAATCTTAATCCCAGGGCCTGAAAATTGCCACTGCTGCTTGATCTGAAACAAAAGGTTTCCATAAAAAAAAACAATAGCAATCATTACATATAAAATTATTTATAAAAGGAATTAAACGGAATGTTGACTGAATATTTGAATTTTCAACCTGTTCTTGAATCTCTAATGCCGTAAGTACGGATATGATTAATAGTTCATAATAGAGAAGGTATGTACCTGGTGGAGCCACTGGTGCTGCAATATGTGGTGGAAGACCCTCATTTATATCCCTAGTATCTTAAATGAAAGAAAATGGTTAATTAATTAAGTATAAACTAATCTTAGAAATAAATAAATATTGAAAAATATATTGACATTAGATAATATATTATTATTGTAGTGTTTAACATGTGGAGTTAATATTAAGAAATATATTTGTAATTTGAAACATTACCTTGCAGTGGCATGATTGCCGCAGGGTTACCGATGTCTTCATCATTATTTGCGGCATCTGAAAATGTAATGTTTAACATGTAGAGTTAATATTAAGAAATATATTTGTAATTTAAAACATTACCTTACAGTGGCATGATTTCCGCGGGGCCATCGATGTCTTCATCATTATTTGCGGCATCTGAAAATGTAATCAAATAAATTAACAAAAATGTAATTTAATTTAAATTTCATTTGTATATGTAATGTATTCATCGTTACCTTGCGGCAAGAGATTCAAAATGTTTCTTATGAAGAAACTAGGTCTTTGTAGAAATAGTCCAACATTTGGATATTAAAATCCTCTTGTTCTGCGGCTATAACAAATCAGATTCCCATTAAATACATATACTAAATAGATGATATATTTATATATATACACATACCGGGTGAACCAGAGGCTTCTACAAGCTTCATACCGTTATGGAGCATTCGCAGATCCCTGGGTCACCCGGTATATATGTATAGTATATACCGGGTGTGGCACTTAAGACGCCTCGGACCATAGCTCCTTTACGATAAAAGCTATCGAAAAAAATCTAAGAACAAAGTGGTGCATAGTTACCGTCGCTATCTTTCAAAAATATTTTTAATCATCAGTGGCGTGCCGTACTCCAGTGGCGTACCAAACTTATGTTTTTTTAAATGGAATGCCCTATTTTTTATTGCAGATTTGGAAAGTGCTCGACGAGTACTTATTTTTTTATCTAACATGTTATACCCTTCACTTTAGCGGTTTCGCTGTTATAACCCCTTCTTTCAAAATTGCGCCCCATTTTTGAGATTTTTTTGTAGAGAAACTAAATGACGCCGGCGCCTAAATTTTGAATTGAGGTACAGGTTAAGACCTCGTATACCTTCACATAATTTTTTTTCGGGTAATTTATGGAAAAAAAATAATTTTTGATTGATCTTCGCATGTTGTCATTTTTTCCGAAAATTTCAAATGGCACCCCCCTAAAAAAATTACGGCGTTGTACAGCCAAAACTCTAAATTTTTCATTGGTGTAAAAAAAATTACACATTCCATAACAAAATTTCGGAGAAAAAAAGGAATTTCATCGCAAATGTCGGGAAACGTTTTCCGTTCCCAAGTGTGCCATGAGAAAACAAAAGATTGGTAATTGTCAAAGTAAATTATTAGACGTCAGTAGCAGCCATAAGTCATTTTTGATAAACGTTCTAAAAATGTTCCGAACTCAAGAGGAAATGGTTGACATGATATTTATTCTTGGAGAATGTAACAAGAATTGTTTCTTGGCATCACGAGTGTACGCTGCGAGATATCCGCACAGGGCACATCCAAATGAACGTGCGTTTCAAAAAGTGTTGGAGAGATTTACTACTACGGGAAGTGTGAAACGGCCAAGGAGAGTTAGAAAGAAGGCAGTTATTACCGAAAATAATGAACTGCAGGTTCTGGAGGCAGTTATTGAAGATCCTCATACCAGTATCCGTGATATTAGTAGGAATCACGATATTTCAACGCGATCCGTACATCGTGTTCTTAAAAAGTACAAATTCCATCCATTTAAGATTCAACTGCACCAAGAATTGCAACCTCAAGATTTTCATGCGAGGCAAAATTTCTGCATGTGGGCTATCAACAAAATTGAGCAGGAGGAATCATTTCTTATGCGCGTATTATTTTCTGATGAAGCAACGTTCCATAGAAATGGGTATGTCAATCGCCACAACTACCATTATTACGCCGATGAAAACCCACAAGCCATGCGAATGATAAACCACCAGCAAAGATAATCGCTGAATGTTTGGGGAGGCATACTTGGAGAACACCTTTTGGGTCCTTATTTCATCGAGGGGCACCTGAACGGCAACAGTTATTTGAGGTTCCTTCGCGACGACTTGGATGATCTCTTGGAAAATGTCCCTCTAGCCTCTCTTCGACAGATAGTTTTCCAGCACGGTGGAGCTCCTGCACATAATAGCTGTGTCGTTCGGGAATTTCTCGATGAAACGTTTCCGGACTCCTGGATTGGTCGTGGGGGTCCTGTGAGGTGGCCGCCAAGATCACCAGACCTCACACCTTGACTTCTTCCTTTGGGGCCATATCAAAGACAAGGTTTACAGGACGGTACCAACTACTGTCGAGGATATGAGGGAGAGAATCCGCGCGGCTTTCCGCGGTATATCACCAGAAGTCCTTAGGGCAGTGTCTAGAGCCAGTGAGTCGAAGTTGCGGTTATGCCTCTAGCAGGAAGGTCGTCATTTCGAACATTTAGTTTTCTTTATCTGCATTTTTCATATCATGTTGAATAAATAGGTACATACTATTATGTTGACCGTATTTGTGTATTTGTTTTCTCATGGCACACTTGGGAATGAAAAACGTTTCCCGACATTTGCGATGAAATTCCTTTTTTCTCCGAAATTTTGTTATGCAATCTGTTTTTTTTTTTACACCAATGAAAAATTTAGAGTTTTGGCTGTACAACGCCGTAATTTTTTTAGGGGGGTGCCATTTGAAATTTTCGGAAAAAATGACAATATGCGAAGATCAACCAAAAATTATTTTTTTTCCATAAATTACCCGAAAAAAAATTATGTGAAGGTATACGAGGTCTTAACCTGTACCTCAATTCAAAATTTAGGCGCCGGCGTCAATTAGTTTCTCTACAAAAAAATCTCAAAAATGGGGCGCAATTTTGAAAGAAGGGGTTATAACAGCGAAACCGCTAAAGTGAAGGGTATAACATGTTAGATAAAAAAATAAGTACTCGTCGAGCACTTTCCAAATCTGCAATAAAAAATAGGGCATTCTATTTAAAAAAACATAAGTTTGGTACGCCACTGGAGTACGGCACGCCACTGATGATTAAAAATATTTTTGAAAGATAGCGACGGTAACTATGCACCACTTTGTTCTTAGATTTTTTTCGATAGCTTTTATCGTAAAGGAGCTATGGTCCGAGGCGTCTTAAGTGCCACACCCGGTATAACATAACATACCAATTATTTCGTCCAATCTTAAATATTTGGGTCTGTTTGTATGCGGATGCTCGATGTTATTTAAGAGCCGAGACAATTTTAATGCTGCCGAGTTATCATACTTTTTAATGAGTTTTGCCAAAGCCCAGAAGTTGGCATGCTTTGGAAGCTCAGTGTTAAGTCCCATATGGAAGCTCTCCACTGCATTGTTGGTACGATTTGGAGTTCCAATTAAGGAAATACCGGCGTTAGTCCATTGCCGCCGCCAGTAATTGATATACTGGCGGGCATTTTCTGGAGCTAACGCCATGAGAGCTTCCCTAAGGAACTCAACTGCTTCATTCAAAACATCCGCAGACAGCAGTGGCATAACCATATATTTGTGTATGATAACTCGGACATTATCATGCCTGTACAGATCTAATTCTCGACCTAAAATATTAATATAAACTATTAGAAATCGAAATAATATAGTAGAGTTGTACCTAGCAGTCGAGGCTTGTTGTGCAAAGATCATCTTAAATTTAATTTGGTTTAGGAGATTGGTTGTCGCGTTCTCTCAAGTTCTCCGAATACTTTCTTACTCTGCGCAAACTTTATCGCCACACGTCTCGAGTGCTCGGTAATACTGTAATTGTTCTACTTACTCTTAAATAACACAGCGCGCGCATAGTGAAACCAGCACCCTAGAATTGTTGCCTCCGGGAATACTTGCTTAGCTGCATCTCGCAGAGATTTCTCATAATCGGCCATTACTGTCAAGATTCGTAAATTTGGGATCCTTTCCACAATTTTTGTCTTAATAAATGATAATACTGCTTGATACTCTTCCCTTCTCTTGGAGGGCATCAGGCAGTATGCGAATGGAATTGCCTAAACATATAGCCGTAATTTAATTTACTTATGTTTGAAAATGACCAGTGAATGGTCGAAACTAGTCACATAAATAAAATATAGTGGTATAAAAAAGTTAAAGTGTTTTATTCCAATCTACAATCAAGATGTACCACGAAGTAAACGCCGCCAACATTAAACATTTAAACCCTTAATAAGTACGTACAAATTTTGGGGTTATTATTTTTATATGTCAGACGTAATTTATTTATTTGATTTACATAGCATCAGCACCGTTGATTTTAATATCGTCACCTAAAACGTCATAGATTATTCTTAATAATTGCATAATATTCTCGTTATGTTATCGGCGTCCTTATAAAATATGAAAATAATTGCCATCGACTTGAAACTACAGAAATCTATTCAAAATTAATTTGGGATTACGATTCTATAAGAAACTGTAAATGCCCTACCCCTAAATTTTGAGTTAATCTCATTCGAACAGACAATGAAATTGTTTCAAATCAATAAATTCGCCTACATGTAAAATATATAAAAACAATTGTCATCGATTTGAAGTTTCAGAAATCTATTAAATATTATAAACTAACTTCGCAGCAGGATGCCACCAACTTTAGGGCCGGCCCTGCAAGTAATTTCCATTCAATACCCATTTGGTATTGAATAAAATATGCCAGGGATATCTACAAGGTATCGAATAAAAATTATCGATATAAAAAGGTTTCAGTTTCAAGTAATAGGATCGATACTTTACTTATATTTACGCGTATCGAACAATGAAGCTGGAAATTCTAGATTAATACAAATTATCCACTACTTACTCGGCTTGTTGCATTAATTCAAATGCCTGTAGTAAACTATCCGGTTCAGGCGGTGTCACTTGTTTTCTCTGGCGATACATTCTTTTAATTGCGTTGAGCTGTGAGATTTGACTAGCCCCTACATAATAAAAATAAAATGATAATTAAAACCAGTATCAATATTTAAAAAAAAATGTAGGTATTATTTATTTACCAAGTTTTTTTTTTTGATCTAAAAATTATATTCAAAAAACATAGTTAATTGAATAGTTGTGGCTGATAGTTATTGAAAGTCCATGTTGTATTGGTAAATAACACACGATAATACTTTCAAATATTTATTGTCTGACTTCGCGACAATAATTTCGCCACACAGTGGCTTCTTCAAGCGAAGAAATTGTCAAACTCGACACGACTCAATTTAAACTTACGCAACTACACCACCGCACATTGTGTATAAATAGTTTAAAATATATTTTAAATGTACATGCCACTGTGTGACTGTGTGGCAAAACAATTGTCGCGAACTCAGACAATAAATATTTGAAAGTATTATCGTGTATTATTTACCAATATCAAAAAACATAGTTGATACGAACGTACAAAGAGCTTCAAGTAATTGCTTTAAGCTGTACCTCGGGACTGACATTTTGTTTTCATTTGACTTATAATTATTATGAATTTATAAATGATAATATTCCATGCATTTACTTTTTTATTTCACAAATATTTTATATTTATTAAATATTGTAATACTCTAAAACGTTTCTATTATATTTTAACAATAAATAAAAATAACAGTTTTAATATAATTGCGACAATCTTGACATTTATCCCACAAATAGAAAATAATTTTAAGATTTTTTTAACAATCTGAGACCTTACATTGTAATTAAAATAAGAAACCGTAAATTTTAGCAGTTTTTCAAAATTTATCTTAATACTCCAACACCTTGACAATTTTCAACAGTAATTGCACAAGTGCATTGGAAATTATCGGTAACAAGTTTGTGCGATTTCGACAAACGAAGTCGTATTGTTTGGCAACAGTCCCGAGCCCGGAAGGGCGAGGGGCTGTTGCCTAAAACAATGCGACTGAGTTTATCGAAAGAGTGCAAACTTGCGATAATTTACAATGCACGAGAGCAATTTATCAGACTATATCCCAACAAAAATATTACAACAAAATAGAATGACATTTACTGTCATCGCGGACGTGTAGTGCCGGTTTGAATTTTACATTTTTAAATGGATCAAATAAAATTTGAAAATCAGAAACGTACTTCTCTTGCACTAACTTAGCACTGGTATTCCATATGGAGTTTACATTTTCTTTACAGTACGTACCGTTCGCGTTTCGCACGTTATGTGCCCTGTTTTCCAATATTGTAGAAATGACTACCCGAGTGCAGGTCATGTTAGTGACTCCGCTCAAACTTTTTGGTTGGGCCTCTTTCTCTTTTTCTTGAATTACTTTAAGAGAAACACTTCCAATGCGGAGTTTTCACTAATTTTAATAGCGTTCTATCCGCAAACTGACGTTTTACGTTTGACATTATTTTTCTTTAAACCAATCCTGTGCCGAAACATAATCCGAGTAGAGAACCAATCACAAAGCCGCATTCGAACTCTACATGATATGTTTCCTGAAAACAGAAGTTATATAGAATCTGATTCGTTCTAATTCATTCGAATTTCGGCATGCTACGTTTGGCGGGATATAGTCAACATAAGTCCGCATATTTTAACTTTTCCAAAATGTTCAACAATTGACTAAAAAAAAGAAATTACAAACTATAATTTTTTAAATAATGTAATATTTACAACAAATTTACACTTATAAAATGAAAGTTTTTATTAAAATACAGAGTTTTTCTATTGCTTTTCACTATTTGTCAAATGGATTTCCCTATTTGGCACATGACTTTCACATTTTTCAAATATATTTCACTATTTATCAAGCAGTTTCGCTTTACATCAAAACAATTTCCTTATATGTCAAATATATTTCCCTGTCAGTCATAATTAGTGATGGGATCATTCGAATGACGATAATCGATTAATTCGATTATCAAAATAATCAATTATCTCGAGAACCTATTTTTTAATTCGAATGATCGGTACTCGAATGATCATTCAAATGAGCATTCGAATGATCATTCGAATGACCATTCGAATTATCTATACTCGAATGATCATTCGATTGGCAATCGAATGTTCATTCGAATTATTTATTTGAGTGATCGGTACTCGAATGAACAATTCGAAAACTAGCTATTGGGATAATCTAAATGACCATTCGAATGCCAATCGAATACGAATTTGTACTCGAATATACCGGGTGTGGCACTTAAGACGCCTCGGACCATAGCTCCTTTACGATAAAAGCTATCGAAAAAAATCTAAGAACAAAGTGGTGCATAGTTACCGTCGCTATGTTTCAAAAATATTTCTAATCATCAGTGGCGTGCCGTGCTCCAGTGGCGTACCAAACTTATGTTTTTTTTAAATGGAATGCCCTATTTTTTATTGCAGATTTGGAAAGTGCTCGACGAGTACTTATTTTTTTATCTAACATGTTATACCCTTCACTTTAGCGGTTTCGCTGTTATAACCCCTTCTTTCAAAATTGCGCCCCATTTTTGAGATTTTTTTGTAGAGAAACTAATTGACGCCGGCGCCTAAATTTTGAATTGAGGTACAGGTTAAGACCTCGTATACCTTCACATAATTTTTTTTCGGGTAATTTATGGAAAAAAAATAATTTTTGATTGATCTTCGCATGTTGTAATTTTTTCCAAAAATTTCAAATGGCACCCCCCTAAAAAAATTACGGCGTTTTACAGACAAAACTCTAAATTTTTCATTGGTGTAAAAAAAATTACACATTGCATAACAAAATTTCGGAGAAAAAAGGAATTTCATCGCAAATGTCGGGAAACGTTTTCCGTTCCCAAGTGTGCCATGAGAAAACAAAAGATTGGTAATTGTCAAAGTAAATTATTAGACGTCAGTAGCAGCCATAAGTCATTTTTGATAAACGTTCTAAAAATGTTCCGAACTCAAGAGGAAATGGTTGACATGATATTTATTCTTGGAGAATGTAACCAGAATTGTTTCTTGGCATCACGAGTGTACGCTGGGAGATATCCGCACAGGACGCATCCAAATGAACGTGCGTTTCAAAAAGTGTTGGAGAGATTTACTACTACGGGAAGTGTGAAACGGCCAAGGAGAGTTAGAAAGAAGGCAGTTATTACCGAAAATAATGAACTGCGGGTTCTGGAGGCAGTTATTGAAGATCCTCATACCAGTATCCATGATATTAGTAGGAATCACGATATTTCAACGCGATCCGTACATCGTGTTCTTAAAAAGTACAAATTCCGTCCATTTAAGATTCAACTGCACCAAGAATTGCAACCTCAAAATTTTCATGCGAGGCATGTGGGCTATCAACAAAATTGAGCAGGAGGAATCATTTCTTATGCGCGTATTATTTTCTGATGAAGCAACGTTCCATAGAAATGGGCATGTCAATCGCCACAACTACCATTATTACGCCGATGAAAACCCACAAGCCATGCGAATGATAAACCACCAGCAAAGATGGTCGCTGAATGTTTGGGGAGGCATACTTGGAGAACACCTTTTGGGTCCTTATTTCATCGAAGGGCACCTGAACGGCAACAGTTATTTGAGGTTCCTTCGCGACAACTTGGATGATCTCTTGGAAAATGTCCCTCTAGCCGCTCTTCGACCGATAGTTTTCCAGCACGATGGAGCTCCTGCACATAATAGCTGTGTCGTTCGGGAATTTCTCGATGAAACGTTTCCGGACTCCTGGATTGATCGTGGGGGTCCTGTGAGGTGGCCGCCAAGATCACCAGACCTCACTCCCCTTGACTTCTTCCTTTGGGGCCATATCAAAGACGAGGTTTACAGGACGGTACCAACTACTGTCGAGGATATGAGGGAGAGAATCCGCGCGGCTTTCCGCGGTATATCACCAGAAGTCCTTAGGGCAGTGTCTAGAGCCTGTGAGTTGAAGTTGCGGTTATGCCTCCTGCAGGAAGGTCGTCATTTCGAACATTTAGTTTAAGTTGTTAAATTTTCTTTATCTGCATTTTTCATATCATGTTGAATAAATAGGTACATACTATTATGTTGACCGTATTTGTGTATTTGTTTTCTCATGGCACACTTGGGAACGGAAAACGTTTCCCGACATTTGCGATGAAATTCCTTTTTTCTCAGAAATTTTGTTATGCAATGTGTAATTTTTTTTACACCAATGAAAAATTTAGAGTTTTGGCTGTACAGCGCCGTAATTTTTTTAGGGGGGTGCCATTTGAAATTTTTGGAAAAAAAATGACAACATGCGAAGATCAATCAAAAATTATTTTTTTTCCATAAATTACCCGAAAAAAATTATGTGAAGGTATACGAGGTCTTAACCTGTACCTCAATTCAAAATTTAGGCGCCGGCGTCAATTAGTTCCTCTACAAAAAAATCTCAAATATGGGGCGCAATTTTGAAAGAAGGGGTTATAACAGCGAAACCGCTAAAGTGAAGGGTATAACATGTTAGATAAAAAAATAAGTACTCGTCGAGCACTTTCCAAATCTGCAATAAAAAATAGGGCATTCCATTTAAAAAAACATAAGTTTGGTACGCCACTGGAGTACGGCACGCCACTGATGATTAGAAATATTTTTGAAACATAGCGACGGTAACTATGCACCACTTTGTTCTTAGATTTTTTTAGATAGCTTTTATCGTAAAGGAGCTATGGTCCGAGGCGTCTTAAGTGCCACACCCGGTATATCATTCAAAACTTTACTTATTGTTAGCGTATTAATAGGATATCTTTCCCACGAAACATTACGGCGAAGTACTCTGATATTGTTTACAATATATTCTATATTATAATTTTATTATAATATATTGCTGAAGTCAGAACACAAGTATTTATGCATGCTTTTTACGAACTAGCCGGAGTTCTGTTTTTAGTATTTAAGTCACGACAATTTGAGTGATTATTGCGATATGTCTATACCACTTTAAAAAATAAAAATACTCGATTTATTATTCGAATTATTAGTCGAATTTTTATTCGAATTATCATTTGAATAAATAATCGATTTTCATATCATTCGAATGATCACTCGAATAATCATTCGAATGATCATTCGAATGAATAATCGATTTTCAGTTTAATTCGAATAGTAATCATTCCATTATTGAAATCATTCGATTATGCTCATCACTACTATCCGTTCCAAAAAGGGAGTCTCCTGTGTTTCAAAAGTATATTTCAAAAACTAGTGCACTCTAAAATTATATAAAATTGGTCACTATTCTTTGTAGTATTATCTACAATCTGCTATAGAATTAAGTGTTTACGTTTGTTTTTTGTCGAGATACTAAATTTTAATACTAAAAAAGTGTAAAAAGGTACCCGAAATAAATTTTAAGATGTATGAAATTCAACAGCTTGTAGAAAGTAAGCTACTGCTTATAAAAATCTGAAAAAATTACATGAGATCAATTGTACCTTTATCTATTATGTGGGGTAATATGAATATTTTTTTTTAATAAGTTTTGTTGTAATTAGGTAAAATGCGGAGCATTGTTTTCTCGCTTATGAATGAATAAATGTATAAGCATTTTTCAGATTACGTACTTCATATAAATCTGATGCAAAATATATCATTTAATCGTAAATAAATATAGTTTTGTTAATTAAATAAATTAAAAACCTTTTAATGAAATAGAGAATATTTCCGCTCACAGCAGGGGCATGGGGCGAAGCGGGCGGAATATCGTGTCAGTATATTTACGATGCGTTCACGCCGCTTCCAATGACTGTATATGATTTTCTGCCGGGATCTGTTGCTTACCGTCAAACTGAACCGTACTAACGTCGAACGAACGCCTGAGTCGCATATTTGCATCTCTCTCGCCGATCTAAAATAATCATCGACGGGAAAATTACTCATTTTTGACAAAAGTTCTACTCTTTCCTTGAAATTTATTTGCAATTGTTTCCTAAATAATATTAATCCATCTATAAGCGAAAGCCGCATTTCAATTCGTTGTATAATTATCGAGATAGCAGATATTTCGATTCTAGGCCTGAACTCTTAAAAAACAACATTTTTTTTTTCTTTCGTTCTACGCCTTCAGAATAGAATAGCGTTAGATATATATTTTTTTCATGATATTCTAGTGATTAATAACAATGTTATATGCACACAAAGATGAGAGTTTCGAAAATTGTCGTACAAAACAGTACATTTTCAAACAAATACATCGGAAAAAAGACGTATTTATCAAAATATTTCCATACAAATTAATATACATATAGAAAAACGATGCATCTTTCTATGGTACAAATTTCAGAATATTCGTGTCCTCTAAATCATAAATATGAGGTTTTGAAGAGAGGAGACTCCCTTTTTGGAACGGATAGTAGTCATAATGGAAGAAAATAATTTACGACGCAGGAAGTCGAAAATCAGTAATGAAGTAAGTGGTCTGATAATAGGCAAATGAATACTGGCTTAAGCAGTGTACAAGTCAGTATGCAGTTCGGTGTAAAAGATAATACGGTAAGAAAAATTTACTCTACCTGCAAAAATTCTGGAGAAACACCCGCTTACAGCCCAATTCTAAATCCTATCGAAGACATATTTTCTGTTTGGAAAAACTCAATTAAACAAACTGGGTCTCAAACTGAAAATCAACATCACAGCGGAACATTGTAATAATTTTATACACCATATGGAAACATATTTGAGTGATTGCTTGAAAAAAAATTAAATTTTATCTTAAAAGTATAAACTTGTTTGTTGATAAACTATTACCTTATTTTTATGTATAATAATTAATAATAAACTGATTTGTTGCCATTTCTCAGCGTTATTACGAAAATATACAACAAAGGGAAAAGCATTTAACAAATCGTGAAAGTCATTTGATAAATAGGGAAAGCTTTTGATATAAAATTGGCATGCGTGAAATTTATTTGACAAATAGGGAAATTCATTTGATGAATAGTGAAAAGCAATAGAAAAACTCTGTGAGTGTTTTCTCAGTACCGTCGGTACCACTGAACAATCAATATTTCATTAAAAAAAACTTTAGTTACTGATTTCAATTTAATTCAAATTCATTTTTGAACCCTTAAATGTATGACTTTTCTTTTCGATTGTTTTCATTGGAAATTATTACAAAATGGGCGTATTTTAATGAACAAAAAAATGTAACATTTGGTAATAATCTTATAATGACTTCCATGTTAACACCACAGTAACCAAGAAAATACTGATCAATTTTCAAAAAAATAACTTTGAATCTTGCCCTTCATTTCCGTTTTTTATTGGCCACCATAAATACTGTGTACAGTTGAGCAACACGTGTTTGTCAAAAATAAGAAAAAAAGATCTTTTTTGAAAGGAAAGGTTCGCCCTAATTACCATATTTTCGAACAGAATTCCAGAATTGCAGGCATACAAAGGGTATTCCCGGTTAAGATGGTTAAAATGCCACCCGACTCGTATTTTCAAATAAATATGAAAATATCATTACTTGTGCCCTTAAACGAAGGCAGCTATAAGCCCCATATTTTTCAAGGTCATTGAAGGTCATTTAGGCCAATACATTTTTAAGTTAAATTTTTTTTTTTGCTCACAATTTTTTTTCCGCTGTTCTACCTATTTGGATCAAAAATATACAGGGTATATTTGAAATAACGAACAGGCATTTAAGGGCACATACACAAAATATTTGTGAACCCAATTCCGTCAAAATTTATTCGAATTTTTTTTTTTGAATTTTCCTAATTTTGCGAGGTTTTTTAAACATTTTGAGAACCGATGCTTTTCTCATTTAATTAGGTCTGCATGGAATGTGTGTTTGTTTATTTAAAACTCGAGATACGATTTCTTGCCTCCGAAATTTGAAGTGTTATCGCAACGTTTTTTTTTTTGTAAAAGATAAACAGTCCTCAAGTTCATTGACGCACTCAGATATTTCCAACGCGCTTGTTGTAATTCGATATCTAAAGCAGATGCTGTTTAAAAATTAGGTCACATTGTAACGATTTAGATGCCACGAATTACCATTTTTGCGATCAGTATGAATTAGATCGTGTTGGTAATTCTGCATCTTGTGTATTAAGAAAAGGCGCGCTTATTTAAAGATTTAATATCACCGGGATTGAATAGAATACGCGCCAGAGAGAGGATATCGAACGTTACCAGCCGAGTATGGAGGGGCAAATCGCGCGCAAGTACCGCAATGCGGGAATCAACGCGCGCGATTCCGCAGATGGCGGGGCGACGTGATTCCTATAAAAATCCAGAACGGAGCGTTCTCGCTCTCAGACTCCTCTTGGCAACCAAGCTTCTATAAGGTAGATTGTCAAAAGGAAACCGTTCTTAGCAATGAATTCTTTATAGAACGTTGTTAAGAAGTAGATACAGGAAATATTATTAAGTCCGATTCTGTAAAGAGGGACTTGGAAATATTTCATTACCGACCGTTTTCCTGATACCGCAGGAAATATTATTAAGTCCGATTCTATAAAGAGGGACTTGGAAATATTTCATACCGACCGTTCCCTGATACCGCAGGGAATATTATTAAGTCCGATTCTGTAAAGAGGGACTTGGAAATATTTCACTAACCACCGTTTCCTGATACCGCAGGAAATATTATTGAGTCCGATTCTATAAAGAGGGACTTGGAAATATTTCGTACCGACCGCTCCCTGATACCGCAGGGAATATTATTAAGTCCGATTCTGTAAAGAGGGACTTGGAAATATTTCACTAACCGCCGTTTCCTGATACCGCAGGGAATATTATTAAGTCCGATTCTATAAAGAGGGACTTGGAAATATTTTATAAACCGAATTACGTAAAATAGACGTGTACATTAATTAAACTTGTAAATAATTTGTGTATTAATTAAATCTTCTGTGACTTAGAGAGCCACCTGTCGAGCAGATACTGAAGACCGGGTAGAAACCTGCAACACTGTGGAAGACGCTGTGCCAACCTACAGAAAACTGCCATCCTGTTGGGGAAAACAGGAATCTGCATACCGGCTGACTAGAGAGGTTTTCTGCACCTAGAATTTATTATTATTTTCTTATTTATTGTACATATTTTATTGAGAATATATTTATTAATTAATTATTGTCTTTATTTATTGAGTTAAAGGTAGTTTATCAGTCTAAATAGTGTTAAACCGAAATAATAAAGTAATAAAAGTGAAAATTCAAATTTAAAAAACAAACAATAAAAATAAACTCAACGAACCCAGGACTTGCCTGTGGCATAACTGGCAACAGTTATATAATTATAAGAAGAAGAGTATATAAAACGTTACATGGCGCCCGAGCAGGGACAATAAAAGACTGATAAAACCTTGTAATTGACTCAATAATTAAAACAGTAATTGGAGGACAAAGTAATGTCCAGTAAAGATACTGGAGCAGTTTCCGAACATTCAATTGAAGGCTCAGTATCGTGGGTATATCTGAAAAAGAAAAGTGAATTAGTGGAACTTGCTAATACATTACACATAGATTCGGAGGGAACTGTACAAGAGTTAAGAGGAAGAGTTGTAAAATTTCTAAGGACAGGAGAAGGACAGTTACTACAGGACAGTGAATCTGAGGAAGACGTAGAAGACAACCGTGAAAAGAAAATGGAGGAGAGAACACAGCCATTGCCACAATTGCCACCCGCGGCACAGATCTGCGACAGCGTTCGTAAATGGAACCTGAAGTTCGATGGGACAGCTGATCCGATTTCATTCCTGGAGCGTGTGGATGAATTAGCAACCTGTTATGGATTTGCGCTGGACAGCTTGTTATCTGTTTTACCAGAGCTGTTAAAGGGTAAGGTTCTGTTGTGGTACCGTAATAACAAGCACTCATGGAATTCCTGGAGGGATTTCGTTAAAGACTTTAAAGGAATATATCTGCCACCCCGATACAAATTTCGCATCGAAGAGGAGATCCGGAAGAGAACTCAAGGTTTCCAGGAGAAGGCATCCGAATTTGTGACTGCCATTCAAACACTGATGAGAAGGCATGGAGGCATCAGGGCCAACGACCAGTTGGAAAGTATTTATGAGAATCTCCGGCCTGAATATAAATTGTACATAAAAAGGAGGGATTTTGACAGTCTGCTAGAATTACTGGAACTAGCAGAAGAGTTTGAAGTTACACAACTAGTAAATAGTTCCTTCGTAGCACCACCAACACCAGCACAATCATTTGTATCAGAGACAGCATTTGCAGGAAAAATGCAGAGGTCAGTGCAGAAACAAAGTTATCCTGGTACATCACGTACACAGTATTCAATTAACACAGTGAATACAATGGATAATAATCATGCAGTTAATTTTGTAACGGGGAATGATACAACGACAAACCAGAAACAAGGTGGAAATGTACCCCAGAGGAAAAATGTATGCTGGAGGTGTGGAAGGACAGGGCATTTTCGTACTAATTGTCGAAGTGAGCGAAGGATGTTCTGCTCATATTGTGGTAAAATAGGAATATTGACCCGAAATTGTTCGTGCCACGACCAGGGAAACGAAGGTGGCCGGAACGAATAAGGGGCAAATTCGCAAAACAACCGGCACACATATCCCCGCAACAACCCGCTGAAATTTGCGTCCCGGTAAAAAGAAATGAGGCAAGATTTTATATTGACATTACGATAGTAAATAGGTTGTTCACAGCATTAATAGATACCGGGGCATCAGAAAGTTATATCAGCGGGGATGTTAGTAAATACCTGCAGGAGAACAACCATGAAATTAACATGACAAGACGAAAGAGGGTAAAACTTGCTGATGGACAGGAAGCACAAACTGTAGGTGATATAACATTCACGTTAACCATACAAACCAGTGAGTATATGGAAACATGGAGTGTATTTCCGAGTTTGACAGTCGACATCGTAGTTGGCATGGACTTCATGACAAAATACCAAGCTAGGATCGACGCGGGACACCGAGAAATAATAATCAATCGAGAAACACCTGGAAGAAATATTGATACAATGACATCCTCAATTTCGAGCATTCAAGGGCTCACACAAACCCAGCAGGTGGAGATGAGTATACTTCTTCAACAAGCATTGCATCCTACAGGAAAAAGGAAAAATAATCCAAGTTTTGTAGAACATAAAATAAACTTAAAACCCAATGTCGAACCAACGAAACAGAAATACTACACCAGGAATCCGGCGATGCAGAAGATCATTAACGAGGAAATTGACAGGATGCTAGAAGAGAAGATAATTGAACCATCCAGTAGCAGTTGGAGTTCTCCAGTATTATTAGTGAAGAAGAAAAATGGAAAACATCGTTTCTGCATCGATTTCCGTAAAGTTAATTCCGCTAGCAAATCAGATGCGTATCCCCTACCGCATATTCAGGGAATGCTAGATAAATTGCGAGGAGCAAAGTATCTTAGCACGATCGATCTAAAAGAGGGATACTGGCAAGTTCCATTATCACCCGAGAGTCGTCACATCACCGCATTTACGGCACCAGGACGAGGATTGTATCAATTCCGAGTTATGCCGTTTGGATTGCACTCTGCTGGAGCTACATTCCAGCGTTATTTAGACTCCATTATTGGTCCAGAGTGTGATAAATACGCTCTCTGTTACTTAGACGATATAATTATTTTCAGTAAATCATTCAGTGAGCATATGAATCATTTGAAACTAATCATCGAGAAGCTCACTGAAAGAGGACTGAAAATAAATCGTGAGAAGTGTACATTTGCACAACAGGAGTTAAAATATTTGGGTCATATCATAAACTCTAAAGGTATACATACGGACCCTGAAAAAGTGCAAGCCATAGCTGAGATGAAAGTTCCTGAAAAGGTAAAGGCATTGAGGAGATTTCTAGGAATGGCTTCATGGTATCGGAAATTTATCCCTGGATTTTCCAAAATGGTGCAGCCATTAACGAGTCTCCTCAGGAAGAAGCAATCATATACGTGGAACATGGCACAGGAAGTTGCTTTCAAGAAAATAAAAGAGGCATTGATGTGCGCACCAGTTCTCGTATGTCCGGACTTCAATAAAACATTCACCGTACAGACAGATGCAAGTCAAAGCGGATTAGGAGCAGTTTTGACGCAAGTTCATGATGGAGAAGAAAAAGTAATTGCGTATATTAGCCGTAGCTTATCAGCAGCCGAGAAAAATTACTCTGTTATTGAACAAGAATGTTTGGCAGTAATTTGGGCAGTCAGGAAATGGAAAGGTTATATTGAAGGTTATCATTTTAAGGTGATGACTGATCAGCGTAGTCTCAAGTGGCTGCAATCGATGCAGAACCCAAGAGGACGATTGGCTCGCTGGATAATAGAACTTCAAGAGTATGATTTTGAGGTTATTTACCGAAAAGGCAGTGAAAATAAAGTCGCAGATGCGTTGTCACGTAGCATGCAGGTTGATGCAATTGAGGGTGACGCACTTGAAAAATCAGCATGTGGGTGGCACGAGTCATTAAAACAGAAACTGCAAAACAACCCCGAAAAATGTTCACAGTTTAAGTTAATTGGTGAAAACATTTATCAAAAATTTCCGGCTAGAACACTTACCGAAGGATTTCACACGGAATGGAAGCTGTGTGTGCCGAAACCGCGGCGCACAAAAGTCCTGGAAGAATGTCATTCTGTGGGGCATTTTGGAATCCGAAAAACAATCGCCAGGGTGTGCAGAGACTATTGTTGGCCTGGAGTTTTCCGTGATGTAAAGAACTACGTCAAATCCTGTCCAGTATGTCAACAATACAAAACCTCTCAACAGCCTCCCTTAGGTGAGATGTGGTGGTCAAGAGTGAGTGGACCATGGGAAGTGGTAAGTTCGGACTTAATCGGTCCGTTTCCTCGCTCCACAAAAGGCTATGTTTACCTATTGGTGTTCCAAGACCGATTCACCAAATGGACTGAAATCATTCCGATCCGTAGTGCAACAGCCAGTACAATTCTACAAAAATTAAAAGAATTAGTTTACAGATTTGGTAAACCGAGAGTATTGGTGTCCGATAATGGAACGCAATACAAAAATAAATTGCTGATGGATTTTTGTACAGATTATAAAATCATTCATCAATTTAGCCCACCGTACAGTCCACAGAACAACCCTGTAGAAAGAATGAACAAAGTAATTGGTACGACTTTGGCTCAAATGTGTCGGGGAAATCAGCGAAGTTGGGATCAGTGGATACCCGAGATCGCTTACGCCATTAATAGTTCATTACACGAATCCACAGGATTTTCGCCAGCATTATTAAATTACGGTAGGGAATTATCTGCTGGAAATTCCATGAGAGAAGATGCTGACCCTCCAGTGATACCGGTAAAAACACCAGAGGAGCACAGTGATCAACTGAGAAAACTTCAGGAAATTAATGAAATAGTACGAGTGAATTTAAGAAGAGCGTTCGTCAAGCAGCAGACGCATTATAATTTAAGGAGAAGAGCTTACCGACCTCGTATTGGAGATGTCGTGTACAAACGGCAGCATGTCCTGTCTGATGCAACAAAAAAATTCTCCGCTAAGTTGGCTCCAAAATTCACCGGTCCATACAGAATTCACAAGGTGATTTCGCCTGTTGTTGTCGAATTAGTTGACATCCGCGATCAGCTGTGTGGAAGATCACATGTGTCTGAGATAAAACTCGGTCATATGATGAAGTAAAAAGTTTGCTGCATTTATACTGCATTATTATGGAGGGGGAACAAATTTCATGGTATAAATTCTCACCTGAAAACAGAATCTTCCTATTAAATCCGACACAGCCGAAATGATCTCATCAATTATGAATATCAGCAAGAGAAGCAGGAAGATAAAGAAGATCCGTCCATGGCAGCCTCCTCCGATGGTGATGAAGACGCCGCCTCGAGTCCAGCCAGAATACGGGGAAGATGTGCTACAAATTAATTACAGCCCCATACCAGAATTAATTTCCCCTTTGGCAGTAACACCAAAGGAATTGAGGAGAAGATACAAGATGGAGGAATTATTCGGGCCATCCACACCAACGCCACCCAGTAAACACAGTACACAGTCCGCACTTCCGAAAACGCCTGATGCACTGCCCATGACATCTGGACGAGACTTAAAGTCGCCGCCGGTTTTATCCGTGCCGGATAACCAGCAGTCATCGGAACGTTTGATGGGAACACAGACGGAGTTGTTGCAAAGGACGTCCGACATCAACAATGGCGACCTAGGGGTAACGGCATTACCAACTGTCGGGAAAACAGCGCTGCCAACCCGTACATTTGCAGTCCCGAAGAATGTACGGAAAAGGATCCATCTATTTGTAGGAGGGAAATGGATTAATATCCGCTATGACCGGGCCCTCGCTGAGGGTTTAATTCAGTAAAACAGCTTAACCCTGGGGAGAGAAGGTATGTAACGATTTAGATGCCACGAATTACCATTTTTGCGATCAGTATGAATTAGATCGTGTTGGTAATTCTGCATCTTGTGTATTAAGAAAAGGCGCGCTTATTTAAAGATTTAATATCACCGGGATTGAATAGAATACGCGCCAGAGAGAGGATATCGAACGTTACCAGCCGAGTATGGAGGGGCAAATCGCGCGCAAGTACCGCAATGCGGGAATCAACGCGCGCGATTCCGCAGATGGCGGGGCGACGTGATTCCTATAAAAATCCAGAACGGAGCGTTCTCGCTCTCAGACTCCTCTTGGCAACCAAGCTTCTATAAGGTAGATTGTCAAAAGGAACCCGTTCTTAGCAATGAATTCTTTATAGAACGTTGTTAAGAAGTAGATACAGGAAATATTATTAAGTCCGATTCTGTAAAGAGGGACTTGGAAATATTTCATTACCGACCGTTTTCCTGATACCGCAGGAAATATTATTAAGTCCGATTCTATAAAGAGGGACTTGGAAATATTTCATACCGACCGTTCCCTGATACCGCAGGGAATATTATTAAGTCCGATTCTGTAAAGAGGGACTTGGAAATATTTCACTAACCACCGTTTCCTGATACCGCAGGAAATATTATTGAGTCCGATTCTATAAAGAGGGACTTGGAAATATTTCATACCGACCGCTCCCTGATACCGCAGGGAATATTATTAAGTCCGATTCTGTAAAGAGGGACTTGGAAATATTTCACTAACCGCCGTTTCCTGATACCGCAGGGAATATTATTAAGTCCGATTCTATAAAGAGGGACTTGGAAATATTTCATAAACCGAATTACGTAAAATAGACGTGTACATTAATTAAACTTGTAAATAATTTGTGTATTAATTAAATCTTCTGTGACTTAGAGAGCCACCTGTCGAGCAGATACTGAAGACCGGGTAGAAACCTGCAACACTGTGGAAGACGCTGTGCCAACCTACAGAAAACTGCCATCCTGTTGGGGAAAACAGGAATCTGCATACCGGCTGACTAGAGAGGTTTTCTGCACCTAGAATTTATTATTATTTTCTTATTTATTGTACATATTTTATTGAGAATATATTTATTAATTAATTATTGTCTTTATTTATTGAGTTAAAGGTAGTTTATCAGTCTAAATAGTGTTAAACCGAAATAATAAAGTAATAAAAGTGAAAATTCAAATTTAAAAAACAAACAATAAAAATAAACTCAACGAACCCAGGACTTGCCTGTGGCATAACTGGCAACAGTTATATAATTATAAGAAGAAGAGTATATAAAACGTTACAACATTACCAATGCCCCCAAACATGTTGCTTATTTTCACTCATTAACTTTAATAATTAATTGCGGGCTTTTTGTTACAGTTATAAACAAAATAATTGCGAATATTGTTTAAAAAGAATATAATCTCTTTGTGGTTACGAGCCTGTTCGTTATTTCAAATACACCCTGTATGTGATTTCTTTTCAGATTTTTAAAATAAATTATTATTTATTCGTTAAATTTTTTTTTTTAAATCCGTCTCAGGTGGCTTTTTGTCTGTCTTAAGGATACCATTTGAATCGATAAAAATACACTTAAAAATACGATCATACATACCTTATTGCACTACAAATAATAGTCAGATGTGCATCTTCGTCTGCTAGGGACACACATGCAATAGATAAAAGTTTACAGTTTGTTTAGCACTGCACTTTTTCGTCTCAATCATATTGCTTGAATATTCATTGATAAACAAAATAACCTAAGGAAGTTACCAGATTAACGTGCAATTTATGTATTTCTATCAGTGTTGTGTGTGGTAAATGAATTGATCTAAATCATGTTTTCATTTTAAATCAGCTATGATGCTAGTGATTGAAATAACCGAGATATTTTAATAGTCGATTTTTACTACTACTTTCAACAGTATCGATTATTATAACTAGACTGCGGATAATATGCAACTTTTTTATGCTTTGCAAAAAGAAGTCCAAATAGTAACTGAAACTTATTTTGTTAACTGTAGATTTTATTTCTAATAGCATATCAAAATATGCAAATAATATGCAAAAAATATGCCAAATAAAATCCACAAAATATTCACAAAAATGCATAAGACATTATGCATGAATAAACATGAATAATAATACAAATAACATTTTCAACATTGTTTTTAATGAGTATAATTAATATTACAATATACAACCGTAATCTTCTCGATATTTGCAACAGTAAGGTTGTGTCGTTTGTCAGTAAGGATACTTTTGTAGGCGGAAAAAGACCGTTCCACATCGCACGATGTAATAGGAGCATACTTAAAATTACTGAACAAAATAGCATCTATATCTTCTGGCGCCTGAATGTTTTCCCCCTGTAATATACGGTTGATTGTGGTAATCGCAGAAAAAGCTGGATTTTTCTGTAAAATTTGTTGGAATTTATGTTGCACAATGTTGCCAAATTCTCCCCTAATTGTTTCGAAGCGCTGCACGGCGTCGTGCAAGCAATGCACCCCTTGCCTCCAAACGATGTATGGTGTTTGGCAAAAAATGAAAGTGCGCTTTGATGTAATTGAGGTCGTTCGCCAACGATGGATTCGCCAGAACTTCTTGCGCTTTCTTATCGATTGAGCGTCCTCGGCATTGAAAGAGTTGACAACCTATGTAAAAAAATTGTACAACATTAGGTTATACAATTTGGTGTTTAAAAATTGATCAATTCAGCCCAATTGTTGACACATACCTGTTTGATTGCGGTTGCATGTTCGGCGTAGAATAATGCGGCTTCAATCCACGTTCCCCATCTTGTAATAACAGGCTCTGGTGGCAAAGGGACATCACTGAGTTGTTCTTTATACGTCTGAACTCTTAATGGAGCTTTCAAAAAGACTTTTTTTATCGTCGATATTAAGGAGTTCACCAGCGAAAAGTGATTGCGAATTGTTTCAGCGACTCTATTAATACCATGCGCCAAGCACGTAAGGTGTATCAAGTTTGGATAAAACAGTGTCAACTCTTTTCCAGCCTTAATCATGTACGGCGCCGCGTCTGATACGAGCAGCAATACTTTATCGTTGCCACCTTCTGGCCATAGTTTCAATAGAGCCAAATTGATGAATCGTGCGATTGTGGAATGGTTGTTTTTTTTCAATTGCTCGCAGACAAGCAAATGCGACTGACCAGGACCGTCGTGACATAATTTTCCAACAATGAAATTCGCAATATATCTGCCGGTGGTATCGGTTGTTTCATCCACAGAAATCCAAACGAAATTATCTCCTATGTCATCCCGGATTTTTTTCATTTGAGCGTCGTAGCATTGTTGTAAATAATTATTCCTTAAGGTTGACTCCCTGGGTATGTTTTCGCCTGTATACTTGTTCAAGAAAGCTCTCCATGTGTTGTTGTCCAGAGCACGCCATGGCATGGAAATTGCCACCATCGCTTGGCACAAATCGAAACTAAATGAATTTTTAGTTTCTGGATTGTTGTGTGCGGCTTCCTGACCGCTTGTTGACGCTCCCAACAAATCCAGGTGCTCTTGTGTGGCAAGATGTTGCGTCAATTGCGATTTGCGATTAGCATTTATCTATTAAAACATTAAATACGTTACTTATCCGGATTATGAACAGTTTTTAAACTACAAGATTTGAATGAATGGTTCAAAAAGCGCCGTTACATTAATCGTTTTGAAGTCGACATCAGTTAATATAAATGATAAAAATGTATTCATAAAATACCACAGTTTTCATAAACATCTGCATTATGCAACTTACCTGCTTAGAACATGTTTTGCACTGAACTCAGAGGCCATCAAAATGTAGACTATTTGTATTGCATTGTTTCAGCCACTTTTTTAGTTTAACAATTTGTTTTTTCGACGGTCGCTTCGTCACTTTCGACATGATCGACGGTTTAGAGACCACTGAATACAGCACTTATTTTAGGTTCCACTATTTACTTTTTTGTGTACACGTTATCAAATCGAAGCGATGTAAATAGCTCGCAATTGGGCGGCCCGTTGGTGTAGTGGGTATAGGCGACCGCATATACCTGCTGCACCGCGCTCCGTTCGGGTTCGATTCCCCGCCCGGCCAAAAGATTTTTCGGGAACGAGAAATATTTGGTCGGGTCCGTGGTTGTTGAATACGTCTTACATTATTCATTTCTTCGTTTATTCATATTTAATTTATATATACACACATGATGATAATGGCTAATGGCGAGTGCCAAGGCCAGGCGTAAAAGCCGAAAACAAAAAAAAAAAGCTCGCAATTCGTTAATCAGATTTTATCGCATGCAGCCAAATCTTGCTGTACTTTGAAAAACTAATTATATTGTGTCACTGCAAACAACAACAAAAATTAAGTAAAAATTAACAAAATCTGCAATATGCAAAAAATATGCAAAATATGCAAAAATTTTATAGCATATTTCGATCGAGACTAATATGAAACAACCGTCTATAATGCAATTAACATTGTAATTCAATTAATTACAAATATGCAATTGCATATAATCCGCAGTCTAATTATAACAATATTTAATCGTGTTTTCCACTACTAATTGACGAGTCAGAGCATCAATTGTTTTCATTATGCTGAAAATGAAAGGGGTTCATTTATAAATGTAACATATTTGTTTGCCATTGATCATCTCTGAATTGGCGACTAATTCAACACTGATCACTTATTTATGCGTATTCAAAATGATTGTTTACGTATAGAATGATCTTTCATTTCAATAACATTTTTTCAAATTTATTCAGTTCAAGATTAGGTTTTCATCCAACAGAGCGTGTGTCGTTATTCGTTATAGTGTTACGTTTTGAAATAATAAGAAGATAAACGCTCGCCTGAGAGGTGAGTGGCAGAATTTGAAAAAAAAAACAATCAATTCAAGACAGTTATGAACATTAGAAACATAATTGGGGCTAATTTTAATTCCCCAAGAACAGAACATACCATACAATCAAATAATGATGAGCCTTTAAATAAAAAATGACCACCTCTCATGCTTGACCAGCAGAAACGCCTGCTCCGCGGATAACCTCGCACCAATAATAATGGGTTCAACCCTTCCACACTAATTGCACCAACTTTCTCTTGGACACCAGTCCCACACACAATATACAGTTTAAAATCGATAAAGTCATAATCAGAAAGTCATTACAAATGTGTCCCATTGATATCCTTGATGGACCGAACATAAATAAGGCACGCCTCCTATGCATTCACCAATGAACATTGAAGGCTCTTGTCGCCCCGACCTCGCGACCATAGATGGGGACCTAAACCAAATAAGAAATGCATCGACCCCTCTCGATAATCACTCCGGAAAGCTTTCAAAAATCATGATTGACCGCTGAACGTTTAAGATCCTTAATATGCCACCTTCCAACATCCTTCCCATTAGCATCCTCTAGCTGATAACACAAATTGAACAGTTTTTTCGTTATCTCACACGGAATAAACTAAGGAGCTAGTTTGGCAGAAAAATGTTGAGCAGCATCAGACAGAACATAGTTTCGTTTCCAAACCGAATCGCCAACATCAAACGAATCGATACGTTTGCGTAAATCGTAAGATTGTTTGTTACGAGTATACGCTTTATTTAGTCGGGTGACAATATCAACATATAAATCTGGGAGTAGAGACAAAACTAACACTCGATCTTCTTGATCGGCTAACTGGAGTTCAGCATCGCCTCCTACACCACCGTAAAAATCTCCCATAACGGGCACATTCCGACCAAAGTTCAAAGATGCAGGAGAGAATCCTGTCACTTCGTGAACTGCCGTTCGTAACGCACTCTCAATCTTAAATATGTTCTTATCCCAAGTCCATTGGTTATCACTGACGTACGATCTTATCGCTGTCGTTATTATACGGTTCACTCGTTTAGTTGTGGATGATACCTAGCATTATACCAGACTCTTTGAACCTTGTATGTCTTCATGAGATCTTTAAATCTATTACTAATGAATTGCACACCATTATCACACATTACCGTCTGAGGGACTCCAAAAATCAAAAACACCTGGTTTTCCACAAAATTCACCACTGACTTAGCAGTAACCGACCTCATAGGCTGTAATAATGTGAATTTAGTGAAACAATCGCATACAACCAAAATATACGCATTCTCATCAAAACTACGAGGCAGCGGTCCTATAATATCCATTGATATTAATCAAAAGGTTGATTAACCTTCTTCTCGGCACCCATCAAGCCAGGTCTAGCTTGTTCTGACATTTTTTGACTGGCGCACACTTTGCAACCTGAAATGTAGCGAGCGATATCAACACGCATCTTCGGCCAATAGAATCTTTCCCCAATTCGCCGACACGTCTTAAAAAAATCCTAAATGCGCAGCGGTAGCATCATCATGAAATTGTTTTGCGGTTGGTACCTTCCACTCAGAAATATTACCTTCAATTTTGCATTTATTCGGAAATATTTCAAAAATATTGTTTCCCTCGACACGAAAACAGGGATAATTCTCAGGCCTCGCTGAAATTCTATCTTGCATCTCCACATACCAATCATCCAAATCAAAGTTGACACTTCTACCGGTGCACGAGAAAGACCATCAGGAAAAACATTTAAAGCGCTCTTTCGGTGTTGTAAGTCAAAATTAAATTGCTGGATTCGCACAGACCAGTGAGCTAATCTGCCTACTGGATCTTTGAGATTATTTAGCCATAAAAGACTATGGTGATCGGTCACCACAGTTAAAGGAACCCCTTTAATATATGGACGGAATTTCTCAATCGCAATCACCACCGCCAAACATTCCCTTTCCGTAACAGAGTAGTTACATTCCGCTTTGTTCAGAGTGCGGCTAGCGTATGCTTTGGGATATTCATCCTATCTTTCACCTTGTGAAATAACCGATCCAATACCGTAGTCACTAGCATCAGTCTGAACTATGAATCGTTGGTTGAAATCGGGACTTGCCAACACTGGCGCGGACTCCAATCGATGCTTCAATAATTCAAAACACTCATTTGCTCGCTCATTCCACACAATGCTCTTCCTCATACGTTTCTCTTTGATAAGGTCCGAAATGGGGGCTGTATATGTAGAAAAATCTTTAATGAACCTTCTGTACCAGGAGGCAATACCGATAAACCTTTTCAGTGACATTTGTGGGTCTTGGAAACTTAGCTATAGCAGAGATTTTATCAGGGTCGGTCCTTAATCCTTGCCCATCAACAATATAACCTAAGAATTTTAAACTTGGCCTACAGAATTCACATTTACTCACATTAATGGTCAGACCTTCAGCGTCTAATCAAAAACTTCTGTCAAAATGGTCAAGTGATGATCAAAACTCTCAGTCACAATTATGATGTCGTCGAGGTATACAAAAATATATGGTTCGAACTCATGTCCAAAAATGGAATCCATAAAACGTTGGAAGCTTTGACTACCATTCTAAACACCAAACGGCATACGAACAAATTCAAGCAAGCCTCGGCCCGGCACGGTAAATGCAGTTTTTTTTAAATGAATCGCGATGCAAAGGTATTTGCCAATATGCCTTTCGTAAATCATGGACGATAAATAGCGCGCATGACCTAACTTGTTCAAAATCGTCGACACATACAGTAACGGGTAACTGTCTGCTTTGGTTAGTTGATTCAATTTCCTACCGTCAAAACATAAACCGAATTCTCCACCTGACTTTCTAATCAACAACACGTTACTGGACCATGGACTCTTACTAATGTCTCTGTTTAAAAGGTAGCACACTGCCTGTGTCAATGATGTGCTCGACATTCCGAGCTCTTCCTAGTTCGTTATTATCTAAAGATTTAAATAAAATTTTGATTTGATTTAAACTCTGAATCTGTTAACTAGTTAAATTGTTTGTCAGACTTAACACGTGGACAGTATTAATATTTGAAAACTTATTATTGATTATCGGTGAAGCCGAATTGAAATTTAAAAACACTTTAAATAAATTACAAAAATCCATGGCAAAAATGACGGGTTGAGTAACTGATGGTATTACTAAGAAATCCATGGAATAACTACTATTAAATACAGATACGTTGACTCGCACCGTTCCTAATAACCTTTTGACACTTTCCATCAGCTGTACAAATACTCACATCGGATTCCTTAACGAGGAGTCCCTTGATTAAATGCAAACCATTCCGACCAATGACTGAACTATTCGCACCTGTATCAATCAAAGCTACGGTTGAGAAGGAATTCAACTCGATATCTAAAAAAAGGTCTATTGTCAAACGCGTTACAATCGGGCAGAGTCATCACCTGGCCGGTATATGCGTCAGCCACAACCTAAAATAAACTCTAAACCGGCATCGTGGGAAGAGCTGCTATCAAACAATGACTGGTCAATGGCGACCGTGACACGCCTGCCACCGCTCCCGAAGACCCCGGAGGAAGGCCAGCTTCCACTTACACCTGGCCAGAATATTCGTTCACCCCCCGTAAACAGCTTACCCGAATCCACGGGTTGGGAACGCTTGATGGGGGACGAAGTAGGTGCAATTGAGAGCATTGACGGGTCGGTCACAATGGAGTACAGGCACTACCAACCGTACGCAATACCGATATTACCAACGGTAATCAGGTACCACCACTGGTACAATTTAAAGTACCAATCCACCCTAAAAAGAAGATTCATATCAAAGTCGGGGAAAAATGGATCAAGATGGAGTACCGGCGGGCCGTGAAGAAGGGATTCATCAAATAGGTCCTTTCTTTTCCCCAGGGTGAGGATGGTATGTAACGACGCGATATGCAAAGAGGGCCAGAATTAAATATATAAAATATATTTGTGGCGACTCTACATATCGTTTCGTCATTTTTAATTAAAACTTGAAATGGCACATTCCATCGCTCGGCCGTGAACAAGTTTTTGTTTCGAAACGACCGCGTCGAAAATCTGAATCCTCACGATTCCGTTCGCGCGCGCCACAGCCGCAATGCGGGAGAATTCCCACCTGAAAAGACCGAACAGTGGGGACAATGGAGGGGAATTTCGCGTATATAAACAAGGTCTGGAGCGCTCCGGCTTCAGAGTCTCCCCAGCGATTGACCAGGGTCAAGGTTCGGTCTCCTTCCGCTTTACTCTGAGGAGAGTTTTTAGTTGGTATCAGTGGCGGCTCGTCAGGGGAGGCAGGTGAGGCACTGCCTCACCATTAATTTTCAGGCACTGCCTCACCATTAATTTTCTATTTTATAAAAATATAAATCTATTCAATAAATTTCTTCCGTGTTGGCTTTAATATTGATAATTAATTATACAGTAATTATAAATGGATGTATTAACGGAAAATTCCCGATTTTTAATGATCAGAATTAGCGCGCCCATCCAGGCCGAACTTGCGGCAGAAATGAACCAGAGCGGTAGGAATTTATGCAACTTAATATGCCTCCACACAGTTTACCCATATCACATTCGAAGTAATGTGCAGATTTATTTCGATATCGGAGGCGAGCCTCACAGGCTTCTCATTGGTCGGAAATCACCCGCGTGATAGAGAGAGAGAACCTCGCGGCACTCGCAATTGTCAGCTGTGTTAGTAATCTATTCATTTCACTCCGCCGTCCGTTGATCAGCGTTAGTTATTAAAGGTAATCTTATTGATATTTATTAGTAAATAGTATTTATTCCTATATTATAATGTATGACGGAAATAGCACTCTTACAGTGAGAAATTGTAAAGACATCGTAAATTTCTTGCTTGATAATCCATTTAGCCGGTTGTCGTACGATGATAAAGTTTATGTAAAAGGTATCAAAAGGCCTTGCCCTGATCTTAGTTTATTATTGATTCAAAAACATCGATCATTTAAAAGTGCATGGTTTGACAAATGTAGTTGGTTGACACCAACAATGATTAGAAATAAATTATTTTGTTGGCCTTGCATATTGTTTTCAAATAGCAATGAGTCGGTATGGCATAAAACAGGTTATGACGATTTAAAAAATTTAGCGCGTTCTATTGATAAGCATTCCAAAAGTAGAGATCATATATCATCAAATTGTAAATTTCACATTTTAGGTAAACAAAATATAGTTAATGTTTTAAGTACGGCTCGGCAAATTGAAATCGAAACGTACAATAACAACGTGAAGGAAAATAGGGGGATTTTAAAAAGATTAATCGATGTGACAATATTTTTGTGCAGTCAGGAATTGTCATTTAGGGGGCATGACGAATCAGAAACCTCAAATAATAAGGGGAATTTTCGAGAATTAGTTTTGTTAATGAGTAAAACGGATGGGATTTAAAAAAAAAAAATAGATGATGCTTCAATTTTTTCGGGGCTTTCAAAAACAATTCAAAATGAGTTAATTGATTCAATCAGTTACACACTGAAGAATCAAATAGAAAGTGAAATTTTAAATTCCAATTTTTTTTCATGGCAAGTGGACGAAACTACTGATATCACTTGTATTTCTCAATTATCAGTTATATTTAGATACGTCATCCAGGGAACACTTGTTGAAAGGTTTATGGGATTTTATGATGTAAATTCTCAACGAACGTCAGAAGATTTATTCACCTTGTTAACAGAAACATTTGGAAAATTTAATATCAAAGAAAAATTAATTGCTCAAACTTATGATGGTGCTGCTGTTATGGCTGGTCATTTGAATGGTTTACAAACCAAAGTAAAATCAGTAGCTCCACAAGCAATTTTTACTCATTGCCATGCTCACGTTCTAAATTTAGTGCTAAGTAAATCGTGCAACTCAATAAAAAAAGTACGAATATTTTTTTTTAATCTAACAGGATTTTCTGCTTTCTTTTCAAAATCAACAAAACGAACCGCAGTATTGGATGAAATTTGTAATGCAAGAATACCATCTAATGCACAAACACGTTGGAATTTTACATCTCGGGTTATTTTTACAATTCATGAAAATAAAAATAAATTAATTGAAGTATTCAATTTTATAATTAATTCAGACAAATTTGATAATATATCTATCAGAGAGGCATACGGCTTAAAATCATTGTTAGAAGACAACCATTTCTGTTTCTTATTAGATTCCTTCAAACTTATTTTTCAACAAACAAGTGTTGTATTTTTAATTCTTCAACACAAACTAACTGACATCACGTATGCAAGAGGGCGTTTAACTTCACTTATTTTAAAATTAAAGGAATTTAGAACCAATGAAACATATTTTAATCATATATACGAAAAACATTTTTCTGACATAGAAAATCCTCCGAAAAAGCGAAAGCGCTCTGATGATGCAGATGATACGGGATTACAATATAAACAGATATTTTACGAAATTTTAGATACAGTGGTAGGACAAATCGAAACAAGATTTTTTGATCTAAGTAAATTAAAATTCTTTGATTTAATTTCTGTTAGTAAGTTTGAACTGTATTCAAAACGTTTCCATTGCAGTTGTTTGAAGAATTAATTAAGCAATATCCATTTTTTGACAAAATACAATTACGAAATGAACTGTGGGTTCTATATTCAGATAAGCTTCTTGGTGAGTCTAAAATGCCAATGGATATGTTAGAATATATAAAGAATAATGACTTGCAAGTATGTATGCCTGAATTGTACAAACTAATTTCTTTAATAGTAACCATACCGGTAACATCTGCATCTGTGGAAAGAAGTTTTTCCGTATTAAAACGAATAAAAACATGCACAAGAAATCAAATAGGCCAAAATAGGTTGTCAAATATGTCACGCATTGCTATTGAAAAGGAATTTGTGAAAACACTTTGTAAAAATGAACATTTTTACGATCAAATTATAGATTATTTTGCTGAAAATAAGAACAGAAGAATACCATTAATATATAAAAACCATTAAATTTTTTGATTACATTTTTCTTGAAACACTTTTGTGCAATCTCTTTAAATAAATAGGATCCGTTTTCTTTAATATTCAATATACACATTTCTAGTTTTGTTTAAGAATTTATTTATTTTCAAATGAATAGTTTTATGTTGTATTTTATATTTAATATTTATTAGAGTATTTTTAAGTTTGTTGACCCATTTATTTCCATAACACATTCCATTATTTATTATAAACCTACGTAGAGTTTTATTTTTGTTATAGAATTTAAATATTTATTTATTTTTATTTAATAGTTCAACCTTATTATTTCCTTTCCAATTTTCCCATCCCGGCAAGAAAATCTTCACACCTTCTCGTGGTTCTTGCTGAACAATAGAATATCTTAAAGATATACCGGGTGACCCAGGGTTCCGTAAAAACCCCATAACTTATTTGCTTTTTAAGATACCGACTTCTATTTTTCATAAACTAGTACCCACACCTATTCTATATATTTTAAAAATATGTATGTTTTTGTACAGGGTGTCTCAGTATAGGTAACAGATCAAAGTTATGTTTTTTTTAAATGGAACACCCCATATTTTATACTTTATTTTTAATCCTCTCAAGAAGCTGATAAAAATAGTATAAGATAGTATGGACGGTATTACAGACTAAGATTATGGACGGTTGGTTAGTTATGGGCAAATTTGTGGCAAAAACATGTTCACATTGAAAATATTGCAGAAGCGTTCCTAGCAAAGATTGCTTCATTTTTTATACACTAGAAAATTTTCCAAATCAAGAAGAATAATGCACATCGGCTTTAGTCCTTTTTTGTTCATACTGCTATACAGGGTGTCAACATACGCAAAATAATGGATAACTATTTTTTTCAAATGGAACACCCTATATATCAACCTTCTGTTGATTTTTGGATTTTCAGTCTAAACTATGCATTTTCTGAAAGAATAATAAGAGACCAAAGTTGTAGAGCGGAATTTTTCCAGAAAATGCATAGTTTTGGCTGAAAATCCATAAATCATCAGAAGGTAATAAAAGAAATATGTTTTTATTGATAAATCTCAAGAATCCTTAATATTTTGTTATGCAAACTGTATATCATTGGAAAGCTTATCAAAAATGCCATAGATTGGTGGCAACGTGGTGGTGTTTTATTTGAAAAAAATAGTTATCCGTTGTTTTGCGTATGTTGACACCCTGTATAGCAGGATTAACAAAAAAGGACTAAAGCCGATGTGTATTATTCTTCATGATGTGGAAAATGTTCTAATGTATAAAAAATGAAGCAATCTTTGCTAGGAATGCTTCTGCAATATTTTCAATGTGTACATGTTTTTGCCACAAATTTGCCCATAACTAACTAACCGTCCATAATAGACCCATAGTATCTTATACTATTTTTATCAGCTTCTTAAGAGGATTAAAAATTAAGTATAAAATATGGGGTGTTCCATTTAAAAAAAACATAACTTTGATCTGTTACTTATACTAGGACACCCTGTACAAAAACATACATATTTTTAAAATATGTAGAATAAGTGTGGGTACCAGTTTATGAAAAATAGAAGTCGATATCTCAAATAGCAAATAAGTTATGGGGCTTTTACAGAACCCTGGGTCACCCGGTATATACACAGATGTTTTATTGGCCGAGTGAAGTGTCGACAATATTAAATCTGTGCCTCACCAAACCAAAAGTTGACGAGCCGCCACTGGTTGGTATACTCTTGCCCTTCAGGGGGAGGACTCCAACACAACTCCACTATAAGGGTGTCTATAAAAGATCTTCTCTCCTCTCTTCAAAAAAAAAAACCGGCTTCAGAGCTTGTACAGCATTGGCCTTTCCAAGGTGGTTTATACGAGATCCTGAGTGACGTGCAAACCGGATTGTAAGTTATTCAGTTTTCGCAACTAGACGGACAAATTTGTAGAGAAACATTCCAGAGGGGAAACTCTGCAAATTTACCCGTTACTAGATAGATTTGTAAAGAGAAACATTCCAGAGGGGAAACTCTGCAAATTTAATGCGAATCAATTACCTGAGTAATTTGTAAAGTAGAAAAGAGCTTTACAAAGTAGCGCGAATGCGGCTAGACGGATAAATTTGTAGAGAAACATTCCAGAGGGGAAACTCTGCAAATTTACCCGTTACTAGATAGATTTGTAAAGAGAAACATTCCAGAGGGGAAACTCTGCAAATTTAATGCGAATCAATTACCTGAGTAATTTGTAAAGTAGAAAAGAGCTTTACAAAGTAGCGCGAATGCGGCTAGACGGATAAATTTGTAGAGAAACATTCCAGAGGGGAAACTCTGCAAATTTAATGCAAATCCGAAAAACAAAACAAGTTACCGAAAACAATAAAATTAAACACATCATATTTTATTGTGTAGAGCCATCTATGGGTGTCTGTCCCAGACGAGTACAGAAATCTGCCGTGGACGTGGCCGTCCAAACACAGAGGGAGCGGCCGTCCAGACACAGAGCGAGCAGCCATTCAAACACAGAGGTAGCAGCCGTCTTGCTACCAAATACTCTTTCTTTTATATTGTTGGAATTATTTTAATTTATAATTTTGTATATATTGTAAATAAACTAGTTAATTATTGTTGTGTGTATTTATTGGATTAAGGGGGTTTTATCAGTCATTAATATAGTCAACCAGAAAATAATAAGAGGAGTTAATTATTAAAAAAAAAATTAACCGGGACCGACCCGTGATAAAATAAAACTTAACGTTTTCACCACTCATTGCATAATTAAATTATTTAGTGGGTGGCAACGTTACAATGTATTGTAATCTAATTTACTATACTATAGTGTACTCTGTGATGTAGCTACCGAGTGATCCATTTAGGGTAAAACTTTTTTTGTTGGTAATAATACAATTTAGTTACTACTTTGGTTTTGTAATACTGCTTTTAATCTTTCACTTAAAAAAATTTATAATGTTAATTTATAATTTTTTTAATTTATAAGTATTAATCGACTATAAATGGCTCGACTTCCTTTTTTGCCACACCCTGTATAATAAAATTAAAGTGTACTTTTGTTCCCTTCATTCTTGCAGAACCGGAATGTCAAAAACGGTGGAAAAGCATAAGGGATCACTATAAAAGGCAGAAGAAAGAAGAAAAGGCAGCACAGGATCTGCCACAAAAGAAAAGGAAAACCAACTACTGGGACCGACTGCACTTTTTAGACGCAGTCGAAGATGAAAGAGAGAGCTTTTCAAACGTGACTGTTCAAAGTGATGAAGAAGATGCGCAAGGAACATCGACCGAACTGGAAATTACAGAGGATATGGATGATTGCACTTCGTCAAGCATACACGGCGAAACCCTTTTATGTGAACCGGGTCAAATGCCTTCTGAATTTCGAGCTCCTCCAGCATCTAAACGAAAACGACAAAACTCTGCTCTAGTATGTTATTTGAATAAAAAAGAAGAAGACAGTGCACATTTAAATAAATGCATCCAAGAACTGATGAAACCTGAGGAACAGGACGAAATTGATTTATTTTTCAGAAGCATGACCATGACGGTAAAAAAGTTTAGACCTGAACTTCTGACACAAACTGAAATGAAAAGATTTTAAATCGTAAACGACATGGAAATGAAAAATCAGAAAGTCAGGAGAGCATTCCGTCCACCTACCGCCCTTCGCCAAAATCGTCTTCGTGGCCAACATATGCATCGGACGTATCCACGGCTTCCTATACAAACGACATTATTAATGAAGCGTATTAATGTGCATTGGATAGTTCTTGCAGAAACAATGAATTAAAATATTTCTAATAAATATGTAATTCACTTATTTACCTTACCTTAAAGTAAACGCCAGTTTTTCAGCAGGAGTTATTGGTGACTTCACTCGATTACAAAGGCAAGTATTCAGGCCGTCTTTGATGTAATCCAACATCGAAGAAAACTGCACACGGGTTAATTTAAAATAACTTTTGAATTTTTCTTGCTCATCAAGCAAGAAATCTTTAAGGAATTACCTTATTGGCTGATTGAAATCGTTTCCGATAATATATAGGATAAATTGTTTAAGAATAATATTCAGTAGCGAGATGTTTGGCGATCTGCGACGAAAGTTATTACTGAAGAAACAAAAAAAATGCGCTTGCTTTAGAACGGTACCTATACTATAAAATTACGTGAATCAAAAAGTAAACTTAAAGAAAAAAGTGAACATCAAGCTTTGATTGTAAAGTTCGAAAAATTGTCAATATGGTAAGTTTTATTTATTTTCAATTTGAGACGACTTGCTACAGTTTAGTTTTTCGAATTTATAGCAGTCAATAGATTTGGATTGGTCTTCAAGATGGAGTCAAGATAGGTATTATTATGTAAATCCTACAAATAATTATTACTTAACGAATCAACAAGCCTTGGAGTTTGCGGAGGCTGGTCTAGACCTGGATAAAGTGTGCCTCTATGAATACAACTATAATGCCTGGAAATTAAACCAAGAAAGACAGGAACTGTATAAGCAACAAAAACAGCAGAAGAGCTAGAATATTTAACGGATCAAAAAACCCTGGAACATGCAAAGGTCAGTCAGGAACTGGATGACGGAATTATTGATTTATGTGATGAAATAGATGCTGATGATGATGGTGACAGTATTACAAAATTTTTGGATGGGATGTTATCTGATTTTGATTCTGAAGTTCGAAACTTCGAAAAAGATTCATTAATGAGACTAAGTATTCTTTAAATAGAAGTGTTAATATTGCTGTTGGCTTAAGTCCGGCTCGAGGATTTTTTCTAGCAGTAAGACTGTCCGGAGCAAAGAACGCCAACTAATCATTTTTACATATTGACTGGAATTAGATTAGAAAACACATGGAAATAATAAAGAAATTTTTCAACCAAAAGAAATTATCACGAAAACGAAAATTAGTAAATGAGGATGATGATGAAATTGATATGGAAAGAAAACTTGTTTTAAATGTTTTCACCGAATGTGATATTCTTTTCACAACTAATGATAATGGTATTAAACGTATTCGCATTGATAAAAATAAGTCTAAAATTATTTTAAATAGAAAACTGTTTGAACGACTTTATAAACTGCAGGAAATAATCGAGTGTCACATTAACCGAATGGAAACACTTTCGTTTTGTCATTTTTATAATGATTGTCTAAAACAAGTGGCAGGTTTACAAAACACGGATGATGATTAAATTGATTCGTTAAAAGTGATAGCTTGTGCCAAACGTGATATCAAATATCAACAGATATTGAAAATGTTGAGTGTTTCTTGGAATCAATTATCTGTAACGCAGATAAAGTAAGAAAAGATTTCCAGACTACCAGATCACTCGCTGAGGTAACCATTCAATATGAGTAGTGATCAAGAGGAGACTACTGCATAAAATAAATAATGCTATAACTGCATTTCACGAGGGGCAATTAACAAGTCACCATCTGAAATACCTACCGGAATACTACATGAAGGAAAATGAACGCTTGGATTTATTTAAAATTTGGCATTTACTATCTCCAACACGCAAAAACAAAAAGGACTTTCAACGAAGACTTCCATGTTTCGAGCATTATAATACGGGAAGAACACATATTGATAGACCTCCCCTACCAAAATATAGGTGTTGTGAGCGCGACTGGTAACAATCAATTTATTACTAAATTGACACTAAACAAGTGCAGTTGTTAAAAATGAATACTGCAAACTTTTTGGTGCTCACGAATATTTTTAACGATACACTGTTCGTGACACGACCGAAAAATGTGGAAAACTGCTACATCACTATCGATTTCGACTACAGTCTTGAGGTATTGTGGACCCGTAAGGACAGACAACATATCAAGACCTCATACATGCAGTTTTCAATTGAGAAGAAGCCCTCCGAAGTGGACGTCTTTCGATACAAGCAATGGAAAACCATCTTGTACAACGACAATGCCGCAAAAGTAACTCCCGACGTCTACGATAAATTATCATTTCAGATAGCGATAAATATATTATTATTAATATTTATTTCCGCACTCTGCTGTTTGATAATTATAACTGGTCTACGAATTTATAATATGAATTGTACAATAAAATATTAAATTCTTCCTTTCCCCAAATTTAAAGGTTTTCTGGTTCAAAATTCAATCACATCATATGTAAAACTATTTATTAAAATTATCATACATAACTAATTACTTAAAAGTACTTTAAATAATAATGACTTCATTTCAGTTAAAATATCTTTACAATGACATGATATATCGAATAGCGTATTATTTCTTAGTAACACTAGTCAATATCAAATTAATGCCGCGTATAAGACTTATATGACAAACATTGAACTGAATCTGGAGAAAAATCCAAGAGATTTGTGGAAATTTGTACACCAAAGGAATGGCACCACCAGAATCCCTGGTCAGTTAAAAAATAATAGTGGGACATTCTCTACTCCTAAAGATATTGTCAACGCCTTCGCTGACACTTTTTCTGGAGTATATCTTACTGAGAGCCCGGAAAATATTAGTTCAACAAATACCAATCGTGAAAGCTTTTGTATGCCTACAATTACTGAACTGGACATTATTCGTAGCATAAACAAACTCAAAACCTCTTTTATATGTGGTGATGATCTAGTGCCTTGTGTTCTAATTAAGGATTGTTAATACATACTAGCAAAGCCTTTAGTAATAATTTTCAACTTAGCTATTTCTACAAATAAATTTCCTGATTACTGGAAACGTGCTGTTATTACTCCAGTTCTTAAAAAAGGGGACTCTTCTCTGCTTAAAAATTACCGGCCAATCGCTATCTTGTCTAATTTTGCAAAAATATTCTAGCAAGTTATCTACTATTATCTTTATAGCCACGTCCAAAGATACATTTCTCCACAACAACACGGGTTTATATCTGGTAGGTCGACAATAACTAATTTGGCAACCATTGCGCAATATCTAAGTGTAACTCTTGACAATAGAGGCCAGGCGGATGTTATATATACTGACTTCTCGCGTGCTTTTGACATCATTGACCACAAAATTTTATTAAACAAACTTAGTAGTTTCGGTCTCACGGAAAATTTCCTTCAACTCATGGCATCTTACTTGGAAGGCAGACTAAACTATGTTCATTTCAATGGTTTCAAATCGCACATATATTTATCAACGTCAGGTGTACCGCAAGGGTCAAATCTGGGGCCATTGTTATTTGTCGTATTCATTAATGATTTAATTACATCAATATCTTGCCCAATATTAGCTTATGCCGATGATCTAAAAATATACAAGAATATCAACTCTATGGATGATCAAATTTCACTTCAACAAAATTTGGACTTGATTTCGCAGTGGTGCGAAACAAACAAATTATTTCTAAATATTGACATTGACAAGTGTTACGCTGTGTCATATAGTCGTAAGCGTGTAATTGCTGAATATTGCTATCATATCAATGGTTCCGCGATTCTAAGGAGCACAGGTGTTAAAGATCTTGGAGTTATTTTTGATAACCGCCTAAGTTTTATCGATCACATTGATAATATGTGTAATTCTGCAATGAAGACGTTGGGATTTATAATGCGAACTTCTAAATATTTCAGCAATGTGTTATTACTGCGAACCCTATACCTATGTAAAAAATGTTGGGTCTCAGAAAAATTTGATAAAAGTCATGACTCTTCGTAATGACGAGAAAAAGCGTGTAAAGTGATTATTTTTCCGAAAAAAAATTTTTTGGTCATTTGATGATTTTCGCCATTAGTCAAGTAAATATGTAAAAAAAAATATTGGGTCTCAAAATTTTTACGATTTATATCAGGACACTTGGAATGAAAAGAGGTATTTTATTCTTTGGGAATTATTTATTTCCATTAACGTAATCAAATCAAATCATATTTTGTAACTTTTTTATAAAACAAATTGTCAAAAATTGTCGTTTTGAAAATGTAAAAATATGCAAGGTCAAGCCTGTTGAGATCATTTGTAAAAGTGTTCTCAATAAATGCATTGTCTCTCTATCTCTGTCTAGGGTCATCCATTAAAAAAATAATGCCGAAGTCATCATATCTCGAAATCAACGTACATTACTGAATAAAATTCAACCCTTTCGCTATGACATATTATTTTCAAAAGCTTCATACGTACCGGGTGACACAGGGATCTGTAAAAGCCCCATAACTTATTTGCTATTTGAGATATCGACTTCTAGTTTTCTTGAACTGGTAGTCACACTTATTCTACATATTTTAAAAATATGTATGTTTTTGTACAGGGTGTCCCAATATACATAATAGAACAAAGTTATGTTTTTTTAAATGGAACACCAAATATTTTATACGTTATTTTCAACCCTCTTGATAAGCTGATAAAAATAGTATAAGATAGTATGGGTCTATTATGGACGGTTGGTTAGTTATGGGCAAATTTGTGGCAAAAACATGTACACATTGAAAACATTGCAGAAACGTTCCTAGCAAAAATAGCATCATTATTTATACATTAGAAAATTTCCCACATCATACAGAATAATACACATCGGCTTTGGTTCTCTTTTATTCATAGTGCTATACAGGGTGTCAACATACGCAATACAATGGAAAACTATTTTTTTTCAAATGGAACACCCTATATAAGTTGCCACCAATCTATGGCATTTTTAATAAGCTTTCCAATGATATACAGTTTGTATAACAAAATATTAAGGATTCTTGAGATTTATCAATAAAAACCTATTGGTTTTGTCACCTTCTGCTGATTTGTGGATTTTCAGCCAAAACTATGCATTTTCAGGAAAAATTATAAGAAACCAAAGTTGTAGAGCGAAAAATTTCCGATCGCCATAGGTCTTTCAACTTTTAAGATAATGCGTGCATTGCCCACCAGAGCGCGCAAAATCGTGACGGTATATGCATTTTAGCGTTTTCTTTTTAAATTTTTTATTAATAAATTGCATTATACTTTATTTGCCGCACCCTCCAGCGGAAAAACGGGAAATTATAGGGAAATTAAAATGGCCCATATCGATTGAAAATGTTCCGCTCTACAACTCTTAATAGAAGCAATTTTTGCCAAAAATGCATAGTTTTCCCTAAAAATGCAAATTGAAAATGTATGTATCAATTTTAGCGGTTTTCAATGGTTTTTTGCATTTTTAGCGAAAACTATGCATTTTGGGCGAAAATTGCTTCTTTTAAGAGTTGTAGAGCGGAATATTTTCAATCGATGTAGGTCATTTAAATAATTCTATAATTACCCGTATTTCTGCTAGAGGACGTGGAAAATAAAGTATAGTGCAATTCATTAACAAAAAAAATGAGAAAAACGCTAAAATGCATATACGGTGACGATTTTGCGCACTCTGGCGGGCAATGCACGCATTATTGGACAAGTCTAAACACCTACATCGATCGAAAATTTTTGGCTCTACAACTTTGGTCTCTTATTATTTTTTCAGAAAATGCATAGTTTTGGCTGAAAATCCAAAAATGAGCAGGAGGTGACAAAAGAAAAATGTTTTTATGGATAAATCTCAAGAATCCTTAATATTTCATTATACAAATTGTACATCATTGGAAAGCTTATTAAAAATTCCATGCATTGGTGGCAAGATATATAGGGTGTTCCATTTGAAAAAAAAATAGTTATCCATTATTTTGCGTATGTTGACACCCTGTATAGCAGTATGAATAAAAAAGAACCAAAGCCGATTTGTATTATTCTTCATGATGTGGAAAATTCTTTAGTGTATAAAAAACGACGCTAGCATTGCTAGGAGCGCTTCTGCAACTTTTTCAATGTGTCCTTGTTTTTGCCACAAATTTGCCCATAACCAACCAACCGTCCATAATAGACCCATACTATCTTATACTATTTTGATCAGCTTCTCAAGAGGTTTGAAAATAAAGTATAAAATATCGGGTGTTCCATTTAAAAAAACATAACTTTGTTCTGTTATGTATATTGGGACACCCTGTACAAAAACATACATATTTTTAAAATATGTAGAATAAGTGTGGGTACCAGTTCAAGAAAACTAGAAGTCGATATCTCAAATAGCAAATAAGTTATGGGGCTTTTACAGATCCCTGGGTCACCCGGTATATATCTTTAGTGCGCAGTAAACTTGAATATGCTTCGATAATATGGTATCCATGTTACACTAGCAATACCTTAAAAGTCGAACGAATCTAAAGACGATTCCTAAAATTTCTATCTTTCAAAGCAGACGGTATCTACCCTGAACGAAATATAGATTATTGCCAATTATTATCTAAGCATGAATTTTCCTCTTTGTCATCGCGCCGTGATGAAAGCAGCGCTTCTTTTATGTTTAAAATAATTCATAACTTTATTGATAGTGCAGAACTTTTAGGTTTAATTAATTTCCAAATTCCTAGATTATCATCTAGAAATTGTAATACATTTGCTATCGTTTCCGCCAATACTAATATATTGGTTAAAGCTCCACTTACCCACATGTGCCGAAATAGTGATAAGCTATTTCGTGATATATTTATTAATAACCGAAATCCGCCATAATATGTATCATATGTACTGCTCTATTGTTGATTGTTTTCTTTTAATTTAAGAATATGTTAGAATTAGTTACAATTTTACTCTTACTTTAAATACTGTAGTATTATATTTCTTTTTTTTGTTGTTATCCCTGTATTGGATTCTTCCGTTGGGTAATAAAATTTATTATTATTATTATTATTATATTTGTGAAAATTCATTATACTCATAAGTATAAGTCGCATCAAAGACATAGAGATTACCGTTCATATAACGGAAAACACTGCTTATGTTTGCCGGAATTCCAGGAAAATTTCGTGAAATAAATCCGCTTCGCTTAACCCTAAAATCACAATCATTTAATTGAACGAACTTATTATTACAAAACACTTGACTTGTATAAGTGTTAACAGCTCCTCTTACATTGCATTCATTTGGTATCAGTACTTGAGAATAAGTCATAGCAACCTTTCTAAGGGTTAGAGAATTTGAATCGATAACGTAGATGAATTTGTTTGCAAAAATCACAAAATTTCGGTCAGGTCTCTAATAAATGGCATTTATTTTTGTAAATATTGAGGGTAAGAAACGTAACCACTGTGTTATCAATAGGGGTGAGTTAATTTTGTCCTCATGTCGTATTTTATACCACACCCATTTCTTATAAAATATGTAGAGATGGTCTTTTGCAACCAAATACGCATCTACGTTATGAAATGTACATAATTTAGGGGCTGCTGATGTTTCACTAAAATTATCCAACACCATCGTAGTCTTCGTCGTCGTCGTAATAGATTTTGTATGAGAAGGTGGTGAGTTGGGGGGCGACTGTGGGTGTGGTCGGGGTGGCGACTGTGGTGAATTTGTTGTCGGTAGGTTTTTCTTAGGTCCATACAACCTTTGTATACCTCTAATATCATCATCTGATAATTCTTGGCGAATATAAAGCATACATTATTGCATCATCTCGAAGAGAATGATGAAGTCCTAAAGCGTGTCCAATTACGTCTGTTAAGATAGCAGGGCCGTATGGGCAGAACCCACTTAAAAGTATACCTGAATTAAGGGCTCTTTAAGGGCTAATTTAGTGCCCTATTCCCGATTTTAGTGCTCAACCCCTTAGGGTGAAAATCACAACATTGCTACCTTAACGTTAAGCTAGCAAGGCAACATCCGCAATTCGAGACTTGAAACGTATTTCTGTATCACATAATTAAGGGCTAATTAAGTGCTCTATTCCTGATTTTAGTGCTCCACCCCTTAGCTAAGAAAAAAAAATTCTGCACCCTGTGTTTCATATCTCCTAAACGAACGAGCAGACCTCCATGAAACTTTACATTTATTTAGAACAATGCATGTACTAACCAAATAATATACCCACGATTTAAGTGCTCCACCCCAAACTAATAAAAAAAATATTTTCACCACCCTGTAATTCATGTCTCCTAAACCAACGAGCAGACCTCCACGAAACTATACATTTATTTAGAACAATGCATGTACTAACCAAATAATATACCCACGATTTAAGTGCTCCACCCCTAACTGATAAAAAAAATATTTTCACCACCCTGTAATTCATATCTCCTAAACCAACGAGCAGACCTCCACGAAACTATACATTTATTTAGAACATTGCATGTACTAACCAAATAATATACCCACGATTTAAGTGCTCCACCCCTAACTGATAAAAAAAATATTTTCACCACCCTGTAATTCATATCTCCTAAACCAACAAACAGACCTCCACGAAACTATACATTTATTTAGAACATTGCATGTACTAACCAAATAATATACCCACGATTTAAGTGCTCCACCCCTAACTGATAAAAAAAATATTTTCACCACCCTGTAATTCATATCTCCTAAACCAACGAGCAGACCTCCACGAAACTATACATTTATTTAGAACAATGCAAGGCATTCGATACCATTGATCATAACCTAATTATTTCAAAACTGCAAAATTTTGGTGTTCTTGACTCAACTTTAGACCTTGTTACCTCATATCTCAACAAAGGGAGCAATTATGTGCAGTATAATGGTTGTTGTTCCCTGCAATATATGCCATCAAGCGGTGTGCCGCAAGGATCAAATCTAGGCCCCCTACTTTTTATCATTTTCATTAATGACATAGTTGACAATATATCATCGGAAGTCCTCCTGTATGCAGACGATATGAAAATTTTTAAGTCTGTAAATTCCCCTCTTGATGCTCTGTATCTCCAAAATGATTTAAACACTATAGAGCGTTGGTGTAAATCTAACAAATTGGATCTAAACATATCTAAATGCAAATGTTTAAGTTTTACTCGCAAACGAACTAATTTACATATCAATTATTATCTAGATAATGTACCTCTTGAGCGCTGCACTACTATAAAAGATCTTGGTATAATCTACGATAGTCAACTTTCATTCACGCCTCATGTTAAGTATATTTGCACTGAGAGTTTAAGGATGTTGGGATTTTTACAACGAATATGCAAAGAATTTACCAATATCAATGTAATTAAAGCAATATACTTTTCTTATGTTCGTTCAAAGTTAGAATACACAAATGTGATATGGTCCCCTACATCCAAAATCCATATTCAATCTATTGAGAAAATACAAAAGAAATTTTTAAGACTTCTATACCACAGATGCATGTATATCTACCCAGATTATAGCATTAGATATGCGGATTTATTAACATTTTTTGATTTCCAATCGTTAGTTGTTAGGCGAAATATAGCTATGGTCGTATGTCTTTATAAAATTATTAATTATATAATTGATGATCCACAATTATTAGCGATCATAAATATACATGTACCAAGAATTACATCCCGAAACGTCATTATATTCAAACGCAAACAATTTCATACGGTTACACATTCACATTCCCCACTGAATAGGTTTATAACATTATATAATCCCCTGCATTATACGATTGATATCTTTAGCGATAGTTTAAATATGTTTCAAAAATCACTTGATCGCTTATTATAAATATTTCTCATATGTCGTTAGTCGTAAGTCACTACCCTTATTATTATGTACCTATACGCCAAATAACGTTGTCAAATCTTGAATATATATTTTATTTATTTATGTATTTTACACTAATTCTATTTTACAAGTTGTAAATTTTCCCTGTAATAAGATTATTTTTAATCTGCTGGGCAATAAAAGTTTATTATTATTATTATTATTATTATTATTATTATTATTATTATGTACTAACCAAATAATATACCCACGATTTAAGTGCTCCACCCCTAACTGATAAAAAAAATATTTTCACCACCCTGTAATTCATATCTCCTAAACCAACGAGCAGACCTCCACGAAACTATACATTTATTTAGAACATTGCATGCACTAACCAAATAATATACCCACGATTTAAGTGCTCCACCCCTAACTGATAAAAAAAATATTTCCACCACCCTATACTTCATATCTTCTAAACCAACGAGCAGACCTCCACGAAACTATACATTTATTTAGAACATTGCATGTTCTGACTAAATAATATACGCACGATTTAAGTGCTCCACCCCTAACTGATAAAAAAAATATTTCCACCACCCTGTACTTCATATCTTCTAAACCAACGAGCAGACCTCCACGAAACTATACATTTATTTAGAACATTGCATGTACTGACCAAATTTTATACACACGATTTAAGTGCTCCACCCCTAACTGATAAAAAAAATATTTCCACCACCCTGTACTTCATATCTTCTAAACCAACGAGCAGACCTCCACGAAACTATACATTTATTTAGAACAATGCATGTACTAACCAAATAATATACCCACGATTTAAGTGCTCCACCCCTAACTGATAAAAAAAATATTTTCACCACCCTGTAATTCATATCTCCTAAACCAACGAGCAGACCTCCACGAAACTATACATTTATTTAGAACATTGCATGTACTAACCAAATAATATACCCACGATTTAAGTGCTCCACCCCTAACTGATAAAAAAAATATTTTCACCACCCCGTAATTCATATCTCCTAAACCAACGAGCAGACCTCCACGAAACTATACATTTATTTAGAACAATGCATGTACTAACCAAATAATATACCCACGATTTAAGTGCTCCACCCCTAACTGATAAAAAAAATATTTCCACCACCCTGTACTTCATATCTTCTAAACCAACGAGCAGACCTCCACGAAACTATACATTTATTTAGAACAATGCATGTACTAACCAAATAATATACCCACGATTTAAGTGCTCCACCCCTAACTGATAAAAAAAATATTTCCACCACCCTGTACTTCATATCTTCTAAACCAACGAGCAGACCTCCACGAAACTATACATTTATTTAGAACATTGCATGTACTGACCAAATTTTATACACACGATTTAGGTGCTCCACCCCTAACTGATAAAAAAAATATTTCCACCACCCTGTACTTCATATCTTCTAAACCAACGAGCAGACCTCCACGAAACTATACATTTATTTAGAACATTGCAAGTACTGACCAAATTTTATACACACGATTTAAGTGCTCCACCCCTAACTGTTAAAATATTTTCAGCACCCTGTTCTTCATTTCTTCTAAACCAACGAGCAGACCTTCACGAAACTACACATTTATTTAGAACATTGCATGTACTGACCAAATTTTATACCCACGATTTAAGTGCTCCACCCCTAACTGTTAAAATATTTTCAGCACCCTGTTCTTCATTTCTTCTAAACCAACGAGCAGACCTTCACGAAACTATACATTTATTTAGATCATTGCATGTACTGACCAAATTTTATACACACCATTTAAGTGCTCCACCCCTAACTGTTAAAATATTTTCAGCACCCTGTTCTTCATTTCTTCTAAACCAACGAGCAGACCTCCACGAAACTATACATTTATTTAGATCATTGCATGTACTGACCAAATTTTATACACACGATTTAAGTGCTCCACCCCTAACTGTTAAAATATTTTCAGCACCCTGTTCTTCATTTCTTCTAAACCAACGAGCAGACCTTCACGAAACTACACATTTATTTAGAACATTGCATGTACTGACCAAATTTTATACCCACGATTTAAGTGCTCCACCCCTAACTGTTAAAATATTTTCAGCACCCTGTTCTTCATTTCTTCTAAACCAACGAGCAGACCTTCACGAAACTATACATTTATTTAGATCATTGCATGTACTGACCAAATTTTATACACACCATTTAAGTGCTCCACCCCTAACTGTTAAAATATTTTCAGCACCCTGTTCTTCATTTCTTCTAAACCAACGAGCAGACCTCCACGAAACTATACATTTATTTAGATCATTGCATGTACTGACCAAATTTTATACACACGATTAAAGTGCTCCACCCCTAACTGATAAAAAAAATATTTCCACCACCCTGTACTTCATATCTTCTAAACCAACGAGCAGACCTCCACGAAACTATACATTTATTTAGAACATTGCATGTACTGACCAAATTTTATACACACGATTTAAGTGCTCCACCCCTAACTGTTAAAATATTTTCAGCACCCTGTTCTTCATTTCTTCTAAACCAACGAGCAGACCTTCACGAAACTACACATTTATTTAGAACATTGCATGTACTGACCAAATTTTATACCCACGATTTAAGTGCTCCACCCCTAACTGTTAAAATATTTTCAGCACCCTGTTCTTCATTTCTTCTAAACCAACGAGCAGACCTCCACGAAACTATACATTTATTTAGATCATTGCATGTACTGACCAAATTTTATACACACCATTTAAGTGCTCCACCCCTAACTGTTAAAATATTTTCAGCACCCTGTTCTTCATTTCTTCTAAACCAACGAGCAGACCTCCACGAAACTATACATTTATTTAGATCATTGCATGTACTGACCAAATTTTATACACACGATTAAAGTGCTCCACCCCTAACTGATAAAAAAAATATTTCCACCACCCTGTACTTCATATCTTCTAAACCAACGAGCAGACCTCCACGAAACTATACATTTATTTAGATCATTGCATGTACTGACCAAATTTTATACACACGATTTAAGTGCTCCAACCCTAACTGATAAAAAAAATATTTCCACCACCCTGTACTTCATATCTTCTAAACCAACAAGCAGACCTCCACGAAACTATACATTTATTTAGAACATTGCATGTACTGACCAAATTTTATACACACGATTTAAGTGCTCCACCCCTAACTGTTAAAATATTTCCACCACCCTATACTTCATATCTTCTAAACCAACGAGCAGACCTCCACGAAACTATACATTTATTTAGATCATTGCATGTACTGACCAAATTTTATACACACGATTTAAGTGCTCCGCCCCTAACTGTTAAAATATTTTCAGCACCCTGTTCTTCATTTCTTCTAAACCAACGAGCAGACCTCCACGAAACTATACATTTATTTAGATCATTGCATGTACTGACCAAATTTTATACACACGATTAAAGTGCTCCACCCCTAACTGATAAAAAAAATATTTCCACCACCCTGTACTTCATATCTTCTAAACCAACGAGCAGACCTCCACGAAACTATACATTTATTTAGATCATTGCATGTACTGACCAAATTTTATACACACCATTTAAGTGCTCCACCCCTAACTGTTAAAATATTTTCAGCACCCTGTTCTTCATTTCTTCTAAAACAACGAGCAGACCTCCACGAAACTATACATTTATTTAGATCATTGCATGTACTGACCAAATTTTATACACACGATTAAAGTGCTCCACCCCTAACTGATAAAAAAAATATTTCCACCACCCTGTACTTCATATCTTCTAAACCAACGAGCAGACCTCCACGAAACTATACATTTATTTAGAACATTGCATGTACTGACCAAATTTTATACACACGATTTAAGTGCTCCACCCCTAACTGTTAAAATATTTTCAGCACCCTGTTCTTCATTTCTTCTAAACCAACGAGCAGACCTTCACGAAACTACACATTTATTTAGAACATTGCATGTACTGACCAAATTTTATACACACCATTTAAGTGCTCCACCCCTAACTGTTAAAATATTTTCAGCACCCTGTTCTTCATTTCTTCTAAACCAACGAGCAGACCTCCACGAAACTATACATTTATTTAGATCATTGCATGTACTGACCAAATTTTATACCCACGATTTAAGTGCTCCACCCCTAACTGTTAAAATATTTTCAGCACCCTGTTCTTCATTTCTTCTAAACCAACGAGCAGACCTTCACGAAACTACACATTTATTTAGAACATTGCATGTACTGACCAAATTTTATACCCACGATTTAAGTGCTCCACCCCTAACTGTTAAAATATTTTCAGCACCCTGTTCTTCATTTCTTCTAAACCAACGAGCAGACCTTCACGAAACTACACATTTATTTAGAACATTGCATGTACTGACCAAATTTTATACACACGATTTAAGTGCTCCACCCCTAACTGTTAAAATATTTTCAGCACCCTGTTCTTCATTTCTTCTAAACCAACGAGCAGACCTTCACGAAACTACACATTTATTTAGAACATTGCATGTACTGACCAAATTTTATACCCACGATTTAAGTGCTCCACCCCTAACTGTTAAAATATTTTCAGCACCCTGTTCTTCATTTCTTCTAAACCAACGAGCAGACCTCCACGAAACTATACATTTATTTAGATCATTGCATGTACTGACCAAATTTTATACACACCATTTAAGTGCTCCACCCCTAACTGTTAAAATATTTTCAGCACCCTGTTCTTCATTTCTTCTAAACCAACGAGCAGACCTCCACGAAACTATACATTTATTTAGATCATTGCATGTACTGACCAAATTTTATACACACGATTAAAGTGCTCCACCCCTAACTGATAAAAAAAATATTTCCACCACCCTGTACTTCATATCTTCTAAACCAACGAGCAGACCTCCACGAAACTATACATTTATTTAGAAAATTGCATGTACTGACCAATATTTATACCCACGATTTAAGTGCTCCACCCCTAACTGTTACAATATTTTCAGCACCCTGTTCTTCATTTCTTCTAAACCAACGAGCAGACCTTCACGAAACTATACATTAATTGAGAACATTGCATGTACTGACCAAATAATATACCCACGATTTAAGTGCTCCACCCCTAACTGATAAAAAAAATATTTCCACCACCCTGTACTTCATATCTTCTAAACCAACGAGCAGACCTTCACGAAACTATACATTCATTTAGAACATTGCATGTACTGACCAAATAATATACCCACGATTTAAGTGCTCCACCCCTAACTGATAAAAAAAAATATTTCAATCTCCCTGTTCTTAATTTCTTCTAAACCAACGAGCAGACCTCCACGAAACTATACATTTATTTAGAAAATTGCATGTACTGACCAATATTTATACCCACGATTTAAGTGCTCCACCCCTAACTGTTAAAATATTTTCAGCACCCTGTTCTTAATTTCTTCTAAACCAACGAGCAGACCTCCACGAAACTATACATTTATTTAGAAAATTGCATGTACTGACCAATATTTATACCCACGATTTAAGTGCTCCCCCCCTAACTGTTACAATATTTTCAGCACCCTGTTCTTCATTTCTTCTAAACCAACAAGCAGACCTTCACGAAACTATACATTTATTTAGAACATTGCATGTACTGACCAAATAATATACCCACGATTTAAGTGCTCCACCCCTAACTGATAGAAAAAATATTTCCACCACCCTGTACTTCATATCTTCTAAACCAACGAGCAGACCTTCACGAAACTATACATTTATTTAGAACATTGCATGTACTGACCAAATAATATACCCACGATTTAAGTGCTCCACCCCTAACTGATAAAAAAAATATTTCCACCTCCCTGTTCTTCATTTCTTCTAAACCAACGAGCAGACCTCCACGAAACTATACATTTATTTAGAGCATTGCATGTACTAACCAAATAATATATCTTTGAATTAAGTGCTCCTCCCCTAACTGATAAAAAAACATATGTGGAACACCCTGTATTTTATATCCCCTAAAAGAACGAGCAGACCTACACGAAACTGCACATTTATTTAGAGTATTGCATGTACTAACCATATAATATACTTAACCCCTAACTAACAAAAAAAAACAAATTTTGAACGCCATGTGTTTAATATCTTCCAGGCGAACGAGCAGACCTCAACAAAACTATACCCACACTTAGCTTTTACTAATGATGTATTAGATTCCCAATTTTGGTGTTCTACACCAACTTATTTTTATTAAGTATCTTGCAATAAACGTTTTATTTCTACATCTTGTTAGCTTTAACATTTTAGAAATCGTATATCCCTATGTAACAGCAATATTTTGCCCATTTAAATGTATTTCGATCCGTTATTCTGTTAAATTATGTGTGATATTTTTACATTATTTAATTTGTTTCTAAATTCTGGGTTTACAAGTGTATTTATTATAAGTGACCTTTCAGTTGTTAGTTTTTAGTTTAAATTGTAGTTAAACAAAAGCAATTTAAATTGAACTTAACCCTCCGTCTACCGCATAAAAAACTTTCAATAACTACCGCTCGGGGCCATTGGACCCATGTGCCTTAAATGGTGTTTTTCTATAAATACATTAGAAACAACCTTACTTATTGCCGAAAGCAATAAATAAATTCAATAAAACGAAATATAGCCTGAATATATCAATATTCAACCTGTTCGTAACACTGCAAGCAAAATTAAGTCTTACTAAGACTATAAACAAATAGCTTATTAAAACAACTACTTCCCTGGCTAGTGTCACGTCGGATATTGAATGATACAAAAGAAATTTGCGTTATTACGAGTACCATGTACTTAGCGAAATAATATTGGTTTGACATCGTTTATTTCTACTCACAGGACTAACTTGAAAATTAAACTAAATTGAATTTGAAAACTTTAAGCCATAAAACTGAACCCTAAAATATGTAAAAATTAAGTAAATAGCCATCTGCAGCCCCGTTTCTCTCATTAGTGCAGCTTCGCGACTAAATTGAATGTTAAAGAATAAAATACACTTACGTGAATGGAAGGTTTGAACGAGTTTTATACCTGAGTTTTAGGTAATTAGTGAAAGTACAGATGTGAAGAAATAAATGATCTTGTTTTCAGTTGGAAAACCGAATACACGATTTAAATAATAAACAAATTAGAAACAACCTTACTTGTTGCAGAAAGCATTAAATTAATTTAATAAAACGAAATATTCCATAATCTCCATAATTTTTATTTGGTATATTTTAGTTATATTTAATTGAAACAGTTTTTACATAATGTTACAGAATGTTCTCCGCATACATTTTGATTACATTTATAGCACGCTGTTTTAGTGTTTCGATCTTTTTTAGCAATGCATAAGCTGCATCGTTTTTTTTTCGGAGGTTCATATGCTGTGCTTATGCTTGGTATTGGTTCTTCAAAATTTTCATTATATTGCGCTATCTAACTTTTTAACGTAACTTTTTGCAACAATTTCTTTTGAGAGATGACCACACAATGTATGCATTCATGACGCTTATATCAATAAAATTGTAAAAAATGGTCATCCTTTTTACGCAATATGTCCTTGTCATTTGATCCATAGTGTCGACCCCAGCTTAAGTTCTGTTATAGTCCAGAATTATTTCAGATTTCTTCTTGGATCCGTTATCGATTTGCTTGTTATTATGTAATGTACTAAGTAATGTTACAACTTTTCCTCTTTTTGGGCAGTATGAAATTATTATTTTATCGCTTTGAAAACCAAATAATGTGGAAAGGATTTCACGGTTCTTGGGATTTGTAAAACAACTGGGCAAATCCAAATTCCAACTTAATTAGTAAATGAGCTATTGAAGACGGGAGGTGAAATGCAGGACCCTGTATATTGAACTCTACGATTTAAATTTATAGAAAATAAACCTTAACGGACACCATCATACCGGTATCTCCTAGTAATCATAACCAAATAAAACTAGGTACATTCTATTTCTACCTTCCTAGACTAATTCCACAAACTTAATATGTTGAAGAAAATAACAGTGATAATACCAACAAACAGTAACTCTAGGGACCCTATGTGTTTACACTTTTGCCGATAGAAATTCGGGAATGTAGTGTTTTCAATATTCGTTCAGGTCCCTATTTGTCAAAATATTGAAAATTTAATTTGTGAATTTCGTGAAGCTGTTGATTTAGAAATATTAGAATTTCTATCAGGGAAAGTCATATTTAACATATTGCACACATCTTGTAGACATGTTTGCCAATCTCCAAAACCAAACACCATTAACAACGCAACTCTTTCATGTTCAGTTAGTTCACCTACAATTGAACGGCAATTTTAATATTTCAAATGGAAACTATCTGTTAGTTACAGAAAACATAAAAACACGAAGTTGTTTCATCAGAGACCCGTGGAAAAACATGAAAAAGTCCAATTCACTATGGAATTATTTTATTTAATATTTAAAAAACCACATGTCGAACACCCACAAAACCCTATATTATTGTAATTGTTAAAAAGATTGTTTTAAAATGTAAAAACATACAGGGTAATTTATTTAAAAAACTTAAATGTCATATCTCGAAAAATAGGGTACCTGTTTAAAAAAATTGTACGTCACTGAACAGAATAAACAAGACCATAAACATTTATTTGAAGAGTAATTAAAAAGAAACAGACGTTTAGCCAGAAATCAGGTGTTCCGACAAATTTGCCCATTTGTGCGTGTTTCTTAAAAATGATATAACATCGGAATAAACTTATAATTTGTGAAACATACCAATTGATTTTTATTATGAGTATTACATAGACAATATATTTTCAAAAATAGCTATTTCACACTTGTTTGTACTCCTTAAGTACAACCCATAAATAAAATCAAAACTCATACAAAGAAATATAAAAAAATGGTGATGTGGCCATCATGTTACTTTCTCCGACTTGATGGTATCATTTATATTTACGCTTCCATGGTTTATTTTCAATTTAAATCATATTTTAAGTGTGCATCGAACGTTTCGTAGACTCAGATAAAACTGACGTTTAAAACGTCAAAATTATGAAAGATGGAAAAATGTACTTCAAATTAAAAAACTCAGTTTACTCAAAAACTAAAGAGATTTCGAAAAAAACTTATTCTTCATAAATTGTTCATTTTGGCATTCTCTACAATTATTATTAACATAAGTTTGCTGTAACTATTAGCGTTTCATAATTGTATACCAAAAATGAAAAAAAAGAAAATAATTTTTTTTCTCGAATAACAATGATTTTATGAAAAATGTTTTCAAACAAAATAATTGAATTTCTTTATTGTCTTCAATATCTGTTAAAATGTTTTTGTGATATTTTTCATATTTAAGAAAATATTGGCAAAAAACAAAAAACAGTTAAGGTAAACACCCACTTCCGGTGTACGAAATTTTACCAAAAGCTTTTCAGTTCTTCGGATTATCAAATAAAACTTATGTTCAAAGTTTCATTTCAATTCGTCTATTAGTTTTTGAGATACAGCGCGCACAGACACACACACACACACACAGACACACACACACACACACACACACACACACACAGACACAAAAAAAAAATTTCCAGAAATTGTTGAAATGGCATCTAGGGACCCCAAAACGGATATTTCCGTAAAAAAAAATTTTGAAAAAAAAATCACGATCACAATACTTTCTCGTACTTCGTAACGGAGAAAGTAAAAAATAGAGGGATAAGTACAATATCTGGATCTAATTAATGAGTTCAATAATTCTCTCACAAATTCGACAGAATCACTTTTTATTGCTATTTTAAATAAAGTTAATTCGGAATACCGATGTCTTGCCATTTAATCGTAATTTATCATTAGAGAATTATTATTAAAACCTCTTAAATTTAATTTTTGCAATAATCCTAATAGCTTGCACCTAAGTGCGACACATGTTTTAGGCATGCATTTGATCATATAAAAACGATTTCAATCAGATAAATTCGACTTTATGCATTGTTTTTGAAAAAATTGAAATTTCATTCAATAAATAAATTAAATTTAATTTTTGCAATGATCCTAATGGCTTGCACCTAAGTGCGACACATGTTTTCGGCATTCATTTGATCATATAAACACGATTTTAGTCAAATAAATCCAACTTTATGCATTGTTATTGAAAAAATTGAAATTTCATTTAATAAATAAAATTTATTTAATTTTTGCAATGATCCTAATAGCTTGCACCTAAGTGTGACACATGTTTTCGGCATGCATTTGATCATTTAAAAACGATTTCAATCAAATTAATTCGACTTTATGCATTATTTTTGAAAAAATTGACATTTCATTCAATAAATAAAATAAATTTAATTTTTGCAATGATCCTAATAGCTTGCACCTAAGTGTGACACATGTTTTCGGCATGCATTTGATCATATAAACACGATTTCAATCAAATATATCCAACTTTATGCATTGTTATTGAAAAAATTAAAATTTTATTTAATAAATAAAATTAACTTAATTTTCGCAATGATCCTAAAAACTTGCACCTAAGTGTGACACAACCCGTAAGCCAACTCATAGAACTATAAAAAACATCCGAATGGAAAAGAAATGGATAAGCCCCACTTATTAGTATTAAGTATTGGGCGTCGTAATTTATTTACATATTGATTCGTTGCACATGTTTTGAGGTGGTATTTATGTCCAAAAATATAGTTCTTATTAAATAAATAATAATTCACTTACCATTAATGTAACCGGATTCTAAATCATTGCTTATAAAATGATTGCACAACATCTCACGGGTGTTTGTTTTATAATTTACTTACAAAAAATATCTTGCCAAAGACCTGGTTTAAAAATATTGTAATGTCTATTAGAAATTGTTCCATTGCGAAGTTTCTTCTTCTTTGATTTTGTGATAATTAAATCAAAGAAATCAGTTTTTGAAATTATTACTTTATATTATCTTTGGAAATCATCATCTACTGATATGTCACTGCAGCATGACGACACACTTTCCACACTAAAACTATCAGAGACTCTCATATTATTTTTTTCTCGCAACGCCCAAAAGTTCACAGATTTTGTCACGAATGTTATACTTGTTGCAAGTAACTATGGAATTAAGCGAACTTTTAGCCATAACTTTATTTAGTTTATGCGAAATTATCGTCCATATCTTACTATTTTTCGAAACAATTTGTCCTTTTTCCGAAACAATGCCTTTTTTAAACTTAATGCTCGTTGGTTTAAGATATATAAAGCACTGGGTATTGAAATTATTTTTTTTAACAGTTAGGGGCCCCACTTAAATCGTGGGTATATTATTTGGTTAGTAAATGCCATGTTCTAAATAAATGTATAGTTTCGTGGAGGTCTGCTCGTTGGTTTAGGAGATATGCATTACAGGGTGGTGAAAATATTTTTTTTATCAGTTAGGGGTGAAGCACTTAAATCGTGGGTATATTATTTAGTCAGTACATGCAATGTTCTAAATAAATGTATAGTTTCATGGAGGTCTGCTCGTTCGTTTAGGAGATATGAAACACAGGGTGCAGAATATTTTTTTTTCTTAGCTAAGGGGTGGAGCACTAAAATCAGGAATAGAGCACTTAATTAGCCCTTAATTATGTGGTACAGAAATACGTTCCAAATCTCGAATTGCGGATGTTGCCTTGCTAGCTTAACGTTAAGGTAGCAATGTTGTGATTTTCATCCTAAGGGGTTGAGCACTAAAATCGGGAATAGGGCATTAAATTAGCCCTTAAAGAGCCCTTAATTCAGGTATACTTTTAAGTGGGTTCTGCCCATACGGCCCTGCTATCCTAACAGACGTTGTCCAATTTCATGAAGTAAAACTGTAAAAATACTTTTTTCATTGTCGGGGCAAAATGTCTTGTTGTAACACCATGGTTCTTCTTCATCTAAATGTATTTCAACGTGCTGTTGATCGAAAAAACGCATGCCCTAAAACATCTAAATCCAAACGACATAATTCACGATTGTTACACTTTACAAATTTATGTCGTTTTAGTTGAAACGAAATGATTAAATTTGTATTGTATTTATCCTGCACAAATTCCAAATTGGAATGTTTTTCCCAAACTTTAAATGCTTCTTCAGTTATTTCAATATCTTTGACAGTTTCCCTCATGAAATTCCATGAAATCTTAGTTGAATTCCATCTTTGCCAAATTCCACCGAGGGTGTAACAGTTAAGTTGAACATCTGAAGTACCACATCAAGGGGTTTCCATGAAAATTACAGTATGATTACTCAATTTTTCATCGATTTGAAGATTGTAATTCTCTTGAAATTGTTCAAGTGCATCCTTAAATGTAGGGTTTTGTTCATTTGTAAAATCTTCCGTCCCATTGATATAACCGTATCTATACAAATACTTAACGGCATCTTTAAATTCGAAAGAATTAATAACACCAATTGATACTGTTACAATTAATGCACAGCGAAAGAATAGGTCAAACATTGTTGTTGTGTGGAAAGTCAATGAAAACTAAATTATTTTTTCATACCAAGCTATATTTATACAAAAAATAAAATTATAAAACATTTGATTTTTCTATCCAACTATTTTGAGATTTATCCAGTCCGGATAAACCTTGTTCTTTTTTCTTTTCAAAACTTTCTCCACTTGATAAACGTCGGGATGTTTAGCCTTTTCAAGTTCTTCGGCATAAAATGCTCCAGTAATGGGTTGACCATTTGTATCTTCCAGAAGATAGACAGTCGGATTACTTATCTTAATGGATTTAATTTTAAATAACTCAGTCGACCAGTTTGATGTATATCCCTTATCAAAGAGGGCCTTTTGTTTACTAATACGAACAACATCGCCTCTGTTAAAAGTCCTCCTTCCGGCGATTTTGAAATGAGAGTAAACCGTTTTTAATAATTGTTGTTCTTTATCCTTCGTTACGTCACAAGGTCGTATTCCTGTAGTACTATGTTTCCGTTTGTTGTAAGCGTCAGTTATGTCTTCCAGAACATCTATCCACTGATACTTCCCACGCAGGCTGAATGCACGATAAAGCTTTTCCTTTAATGTTAGAATCACTCAGTCTGCCATGGATGCTTTAATTAGCGTGTACGTAGAATAGTGATTTACACCATGTTTTTTCAATAAAGCTGTACATTGACTGTTATAAAATTCCTTTCCCTGATCTGTCTGTAAATTTTTAGGGGTTCGATCATCCTTAAGAAATACAGCTTTAAATGCAGCACTCACACTAGCACCTGTTTTATCCTTTAAGGGTGCGGCCCATAGTTACTTTGAAAAACAATCAATTACCACCAATATGAATGTATGTCGTTTATTTTATCTTGCATAGAGGCCATACTCAGCTAAGTCAGCTTGCCACAAATCATCTAATCCTTTAATAATTGTTCGTCTTCGAGGGAAATTAATACGTGCAAGCTTGTAGAAATCATTTACGACATCAGCTTTAATTTTACTCATTACACTTCAGGCTCATCGTCCTCTGAATATCTATCTCCTAACTGACGACTAATAAAGTCGGCGGTTCCTGCCAAATCCAGTTTTGGAAGTTTTGGATCCTTGGATCTCTTACTGACCTTAATGGTGCTGGACTAATTTTCTCAGGAATACAATTCCCGGTATTATCTTGTTCTAACTGATTAAGTTTTTTTTGAATACTATTTAGAACACCATTTATATTTTTGTACAGATGAAACCTTGCGTCAATCATTTCAGGAATTCGCGTTTGCAAAAGTATTTTATATTCCCGAAGTTCTTGAAACACATTGGAAGTACTCACGGTATTCTTGGTTGTATTTTCTTGTGTAGAGCGAAGATTTACTTGAAGTTCTTCTAATTTACTTTTTACATTTTTAATTGTTAAATGCATTCGCTTTTGATTACCACTCACTGTATTCGAGAGGTTATTAAACAGTTTAATGGTTTTTACATCTGATTCGTTTTTAGCATTTTGCGTATTTTTCTTAACACATTGCTTTGTAGCAACATCGTCCGAATCTTTTGGATCCAGCACATGTTTTAGTCTTTTTTTTTCCAGGTTAAAATGACCATCTGGGGTTAGAGAAAATCCAATTCCTGGAGGTCCTCTTGGTAAACCCGAGTGGTGCTGCTCTCCCATAGAAAAGCGTCCAAACTTGTCGACGCTCATTATACAAATGAAATTAGATAATAATATTAGCTTATTTTAATTCCTCTTCAATTGATGCGATCTCGTTTCCATGGGAATTATTACCAGCTTTTCTGGATGCATGAAGTAACCACAGGCGTTCAACCAATTCACTAGGATCATCCCAATATCTGTAACGATGAGGCTTTTCATCAACATGCATCTTTGAATCGAATCCTTGACCTTGAGGAGGTTTCTTTGATACTCCAGGACGTGGAATAGACGATTTCGCTGATGGCGATTGATCCAGCAGAGGCTTTATGATTGTTCTATATTTATTAGAGGGATTTCCCCTGATCTGTTTCGAGGGGTCACAATTCGTTCTCTTCAGGATATCAATATATTTTATTTTATCATCATCTCTGTAAGCCATAGGATCATTTCTGAAGAGCAATTCATATAAATCCACTGTGCCCTTATAACGAATTTTATCAATTATTAAATCATCTCCATCTAGATCGATATCTATCAGATCGATTTGATGCTTAGCATTTTCAGGATTGAAATGTAAACCGAAGACGTTGTCAAAATCATTACCGCCTGCGCCTATTAATTCCTCGATATATTGTCTGGGAAGGGGTCCAAATTGTTCTAAGTACTGATTTATCAATTCAGGATCTGGCTCCTGAACGGGGGTATCATTAATGAATGATGATGATGGCTCTTCGGGATCACGTTAAAAAAACTTCTTCATTTTCCAAAAATTCCGGCGGTTTAGGTATGGGTATCTCTGACTTTCTCTTTCTCGGAGGCGTGTGCATAGTGTACTTCATTAGGTGTAGATACTTTCTTTGAAAACAAAATCCGGTTTCACTATTGATAAATCCGATGAGCCAGGCTCTTGAGCTTTAACGATTGATTTTAACGGATCCGTGGTTGGCTTGTCTTCAACCTCTCTTAATTTTCAGTGCGATTTAATTTTGAAGCCAATGACTTATTTCTAATAGCTTTTTGAACTGCTATTATTCTCCTTTTAAGATCAGCTATTTTTGGTTGGATTCAAAACAGGTAGCTATTATTTAGAAACAGGTAGCTGTGCTGTATATCATACCTGTTTTGGTACTAACAGAAATATTTGTTACTCCATTACTATATACTCATCCAGCCCTTTTCTGTATCGCCCTTTTGTGATGTCTGAATCTTTGTCAATTGCTAGAAAACCATACTTTTCCTTCCAACTGTAACAAATGAATTTGTTACGTTGCGGGATAGGCTCGAAATGTTTGAGCAAACGGTAAAATTAGAATGATAATTTCTGCATCCTAGTGACATCTCGTGCGGAATAGGTGAAACTGACGCTGGGATTTCTATGCATAAGTGTAACTATCTACTTGAGCCGGAGTGGTGCTGTGAGTTTTTTGCGAAGAGAGGTTTCCTCAGGGCGTCTGTGATGAGCCTAAAGTTGTGAATTTTAAAGAGAGACACCCTCTTCAAGCGTGCGGCATAATGGAAGAAAAGAAACCATAATTTATGACGTGTTATTGAGGGTTCGTCAGGGTTGTTTACATGCGTCCATACATTATAAGAAGGATGAACAGGCGAGACGTTTTCGTAAACTGGTATCAAGTTAACGTGGACTAATACCCAATGATACAATGCGCCAATCCTCGAGCCGTATTCCTCTCCTGCACCAATGACAAAAATTCTATTTGAATGAATCTCGTTTTCCCAAAATCCACTTGAGATTATACTATTTTTGATTACTATTTTAACCCCTTTATCACAAATGCAAATTACTGATTTATTGGGGCTATTGTTAGGCCGAACTATTAAAAAAAAACATATTTAGAAAAAAATATATTTACCTATGCTATTGTTAAAATCGGGAATATTAAACTGAGCTAGTGTTGTATTTTATATTGTATATGGTAGATGCTATATTTAAAGGGGCATACATAGGTCAATTTGGTTATAAATTTAATATATAAAGTAATTTGATTAGGGCCAGAATGAATGTAATTGTAATAGGACAACAACCATAATATGTGTACATATCGAGTATTTGATTCATTGTTGAAGTATTTTTAATCGCTGAGCCACAGAAATAGCAGCAACAATGTTTTATTTGTTAATAGAAATTTGATGATTGTTTAGAAGAATCAGTTGACTTAGATCATGATTTAAATCTATTGACTTAAATCGTCACATGCATACATAAATACCTGAAAAGTCCACGCCAATCCAGGGTCCCATAATTAAAGACCGATTAATGGTTACCTTTGAGTATTTTTCGAAGCAATAGATTGAAATGCGATACCGCAGTTTGCCATTGTGAATTTTTATTCACAATGGCAAACTTCGCAGTTCGATAGCGATGCCCCCATTTTCAGACGGTTGTAAAAAAAAACATATTTTCAATATTGTGGTTATCTTAAACTCGTTACGTTATAGATATTCTGGTTATAATTATGTTAGTGCTTATTTCACTTTTACGGATGAAGGACCAATTTGCAACTTGTGCAAATAAAATAGATTTACGATATTACAACTATATTCAAACGTAACACAAATTTTGCTTATTATACAAAGTAGTTGTCGCGGCCGTGTTGTCTGTTCGATATTACTTGATCGACTCCGTGTTTCGCCCGTTTTCTTCTGGACCTCCTTGGGGTTGTGGGGGCGAGGGTGGTGATTATGCAGACCGTTCGGGCTGATCGGGCCGAGCCTGGCAGCCAGATGTTTTCATGCTTTCCGGATTCTTTTACGCACTTTCACCAATAGACAATACATTCCCTTAACCGGCTTCGACAGATTTGAGGACCGCTTCGCCGAACGGGCCCTGTCCTAATTGTGTTTTTATGTAAATGAGGGGGTGGTCAGGGTTGCGACGGGAACAAGTCGCAACATCCTCCCCCCGTTGAAAATTGATAAGTTTCAAAAGACAATAATGTAGCATAATCATACTAAACGGTATAACATAATAATAATCTTAATAATTTCCTAGTCTGACCAAAATGTAAAAAATCTTAATTACAAACTAGTGAAAACCCTAATCTATTTAAAATTCGATTATAAGATATACGTGATGTCCATTTTATGTTTCATTGTCTGTATTGAAGGGAAACGCGAATAGCTTTACGGTTGGACGCACAACACTATCACTGGCCGTTTTGACTGTTGCCGCCCGCACTATTTCATCTTTTCCGGGATGCACGTTCTGGACTCGTCCCATCTTCCAGTGGTTTGGTGGTACATTGTCCTCATGTATAAGGACAAACTGATTGACCTTTAGCGGTGTCCCTGTTCACTGTTTCCATTTTCGTCGACGCTGCAGCTCCTGGAGATATTCCTTTTTCCACCTTGACCAGAAATGCTGTTGCATGCGCTGGATTAGCTGCTAGCGAGAGAGCCTTCCGATTTTGACATGCTCCAGGTTTGGCTCCGGAAGCGCACGTAAATTTTCGCCGATTAAGAAATGGCCAGGGGTTAGGAAGGTAAGGTCGTTAGGGTCGTTTGACAGGGGGCATAAAGGTCTAGAGTTTAGTATGGATTCAATCTGTGTGAGTAAGGTTGTGAACTCTTTGTCTCTTAAACTTGCATTACCGACAGTTTTATACAAAATCCGCTTTGTTGATTTAATGCCTGCTTCCCAGAGCCCGCCGAAGTGCGGAGCTCTAGGTGGTATGAAATGCCATTGAATTCCCTCTGTGCTTATACCAGATTTAATTTCGTTTTGTTCTTCTTCCAAAAATGTATATAGTTTCTTTAATTCATTATTTGCGCCTATGAATGTCGTGGCATTATCACTGTAGAGGTCTGTGATCATGCCTCGACGAGAAATAAATCTGCGGAGTGCAGCCAAAAACGATTCCGTGGTAAGGTCGCTTACAACCTCTATATGCACTGCCTTTGTAGACATGCATACGAACAACGCAATATACCTTTTTATCAATTTTGCTGTTTTTCTTGTACCCTCTTTTATACGAAAAGGACCCCCATAATCTATTCCTGTTTTGATAAACGGCCTAAGTTGTTCAGTCCGAAAATCTGGTAAATTAGCCATCATTGGCTTTGTGCACGGTGGTTTTGCTTTAAAGCAAGTAACACATTGTCTTATTACCTTCTGCACGGCACGTTTTCCTGATAATGGCCAGAATTTTGTTCTAATTGCCGCCAACTTTCCCTGCGGCCCTATATGCATATTTTTATTGTGATAATGTCTAATAATTAAATATGTGTAATTATTTTTTGGTAGAATGATTGGATACTTCGAATCGTATATTAGTTTAGAGTATCGAAGCCTCCCACCTACGCGAATAATTCCTGATGCATCAATAAAGGGATTTAATTGCATTATGTTGTCAACAGTCTCGTTTGATTTAACTTGATGAATTTCTTTACTAAATGCACTTGATTGGACGGCTTTTATTATTAGAGTTTCTCCTTTGTTAATTTCCTCTACACTTAGTTCTCCTTTAATTTTATTTTCTTTGTGTGTACAATTGTAAATAAAGCGTTTTATCCATGCTGTTACACGTATTAATGTAATTAAACTAGAATATTTATTTAACCAATCAAGCGGTGGGTTGTCATTAATTTTAGTAAATGTCAAAACTTTAAATTCTGCATGTTCATTACTAAATTGAGGAATAAACGTTTCAGGTATATCAGTGTTTTTCAAAAAATCAGGCCCATGCCACCATAAATTATTGTTTATAAGTGCGGATGGTAAACATCCACGTGATATATTGTCGGCTGGGTTATTTTCAGAACACACATAATGCCATTCAGAAATAATTGCTAGTCGTTGTATATCATGAACACGGTGCGATACGAATTGCTTGAATTTATATGGCTCAGAATTTAGCCAAGAAAGTACGATTGTGGAGTCGGTATAATAAAAACATTTAACATTTTTCTCAATCAATGCAACCTTTACTCGATTAACCAGGTTAGCGGTTAAAAGGGCTGCGCATAATTCTAACCGGGGTATCGTAATTGTCTTTAGTGGTGCAACTCTAGATTTTGCACAAATCAATTTACAAGATGTTGATCCGTTTGTACTGATTGATTTAATGTACACAGCCGCTCCGTAAGCAGCTAAACTAGCGTCACCGAATGCGTGAATCTCAATTGTATCATTTGGTGACGTTTTGACTTTACGTTCAATAGTGACCGATTCCATCGAATTTAATTCTGCACGTAATTGCAACCATGAGTTTAATATATTTTGCGGCACTTGTTCGTCCCATTTTATACCTAATTTCCATATTTCCTGTAAAATAAGTTTTGCCTTTATTATTACCGGTCCTAGCAATCCCAACGGATCAAAATATTTTGATATCTCTGACAGTATTGTTCTTTTAGTGATTGAATTGACGTTAAAACAAAATGAGTTGTATTCAATGGTATCCTTACTTGGATTACAGTGAACCCCGAGAGCTTTTATTTGCTCAGATAAATTTAAAACGTGATTTGTAAATTCATCGTTCTGAAAATCATTAATTATGTTAATATTATTCGAACCCCATTTACGCAATAGGAACCCCCCTTTCGCAAGTGTTTCGGACAGTCCATCACGTAATTGTCGCGCTTCTTTTATTGTGGGTGCACCTGTTAAGATGTCGTCCATGTAAAAATCTTTACAAATTGTTCGAGAAATTAAACAATTTGTGGCTTCCTTTGCCAATTCGTGTAAACAACGAACTGCCAAGTAGTGTGCACAGCATGTGCCGTACGTAACGGTATTTAATTCGTAAACTTGTATTGGCGAATCTGGTTTTTGACGCCACAAAATTTTTTGATATTTTTTATCTGCCTCTCTGACTTCAATTTGACGGAACATCATTTTTACATCAGCGGTAATCACATATTCGTGAATACGGAATCTAATAAGTATATCGAATCATTCATCTTGTATAACTGGCCCTACCAGTAATAAATCTAATGCTACTTTGTTGTTTGCCTTGGCACTAGCGTCAAATACTACGCGTAATTTTGTTGTGAGACTAGAATTTTTCAATACCGCATGGTGCGGTAAAAAATATCCATCGTTTGAGAAAGATACTCGTGTCATGTGACCCAACTGAATATATTCTTTCATAAATGAAACATAATTTTTGTTTAATTCAGGATTTCTTTGGAGTTTATGTTCTGAATTTAATAACCATTTTCTAGCCATGGAGTATTACCTAATGTAGACGGGTCTGATTTCCACGGTAAAGCGACTATAAATCTACCATCTAAATCTCGTTTTGTAGTTTTTTCAAAATATTCTTCACAAAGAATTTCCTCGTTTGATTTAATTTCTTCCTTAGGTTCTGTATGTTCGACTTCCCAAAACCGTTTTATATTGGAATTTAGTTCAGATAGAGTGACTGTGTGACAACTGAATTCACTTTGTGGCTTGGTTTTAGGTACCTCTCCGCTGATGATCCAGCCTAACTCTGTATTTTGTAATTTTAAACCATTTTCATTAAGATTAATATATTCCGCCTTTACTACAAAGTTACAACACTTTACCCCAAGCAATAAATCAATATCAGCTGGTTTATGAAACTCAGGGTCTGCTAATTGCTAATTTTGAGGTAACTTAATTTGTTTAATATCGATTTTTTCAAGCGGGAGTTTCTGCGTAAGTTTATTCATAGAAAAACAGCGTATGTTTGACGAAAATTCACTATATTTTGAAGAAATATTGACATTAACATAATCTTGAGTATTGATCTTTTTATCGCCCACTCCCGAAAGGCCTTGCTCGGTTTTATATGCCTTTAAATTGACTTGTTTAATCAGTTTAACCGAAATTAAATTTACCTGTGAACCGGGGTCTAATAAGGCTCTTACTGTATAATTTTTGTTTCCAAGTTTGAGTGTTACTAAGCTAGTTGCTAATAAGATACTTCCGTCTTCAGCGTTGTTAACATGTAAACTACTGCTCGTTGATGGCTTTGGTTCATATTGATTTGACAGATTGTTAAAATGTAATAACGTATTATGGGCTTTGTTGCATGTTTTGCAGCGTTTAACTGATCTGCAATCAATAGCGTTGTGCCCTCCCTTCAAACAATTCCTGCATAATTTTTTGGATCGCACAATATCTGATATTTTTGAAACTTCTAATGATCTAAATTTATTGCAATTAAACAATAAATGATTTTGACCACATACGTGACAGGATAGTGAGTTATAGTCCGTTCTCCGGAATCTGACGGCTGTGGTCGTAAAAGAGGGTCGGAGTTCGGTAAGTAGTGGACGTAATATTTTTTATCTCAAACCAATCTTTGTTGAGAAGTACTGGTGTAAAAGTGCGTATACCAATCGGAGCGAAGGACAGTAATAAATGTATGGGATGCAATTAGACGAACCACCAATACCTTTTCTTTGAGGGTGCGTCGATCCTCAGGGCGGACCGACCGTTTTACGACCTCGGCCGCCACATTCCACCGAATATGCTATACCTTGACTGGCTTATGGATTACCTTTAAAGTGATCTATGTTACCATTATTAATAATAACTGATTCTAATGACTGCAGACGTTTTGATAAAAATAAACATAAGTCCTGTACATTCGGCATATCAGTATTATTTTGTCTGTTTTCCCATTCTATTCTGACCGATTCCGCACAACGCATGATAATTAAATTTACTAACCAGTCCTCAGAGTTGATAGGACGTTGCAATGCCTCGAGCGCATGAACGTTTTGAGAAATAATGTTAATAAAATCTCTGTAGTCACCAACCGATTCCCTTTTAATTTGCGGCAGGTTAAACAACGATTTAATGTGGTTATTTACAATTAATCTTTTATGTTCAACATTTTGTTTTAATAATTTTAATGCGTTTGCATAATTTTGTTCTGATAATTCCAAGCACTGAATCGTTTTTGCTGCTTGCCCCGTGAGTGCAGATTTAAGATATTGGAATTTTTGCAGATCAGATAATTTTGTATTGTCTCCTATTAATGAATTAAAGGTATCAATAAAGGAAAACCAGTCCTTATAGTTACCATGGAATGAAGGTAATTTAATATCAGGCAGTTTTACTTCATTTGTGTTAGACGATTCGTTTGATGAATTACTTGGATTGTTAATTAATTTGTTGACTCTGAGTTTAATTTCAGAGGCTGCCTTTAATAAACCTAAACCGAAATTAATTCTTAATCTTTCTGGGAATTCTTCGTCCTGACTTTCCGTTTCTTGTTTACGAAACGATTTTACTGAATTTAATACATCTTCAATTAATACTAACATTAATTCAGGATCAAAATTTTCCGTTTCTAAATCTCTTTTAACTGTAGCAATGTCGGATTCAATTATTTGACGTTGCTTATTTAATAGACGAAGAGCTCGCTCACTGTCTTTGGAAAGTTGAGGTTCTGTTGAGTTAGTCATGGTGATAGAAAAAAGGAAACAGTGGAAAGGCCTACCTTAATAGATTATTACGGCGCTTCTCCTGATTGAGTGATGTTCTGAGGGCGTCTGCGGCTTCCACGAACGCTGCTTCTCCCAGAAATCGAGACGACGGCTGGACAACGGTGTTACTTTGGTGCTGCGCGTATATGACAATTACTTGATTAAGTTTTACTGCACTGGTTTAGATCAAAAAACTCTTGATCATCCGGTTCGACGGACCAAAATGTTAGTGCTTATTTCACTTTTACGGATGAAGGACCAATTTGCAACTTGTGCAAATAAAATAGATTTACGATATTACAACTATATTCAAACGTAACACAAATTTTGCTTATTATACAAAGTAGTTGTCGCGGCCGTGTTGTCTGTTCGATATTACTTGATCGACTCCGTGTTTCGCCCGTTTGCTTCTGGACCTCCTTGGGGTTGTGGGGGCGAGGGTGGTGATTATGCAGACCGTTCGGGCTGATCGGGCCGAGCCTGGCAGCCAGATGTTTTCATGCTTTCCGGATTCTTTTACGCACTTTCACCAATAGACAATACATTCCCTTAACCGGCTTCGACAGATTTGAGGACCGCTTCGCCGAACGGGCCCTGTCCTAATTGTGTTTTTATGTAAATGAAGGGGTGGTCAGGGTTGCGACGGGAACAAGTCGCAACAAATTATGTTTTAATTATTATAGTTACCAACACTTTGGACGAGATATTGAGGATAACATATTTGTCTACTATATAATGAATTCATAATATGGCTGTCCTAAACGGTTCTTAATGTGCTACAAGCAAATCATATAAATAACCTTAACATAGCTTTGGATGGCACCTTTCGTGTGGTGCCAAGATCGGGAGGTGCCACACAGCTTCTCTATTCATTTTATGAACCAAAAAACTGTAAGTTATATACATATTTAAATATAAGATATATTAATTATTATATTTATTTTAGGCAATTCCTTTAGCACACTGCCTGATGCCTAGCAAACTTAGATAAGAATACCAGGCAGTATTACAATTTGTAAAATCTAAAATTTTGCAAAAAATCCCAATGTTCGATTTACATCTATTATGGCGGATTTCGAACATCCGTCACGGAATGCCGCCAGACAGATATTTCCCCAGGCACAAATATTTGGATGCTGGTTCCACTGCGCCCGCGCTGTGTTATTTAAAAGCAAGTAGAACAATTACAAAATTATTTCGATTTTTAATAGTTGCATTTACATTTTAGGTCGAGAACTAGGTCTATACAGACAAGAGAACGTACGAGTTGTCATTCATAAATATATGGTTTTGCCACTTTAGATGCTTTGGATGCTTTAGATGGAGCAGTTGAGTTTCTTACGGAATCTCTCATGGCGTTAGCTCCAGAAAATGCACTCCAGTACATTAATTACTGGCGGCGCCAATGGACTAACGCCGATATTTCCGTACTTGGGTCTCCAAATCGGACCAATAATGCAGTTGAGAGCTTCCATAGGGGACTCAACACAGAACTTCCAAGGCATCCAATCTTCTGGGCTTTGGCAAAACTGATTAAAATGAATGACAACTTGCACCGTAGCAAGCCCAAATATTTAAGATTAGAGGAAAGAATTGGTATGTTATTTTGGTATATACAGAGTTAGTTGAAACTACCGGAACACCTTAATAATTCTTCAACCCTAAAACGTAAAGCCTAACTGAATTCTGGTAGATCCCAAATATTTGCATTTTTACATATATCTTAATGGAATTTAGTATGGTGTTTTAGGGAATACAGTATGTCTACATATGGACTTTTGATAAAAATTCCATTTTAAATTAAATTTAAACAAAAAACTAATAATCGAAAGGGTCATTTTGATGATACATCTATATACTCAGAGTTTAGAGGCGAATTAAATTATGTAAAAATATACAGGATTGATGGCAGCTTTAGATATGTTTATGTTCAAATTCCCTAAGCATGACTTGGCTTGTCTCAGACATGGAACAATTACATCGAGATTCAAGGACTGCTCAGCTCTGATGTCATATGGACAACTATTAGAACATCTCGGGATGAAGGAAATGGAGGATGCATTGGACTGGGTCTTCGTTAGCAGGATAGGAGATGATTTGGAAAGAATGTTTACTCCGGGAGAAGAGTTGGATGATGATTTTTCTTACTTCCCTTATCAAGTGGACTTCCAACTTGTTCAAAGTCTGCCTACTCTGCGTCTGCGAATCCGTATTTTTTCCAATGGTCACATATGATAGGCTCTATGTTAGGGTCAAAACGATCATAAAATGCGAAGAACATCTCCGATTCAGAAGGGATTGCCCTCTTCGTAAATGCCGGATGTGTAAGCTATGCATACGCAAAAAACTTCGGTTTCTCAAAAGTCTTCGTACTCCAAGATGGACCTATTGGACCGAATGATATCCAGGTGGATCAGCGGCCGATTGAAGACCGAGTCCTCTCTTCCCGGGATCCGGAACTATGGGCAGGACTGATAGAAGCAAGTGACGGGAAATTGCCCAAAAGGGTAATTAATTTTATCAAAAAAGTTGCAACTAGTATACAAGAAGGAAGAGAAGGAACAATACCTAATTTTATCAAAAAAATGGCACAATCCTTATAAGACTGATTTATTTAGGATTTACATGTAAAACTTCAAATGATATTTGGGGTCGACCAAAATTCAGTTACACTCGGCATATATTATATATTATATACACATATGCATAAACATATAATCCATTTAATATATGTATGTAATTGGTATCTACTTTTTTATAGCTGCAGAACAAGCGCAATTCCATGAGCATAGAGACGTAGAACTTTTTTTGGGACGAACCAGCCATTTGATACGTAATATTTTAAATTTATTACCTTAAGGTAAAAATATTACATATATTTGATGCAGTTGAAATTTATGTGAAATTATATTGTTAATTTATTTTTTCACATTTTCAGATATCGCTGATAATATGCAGCATCTACAACACGATAATGAATTATTTTTAGCCTTACTTTTACCATTTTGAATTTCTACTATATACGGGGTGATTAAAATTAATTTCGGTACATTTTCAGAAGCTGATATTGATGATCCTGCGGCAATGATGCCACTACAAGGTAATTTTCAAAATTACATACCATATATAACGGGTGTATCACAAAACAAGGTCGCCCCCCCTAGCTTTTTTACTTTATCCGTTACGAGAAAATATTGTGATCGTGGAAATTTTTTCATTTTTTTTTTGTTTCATAGTTTGGTCTAGACATTCCTATAATTTATCATCAAATTTTCCTTTGAAAAACAATTAAAGATGTTCATTTCTTTGAAATATTTTTCATTATTCAAAATTGTTGGAAAAAAACAAAAAACGAACACACATTTGTTAATTAATTAATTAATTTGTTAATTTCCTTGCATTTAAGATGTCCATGATATACCACTGCAGGAAGCAGCACCGGCGGTTCCACCAGGTTTGTACCCGTATTATTATTTACAATATCCTGTTATTTACAATTATGTTATTTAAAATGTTTTATTGCCAAATTGTGGAAGAGCGACTATAAATGGCATTTAATGTAGAGAATTATGTATTGTCAACAATGACGGTTCGCGGGTTTTTTTCTGGTACGGCCGAGGAACAAGAGGTGGTAATACAGATAGGTAGGGTCAGTTGCAGAGACGGCTGGCTGCGTGACCGCACCATCTGTATTACCACCTCGTGTTTCTCGGCCGTACCAGAAAAAACCCGCGAACCGTCATTGATTGTCAACGTCACTGTTACCAACATTTTGACTATTCTTGGAAACGAGCAGGTGAAATATTCGGGGGTACTACCACAATACCACCGGATAAATTTTATTTGTTTATACGAGCCATTGAATCGATACAAATTTCGAGAATGAATTGAGATGGAAAAATCTATGAGCGCAATTGCATGAGCATAGAGACGTAGAACTTTTTTTGGGACGAACCAGCCATTTGATACGTAATATTTTAAATTTATTACCTCAAGGTAAAAATATTACATATATTTGATGCAGTTGAAATTTATATGAAATTATATTGTTAATTTATTTTTTCACATTTTCAGATATCGCTGATAATATGCAGCATCTACAACACGATAATGAATTATTTTTAGCCTTACTTTTACCATTTTGAATTTCTACTATATACGGGGTGATTAAAATTAATTTCGGTACATTTTCAGAAGCTGATATTGATGATCCTGCGGCAATGATGCCACTACAAGGTAATTTTCAAAATTACATACCATATATAACGGGTGTAACACAAAACAAGGTCGCCCCCCCTAGCTTTTTTACTTTATCCGTTACGAGAAAATATTGTGATCGTGGAAATTTTTTCATTTTTTTTTGTTTCATAGTTTGGTCTAGACATTCCTATAATTTATCATCAAAATTTTCTTTTGAAAAACAATTAAAGATGTTCATTTCTTTGAAATATTTTTCATTATTCAAAATTGTTGGAAAAAACAAAAAACGAACACACATTTTGTGACGCTACTCTCGTGCGAAAGAATTACAAATTCTATGTCACCTTACTCGGTTAAAATCAACATAAAAGGAGGACGTTCTAATTCGATGACCTACCGTGACTAACTTCAGTGAAGAAGGGATGGTTCAAAATGAGGGCGCCACGAGTTTTTTTATCTTCAGTAAACCAAGGTCGTTCGAACTAAAAAGTCTGCGGGAAAACTCGAAACCTGGGTGTTCAAAACCAGAGTAAGTTAAAACCTTTTAATTCCCCCACAATAATGTTTTTACATAGCAAAGTTATATAGCAATATTCCAAAACACCTGTTCTTATCATAAAAGAAATTATTATTATTATAATGAATTTACAACTAAACTGAAATTGATGCACCAAGTCAGAAACAACCTGCTCAGTGGTAACAACCAACAACAAAACAAAAAAATAAATCATACAAAATACAGTACCGTCCTAAGGTCGACGATGATACAATTCGTGAAATAGATGTTCTTCTCCGGGACAAAGTCACATGCTCGAGTTTATTATCTCGACTAACTACGATTGTACTTTTTCCCCGCGATCGAAAGGAATACGGCGATATCGACGCTAGCGCTACCGTCACGATCTCGCGTAAGATACCGACGCGACGCTACGAATGTAACTGTAATGCGGATCTATTAAATTATGAAACCTTTAATGCATGTGAGATTTTCACCTTACATGTCAGAACATCCTAAATTGAATTTAATTAATTGAGAAAGGAAAAAAAAAACTACAAATGGTGTTATATCAGCTAAATTAAAACAATAAAGAAAACAATGAAAGAGAAAAAAAATAATACGCAACACGTCCTGTATATATTTTTTTTCCTTTTCCTTTTATCGATTAATTTATGTGTCACACTCGCCTTTAGATTCCGACGGCGATTTAATATCTCAATAATTCTGAATTAAAGTTACATAAACTAAATTTTACAACAACCAACAATAGAAAACCCGCAACGATATTGCGAAAATCGGTAATTAAATGGTATTAAATACTATCATCAAATAAAACAAAAAAGTAACAAAAAAATAAAATCTCTGGCCTGTTTCCTTGCAACACAGCAACTCCTTCCCCTCGTCTTTCTCTGTCCACTTCGTCAATTTTCCCAATCAGCAACCTGATCAGCAACTCAGAAACCCTCAGTGTCCGACAACTCCACTACCTCCGCCTTCCCGGAAATAATTCGCTACTCGTGACGCAAGTGGTGAATTCGACGAAAATTCCGCCTCCTCAGAGAATAATTCGGTAAGGGCCGTTGGACCGTTATCCTTTTTATGAAGAAAAGAACCAACGTACGAAATTAGCAATGAATTGAGAAAACAGAAAATGATTACCTTTTTTCCTCCTGCGCGGCACCGCGTGACGATAAAACCGACAAACTAATTAATCCGCCTAGCGGTAATAGTTACAGCTTTACTGGTTACACTATACTCAAAACTCACGTAACTATACGGATCGTGGCACTAATAGACGACAATGTCGAAACTCAGCACAAGTTAACTAGCTCCCACGACCTGACAATCGGTTCTGACCACGATGTCTCGTGCAGAGAAAACCCGAAAATTTTTAGACAAAAAAACCTCTTTCCGCCTTCTCGCCTCAATTTCGGACCGGCCGGAAATCACGTGACTCGAACCTCAACCAACGACAAAATCAACTTCGAAAATAAAACATATAATCGACACCCACAACGGGATAAACCGTTCAAAATCCCAATAACCACGATTTATATTATCAACGATGATGTACCGAAGATTTTCTAGAAATTAGATTGCGGAAAAATATGAAGAACAGAGTTGGTAGCCGTGCTTGTCTTAATAGTCGCATTGTTTACATTTGTCGAGATGTCATTTCTTCCCGAACAATTTCTACCCACGGACACAAACATCGCAAGGGCGTATTGATAATTTTTATACGTCGCCGTTGGACCCAACACCACACCGACTCATCGTGCGCGTGTGTATGCAGTTCGATAGTTGTTTTGTTTTTCCCCGAGATAACTTCGAATCGTAAGTACAACACCATTCTTCCTCGCGATAATTATGTTCAACCACCACTCACTCATATTTCCCTCACCTAACACTAACCCTAGACCATTTTGCTTGTAGTTGCCGATCGCTACTCGAAGTCATTATGACGTCGCCTACGGACCTCACAACTAGTTACGGAAAAGTTGCTGCTGCCTCATTTACATCGCAGGATATTCTACTGACCTTAGTTACACTATACTAACCCTACAGATATTTGTGATTAGTTAATAACGTTACTATCTTAGATTTAATTAACAGAACTTGGTCTCCATAACATCATAGTTTAAGTGTATATAGGGTTGCATATAATAAAATACCGAATTTAATAAAAATAATCGTAAAATGAAAAATTAACGTTACAATTTGTTAATTAATTAATTAATTTGTTAATTTCCTTGCATTTAAGATGTCCATGATATACCACTGCAGGAAGCAGCACCGGTGGTTCCACCAGGTTGGTACCCGTATTATTATTTACAATATCCTGTTATTTACAATTATGTTATTTAAAATGTTGTATTGCCAAATTGTGGAAGAGCCACTATAAATGGCATTTAATGTAGAGAATTATGTATTGTCAACAATGACGGTTCGAGGGTTTTTTTCTGGTACGGCCGAGGAACAAGAGGTGGTAATACAGATAGGTAGGGTCAGTTGCAGAGACGGCTGGCTGCGTGACCGCACCTATCTGTATTACCACCTCTTGTTTCTCGGCCGTACCAGAAAAAACCCGCGAACCGTCATTGATTGTCAACGTCACTGTTACAAACATTTTGACTATTCTTGGAAACGAGCAGGTGAAATATTCGGGGGTAATACCACAATACCACCGGATAAATTTTATTTGTTTGCACGAGCCATTGAATCGATACAAATTTCGAGAATGAATTGAGATGGAAAAATCTATGAGCGCTTTAGCGCGAGTGGATTTTGCCTAATCTCAATTCATTCAAGAAATTTGCGATGAAATGACGAGTGCTTAAAATAAAATTTATCCTGCCGAAATTATAACCGCGAGTGGTATTTGTTGAGATAATTTAACGAATAAGAACTATATTTATTTTAACAATTTATATTAATTAAATGTACAATGGGTGAAAGAACATTGTTTATTTGTGATGGAATTGTATGATGCACCAATCGTCAAAATCGTGTGTGGGTAAAATGAAAATGGTTGAATGCCACGGGAATCACGAAATTTGCACGCTTGTGAGTGGTACAAACACTGGGATCTAGCCATTAAAATGATATTTATAATTATTGTTTTGTATAAATATATATTATTTCTTACATTTAGTATACATTCCTTACCTTTCTGGCGTTTCTTATATTATATTATAGGTTATAACCTCTCACACAACACACACACACGCGCACATACTACAAGCGGCATAAAGTTAGGAAACTAATAACAGCTGATCGCTTAATGGCCGCTGAACTTATTTTTAACACACATAAAAGAGAAAACGCCAAATACACTAATATATCAATGTTTATTTCATACTATTAAAACACGATAGAACAAGATAGATAGATATTAAATGCATTGTGGCAGAGCTATACCTTACGCTTGTGACATCTCACGGCCAAAGTACGAAATGCCGTCGCCGGCTTTAATTGCAAATGCACGTGAAAGGTGAAATACTTACTTAATTGATAACTGATATATGGATCGGAATGAAAATCGTAATAAAAATTTCACGTGGAAGCGTGTCTGAAACGGATTTCAATTATATTTCACCGCAGAGGTATTCAGAACTGACACGAACTACCCCTGTTCAACTGAAGTTACCTGTTTCCTAAAATTGTTAATATAAAGATCATTGTCATGGTGAAGGTAAATAAATTTTTAACCATTTGCAAATTTTGTTTTTCCGCCGTTTTAAATGCACCTTTTTATACATGAGTTGAATTATCAAATATATTTCATTTTATCGGATTCATAAAACATTTTATTTTTAATTGTTGCTATTGTGGTTTTTCAAAGAGAGAAAATTTTGTTTCAGATCAACCAGTCATAATTTTTAGGCCCTGGGAATGAATTTGTATATACCGGGTGTGGCACTTAAGACGCCTCGGACCATAGCTCCTTTACGATAAAAGCTATCGAAAAAAATCTAAGAACAAAGTGGTGCATAGTTACCGTCGCTATGTTTCAAAAATATTTCTAATCATCAGTGGCGTACCAAACTTATGTTTTTTTAAATGGAATGCCCTATTTTTTATTGCAGATTTGGAAAGTGCTCGATGAGTACTTATTTTTTTATCTAACATGTTATACCCTTCACTTTAGCGGTTTCGCTGTTATAACCCCTTCTTTCAAAATTGCGCCCCATTTTTGAGATTTTTTTGTAGAGAAACTAATTGACGCCGGCGCCTAAATTTTGAATTGAGGTACAGGTTAAGACCTCGTATACCTTCACATAATTTTTTTTCGGGTAATTTATGGAAAAAAAATAATTTTTGATTGATCTTCGCATGTTTCGCCAAGATCACCAGACCTCTCTCCTCTTGATTTCTTCCTTTGGGGCCATATCAAAGACGAGGTTTACAGGACGGTACCAACTACTGTCGAGGATATGAGGGAGAGAATCCGCGCGGCTTTCCGCGGTATATCACCAGAAGTCCTTAGGGCAGTGTCTAGAGCCTGTGAGTCGAAGTTGCGGTTATGCCTCCAGCAGGAAGGTCGTCATTTCGAACATTTAGTTTAAGTTGTTAAATTTTCTTTATCTGCATTTTTCATATCATGTTGAATAAATAGGTACATACTATTATGTTGACCGTATTTGTGTATTTGTTTTCTCATGGCACACTTGGGAACGGAAAACGTTTCCCGACATTTGCGATGAAATTCCTTTTTTCTCCGAAATTTTGTTATGCAATGTGTAATTTTTTTTACACCAATGAAAAATTTAGAGTTTTGGCTGTACAACGCCGTAATTTTTTTAGGGGGGTGCCATTTGAAATTTTCGGAAAAAATGACAACATGCGAAGATCAATCAAAAATTTTTTTTTTTCATAAATTACCCGAAAAAAAATTATGTGAAGGTATACGAGGTCTTAACCTGTACCTCAATTCAAAATTTAGGCGCCGGCGTCAGTTAGTTTCTCTACAAAAAAATCTCAAAAATGGGGCGCAATTTTGAAAGAAGGGGTTATAACAGCGAAACCGCTAAAGTGAAGGGTATAACATGTTAGATAAAAAAATAAGTACTCGTCGAGCACTTTCCAAATCTGCAATAAAAAATAGGGCATTCCATTTAAAAAAACATAAGTTTGGTACGCCACTGGAGTACGGCACGCCACTGATGATTAGAAATATTTTTGAAACATAGCGACGGTGACTATGCACCACTTTGTTCTTAGATTTTTTTCGATAGCTTTTATCGTAAAGGAGCTATGATCCGAGGCGTCTTAAGTGCCACACCCGGTATATGTATGTGTATGTGTGTATGTGAGTGTATACCGTGTGTATACCATAACTCTGTTATTTATTGACCGATTTTAATGAACTAAAAAGTAAAGTCAATGGCTGTTCAAATACTATAAAATGACGGCAATTATATATTTTTTCAAAATCAACTTCATTGCCAAATGATAGTCAACTTTAATTTTTTAAATGGCTGCATATACTTTTCAAATTTTATAATAGTAGTCATTGTTTTTCTGAATCCAATATTGCCTGTTGGGGCGTTAGTTTTAACCCTTTGCACTCCGTTGTCGGATCCAGGCCGACATATAAGATATGAACCGCAACTCCGGTGTCGGACCCAGGCCGACACGCTTCTTCCCTTTGCACTCCAGACCGTTGACACATATGACGAGTCAGCAGCTCCGGTAGTATATTCTTGAAAACGTGTTTATAATACAGGGTGATGCAGAGGAAACGCATGTTTTTCAATATTGAATTACTGGGACACAATGGGTTGAAAATAATAAAAACAAGTATTAAATGATAGGTATTTTAATGCAGTTTTTGAAATTACATACCATATTTAGGTTCGGAAAATAATGTCTTTGAGATGACGTCCTTCTTGCTGGATACAAATTTGGATCCTCTTCTGAAAATTACGGACGGCTCTCTCCAACATTTCATTCGGCACGGCTTCAATTTCCTGATGAATGGAATTCTTAAGGTCATCGAGTGTGCGAGGCTTGTTTATGTACACTTTTGATTTCAGATATCCCCACAAAAAGAAGTCACATATCGACAGGTCGGGTGAGCGAGGGGGCCAGTGAACATCACCAAATCTCGAAATCACATGTCCTGGGAACATTTGTCGAACCACTTCCATGGATACTCTCGCCGTGTGAGCTGTGGCACCATCCTGCTGAAACCAAATGTCTCTCATGTTCACTTGACGCCTTTCAAGTTCTGGGCGAAGGAAGTTGTTTAACATTTCAACGTAGCGAGCTGATGTAACAGTAACTGCAATTCCTTCTTCTTCAAAAAATAGGGTCCAACAATCCCCAAGTTTGAAATGCAGCACCACACTGTTACCTTTAAACTGTGCAGAGGTCTTTGGTGCAATTCTTGTGGGTTCTCCGATGAACAATACCGAAAGTTTTGAACATTGACGTAACCGTCAAGATGAAAATGTGCTTCATCACTCATGAAGACTGTAGCATCGGGATCTTCCGTAAACATTTCATCCATTATGCGACAAAACTCTCTGCGCTGTACAAAATCCCCTTCATTAAGCTGCTGGACGATCATTATTTTGTACGGATGGAACTTGAGGTCATCATGTAAGATGCGGTGAAGCGAACGACGTGACATACCCAGCGCTACAGCATGTCGTCTAGTTGATCATCTAGGACTAGTAACAACTGCCGTTCTCACTCGGTCTACATTTTCCGGAGTACGAACTGAACGGGGAAGACCAGGTGGTTTTTTTTTCATCACAGAACCAGTACTTCTAAACGCTGCAACCCATCGGAGTACGGTATTTCGATCAGGCACTGCACCTCGACGTCCAACTCTAAAATATTGACGGAAAAGACGTTGCACTGTGACTACGGAATCATTGTTTCTAAAAAACTGCTCGACAACGAACACACGATGTTGTACACTCCAACGCTCCATAGCGACTGAAACGGCATTGCATGGGCCGTCTGCCAACAGTCGTTCAAGGTCAATACCCCCTCCCGTCGCCGCGTACTAGCGGTTCGAAAAACATGCGTTTCCTCTGCACCGCCCTGTATAAACAAAAAAAATTAAACTGCAACAAATCAAAGTATTTATTTTTTAACTGGATTATATAAAACATATTGTAATTAACTTTTTTTTGAGCGCGTTTGTAAAAACTACTCTAACGAGGAACACAATCTGTGTTTTATGATCTGTATTTGGTACTTACATAAAAATTATATTTGCACAAAAATACGCATTGCTTTATGTTCGTTCCAAGAATTGTTATCGCCGTTTGTAAAACCCAATTAAACGAGGGACGCATTCTATGTTTATATTACAATAATATTTTGAAATAAGTGATGTGGAAGATGAGCTGGATTTTGCAATGCACGCAGACGCAGACAATTCAAATGGAATATTTATGGACGAGCCGGGAAATACTTTAGAAACAGATAGTGATGGTAGTGACATTATTATAGTGCGTAAAAAACGAAAAATTCCAATTATTGAATCGGACTCAGACGATGAAGCACCTGTAGACAACAGTAGGTGGACCGACATTTCAGGAAGTGACACTCCCTTGCAAAACATAATCTTCTCAACGGGAAATAAAGTACCAGGACCGCAAATCTTCAATATCGACGAACCTATACAATTTTTCAAATTGTATTTTACGGATGATCTTGTGGACGAAATTGTAGCGGAAACGAATAATTACGCTAAAAACAAATTGGAAAATAAAACTCTTAGTAAGTATTCAATATGGCATACTTGGCGTGATACGAATCGAGAAGAATTCTGGGCTTTTATTGGAGTCATCCTCAATATGGGCACAATGTATTTACCAAATATGCAAGACTATTGGTCAAACAACAGTAATACTAAAATATTGTTTTTTGCTAATGTATTCACGAGAAAAAGGTTTAACCAAATATTTTGGATGTTACATCTGAAAACAATCGACCCTCAAAGGACAAATATAAGAACCCGTATTCAACGGGTTAGTAATTTTTTAGAATACATTAACTCAAAATTTTCGGAGTATTTTATACCTGGTAAAAACATCTGTGTTGATGAATCAGTTATAAAATTCAAAGGCAAAGCAAGTTTTATAACTTATAATCCAAATAAGCCTACTAAATGGGGCATAAGAATATACGTTTTGGCGGATTCTAAAACAGGGTATGTTTACAATATCCTTCCCTATTATGGCAGTATTACTTCCGATAGTCTTATCAAACCAGATTTACCTGTTACCACTAGGATTGCGTTGCATTTGTATAATAAATTATTGACTAATGTACCACACGCACAGGGATACCATATGTTTACGGACAGATATTATACAAGTTTACCATTGGCAGATAAATTATTGAAAGTAAAATGTTATCTCACAGGAACATTAAAAATTAATAGAAAGGGAATACCTGATTCGATCAAGAAGCCCAAATTTCCCGAAAATAAATGTGTTGCTTATAAAAGAGCGAATACAATGCTATTGTCGTGGAAAGACAAACGAATAGTCACGCTATTGAGTACTAGCGATAGTGCCGGATTTGTTACCAAAATAAGATTTTTGAGAGGAGGCGAACAACAAGATATCAATAAACCTAAAATTGTAGAAACTACACAAATTCAATGGGCAGTGTTGATCGCGCTGAAAATTGCTAAAGTGGTGGTGGAAAATGTTTTTTTGGGGCTTGGAGATGTCAAGTGTCAACTCATACATTTTATATAAAAGTGTGAAAAAAATAAAAAATGAAAAGCCATTGTCGCATGTGAAGTTTGTGAAACGATTGGTGGATCAGCTTGTGGGTGATTTCTGGGAAGATCGTTCAAGACCGTCAACATCAACGTCTGAAATTAGGCTCAATAAGAAATTGCACATTCCGCGAAAAGGCAAGAGTAGAGACTGTGCGGGCAAAAGACGCGAAACAATCGAGTTTTGCGACACTTGCGCCGGAAAACCAAACATGCACGTTGGAGATTGTTTTGAAAAATATCACACAATGCGTAATTTCAAAACGTAAATTTTTTATTTTCTTGCAAAATTTATCAATTAGAATATGTTTTATATAATCCAGTTAAAAAATAAATACTTTCATTCGTTGCAGTTTTGTTTTTTTGTTTATATTATAAACACGCTTTCAAGACTAATATACTACCGGAGTTGCTGACTCGTCATATATGTCAACGGTCTGGAGTGCAAAGGGTTAAGTTAATAATTATGCCAGAAAAAGATAATAATAAATCTTGTTCACATGATTTGTTTGGTAATAAAAGTAGTGTGCCTTGAAAAAAGTTCGAATCGACAAATGTAATTTACTGTATAAGTAATGTCAACCATTTGTTATTAGTGTGTGTTTCAGACATAATCATGAACAATAGTGAATTAACAGACATGTTGCAAAGTTATTTTCTATGTAATAGAAATCGAAGAGCTGCAGCACGAATTTATCATCTACGGTTTCCAGAGCGGCGAATACCAGAACCTAAATTTAGAAGGTTAAAAGGAAATTTGAGACGATATGGAGCCTTTAAAAATTCAAAGAGAGTGGATCGACAATTTCGTAGATTTGCAGAGTTAGATGTTCTACTTAGTGTTTACAATAATCACAGAACATCTAAATCGTAAGTGAATTAATATTTGCACTACTTATTTATTCTATTCTACATTGAGTTGTAACATAGGTACTTATTTATTGGATCTTTATTATTCATGTTTGACATAACCTTACAACAAATGATATTTATCACTTATTTTCCAAGGCACGCTGAATATAATTTTTGAAAAATATAATTTTAAATGGAAGATTTATTTTAATTTTTTTCGACCAAAATATTGAACGAAAAACAACATATTGGGCATTATTGGATTCAGAAAAATAATGTCAAATGTAAAAAAATTAAAACATTATATGCTACCATTTAAAAATTTTAAGTTAGCTATCATTTGACAATGAAGTTATTATTGAAAAAAATCAATATTGATGTCAGTTGTTAGTATTTAAACAGCCATTGTCTTTGGCTTTTAGTTCATTTATATCAGTCAATAAATAACAGAGTTGTGGCGTTGGGCGTTTTTTTATCGAACACACGGTATAGTATATTTTTTTTTATCGTGGGCCATAGGATTTTAGATGCTAAAAATTATACCTTGTGTTAATGTATATTTTATCATAAAATTTTGAAGGAAATTTTAGTTAGTAATAAATCAATTATTTTTCCACATGATGCGCTACATTGGAATAACTTAAACATGTTTCATTCCATTAAAAAATAAAATTATTTAATATAAATAACTGAGCAAAAATAATCAAAGTACCTTGAATTTACGAAATGTCAGATTGATTAGTGAGACAAGTAATCAAACGAATGTATACTAGAAAATGCCTGTTTATACTGTTGAAGAACGGGTGAAATTTGTAACGGCAATTATAAGAGGTTTGTCCAGCAGGGAAATTGTTGTATTTTTCTACAAGAAGGCAGGGAATTTTTATTTTAGGGAAGTAGTTGACAACTTTTCTGCAGCGTATCCCGATTGTCCGGTTCTGAGCAAAAGCACTTTTTAATGGAATAAAACATGTTTTAATTATTCTAATTAAGCGCATCATGTAGAAAAATAATTTATTTATTACTAACCAAAATTTGCTTCAAAATTATACAGTGTGTATCAGCCAAATGGAATAAATTCAATTATAAATAAATGGGAGCGTGTTCGACAAAACGCTCGGATACGTCGATTAGTATTTTTAGTTGCGCATTTTTTTCAGCAAAAACTTTTTATACAGGGTGAGTCATGTAGCAGAGGCTAATTCAACGTCGAAGATAGGTATAGGACATGGTACATGAAATATGTCTAGAATTTTCCGAACAATCCAAAAATTGAATAATATACAGGGTGTTGCATTTAAAATAAGAAAGTTGGCATTGGCCTCTGTTACATGACACACCCTGTATAAAAAGTTTTTGTTGGAAAAAATGTGCAACTAAAAATACTAATCGACATATCCGAGCGTTTTTTCGAACACGCCCCCATTTATTTATTATCGAATTTATTCCATTTGGCTGATGACACACTGTATGATAAAATATACATTAATACAAGGTATAATTTTTAGCATGTAAAATCCTATGGCCCACGATAAAAAAAAACATACGGTATATGTATGTGGGTAGGTGTAAGTGTGTATATATTGTAATATTTAAATAAATGCCAATTATTCACATTTTTTAAGTTCTTTTTTTACCTGGTAACATTGTATTAACCATTTATTATAATTATAACAAATATAAATGAAGTTGATATGTTGATTTAAAAACTAATTCAGTCATTAATTTACACCCCTTATACTATAACATACAATAACTCGAAAACAGAACGGTGCGTTTATAGTATATTATTAAACGAGTGAGAAAGTTGGCCATTGCCACGAGGGTGAAGTTGCAATTCACCCAAGTGGCAATGGCCAATTTGTTCACGAGTTTAATACTATACTTTTTCGAATCATATTAAATAATTACATTAAGATTTTTCTGTTTGTATTGAATTATAACAAATAATTTTTCTATTTGGAAATTGCGGCAGTTCGCTGACAAAAAACGAATCGTAACCATAGTAACAACTAAACTGTTGGGCAATGAAACCGCTATTTTTTGATTGGACGTCGCCTGTTGGGCAATGAAACCGCTATCATTTGATTGGACGTCACCTGTGGAGAAAATGATTCTGCCGAATAATGGACCACTTTCTCAATCATAAACGATTTAACAACGTTTATATTATTTAATAAGATGCGAAAAAGTAATTTATTTTATCCTATAATGGTAACATGCCAATGACTCTTTAGCAACGAGTTACTTTAAGATAACTTCTTAACAACGCTAGTTTTATTAAATGATCGCAACTCGTTGCCAAGGAGTTATTGGCATACGAACAATATTTCGCTTTCTGACGGTTTTCATTAAACATATTCTTTAAATTAACAAAATGGAAATAGGATAAAATAAACCGTATTACAACATACGTTACGTTATTTGTTTCTACTTTACTCGATAATTTAAAAACACTCGCTTCTATGTCGCTCGTGCTTTCAAACTTTTCTCTCGTTTTGTAAAAAGCTTCATTACGTTACTTATATCATAAATTATTATTATTTAACTTTATTGCGTAATCTGCCTTTACTTCATTTATTCCATCCGGTAATCTTACTAAATTTAAAAGCGGGTAACAACTAATAATTATTTTATATTGTGAGACAATTAAATGTTCAGATTTACTTTTCGGCGTCAGATTTTAATTATCACATAAATGCCCGTCTTCTTAAGATCATACATAACTGGGACCGACTACCTGATCCCAAGAAGGTCTCGACGGCACGTGCGGCAAATGTTTCCTTCCCAAAGTGCGGTCGGTGTTTTTCCCCTTGTCCTCCACCTTTTCGGGAAGGAGATGCAACGACCGAAATTTTAGGCACTACGCGGTGGTCGCGTTTCCTCGTTAGTAAGAAGCGCTCTTCTTAATCACCTCTGATGCTAAGTGGTTGTGTTTTAGGGGACAGACGAAAAATTATCCGAAACAACAGGTAAATTTTCAATCAAGAAGTAATCTGTGTTTAATTGCAACTAAGTTGAACCCTCCGTGAGTGGATGATGGTTTAATTTGTCTAATTCAATGAAAATAGTTGTAATGTCGGAATGTTTAGTGCGTAGTCAGCACATTTTCGAGGTTAGAAGCACGAGTCGGATGTTGCGGTTAATTGATTGAATAACACCCCTGTTGATTTCGATAAAGTTTTAGTAAGTATTATCGTAGTGATAACGTGGATTTTCGGATAGTCTTCGCGTTTGTTTTGTGTGTGTGTGTTTTTGTTCTCTTTGTATTGTAGATATAGGGGCCGGCGAATAACTAAAAAACACGGAACACCCGGTAACGTGGTTTTTCATGATAAAAGGATTCGGTATGTACCCAATATCGATATTTTTATGTGATACTAATTTTTATCATAACTTTTCACTTTTGAAAATCTTTCACCCAAAATTTTAAGATAGATTGCTGCTTGCGTAATCTCACATTGTACATTTTCAGATTGTAAACGTGCAACGTGTATAATTTGTGTAACTGCTCTGAAATTGTCGGCGTATGCTATAGTTTTCATGACATCCGTCAAATGAATATAATTCCTAACAATCGGGGAGTATTTTTGGATTTATTTTTTTCTAATACAGAAATATCAATATCTACTGCAAGCGATGTATGGTGCAGGGAGACGTTACACCATATACCGTATGAAGTGACCCTACAATTGATTGAAGCAAATGTGAAAATGGATACTACCGTTGTTGAATTTGGTTTTAAAAATGGAAACTATAGTGCAATCAATGATGCCCTGGCAAGTATTAAGTGGGAATTGTTTCTTGAAGATGATATCGATAAATCATGTGGCAAGTTCTATAATCTATTATACGATCTATTTGATAAATTCATTCCCAAGCGATGTATTAAGCCGATGAGATACCCTAAATCAGGGATGAGCAACCCGCGGTCCGCCGAACAAATTTGTGCGGCCCGCCGAGCATTTGCAAAATATTATTATTATTTTGTTAAAGTCCTAAGTTTTTTTTGCCGGTCACTTGATTATTGTTAAGTTAACTCTTTCACGCATGGTGGTACACGCAATGTACCACATTTTCGCGGTACGCCGACGCACGGGGGTACATAAACTGTACCATATATTCAAAGTCAATCTGCAACTTGCACGGTAGCACAATATGTGTACCAGCTGCATAATTGCGAGCTATTGGTGGCCTAAATGTTATTCGATTTATAGCGGACACGTGCGTTCAGCCGATTTCATGCGGCACATTGTTTTTGAGGTTAATGCAGTAAAGATATCGTTGTTAATATTGGCGGTCATTCTTGTTATAAATAAACATACATTTGTTATTTATTTCTGCATAAAACTAATAACTGGCTATAGTGAAGTGCATAGAAACGTTGGTAAGTAAAGTATAATGTTTTTTTGCTTATTTGTTTGTTTTCTTATTTAAGTAAACTGGTATCTTATATGTACCACCATGCAGTACATGTAAATTTATATGAATGTGTAATTTTAGTGAAATGGATAATTTGCCATTTACACTGAAAGGATGGACCGAGGCAGAGTTTTTAAAATCTCTCGAAATTGATTTTGAAAATATTCCATCCGATCCAGAGTCTGAAGTTGATGATAACGATGATGACGAAAATTTGAACAATACTGAAACTAATGAAACTTTAACTTATGAAAATTATTCTGATGATTCAGACCTGGAAATGAATATTCCACTCAAAATATTACAAACCCTTCGGCCTACAAATGTTCAGGACATTGTTGCTAAATGGGGACATAGCACCGATAACATTGTGCCACTGCCAGAATTTATTCATTATTCTGGTCTAGCAGATATTGTAAAGGAACAGGATGAGCAATCTCCTTATAAGTATTTTACTATATTATTTGACGAAGAAATTATTGAAAATTTAGTTTTCCAATCAAATTTGTTTGCAACGCAAAAATGCCAGGACACTGGAAAACGGTTTGAACCTACCAATACTACAGAAATTAAAGCTTTCCCCGGCATGAACTTGCTTATGGGAATCCAGCCTATGCCTAGTTATAGGGATTACTGGAGTTCGTGTCCAGATTTGCACGATTCTTACATAAGTAAATTCATGACTGTCAATCGTTTTGGTTGGTTACTAAACAATATGCATCTCAATGACAACAATATGTTGCCTAAAAGGCATGAAGCTATGTATGACAAATTGTACAAAGTTCGTCCAATGCTTGATAAACTAACAGATAATTTTGAAAAATGTCTACATCTTGATAAGTATATAGCCATAGATGAGTCAATGATTAAGTTTAAGGGTAGAAGCTCCCTAAAACAATATATGCCAAAAAAACCAATAAAACGGGGGTATAAAATCTGGGCATTGGCAGACAAATCTGGATATCTATACAGATTTCAAATTTACACCAGCAAGAAGGAGAATATTGTTGAGAAGAACTTGGGTGCTCGGGTGGTAAAAGATTTGATCAAAGGACTTGACGCTAGAAATCATTACTTGTTTTTTGATAATTATTTTAATTCTTACGATTTACTGTTGGACTTGAAATATAAAGGATTTAATGCTTGCGGAACTGTAAATTCCAATGAATTCGATTGGAAATGCAGCGAGTCAGGAATATCAATGTTCAAATGGAAAGATAAACGATCTGTGCACTTGCTTTCTAATTATCACAATCCCCTAGAAACAGCAACTGTAAGTCGACGGGAAAGAAATGGAGACCGAATAAATGTAGATTGTCCGAAAATTCTTGCCGACTACAATTTAAACATGAATTTTGTTGATAAATGTGATCAACTGAAATCATCGTACGAAATTGATCGTAAAAGCCATAAATGGTGGCACAGAATTTTTTTCCATTTTCTGGACATTTGTGTCGTCAATTCGTATATATTGTATAAACTGCAAGGAAACATTATCACCCACAAGGATTTTCGGAGACAAGTAATTGATGGTTTACTAGCGGACCAACTAATTTATTCTAAGATGAGGATGGTTACAAGCTCACCATTAGCAATCAAGAAACACAAACCATCAGTGTCTTCTGAAATTAGGCTACACAGTTCCGCCCATCAACCAGTTCGTGCAACACGAAGAAGATGTGCGAAATGTAGTACTACACGTTCTCAAATTCGCACTGAATGGATGTGTTCTGTATGCAGAGTGCCTCTATGCCTCGCAAAAAGCAGGACTTGTTTTCAAGAATTTCATACAAAGGTAATAGCATAAAATATGATTTGGTGTTCTGACTTAAATTTCATGTACATATTCGTAATTGTTACAGGCTTAGTGGTACAACGGTTGTACCATCCCTCCAGGAGTTAATGAAGCCCAAGAAGATGACCATTTATTGTTTTCTGTATTGTAAATATTATTATTATTTTTCTAATAAACATTAATTTTGGAAAATATACGATTTAATTTTTCGTGCAGCATGGGTAAATAATATGTTAAAATTTCTGTGCCTGTAAGAGTTAAATCATAATAATCGATACAAAAATGAAATGACTTTTTGAGACGGCTCACCCACTTGCCGACAACTTGTCAAACATGCAATGCGAATGCGTAGAGCACGAATGTGCTGTTGTATTTACGTATTTTTGCCTTCCTCTTCCTTTGCTTCTCATAATCACTTCAATTGGCAATTTTAACTAGCAATTTTAAGAACTCTTTTATTTATCATGTGAGTGCAGTTTTATTATTAACAAATAGGTAATTATTTTTTTATCATAATACATTTTTTCAACAAATTATCTCAACTTTTAAATTTCTTATCCTTAGCATGTCTGCAAAGCAAACAAAAAAAAACGGAAAGTTGCAGATGAGCATAGGGATTTTCAGGAAAAGTGGAAATTTGATAAATTTTTTACTTTTGTCAAAGACAAAGCTGTTTAATATGCAGAGAGTATGTATCAACAATAAAATAATATAACATTAAAAGACATTACAAAACAAAACACGAACCACAATATAAAGATTTACAAGGACAAATGCAGAAAGATAAATTTAATGAAATGCACAAAACCTTACTACTTCTTTTACTACTTACGGACACGGCAGTAAAGGCTAGTTTCGTTGTAAGTCAAATACTGGCAAACAAATGAAACCCTTCGCGGGTGGGAAGTTGATAAAGGAATGTCAAACTGCAGTTGCAGAAATAGCATTTCCTGAAAAGACAAATATTATTTCAAATATTAGTTTGTCGAGATTTACAGTTGCCAGAAGAATTGAACACTTGTCCGAAAACATAACAACAACATTATGCGAACGCATTGAAAAATTTGAGTATTGTTCTGTAGCCCTTGATGAAGAGTTGTGACATTAGCGATACAGCACATCTAGCTATATTTACACGAGGAATTGACTCCCAATTTAATATTACCGAAGAATTGTATTCACTGATTCCAATGAAAGGAACCACGACCGGTGAAGATCTTTACGGTGAACTAAAGTCAGTATTGGAAAATTTTTCAATTCCATTGCAATAGATTATTAGCATTTCAACAGATGGATCACGAGCAATGGAGCTAGGAGTCTCAGGAAGGCTATTTAAAGACATTAAAAATCAGGCAGGCCGGGAAATATTCATTAATCACTGCATAATTCACCAGGAAAATTTGTGAGTTTGAGTTTGCACCTGTAATAAAATTGGTTAATTTTATAAAGTCTCGGGCATTAAATCACCGTAAATTTAAAGAATTTATTGAAGGATTTAGAAACTGAATATGATGACATAATTTTCAATACCCAAGTACGGTGGCTTAGTAGAAGTGAAATACGATTGTTTGTGGATATGAAGCATGGTGCAAAGATTACATGGTGTGCCTAGACGGCCGCGTTCTCTCTCTAAAATCTTCCCCTCTTTCATTTGGCCGATGCTCAGTGATGCAACCTTGTAAAATTACTTGCTTAACTAAAAAAAAGTCGATATAACTAATTTAAATATCTGTCGCACGTACTTTATTTACATTTTATAATATTTTTTTCGAACTGTTTAGTGTGCATGGCAAATTAAACACATTTATTAGTTTTCTTGTCAACCTAATTGCTTTAAATAAAAAAAAAAACTTTAATGCCCGTGATATTTTAATATATCATTGTAGTATAAACTAAATATTTTATCGTGTTTTTATGTCGAAATCGAATTTTAACGTGTTTTGCAATTTTATTCGTGTAGATTTTTATAGTTTTATTTTTCATGGTTGGTAATTGCAGCATCAAAAATATTCAAAAGGGGCGTGGTACGGGACTTATAAGCACACCATGTAATATTTGCACCATGATATGAATCCTCAATTCGATGATAAAGATTGGATGCGATATTTTGGGTGTCGTGTCGATATAACTCAGCATCTCAATGAAGTTAATGTGGAACTTCAAGGCAAAGGACAATTTATCCACAATTTGTATGATAAAATTAATGGCTTTGAAAGCAAATTGAAATTGTGGAGAAAACATCTTTTGGAAAATAATATATCCAATTTCCAATATTTAGGAAAAGAAAAGGCGGCTATTTGTCAAAAATATGTTGAATATATAGATATCTTAATAAAGTCGAAAGGACAGTGGTTTCCATAAAAATATTTTCAACGCCATTTAACATAGACGTGGATACAGTTCCAGAACAACTGCAAGTGGAATTAATAGACATGCAGAACAATACAGTTTTAAAAAATAAATTTCTATCAGTGACCATCGATATATTTTGTAATTTTATGTAAGCCCTAAAAAAATTCTACTTTTGACGGAAAATGCAAAGCAAATTATGTCTCTGTTTGGAAGTACATTTGTTTACGAACAACTATTTTCAACAATGAAGATTATTAAGAACGTTTTATAATTTATTAATATGTGTTATTTTGTCTGCGGCCCACCAACAAATTTCAAAATTTCGATTGGCCCATTGATAAAAAAGGTTGCTCACCCCTGCCCTAAATGGTTTAATTCTGACCTCACAAATCTGATACAAGAGAAGAAAGAGGCGCATAGATTGTATAAATTGACTAATAAACAATCTGATTATAGACGGTTTTCGCAGTTTCGAAAAGAGTGCTCAACTCTTAATAATTCATTACATACGTCATATATTAGAAATAAAGAATTAGAGCTTCATTCAAATCCCTCAAGGTTTTGGTCATTTGTGAATGAGGTACGAGATACAACTGGTTATCCTTGTCATATGTTCTTGAAAGAGAAGACTGCCGACAACGCCAGTGAGTCGGTGAATTTGTTTGCAGAGTTTTTCGCATCAGTATTCACCAACATTGATTGTGATATTCCGGATTTTGGATGTGTAAGTGAAACCGACTTAAACTCATTTTGTGTAAGTGCGGAAGCAGTATTTCAGAGAATCGTGGACCTCAAAGAGAGTTGTGCTGTAGGTCCAGACGGTGTTCCAGCCTTCTTTATAAAGAACTGCATATTTTCTTTGTGTAAGCCTATTACAATTTTATTCCAATGTTCGCTAAGAACCGGTGTAGTACCATCAATGTGGAAGAAGGGTTATGTAACACCGTTGTTCAAATCCGGCAACAGAGAAGATGTGGAAAACTATAGGGGCGTCTGCATTCAATCCGTTATTCCTAAAATGTTGGACGCCTTGGTATCCGAACAGCTTAAATGGCCATGCAGGAATGTCATAACTAAGGAGCAGCATGGATTCTGCGAGGGAAGATCTACATCCACTAATCTAGTACTGTTTGAAACATATATTCTCGAAGCCTTTGAAAGTGGATTACAAGTTGATGCAATATATACAGATTTTGCGAAGGCTTTCGATCGCGTCCATCACGATGTTCTTATTGCAAAATTATCATCAATGGGGATTGGTCCTACCATTGTTAATTGGTTCAGGAGCTTCGTCACAGGCCGCAGCCAATGTGTCAAAATTGGTTCAAATATTTCTAGTGTAGTGGATGTAACATCGGGTGTACCGCAAGGATCTCACTGTGGTCCTTTGCTGTTTATTCTGTTCATTAATGACATTGTTGGAATGTTGAAATACTGTCGTTGTTTACTATTTGCGGATAATTTGAAACTGTTCCTTAAAGTTAACTCTATAAACGATTGTGACAGATTGCAGGATGATGTTAGAAATTTATGTAATTGGTGTGACATCAATAAATTATATTTAAATATAAATATAGTGTGTATTTTATTGAGATTTCGAAATTAGAGGAAGTGACGATTGTTAAAGAGTTGGGCGTATATTTTGACACAAAACTATCTTTTAATACCCAAGTAACTAATTTAGCTTCAAAATCATTAAAAATGTTAGGTTTTGTGAGCAGATTTACACAGAAGTTTTCTGCGGAAACCGTTAGAATGTTATATGTGTCACTTATTAGACCGCAACTTGAATATGCAACTACGGTTTGGTCACCGCAATATGTTACAAATATAAAGAAATTGGAACGTCTACAAAATAGATTCCTAAGAATGATAGGTAATAAATCAGCTGTTGAAGTCAGAGATCCTCAATCTCTAAGAGGTTTATTTAATTTACCGGCTCTTGATATTAATAATAATAATAATAATCTTTATTACCCAACAGGCAAAAGCCCAATTACAGAGTAAATACAGTGAGAAAAAAAAACAAAATGATTACAAATTAAATAAAACTAAGGAATTAAACTAAAAATAATAAGTATGCTTGCATATATGTACATATGTATACAAGCACACATATATACATATATAGACAAGTTTATATACACACACAACAAATAAACAAAGCTACAGTGATCATATACATCAGAAATTAGATATGTTCAAAAACATTTTAAATTGGCTCAAGCTACAATTGAATGTCGCACTCAGATGCAATCCCGTTATGAAATTTACATATTCTATAAACAGGGGATTTTTCAATAATATTAGAATTTGCATGGGAAGAATAAAAACAATTAAAATTTCTAATAGACAACCTAGGAGTGTGAAACTTTACATTAATTAACAGTTCTGGACAATCAATTAAGTTGTGTATGATTTTAAAGAGAAATATTTGCCCCTGTATTTGTCTGCGTTTAGCAAGTGGAACTCCATTAAATTCCTCCAAAAGTGCATCATGGTTAAAACCCTGAGGAGGATATACTCCAAATTTCCTGAACCAGACTGTTTTGTAAAATTTACGCTGAATGTTTACCACTGATTTGATATGATTTTGGTAAAACGGATCCCAAACAATTGCCCCATATTCCAGAATAGGACGCACAAATTAGAAGAGATGTGGCAGATTTATATTTCCTTTTTAATGTGTGCAATGATATTATAGATTATGATGAGCTTTTATACCATGTAAATTTCAATGCTATACAGCCTAATTTACAACGTCACTTAAAAACATTTAGAATAAGTCATCATAGGACTAATTACGGAGTGAATAGTCCTGTGTGTCGAGCTATGCGCACATTTAATGATATTGCTTTTAAAAACATCAATATATTCTCGGATTCTAGGTATTGTTTTAAAAAATCTGTAACAAATACATTACTTACTACTAGAAAAAATTAAACAAATATGTTATTGTAATAATTATTGTATAAATTAAGCTGGTTTATCTTTAAATACCATTATGTATTAACTGACATATTGTATGAGTGCATTGACTATTATATAATATATTGTAAAATGGCGGTTGCCGTATATACATAAATAGATAAAAAACATAGTAACCAATTGTACATTTTTAAGTTGTAAACTTTCGAACATATTAATCATATTTGATCAACGTGTTGCTGAGCACATAGTGCATTTATATTCATCAAATATTTGTATTAATGTTCAATTCATATTTCATTAGCTGTGCCCGTGAGAAGAATCACCGTCGACCCACCCTGCCACAGCCAATTAACTTGCCGTTCTAAATCATCTGGCGCTGAAATGTGGGCATGGAGTTAATAATCCTCTCCAGAAGCGAGCTGCGGATCGAGGATCAAGATTATCCATCGACAACTGTCGGATGAAAACCGTCTCCGATAGAATCAGCAGAGGAGAATAACAAGGATTCCGTAACCGGAGAAGCGCAAGTGAAGAGTAGGAGAAAAGGGTGTTGGTCCGACCGAAGACATCGTGCCGTCGAGGGGACGGGACGAAGACTAGGGCATCATTTAAATTTAAATAGGTTCATTTTCGTCAGTTTCTTCCTGTCAAATGTAAATAAGTTGCCGTCACACAGTCAAATATACCAATCAATTTAATTATTGTTTCCATTATTTTCTTTTCTTTCTTATTCTTCCTTCAGTGTTAGTGCGTTACACTAACTGGCGCCCATATAAAAAAAGGGGGAACCTACAGTCTTCACCCAGCATATCCGCTGAACTAATTCTAGCCGTGCATTTGTGGACCGGTTTTCACGGCGCGTTTAAAATGTAAAATTAAATTTAAAACAAATAAATAAAATTCTAACAGAAAACCGCGTTACACAACATTCCGAACATAGAATTTTGAACTGGTCAAACTGCATATCACTGCTTACATGATCAATATACACATGTCTCAAGTTAAGTTCATCTTGTTTGAACAAAATTTGATAAAATTTGCATTGTCATGAATCATATGTTTTGGTATGCGAGTGTAAGTCTGACACAGGTAAAATGAATCAACGTCTTTGTGTCGACCCATGCTAAAAAATTCTCTGATTTTATCTTGTTTGTCACATGCAACATCATCAAATATGAATATTGAATTTTGATTGGCTACACTCGGACTCATTATCTCATCGTTTTTTTTAAAAGGGCAATATTGGACACTTGGCACACCATTCAAAACCTTTTCCAGAAAAGTATACTTTGGTTGATAAAGTGATTTTGAAAACACATAGACGTTTTGAAATTTCAATCCGTTCTCGTTGAACAGAAGCGATAACATTACGTTTGATTTTCCACAGTTTAATGGTTCACAAATTATTGATCGAACAGAATCCGGTAACAGGTTACTATGTCGACGTTGTTGATTTTTAAATCCATCTCCAACTCACTTGTCTAAATTGGACACGGGGAGAGATTGTTTTTGTTTAATAACCCTCATCGTACTAATAAAATTTGGCTAGAAGCAGCAGTATATATAAATACTCCCTCCGAGTCAGTAACTCTTAAATGCTGACTTACAGTGGTGGAAGTATCATTAATTCTATAATCAATAAACTTCCATTTGAAGCACACATACTGGTTATCAGTACTGTGGGCCAGAAATCAAGTTAGAAAAACGTTTAAAAATAGGTGAAGCTATCGCTCTCGGTAAACCAGGCAAAGGATTATTTTTAAGACCATATCGTAAAGGAATGGGGCTCTTTCTCAAACAACACAAGTCAAAAAACTAATTCAATCGCTACCCAACCGCGCACTAACCGATGCTGACTTGGTGAAAGGAAGCAGAAACCTAAAATATTTTCGAGGAGTGTTTATGCGGGATTCGTTACCATCAAAACCTAATCATATAGAATTAGGTGTTATTAACTTGGACTCCAAGGACGGATTAGGAACGCATTGGGTAGCATATAAAAAGCAGGAATATTGTTCACTATTTCGACAGTTTGGGAAATTTACCCCCGCTTTAGGAGTAAATCCATACTTTCGTGGATTTAAAATTAAATACAATCATGATAGATACCAAAAATTTGACTCTTTCAATTGTGGTTATTTATGTCTGAAATTTCTATATGATAAGAGTCAGGTTTAGTCATATCTCAGACATTTACCCTGCAAAGTTCGACGAGTGTACTCTCCGGGAGTTATTATCCTCCTATCGATCTTGATCTTGAAGAATCTTATCGGATTTCATTCTTACCATATGATACCTAATATTGAGGAAGGGATCAATAAATTTATTTATAATAAAAAGGAAATTATAATACCATCCGGTTCGTATGAAATCGCGAATTTTTTTACAACATCAGCTGTTAAAACTAAGCGGTGACGACAACGGCGGCAGGGTCAAGGAAACCGATGCTGATAAACTGTTATCGTTGAAACCGAATAATAATACATTAAAGTGTGAAATTAAAAGTAAATTTTAAATAGATTTTTCATCTGGAAAAGGTACGATTGGTAAATTGTTAGGGTTTTCGGGTAAGAAAATTTTAGAATCAGGTGTTTTTCATACCTCCGATATATCGTGACGGGGGCATATTATAATAGCAAATTATCTCATCCATTATTTGAATTTACACCAACTGTTGATCCAGGTTATGCAATTATTATAGAACAAAAAAATATTCTATATTAAGCAGTTAACACAAAATCAATCAGTAATATAACAATTCGAATTCGATGGTAATCTAGTTAATTTCAGAGGAGAGAAAATTATCATTCGTTTAAAACTAAAAAAAACGAGTCCCCAAATAAAAATATGGGGATTCAATTTAACAGCGGTAGTCGACAAAATTCATATAAATTGACTTTGCAAAATAAATTATCTATCAGTCCTGCGAAGACGTATTCATAATCCTGCAAGATTACAGTCTATGGGATACAAGATTTTTACCAGCAATAAATAATAATGAATACACTTGATATATTTCGAGACATCGCTATGGATGAATCGTTAACAAAATATCAATTTCACACCTACCAACCTCGTTCAGTGAATTTCGATAAAAATTATGAAATTCGAATTGTTATTCAACATCAGGATATTTGCACCGCACCTTGTGATAGTTACATTTATATTTTTGGTAAAGTGGATCTTCCTACCCCACAACAAGGTGACAAAGATTTTGAATTTGTAACCAATGCCTTCACTTGTTGGAATGTTGAGATGTTGGAATAACGAGCACTCTGAAAGGTATGCTGTCCTTCCAGAAATCTTATGCAAACGGACTCGAAATATCAGGATAGGCGTCTAGAGGAAAACATAAGATTTATTACGCTGGCAACAACAAGTTCTACGTTTCGATTCCGTTAAAATATCTCTTCAGATTCGCTGAAGATTATCGCAAAATAATAGTGAACGCAAAACAAGAGTTAATTCTATTGCGATCCAGTACGGATAAGAACTGTTATGTGGGACCTGAAGATGTCAAATTGAAAATACTCAAGGAGGAATGGCGAATGCCTCACATTCAAGTTAATGATGAGATTATTTGGAAATGTTAGAACGTTTAAAATCTAACAAATCGATTTTGATGCCTTTTCGCAAGTGGGAACTTCACGAATTGCCCACTCTAAGAAAAACCGATAAAGATATATGGAGCGTTAAAACTTCTACGAATCTAGAGAAGCCTCGATACGTAATCATCGCTTTTCACGAGAACAGAAAAAATAATCATTTAAAAGATGCAACCGATTTTGATCACTGTTTAATTCGAAATATTAAGGTGCATTTAAATTCCAAATCATACCCTTACAACATGAATCTAGATATCGCAGGTGAAGATTATCTACTTGTGTACCAGATGTATACAAGATTTCGAGACAGTTATTATGGTCCACGCGACATAGATCATGGAGTTGATCCCTATTTAGATTTCAATTAGTTCAAAAGTAGAATGCTGTACGTATTTGACGTTTCGAAACAAAACAAAAGTTTGAAATCTTCTACAGTTGATTTTAAAATTGAATTCGAAGCAAGTGACCCTTTTAATGGCAACACACGAGCGTATTGCCTCATACTTTGTGACACTGTTGTCGAGTACACCCCGTTATCAGGCATTGTTCGTAAAATAGTTTAGACGAGAGTGTAACGTTTAATTTACCAGCAACAACTTTTATTTATAACGATCCTGATACTGCAGATCCTAAGGGTGCAAATTGGATGCAAATTGCAGCGGACATCATCAAAAACGATTGATTGTTGATATCCAAGGTTTCAACGTACCCGAATTTTCTCAAAGAATTGGTGTTCAAGTAGTCATATGTATTTATTTTTGATGGTGTGGCCCTCAATGACCAAACATGGCGGACCAGAAGGACGCGTGTTTATTTTGCAATGTGTTAATAGTAAACGAGTGTACCAAAACTGCTTGTGCATATTGTGAAAAAGTGGCCCATAAGGGATGTTTCAAGAACAAAAAAAGGAAACACATGAAAATTGTTAATGCGAACACAATGATCTGTTGTGGATCCACAAACATCGATAGCAGTCATAACCTCAATTCCGACCAAGACGGGAACATCGAAGAAATTGAAGACTCTCAAGGTATGATAGAAATAAAATACCTCAAGGAATTGCTGGTTCATAAGGACATAATCATAAGTGAGCTTCAAGATAAAATTATAATCTTGAAACAGCACATTATTCTAATGGAGAAATCTACTACATCGCATTTAAGTTATTCAGCGACATCTATAAATCAAAAGGAAGATGCAATAAATTGCCCCGTTCGGCAAAAATCCACAATTAAAATCACATCCGGAACCACGACCCAGAAGATGCAACCGAAGTCGCAGGATGCCTCAGCAAAGACCGAAGAACATTTCACGGCGCAACCTGAGGATACTGCGAAAATAATATCTATCCCGGCGGAGACGAAACGCGGAAACAAAAACCCAGAACCGCCAATCTACAATGGGCAAAAGAAGCATGAAAAGACATTCAGCCAGATAATACAATCTACCGAGACAATACTTACTAAAAATTCAATAGTTTCTCCTCAAACTAGTGAATATATTGAAAATAATAGTAGGAAAATTGCAAATAACAGCAAAGGAAACAAAAAATTAAATCATATCATAGGAACAGCCAAGCTCCAATCAACAAATATTCAAGCTGAGAAAAAGAAGACATGGTTATTTGTGAAGCGGGTGAGTGGAGAAGTAGCTACAGATGATATGAAGGAACACATAAAAAGCATTATAAATAATTCGGACTTTACATGTGAACAGGTAATAATAAACTCCTCGAAAAAGGCTTATAAAATTAGCGCCGACTTTAAATACCACGAAAAACTCACTGATCCGCAAAACTGGCCAGAAGGAATTGTAATTAGCCGGTATATTTTTAAACGGGCAGGCCGAGAACAAGGAAAAATGTGATAGTGAATCTGAGTTAAATCTATATTTTTTGAATGTTCAGTGCGCTAGGAATAAAGTGAATGAACTTGAATATTTTATACAAAACAATGGCGTAAACTATGATTTTATTTGTTTAACTGAACATTGGCTAAAAAAACCAGAAATTGAATTTTTTAAATTAGGGAACTATGGTGTAATCTCCTATTTTGCACGACTTAAATTTAAGCATGGGGGTACGATGCAGCTTGCCCAAAGTGTAAATACTACCAAAAATTTGGAAAACATAAATAACATGTCCAAAGAAAAACACTGCGAAATCTCTGCATCGTTTCTCATTAAGCATAACATAACTATCATATGTATATATAGGTCTCCCGATGGAGATTTTAATGAATTTTTATCGGTGATTGGAACAATGTTAGAAACCATAGATAAGAAAAATCAGATTATACTTGGTGGCGATTTTAATGTATTGTTCAACACACAAGAAAAAAATGCCGTAAACTTGTGCGATCTACTAGCAACCCATGGTTTATTTAGTTTGGTAAACTTTAAAACCAGGAAAGAAAACTGCCTAGATAATGTTTTTACGAACATAGAGTCTAAATATATATCTGTTCAAGCTTGTGATTATGACCTTTCAGATCACATTGGTATTCACGTAAACATTAAAATTAAACCAACCGTCTCAAATGTAAAACAAATTATAATGCGGCCGATTACCGAATATGGTGTAAATCAGTTTTATGGCCTACTGGAATCGACGAATTGGAGTTTTATTGAAAATGAATCCTATTCCGCTGAAACCAAATTCGACCTATTCTCTGATATTATGCATAAATATTTTAACATTAGTTTTCCTGAAAAAAATATTGAATGTGGTACTAAAAAACAAGTTAAATGGTTTAATAACAATCTCCGCGAAATGCGCGAAACATTACACTTGCTAAAAGAAGCATATTCAAGAAATCCAAATCTGAAAGGCAATTATTATGCATATTTACAAACATATAAAATAGCTCTAAAAAATGCAAAAATAACTGGTAATGCGTCATTTATTAATGACGCATCTAATAGTCCACAAGCTCTATGGACTGTAGTTGATAATTACCGCAACAGTACAAAATGTCAAAAACCATGTGATATTGATCCTAATAATTTTAACAATTTTTTTGCTAACGTAGCTAATTCACTTGCCGAAGATTTACCCGAATCGAACGAGGACCCCATCATTCTAATGGCAAAGTCATTTCCTAACAAAAGCTCACGATACTTCAAATTTAAAGAAACTACATACGTCAAAGTCAGAGATATAATAAAAAAATTAAAAAGCTCAAAAAGCCGCGATGTTTATGGAATTTCCTCAACTTTACTAAAAAAGATAACTGATGTCATAGTAATTCCCATAACGAAGTTAATTAACTTATGCATAAAAATGAACATATTTCCCAAATCATTAAAAAAAGCGCGGGTTATGCCGATTTATAAAAAAGGTGATACATCTGATCTAAGTAACTATAGACCCATTTCCATCTTGCCAATACTGTCGAAGGTTTATGAAAAGGTACTATTTGACCAAATAATAGAATTTGTGGAAACTGAAAATTTACTATCTAATCAACAATATGGCTTCCGCAAGGGGCGATCTACGGTGGATGCGGTCAGCGCACTTGTTGAGGAGATTCTAAACGGATTTGAGACAGGACTGCACACAACTGCTTCCTTTCTCGACCTCAGCAAGGCGTTTGACTGTGTCTGTTGTGAGACGCTTGTGCGGAAACTGTATTTTTACAATTTTCATCCCAGAAGTTGTCGACTTATAAACTCGTACCTAACAGGAAGAAAACAAACAATAATAATAAATCAACAATCATCAGATGAAGTAGACTTAACACACGGGGTACCACAAGGGTCTATCCTGGGGCCCCTCCTTTTTTTAATCTACATTAATGACTTAACGTACTCAGATATAGAAGGTAAATTTTTTCTTTATGCGGATGATACCACCATTATAAATAAATCGTCCGATTTAAAATCAGCTTTAGAGCAAAACAAAATGAGCGAATCAAATTCATCAAATTGGTTTGCTACTAATAAATTAACAATAAATAAAGAAAAAACGGTTAACATCACATTTTCACTAAGTATTCCTCCTGTTAATCAAATTAATGTCAAATTTCTGGGCATCCATTTAGATAATAAGTTATCGTGGCACACTCATGGTAATAAAATGGCAGGCAAAGTATGCCGACACATATACCTTCTAAGACAACTCACCAACTGTGTACCTCTGCAAGCTCTAAGAACTATATATTTTTCACTAATAGAATCGTATTTAACATATAGCATAATAACATGGGGTCATTCGACCATAATAAATAGATTATTTGGGCTTCAGAGGAGAGCGGTCAGGGTGATATCTGGACTAGGGTATAGGCAAGATTGTAAGGCTGCATTTGCTCGTTTGGGATTATTAACGCTACCCTCACTCTTCATACTAGAATGTCTAATATATGTCCACAAAAACTTTAAACTATATCGTGTACATAATGAATTTCATGGTCATAACACACGGACTAATTCTAATATCTACCTGCATCGTTATCGTCTATCGAAATCACAAAATGGTACAAGTTACTACGGACCGAAAATTTATAATAAACTTCCAGAGGCCATAAAGCTGCTTGACACTAAACAGTTTAAAATGAGACTAAAAGCATATCTTCTAGGAAAGGTATTTTACAATATTGAAGAACACCTAAGCGCGGATTATGCTATACCAAATTAGGGTTTGAACAGCTACCTGGCTTCTTACACTCTACACAATATTCCATGCAATCTTTGGTCTCATTTTTGGACTATCTTTTAATTTGTATATTTTTTTAGGCTATCATGTAATTATCTATATTATAACATATGTGTTAATTAAGCTTAATTTTAAAACAACTAATTAATATGTTTGTGCTGATTTTAATATGTCGTATCGTACATAAATGTAAATATTTTATCTATAATATCTATTTCATATTATATAAATAAGAAGTCCTTTATTATACAACGTAAGGCTTTACACTAGAATTATATCTACATCTAGTTTGCTTGTTTACTTACGCCAATATGTTTTATCTAAATATTTTTACTATTATGCAAACTCTTGACCTGTGTAAACTTCCGGTAATGCACCAATAAAATTATCTTATCTTATCTTATCTTATCTTATCAATGGCTGTAATGGCGACTTCAATCTCGTACTTTAGGTCGTCAATCGTCTCTGGATGGTTGGCGTAGCACTTATCCTTGACGGCTCCCCACAAACAATATTTTCGATTTTCGAATGTACCGCGCAAAAGTTCGACTGTAACGTTGGATGTGTGGCACGTGGCGCCGTCCTGCTGGAACCAAATACCGCCGATGTCTTCCTCTTCCATTCAGGGAAAGAAAAAAATGCCGCGATGGCGCTCACCATTAACAGTTACTGCGGCTGCTGCTTCGTTTTCGAAGAAAAACGGACCAATGATGCCGCCGGACCACATACCGCACCAAACAGTCACTCGTTGTGGGTGCAGTGACTTTTCCATGATTACGTGTGGATTTTCTGAGCCCCAAATGCGGCAGTTTTCCTTATTGACATAACCACCGAGGTGGAAATGAGCTTCATCTGAAAAGATGATTTTTCGATAAAAAATGCTTATCTTCCATCAAGCGTTGTTCGGCCCATTGGGCGAACCGAAATTGCATCGGATGGTCGTGCGGCTTCAGCTCTTGCACCAATTGAATTTTGTACGGCTTCAAACCGAGGTCTTTCGTCAAAATTCTTTGAAGGGACGTGCGAGAAATGTTTAATTCCTGCGAGCGGTGTCGAGTTGATGTTGATGGATTGTCACTCACACTTTCGGCAACAGCAGCAATATTTTCGATTGAGCGCACTGGACGCGCACGGGAACACGTTGCTTTGTCCATTAACGAGCCACTTTCACGCACACGCTTCACAAATTTATCCACAAACTGCCTGGAAGGCGCTTTATTTTTCCCGAATTTTGTGCGCATTTTTCTTGCAGTTTCGGTTGAAGACTCACCATTTTGGAAGGAAGTTTTCAATATTTCCCAATTTTCTTCGCGCGTAAACTTAACCATTTCGTAAACCGCAAACATTTTACTAAATATATGACAAATTGGCAAAGTCATTCGAGCTGTCAAAGCCGAAATAATCGCTAGTTCAAAAAGCAACCGATAGATGGGCCACCCTGTATAAGAGTGATAGTGATGAAGAAACTGTTGTAGGAGATTTACGTTGGCAAAATTGTGATATTTTCAATCCCACAATGTACCATTTTGACGATGAAAATTCTGGCATCTCGGAAGCGTTTGAAATAGAAAATGAAGATAACGAGTAAGAGTACTGTATAAAACATTTTGATGAACATATGATGATGACAATTGTGGACGAAACTAATAGATACCACGAGCACAGTACCGAAAACAATCCTGCTCCAAAAAGGAAACCATGCTTTCAACATTTCATCAAGGAGTAATAAACAATAGCGGAAAATTAGATCACAAAACTGGCGAGCAAATTTGGAAACCGGACTGTGTAACAGATTATACAAAAAATATGCGCATGATTGATAAATGTGACATGCAATTAGTTACAGTGGAGTATGTTCGAAAATCAATCAAGTGGTATAAAAAACTATTTTTTCACCTGGTTGATGTTGCCATGCTAAATGCTTATAACATGTTCCTTGTGAAAACAGGTAAAACTTCAATACGCTTGAACATATTTATAAGAAAAGTAGTGCAACAACTTTTGGAGAAACATGGAACTTTGACTACTGCTAAACCGGGGAGGCAAAGTTCTACCTACTGGGAGTAGACAAAAGGGGCAAAGAATTTGTCATGTATGTTCAAATACTGACGTGGGTGAAAAAAAAACGAAAGTATGTTACAACTTGGTGTGCTGAATGTCAAGTAGGACTGTGTGTAGGAGAATGTTATAAAATTTACCACACCAGAAAAAAATTTTGATGAAAAAAAAGTTTCATAATTTCATTTCAATTTAATTTTTGCTATTATAAATTTATTTAGGTGTTAGTTTGTTTACTTATAGGGCTATATTGTAAAATAATATTTGATTATATGTTTATTATTGGCAATACATGCCTTTTGTCATATGTATTATGTATTTGTAGATATAAATAGATAGACATATTCCTAATTGCTTGTGACATGTGTTATTTGAAAAACTAAGTTTTAGTTTTGCATTAGTAGAAATATGATTTTTGAAATAATGATAATTCTAATCGTACTAATGTATTTTTTTGGAGTATCGAACTATGTTGTCTCTTCTCTAAACATTTCAACTGACATATAAGCCTTCTTCAGGAGAGCTGAAACTCTAAAAACACGTTTCCTATTTGTATAATTACGTCATTTTTCAATGTATTATCTATAATTGGCTATATACGCATAGTTTGAATGTCAGAATTATAACTTTTTATATTCACCCCTATCCAATAAACCCTGTTTATAAAAAGGGTGTGTGTATTGTAATAGATAAATATATATGCACCAATAGGAACCTAGACTTGGAAGGAGTAATTTTTGTAAATGCAAACGTATTTTTTATATAAAATATGAGAGTAATTCTATTAAAGAGGGAAAGTGGGAAGGTAATTACCCTGTTTAACCCCTATAATTTTGCCATTCCTATGTACATAAATCATCATATATAGATATGAAATTAATGTATCAACATTTGAACAACTTTCCTTTTTTTTGCGTTTTGCCAGACACATTTGTGAATATATTCCCAAAAGGGTTAACAAATAAATCGACGTATTCCAAGTTGATGTTTTTTTTTTTATCTTCGTGAAAAAAAAATGTATTAAATGTTTATTATTTTTATTATATTTGAAAAGAATAAACGTACTGGAGATTAAAATATATCCTGGAAGTGGTTTTGTGGCCCATTTATAATTGTATTTAGTATTTCTCAACAATTGTCTGACCATGGATCGTCGACATCGACTAGCACCTCGCAGACTTTTTTTAAATGAGAATGAAGAGGAAAATGAAAGTGACAATGAAAACAATGGAAATAATAATAACCCCAATGATGAAGTAGAAAATGAAGATATAGACGAAGACAAGTTGAAGAAATTGTTGAAGAGGTAGAAGAGGAATTCGACGAGATTGATGATGGATTTTCAAGTAATGCAGATAGTTTCAACAATGAAATTGAAAATATAGTAGAAGGTCAGCAACGAAAAGTGTACATATACAACGACGGTGGTGGTATCAACAAACAATGTTGTGTAATTATTTCGGCATGTAAATTTAATAACGCATATTATTGTCAAGAATGTCAAATCGTGAATGGTGATGGTGAATTTGTGTGTATGATTACCCAACACGTTCAGTTACAGTAAGAAAATATTTCCAATATACGATGTGCTAATTGTAACAATTGTTTATATATAATTTTTGATAAAAGTGCTTGCTTTTTATGTGCAAGTGATGGACTTCCCAAAATGGAAAAATTTAGACTCTTAAACAACTAACATTCCGTTAAACCGCTGCCGATAACGCGAATCCGACACCGTTACACCGTTATCGAAGGTTGCATTGGTGTTATAACGTTAATCCAGTGTATTAATCGCAGTAATCAGTTGGAATTCATTAAAAGCGGTTCAGAACACTTTACACATAAAGCATGGAAAATTTACTCTCAAAAATTGGTCAAGCAGCCGGGATCAAAGAGACCGTTAACCCTAGAATTCTAATATGTCATAAAATTTACGACGATCGCCTTTTAACGCAATGTTTCGGCAATATCCGGCTGCAGCAGGCGCGTGTTCTGTTCAGTATCTTCCTGTTTAATCATTGTCTAACTGGGAACCTCTTTGCTTCGCTTTACTTTCGCCGGGGTATTTTATTTTTCGTGACTTCATCGTAATATTTACGACGTATTAGTGTTTACATCAGTTTTTATGCTTTTTGGATTCAGTATTCAATGCGTAAGTAAATTTCATAAATTACGCTCATAATATTTATTTGGGTAATCATTTTGACAGTAATCATATCCTCCAAAAAAGGATTATCTCAAAAAGAATTAGAGGATGAAATTCAAAAGATTGTGAACGGGGAGGAGTCCGGTCCAGATCCATTTGAAGATAGTGGAAGTGACTGGGAAACGGAAAATACGCTACAAACAGACGAAATATTCTCGGAAGACAAATCAGATTCAGATGACGATTTGATTGTTACTAGTGAAGCATGTTCCTCAACAGCAACTGTAGAAAAGTTCCTCAACAGAGATTCTAGTCTCCACAAATAAATTGCAATGCGAAGAAAGGCTAGATAATCCTGAAGTGAAAAAATACGACTTGAAAATTATATTATATTTCCAGATAAAGTAAGGCTTTAGGAAAAAAAACGGTCATAAGTGGTCAGCTAAACTTCCAAAAACATCCTTGAGAACTGCTAGTAGAAATATCATTCATTTTATGGCTAGAGTCAAAGGACAAGTCAAACAATACACCGAAGTATTTTTTTCATTTGTTATTTTATGATGTTATAAATTCTATTATTCAACACAGAAATGAAGAAATTGCAAGGAAATCTAATAGATATAGCACAAGTTCATCTACAATTTCAAATTTATCTAAAGAAGAGTTGTATGCTTTCTTCGGAATAATGATATTCTCTGTAAAAAAAGATAATCATTTGAACGCGAAACAAATGTTCGATTCCACAATATCCGGTTCTTTTTATAAATCTTATATGAGTTGTGACCGGTTCATTTTTTTTTACAAATTGCATGCGTTTTGATAACAAAGAAACCAGGCAGGAACGAAGGAAAGAGGATCCATTTGCTCTTTTTCGCGAAATATGGGAGATTATTATTGCAACCTGCAGAACTTCAACGAGCAACTATGAGGTTTTCGAAAAAGATGCCCCTTAAGAATGTACATACCTAACAAACCCTCTAAATACGGTATAAAAATTGTAATGCTATGCGACAACCAATCAAAATATATGATTGACGCTACTCTATACTTAGGAAAGGGAACCAAAACAGGAGGGTTACCCTTGGCTGAATTTTATGTAAAGGATCTAACCAAGTCTGTTCATGGTAGTAATAGGAATATTATGATGGACAATTGGTTCAGTTCAGTTAGTCTGGCCGAAGAATTGTTGAAGGATCCCTACTACTTAACAATTATTGGTACATTGCGAAATAACAAAAGGTAAATACCCTCCGAACTTTTACAAGTAAGAGGACAAAAACCTCAAGCATCTATGTTTTGCTTTGACCAAAATTTGACATTGGTATCTTACATGCCAAAGAAAAATAAATTGGTGATGCTACTCTCGACTCTTCATAAAGAGGCTGTAATATCAGAAGTGAATAACAAGCCAATAATAGTTATAAATTATAATTAAATCAAAGGGGGTGTTGATACATTCGATCAACTTTGTTTAGGAATTGTAATAGGAAGACTCGAAGATGGCCTTTATGTATTTTTTACAATTTGATAAATATGGCTTGCATGAATTCATTTGTATTATATGTGGATAACACCTTGGAAAAAGGTGAAAAACATCTTCGTCGGTATGAATTTATGATCAATTTGAGCCTTCTTCTTGTTAAGCCGTGGTTGGAAAAGCGACTTAGTGTTAAAATTTTAGACGAAATCTCCGAAAAGATATAAGCGATATTCTCAAAATTAATATAGAAATTGAAGAACCCAAGTCTCAAGAAATAAAGCGTACAACTTGTTTTTACTGCCCGAGTCAATTAAGACATAGACAACTAATTGTTGCATTATCTATGAACGTACAATGTGCGGTCAGCACCGTGGAATGTGCTGTAAAGAATGTACATCAAACTGAATAAATATGTTTTTCTGGTATAATGTTCCTATTATGTGAGCAATGAAAAATATATTTTGTACCTTTTTATACATTTTTTTAATAAAGTTTTCTTTTTATTAAAGATTTTTATTGGCGTCGTAAATTTTACGACATATTAGTATTCTAGGGTTAAAGCCACCGATCTGGTTTTAAATAAAAATTATCGTGTGCATAATTTAAAAAGTATTAAAACTAAATATGGTGATAATATTCTCGTGGACCTTGATTAATATAACATGTTTTTACCACGTCGATTCTCTAATGTCTTAACAACTGAGATAATCGAGGAAATCAATAACTGTGAAACTCCTGTAGGATTAGTTGTGAGAGAGTTTAAGAAAATTGGTTCCAATTTGACGCCCGATATTATTTTTGTTAAAATGTGGTAAGTACAATTTTCAGTTTAACGTTTGTTAATAATTACTGAAGCTTTTTTCTTTCATTCGGCATTTATCATTTTACTTAGTACATACTAACAAAAGATATGGATAATATTGACAAAGAAATATTCAAACTCAAACAACTATTAAATCTTTATCAAACAAGTAAACCTAAAGTAGGAGTTAAACGGAAACTCGATTATCTTATTCAAATTCTGAAGAGCCATCATCATCATCATCATCATCATCTGAATCACTAAATTTAAAGGAATATTGGAAGGATGTAAGTAGATTATTTAATAATAATAAATAATAATAATTATTATTATTATTAATAATAATAATAATAATTAATAGGTAAGAAGTATTTCAATATTAATTAAGTAATTATATTTTAAATGGAGTCATCATTCAAAAATAGAATAAGAACCGGTATCATAAAAAATGTGAATCATATTGACCCCCATGTTTTCTTTCAAGAAATAACAGACATAATCTTTAAAAAAAAATGTAATACTTTTAACAGACTTCAATAGCGTACAAAATAAGTTTATATTTATGCGGAACATATGCTTTACCATCATCGCTTCAAGAACTTGGAGATAAAAATTCAGAAATATTGGAAGAAAGCAAATATTTTACAACTAAGAGTCTACAAATTCTAAAATTTACAGATGTAATTGCAGTATACCATACTTACTTATAGTTACATTCTTAATCAGACATAATACATAATATTACAGATGGATGTCTTTCAAGAATCTGGAAGTGGGTACGCCGAGCAGTTCGCCAAGGCCCAGGCCGAGCACACCCCAACCCGCATCGACCAACCGGACTACCACCAGCTCTACCAAGACGAACGAAATGAACGGACGACACTATCCATCTCACACGCCCAGCTGATGGTTCAACTACGAACTCCAGCAGAAACTGGAGAAGATGTCAAGACGCATCGAGGCGCTGTCCAGGCCAGCGACCCCGACGCCGACATCGACGCCGACACCGAAACTAACACCGAAAGCCACTCCAACACCCACACCGATGCCCACTGTCCCCACCGGGAACAGCTTTGTCGTCACTCAACCAGGGTTGGAGTAACGGTCGGTCACTTCCAAATTTTTCTTTGCTCCAAGTTAATCGCTGACGTAGATGTAAATGACGTCTCATTTTCTTCTGTATATCTATTTCCTTTTAATGTTCTTCTTTTTGTCCGATTTTTATGAAATGGCTTAGAGTGATTTCCCTACTGTGTCGATGCCACGCCGAAATTGAAGAGCCACGAGAGCAGTTGGGTTCGAGAATATTCGATGTGAAAGCCAACGCTGCGCCGCATAGTGTGGTATTGGACCTCGAAACCTGACCAATAATGTGTTTTGTAAAAACCGGTTTCTGGGATAATTATAATAATATCTTTTATTTTAGTAATATACCGTACGTGTATACTACTAGCAGCTAGGAATTAATTGAATTAAGTTCAGTTTAATTTTCATTGACCTACATATATACAAGGTGTCCCATTCGAAATTCTGAAGTTGATGTCATTTTCTCGTAAATCGAGAAACGGAAATGAAATCTATGTATGCAGAAAGGGGCATCATTTCAAACCATTTAAAGCCACCAAATTTAATTTTCGTACGATACCGTTTTCGAGATATCGCCTGTCTACTACCTCGTGGGACACCCTGTATATATTTATGGTAAAAATATTTAAAATAGAATACATTTAATAGTCAAATTAACTTGAAACAATTTTAGACAGGACACAAAATAAGTGAAAATGCCAAAACCACAATATATTCAAAAATTCAGGAGTGCGTGGTTGCAAGATCCGGATTTAAAAAAGTGGTTGGATGTTGTCGAATCCACTTCTGGACCAATGCCGAATTGCAAATATTGCAAAGAAATGCTTAACAATAAGCTTTGTGCTTCAAAATGCATGCAAATTAAAAAAACACATTGCGCATGAAAATGTAATTACTAGAATTACAACCAAAAAACAAAATTAACAATTAACTTTGGTAAAACATCGGAAGAAAAAGAATAAAAAATATGTGAATGTAAACTATCATTATACAGGGTCTTCATTTCAAAAGGAGCCACCCTGAATAACTTTGTATCTAAAGTAGTTACGGTTTCAAGAAAAAATACGTCAATTTTGTTTTCGAGGGGGAACTTAAAAAACACTGTTTTTATAATTTTATCTTTCACCCCCTCACCACCTGCCACCCCATCTTTATAATTTCAAATGGCACCCCCTATTGAGTGATACCTCATTTTAAAGGGCATTAAAAATGCTATCCAGCAAAGCAAAAATAATTGAAATCAGTTCATTTGTTTTAGAGAGAGAGGGTATTCATTTCAAAATAAACCACCCTGAATAACCCTGGTTCTGAAGTAGTCACGGTTACAGGAAAAAAACATGTCAATTTTGTTTTTGAGGTGGAACTTGAAACCACTGTTTTTAGAATTGTATCTTTCACCCCCTCACCCCCTCACCCCCAGCCACCTTATCTTTATAATTTCAAATGGCATCCCCTTTTGTGAGACACCTTATTTTAAAGGGCATACAAAATACTGTCCAGCAAATAAACATTAATTTAAATCAGTTCATTTGTTTCAGAGATATTCATATCAAAATATGCCACACCAAAGATTGTGTGGCTGGGGATGAAAGAAAAAATTATAGAAACAGTGTTTTTCAAGTTCCACCGTCTAAAATCAAATTGACGTATTTTTTCTTAAAACCCTAACTACTTCAGATCCGAAGTTATTCAGGGTGGCTTGTTTTGAAACAAAGACCCTCTCTTTCTAAAACAAATGAACTGATTACAAATATGATTACAAATATTTCTTATTTGCTGGATGGATAATATTTTGTATTGCCTTTAAAATGAGGTATCGCACACTAGGGAGTGCCATTTGAAATTTTAAAGTCGGGATGGTTGGGGGTGAGGGGGTGAAAGATAGAATTCTAAAAACAGTGTTTTTTAAGTTCCCCCTCAAAAACAAAATTGACGTTTTTTTTTTTTGAAACCGTAACTACTTTACAACTAGAGTTATTCAGGGTGACGCATTTTGAATTGAATACCCTCTCTAAAACAAATGAACTGATTCCAATTATTTTTGCATTTCTGGATAGTATTTTTGAAGCTCTTTAAAATAAGGTATCGTACAATGGGAAATGCTATTTGAAATTATAAAGATGGGGTGGCTGCGGGTGAGTATTTTGAAATTAATACCCTCTCTCTCTAAAACAAATGAACTGATATCAATTATTTTTGCTTTGCTGGATAGTATTTTTTATGCCCTTTAAAATGAGGTATCGCACAATAGGGGGTCCCATTTGAAATTATAAAGATGGGGTGGCTGGGGGTGAGGGGGTGAAAGATAAAATTCTAAAAACAGTGTTTTCAAGTTCCACCTCAAAAACAAAATTGACATATTTTTTCCTGTAACCGTGACTACTTCAGAACCAGAGTTATTCAGGGTGGTTTATTTTGAAATGAATACCCTCTCTCTCTAAAACAAATGAACCGATTTCAATTATTTTTGCTTTGCTGGATAGCATTTTTAATGCCCTTTAAAATGAGGTATCGCACAATAGGGGGTCCCATTTGAAATTATAAAGATGGGGTGGCTGGGGGTGAAGGGGTGAAAGATAAAATTATAAAAACAGTGTTTTTTAAGTTCCCCCTCGAAAACAAAATTGACGTATTTTTTCTTAAAACCGTAACTACTTCAGATCCAAAGTTATTCAGGGTGGCTCCTTTTGAAATGAAGACCCTGTATATAGTAATGCATGGTAGTATTAGACATATAGATCATCTAACGCCCTTATCCCAAAGTATATTTCCCGGCGATATTAGTATGAATATTAAGCTAAAACGTACTAAGTATTATTATTCAAAATGTGTTGGGACCATACTTTATGAGTGAACTTTCTTTGGATATTGGAGAACGTTCATTTAGTTTATTATTGGATTAGTCAACTTATTTTAGTAAAAATAATAATAGAATAGTTAGCACATTTTTAGAATTAGCAGAACTTGCTAGTTGTAATGCAGAAAGTATTGTTCAAACGCTATTAGCGGTACTAAACCGCTATATAAGATATCTTTGAAAAATTTAAAGGGTATAGGCGTCTGTAATGACATGAATTAGTAACGGGGTGAACACAAAACTTAAAAGTTTTCTACCCAATCTGATACTTGTAAGATGCGTGTGCCACTCATTACAATTGACAGTTTCTTCGGCAGCTGTTACATTTTTGCCAAGAAATTTAGAATTTTTAATTCTAGAAACGTATGACTGGTTTAGTCGTTCAAGTCAAATGCAATTGGCATATAAACAACTGTTCAAATTAATCAATAATGATCATGAGCCACTCAAAATTGTTCAATCTTGCAATACTACGAGTAGGTGGCTGTCTACTAAATCTGCTGTAAGCCGAATATTTGAACAGTGGTTAGAATTAAAAACACATTTCGAGATCTGCAGATTATCCGAAAAATGTTGCACTGCCGAAATGTTATATAATAAATAATAAATAATAAATAAATACTTTATTAGTGCCAGACAGAATATGTTTACACAAGTCAAACAAGTAGCATAGTTATGCAAATATAATATGATAGTCAAATACAACAAATTAAAATTTAAATATAATGATAAAATAGACAAGCGAATTCGAGTCAGATTAAATATACATAGAACATACATACACATTAACGAGCATTTACATTACAAGTTAAAATGAATTACGAGTTAAAATTAATTACAAGTTAAAAATTAATTACAGGAAAATCAATCAATTTATCATGTCAGCAAAGTTATTGGTTAAACAGTCACTAATAGTATAAAAGGCTTTATTTAGTAGATATGTTTTTATTTGAATTTTAAATTGCTTCAACGGAAGCAATTTTATGCTTTCAGGTAAGCTGTTATAAAATTTGGGTCCATAAAAGTTGCTACTATTTTGTGCCTTAGTAAGACGTAATGGTCGCGGGCGAATGTTTTCACCTTGACGCGTATCGTATGAATGCATATTACAATGTAATGTATAGTTGGAAATGTTTTTCCGTACATCCACAACACTTTCAAAGAAGTAAACACAAGGAAGGGTTAACACTTTTAACTGAATAAATACTTTCCTGCAGTCCGCCCTATAATTTATGCCTGAAATTACCCTGACTGCCCGTCTTTGAGCTCCAAACAATCGATTCAATATAGGAGAATGTCCCCATGCTAAAATACAATAAACTAGGCTACTGTGAAACAATGCAAAGTAGACTTTTTTAAGAGAGGCTACATCCAACATATTTGTAAGACTCCTTAGCAAATAAGTGACTTTCGAGAGCTTATTACTAATTTCCTCTCCGTGTGTATGCCAAGTTAATTTACAATCAAGGTAGACACCTAAAAATTTAGCTTTAGCATTATCTATGTGCTTAACACACTTAAGAGTGAATAGCATCTCCACTGTCTTGTTTGCATTACGGGTTAGCTTGTTACTAACAAACCATTGGGCAAGTAATTTACGATCTGATATATTTAGTCTATTTGACTCTTCAATATCAGAGGATCTTGAAAACAGCGTTGTGTCGTCAGCGAAAAGGACGATCGAAGATTTCTGGGGCTGTACTGACAGATCATTTATGTAAATTAGGAATAACTAGGGTCCAAGAATAGACCCTTGTGGAACCCCGTGGCTAATCTCCATCCTCTCGGATGATACTGAGTTCAACGAAACAAGTTGCTGCCTATGATTTAAATATGAACTTAAGATTCGACAGCTAAGAGGATGGAAATTATAGTAGTACAACTTACGCAGGAGAACGTCATGCTGGACGCAGTCAAAGGCCTTACTCAGGTCTAAGAAGGCTGCAGTTGTTGAGTTGCCATTTTCAAATCTATTTATAATATTCTCTACTAATTCCATGACTGCGCCACACGTCGATCTTCCCCTGCGGAACCCATACTGGTTGGTGTTAAGTACTTTATTATCCTCCAGATAATCCACAATTTGATCAAATAATGCCCTTTCCACAACTTTAGATATAGTAGGTAAAAGTGAGATTGGGCGATAATCGTCTTTACTCGTTTTATCTCCTTTTTTGAAAACAGGAACAACACGAGCACACTTGAGAATATCAGGAAATACTCCCTCTCGTATGCAGTTGTTAATTAAAATTGTTAATGGTATTACTACGATGTTGACAATACTTTTGAGCAAACCTACGGTCATTTGGAAAACATCTTTACTTTTAGTGTTAGACAATTTATTATTATTATTTCTCTTACCTGGTTAAAGCTAACTTCTTTAAATTTAAAAGGCAAACTTGTTGGTGTAGAAAGTGGCAGCATTAGCCTGATGGGATCTATTACACACGGTGAGATATGGTCAACGAGCTGTTTTGCAATATTTACAAAATGATCATTAAAATCACTTGGGTCAATGTCGCAACTGTTTGGCATGTAGTGTTTATTCTTAATAAGACTCCATAACTTGTGCTGCTGATTTTTTGAGTTGTCTATTAAATTTTTATATTTTGCTTTTTTAGCAGTTTTAAGCGCAATTTTGTATTCTCTATTATAATTTTTGTAGTGAGGACAGAATTCAGGGTTTTTTCACTTGCATCACGCAAAAACGATAGTATTTCCCGCATTCGCCGTAACTCTGCATTGAACCACACAACCCTATACTGTGTTGGATTATGTTGTTTTTGTAGTGGGAAAGAAGTCTCGATGAGTTGTTTAATTGTTTCCATGAATAAATCAAATTTTGGGTTGATATCAATATTATTATCATTTGCAAAACTCCAGTCCGTTGATTTAATTAAATCGGTGAGTACTATTTTTCTCTTGTCAGTAATGGGCCTATGAATACGCGTAATTTTTTCAGTAGATGCCCTAGTAAAGGGGAGCCTACACAGTATACCGATGTGGTCCGATAAGCCTGTATCGGCTGCACTTACAGATATGTTTTCGTTGTGGATGTTCGAAAAAACATTATCCAAACAATTGTTGCGTCTAGTAGCGAAATTCACTTCCGATACAAGACCATAAGTGGCCATTAATTCACATAATTGACTAGCTTTAATATCAGGAGTGTTAAACCACACATTGAAATCACCACCTACAATTACATTTTTAGTGAGATCAAGTTTATCCAATAACTCATCCATGATTGTTAAAAATTCATTAAATTCACCTATTGGAGAGCGATATATAGTTATAATCACTAGATTGTTAGCCGGTAGATGTAATGCAGATATTTCGCAGTGTTTTTCTTGCGAATATTTATTTAAATTGTCCAAAGTTTTGAATACAATGTTATTATTATTTAAGATCTGCATTACTCCACCATGTAAGAATCTCTTACGTGAATAGTTTGAAGCGATAGTTAAACCAGGAATGGATAAAGACATTGCTTCATTTTCCGTAAGCCAATGCTCGGATAGACAAGCCACAGAAATGTTATTATTTTCAAGTAAATATGCTTCAAATTCGTTTGTTTTGTTACGTAAACTTTGGATGTTTAGAAACAGAATAGACATTGAATTTGCTACAGGTGACATTTGATTTTTAGCGGTGTCCTTTGGTACGGCTTGCCCGTTTAAAAATATAACGGGACAATATAATTTCCGTAGGCCAATAAGTTGAATTAGTTAGTTTATCATGATGCATAAAATCCGCACCAATTTTAAAACCTGAGTGTGATTCACCTAATTTAATTTTTTCACACGAGAAAGAAGCACTATACAGTGCGTTTTTTTTATAGATGCACCATAGGGTTTTACATGTTAAATTTTGCATGCCTGTTAATGGATTTCCTATTGCGAATTTCAGTATCATTTTTTGGTACACTCTAAATTTGCATTGTCTTTAATAACTTCTAATAGTTTTTATAATAAAAAAATCGTAAATTTTAAAGAAATTAAAGAAAATATTTTTCGGTGCTTAATTATTATTTGTTTTATAAGTAGGCGCGGTTGTTGACAATCAACAATAAATAACTTACAAAAGTAATAAAAATTGCTCTGGAAAATATTTAAATTTATTAACTTCATAATAAATATTTAAATTGTTTGCCGTAATAAGCTGAACAGTAATGCCTTTTCAGGTTTTGCAATTGCCTAACCTCAAAACAGTTGTTTTATTTGGGATCGGCAGGTCGGGATAATTCACCGCAAAATGATCACATACCACTCTACTGGAGTTACCTCTAATATACGCTGTGATAATAAACACTTTTTCTTCGGTGGTATAAATAGATATTGTAACAATTTTTACTATGTACACTTTTAAATTATACGTACATATGTGCGAAATATCTAACGAATTCTAACTATGGCAGTTGTTTGTTCTCTATCGGTAACAAACACGCCTACTGATAAAACTAAAATAATATTTAAAAACAAAACTATTTTCAAACATATTTTCTTTAATTTCTTTAAAATTTATGATTTTTTTTATTATAAAAACTATTAGAAGTTGTTAAACACAATGCAAACTTCCAGCATACCAAAATTTATACTGAAATTCGCAATAGGAAAACCATTAACAGACATACAAATTTTAACATGTAAATCCCTATGGTGCATCTATAAAAAAACGCACTGTATAATATATAATGATGATATTAATTATGCTTATGTTTGCTTCTTAACCCTTAATAGTCACACCTCCGAAAAATGACGTAATAGTCATTCGGGGTGTGATACACCCTATGCCTTTGAACTTCGGTCAATTAATGTTAAATTGACAAAAAAACAAAAAATAACAATCTGAGATACATTTTGAACCTCTAGTTATAAGAATATGTGAATAGTTTTCGAAACCTGTAACTTTACATGTAAAAAAATGTTGCAAAAATTTTTTTTGCAAATATGAGTTTTTTTTTGCAAAAAATAATAATAATAGTAATTTCAATTTTCATCTAAATAATAAAATAGTTTGAACCTGAATACCTGAAATGGTATCATTCAAAGTGGAATTAATAAATTTTGCGGCCTTTCCAAAAAGTACATTTATTTTCATGATCGAAGGTGGGATTTTTTTACGAAAAAAATATATTGGTATTTTTCTAATATAAAGTCAATTTAATTTTAAATATGAATATGAAAACATTTTTAAAACTATTATTATGAAGAAAAAAGTCTATTATAATGTAAAAGACAATTATTCGATCCCAAAAGAGCATTCGACGCACATATAAATATGTGCGATGTATGTCGCACATCGACCTTTCGCAACTGCGACATAGCATGTGCGACTTTTTGTCGCTTCTGGAACAAATATCGCAGCGCTTTTGTTTCGGCAATCTCGGAATAATCCACGGAGAAGAAAATGCTCAGAATTTTTTTTCTGGCACAATGATCACACGGGGTGTCGTACACCCCACAATTTTTCACGAATCGACTCGAACAGGTCTGATGCGTGAGCTCAAATAATACCTATTGGGGTCCACAATAGAAGGTTCAAACTATCTGTAGATGGAGTAACATGTCCCGTTTACTTTCAATTTCACGGCCTTATTCAACGTCGAAAAAAGGCTGGGGTGTATCACACCCCTAGTGACTGTTAAAGGTTAAAACCAATTTTGGCGGATATTCAAAAAGTAAACAAGGCGTTTGAAGGAAAAAATGCCGATCCACTAAATTATTTTTTTTATCCATGCTAGTAAATTCGTTTGTAAATCAAATTTTAGTACCAGGATCTATTTTCGATATATTCAATTATCCATTTGATGAAATCGATAAATACATAAACAGAAGCTCCTATCTTAGATACATATTTGAAAAAAAAATAGTGACATAAAAGAGCACGGGTTCGTAGAGGATTATGCTATAAGAGAAAGGTGCATTCATTTTATTAAACATTTTTTAAAGAAATTAAAAAAAAAACAGATTATCGGAAAACATAGATATTCTAAAAAAAAATTTCTGTAGAAAATACGCTAAAAATAATAAAAAATGACATCACAGTTACTCTTTCATTTAAAATATTCTGATGAAAATTTATCAAAAATAGATAATCAGTGGCGACAAATTAATTTATTTACATGGGAAAACACGAACCACACAGTCAATTTTTGGATAGAAGTTTTTAATTTAAAAAATGCGGATGGCGAAAATCCATTTTCTGAAATATCATCATTAACATTATCTCTATTAACCCTTCCCTATTCAAATGCTGAAGTAAAGCGATTATTTTCAAAAATTAATTTAATAACAACAAATTGCGCAACCGCATTAATGTTAAGTTAAATTCATAACATCAGAAGTGGGATAAGAACACCCGGTCGTGAGTGATAGCGGTTGTTATCCGTTGTTATGACCGAAAGCGTGGACGTAGTCCAGAGGCGAGCAGCTTGGACTCGCGGCGCTCAGCGGCGGGAGGATGGTCTCAGGTCGGCATAACAAAAGTTCCCCGAGTTCTGTGTCGCAGTTAGGGTAGTCGTTATTGAAAGATATGGATCGTCTTGTCAACGCGAAAGTAAGTGATGATAGACCATCGGTAAGTGTGCCCCTCTTTCAATAACAATTTGATTCAAGAATTTAACCCAGTCAACCAAAATATAACTGAGTGGTTGAGTGCCATAGACGAGTACGCATTTATTTATGGCTGGGACGACAGAACCACCTGTTATCTGACCTTAAATAAATTAAGGTGGCCCGCAGAAGTGTGGTTCAGAAGTCTACCAACACGAATCTTTTCATGGAGTGAATGGAAGGTTATGCTTACTCAGAATTTTAGTGTGAGGAGAAATTTAATTTAAGCCGTGGTGAAACATAATTATATAATTTGATTAATTAAAACACTTGGTTTTGTTTCATTGCTTTTATTTGTCTCTCCGACTAGTTTCGACCTTAGGTCATTCTCAAGGAGATATGTACAAAATTAACAGGGACCAGTCAATTCCCAGAATGGATTTAATCTCCAGAAATATTTCTACATTTACAGTTCACACTGACTAATCGAAAATTTATCTCGTGTTAATATGTTTCGCAACGAAAAACGCGTCATTTTTTTGTAATTTTGAAAAATAATTTTGTAACTGCAAATAATTTTTCCTGTCGCTACGGTTGATTTCCAAATTGTTGATGTTGTTGTTGACGCAATCGTAGCAACAGTTCAATCGGAGCCAAGTTTCTAGTGAAAATTGCCGATTTGCCTGGTATTAAACGGCCTTGAATGGTGTTCTCAACTTGGACTCTGATTGATGAAAAATTAACAGTACGCGATAACGCAACGTATAATTGCCCGAAAGCAAATACAGGTTGCGGAAGAAAAATGCCGACTCATTGAAAAGTTTGACCTTGAGATTTATTTTCATTGCGAAACATACTTTTACGGGAAATTGACGACGTTTCAGTGTGAACGGAAAATGCGGATCGCGAGAGGACAAATCCATTCTGGGAATTGAGTGAACCCGTCCACGATAAGCGCCGGTCACGATTTCTGCTGTGAGCAGAAACTACGACATAGACGTAACGATCATTCTAACCCCATTCACCAATCCGTCTTCCATGGATATATTTCGCAAAAGAATGATTGAATGATTGGCACACCTACTTTAAGCCTCAATTCATGCCTGGGCATTCCGCTATGGTCTCGCGAATTTAACACTTCCTCTTGATATTTGATTTTATCGTTCGAGTCATCGGTTTCGACAGTATCTACGCTAAAACTGACGAAACATTCTCCTGGAAATTCATTAATCATCTGATCATTGATGGTGACGCATGTCCTGTTTAGGGAGCAACGCACCATACGCTCGGAGAGCACCGTAAACCGAGCACTAACGCTCATCTTAGATATACCCCCGTAAATGTCATTGACTACGTCTTTTGATACGCACTCGTCGGGTATCTGTATGCTACCGGAAGGAAGTCGTTCTTGATATTTAACCACGAGGGTTCCGTTACCCACTTCAAGCAACCAATTTGCAAACGCTACGGCGCCACGATCGACGCGCATATTTCCCGGAAGCTCTACTACTCGAAATTGAGGCCACGCGGTGCAATTCATGAAAGTGTGCTCTATTTGCGCTGTATTTCCCATATTAACGGGTAGCAATTGACGCAGATCACCGCCCAAAAGAACGCACACTCCTCCAAAAGGAACAAACTGCCGATCGTGTGTATTCCTTAATAAACGGTCTACGACGTTTATTGTGAAATGGCTGGTCATCGAAATTTCATCCCAAACAATCAATTGGACACGTTTCAAACGTTCGGCCTCGTACGACCCTTTACTTATCCCGGAAGAAGATTGTTCGTGAACTTCTAAAGGCAGCCTGAAGGCCGAATGGGTGGTACCACGCAATAGGATGGCCGCTATACCGGTGTGTGCCACCGCCAGACACTGTTTATCTGTCCCTTCTAAATATTTCAGCAAAACATTATAAAGAAATGTTTTGCCGGCGCCCTGCAGATAAAAACATCTCAGTAGGCATGGCGACACCTTAGACGACCTTGAATGACCTCTGCGGCCTTCCAAGATGCCCGCCATGAATTTTCGAATGCAACCCTATTAACATATCGTCTTGGTGTAAATGTTGTTGCGTTGTCCTAAGGAGAGAGAGAGAGAATGTAAGCAACCATAATAACTTTTTTTATGTTTTTTAATCCGAGACTGGGAATCGATCCTTGGTCCCCTGGGTGGCAGTCTAACACGTTAACAACTCGGCCAATGTGTTATACTGATAAGGAATGATATAAAATGTGTATATAAAACCGTGGGTCATGCATATGCAGATAACATGTGGTGTGAATTAAAATTGATTATTTTGAATAAATATACAGAGTGTGCAAATAAATAAAAAACGGCGGTAAATTTAAAATCGATATACAGGGTGTACCTCAGAAAATATTGAAAAACATCAAAATCAACAAAAATTAATATTAACGAAATCAAAATCAAAATCAAAATCATCAAAATTCAAATTAAACAAAATCAAAATTACCAAAATCAAAATCTCAAAATTGAAAAATGTTTTCAAAAAATCAAATTCAAATTAGCAAAACGAGAACAAATAATGAAAAGCTAATTATATCATGGTATCACATTAGGAAAAGTGAAAAGAATAAAAAAAAAAAAAAAAATGCGAATAACTTCGTAACGACTCGTCGGATATCGGATTGCTACATTGCAAATGAAAGAGCTCATCGAGTAGATTCAGAAAATGGCCACTTCCGGTCGACTGACAGCTCATTTCCGGTGCTCCAAAATGGCCCGTGTTTGGTATCAAATGAACGGGCTCGAAGCGAAGATGTCGAATATCACATTCTTATCTCGAAAATCTGAAGTTTCATTTCCGGTGCTCCAAAATGGCCCGTGTTTGGTATCAAATGAACGGGCTCGAAGCGAAGATGTCGAATATCACATTCTTATCTCGAAAATCTGAAGTTTCATTTCCGGTGCTCCAAAATGGCCCGTGTTTGGTATCAAATGAACGGGCTCGAAGCGAAGATGTCGAATATCACATTCTTATCTCGAAAATCTGAAGTTTCATTTCCGGTGCTCCAAAATGGCCCGTGTTTGGTATCAAATGAACGGGCTCGAAGCGAAGATGTCGAATATCACATTCTTATCTCGAAAATCTGAAGTTTCATTTCCGGTGCTCCAAAATGGCCCGTGTTTGGTATCAAATGAACGGGCTCGAAACGTAGATGTCGAATATCGCATTCTTATCTCGAAAATCTCAAGTTTCATTTCTGGTGCTTCAAAATGGCCCGTGTTGGGTATCAAATGATTGGGTGTGACGTCAAAATGAAGAGCAAAAAGGGGGCCCTCGGGACGTTGACCCATTTCATAACTTAGGTTTTACCCCAAATTGAAATGTAGGCCCCAAAAAAAAGTATTAACAAAATATTTAACTTACATTTTAAGGTTATGTTCACTGCTCCGTACACGCAACCAAACACCACGACAACCGAACAAAGACTGAATTAGTGGGGTAAGTCACGCGTTTATAAAAAAAAGTAATGTAGCCACACAGCAAACCAGAAATTTTCTTTAGTAATAAAGTAGGAAATAATATTTGCTGTAGAGAATGAAAAATTTACATCCGCCATGAACTACCTGTAACAATTATTAAACCGATGTTTTGATTAAATTATTTGATAACTACATAATAAGAAATGTGTATTTTTTAACAATAAATAGTAAAAGCTTTTAATAATAATTATTATCTCTTTCGGTCGGCAGGATAGGGCATGCTCACATATGAACTTATAGAAAGAATTATAAATTATAAATTCGATTATTTTATCAATTAAAAACGTTATTTTTCAGAAACTATTAGGGGCCTTCAGCCTCCTTGTACGAATTTACAGAATTTGCCTGAGCTAAATATTTATTTTTATATTAAAACACTTACCAGAAAATAGGCAGCCAAGAATTATGTGTAATCGAAGTAAAAATGAACACAATTATCAGCACTCTGACGAGCAAGAATGAAATATTTTAAAATTAGGAGGTTATGTTACTAATTAGTGGGGTTTGCAGAGTCACGTCCTAACTCCTCAGGCACCACCTGCTAAACTGATAAGCTTCCATAAGTTTCTACTAAAATATATTTCACCCATCCACTGTATAAATTTGTCTTTCAATATTAAATGTGTTTATTACGTCTATTTCGCCCTCTTCAGTTTCTTCAATGTCATAAAGAGACTCAATATAAAAACTAACACATCTAAAATTAAAATTTTCGCATACATGCACTTGTAGCACATCACCACTACCCGGTAGTGAATTAAAAACCGCGCGGTGTATTTTATCGCCACATTTAAACTTAACTTGTAGATGTCTCGCGTCTGGGGTTGTACAGGCCTTCAAATATATAATATTATGAGCGGACCGAATTTCTAATATAAATTCTACACTCATTATTGTTTAAAACTGAATTAAAATACTCGTTCGCTAATCACATGTAACTTCCTGTTCATATGATAACAAATATAAAATGGTTAAAATCTACAAGTGACACGAGTATACGAATAAATAATTAGTTTCTGTGTGTATAAATCAGTTTCGCGTTTCAAAGGAATATATATATATATAAACAATATTAACGTTAAGAGGTAAGTAATAATATGTATTCATTCCATCAACATTACAGGGAATCAATATTATAACAGAAACGAGAGCATATTAGAAAAGAGGTATACAATATATGAGAAAATATCAGAGGCGAGTAAACACCCCAAATTTCCATGAAATTATAAAATATCATGTTTTAGTTTCAGGTGTAAAGAAATAGTGGCGCCATCTACAGGAATATAAAACGAAATTTTAGGTAGGTAGTTATGTATAATTCTGGTCAAAATATAATAATAAATTGTTTAGTTTCAGCAATCATCTAATTTGTATCGCCATCTGTCGGTAGAAAAAATAAGCATTTGGACGCCCCGGACTAAAAAAGAAGAATTAAGCTAAGAAGAAAACGGAACCCCAAGAAAACCTTTTACCATATAGATTATAGAAAATTACTTTAAACTAATATATATGTTTAAGACCTGAACTAACATTACTAGAAATTTAATCTTATCCTTTAAACAGGTCACGCGTGATTTATTTTTATGTGTATATTGGGTTGCATATATCAAGGTTTATAATTTAAATTCAATAATAAAATATTTCTTATAATATACAGTTATTACTTACTTGATTTTCATAAGTCCTCTGTAATTTTGTTAAATTAACTTAGGTTAAATACGAAAACAAAAGAATTGTTAGGGCCGCAGACAGCATCAATTTTCTGTTTCCACCATTAGCCAATAGAGGAGAAGGTTGAAATATTTCATTAAACCTACCCACCACACTCAAGGTATATTAGTAATATCAGGTGTTAGTAAATAAAGCAGATAAATATTACGAAGTAATATATTTAATACGAATTACACATATATTAAAATATTTTAGAAATAAGCTATGTACAGATAATTGATGTAAAATATGCGGACATCGAAATATACAAAAGTATTCTTAAACAAAAACAAATTTAATCAAGCCGGGCGCGTTTGAACCCATAAGGCACAGAATTATAATCTGTAAAACGTCTTTTGGTTGAATTTGGTTTATACATTTTTGTTTCAGTACGAGTCACTAATTGATGGTCGGCCGTTCGCCTAATGTTTGTTGTAACAACAGGCACGGGGTCACTTCTTGATAAAACCATTTGAGCCATCTTCTTAAAGTTTATTATCTGCGATGTAGTATAATTGAGGGATATTCCTTTAACCTTCACAGAACCGCTATGCCCTTCTGACCAGACACTTCATACCCGTAATTTTTTGGACCTCCAGACACAAACTTCAAAATAAAACTGCCTTCTCCATACACAGGCCCCAACTCATCTGTCATCTCCCCGATAAAGTTCCCTGTTGGTACGTCGTACTCTCCTTCCCGCCCTATGTAGATTACGGAGTCGGTATCGCAATACAACACCCGCTCCTCTAATTTCTCCAGGTGAGAGTAAAGTTTAAGCCGGGCCTGAGCGGTGGTGTACGCGGCAAGCGTGACATTTACGGTGCTCAAGGAGTCGTACGCTTCCTCGATAAACTCGTAATTAACAATTACGACATTTTCATTGATGGGTAAAATACCACAAACTTCTATCGCTGGGTTGGCTAGTATATCAAACAATTCTTCGGGGTTATTAACAATAACTGTCTTCGGTTGGTTTTCGCGCTGCCCCAATTTTCCCCAGAATGAATTTAAAATTAATTTCGCCAATTGTCTAAGCCCGGGGTTATTCAGCATTTCACCAAACTCAAGCCGAACACCTTCGGCTTGGAAAAACTCTTCAATGAAAGCGTCCTTCTCCTCTTGAGTAGTTTTGTTTTTGGGCCAGCCAGAGGCCTGTTGTTTATATTTAATAAAAGTGTTCATCATTTTGGTGAACAAACCATCGGTATTTGAGTCAGAATCGTATTGCATAAAACGATAATTCCATATTTCTTGGATTTCTATCATTGTATACCCTTTTTCCAGCGCTTTTTGCACTTCCTCAATCACCCATGTTCCGTGCAACGCCCTCTCATCATTCGTATGGTTGCATTCTGAGTCTTGATCCATCTGATCCCCCGCACTCCCGGCAACACGGGATGGTAAAGGTTGGTTGGTGGTAAAATTGTACATTTAATTAACCCACAGCAGACGCCTAGGTCAATTTTTGAGCACTCATCATTACCTACAAGCACTTCTGGGTGATCGATGGGGAACCTGCCGTACTTGCATACCCAGGGGTATAGGGAGCACACATCTATGTATTTAATTTTTTCTCCGGGGACCGCCTCATAATATTCTTTGTAATTACCGACGCGCCCTCCATAGAACGCATCCCTAGGGTTGAGGGGAGTTGTTGTTAAAAGAGGGTGTTTTTCCGTAAAACGAGCAATTTCAGGGGTGTCTTTCATCATTTGTCTGAACTCACATTCCCACATTTCCACGACTTCATATTCAAAACCCCGAAGTCTTTCGGATTTCGACAGCGTAGATTCTAATCTCATATTTAACGATTCGTGAGAGCTGTCTTGTAATGGCTCGTCACGGTTATGTTTGTAACAACGGGCACAGCCGTGGTAATAACACCCGTGGAATTCAAACACCTGCCTCTCGCAGAATCCATCCACTTTCACACCGTTCACAATCGCCTCCTGTTGTTTTGCAGAATGCACAATGTTTATTCCTCGCTGATGCTCCTCCCATACTAGCCACTGAGTAGCAATTTTAGATTGGTTGTCGCGCCACCTATAGCCTCGCTTTGGAATGATTCCAATAGTATTTGGTTTCAGGAAATTACGACGATATACTTTATTACAGGCGGAAGCTATTGTGCAGGCTTCGGTGATGGGGCAGACGTTTCCTACAGCCAGCAATAATTCTCTAAATTTGAGGACGGCCGCAGTTAATATTTCCACATCGCTAATACAATACTCGACAAGCTCTTTCTTGAAATCAAACTCCGTGTCTTTATTGGCTTCATACCATGCCAGAAATTTATCGCGAGCTTCCGTCTTCATTGAATCTGGACTGTAGTACTACATAGAAGGAAGAGGGCCTACGTAGTTTTCGTTTTCAACTTTATTAAATAAATGAGGAAAATATCCTTTCTTGAAATTATCACCAAACCCAAACGCTTTTGGCAGGGCCGCCAGCGCCATAGGAAAGAAATTCAAACTGTCTATAAATTTTACATTATCCAGCACCATCTGAACAATTTTAGTTCCGCGCATAATCAGTTCAGGTTTCAGATCCGTTTTCGTTAAAATGTAATTTAATAAAAACTGGTGATCATACGCCTGTCCGTTGTGCGCCATAACTACTATTTGTTTAAATAATTTACGCCGATTCATCACAAAATTCATAAACCACTCGACAGGGGAATGACCCAACCAATTGTACTTTTCCTGTTCCATAGAAATTTGAAGTCTATCTCCGCACTTTTTACATTTACTATCGTTATTGGTAATACACTTATCACAACAGGTCTTGAAGACGCAGAGGTTTGGTTCATGTAATAAATCCCCATTTTCCAGCCGTGTTTCTTGTCTGGATTCCACGTCGTAAAACACGAATAAAAAGTCTTTTAGGACTGGTTTCCCTGTATCCGGCCGCATATAACACAAATGATTACCCGGTAAATGTTTCTGACAAATTTTACAATAAATTTCCCCGCACGTGTGTTGTCGGTCGCTTTTAACAGTTTTTAGACAATCGCCGCATAATCTAATGTCTTGGCATAAACTAGATTTTCCCTTAACCTTTTGGTGGTTATCAAAACATTTTTGACTTCTAAAATATCTGTTACAATCGTCACACTTTATTTTAGCTTCATGTTGGCATGCAGGTGATTCACAGCACGCCGCACATGTTCCTCCACACCTGTGTTTGTTTTTATGGTCATATGCAATATGACACTCCTCACAATAATAACCGCAACAAAAGGCTGCCATTAGAGAGGTAATCACATTATAGTGTCCGCGGTGATACAATAAATGTAATTTTTTATCACTTTCAGTTACGCCCTCAAATAAGTCTCTACCTTTACTACTGTACCTATACACAACAATTTTATAGGTGCTCAGGTACTGTTGGAAACGATGTAGCTCCTCGATCCCTGCCCCCTCTTCAGGAATTTCTACACCTGCATACTCCTTTAATTCACAAGCCCTCTGAGTTTGTAGTTTACCTATATCTCTGCGCACTTTAACGTAATCAGGGTCCTTGTTTATATGCGCTATAGCCACCACTAACGCGCGAGGTAAACATAAATTGTCTTTATTGTCAATAGTCACTATTCCCTTCCGCATCGCACACTCTTCGTTAAAAGTGTTATACCTCTTTCCGCGCCCTCGGCCTTGAGGCACACGCACAGATGTAACACTAATGCAAAACGTATCGGTGTTGAGCCCTGTCGAGTTGGATTGGAAGATTCCGCTAATGATAGACCATACATCGTCCACGGACAACTGAGAGGCGTTCTTGAATTTCATGTATCCAGAGCCCCTCGTTAACTCCTTGGAGCAGAATGTGATGCCTACCTGGTCTCTTGCCTGAAGATGATTGGTGGACTTCTTAATTATCTGTGTTATGGCGTCCTTAACCCATTTAACCGGCTCTACGTTCTCGGGAACAGGTTTTATGTTAAACTCCAGGGTTCTGGCGTGCACCTTAAACCGTCTTCAGCTTCATACTGTCCCTTACAACCTTGAATTTTTCCATTTTTCTGTAACAATGGATTTACAGGTTATGTTCATTAAAGAGCTTGAGATATTGTTCCTGCTTATTCGAGGAAGAAGAGAAAACATACCATACGTAGCGATTTAATTCATAACTATGTGTACATCATAGTTGTTATCACACCGCAACTTCCACCGAGTACGTTCAAGAAATATTATGTAAAATACTTTTTATTAGTTTCAATATTTTGGAAATTGTCTGGAAGATCAGATCTCAGGTAAGGGATGCTGTATACACACAGGTAACCGAATCTGAAGTCCAGATCGATGTATCTCTTCTCGTTTCCGAGATAACGCTCGGACTAGGACCTCTTAACTCGATGACTCATATCTTACCGCTTGTACAACACAAAAATATTATTTATTTTAAAAAACGTCTGGTCATTGTTGTTAATAGATCCTAGGTGTTGCTTACGGTTATTGTTGATTTTAAGATTTATTGAAGAATGGTCTCTACGGATGGTATGTGTTCATCGAAGTGAAAATTATAAAACTTACCGAAGTTTTGGTTTTGGTGATGAAATTCACAGTTTAACTTTCGGCAGTAACAGTAGCACGTTCACAATTAAGAGTTCTAATACGACTGACTGACAATTTCTAGGAGATGTCCGGGTTTTATACTGTTTCTTAATTTTTGATCAACCAATCAGCGTCCAGATAATTCAATTCATTTCCAGAACACCTATTGACGATCAAGTTTGTGTTTTCATTTACATGTAATCTTATGAGAACGATTTTACGCTTCATTCAAGGTCATCCTCAATAATGATTAAAATTATTGCAAGCATGAGAACGATTTTGCGCTTCATTCAAGGTCATCCTCAATAATGATTAAAATTATTGCAAGCATTTTTAAAGACAACAACAACAACGGTAATGAATCGTCATTTTATCGCTTAACCACTTCCTACAGCAAATGAAATGGAACAATTCGCGTTTCTGAATTTGTGTATTAATTCAATGCCATCCGCAATAATGATTAAAATTATTTCATCTATTTTTTGAAAAGTCAAAAACTCGATAGCTGTCCTGACTTGACCTTCAAACGTACAACTATTTCGTGTAGGCTAACTTGTTTTATCGGTTAACCGTATCAGTTTTCAATATTATTTTCATCATCGTTGTTATAAACTCCAATAGTTTATCAACATACTCGTTACGTTTAATACAAATAAGATTATCCTGGGTATATACATAACAGGTCTGCTATCATATATTTTTTAAACTCTGTTAATAATATTTCTTCAGATTACTAGCCCCAAAATATTATCAGGTTTCAGACCTGTTTTCATTAAAATGTAATTTAACACGACTTGATGATCGAATGCCTGTCCGCTGTGAGCCATAACTACAACACATAATTTAGGAACCGCTCGATAGGGGAATGCTCCAACCAATTGTACTTTTCCTTAGAGATTTGGAGTTTAATATTTTACGATAGAATACAGGGAATAATACACACTTATAATTTTTATTTTACATACAAAGAAATATTACAGGCTGTGTCTTTTCAATAGTTTACTAACGCGTATATATATATTATATTATACTACAAACATCAGACAGATAGGTGGGGGGCTTCTTAAAAAAAAAGTTCTTCTTTGTAGAACCTGTTCTCTTAAATCCCTTGTAAAAACTCACCATCATTTCATCTTTCTCTGATACATTAAGGAGGGTTCTGAGGGCTCGGAGGGTTTTAAAGAGGGTGCGGAGGGTTCGGAGGGTATGGAGGGTACTAGGGAGGGTACGGAGGGTTTTAGGGAGGGTACGGAGGGTACTAGGGAGGGTACGGAGGGTTTTAGGGAGGGGTTCGGAGGGTGCGGAGGGTACATAAAGAGAGGAGTGTTAAGATTTTATCAGTAGTGTATTAAACATTAACATGTACACATGTAAAGAATGCGGCCTGTACTACAGCCATTTATCAGGGTTACGCAGGCATAATAAATATCATCTTGGAAAGGTATATAGTTGTGCATTTTGTAATGAAACATTTACAAGACGCGATAATCTTAGCCGGCACTTGTCAATAAAACACACTCACGATTTGAGTTCTACTGTAGCGGAGCAGAATAAATCTAAAAGAAGATGTATAGAACCGGAAATATTAGAAGAATTACCATTTGATACGACAAAACAATTATTTACAACAGACTATGACGATGCCAAGCCTAGCGAAAAAGCAAATCATGATATAAGAGCTGTAATTAGGAATAAAGTAAAATTACTTAAGCAACAACAAAACCAACCAGACGACTCCGGCAAAAATAATGTAAATACCACTGATGATGACAGCATTAAACACTTTAAGGAGTTAATAACTAAAGAAGGTGTAAATACCAGAAAATATATAGAGTTCGAATTGAATAAGCTATGTGAGGAATTAAATGAACTTAAGAAAGAGGCGATTAAACAGGATAATCTTGAAGTAGAAGGCCTAGAATTCACCGACAAAGAGCGATACCAAGCCCCGAAAAGTTTAGTGCCCCACCCTTCTGATTTTGTGGACAAAGAAAATCTTATTTCCTACACCGATATAAATGATGCCATTGAACGTTTGTGGAATTTACATCATAGTTCTAAATATCTGGATAGCGTAAGTTCTAAATATCTGGATAATGCTATGGAAATTAAAGTAATAGAGGCCGAATTACGAAACCAAAATATCATTTATTAAGTGCGGGTGTTAGGATAAGTTATTATGATATAATTACAACACCGCGACCTGCCGGCTGTAATGTTTACATAAATTAAACCTCAAAACAAAATATATATAACGTGCTAGAGCAGAGACCCTCATTCTCTCTTCAGTTTTCAAGGAGTAAAGACCTGCATACATAACCTCAAATATGGGCTTTCTGTGCACCACCTGTGAGAAGAAATTTAAACGAAAGGGTAATCTGTCTCGACATGAGCAAAGTAAAATTTGTACTAAGAGCAAATCTGTAAACAAACAAGCGGGTATGGCATTATTGGAACAAAAAGAGGTTTTTAAAATCCAGTTTAGCCCTGTAATGGATAATATGTATCTTATTATCAATGGATTTCGCATGTTAAATTCTTCCGCTTTTAAATTTTTATTGGAAAAATATTCTCATGAATTTATTACATTACTTCGTAAAACGATAAATAAAGAGGAAGATATCAGAGTAGAAACAAGAATTAATTTCACTCCCGCTAATGGACTGAATTTGTTTAAAACTATAGAATCTAATGGCTCTGTCTCTGTGGAAAATGCAAATACGTGGCTACTCGAGAGATTGTATGAGGATGTATCTAGGGAGGTCAATGAAATAATCGCTAATAACGGAACAATTCAAAATTTTTGCAATATAAAAGTATTTATGAAGAAACCGCTGGAAAATCAAGAGCCCCTTAACTATCGGATTGAGTTAAACAACCGCGTGTTTGAGATGGATGAAGATTGTAATCTAACTTTTGTAGAAGAAATAGAAGAAGAAATTCCTGGCTTTCGTAATATGTAATACAATAACTTGTTAATAAAAGTGTAATGCCTCATAAATAAAAATTAATATTAATTAATAAAATATTTACTTTAATATAATTATGTTTAATCGTCTATAATGTATCGAAAACAAATAAACACTTCAAGTTCATTTCCTTGTTTTATTTATATTCTTTCATCTTTTAGATATGATTATTTAATTTCTATATTATGTATGAAAATAATCGATAAAAATATTTGATTTAAATTTCTGTATTTATTTGTTAATGAAAACTAATGAAGTGCGGCGGTGTTAGAACACATCCGTATTATGATGATGCAGGCCCACTGCATATTTTTAGTTTTTGGTTGGGTTATATGAGTAAACTTTTATATTCATAAATCAATAAGGAAAAAGTAGTCTTTGAAAATTATTAAATAAAATAAGAAATGGTTATTTTCTCTGATAAAATTTATCGTTTTGTGGTTTCCTAACGGCATAAGTGAGAAGGGGGCATTTGTTCATATATAAGGAATTGCAGTTTGATATGAAATAAACAGATTACAATGTGCATTATTTGCATTAATTTATATGCGGAAGGTGTGTTCCCTGAGGTAAGTTGTGCAAACTGTTTTACAACTTTGGGGTGTCTAATTAAACTTTTTATCTTAGGGCAGCACGGTTATGTGTCCTCAGGACCATAATGAGGTGTTTTCCCCCGAGGAGGGGGATGTATTCATCACCATACGCTGGCCTGGAGACCCCACTTTGTATGGGTCTTCCGAAGAGGGGCAGCAGTATATGTGAGCATCGAGTTGGATGCGGGGCTTGCAATAGTATGGTAAGTTTTTACTTTCTCCGTTACGAAGTACGAGAAAGTATTGTGATCGTGATTTTTTTTTCAAATTTTTTTTTACGGAAATATCCGTTTTGGAGTCCCTAGATGCCATTTCAACAATTTCTGGAAAAAAAAATTTGTGTCTGTGTGTGTGTGTGTCTGTGTGTGTGTCTGTCTGTGCGCGCTGTATCTCAAAAACTGATAGAGCAATTGATGTGAAACTTTGAACGTCCATCTTATTTGATAATCTGAAGAACTGAAAAGCTTTTGGTAAAATTTAGTACACCGGAAGTGGGCGTTTACCTTAACTGTTTTTTGTTTTTTGCCAATATTTTCTTAAATATGAAAAATATCACAAAAATATTTAAACAAATATTTAAGACATCAAAGAAAATGATCATCTTTTGCTTGAAAATATTTTTCATAAAATGATTGTTATTCGAGAAAAAAATTTATTATTATTTTTTTTTATTTTTGGTTTATAATTATGAAACGATAATAGTTACAGCAAATTTGCATTAATGATAATTGTAGAAAATGCAAAATGAACAACTTATAAAGAATAAGTTTTTTTTTCGAAATCTCGTTAGTTTTTGAGTAAACCGAGTTTTTGAATTAGAAGTATAATTTTTCCATATTTCATAATTTTGACGTTTTAAACGTCAGTTTCATCCGAGTTTACGCAACGCTCGATGTACATTTAAAATATAATTTCAATTGAAAATAAACTATGGAAGCGTAAATATAAATGATACCATCAAGTCGGAGAAAGTAACATGATGGCCACATCACCATTTTTAATTTAATTTTTATTCCTTAGTAATATTTCTTTCGTGTTACAGACCGCTGCCCCTCCTTGGAGCCCGCATTTTGTAAGTAATTCTGTTTTTATTTTAATTTTACATTAATGTATTTTATTGTTTCAGATTCAACTTGTAGTCGGCGTAAGTTTATTTTCACATTGAGAATTATTAATCATACTTACTTATTATTTTTAAATTTCAGAAATAAAAGCCTAATTTTTTTATATATTTTAATATATGTGTAATTAAATATATTACTTCGTAATATTTATCTGCTTTATTTACTAACACCTGATATTACTAATATACCTTGAGTGTGGTGGGTAGGTTTAATGAAATATTTCAACCTTCTCCTCTATTGGCTAATGGTGGAAACAGAAAATTGATGCTGTCTGCGGCCCTAACAATTCTTTTGTTTTCGTATTTAACCTAAGTTAATTTAACAAAATTACAGAGGACTTATGAAAATTAAGTAAGTAATAACTGTATATTATAAGAAATATTTTATTATTGAATTTAAATTATAAACCTTGATATATGCAACCCAATATACACATAAAAATAAATCACGCGTGACCTGTTTAAAGGATAAGATTAAATTTCTAGTAATGTTAGTTCAGGTCTTAAACATATATATTAGTTTAAAGTAATTTTCTATAATCTATATGGTAAAAGGTTTTCTTGGGGTACCGTTTTCTTCTTAGCTTAATTCTTCTTTTTTAGTCCGGGGCGTCCAAATGCTTATTTTTTCTACCGACAGATGGCGATACAAATTAGATGATTGCTGAAACTAAACAATTTATTATTATATTTTGACCAGAATTATACATAACTACCTACCTAAAATTTCGTTTTATATTCCTGTAGATGGCGCCACTATTTCTTTACACCTGAAACTAAAACATGATATTTTATAATTTCATGGAAATTTGGGGTGTTTACTCACCTCTGATATTTTCTCATATATTGTATACCTCTTTTCTAATATGCTCTCGTTTCTGTTATAATATTGATTCCCTGTAATGTTGATGGAATGAATACATATTATTACTTACCTCTTAACGTTAATATTGTTTATATATATATATATATATATATATATATATATATATATATATATATATACCGGGTGACCCAGCGATCTGTAAAAGCCCCATAACTTATTTGCTATTTGAGATATCGACTTCTAGTTTTCCTGAACTGGTACCGACACTTATTCTACATATTTTAAAAATATGTATGTTTTTGTACAGGGTGTCCCAATATACATAACAGACCAAAGTTATGTTTTTTTAAATGGAACACCCTATATTTTATACTTTATTGTCAACCCTCTTAAGAAGCTGATAAAAATAGTATAAGATACTATGGATCTATTATGGACGGTTGGTTAGTTATAGGCAAATTTGTGGCAAAAACAAGGACACATTGAAAAAGTTGTAGAAGCGCTCCTAGCAATGCTAGCGTCGTTTTTTATACACTAAAGAATTTTCCACATCATGAAGAATAATACAAATCGGCTTTGGTTCTTTTTTGTTCATACTGCTATACAGGGTGTCAACATACGCAAAATAATCGATAACTATTTTTTTTCAAATGGAACACCCTATATATCTTGCCACCAATGTATGGAATTTTTAATAAGCTTGCTAATGATGTACAATTTGTATAATGAAATATTAAGAATTCTTAAGATTTATCCATAAAAACATTTTTCTTTTGTCACCTCCTGCTCATTTTTGGATATTCAGCCAAAACTATGCATTTTCTGAAAAAATAATAAGTGACCAAAGTTGTAGAGCGGAAAATTTTCGATCGATATTGGTCTTTCGACTTTTCCAATAATGCGTGCATTGCCTGCCAGAGTGCGCAAAATCGTGACCGTATATGCATTTTAGCGATTTTCTCAAATTTTTTGTTAATTAATTGCAGTATACTTTATTTTCCACGTCCTCTAGCAGAAAAACGGGTAATTATAGAATTATTTAAATGACCTACGTCGATTGAAAATATTCCGCTCTACAACTCTTAAAAGAAGCAATTTTTGCCCAAAATGCATAGTTTTCGCTAAAAATGCAAAAAACCATTGAAAAACGCAAAAATGAATATATACATTTTCAATTTGCATTTTTAGGGAAAACTATGCATTTTTGGCAAAAATTGCTTCTATTAAGAGTTGTAGAGCGGAACATTTTCAATCGATATGGGCCATTTTAATTTCCCGTTTTTCCGCTAGAGGGTGCGGAAACTAAAGTATAGTGCAATTTATTAATAAAAAATTTGAAAAGAAAATACTAAAATGCATATACGGTCACGATTTTTCGCGCTCTGGCGGGCAATGGACGCATTATCTTAAAAGTTGAAAGACCTACGTCGATCGAAAATTTTTCGCTCTACAACTTTGGTCTCTCATAATTTTTCCTGAAAATGCATAGTTTTGGCTGAAAATCCAAAAATCAGCAGAAGGTGACAAAACAAATATGTTTTTATTGATAAATCTCAAGAATCCTTAATATTTTGTTATACAAACTGTATATCATTGGAAAGCTTATTCAAATTGCAATAGATTGGTGGCAACTTATATAGTGTTCCATTTGAAAAAAAATAGTTATCCATTGTTTTGCGTATGTTGACACCCTGTATAGCACTATGAATAAACGAGAACCAAAGCCGATGTGTATTATTCTTTATGATGTGGGAAATTTTCTAGTGTATAAAAAATTATGCTATGTTTGCTAGGAACGCTTCTGCAATGTTTTCAATGTGTACATGTTTTTGCAACAAATTTGCTCATAACTAACCAACCGTCCATAATAGACCAACACTATCTCATACTAGTTTTATCAGCTTCTAAAGAGGGTTGAAAATAAAGTATAAAATACAGGGTGTTCCATTTAAAAAAACATAACTTTGTTCTGTTATGTATATTGGGACACCCTGTACAAAAACATAAATATTTTTAAAATATGTAGAATAAGTGTGGGTACCAGTTCAAGAAAATTAGAAGTCGATATCTCAAATAGCAAATAAGTTATGAGGCTTTTACAGATCCCTGGGTCACCCGGTATATATATATATATATATATATATATATATATATATATATATATATATATATATATATATATATATATTCCTTTGAAACGCGAAACTGATTTATACACACAGAAACTAATTATTTATTCGTACACTCGTGTCACTTGTAGATTTTAACCATTTTATATTTGTTATCATATGAACAGGAAGTTACATGTGATTAGCGAACGAGTATTTTAATTCAGTTTTAAACAATAATGAATGTAGAATTTATATTAGAAATTCGGTCCGTTCATAATATTATATATTTGAAGGCCTGTGCAACCCCCTACGCGAGACATCTACAAGTTAAGTTTAAATGTGGCGATAAAATACACCGCGCGGTTTTTAATTCACTACCGGGTAGTGGTGATGTGCTACAAGTGCATGTATGGGAAAATTTTAATTTTAGATGTGTTAGTTTTTATATTGAGTCTCTTTATGACATTGAAGAAACTGAAGAGGGCGAAATAGACGTAATAAACATATTTAATATTGAAAGACAAATTTATACAGTGGATGGGTGAAATATATTTTAGTAGAAACTTATGGAAGCTTATCAGTTTAGCAGGTGGTGCCTGAGGAGTTAGGACGTGACTCTGCAAACCCCACTAATTAGTAACATAACCTCCTAATTTTAAAATATTTCATTCTTGCTCGTCAGAGTGCTGATAATTGTGTTCATTTTTACTTCGATTACACATAATTCTTGGCTGCCTATTTTCTGGTAAGTGTTTTAATATAAAAATAAATATTTAGCTCAGGCAAATTCTGTAAATTCGTACAAGGAGGCTGAAGGCCCCTAATAGTTTCTGAAAAATAACGTTTTTAATTGATAAAATAATCGAATTTATAATTTATTTACGAGGACGCACTTCTTTCTATAAGTTCATATGTGAGCATGCCCTATCCTGCCAACCGAAAGAGATAATAATTATTATTAAAAGCTTTTACTATTTATTGTTAAAAAATACACATTTCTTATTGGCGATTCCATGTCAACTGTCGCACGCTCGGTGCATCATGTTTTTTTTCCGCAACCAAAATTATTTCATTCTATTCTAGGTTCAAATACAAGTATTTTCCCAAATTTTCAGCCAGGGATACCACTCCTAGAGTTTTTTACGGTCAATTTTCGATTTTTTCGCGTTTTTGGTTTTGGGTGACAAATTTTCTTTAGAACGTTACCAGAAACGCCTGGCAGGCTGGAAAAATTCTAGAAAACCTATAATCGATGTAAAATTTTCCAAGGAATCCATTCCCGCCCTCAGAATCGCGTAAAAATTCTTCTATTCGCCAGGAATCGCAAAAAAACAATTTTTTTTAAATTCACTGTATCTCGCGAGTGGAAATTTTTGAATTTTTCTGCGTGATCGCAAAATGTTCGTTTTTTAGTGTACTTTTAGGCGCTTTTAACTTTCCCGTGTGTATTTTGGTTTTAAGGGTCCAAACACGCGAAAAACGGCAGAAAATACGCAAATCAGCCTGAAACGATGCATTCAGTGGGAGAATCAGGTGGCAAAAGTTGAAAATAGTCTCGTGGGTTCAAAGCTTAAGCCCTGACGAAGAAGTCAGATCATTTTCATCGAATACCAGATCATCGAGTGGTGTAATATTGTTACAGCCGCTCAAGAATGTAAGGTGTCCGCGCCTAAGAGCATTGCATGCAAGTTTACAGATTTTGGCCTAAATCACGCGGCCGTGAATTATGTGAATTCACCGCCGGGACGTACAGAATCATGGAAGTAAGGTTGTTACAAAGGTTTAATCGAATTTGTAATCATCCTATTCTGAATTGATACGGATTATAATTTGAGTTATCAGTGCCCAGATACCAAAAAAAATTGTGGCCTCTCCAAAATGACATTCAAAATAGTATTCAAAATAAGACACAAAAATTCTTGTATACTTTTCTGAAACGTACTTTCACTTCTCTCCAACAGCACCTCCCCTCCTGAATTGACTATTCATAGAATTCCGGTGACGAGGCAAACGCCTTTCTAATTTTTGACAGGTGCGACAGCACCGACACGCAAGTATAAAGTAAAATAACACACAAAAATTCTTGTAGAATTTCTGAAACATACTTCCACATTTTTGTAAACTTTCACTTTTCTGTCCAAGGTCTCTGCGCATGACCTTCGAAACATTTTTCGTGAGCGGCCCGCTATAAAAAGGCCGCTCATCGCCTTCAAAGTTCAGTTCTGCTTACCAGAGCAACGAGCTAGTTTGGGATCCACCAGTGACGACCAGCTCTCGAGTTCAAGCAGGTTAGTTTGAGGAATAAAGCGAGTTGGGGATCCACCAAGGACGACCCCTTCAGCTCCTCAATCTAACGCCACACTTGCCTTCGACCCACAACTGTGGGGACTCGATCGGTCCAAGCTCTTCGTTCAACGGGACTCGCCGTTTTGTACAACTTCAACCAGTTGTTCTTTATTTCAAACGAACCATTCGTCACCCTGACAACCAAATTTGAACATAATCTTGTGATTCACCGAGCAATATCAAGGTAAGCACTGTAAAAACAAGTTTGTGTATAGTGAGAAATTGGGACAAGTGTTTTTTTTTGAGGTTAGATGTTCCAAATGCGAACGATTTTGATAGAACTTCGTTAAAAAATCACATTTCCCTCTGCTTTTGCCAAATCTTTATGGGGTAGAATGAAATATATAAACTCTTCAACCCCTGCAAGTCAAGAATGACATAATATTCATCTTTTTTCACTCGCGTTTGTGCGCAAGCCCTCAAAGTGGTTTTGTTCCTTGTCCTGGTGTTTTGGATGAACCAATCATGAAACTAGATTCAGGGAAACACTGAACATAAGCTATGAATGAAAGATGAATGCTATGGCATCTTAGGCCCTTGAGGTTCACCCAATCTTCAATTCATGTTTGCATAGGAAGCCCAACTCACTGGTTTGGTAACATTTCTTTCACAGGGCCACGAGACATGGCGTGCGACTTCAGATACATTTCATCAACTGTTTCCTGTACGGGCTCAGAATTGACATCATTGAGTTCTTTATCGGATAAGGAGAAAGAATTACTCAAACTCAGAAGCAACATACCTGTATCCACAGAGTCTCGCATCTGTAGCTCTCATAAGAAATATTTACTCGTCCTCTACCCAGATAACTACAAATCTTGCTGCGATCCTAGGGAGAGACACAAAAGCGCGATAAGCACTAACCTTCGCCAAATATCGATAGAGCAATATCGTCGGATACTTGAAAAAGGGTTCAAAACAATACCCGGTCAAAAAATCTGTACAAATTGTATAAAATACTTCAATAACCTCGAAAGGCCTGAATCTCAACCTGGCCATCCACCCGAAGAACCTCAATCACAGGATATATCTCACTCTACATCTGACGAAGAAACACCAACATGTACGCCACAAGAGGATGCCATAGAATTCTGCAATGAAGTTTTCCAAAAATGTGGAGTATCCCCAATTAAATTCCGTGGTAGAACAGCAGGTAGAGAACTTGCATACGCACAGAAAAAAATGCTACAGCTCAAGGAATCATGTGGAGAAAAACTGAAAAAAGCATTGGAGCTTCCAAGCACATCTACATTGGGGATTCCTCCAGAAGTAATAAAGAAATCGGGAATGTTTGATACTCTAATTCAAGACTTAAAGAATCAAATGGCCGTGTCTTCTAGATCACAGAAAATTCAGCTGCTAACAGTAATACCTAATGAAATGAAGAGAATTGAAATCCAGGATCATTTCAGTGTTTCCGAGCGACTTGTGAGACAAGCAAAGCAATTAAAAAATGAGCATGGCATACTACTTGAACCTAAATCCAAAGCAGGTAACCCTCTCGATGAGATTATCGCTCAACATGTTGTTGATTTTTATTGTGACGACGTGAGCGCCCACTCCAGGATTATGCCAGGCGTTAAAGATCGCGTAAAAGTAGGCAAGAATGTGTACGCTCAAAAACGATTGATGCTAGTCAATCTCCGAGAATTGTATGCGGAATTCAAAACGACTTACCCGGAGGACAAAGTAGGATTCTCCAAATTTTGTGAATTGCGGCCCAAACAATGCGTGTTACCTGGCGCGAGCGGGACCCATTCAATTTGTGTTTGTCAGATCCACCAAAATTTCAAACTTCTCCTAAATTGTTCTGGCACAAAATTGACCTCTAAGGATCTCGTCCCTCTATTGGTTTGTAGTCCAGAAAATAAGAATTGTATGTTTGGTCTATGTGCTGAATGTCCGAAGGATGCTGATTTGCCCTCAATAATCAAGAAGTTCCTCTTTCCCGATGAGGATCCCCAAGATGACGACGAAGATGAGGAATTCGAATACAAAGAATGGTCTTCTACGGACAGAGCGGAGATGATGACAAAGAAATGTTCCAAATCAGAGTTGATCGGGTTGATTCAAGATAAGTTGCACGTTTTCTTACGCCATTCGTTCATTGCACACGCTCAATCTCAATACTTGAAAATGAAGAAAGAAAGGTTAACAGGTCGAGAGTGCCTTATACTATTAGATTTCAGTGAGAATTACAAGTATGTTGTTCAAGATGACATCCAGCAACGTTATTGGCATCAAACGGCTGTGACCATCCATCCAATTGTGATATATGTGAAGGAAAATAATACCGTGGTTAATAAGAATTTCTGTTATTTTACCGATGACCTGAAACATGACGTAGTCGTCGTCAAATTGTTTGTGGAAAAAATTCTCGAACACGTAAAAAAAGAATTTCCTGATATCACAGACATCGAGTTCTTCAGTGACGGTTGTGGTGGGCAGTACAAAAATTCAGAACTGTTTGCCTATTTGCCAGCTTGTCAAGCGACATTCGGTTTCGAGTTGAAATGGAATTTTTTCGCCACGTCACATGGAAAGTCCGCTTGTGATGGGATTGGTGGGATGATAAAGCGTCTAGCAGCCACTGAAAGTTTGAAGCGGCCCTATAACAACCAGATTATTCCACTCAGCGAACTCTTAAAATTTTGCAGAGAAAATATAAAATCTGTCTTTTGTCAGGAAGTGCCCAGTCAAGAAGTCGCCTTGCTACGAGAAACGTATACGAGAACGAGTAAGACTATTCCTGGAACTAGAGGTTTCCACCAATTCTTTTTGCATAATGATCGTATAATCAAATGCAAACATACCAGTTTGGATGACAAGTGTGCTTTAGCTTTTGACTTGACCGGGAAAGTTATGAGATCTTGGCGATGTGGCCGATACGCAGCGTTTACCTTTGATAACATGTGGCATGTAGGGGTAATAATGGTTTCGGATGAAGTGAATTTGGAAGCAGAGTTCTCAGTACTCTCCTCAAGTAAAGTGAGCCAAACATATTCATTCTCGGATCCACCAGTATGCTTGACCGTTTCGTTTCCCCAAATACTCTGCCAAGTTAAGCTCAACGAGATGAAGAAGACCCCGAATACATTTAAGTTGACCAGTGCTCAGCAAGAAAAAATTGTGAAAAACTTTGAGAAATTCATGGCGGGTGTAGTCTAAAGACGAGCACAATTCGAAACAGTAATGAAGAAAATTACCCGAAAACTTAATGCTTCATATTATTTTATAGAACCAGAACTTTGTAATAAATTATATTTAATTGTATTGTTTTTTCTAGTATCTAGGAGTGTTCACTCAGCGAAGTTGAACTGTATTATTTTCAGATATTGTATTTATGTCTTTTTATTTATTGAAGCGCGCGCCGTATTATTTTGATTTATACTAGGAGGGAGGGATGGTGATATACTTTTCCTCTCCTAAATTTGGGAAATAAAATGTATTGCGTAAGGCAGTTAGGCGTCACTAATATACGAAAGAAACAGTCAAGTTTCGTATTTTCAATAAAAGTCACATTTCTTTTTATACCGTCCAAAAGAGTTGTCCGATTTATAAGTTATTTCAAGTTCCAATCCTCAACCCGATCCTAAAAACTCATTAGAGGAACAATGAGTATTTTTTTTTAAGATACACCTTGAAATTTTTAAGCGCCTCTAACAATATTACACCACTCGATGATCTGGTATTCGATGAAAATGATCTGACTTCTTCGTCAGGGCTTAAGCTTTGAACCCACGAGACTATTTTCAACTTTTGCCACCTGATTCTCCCACTGAATGCATCGTTTCAGACTGATTTGCGTATTTTCTGCCGTTTTTCACGTGTTTGGACCCTTAAAACCAAAATACACACGGGAAAGTTAAAAGCGCCTAAAAGTACACTAAAAAACGAACATTTTGCGATCACGCAGAAAAATTCAAAAATTTCCACTCGCGAGATACAGTGAATTTAAAAAAAATTGTTTTTTTGCGATTCCTGGCGAATGGAAGAATTTTTACGCGATTCTGAGGGCGGGAATGGATTCCTTGGAAAATTTTACATCGATTATAGGTTTTCTAGAATTTTTCCAGCCTGCCAGGCGTTTCTGGTAACGTTCTAAAGAAAATTTGTCACCCAAAACCAAAAACGCGAAAAAATCGAAAATTGGCCGTAAAAAACTCTAGGAGTGGTATCCCTGGCTGAAAATTTGGGAAAATACTTGTATTTGAACCTAGAATAGAATGAAATAATTTTGGTTGCGGAAAAAAAACATGATGCACCGAGCGTGCGACAGTTGACATGGAATCGCCCATTATGTAGTTATCAAATAATTTAATCAAAACATCGGTTTAATAATTGTTACAGGTAGTTCATGGCGGATGTAAATTTTTCATTCTCTACAGCAAATATTATTTCCTACTTTATTACTAAAGAAAATTTCTGGTTTGCTGTGTGGCTACATTACTTTTTTTTATAAACGCGTGACTTACCCCACTAATTCAGTTTTTGTTCGGTTGTCGTGGTGTTTGGTTGCGTGTACGGAGCAGTGAACATAACCTTAAAATGTAAGTTAAATATTTTGTTAATACTTTTTTTTTTGGGGGCTACATTTCAATTTGGGGTAAAACCTAAGTTACGAAATGGGTCAACGTCCCGAGGGCCCCCTTTTTGCTCTTCATTTTGACGTCACACCCAATCATTTGATACCCAACACGGGCCATTTTGAAGCACCAGAAATGAAACTTCAGATTTTCGAGATAAGAATGTGATATTCGACATCTTCGCTTCGAGCCCGTTCATTTGATACCAAACACGGGCCATTTTGGAGCACCGGAAATGAAATTTTCCTAATGTGATACCATGATATAATTAGCTTTTCATTATTTGTTCTCGTTTTGCTAATTTGAATTTGATTTTTTGAAAACATTTTTCAATTTTGAGATTTTGATTTTGGTAATTTTGATTTTGTTTAATTTGAATTTTGATGATTTTGATTTTGATTTCGTTAATATTAATTTTTGTTGATTTTGATGTTTTTCAATATTTTCTGAGGTACACCCTGTATATCGATTTTAAATTTATTTTATTTATTTATAATTTATTTATTATTCAAAATAATCAATTTTAATTCACACCACATGTTATCTGCATATGCATGACCCACGGTTTTATATACACATTTTATATCATTCCTTATCAGTATAACACATTGGCCGAGTTGTTAACGTGTTAGACTGCCACCCAGGGGACCAAGGATCGATTCCCAGTCTCGGATTAAAAAACATAAAAAAAGTTATTATGGTTGCTTACATTCTCTCTCTCTCTCCTTAGGACAACGCAACAACATTTACACCAAGACGATATGTTAATAGGGTTGCATTCGAAAATTCATGGCGGGCATCTTGGAAGGCCGCAGAGGTCATTCAAGGTCGTCTAAGGTGTCGCCATGCCTACTCATCTCGCAACGTCAGCTGAACCGTTGACAACTGACTCTTGCGCTCTTGTTCCGGATTGAAAGAACTCATTACATTCATTGCCTCGAGAGTAGGTCTACGAGGCGTACTGCTTCCGCATCATCATCAGAAATATTATCATTGTCAATTACGTCATTGACGGACCAGCCCGCGTGTATTGTTGCCGCATTCAGATTAAAGTGAGCAAATAAGTCGGCAAAGTTGTAGTTTACAAGTGACGCATTCATCCCGTTCATAAAAATCTCCATTCGAATGAGGCACCTTTTCTCCGATTCGTACTCTGTCATATGTCCCCTTAAATAATCTTCCAGAAGATTTTCTCTAAATTTCCCATACAGGAGCCGAGGTTCGGCGACATCACAAAAATTAAGTAAATAACAAAAAACTTTTCTAATTTGCCCGGGCACTTGACTCTGGCAGCATTCTTCAAGACTTCGTTCCCACTCCAAGTCATCTCCTCCAATGAGCATGCGCCGCCTTGCCGCTTCGTGGAAAGACGTGCAAGGAGCCGGATTACCATCTCTCGGATTCAGCAAATCCTCGTAAGAGATGGCTCCTCTTATGTGAAGCAACAAAATTGTGAGGTGAAATTGTTCAATTTGTTTTGGACTGATGGCATAGATTCGCCCGATGATTTTAAGTCAGGGACCAGTCCCTGTTAATTTTGTACATATCTCCTTGAGAATGACCTAAGGTCGAAACTAGTCGGAGAGACAAATAAAAGCAGTGAAACAAAACCAAGTATTTTAATTAATTAAATTATGATGGATTGTGTTCCAAAAACAGGTCAAACTTTGTACGAATTTGTGTTTGAGAAAGTAGAATTAATAAATAAGTTAAAACTAATAGAATCGCTGATTTTGAAAAGGGCGTAAGTCACAATTTTGTAAAATCGAGATAATAATGGGAAACGGTACAGTGGTAGTATACCTACTAAATGAGATTGAAAATGGCAAGTCTCTATGGAAAATGATTGCGAAAAATGGAGGGTCATTTCGCGACGACTTTGAAAAGGGCGTTAGTCATTTGACTTACGCCCCTTTCAAACTCATTGACAAGGTAATATTTTTAGGTAATATTTTAGGTATTATATATTGTATGATAACTGTATGATAAAAATATATCATTCAGTTACTGTATGATATATTTATATCATACAGTTATCATACAATATATCATACAAAAAATATTACCTTGCACAACCAGCGACACCTATTCGAATCTAATAGGTGTCGCTGGTTGTGCAACGTAATATCATCTCATACTCTTGTGGCGCAAAGTATTACGAACTGTAATCTGTCGTCATTATTTCGCCATATTGCAACATTATTATTGCATCGTCATTATTTGTGTTTTTTTTTTGGTTTTTGTAGGATTTTTATAAACATTAATGATGCACGAAGTAGATGCAAAAAAACGTAAAAAAGGAGTCAAAAACCCAGAAAACTATAGGCAACAGACTGCAAAACAGGAGAATCCTATATAAATTCCGCTGGAAAGCAAGTTGCAAAGAAAACTACAGGAGATGAATGCAGGTTCGTATTATTATTATTTCTTTAAACCAAGGGGCATTTTCCGGAAAATGCGCCACAGTGATTTTAATAATATCATTGATATACTTTATTTTCTTTAACAAAGTTTATTTCGTGATATTATTTTCTTTTCAGTTGCCGCTCAAAATGCTTTGATTCATTTTCTCCAGAGGAATGTGACGGTGTCCTTGCTAAGGTGTACTCTATGCAATCCAAGACAATGCAAGACGTCTATCTTCAGTCCCTCCTTAATGACCATGAAGTCAAAAAACATAGTCCCAGAAAAGAGGAACCACGAGTGAGGCAGTCCACTTTCAGCTATCATGTCATGCGGAGCTCCCAAAAGGTACCTGTTTGTCAAAAGGCTTTTCTCAGTCTTCACAGCGTCTCCGAGAAGAGGCTGAGGCATTTACGAGGATTGTTAAGAGGAGGAGACACTCCAAAAGAACTGCGCGGTCACGCTCCTAGACCAAATTTCGAGATTTCCACCATTGAAATCAACCGAATGATGGAGCATATTAAATCATTTCCAACGAAAACGTACCACTATTCCAGCAGAGAAAACACATACCTGGTTGCCCGCTTAAACGTCACAAAAATGCACGAACTGTTCTGCATCAGACATCCTGACACTCGCATTAAGTACGAATATTTTCTTCGCTACTTCAAAGAAAACTTCGATTTTAAATTTTCGCCCACAGATTGACACTTGCATCACTTGCAAACAGTTGGTCGTCAAAATAAAAAGCCCTACACTCAACGATAACGCCAAAGGAGCAGCAACCGCAAAGCTTGTCGTTCACAAAGCACGTGCGAATAAGTTTTACAAGAAAATGAAAGAGGTGGAAATTATGTGCACATCCAACAACCACATTCGGGGTATTTGCTTCGATTTCATGCAAAACTTACCCCTGCCGGAGGTTCCAGTGCAGGATGTGTTTTATCTTCGACAACTTTGGGTCTACGTGTTCGGCATACATGAGCTAGGATCCTCCCGTGCGCAGATGTTCGTTTATCACGAAGGGGAAGCTAAGAAAGCCGCCAACGTCGTGTGTTCCATGCTGCTGCAGTACATCGAGACCGTACCTGCAGAAGTCACAGAGCTTCATTTCTTTTGCGATGGGTGCGCAGGCCAAAATACGAATCATACTGTGCTGCGTTTCTTTCTTACTTTGGCCGCCAGGAAGAGCTTCTACTTCCCTGAACGCGGTCACTCTTACTTACCATACGATAGGGACTTTGGTCTCATCAAGAGAAAGGTGAGGCGAGCCGATCGCGTCTACGTCCCTACGTCCCGACGAATATCATGCAATGATTCTGGCTGCTAGAAAAGATCCCTTCACTGTCAAGGTGGTACGCCCCAAAAACGTCAAAGATTTCAGTAAATGGTGGCCACAATTCTATAAGAAATCCTGCATCCCTTTGAAAAAGACTCGCCCGGGCCAGAAGAGTGATCATCGCGATTTGTTCTCCGTCAGTTCCAACAAGATGTACGTGTTTGATTCTTCAACACCTGGGGTCCTTCTTGCTTTTGAACGGATTGATGGTCTCAACCACAACAGTTACAAACTCCTGAAAGTCAAGAACGTCCCCGATCTATCAACTACGCAAGCATACACTGATCAGGTGTCCATCAATGACAAGAAGTTGACTGATATTAGAAAGCTCCTCCCTCACATTCCCGAGGAACACCATGGATTCTACAAAAGGATCCTCTCTTGGAAAACCACGGCTTCCGACAACGACAGCGACGACGAAGAAAAGTAGTAACATTTAAACGTTATACATTAAACTAACTTAAAATAAGTCCAAATAAAATATGTTTTTATTGCAAAAAACCGGTTGATTTTGAAAAGGGCGTAAGTCATATCATTTGTAAATTCGGTTTTGATCCAAATTAAATCATAAATTAACCAAACTTCACTAAACATTATGTTGGAATGGCTGCTATATAGATTTATAATAACTAGAGAGCGGATTTCTATGCGCTATAAAATGTCAATATAAATTTTTCTTATGCGGTTAAAATTGGTCAATATATGCGCTAACGTTTTTCAAATATGGGTAAATATGCGGGTATGTTAAAAATATATGCTGTAAACAATATGTTTTATTCACAATTTTCATAAACACTGTGATATATTATATTTCATATATTACTTTGGATTAGAGAAAAATAATGAAAAAATTATAATATTATTTTATTCATCTGAATTACAATAAATAAATAACAATTTATAGATATTATCCATAGTAAAATTATGTCGTTTGTACATTGAAAAAGAACGTTCAACATCACACGAGGTAATAGGTGCATATTTCATGGACGAAATGTCAGTGGGGTTTATATCAATATCTTGACAGTTGTCATTTTGTCCTCCCAAAATACTACAAATTATTATTTTTTCATAGCATTTTGTTAAATAGTTTTTTCGAAGGGTAGATTCGTTCGGTAAAGCTGGATGACCTATTTTTTCCAGGGTATATTGACCATGGCCATCATATTCCACAAATTAAAACAGAATTCGTTATTGGGGCCACCATGCATTTATTTATTTTTATTTATTTATTCACATACTTAGCTATCATTCAGAATGCACGGTACAGTATTGTACAGATACATTTGATAGATGTACCTATGGCATCTTTGGCATCCTCTGTTGTATTTATAAATGATTGTTTGCGAATTCCAGATCGATTTTCGGACTCCTTATGGAGCTTTGTGGATAAATGCTGATCAATTTGGAATTTTTGATTGGATGTGACCTAAAAAAATCAGCGATTGAAGTGTTTCCCAGGTCAGAAAATATAAAATCACCTGGAGTTAGTTCTAAAAGTTGCCGGATTTGAGTAAAAGCAACTAAATTTGAGTTTTGAATATCATTAAATTCATTAATATAATTGAAATGGGAAAATCAAATATACAGGGTGTATTTGAATGAATGAACAGGCTTTCAAGTAGCTATACAAAAAGTTCAAATAAATCCACTTCCGTAATATAAAACTCGAAACAAGAACTTTTTGGGAACCTGTACACATCTGCAATAAGGGGACTTTGTTTTAGCAGCTTTTGAAAATATAGGAATTACATGAGCAAGGGACTAATGGGTACGACCAGCGAGGGATGGGGTGTCTTATACCGGCGCTAGATATCCAATCTACCGGCGCCAAAAAACTGAAATTTATATTTTTATGCAGTCAAAAAAAATTAACATAATCTTCGACGCCAAATTGACTCAAATCTATGGGCGCCGCGCACCGGGAATTTTCCCGAACTTTCTTATGGACCATCCGCCCCTGCTTTTGCGACAGATATAAAAATAACACAGACACCACTATCGAAAGTTATTATTCGTCAATAGAAATAAACCATAACACTAGATAAAAATTACTAGTATTTGACCTACTATTTTTTTTATTCCTTTAGTGTTTATTTACCAGTAAACACAAACATGTAGTTAATTTTTAATAATAATTAGTTGCGGGATACCTATTAAAAGTAGGAACAGTTAAATTTCAGAAATCATTATTTTTGTACCGGCTCAACATATGGTAGAGAGCCTGTTCATTCGAACACAGACACCGTGTATTCATATTATTATTTTTCAGTTCACTACACATTGTTTGCAAAAATGACAATAACGTAAAAAAACAACCTACCTGCTTTGAACAAGCGTTACAGAAAACAACCTTCCCATCTGTTGTCAAATATTTTGACCCTTCAATCCACTTCCTGAGTAGGTCACTTTTGGCTAATCTCACTTTCGGCATTTTAGCTTCTTAACGTTATTAACTTAATTCACTTAAACTTTACCCGTAGAAAGTTATGGGCGTTATGGGAATAAGTGCGTAAAATGCGTCGATCGATACTAGTATACTTTCTAGTAAAATTATGCATGTTCTTACGTTTTCGCGCACTTCAGATAGTTTTTTTTTAAATGAATTTGTGCTATTATATTGTATTATATGCGGTTATATTGGATTATATGCACTTATAAGTTATATGCGGTAAAATCATAAAATATTAAGTTATATGCGAAATAAAACTAGAGATTTCGGCTTGTTTCCTAGAGAAACGTATAGATACAAATCGCCAGCTTCGTATGAATTAACAAACAAAACATGTAAAAACATAGAAATCCCCTCTCTAATTATAACATATTGTAATTTGCGACAATCGTTATTTAAGTAACAAGGAACGTAAGGACGTATTAACATTTGAGGTAGGCGAATACGAACCGAGGCGGAGCCGAGGCTCGTCGCCTGCCGAAAATGTTAATTGTCATTACGTTCCGTGTTGCTTATTAATTTTTTTCCGCTACCGGAAATATAATACTTAAAAATGATCAGAAAATATTCTAAAATACGGCTTGTAACTTTTGGGATTCAAATTTTTATAGTCACCTATGCGTTCTATGCGTCCTATGGCAACCCAGCAACGGAGAAAACAATGTCGAATTTTGTTTGTTTGTGTCAATCCAGTGACAGTTTTTGCGGGCACGGATGCAAACGAAGCTGCGAATATTGCGTGTTAGAATGTGTTACCGACAAAATCTAAAAAGGTATGTGTCCTGTTACCACTCTTTTTAAGCAGTGGTTATGTAAAAAGGATGCCGATTCTGTAGGTATAGACGAAAATGTGTTGCTCGCCTATATGTTGGAGCGTTACGTTTATGTTTATTATTTTCCTAGGTCCGTAAGTAAAAATTAAGTTCCGTCGTCAAGGACAACAAATACCACGAATGTTATCAGCCACTTACGGCACCTGTAACCATGCATGCAATGCGTATTTACGTTGTCGGTAGCGGAAAAACGATTTTATCAAGTTTTCTCAAAATGACTTATTTGTGACTTACGCCCTTTTCAAAATTAGCGATTCAATTATATGTGATACCTGAGCGATCACAGGAATGAGTGTGGGCCCAACACTTGGTGGTCATAATTAAGTCGAATGCATGGTACCATTAGGTTAATCTCTTCGTTATTTATTACTTTATGAACTTTCATTATGTTTATAAGTTTAGGAGCAGGAGTGCAGTTGTTCCGGTCAGTTATCGTTTTTTTTTGTGTTGTCCAGATAAAGGCGTTTCTGTAAACTAAAAAAAATATTTTGTTTCATGATTGCCGTGTGGACACTCTTGGAGGTCAGGAGGGGCCGAGTGTTGTGACGCGGATGATTCCGACGGGGATTTGGCAAAGCGCGTGCGCCGAGATTAGGAACGCCGGGGTTTCCCGGGAGAGAACCGAGGGAAACAGGAATAATGGGCACGACGGAGGACGGCATTCAGAGGCGGAATCTTGACGAGAGAGCGTGTTAACAATAAATGTTACCGGCCGTAAACGTTAAGCTTAATAAATTGTGTTCACTCCAGTAGGTAATCTTTTGCGTTGCCTTTAGTATTAAATTCATAACAGTACAGGCTGACTAAACAAGCCTGGCCATTTGCGCAGAGGCGTAAACGTGCTAGCGGCGGGGATAGTTGCAGTCGTTAGTTTTCGTGAACCATTCGCATTGTACAGTCGAGGTGAAAATGAATATTAAGAGCAAGTTATCGGGTCGTCCGCTTAACAGTCAATCGCGGAAATAATTTACAATATAGTTAAGTTTACGTAAAAGGAGCGTGATGCTGATGAAATTTTAGTGCCAACCATGAAGGTTCAGGAGAGGGTTGCTGCCATGACCGGCGTGTCCGAGCGCACCGTACGCCGTGTGTCAAAAATTAATGAAGGTAAAATATATAAAATTTTGTAAATTATATATGAATTACAATAACATTTCTTATTCAGGTCAAAGCACTTCATCTTCATCACCCCATAAAAGACGTAAAGTTAATAAATGTGTTGTTTATATCGACGATTTCGATAAGGGAGTGTTGAAACGTATTATTTTAAATATATATACGGAACATAAAATTGTGCCAACTCTCCGTACAATTATAAATAAATTTAAACAACAAACTGGGTTCGCTGATTGTAAAGAAAGTTTGCGAAAAATCGTAAGAGGAATTGGTTTACGTTGGCGAAAAACTGAGACCAACAGAAAACTTCTTATTAAACGACATGACATCACATCATTACGTGTCGAGTTTTTGCGAAAAATTAAAAATTATCGTGACGAAGGTAGGCCAATTATTTATATGGACGAAACTTATATTCATTCATCGCACACTAAAGTAAATGCTTGGAGCGATGGTACCAACGAAGGTTTACGCCGGCCGGTGTCCAAAGGGCTTCGGCTGATAATTGTGCATGCCGGTGGGCAATAATTAGGATTCATTACTAGTAAGATGTTAATTTTTTTAATCGGGGACGAAATCTAGGGATTACCACGGAGAGATGAATTTCGAAAATTTTCAAACCTGGTTGGAGGAAAAACTAATCCCTAATCTACCCGCTAGAAGTGTACTCGTTATTGACAATGCCCCATACCATAACGTGCAGGTAGAAAAGGTCCCAACGTCCTGTTCCACGAAAACCGTTATGAAAGAATGGCTGAGGGCTCAAAGTATTGCCTTTGATGAAAATTTGTTAAAAGCGGATTAATACGACAAGGTTTTATTAAACAAACCAAAAAATAAAAAATATGCAATTAATAACATAATGCTTAGGCATAATCATGATGTTATCCGTTTACCACCGTATCACCCTGACCTAAATCCCATTGAATTGGTATGGGCAAGTTTAAAACAATATGTAAGGAAACGAAATACAACATTTTGTTTGGAGGATGTCAAATTGTTGTGTGAAGAGTTTTTTGCAAATTTTTCGCCGAAGGAATGGAAGAAGCGATGCGAACACGCAATTAAATGTGAAGATATGTATCGAGAAAGAGAGGGCGCGTGCGTGTGCATTTATTACGGGGGATTTCCCGCAGCTTATCACCCGACGCAATTTTGTTCTTGTCGTCAAAGTGCAAAAACAAACAAAAACTGGCTTTTCAGAAAACTATCATAATCATATTTTACAATTTCTGCTAGAAAATATAAAAGTGGAGCTGAAAAACGAAAATTACAGTTGGACCGAGAAAAAGAAAAAAATAAATGTGCAAAAATAGAAACTTTTTTAAAATAAAGCATAAAAATGAGAGTGAAACAGCTACAACAGCTACAACAGCTAACAGCTAACAAGCGAAAAGGAAGGAATCTTGTCGGAAGAGAATCTATCTGCAAAGAGTAGAAAATCGCAAAACCGGGAAAAAATGTGCAAGATCTTGACTGCCTGCATCCTTCTGATCCCCCTAAGAACGATATTAGTGTTCAGCGAGAGGACGGTAATATTGAGACGGAAAGAAATTTAGAAAATATTGAGTTTGATAAATATGTTGACATGGGCTTGTGGCCAGTGTTGCTAAATAATGATTTTATTAATCACATCCTCTCTCGTTAAATGACTGACTTTCAAAATAAAGATCCGGAAAATATATATCCAGCTACAACAAAGAAATATAAAAATCAAAACAAACATTTTCAGACAGACATTAAGAAAATGAAAAATGGCCAATTACTGGAAAGACCTTGGTTATGTTATTCAACCAGGCTTGGTACGATTTTTTGTTTGACTTGCAAACTTTTTTCTAAAACCCCTTCTCAATACACAACCGGATTTTCTGATCGGAAACACATAGGAATGTGTTAAGAAAATCACGAAAATTCTAATAAACATAAAAATTCTATGTTAGTGTGGTTGACACGAAAAGAAAATAAATCTGTTATAGACAAGCAGTTTCAGGATCAATTAAGGAAAGAAACAGAATATTATCACAATGTCTAAAACGTGTTATTGCAGTGATAAAAATTTTCAGTATAAGGGGCTTAGCATTTAGAGGTTCCGAACAAGTATTTGGTTTACAACATGGTAATTTCATAGGTGCTTTGGAGCTATTCAACTCATTAATTCGTGAATATATTGAACAGCGAGAGCCTCGACCAAAATCGATAATATCAAAAACAGTATATGAGGAAATAATTGAGATTATAATTACACATAATTAAACAAATTATAACTCAAATAAATGATGACGACACAAAGTATTATTCAACTGTAATGGATTCAACCCCAGATCAGTCTCACAATGACCAACTTGCTATTGTATTACGATACTGTTTTCAGGGAAATGTGTATGAAAGTTGTGTCTCGTTCGTTAAAATTAGTAGTCATACTGGCTTACACTTATTTAATATTCTACAAGACTTTTTAGAAACAAATTGACTGATACTTGATAATTGTAGGGGGCAGTCTTATGACAACGCAGCCAATATGGTGGGTCACTACAAAGGTGTACCAGTACTACTAAAACAAAAAAATAAATCTGCGGATTATGTACTGTGTGCTGTACATTCCCTTAACCTAGTTGGTGAAGAATCTGTTAAAGCTGCAAGCGAATTTGTGAACTTTTTTGGAGTAGTGCAAAAATATACATTTTCTTTTCATGTTCGACCCATAGGTGGGAACTGTTAAATCGTGAAACAAAACTAAAATTTAAGTTAAAAACTTTAAGCCAGACCAGATGGTCTTGTCACTATGATGCTGTCAAAGCTTTAAAAAATAATTATGATGATATGAAAATTTTAAAAAGTTTTAGCGAAAATTAGGATGAGAAAGTTGATTTCCGAAAAGAGGCAAGAAATTTATTTAATAAACTGGCGAAACACGAAACTGCAACTTTGATCACTTTTTGGGAAGAAATTTTGGAGAGATTTCATGTAGTAAATAAAAAAATACAGAGCCCTGGTTTAGACATTTGTGAAGGCAACAAGTTAATTGTTTCATTAAAAGAGTTCGTGTAAAACATACGACACCATTCAGATCTGAAGCTAAAAGAATACGAAGAGAAAGCTAAAAAATTAAGTACTAGTGTGGAAACAGACTACAGTGATGTTAACAAGAGACACATTACTTCAAAATTTGCAGATAAGTCTACAGATAAAGTCTCAGTGTACAGCGCAGAAAAATTTAAAAGAGACACGCTAATCGTTGCATTGGATAAGCTGATTATGAATTTAAATGAAAGAAGCCAAGTCTATGAGACAATCAGCAAAAAAAATCAATTTTTTAATGGATTTGCAAGACAGAAATAAGGAAAACATAGATCTGGAAAGTGTACGTAGTATTGTTGATTATTATCCAGATTATGTAGACGAACATTTAGTGAATGAGTGCATACAATTAAAATCTTACTTACTACAGTCGTACACCTCTTGCAGTGAAATTTTTATGCTAATTTATGAAAAGAAACTTATTGGTGTTTTCTTAAATTGCGATACCATCTTAAATTTTTTTTTGACATTGCCAATCACTAGCTGTGAATCGGAGCGCTTTCTTCAGGATGTCGTATATAGAAAACAAATATAGGACAACAATGTCAAACGATCGACTAAATCATTTGTCAATTCTTTCTATAAATTGTGATTTAACAAATCATTTACAATTTGATGAGCAAATAAAGGAATTTTCAGCACGAAAATGCAGAAAAGTTGATTTATAATAATATTGTAGAATTTCTGTTTGTACTGTACATTAACACGAACTGTTATTAAATATATTTTTTTAATCGCCCATTTTTTTTCCTATACCGTATCCCTGCATCACTATTGCAAACAAGTTCTCGTCAAAATGACAATTAAAGTGTCCGCCCTCGTTTACGTGTTGGGCGTGTGCTTTATGCGTCTCGAATGCCTGAGGTTCTCAATAGGCAAACATCAAAATAAACGGCATTAAGTAATGCAATTTCAATAACAAACTCTTCTGAAATAGTTAATATCAGAAATGGCGATTTTCAGTATGAAATCAACATAAACACATTTGTACAATTTTAGCTCGACTAAAATAAATTATATTTTTGTATGGTAGTGAATACCTACTTCAGGTAATCGCAACAAGGCCATTACTTGAAAATAGGTTAAACATTTTAAACGTGGCGTAAAATTACAGATTATATTCATTTACGATGTTCCAACAATAAAAGAAATTAAGGGATGTTACTCGGAACTGACCCAAACAAATGTATGCAAATACGGAGGGACAGGGTTGCGATGAACCAGGTAAATTCGCAACAACGGCATTACTTAAAAATGTGCCAAACCATTTTAACAGTGCAATAAAATTACAGATTATACACATTTATGAAGTTTTCACGAAAAAAAGAAATTAAGGGCCGTTACTCGCAACTGACCTAATCAAAGATATGCAAATACGGAGCGACAGGGTTGCGATTAACTAGATAAGTGAAATTTTGCGAAACTTGGTTCAGTCTGAGGTTTTACTTTCAAGTGACATAATGGCATCAAGAAAAGTTTTACATGAGAAGGTCGGAAATTATAATTAAATGTGGTCAACTACTTCAGTGCTGAACGGTGGACCTCTGACATCTACTAATAAAGTGTACCAAAGAGCGGCTGAAGCTGTCCAAGTGTCAAAAAGGACAGTTGATAGAGTGTGTGCACAAAGGAAAACTGGAAATTCTCTCGAAATTAAAACGAGAATACGATCATCACCTAAAGTGAAGAACTTGCCGGATGCTATAAAAAGTGAAATCAGAAAAATGTTTTACGAAATGTACAACAAACAAATTTTTGTCCGTTGAGAACATTTTAGATGAAATGCGCAAAAAACAAATTTGTGAAATGGGAAAAACCTGGGTTTCAGTTTAAAAAACACGAGAGCAGACAAATTCTGTGCGAAAAAGAGTATGTCATTTTAAAAAGGATGCACTTTTTGAGATCTTACATAAATAATTTAAGCGATCTTCATCCCAGGAACATTGTTTTTTTTTTATGAAACCTGGGTATTTTCAAAAGGAAGCGGAACGACAAAGAAAAGTTGGTGTGATGGAACTACATCATTCTATGAACAAGAGAGCTAATTCGTTATCACCGGGTAAACGATTTATTGTTCTACATGCCGGAAATTCGCTGGGATTTATTTCCAATTGTGAGTTAATAATCCCTTCAAACAACTCCTGCAGTGACTACCATAAATCCATAAATTCAATATTATTTTAAGAATGGTTTGAAGAGAATCTTTTGAAAAGTTTGGAAGAACAATCACTCATCGTTACGGACAACGCATCGTACCACTCTAGAAAATTGGATAAAGCTCCGACCGGTGCTTCAAAGAAGAGCGAAATAATTGAGTGGCTTCAGAAAAATAATATAACTTTTGAAACAAATTCGTTGAAAGTTGAGTTATTAAACCTTATTAAAATACATAAACCGAAAAGTGCAACATACGCCGTTGACGCTTTAACGCAACGATATGGACACTGCATCTTGAGATTACCTTCGTACCATTCTCAGTATAATGCGATGAGATGGTATGAGGTATCGCCAAAAATGTATTTGATAAGAATATTGTAGCAACCACTCCGAAAGACAGTGAAGTTATAGATTATTGGAAATCGGCGCTCGACCACCTAACCCCACAAATGTGGCACAACTCCATCCAACATGGTAATAAGTTGGTGAATGAAGACTTTGCAAGAGAATGTGTTATGGACGACGTACGACCGTTAATAATAACGAGGGATTCGTCGCCGGATACATCGGGCACTGATCAGTTTAGTGGTGGTGTGGAGTCAGATTAGTCGACGCCGCTCTCCAACACCGACGACGAGACGCCGCTCTCCAACACCGGCGACAAGACGCCGCTCTCCAACACCGACGACAAGACGCCCCTCTCCGTCAGACTACCCATTAGACATTAGTGAGATGCCCGAGTGATTGTACATTTTTGTGTTTTCCCCATGTACATTTCTTCCATGTGACTATATTCCTTATTTTTGACAATTAACTGCGACTTGTATTTGTTTATTTTGTGTATGACTTTGTTATGTACTTTCCTGTTGCTTTTTTTGACATTGCCTTTTAGGCCGGGTTTAATATAACATTAAGCCCATATTATTTTAATATTTTCTTTCTTCCTCGTCCCTTAATCCTCCCCTGTTGATTTTTTTTCAGTAATTTCTTTCAAGGCATATCTGATTTTTGTCAAACTTCAAGAATTAATTTCCACAGTTTTTCTTTCGTGGAAAAAATAGAAATAGAAAGTAGCATCAATAAATTCGGTACTTTTTTCCTCTACATAAACATATTAATGGTTTTGGTTTAAAATAAATAGGAAACAAATATTTGCATGTTAAAAATATTGCATTGGTATTCGTACAGTGCGTGCAGCAATTCACTTACCTGTATATAATATAAATGGTGAATTTAATTAAGAATAAAGAACCACTGATTTATATAAATGGAAGCCGACAGTGCACCAATAGCTAACAAGTAAAGTGTAAACATCTGTGAGTATAACGTGACGAAATATACAATCAATTCTAATGAGGGCAGTCCTTCCGACCCTTCCCTAACCACCTCAGACGACTTCTTGAAACGGAGTGCGTATAGTTGAATAATTGAACGGCCCCCGAGTAGTACTAGCCCAGGGCCCCACAAATTCACAATCCACCCCTGCTTTTAGGCAAGTTCTCATGGAGGAAGAGGCTAATAATCCTTAAGGTAAGTGCAGAATATTATTACTGTAATACTAATTTTTTTTATATATATAAAATGTAATACGTACACTTTATTATTTATTGAATTTAATTATTCATTGTTCATCATTTTGTTAGGAGCAGCGCAGGTATCCACGCGCAATATGACGAACCGGTTGTACGCTCAGAGGAAAAGGGGAACCCCAACAATTCCCAATTCGCTACAAGAAGCGTTTCAATTAATGAATCAGGAAGAGTAAGTATTTATTATTTTATGTTAACGCTCATTTTGTTTCACTTAATATTACTACATGTATTATTTGTAGATTCCAGCACTTGGCAAGGGATTGCTCAAATAATGTTTTCATTAGAACATTTTTAGTGGCAGTAAATGCCTTGGTATGGGTGTCGTCTGGCATCATTGAAACGATACGGACAAACAATGACATTGATGTGGCCATTGATGCAACTTTTAAAGTGGTGCCATCGACATGTGGTGCCACGCAATTTTTTTCTTTTCACCTTATTCACGAGAAAATGGTAAGATTGCTTATATGTGAAACGTATAATTATTATTAATGCATTATTATCAACATGTTTTAGGCATTCCCAATTAGGAGGTATGTAGAAAATATCAATAACTTAAACATCTGGTATAATATATTTTGAAATTGCAGGTATTAGAATCAATACAATCATGTCGGATTTTGAATTGGCAATTCGTGGACCACGTTTCCAGGAGCCGCCATTTTAAGGAGTTGGTTCCATTATGCACGTGCCATATTATTTAAAAGTAGGTGTAGGTAATTCTATTACAATAAATATTATTGTTTTTAACAATTACAATACATTTTGATTTGTTTTTATTTATAGTTCGTAGTTTTGGGCACTTCAGGAACCAGGAAACCCGAGCTGTCATGCGAAAGTATATGATTTTGCCGCTGCTACCATCTCGTGCCTTGGAAGAAGCTACCGCATTAATACATCGAGAACTTACAGCACTTGCCCATGTTTCTGGGGCAGTTTTGCGGTTATTGGAGGCGGCAATGGGGCAATGCTGAAATTTCTCTTGTTGGGGCTCCCCGTCGAATCAATAATGCGGTAGAAAGTTTTCATAAAAACTTAAACTATGCTCTTCCAAGGCATCCGAATTTTTGGCGGTTTACAAACCATATAAAATTGTATGACAACTCGGCAGTTCTGAAGTTCACACGGATTTTAAATAATGTGGAGCTACCCCATCGGCTAAGGGTTGTCTATAGGCGGCTTAATGAAAGAATTGGTAAGATTTCTAGTCCTTTATATAAGAGTAATAAATGAAATAATATTTGATTTCAGCTGAACTACAGCGGGTGTTTGAAGAGACAGGGGACATAAATGTATTCCTAAATAGAGCTAGCCATTTTATTCAAAATATTATCAATAATTTATTTCCAAATCGAGGTAAATGTCTACATTACTTGTAAATTCGTAATAATTGTTCGATGAATTTGTTTTCAACAAACATGCAGGAACACGATGATGAACCTGAATGGGCAATAGATGACCGGCCTCGCTACCAAATCCTCCGGAAGAAATGGCTGCAAGATGCGGCTAATAATCCTGCCCAGCAATTCGCACTTTGGCGCCCTTGGTAAAGATCATTTAGTAAAATCATTCATTGCAAGTCCATTAATTTATTCAACTTTTTTCTATTTTTTTGGTCATAAACAGAAACTTTCTAAAAACATCAATGTTCATCAAAATTTCTATAGACTTTAACTATAATGGGATCAACGGGTATTGTTCGCAACGCGCACAAACACCATAAAAACTAACACGGCTGGCATGTGAACTATTTTTGCTGGCTCCACTTTCTCACGTTTCGGACCGGCAATAAATATCAATTAATATTTTCTGGTTTGGAAGTTTCACAAAATCGATTTTTTTTTATTGCACTTTTAAATATCTTATATTAAGGAGAATGTATGAGCGAAACCGTTTTGCCCGGAAATAATTTCTTATACTCGAAATACACGATCATCGGACCGGTCCTCTCACGTCATCGAGCGCCCACGGACGGCGCTCGGAATAACTTTCCCTTTTGGGCTGTCAAGTGTCTCCCAATGCCCCCGAGATGGCACCACATGTATTACATGTATACAATTATTATAACTAAGTTAAGTGTACCAATCATAGATAAACTATTAATTAAGATTGCCAACTCAAGCAATAGAATTGGGGAAAAGTGTTAGTACCAAATTTAGCGCCACCTGCTATTTGATCGTGGATTTTATTGGTCGGGATAAAATGGCGCTAATTTTAAAATATTTTTATAACACACTATTTTGTAAGTTCGAGTTTTATTTTCATTTTCATGACTATAGTTTCGACAGCTTCATAATTCTAATTTACTATTTCTTCGATAAAGCAAGTTAAAATTGCTCAAACTATGGTCACGAAAATAAAAATTTTAAATTTTACAAACAAAGTAATGATATTTTATTTAAACTGTATAGAAAAATGAACTATGTTCAAACCACAACTAATTTTATTTATTATATAAAATTCACAACGAAATAGAAGCTTCCAGTAGAAACAACATTAAAATATTATACTTGATGTGTTGTATAAATGTCTTTTTGTCGTTTAATTTTAACTTTGGATTTGAAATATTAGTGACCCATAACTTAAATCTTTCCTAATCAAAACTCCATTCTACACAACATCCTATCGTCATATCCAGGCACACAACAACAATTCTATGTTATGAATGACAGTAAAGTACCTTCAATAAGTTGATATGAGAATTTATATAAATTTAAAAAAAATCTACTTGCGCTTACCAATTAAATAATACAATCACTAAATTCAACGGAATCAATGTTGTCTTTAATTAAACACAAAACTGCACAGAACAGTAGAACGAACGAAACACGTGCACTGAATAATTATGTTGTTATGTTTACAAAACAAAGCCAATAAAATGCAGGCACGGTTTTTAGGCAAACGGTTAAAAAACTGAAGACAGCGCCACCATACGTTTGATCGTAGTACTGAGATATGGCACCAAAAAATCGTATGGAGTGAACACCCCCTGGTACCAATGTCTACATAGTGACCTCTATTAGGTGATTTTTGGCTGTCAAGTGTCTCCCAATGCCCCGAGATGGCACCACATGTAATTATAAGTCATGTAATATGTCAAATACCCACTAGGTGGCGCCACATACAATTATTATAACTAAGGTAAGTGTACCAATGTCTACATAGTGACCTCTATTAGGTGATTTTTGGCGGAATTCATCAGAGCCCAATATTACGATGGATCCAAAAAGTACTCGTGGTAAAAGAAGACGGACAACATGCACGAAACAAGGTTTCCGGGGAAATCAACATTCAGCGGAAGCGGAGACGGAGTTTACATCGACTGCGGCAAAGAAACTCCGGTCTTCAACCTTCGACGAAGATGATCTTCCGGTTCACCAAACGACCTGTTACCGCCTCCTGAATTTTCTTTTGGTATTCAACACCATATCCTCGCTCGTTGTTTGCAAAGTTTGCAAACAAAACGTAAGTTTTTATGAAAAAGGAAAAATCTGCATGTTGCGTGTGTGGAGAAAAAAAATTCCTTCCTGTCTACGTATTGGCAAAGCGTATGAAGCAAATCGCCGAGCTGTATTTGCCATGCGTTTGCTGGGAATCGGAATGCAGGGCCTCAATTTATTTTGTGGATTGATGGACCCATACCGGACTATCGCGATCGACGTACTATGCTTGTTTAGAGAACATCAAATCTGCTTCCACCGCCTATATAAACCTATATAAACTATCCACCGCCCTATATAAACTGTCCACCGCCCTATATAAATTGTCCACCGTAAAAAATAAAGACCGAGACTATAGCTAAACTTGATAGAAAAAAAGACGATAGATATGATCTGGTTTTAATTCAGAGAGAACATGACGAATATATATAAAATCGGGAAACCTTTGTATATTCATATAATTAGTAAGGAGCAAATAAATATTATCAAAAGTTGTTTTCAAGATGGCTCACCTTGAACTGTATATATAGATGCCACAGTGGCTTTAGTCAAAAAACCTTATGTCACTTCAAAAAGAGTGTTATATTATGCCGGAATCGTACAAATGAAAAATAAAAGATTACTACCCGCATTTGAATTAATATCAGCAAGGCATGATACAAGTACAATAGCATCTTGGCTATTAGAAACAAAACATTATTTTAAGAAGTATAACCTTTGGCCAGCATTCACAGTGGTAACAACCGACATGAGTTTCGCAATAATGAATGCCATAAGCGAATCATGGAATGATATGGATCTGAACGATTATCTGAACCATATATTTGAAATTATTGTCAACAACGAAACTCTAAAAAATAATTATGGAATTATGCTATGCACACATAATCAAATTAATGACCCGAGACGTAAATAAATATTTTGAAGATAAGTATATAAGAAGGGGATTGTGATGCAACGTATATTGGCCAAACCGGAAGAACATTTAGTATAAGACTAAAAGAACATAGAAAAGCCATACTAGACAATAAAGGCACCACCGGTTTTACCAAACATTGCATCACAAATAACCACTTCTTCGAAGAAAATAATTTTAAAATATTACATACAGGTAATAAGGGCCGAAATTTAAATCTCCGAGAAGGATTAGAGATCAACAAAGCGCTAAAGCGGGGAAAACACGTCGTAAATGAAAATGATGACATCTGGAGTTCCCCAATAATGACCGCCCTAATTACCTGAATGGACAATTTTAATATATAAGCGAAACTATTTTTCTCCTGTATTCATTCCTAGATAATGATGTAACAATCGAAACTAGTCGGAATAAAAAGTATAAAATTTGTGAAACCTACCAAGTGCCTAATTTCAACAACCAGTAATATTAAAAATGTTTCACCACGTGATAAACGAGAACCAAATTCAACAAATATAAGAAGGACTTTAAAAGAAATTAAGCTTCGTTTTTTGCCTAGATAATTTCGCAGGCAAAAAATCCTCCCTCAAAAGCTTTTTTCTTGTTTTAATGAGTGAATTCCAGAGTAATTTATTTAAACTGTTTTCCCTTCAAAGTGAACCATTTAATGAAGAGGAAGATATAACTTCAGATATTGGCAATTGCATTTCAAATACGTTATATGAAAATAATAAGTTTTATTAAAACTTAAAAAAAATCTGTGACAATATACCATTTGAAAAGAAAATAATTTCACCAAAAAAAATTAATTATTATTCTTTAGAATTTGCGTCATGTTCTTAAAACATTTTATCTCGTTTACATCTATGTGGACAAGCTTAATTTGTGAAAAACAAAATAACTCTCTTGTGGAAAATTGGTTCGGCATTCTAAAAAATAACATTTTCCAAGGAAATCGCCATGTCAAACCATCCGGGTTTATAAGAAAAAATCGCGATTACACTGTTAATGAGTACCGCGAGTGTAAATACACTCTAAAAAGAAAACGATGTGCCGTCAAAACGAAATGCCTTAAAGCAGATGTAGAGGACACCTGGAGTAAAAGAAGAAAATTGAAGTAGAATTACTTCAAAGCTCAAACGATAAAAAAATTTCACTTATAATTCCAACGAGCCTTTTGTACCAGAGTTAAGTAGAAATTATGTAGTATCCCGCTTCGGCGAGGAAAAATTGTATTACGAAAGCTACAAAACGCCTCACGCTAACGATGCCAAACAAGAGATGTGGTTAGACAATTTTTTAATTAATTTTGTTTTTATGCTCCTTGCAAAAAATAAAAATGTTAAAGTGTTCACACAAGCGCATGTACAACGAATTATGGACAACTCAGTATCAGCGAAACAGAAAATAAATAAACATGTTGCACTTTTTCCTATTCTATGTAATTCACATTGGACTCTTGTATATGTTAATTTCAAAACAAATATCGTACTATATTTTGACCCTTTGTCCAGAAGCAGCCGTTCGGCAATATCACATTTCAATAAGTTAGCACCATTTTTATATAGTTTCGGGTTAAATTCATCAGTTGTATATGTAGCTGAAAACCAATACAAATACCCAATCCAAACGGACTCCTACAATTGCGGACTATACAATTTATACTATGGCGATGTGTTAGTTAATGACTTAAATTGGGAACAAAATTTAAATGAATTATCATACCGCACAACAATTAAACAATTCGTAATAACTGGTTCAGACGACATAACAAAAAATTACCTATATCGCGGCGAACCAAACTACGAAATTCAATGTAATCAATGCCAATGTCATTGCTGCAAAATTTGCGTTTTCAGTCCAAAATTTACGGAGGTTTGTGAAATGTGTTTCGTCAAAAAAAAAAATAACAATAAAACAATGTAGTTTTGCAAAATTCAGTTTCGTTTTGTTTTTCTTTATTTTACTCTATTCCCTCAATAATGAATGGGGATCGAACTAAACATATTTAGTTCGAAAAATTATTTGTCTTTAACATCTTCCCCGTACCCCAGACCAGCTATGGCTTTTGTTGCACTTCATTTCCCGATTCAGGCGTGTTTCAAACGAGATGTCATTACATCGAAATTTCGATTTGTTTCATATTTCCCATATCGCACCTAAAGAATATAAGTCATTGTAAATAAATGTATGAGTTTGTGTATATGTTTAATAGTTTAAAACTAGTTTTAAGGTTATATTTGCTTATCATTATTTTACTTTATTTTGTTAATTTTATTATTATTTTTGTAAAATAGATTTTTCCGTTAATAAACATTATTATTATTTTAAAACTTTTCAGTATGGATACCCAACGATCGATTTAAAAATAGTGTTTCTTTGTTAGAGTAGCCTCCATTGATACACATTTTAACCCTCTAATTCCCAACTCTGCCTCAGGGCGGACAACACTAAATTCCATATAATGCTCAATTCAAATATTGTAAAGGTTCAAAAACTAACGACGATTATACACTGTAAACAACACGTGCATCGCAAGAAATTTCTCACGCGGCAAAAACATGTGCAAGTTATAATCGTTAGTTTGCTGCGAGAAGTGCTGCAACACGGACGTACGCATTATTCAGGAATTATAAAAATAAATATAAAATAGTATCAGTGATAGTTTTTGAAAATAAAAATTACTGGTAAGTTAAAAATCTTATTGTCTTTGTAGTAAATTTATTTGAAAAGAAAATCCGCTCAGGTAAACACGTATACCTGCCCAAGAAGATATACCGTCTGGAGGCGGACTTGGGCAGTTAGTATTATAAATGAAATGAGTTTACTACAGCACATTTTTATTTTCGTATATATAGCATTATTATATTATTATATTATTTCAATATATATAGCAAATATATAACCTTTATTGGAAATATCAAATAGCAATAATTATTTTTAGCCATGGATCGACAAAAAATGTACGATTTGTCAAAAATGACTGATGAAGATGTGTATGCATTATTGGATTCTGTGGATTTAGATGACCATGGTACTGATGATGATGACTTCTGGTCGGATGACAGTGATGCAGACCCTAATTTTAATCCCATATGCGAAACGGCAATAGAAAAAGCTCTTTGTGATGAAAGCGACCGCGAAATTTAAATACCTGGGCCAAGTAATAGATCGAAATGCTGTCCTATTGCTATTGATCCTAATTTTGAGTCAAATGATCAATGTACCGCAGAAGCGCTATCCACTATAGCACAACCTGTAAAACAAATCGAAAATCGGCAAGAAGAAGAATGTATACCACTCAGTGCATTAATTGGTTCTGCTCTTGAAATAGACATAAAAAGTCCAGCATTCAAAAAAATTATATGGTGCAAGGACCATATCCAACTTGATAAAAAACAAATATCATTCAAAGGAATCTAAGAGTTACCCGATCGTTTTTGTGAACTGAAAACGCCGTACCAATGTTTCACATATTTTGCTGATGAAGATTTATTCACGCATATTACCGACCAAACAAATTTATACGCACATCAAATGAACATTTCTACAAAGTTTATAACGTCGGCACAGGAGATACGAAAATATCTGGGGATCCTTATTTATATGTCGATCTATCGATATCCGAATATCCGAAAATATTGGGGTGAAAATTCATTCGAACCTATACGACAAACAATGCCAAGAAACAGATTTGAGGAAATTCGTCGCTACTTACATTTCAATGACAATTCAGAAGTAGTAGCAAAGGATCATCCAAAATATAATGCTACATTCAAGGTCCAGCCACTTACAAATCACTTCAACAAACGTTTTCAATCGATACCTATGAGCCAGCGCCTATGCGTGGATGAACAAATGTGCTCCACAAAAATGGTTTCGCATCTGCGACAATATATGCCCGCTAAACCACATAAGTGGGCCATGAAATTATTTGTATTATGTGATTCATATGGATATTCACACCACATTAATAGCTAAACATGACATTTTAAATGAAACATTAGTGCTAAAGGATGTAGGCATCAATAAAATGAATACATGGCTATAAAGTAATAAATTATGCTTAAATGAAGAAAAGACAGTGTCTGTTTTATTTACTTTAAGAGAACATGATTTGATAATAAGCAACAATTCTGTCAAATATCTCGGATTTCATATTGATCAAAAATTGGTTTGGAATTTTCAATAGCAACTAAACTAAACAAAACAATTTACTTATTAAGACATCTGTTCAATACAACCTCTCTCAAAACTGTACGATCTGCTTATTTTTCTTTATTTAATAGCCACATTTCCTATGGAATACTAATGTGGGGTCATTCAGCTATACGCCACCGTTTATTTGGTTTACAACGCAGGGCAATTAGAGTAATTACTGGTCTGCAATATAGAGAAGACTGCAAACATATGTTTGTAGATCTAAAAATACTCACACTTCCGTCTCTGTATATGTTAGAGTGTGTGTTATATGTTAAAAATAATATAGATGATTATGAAAATCAAGAGTCTAGGCATCATCATAATACGAGAAGTAAAGGCGACTTATGTACCAGGGCATTGCGACTTACAAAGAAATGGTATTAATTACTATGGTATACAATTTTATAATAAATTACCAGAAAACATAAGACAGATGACTGTCAAAGAATTTAAGATTACACTTAAGAATATTTTTATCAAAAATGCATTCTACACTTGGGAAGAATTTTTTCATTTTAAGTTTTAGGAGTGCATGTACTATCTTTTCTTTTTTGTGACGTATGTAAACCTCTAGGTATAAACATTAATAAAGAATTATTATCATATGGTTTATACTGGTGCAGGTGATAATGTTATACCAGATGGAGTACCAGATTTGGGTGCAGCGGCAAATGTGGTGTCCAGATTGTCGCAAATAATTCCTACACACAAGAACCATATTATTTACTTCGACAATTTTTATACAACATTGCCTTTGATGGTTTACTTATATAGTAGGGGAATATTTTCTTTGGGAACAATACGAGTGAATCGTCTTCCTAACTGCAAATTATCTACTGATAAGGAGGCTGAAAAACAAAAACGTGGATTTTCGGAAGAATATGTTGGTTCATGCCATGGCGTAGATGTATCGACCATACTGTGGAAAGATAACAAATGCGTACGATTAGCGTCAACTTATGTGGGTATTCAACCATTCAAAATGGGTAGTGTAGTACCAGATAGTGCACCAGACGTCACGTTTTGATCGAACACAAAAGCAACGAGTCGAGGTAGACTGTCCAAAAATTATTCATGAATATAATGCACACATGGGTGGTGTCGACCTAATGGATGGACTGCTAGGTCGTTATCATATCCGTATGAAGACCAGAAAATGGACAAGTCGATTATTTTATCACATAATAGACATGACAATAGTAAATGCTTATTTGTTACATAAACGAATAAATCGAAGACAGTCCAACATACAACTTCCAATGTTTAGAAGACAAATTGCTGCTATATTATGCAAACCTGAAAACATTGCTGACACCAGAAAAAGAATTGGACGTCCAAGAAGCTCAACACCACCTCCCAAAAAGCAGTGCAAAAAAACATATTTCCCTACCGCCGATACCCGTTTTGACGGTTTCAATCATTATCCTGAATGGTTGGATCGTTCAGGCAAGCGGCAATGTAAATTACCTGGATGCAAATCCGAAACCCAATGTATATGTTCAAAATGTAAAATAAATATTTATTGTACAGCGGAAAAAAATTGCTTCGCTGATTTTCATAATAATTATAATAAAGATTAGGTATATTTGTTTATAATTATTAAATAAAAAATTATATAAAACTTTTTTTTCCTTTACTGCTTACATTTACTTTTTTGCCATAACTGCCCAGGCCCGCCTCAAGGCGGGCATACCTTTAGCAGGTATACCAAGTGACAATCGATAACAAAAAATTGAATACAGATTTATTTTCAGCGGCATTCATTTATGTAAGGAGATTTTTTGCGAGACGATAAAAAAATAGGCATTAGAAAGTTAATATATTTCTCAGCATGTACATTGTTTCAGAACGTTTATTAACAATTAATGCTACGTGCTCCTTCCATGTTAATTTAGGACCTGAAACTTCACTACAGTGGAATTGTTTACTATGTTTTTCTGTTTAAGTGATAAGATATTTTTATTCTTTTTTATGCATTCAGACTGAAAATTCGCCAAGAACCGTAAGTAAGTGTTTATTTAATTGCGCCCCATTTTTTATCAATTTTGAGTGCATGTCACATATTACAATATCATTCATGTATACCAGGGGTGGCCAAAGCTTCGATCGCGTAACTATTCCTATTCGCCAGGCTGTCTGATATGTACACATTAGATGTGAGTAACTAGTCTCAAAATAGTTACTCTTGGCTTTAACTTACTACTTTTCTTATGATCACTTTGTTTGGCTACCCCTGATGTATACAGTGTGTTACAAATTCGATGCACCGTTCTTTCCTGTTGGCAATAAATTGATACGTGCAAATTATAAAGATGGAAAACGATTACATTTTTTTAGAAACAATAATAATCTTCAGATTCACTATTTTCAGAAACATTAACTTCCTCAATATACCAGCTAAAAAATTGAGTAAATTGGAGCGGCGCGCGGTGCGGGCTCGCAACGACAAAAAAACACTACTGAAATGATAAGGGGCGTTCAAAGTGTTTCATAATAATCAATTATGTGTAGCTTATAAATACAAGACATTCTATAAACTAAAGGGTATTTTATAAGCATGATACAACTTCAAATTGAATTGAACAAGTAAATATTGAAGAAATAACACTTATTTTATTGTGTGAAAAATATAATTTCAAAAATATTTGCTTGCTTTATTTCTATTTTTAACCAAACGTCAAAATTATTACTGTTCCCAGAAAAATTCATTCGTTATCTTAATAATTTGCACTTATCAATTTATTGCCAGCAGGATAGGACAAAAAAACAAGATAGGACAGTAAAATACAAGAAAAGACATGAAAGATCTGGCTTTAGTTATATTCTGTACTGGATTAATTTTGTAATATTTCCAACGCTTACCAATGTCTTAATTAACCGCGAAATGTTGGTTTTTAGTTTTTTGTTCATGTCATATGAATATGAATACTTATATGCCTGAAAACTGTTACAAAAGTGATAACCTGTACAATTGAACTTCCGCCTTAGTTGGACAAAACCACCACGGAAGTTTGAGTCTAATAATAGTGGGAGATAGAGATCAGCTTTAAAGTTCAAAGGAGTAACCGTAAAGTTTGACAAAAATAGTGTTGAAATTCACAATTTAAAAACCATTAACATGTAGATCCCTATCATACATTGATAAAAACAACGCATTTGTTTTGGAGAGAGAGAGTATTAATTTCAAAATAAGCCACCCTGAATAACTTTGGACCTGAAGTGGTTACGACTTTAAGAAAAAATACGTCAATTTGAAATTATAAAGACGGGTTGGCTGGGGGTGAGGGCCTGAAACATAGAATTTTAAAAACAGTGTTTTTCAAGTTTCCCCTCCAAAACAAAATTGACGTATTTTTTTCCTGTAACCGTCACAACTTCAGAACCAGAGTTATTCAGGATGGCTTATTTTAAAATGAATCCCTCGTTCTCTAAAACAAATCAACTGATTTTAATTATTTCTGCTTTGCTGTATAGTATTTTTTATGGCCTTTAAAATGAGATATCAAATATATTTTGAAATTATAAAGATGGGGTGGCTGAGGGTGAGGGGGTGAAAGATAAATGAGTAATAAATAATAATGGATGCACTTGATATATTTCGAGACAACGCGATGGATTAATCGTTAATAAAATATCAATTTCACACCTACCAACCTCACTCTGTGAATTTCGATAAAAATTATGAAATTCGAATTGTTATTCAACATCAGGATATTTGCACAGCACCTTGTGCCAGCTACATTTATATCAGTGGTAAAGTGGATCTTCCAGAACCAAAACATGGTGATAAAGATTTTGAATTTGTAACCAATGCCTTCAGTTTCTTGTTTGACAAACTTCGTTACGAATTAAATGGTGTGGAGGTTGACAAGAGTCGAGATATTGGAATTACGAACACTCTGAAAGGTATGCTGTCGTTCCAGAAATCTTATGCAAACGGACTCGAAATCTCAGGATGGGCATCTAGAGGAAAACATAAGATTTATTACGCTGGTAACAACAAGTTCTATGTTTCGATTCCGCTGATATACCTCTTCGGTTTCGCTGAAGATTGTCGCAAAATAATAGTGAACGCAAAACAAGAGTTAATTCTATTGCGATCCAGTACGGATAAGAACTGTTATGTGGGACCTGAAGATGTCAAATTGAAAATACTGAAGGTGGAATGGCGAATGCCTCACATGCAAGAGAGTCGACCGTTGTCATCTGTGGCGACAGATCTAGGTCGTGAAGGTATGGCGATACCTTTACGACCTAGAGATTCATTTTACGGAGGACGTACTGGAAACACCAAGTCATATTATAAAGTTACAAACGAAGAAAATATTAAGTACATAGATATTTGTTCTTTGCACCCTTATATTTGTAAATATGGAAAATTCCCTGTAGGACATCTTACAAAAATTCTGATTGGAGACGAATGTAATGATGCAAACTTGGGTTTGATTGAGGGACTTATTAAATGTACCGTGTAACCTCCTCAAAATCTCTATCACCCTGTCCTACCAACGAAAATGCATAATAAGTTGATGTTTGTGTTGTGCTATACTTGTGCCTTATTACAAAATTTGAACTCTTATAACCTTGATGAAAATGAATGAGCAATTCAACGGTACGTGGGTTGTAGATGAAGTGAAAAAAGCCATTGAAATGGGATATAGTGTCGTAAAGATTTATGAAATTTGGAAATATGACGTAATTCTGTACATAGACAAGGATAGGCCAGGTCTATTTTCAGAATTCATTAACACATTCCTCAAAATTAAACAAGAAGCATCTGGTTGGCCATCGAATTGCGAGACACAAGCGCAAAGAGAACAATATATTCAAGATTATTTAGAGAAGGAAGGAATTGCTCTAAATTATGACCAAATTGAACAGAATGCTGGATTCAGATCTCTCGCTAAATTAATTTTAAACTCGTTCTGGGGAAAATTTGGACAAAAAGAAAATCATACTAAAACTGTAATAGTTCGAGAGCCAAAACAATTATACGAGTTATTATGGGATGAAAAAATTGAAGTGAATAACATAAGTTGGACATGGTTTCCTGAAAAAAACATTTTTTTCACACCCACTAACGCTAACCACTGTTAATGTAGTAATTGCTGCTTATACTACAACACAAGCACGTTTAAAATTATATTCCTATTTACAATCTCTAAACGAACGCGTCTTATATTACGATACCGACTCCGTTATTTATTTCTCAAATCGAAATCAAACTGAACCCAGGAGAATTTTTGGGGGATATGACGGATGAATTAAAAGAATATGGACCCGACAGCTACATCACGAAATTCGTATCGGGGGGACCAAAAAATTACGCCTACAACGTCTTTTCAAACTCTAAAAAAACAAACTCTCTACGTGTGCAAAAAGCGATAAGAATTAATTTTGAAACTGCTAAAATAATTAATTTCAGCTCCATTAAAAAAATAATTATTAAAGACGATAATGAAGATGATGAGCCAGCTGATGAGCCAGCTGATGAGGACGAAGAAGAAGAAGCATCAAGTCAAGAGAAGAAACTCACTTTAAAATCTCGCAAAATAAAACGCTACTGAGGGCATCATGTTATCTCTGAAGATGAAAATAAATTGTATCGAATACATTTAAAAAAGCGCAAATTAATTAATAACTACGATTCTGTTCCATTCGGCTATAATTAATTGTTCTATTTGGTTATAATTAAATGTACAATTTAAAATAAAAATTTCTTATTAAATTGTTTTTAGTTTATATTTATCTGCATCCAACATATCTTATCAAATATAGACATAATTCCCTGTAACATTCGATTTTAGCTTAATTATAATTTGGATTCAATCCGAATCATCGTTGCCTTATCGCCGCTTCGAGCGCTTAACGAAATGATGCCATATCCTTGCTAAGTGTTATCAAGCCCGTGATGTCACTTCCTGAGGAGCAATTTTACCTTTTTTTCTAATCAGTATGCAAAATATTATAATTCAATTTTAAAACATAGCATATCGTCGCTCTCTCTTCTTTTTTTCAATCACAACGGTATTCGTACACTTTCAGTAGAAGTTGCGTCGTACGCGGCGTGTTTCTTAAACTGTCTCTGCATTTTGCTTTCTACATTCCTTGTGTTTGTTTGTTTCTACATTTAAATAAAATTGTTGTCTGTTTATCCATTTAAATAATGTCTAAAAAGGTTCCCAAAAAAACAAAAAAAAAATACCATTTAGTGGTGAAGAAGACGAACAATTAATTGAGCATGTTAGTTCAATTGAATATTTATGGAATATGAAGCATGTTGATTACAAAAGTGCTCACATGAAAGAAAAGGATTGGGTTGATATTGCCAACAAATTGATAAAGAGAGAACGTAAGTATGTATCAATTGTTATTTATTTAGTTATTAACAATAAAATAAAGTGGCATACCACCTAGAACAAGGGGTGGTACTTTTTTTAGTAGGAACATATTATTTTTTCTACATATATAAGGTAACTTATCGTAAGGTGGCATTGTTAAATTTCTATTAAAATATTACATAAATCTGTGTCTTACTTGAAAACATTTTTCAAAGCCACCTGTACCTGCTAAAGGTATCATGTTTTCGGTAGGTAATTCAATATCCTCTACTTCTTCTTCTGCACTACTATAGTGAGTCCATGAATATTATTTCCTCAACATGTTATGCAAACAGCAGCACACAACGATTATTAGATCTACAGTTTCGGACACTCTTCTTGCTCGACTTAAATGATAGTTGAAGTTTCGCTTCCCCGAATCTCTTCCTGCTTGCTTTTGGCAGAATGGTTTCTTCATATGTTCATTTAAGGAAAATGCTTCATCTCCAAGTATCACATGAGGCAGAATTATATTTGAATTTGGTAACATTTCGGGAGGAGGAAATATAACTTCACATGTAACCAAATCATTCATAGCTGATTTTTTTTAAATACCTGAGTCGCCTTCTTTGCCATAGGCACCCACGTCAATGAGTAAAAACTTGTAATTTGCATCAACCATTGCAAGCAGGACAATTGAATAATATCCCTTTCCTTCGATGTGTTCCAATACATAAGGGCGCATTGTTTAGACAATCGAAATCGTATTTGGAAACTGTTTTCGTCATACATTTCGAATGGGTTGGTCCTATCACGGAAGATTCTTGGTAATATGTGCCTACGGTTTTCAAATTCTTCGTCAGTTGAATCAGTCGATATATCACTCACAGATGATATAGATGGTACCGATGAAACAGACGAAAGCGACATTGTTCACTGTTTTATATTATGGTAATCTTAACTCTTTACTTTGTATAAACTGTAAACAGATCACCTAACCTAAAAATGTAGGTTAGAAACGTCAGTTAAAATTTAATAGCATGATTTTCGTCCATTAACATAATGGCAGATTTAATGCCCAATTAACTTTAACAAACCTTTATAATACCGAAATCTCCAGTTAAATTAGTTTAGTGGTTAAGTAAATTTTAATCTTAGATTAAAGTGCTTTATAATACGGGCTCTTAATGTATTAAATATTCCGGTAATACCGGATTACTCCTATTACCGGAAAATTTAATAGAGTACATTTGCATTCACACAATAACTCATTATCAATATTCTCTGCTATTTTTTATACGTAACAGTAACAAATCTAATCGTAATAAAGTGCATAAATAAAATGTATTTTGGATTTGGCTAGGCTGATATCATTTTATGGTATAGTCTTTTAAACGATAAATAATAGGTATTACGTTTTTGGTTACGCTACCTACCTAAAGTAATCCGATTAATGCAAAGCGGCCAATTATATACAATTGAACTCAATTCGAATTTTAAACAAGTTTAATAGCAATAAACAATATACCTTGCAAAATATAGCACAGAGTAAAATACAATACTCGGATAAACAATTTGTTGAAAATGTACACTGTAACGCCGCTCCCTTAACACTCGCGAGCGCGCTCGACCCTTTTCAGGTAGCCGAGCGTACGCACCACCGCTCGCATCCCCTACCACGCCGGACACGTGAGGCCCACACCACCCCTACCAGAAGACCACCCGCTGGAAACCCTATAAAACCCCGAGCGCGCCGCTTAAAGGAGAGACTATTAGCGCTCGTCTTTTCGGCCTAATCATCTCCTCCTACGTGAGTACTAGCACTCGTTATTTCGGTCTAGTATTATCACTCTACGAAATACCTCCACGCTCTCACAAACACTCATCCCGAACGACGCTCTGTTCCGGGACGACGTACTGCCACGAGACGCCGCGTCCATCCGAGACAACACCCAGGCTACCACGCAGAAGAGGCCCTCCACCGCTAGCCGCTCGACCCACGAGGACTCCACTGCCGCACTACGCCCGCACCCACCCGTTAACGACGAATCGACACAAACCGATCACTCTGTACATACTTTCTTGTAAATAAACTCTTTTGAAACCACCACACGCCTTATAACACAAATTTAATTACGGTCGTTTACTAATATAAATTTGTCAAGATACCCACGTCATAAAACTTTATTGAGGTACCGCCCTAACCCAGCCAAGTGCCCTCGATTTTTTTTGAAATCGCAAATTACCGTTTAGAAGACTAAATGATCTTATTTCCTCCTTTAGATAGAGGAATAATTATGCAGCGTCACGTATTTTCTAAATAGATGTTTCCCCATTTGGGTTGCAGTGAATTTTATGACTGGTAAATATTTATATATTTATGAATGTACGAGCTGATGAAAATATTTCTTTACGTACTTTATACATGCAATTAAATTTAACAAACCGAAAAATTACCATTCGCATTTTTTAAATCACAAATTTAGATCCCAAAATAACGAAGGAATTGCTCCACGAGTATGTTAAAAATGCAAAACCAAATATTGCATTTACAATTGGGGACCAAATTAAGAAAACGGCAACATATACTTCATTTAAAATTAGCTTTCCCATAACCGATATAAATGAGGTTTATGATCCTAACATCTGGCCGGAGGGAACATCAGTGAGAAAATTTCAACCCCAAGGAAATTTTCGGAATTTCCGAAGTCAAAATGGGAAACCATAAAACGTCCAAATGATCAGATAAATGGGTTTTTATGCGATACAGCTTCAAATAAAATAGATCACTCACATGAGCCCAACCTTAATTTAAAATTATTGCATATGAACATAAGAAGCGCAATAAATAAAACAAATGAGTTGGAAATAGCTGTAAATGAATTAAAACCTAAAATAATTTGCCTCACAGAAACTTGGACAAACGAAAATAATAAAAACCTAATTAAAATTCCAGGATTTAACTGCATAAGTAATTTTTCGAGAAAAATCCATCAACACGGCGGAGTCATGATACTCGTTGACGAAACCTTGTGCTGTAAAGAATACGGAAAAATTAATAATTTCAACATCGAAATGGAAATTGAATGTGCTGCGTGTACAATCGTGTTGGAAGACTACGAAATTGGCATTCTATCGATATATCGTCCGCCGAGCGGAAATATAAAAAAGTTTTCAGATCAACTGGTAATAATACTAAATGAATTGCAATCATTCTGTAAATATTTAATTGTGTGTGGTGACATAAACATAAATTTGCTAAACGATACTTTAGAGACAAAATTAATAAGCGATATATTTAATTCATTTAATTTAATAAACAAATTAAAGGAACCAACTAGATTACAGACTATCAATGAAAAATTATCCGCAAGTCAACTAGACTGTGCGGTAACGAATTACCCTGAAAACGCCTTCACTTGCAACAATGTTAACTTAAATATTTCTGATCACTTAGCACAGCTTTTGACATTAAATAATATAATGCATACATCAGATCAGACAACCCAAACACAATTTAAATACAGTAGACAAATAACGGAGCAAAATGTATCAGAACTAAAGCACCATTTGCAAAAAATCAACTGGGAAATTATAAAAACGAATAATATAGAGAGTGCGTTCGATATATTTTTGAATGAATTCTTATACTGCTTTAACATTGCGTGTCCTAAAAGGAAAACGAAAATCAACAGGAAAAAAACAAGAAAGAAGTGGATCACTAATGAAATAATCAAATCATCGGAAAAACTTAAAGAAACATACAGAACGATGATAGAAATTAAATCAGAAGAATTAAATTCAATTTATAAAAAAGCAAAAAAAGCACATAAACTTTTAATACAAAATACACGGAAAATATTTCACGAGAATGAAATATTAAAGGCAAATAACAAAGTTAAAAAAATATGGTCACTCGTAAACGAAGAACTGGGAAGAGGAGAAAACAAAAGAAAACCTATTATTATCATGGAAAATGGAGAGAGAAGAATAGAAGAGCCAAACCAAGTTGCAGAAACATTTGGTCATTACTATGCCACTGTAACAGGCATAAAAATTAACGACCATTTCGGAAATACTGTGTCAACTTCATGTACTGTTACAAAAACAAACTCAATAAATAGCATGTTTCTTCAACCGATATCGTCTCATGATCTACAATCAGTGATTAATAAATTAAACAACAAAACAAGTGCGGGCAGTGATGAAATACCAACATCAGTAATTAAAGCGGTAAGCCATCTCATTAGAGAGCCACTAACCTATCTTGTAAACCTGGCATTTGAAAGTGGTAAATTTCCCAGTGCCCTAAAAATCGCGCGCGTAGTACCCCTACACAAAAAAGGGCCGGAAACAGAAGTTGCTATCGTCCAGTGTCGGTGTTAAACACATTTTCAAAAATATTTGAGAGGGTAATCAGTGAACAATTATGGAACTACATAAACAAATTCAAGTTACTATCTCCAAATCAGCACGGATTCCGTGAAGGCAAATCTACAGAAAGTGCAATGATAACGTTCATCGATGAAGTATATTCTCAAGTGGATGCTGGTAGAAACGTAGCCGCACTTCTTTACGACCTCTCCCGAGCGTTCGACACCATCGATGTAGAATTCGTAACCCAGAAGCTATCAGCCCTTGGCATTAGAGGAAATATATTAGATTTAATTACTTCTTTCTTAACTAACAGACAAATGTATGTAGAGATTGAGCGGAAAAGGTCAAAAACATATAACATTACTGAAGGGGTAGCTCAGGGTTCAACCCTGGGACCCTTGATTTTCTTGCTTTTTATTAATGATTTACACCAATTTATCAGTGATGGACACATGATTAATTTTGCAGATGACACGTCAGTAGTAATTTCCGCACAAACACCTCAAGGTCTTAAGGATAAAATCAATATCATCCATTCCGAGGTTGCAAAATGGTGTACAATGAATAAATTAATTCTTAATACGGAAAAAACGGTCAACATCCAATTTTACAATAGGAAACCACCAACAGATCCAATATCAAATAATGCGTCAAATACTAAATTCCTTGGCAGTTTTATCGATGCAAGATTAACGTGGAATGGGCAAATTGATCATGTGTCCTCTAAGCTGAGTAGCGCATATTTCTCCATTTTAAAGTTAAAATTTAATCATTCAAAAGAATCATTGTTAAATGTATATTATGCACTAGCCTATCCCCACATAGCGTACAATATCATATCTTGGGGCAGGGCGACCAATGTTCAAAGAATTTCAATTTCACAAAAACGTATCATTCGCCTCATTTTCAATCTGAAGAGAAGAAATTCATGTCGGGACTTTTTCAAAGATAACAAATTGTTAACTGTGACTGGAATATTTATATATAAATGCGCAATATACGCTGCCCAAAATTTAAGTTCGTTCACCACAAGTCAAGATGTCCATGATCACGACACTCGACATAAACACGACCTCAGAATTCAAGCCCATAACAGCGAGCTCTACAAAAAATCTCCCAAGTTTTCATGCATGCTTGTGTTCAATTTGATCCCACAACATTTGAAGATATCCGGAAACATAAAAATATTTAAAAGAAACTTGAAACATTTTCTAATAGGTAAATGCTATTATACGTTTAGTGAATTTGTAGAGGATTGTAAGTCCGACTAGGATTGAAAACCGTTAGTACCGTAACATGATCAAACGCTTTAGTATGTGAATGCTTTGTATATGTTATTATAAGTGTGATTTATATATATTTTAGTTTTTTTATACAAAATTTTATAAATTTTTAGACTTAAATTATTGGACGTCTCACATCCGCTTGAATATTTCCTTATGTGTAAATATATCTGTATATAGTGGCTAATGTGAATAAAGTTTTATCTATCTATCTATCTATCTATCTATTTGAGTTTAGGATATATTTCCATATTTTCCAACATACCAAACACATTAAATAAGGAAACATTTCCAAAAATCTTTAGTTATTTTATAACTTCTGAGCGTGTAAGATGGAAACAATCAACACTGCTGGCAAAACGTTTTATGTGTATAATATGTTTATTTACACAAAAAAAGTTTCACGGGTGAATGTGTTGTATTTGAGGTACCGAAATAGGGCTTGTTCGGGATCGGCTCAAATACGAAACAATATTGTGATCATTGGGCGTGCCCATACCCATTACGCCGATGAAAATGAGGTGGACAAGTTAAGATTAATTCGTGAATTAACACAAAAGTGCGAAGAAAGTGTTCGTGGATATAGGGAAATTTTAATGGAAGGGGAGGTGCATCATCCTGGAGGTATTATTTTTATTGCTATTCCTACGATTATTTTTACTTTATTTTTATTAAATTAGGTGCAAGTTTATTGTCCGGAGTGAATGCACGACAAAGGATGTACCGGCATAGGAAAAAATTCCGCCAAAACCGAATTCCTTGGCCGACGCCTATCGGTTAATACAACAACCAAAGTGAGTAATATTAGTTTTTATAGATATTTCAATTACGATTTTTCTGATTTTACTTAATTATATTTTTAGCGATAGAAATTTTAACTAGATATTAATTCTACCAAATAAAAAATACAATTTAGGATATTTAATGTTTTTAAGATTCTCGACTAGTTTCGCCCAAGGAGGGCATTTATTTTCAAGAGCATTTTAAAGTAAAAATTCTTCATTAAATTTATTTTAAGATCTCTCGAAAATGCTGTCATAAGGCAAACTAGTCCAGAATTTTAAACATTGAAAATCTAAACTATCTCTTTATTTGGTAGAATTCATTATATTACTATCCCTAATAATGGATTTACTACCAATGCGTAAATATTAAAACAATGAATTAATTATGTTTTTACTTTTCTATATTTCTCAGTTGCCAGCATTTTTATAAGAACCTTTCTGGAAAATTGCCTTATTTGGATATCATCCAATATTATTAATATTATTTCGGTCCACAATATTAATAATTTGGATATAGCAATGGATGGGATATTTAGGGTGGTGCCGCGATCAGGGGGCGCAACGCAGTTATTTTCCATACACATAATGTATAGAAAATCTGTAAGTATTAAGTGTATTATATATATTTAGCTGTAATGAACAATATATTTTAATTAAATTGAGACTGTTATAATATATTTTCTATCAATTACAGGCGTTCCCAATATGCTATGCTTTAATGCAATCGAGGCGAATAGCGGACTATACCAGGATTCTGGAATACGTTCGGGAAGTTGTGGCCCAGGAAATACCAGACTTCAGAATTCAAACCGTTATGTGTGACTTTGAAGTCGCCATGCGTGAGTCAGCTCGTCGAGTTTTCCCCGAGTGTCGAATATACGCATGCTGGTTCCACTACGCTCGAGCAATATTGGGTGATTCCATGCTATTTCAACAAAAGGTTGTGCTGCACCATTTTAATTTTTTTTTATATTTTGCACAGATATTTATACATGTTTCTAGAGTTCAAAACTAATTTAAGAAAAATAAAAATTCTTGCCATGTGGCAGTAATGTCCCCGGATGAAACATGTACATTTTTGTAAATGCAAGCGTTTGCGCAAAGTGGCATAACTTTCTTTCCAATTGTGCAAATTTAAAAATTTAAAAAACTCTTAACTCAGATTAATGTGCCGAAGAGTTTAGTGTAATTTTCATTCATTATTTGTTTTATTTTTTCAAATATAATGGCCGTCAAAGTTTAGCATTGAGATTTGCATTTTTTTCATTTTTCGGCCTTGCTTTGGACTGAGAAGGGGGCAATACACTCAAACCAAATTTAGTTTGCAAGTACAACGGTAACAATAGATTTTATCTGAGGCAAAAAATCTGAAGTGTTTTAAACCCTTCTAATTTTTTTTCGCTGGAGAAAATTGGCATTTTCAAGAAAATCCGTATTTTTCTAAAGCTGTATCTCCAGTGGGGCACACAGTAAAAATCTGAAATTTATAATACCAATGCTTCTATCCGGGAGCAACACCATTATAAAATTTGGTAACTTTGTTTTGCCTAGTAATAAAAATATTTAAGTTCAAATTTGTAATAATTTTTATGCAATCGGATTAAAAATTGAACTTTAAATATTAGAAGCCGGTACTAAAATGGAACTCACCAGTACTAGCAGTAATTATAATACACTTGTGAATATTATAATCTCTGGTACTAGGCATTAAAGTACTTACCAAGGGTTTCCGTACAATGAGGTGATTGGCGACTCATTAATGCAAATCATAGTCCTGGTGATGAAATTTAAAAAAAAGGTACCATGGATCCTGAATAGAAACTTATTATTATTATTCAAAATGATTAAAGAATAAAATTGAATAAAACCATAAAAGTCATTAGACAATTGTCTTAAATTTGCGGCTGTTGGGAGTCAAGCTGCTGATTACGTTCTAGAATTTCTGTGTTAATCATTTTATTACAATTCTGTTAATCCTTTTATTACTTTTGAATTTAATTTAAACTATAATATTAATGAAAGGGCACTTTAGTGCTGAGGTAAATGTATTTTTTATGCAATCGAAAATATTCTATTTTCAGATTTAAAATTGTAATTACTTACGTTTTTCATCTAAAGATGTTCTAGCGTTTCAGTGGTAGAACTTGCAGATGTAATTATAGATTATGTTGATATTTGTTTAACGCAAGATCAGTAAATTCTTAAGGTTGGATTAGCATCGCGCGCATGGTTTAAACAATCACAGAAATTCTAGAACGTAATCAGCAGCTTGACTCCCGACAGCCGCAAATTTAAAACAATTGTCTAATAAATTTTACGGCTTTATTCAATTTTATTCTTTAATCATTTTGGATAATAATACGTTTATATTTAGGGTCCACTGTACCTTTTTAAATTTCATCACCAGGACTATGACGCATTAATGAGTCGCCAATCATCTCGTTGTACGGAAACCCTTGGTAGGTATTTTAATGCCTAGTACCAGTGATTATAATATTTACAAGTGTATTATAATCACTGCTAGTACTGGTGAGTTCCATTTTAGTGTCGGCTTCTAATATTTAAAGTTCGATTTTTAATCCGATTGCATAAAAATTATTACAAATTTGAACATAAATATTTTTGTTACTAGGCAAAACAAAGCTACCAAATTTTATAATGGTGTTGCTCCCGGATAGAAGCATTGGTAGTATAAATTTCAGATTTTTACTATGTACCCCACTGGAGATACAGCTTTAGACAAATACGGATTTTGTTGAAAATGTCTAATTTCACCAGCAAAAAAAAAATTGAAGGGTTTAAAACACTTCAGATTTTTTGCCACAGGTAAAATCTATTGTTACTATTCTACTTGCAAACTAAATTTGGTTTGATTATATTGCCCCCTTCCCAGTCGAAAACAGGATCGAATAATGAAAAAAATGCAAATCTTGATGGTAAATTTGAGGGCCAATAAATTTGAAAAACATATCAAATTATGAAAGACAATTAAACCAAAATATTCACCACTTTAATCTGCGTTAGGAGATTTTCAAATTTTTAAATTTGCTCAATTCGAAAAATTGTTATACCAATTTGCGCAAATGCTTGTAATCACAATAATGTACATGTTTCAAGCTCCATCTGGGAACATATCTGCCACGCGGCAACATTTTATTTTTTTCTAAAATTAGTTTTGTACTCTAGATACATGTATAAATATCTGTGCAAAATATAAAACAAAATAAAAATGGTGCAGCACAACCTTTTGTTGAAATAGCATGGAATGACTCTATTATTTAAAAGTAAGTTTTCTTATCTTAAATGTACTTAATTAAAATATAACAAGTATAGTAATATGAAATAGTTATTAATTCTACCAAAAAAAAAACTCAGTTCAGTTTCTGAATGTTAAATATGACTAGTTTCGCCTTCTTGGGGAATTTTCAAGAGTAAATTTCCTAAAAAAGGCGAAACTAGTCAAGGATTTTCTATAATATGAATTATGTTTCGAAATGTTTACTATTTATTTCAACTAGTTTCGACTTTAACATAATTTTCTAGAAGAAAATTTAACGGGTGTAACTGAATTCTGGTAGACCCCAAATATCATTTTCATTTTTACATATATCTTTATGAAATGTTATATTGTGTTTTTAGAGAATAAGGTATATCAATAAGTGGAATTTTAATAAAAATTCCATTTCCGGTTTAACCGGAAATTTCCTTAACCTTTCCATTTCAAATAGAACACCCTTTATATTTTTAAATAATTTAGTTCGTTTTTAAGCTTAGAGGTGTATCACAAGTGAACTTTTGGTTGTAACTTTTTTTGTTTAAATTTATAATAAATTAAAAAACAAATTTAAATTAAATTTCAACAACAACCAAAGGGTCACTTATGATACATCTATAAACTCATAATTTATAGACGAATTAAATTGTGTAAACATATACAGGGTGTTTCATTGGAAATAGAAATGTTAAGTTAATTTCCGGTTAAACCGGTAGTGATTTTTATATTAAAAATCGGCATGTCGACGCACTTTATTCTCTAAAAACACCATACTTAATTTCATAAAGATATACGTAAAAATGAAAATGAGATTTGGGGTCTACCAAGATTTAGGTACACTCGGTATTTGATTATACATTATGTTTTTTTATTCATCAAAAGTTTACTAATATTCCTTGAACTTGTTTAAATTTATTCCCGGCTACAAAGTTTTTTGTTTTATTTGACAAATCATTAATATTTTTAATTTAACCAGTTCCTGTTGAGGGGCATTAACAAATATAGCTGTCAACTTAATTATTTTATCAATACTGAATTTACAAAATATTTGACCAAGTGTTACATGAAAACCAAATTTTATAAATACTTTTATCATTGTTTAGGTCGGGAGTTGGGTCTGTTTAGACAAGTTTTGCTACGAGATGACGTTAGGAAATTTATGGTTTTGCCATTGCTTCCTTTAGATGCTTTGGATGAAGCTCTGTTAATACTTGGTGAAAGTATTACCGCGTTAGCACCTCAAACTGGTCCCCAGTTTATTAATTACTGGGAGCGACAATGGCGCAACGCAAACATCTATCTTATTGGAGCTCCTTACCGTACAAATAATGCGGTAGAGAGTTTTCACAAGAGAACAAATGCAGCTCTTCCGAGACGTCCTAATTTTTGGGCTCTGGTAAAATATATAAAACTTAATGACAACTCGGCAGCAACAAAATTCTCACGAATTTTAAATAATATTGAAAACCCACATCTACCCAAACGGCAATATCAATTATTAGATCAAAGAATTGGTAAGAAAAATACACTTATGCAAAGTTTTTACAATATACAATTAAATATTTGATTAGTTGCAGAACAAGAGCGATTCTTGGCCAATCGGGATGTGGGTGTATTTTTAAGAAGAGTGGGCCGGTTTGTACAAAATGTTATCAACAATTTGTTACCGGCAGGAGGTAAGATAAACATTGTATCAATACTTTACAATTATAAATGTTTTTATTAATATTTCTATTTTATTACTATTATTTGACTTAATCATCGAAATAAAATGAAATGCATTTTATGAAAGTGAAAAATTGTAGTTCATATTTTCTTGTAAATATTAAAATTTAAAAAAAAAGGTTAATCTCATAACTGTTCACTTTTATGAAGAGAACTATAAACATTTTGTGTTTCGAATATCTTACATAATTACATCTACTATTTAAAACAATTACAGAAAATGTCATAGCTGAGGGTGACATTGATAATCATAGCATATTTGTAGGAGGGTCAGCGATTCCAGGTATTTATCTGATGTTTTTTTTTAATACTCTTATATGTTTTGTGTTAATAAACAACTAATATTTTATTTAAAAAAAAATGTAATTCAAGAAGCTTAGGAAGATGTTGATGATCCTGGCGTGTTTATACCAGGACCAGCGATTCCACCAGGTATTTATCTCTTTTACATACATTTACTTCATTTCTGTTTTGTATATGTTGTTTTACATAATTATAGCTAATTTATTTTTTATAGTGCATACAGAAGAACCCATAGGTGAACCTGCCGTATTGGTGCAAGGTCCACCGATTGCATTAGGTATTTATTCGTTTTCCAATTGTTTCATTCATTGACAATTTCTTGTTAACTTTAATTGCTGATTAGGACATGTTAAATAAATAGTGCAGATTAATAAAAAATAAATATACTTAAATTGCTTAAATGTGAAGTGGAATATTTACAGTTAAAACTTCTTTTCAAATTACAGGTTATCAACAGTACAACCTAGATAGAGCTTTGGGCCTGCAAAATCGTATTTGCCGGACATGGGAATAAGGTAAATTAAAACATTTTTCTATTAATATGACACAATTGATTAATAGTGATTATAGTTAAGTTTCACAATGATGAACATTTGATCAAAACAATAAATTGTGTGGTATTTACAAAGAAAGTGTTTTAATCCATATTTAAAATGAGAATTATGGCTATATGAATATAGTTAGTCCTTAGAGACGACCGCCAAAAAGGCCGCAAACGCAGCGACCCCACCTACATCCTGGGTTCCCTTCACCTTCACCGACCTCCATCCCGACTGCGTAGTCCAACGCAGCCAACATCCCAGCCGTTCCCCAGACGACGCTGCCGAAGTTGCACTGGCTTCTTGGACAAACGAAAGGCTGCCCCTCCACCAAGGCCCTAAACCAGGAGCTACACCGCCGCCGCGGATGTTTACCTCACAGAATACTTCACCACCAAACGTCGCTTCGGGTTTTCTGGAACCCGACTTCGCCAGGGTCGGCAGCAACGTGGCGGAGATGCTGGCGGCACTCAACTCACCCAACGGCCCGTCGATCACGCGACCGTCGTGACACGGCAGCAGCCCCCGGATCGTCCTCGCCATCGTGGGGAAATAAGATTTTGACAAAAGTAATTTTATTTCTGTTCCATTGCCCGTCCGACCTCCAGCACAACAATGAGTCTCGGTGGCTATACCTCCGCCACCACACTCCAACCGATAGAGACGTCAGGAGATGGAACGACCCCAGGATCAATGACCGCTCCAACAGCACGACAATGAGGAGGGGTTTTGGCTGGTAGGCACCTTCAGTGAATCCAGCACTACCCCGTGCGTTGGAAGATCTCTTTGGAAGATCTCCCCTCCTCTCATCAAAAAAAAAATAAAATAAAATGTAAGAATAAAGCACAGGATTGCCAAATGTGGATACAACGTACTGATGAGAATCAATTAATTCGAAACATATACTCGTTTATTATGTCTATAAAATGAATGTATGCTTGTGAAAAAATAAATTATGTATTGATTGATTTCATTTGAATAGCTTCATTTAAATTTTAAAAATTCTTTATATCAATTATATCAATGACCAGAAACGTTGTATTATTATTATTATTATAACTGTCAATTTCTCAGCTTTTGTTTTTACGAAAGAGCAACAAACTATTGTAATAATCGTAATAAAGAACATGAAAGAATTATTATATTTGATTATGTATAACATATAACTTCAATTTATTTCATTGTTACGCAGCAAAATATAATTCACCTCTTATAATTCTTTATTGCGATTAGATTTGTTACTGTTAGGCTTAGCGCACACGCATCGATTTTGATCGTACGGAAAAATATCGTACGATCAAATTTTTTCAGTGGAACAAAGAAGAGCATATGAACGCGCACAAGCTTCGAAATCCACACGATACGCCACGATCGCCCTGTTGATGCCATGTATTGCCACTACGATAGACGGACGCCGTGTCGTTGCCGTGATTACAGCGGCGTATATGATCCAACGAACGCTTGCCCACTCCACGACTTTTATTCGTACGATAAGTCTTCACGTCGATCTCTGTCCTTGATTTACTTAAGATATTGAATACAATAGCAGTTAAGTAGCCTTGCTGTCACTATGGACGATAATTTGGATAACGAAATCCTCATTTCATCGATTCAAATAAAACCAGTGTTGTGGGACAAAACGCTACCATTTTATAAAGATAAGAATGCTACGAAAAATGCATGGAAGGATGTCTGTTGTGAAATGAATATAAATTTTGAAGAAATGGAAGATAAGGAAAAAAACGAGTTCGGTAAGTTTTCATATATTTGCATTGTATTAATATTTCTTAAATACACATTTCCGTTTATAGTTAATTACTATTGAGTGAACATTTTTAGCTATAAATAAAATATAGAAATGTAAAGTGAGAAATTTATAGTTCTCAAATTACATTTCATTAATCATTTTAATTGTTATACCTTCTACATCAGTACATCCGTCTATAATTATTTTACTCTCGTTTGTCTGTGAATAATGTTCAAATATTCTGACTTTGCGAGTGTTGGTAGGCTACTTTATTTTTCATATCTTAGTCATTTGCCAGGGAACGGCACCAACGCTTGTTACAAAATTTTTACTTAATAAGTTTCTGATATTGTTTACTTGAAGACCACCTCGTATTGTCGTTTCTTCTGGTAAGTCTTTCAGTCCGGCTATTGTTGTAGTATCTTCAGCCAAAAACCCGTCCCGGTTACGAACAAAGTTGTGAAGAAAAACACAAGCTTTAATAATGTCAACAGCAAAATCAGGATCTACGTCAATAGACCGATGAAATATTCGCCATTTATTGCTCAGAATGCTTCATCCCCAACAAAGAAGTATGGAAGTTTTGAACTTTCTGTGCCCGGGAGACATTTATCATCTGGTCGTTGTAGTGTATTTGTTGTTAATGCGTTCCAAAGAGCAGTTCGTTTAAAAATGGAAGAATCGCAATATTTGCCGAAGCTCCCAATGTTAACATACACAAAGCGGCATTTTGAGTCTACAACTGCCATCAATACCACTGAATGATAATTTTTGTAATTAAAATACATGGATCCACTTTTTGCTGGACTTATTATGCGAATGTGTTTCCCATCGACGGCGCCTAGGCAGTGTGGAAAGTTGGAGGTTTTTCAAAATCATAAGCAATTGATTCAAATCTTTCCTTTGGAAATGGAGGTGCATTCCTCTCTTAAGACCGCCCAAATAGCTCTGCATACTTCTTTAACAATCTTTCCTGCTGTAGAGGTGCCAATTCGGAATGAATAATGTAGTTCTTTAAACGAGCACCCAGTTGCTAGATACCTGAAAATAAATAAGTGTTAAAATACTATTAGTCTACAGTATTGTGTTTCATTTATTACATAAGTGTTAGAAAAAACTACATAAGATAATTTAGTAGATTTTAGATTATTGTATCTGACATTGTTTCAGGGAAAGCAGTCATAAGAAGATGGACAAATCTACGCGATGCATTTTCTAAATCTAAAAAAAAGTAGCAGGATTTCAAGAAAAGCGGTTCAGCCGCACCAAAAGTAAAGAAATATGTATACAATGACCAAATGCAATTTCTAAACAAAGTGTTTGAGTTAAGAGAAACTGTAGACAGCTTGAATAACACATATAACAGCGAAGATGGGCTTGCTGATAATGATGAACTTCAACTTGCTTCAGACCTGAACAAAGGCGAACTTCACAATCAAGTCAGAAATAAAGAGAGAATGACCGAGAGATTAGGCAACAGAAAACGCCGCAATCCGGATGAATTTGAATTAAGAATGTTGAAGGCACTGGAGCCAGAAAAGATAAATTCCCATATGTCATTCTTTCAAGGCGTGATACCTCATTTGAACAAATTCGACGACAGCGAAGTTTTGGAATTCCAAATGGGCGTTCTTCGAGTAATTTCAACGATCAACGAGAAGAAACAAACATGTCAACCACCTACATTTCCCTACCATCCGCAACAGTATTCTGTCCCTCATTGTCAGCCTCCTTCATTTCCCAATCCACAGCCTACGTGCTCCAGCTATTTGAACCCACCTTCCACTTATCAGACCTCATTCTCTCAACAACATCAGTCATTTGATTCGCAAAATAATCCTATTCCCAATCCAAACAACCAAAACAATTACACCTTCGGAAGAGAGCCATCTGTGACCCAGCGTACGCAATCAGCTGCGCAATATTATCACGACTTTAGCCAGTCATCAGCAGCTACATCTCCAGATACCGGGGAACGGATATATAGTACCGCAGCCCTTCGAGGACACACTGGAAACACTCGACATCGAGCACCAGAGCAGTCAAGTCGCTCTAATCTCCGTCCGGTTTTCTTATCCGAAATTTTTATATTTCGAACTTAGAAGTAATTTTCACTGGTCCTCACGGCTTACCAGTTTAAATTTCCACCACCCTTGCCTGCATTACTCCTAGTCTTGCTCGTTGACAGTTGGATTTTTAATTCAACTGCTCGCAGCTCGAACGAAAGTCTGATCAGAATCAAGGTGCCATCTACTAATTAACAGTATTCCCTTTCAGTTTGATCTTCTGGTCAACGTCCACACAGTTAGTACGTATTATACTGTTCTGACTGAGTACGATCGGAACGCGAAACGGTCTCTTAGCATTGCATCACGTTGAGAGCCGTCTTGCACGCCTGCTATTACACGCAATCCCTCGATATCACGGATTTTCCTATAAAACGGGAACGCTGTGTAACCTCGGGGCGCACCCGAATACGTCCGCAAGGGGATCGTAGTATCGGTTCCGTATACGGCAAGCCCAAAGTTCTAGGGGATCCCATCCCTTAGAACACCTTTCCTCTCAATGCCACGTTTATTTCATTGCTTAATTCAATTTCGATCACTATTAGCCAAACTCAGCATTCTCCGCTAAAATTCACTATTAACTTCACCGGCGAGCCATTGCGTGGCAATGGCTTCGCCAGACCCATCTTTGCCTGCCACTATGGAGGCACTCCTCGACATAGACTGTACTATTGATAATTTAGTCACAGTAAACTCTCTCCAAGTTGAGAATGCTCTCCTGCGCTCCCAACTTGCCACCATGAAAGCTCAAATCGATGAGTTGAGAACCACCGTGGCTCTTCTCCAGCCTCAGTGCTCCTCCACACCCATGGAAGTTATTCCACAACCGCCCATACCCGACACCCCTGACAACGATGGCTTTGTCCAAGTAAGGGCTAAAAAGAAAAAGTCGAAAACATCTCGACCTCTCTCAGATTCTGACTCGGACATCGAGTCATTAAAAAAACCCAGGGTTAACACCCAAGCCACGCCCTCGGCCTCGTCCTCTAACGTGGCCACGCCCTCGACCTCTACAGAGGCTCGCGCTCTCACCAGCGAGGCGCCCTCTGCAAGAATTCTGCCTCCATCGGCTAGTCTTGGCACCCCGCCCACAAAGCGGTCCCGCCGCTCCGCTGTGCCTACTAACGCCAGCGAGCAACTTCCAGCCCGCAATAATGCTCGGCCCTCCCCGAGCCAAAATCCTACTCAAACTATAAAATACACCACAACGCGTGTACCTGACACTCCGAAACCAGCCGCGATCAATGAGATCGAAAATATCGAGGGAATCGAAAGATTCGCCTCCAAACCTCCACCCATCTACCGTAAAAAAAAGGAAGGCTGGATTAAAATTTCTAAAGACCTGATGGACAAAAAAGTCTGCCTCCTCAAGGTCTCCACTATCAACGAGGGGTATCCAGGTGCAAACCCCTCAAGATTTCAGGACCGCGGTCTAACATTTCATCCGAATTAAAGCCCCATTCTTCACCTACCGCCTAAACGAAGAAAAATAACTGAGGGTAGTGATCCGCAAGGTCAGTGAATCCTTAACGGACCAAGAAATCATCGACGAACTGCTTTCGCTGCAACTCCCAGTGATCGCAGTCCGTCGCATGGGTACCAACACCCGTAAATTCCCAATGGTCTCAGTCCAATTGGAAAAAACTGAAAAAGGCCGTGAGATTTATAAACTGACGCGTCTCTTCCACGTTAGCGTCAAGGTAGAGACTCAACATAGGTCCTCTACTGCGACACAATGCCATCGTTGCCAGGGCTTTGGCCACGGCGCCCTCCGCTGCCACATTTCCCCTCACTGTGTTAAATGCGCAGGTCCTCACCAAACCGCCGACTGTACTCGCAATCCTGAGACAGACGGATCTCCCACGTGCTCCAACTGCCAGGGCAACCACACCGCCAATTTTAAGGGCTGCGAGAAATTCCCTAAAAAGAATTACTCGTCGGCTCTTAAAGGTGGCTCAAAACCTACCCCCAAAGGTGAATTCCAATTCACCCAAACCGCCAGCCACACCTAAACCACCCAGCATCACTCCCACAACAAACACCGCCCCCACACCAATTTCAAAAGGCCCCCTGGACATTGCTCACATGTTCAAAGACCCCACCTTCCTTGCTAATATCGCCAGACTCGAGGCACTAGGCCCGATTCTTGCCGCCATCGGCTAACTTAAAATTTTCACCCTTTCTTCAAATAATAATTACGTCCGAAGCGGGCAGAATAGGCACGTGGAATGCTAATGGTCTGACAGATAAATCTTTTGAACTAGAGCAGTTCATCCGTCGTCTCGACATACATATAATGCTTGTCAGCGAAACTAACTCTTCCACGCGACATGGCTTGTATATTAATGGTTATATTCTTCATCTTACCCCTCGTTCAACTGGAAACGGTGGTGGCACCGCTATCCATGTCAAACGTGGCCTTGATTACGCTGTTCTAGACAATCCAGACACTAACGCCCGGTTTCTCTAGCATGTCTTAAGACGTAACTACATCTTAAGCTGCGTCTTGAGACCCAAGCTCAGCCTACACTGTTGCACCACGGCGAAGTCTCGTCTTATTCGTGTCAAGCGGAGCTTGAATATAGGATGCCGATTTTGCGCGCTCAAGCTCCGAAACATAACCTGCAATAACCTAATAACTGTAATTAAAGCAATCGTGATATTTTCTGTGCAGCAAACATGAATTTAGAGCGTATTAATTGTGTGGACAAAGTGGATATAATTAGAAATGTATCAGAGGTAGACACAGTAGACAATGTAGATTTCATTCAAAAAGTGAGAATTCCTCGCCAAATGTATGTTCGTGCAAGTTACTTTGAACTTTTTGAGGACGAGCAATTTTTTAAAAGATTCAGATTAACTAAATCAACCACGTTACATTTGCTGGGACATATCGAACATAATTTAGAATATGTACAAGATAAGTACGTTCTGTTTGTAAATGTAATAAATTAATTAAAATATGTCTGGATTATGTTTTTTATAGAAATAATTCCATTAGCCCAATAAATCAATTATTAATTACACTTAGGGTGTATGCAACAGGAGGTCACCTAATTTCTGTTGGTGATTTTATACAGTGTGATAAATCAACAGTATCTAGGATTGTTGTAAAAGTCTCTAGAGCTATCGCTACTCTCCGTAACATGTTTATATACATGCCCAGAAATGAGCAGGAAATAGCTAAACGACAGAATGACTTTTATGAAGTTGCAAGTTTCCCTAAAGTTATCGGTGCAATTGATGGGACACATATAAAAATAAATTCACAAGGTATACTAAAAGTTCCGGTATTTAATAAGGAAAAAAGAAAATTTTAATTTCATGTGATATCTATCTTGTAGGTGGAGATGATGCTGAAATTTTCCGTAACCGGAAGAGTTATTTTTCTATAAACGTCCAAGCAGTTGCAAGTAGTAATTTACTTTTTCAAGATATTGTGGCTCGTTGGCCAGGTTCATCACATGATGCTACTATATTCAATAATAGTAGGGTCAAACATAGAATTGAAAACGGAGAATTTGGCAACTCAATATTGTTGGGTAAATATTGTGTTCTACTTTAATGGGTGTTTTACTACCGCTGTTACGTGTGATCTACAAGATCATAGACAATAAAACAAAAATTCTGTTTTTAATAGTGTTTCTACAATAATATAATATTTTGATTGTTAGATTGTTCAACTTGCTACGCTCGTTTCCATACTTTCCCACTCACAAAATAAATCAGCATTCTTACCACTTTATAAAAATGTATTAAGTTTAGTTGAAAGCACTTTACTAGCGTTTACATAATTTTTAGGTGATAGTGGTTACATGAATAAGCCTTATTTATTGACTCCATTTTTAAACCGGCAAAATCACGGGGAAATGGAATATAACACTCGCCACATACGCACACGTGTTAAAGTGGAACACTTATTTGGAGTTTGGAAACGAAGATTTCCAATAATGGCATATGGATGCCGGTTAAAATTGAGCACAATATTGGCAGTAATTGTATCAACCGCAATTCTCCATAATATTGCACGTTTGAGGGGTGAACCTGAACCTCCATCGGAGAACGATGTAATGGCGCATGAATTGCAACAATTAATAATGAATGGAGATATTCCAAACGTACCAGTCGAACATCAGAACGATGTCATCGACACAAGAAGGAATCTTGTGGACAATTACTTTAGCAGATTATAAAACATTGTGTACTTACTTTTGCATGGAATAGAATATAGTGTAAGGAACAATTTATGTTAATTTTAATTCAGAATAAAAATTGATTTATTAGATAAATTTTATTACCAACTACATATTTATTTTGAAAATTTTGAATTCAGTTCTCTTTCCAAAATGGCGATTTCCAGTTCATTTTTTTTTATGCTCCATTTCTAATTGAAACAACATTTCTTCATGTTCCCCTCTTCTTTTTTCCGTTTTTAATTGCTCTCGCAATACTTCTAGTTTGGCCTCATCCAACGGGTTAATTTTTTCTAATATTTTTGGCCTCCTGCGGGCACTCCAGGTTGGGGTAGGGGCAATTTCTTCCATTACTTCCACGTTTTCCTTTGGAGATGGGGGTTTTTCTTCCTCTTCTTGTGGAAAATCCAGAATAATTCTGCTTGTTGAGGGCATGACATGCTCATTTTGAACATTGTCTACAAAATAAAAAAATAAAAAATATATTATGTATACTAACAGTTACAATAATTGTATTTGTTTTAATAAAGTGGCCATTAAAAGATTGCCTACATCTCTTTCAATTGCTAATGCTACCAGTGGCCCATCCAAACTCAAGACAACGTTGCTCGACTCCCGCAAAGGCTTGTTCGAGCCAAATGCGCCATCCACCAGCGTTTCAGATTATGTAAAATTGACAAAAGTATTAATAAAACTATATCACAGAGCAACAAAATTTCATCTATTTATAAGTAATATAAAGAACCCAGCAAACCGATTTAATTTACTCGTCAATATTGCACAATTTATATTGTATTTATATAAATGTGAATGTAGTGTTTCATTCATAGTCTATATTATGGACTACCACATGGTAACGATGGCAATCATCATCATTAATAAATAACACAAGTAAATTATAGAAATCACTTTTACCTGCACATATATCCTCCTGCACGATATCCGCATCAAATAGATTTTCCATCCCATATACAGATTTGTTATTAATTATCGATAGCACGAGGTCAGATGTTGGGCCCAGATCATCGCCTTCCTTAGGGCCACCACCTGTTTTATATATCTCGGTCCTCTCTTTGGACGCCTTCTTTTTTGCTTCCTGCTTAATATTGCTCCACTGCTTCCTGAGCGAGTCTGCGTCCCGCATAACGCTTCCTCTCGCATTAAATTTTTGGCAAATTATTTCCCACGCTGCCTCTTTTTGCTTATTTGTCACAGCATTGGTTTTTTTATTCTCCACTATCGTTCTGCTGGCTTCCACTAACGATATTAGAGTACGTTTCTCCTCTTGGGAGTAATGTACTCTCTTCGCTTTTGAGCACATGTTTGATGGATGAACAAAGAATAAACTCGGAGAGCAACACGAACAAAAATCAGAAACGGTTGGGTTGTACACGAACACGTGAATATAGTGAGGTTATATTATGTTGCGAGCATGGTGTAATAATTACACCACGGTTGCGAGGCGAAAAACTGGCGGGGAGTTTGAATCCGCCAATTAGAAAACAGCTGTGTTTATAACGGCGGTGTTGCTAGATCTATCCGGATCCTAGCCAAGACGCCGTTCTTACAGCCCTGGTGCAACGCAAACCCGACCTAAGCTGGGCTTCAGTCTGAGGCGAGCTTGACGAATCTGCGTCTTAAGTTACGTTGGAGAAACCGGGCGTAAGTCTCTTGAAATCACTTCCATTATAGTTCACATTAACACGTTCGCTGCCACCGACGCGCTATTGCGTCCAACTTTATGCTTGCGTATGTGCAATCCCAATTGTAGTGGCAGCGAACGTGTTAATGGCGAAAAAGTTAAGATCATTAGCGCTTATCAGTCTCCCTCGAGACCTTTTATTAGACTATGAAAACGTCCTCTCTGATGATGTTCCATCCATAATCGGGGACGACTTCAATGCCAAGCACCTCAGCTGACGGAGTCGCACCACAAATACTCGCGGTCGTAACCTCTTTGACTTAATTGTTCAACACCGTTTTCTACTCGAAACAATCAGCCAAACTGAACCAACTTTTTACCATTCTTCTGGTTATCGTCCTGACATTCTTGATTTCTTTATCGCGAATCGATTAGATTACGACATTGATGTCTGGACAGTATCCGAACTGTATTCAGATCATAATCCTGTCATCATGGATATTCATACCGAAATTTCTAGATATGAGAAAACAGATAGATGCACTGACTGGGCTAAATTCAATGACATTGTCCTAGGCCTCGTTCCACCAATTCCGGTGATGCGAAATAAAAACGAGATCGACGAAGGTGTAAAAACCCTCACAGCGGCTATCCATAAAGCCATTGATGAATCTACGACGGAAAAGTCTGTTTCTCAGAGCGATCCGCTCAATATTCCTCGTAATATTCTCGATAAAATTAGGAAAAAAAATCGTGTCCGTATGGCAACGCACACGCTGTCGCCAAAGGAAGCAAAATCTTAATCAGCTTCAGAACGAAATTCGCAATGATCTTAAAGATCTTCGTAATAACAGCTGGAATCGGCTCATTGACGATGCCGCCCAGCATAAACCTCAACTTTGGAAGCTCACTAAGACTTTCACCAGAGCGAGAACGGCGACTTCGGCAATCCATGGAAGACAAGGCGTTGTCTACCTTGCGGAAGACAAAGCCCAAGCCTTCACAGAGAGCCTAGAGTCGCAGTTCTCGCCTAACCCTCTCACTGCCAGCGACGAGTTTCTCGACGGCATAGAGGAAACACTTGATCGTTTTAATGAAATCCCTAACTCCACGCCTAAACCGACCTCCCCTACAGAGGTCAAAACTCTTATTAAAAATGCGCCGAATGAAAAAGCGCCAGGGCACGATCACGAATTAGTTACACCTGCCTTAAGCTTCTTCCACACAAAGCAATTGTATTTCTAACAGCGATTTTTAACTCTTGTCTCAGAATAGGATATTTCCCCACAAGCATGGAAACATGCTACTGTGGTTTTAATTCCGAAACCGGGTAAAGATGCTAAATTTCCACAAAATCATCGACCTATTAGTTTGCTCTGCGTCATGGGTAAACTACTCGAAAAAATCATTCACTCGCGCCTTAGCGAGTGGTCTGTGGATCACAAAATCATCCCGAATACCCAGCATGGCTTCATCAAGGGCCTTTCTTGCAATCATCAATTAATCAGAACCAGTGATTTTATAGTCGAAGGTTTCAATCACAAACAAAGCACACTAGCCATCTTTCATGATGTTTCTAAACCCTTTGACCGTGTCTGGGACGAAGGTTTGATTTTTAAACTCCTAAAGCTCAATTGTCCAATTTATCTGGCTAAACTTTTCAACAGTTTATAACCGAACGCACTTTCTCAGCTCGTTACGAGTGTGCAATCTCTGACCCGCGTGTAATGACCGCCGGGGTACCACAGAGATCCGTCCTCTCTCCAACTTTGTACAACGATGTACACGATATTCCTAACCCTCGAAACATTCTCACTGCTCAATATGCAGATGACGCAGCGTACATGTATCGTGGTATAAATTCATCCCTCACATGATGAACAAAATTTAGTCCGTACTCGATGAGCTCGAGGAGTGGACACAGGAATGGCGAATTTCAATTAACCCTGAAAAAATCCAAGCTATCTTCTTTTCCTTGGGTCGCTCTCTGCCCCCAAATAATCTCACTTTCAATGACCAGCCCATCCCCTGAGTTCGTATGCTATCTTGGTCTCATTATGGACCGTAAACTTAATTGGAACAAGCACGTCCAATACGCTATAACAAAAGCAAACACAGCGTTTGCACAACTTAAATCCCTTTTCCTAAATAGCAACCAACTATTCCTTTCCAGTAAAATCCACCTATACAAGGCAATCATACGTCCAAAAATGACGTATGGATACCCTGCATTTATCACCCTCTCCGTTACGCAGATGCGTAAGCTGGAGACCACTCAGAGCCGCATGATCCGCCGATCGTAGGCGCTCCGTGGTTTGTCAGAAATGCGCAACTGCGTCTCGAAACCAAGACGCCGAGTGTTCAGGACTTCATCAATCAGTTGGCTTTTAGCCACTCTTCCAAATTCGATGTGAGCCTTCTGCAAGACCATTTCGAAATTCAGCCAAATCCCACTCATGGGAAAAGAAAGCGCCCACTAAATCTGGGTCAGTAAAGTCATTAACTTCAAATCAAATTTCCATCAATTCATTAAACTTTTCTAAATTTTTTTGGTCTTAAACAAATTTTCTTCCACACACCCATATCATTTCAAAATTTCTTTAAGGATAATTATCGCAATTAATCACGTCAAACCCAAAGTTAAGTATAATATCCCCACGATTCAACACGTTACTGTAGGAAAAATTTCTTAAATTTAAATTTGAAATACAAGAAGAGTTTTTAGTTGGTATACTCCGCGCCCGTCAGGGGGAAGACTCCAACACTACCCCACTCCAGGGGTGTCTATAAAAGATTTTCTCTCCTCTCATTAAAAAAAAGGACACAGATTTTACCAAGTTCCGACTTCAGATTATCATTGTTATGTTATTTTGAGTCAGTGCTCACGGTAAGCGTTTTTATGATTCGAATTATTTGTACGTGTATCCAAATTTGTTTCTAATTTGCTCGTTCTTTTGTTTTCATGTCCATTGTAACAAATTTACGAATCGTGTCCTAATTCCTCCCCCATACACCTACGTATTGTTAATTGTTTTTCATATATTAATTGTGATTGTGATTGTGATTTTTCGTTACCACTATTATCAAAACCACATTTTGAAATTAAAATTAACAATACACACCTTGTCTTCCCTGCCCTTAAAAAAAATAATTGTGCAGTACGAGACCGGCCTACAGAAAATTTGGTAAGTGAATTTTACTTTTATATTTGTTTTGTGTTACACTTTTTTTTGCACACGTTTCGTGCTATTAGTTATCGACCCAGTGTAATTTTTTTGCTAATTGTAATATTTTTTTTAATTATTTGGATAACCCACTCGAGTTCTCGTTATGCTAGTCCAAGTCTATTTTTTCTTGTTTATTAGATATAAGTGTTTAGTTTTCGCGTTTTTGGTTTTTGGATTTAAACTTTTTTTTTATTTCGTACGTTACGACTTAATATTTTAGTTCCACTATTTCATTTAATTTGTTTTTTCCTAGTGTTGGAATTTTTCGCATTAGTTAATTATTATAATTTTATTCCGTAGTTCTACTATTTCATAGATTTAATTTGTTTTTTCCTAGTGTTGAAATTTTTCGAATTAGTTTGTGTTTTTTAAGTTCTTTATTTGTGTTTAATTTTATTTAGTTTTATAACCGTAACCTTTTCAAGGTGGTTCGTTTGTCATTAATTAATTAATTTTGTCACATTTTAATAGATTTTAATTAACCTTTTTTAGAATAACCAGATAAACATTAGCCATCCAATAATCCGGAAAACTAGTATTCATTTTTATAATGATGATTCAAATAAAAATCTTAAAAGGATTTATTCTCAAATAACAAGATATATTTCAAAATAATGCAGTTTAATAACAAAACATAATAAAAATAGTATCGACGAAGTATCAGATAATTGTTCAGATGATCCTTTAGTTCAAAGTCCTGAAATTAAAATGGCCGCTGATGTAGATAAAAAGGACCAATTAAATCTGTCTGATCATTTGACTTTCAGTAATGACGTCGATAATGAAAATAATAGTTTAGCAAGCGCATTGATGCAATCAGCAGATATTAATTTTGAAGTTGAGTTATCATCCATTGCAGATTTCATTGAAAAATTGCCAGAAGTAGCAGTTAATGTACTTGAAAGTCCTCCAATCAATATAAATGTTTCTGTGGGAGATAATAGCACTAAATTAAATGCGTCTGATCATTTGATTATGTCGAGAGGTCGAGAGACCATACATACTTTTAATGAAAAAGATAGCACGTTAGATGTTTCGAAAGAATCAACTGATTTCAAGTTAGAGATTGCATTACCATCCTCGAATGCAGATTTAATTGGAAAATTGCCAAAAAGTACCGAAAACAAATTTCCCGAAAAAATTTCCGGCGCGAAATATGAATATATGGAAGGTAGTTTTAAAATGATTCACAATTAGCTGCAATTTACAATGAAGAAAAAAATAAATTTAATTCTTTTACTTGTCCATTTGTACTAAAGAAACTGCTAAAAGCTGTTAATAATACCTGCATTATTAATATTAAATCAAGTAATTATTCGAGAAAGAAAATAACCGTATATGCAAATTGTGCTTTAGTGGCATTCAAAAAGTTAAGTTGGAAGATATCAAGATGAAAGATCATTCAATTATCTTTAAAATAATGAGCACTTGGCTCCATTTTTCTCATGGGCAAAACTGTACAGGACACGTGAGAGGCATAGAGAGGGCACTGTTGGGGAGAAGATTAAAGTGTAATACCGCGTTAACAGTCCGGAACACAGATATTAATAAATACAACACTAAATTGATGAAATCATCAAAAATGTAGGAACAATTAATTCAGAATTTGTCTATCGCAAAGTCTAATCAGAGTTTAATGCACGTAAAGATAGGTCAAAAAATGACTTATGGGATACCATTTTAATGCGCGAGGAGAATGAACATTATATGCAAAAGATAATTATACCCTTCCAAATATATATATTTAGCAAAGAACAATTGCCTCTTCTAAAGTGCACCGAGAGGCAAAATGGTATTTTTAAACTTTATATAGATGCAACAGGTTCTGTTGAAATGCTATCTTCACTCCACGACACAGACTCCATCTCTTCTAGGTTGCACTCGTTCAAAGCTTATTATTTAAGAAAGAACCTTGCTTGGCCACCCTTTGATAGTATCACAACAGATTTTACGTTGGCAATCATCAATGCTGTTTGTGAAGTCTTCAATGGAATGACATTGTTAACATATTGTAATTATAAATTTGATAACGATTAAATTATGCTGTGCCCATCTAATGAAAAATATGTGCAATGACATAAATAAACAAATTAAAGGTACATCCAACAACATAAGGCAATTCTACAAAGAGGTACTTGCTTCAATTTATAATATTAACTGCTTTAATGCCGTTGTAAATATTATTAAATGCATATTTATACTATCATCATCCAAATTTGTTAACGACTTAGTGATAAAAAGCAGAATGGATTTATTAGAATACACCATTGATAACAACAAAGTTAGTGAATATGATGAGGACATATCTGTTGATTTGGAAACGAAAACATTAAATGATTCATTATGTAAAAACAATAAATTTTTCCAAAAGTTTCATTCTATTTTAAATGAAATCGAGTACGATATAACATTAGAGGATGACAATAATATAAATAATGAATATTATTGTGGCACATTAAGTCAAACTCTTTAAAAAAATATATATCCCTTATCTACCATTGTGGTGTGGTGTTTGGGGAGAACGGTCGAGTAATGCAGTTGTCTAAAATTGGTGGGGCTTACTTAAAAATAATATTCTAAATAAATCTCTACATCTAAAATGTACTCGATTTATAAGGGGAGTTAGGAAATTTATTATATCTACATATAGGCAGCATACTTATGATATTCCGAGGGAACGATGTGCAACGAAAAGAAAAATTATTATTTCGGAGGAAACATGGGCCAAGCGAAAAAAGAATATACACTCTTACTTTAAACAGACGACAATAAAAAAATTGTTCGATGATGACAAAATTATAAATGCATCAAATAATAAAATCGTCAAAATGATTGTACAAAACGATCGGATGCCACAATTCCCAATAACACAAACAATTACGACGATGATAAAATAGTATTAAATATATCAAATAATAAAATTGATGAAAATTATTATAAGAACAGATCAGATGCCAACATTCCTAATAATAAAATAGATTATGTTGTTATGTACAACAGAGAAATGTTATACTGTATGAGCTACAACACATTAAATATTCATGAAAAAAAAAACAGACATGTGGTTAGATAATTTTGTAATTGATTATGTTTTAAAGACCTTCTCACGTTATCAACCTACAATTAAAGTCTTTTTACAATATGAAATCCAAAATATTTTTTAAGAAAATCAGCAAATTTCGGAAAAACAATTCATTATGCCGATTTTTGAAAATAACCACTGAATGCTAATTTATGTAAATTCAGATGAAATACACTTTTTCGACCCCGCGTCCACTACAAGTCTCAGGAAAAATTTTTATTTGCATAAATTAAAAAATAAATACTCTAAAAATGTAAAATTGATCAATAACGATTATCCGGTACAATTTGACAGCTGTAATTGCGGAGTATATATTGTATATTATGCCGAATGCATCCTTCGACACATAGAATATGACTAACAGCTTTGACCCCAATGAATACCGACAGTATTTAAAGAGCATCATACTTGACACTTCAACAATGTCAAAAGATAATTGCCGAAAGTGCGGCAGTTACTCAAATGAAGTGCAATGTAGTTCTTGCTCCTACTTCTTCCACGGAGTTTGCATACTTTCAAAAACACCAATGACAGTAGTGTAGCAAGGGGAGTTCTGGATCAACATCAAGCGGCCAAGTCCGAAAAGTAGGTCAAGCTGGGGCATTTACATGAGGTTAAGGACCCTGAGCGCTTTGCACATGCACATGAAAAACCTGTCTGAATGAAAAAATTAGAATTAAAAAAGTTGATTGCAAATTCGATTTTTAACTTTTGATAAAAATGTTGAGTTGAATGACCGGTGAAGGAGATGAAATACCTGTCTACATGTTAAATGATCGTTCAAGGCCTTTGGAAGTAAAAAAAATCCTTTTGATAAAAATGTTGAGTTGAATGACCGGTCAAGGAGGTGCCTGTCTGAATGCTGGATTAAATGACCGTTCAAGGCTACGTCCCTCTGGAAGCAGTGGGGATTTATTTAAAACAAAAAAAAACATGATGCATGCTGGCATATATAAATAAAATATTTATAGATGAAGCAAACACTTGATTATAAAACATGACGTACGATTCATTCGCTAAACTTAGAAAATATAATTATAAGTTAATTGAAGATGAAGGTAAATTTTTAAATTTAAAGTTGAATAATGTCGCTTAGTGTAAACTTTTTATAGAATATAAATCGAATTGTGATGGTGGAAGATGTCCAGTCTGTCTAATAAATGCGGTAAAATATGCAATGAATTGCGGACATCTGTATTGCACATCTTGTTTGACAGAATTAACTTCTTGTGCTATTTGCCGAACGGATAAAATTTTTGTGCATCGTATATATTTACCAACATATGAAAAGAATCAAGAGGATATTTCCAATCCAGCTAAAAGAATAAAGATCGAAGAAGATTGCCAGTGATGACAATTCTAACACGAGTTCAAGTTACAACTGAAAGTTTAAGAATATCACTTGAAGAAGAGTTCATAGTTACCCACAATGATGGTATTATTGTTTTCGATAATATTAATGTAATTTAAAATAAATCTGTAGGTAGATATTAATGTGGAGGGGATTGGAAATCCTATATAAGTAGGTATTATAAACATGAAAAATAGTTAGTTCAAGATGGTTAAACTGCAAGTTGGTGCACTTCATAATTCAAAATATTATAAAGTTAGTGGATATTTTCATGATGTTGCGGAAAGTGTGTATATGCATATGGTGAATAAATATAAAGACGCTATTTACCCAAATATAGATGTATCTATAGTGTTCACTGATGATACTGAGTTATTGTTTAATCCTCATAATGATACGATTCAATATATTGGGGAATATAACGAATACTTATTAATGCTGGAATTGTATACAGAGAGTATTGTTTATTACGTATACAAGATTGATAAACCATTTTATGACTTAATAAAGTCATGTACCACACCAAAATATTTACCACATGAAAAGACACGTTTGGAAGAAGAAAGTTCTATTTTCTCTCTAGAAGACATTTTAAATGGAAACATGGTAAGCATATTGTTTACCCACCCCACAATTGCAACAAATCAGAATGCACAGTCTACATCAGCTACCACGCAGTCAACGGCGGAGAAAGAAGATGAAGAGGTCTATTGTGAAGAAGAAGAAGAAGAATGGTAGTTATTTTCATTCTACATTAGTCATCGATCAACGCAATTTGGATTTCTTGAAACATGAAATAAATCACATCAAGCTTCGTTTGGAACTACTACGTTTGAATATAATACTGGTTAAGAATAAGATTCAACAGTACCATAAGTATAAACTACTTGTAATAAAGTTTAATAAATTAAAAATAAAATAAAATGTTTTATTGCCTTATTTTCCTAACCCACACCCAATATAATCATAATATATAAAACACTATAAGGTATGTATAAGGTATTTTATTTATTAACATTAACATAGACAATTTATAATTCAAAATCACTTTTCTTGACCCAAGTGTTATGTTCTGATCCAAAGCCCAACCATTTCACATACACCATATTTCCTTTCCTTCGAAAAATTTTCTCGATTAAATGAATATCTGGATATTTTGCAGTTTGTAACTCGAACTCATAAAATCCTCCTAATATTAACTCCCCTGCTTGGTCCATTAAAATATATGTTGTTGGATTCGTCAATTTAACCTCTTGAATCTTAAAAACTTCGTTGGACTAGTTTGATGTGTATCCTTTATCAAAAATTCCTCTGTATTTGCTTATACGAACTTGGTCGCCAACTTTAAATTTAGTTTTCAGTGTTGCTACTTTGATATTATTGTAGGATGTATCCAATATACGTTTCTCGTTTGCAGAATTTACATCTGCAGGCTTCATGTTTATAGTTGAGTGTTTAGTTAAGTTGTATTTCAAAACTATTTTAGGTAATAATTGTAACCACTTGTAATTTCCTTGCAAACTGAATTCTTTCCACATCATAGATTTTAATGTTCTATTTACACGTTCTACTATTGATGCTTTCATTGTGTTAAATGTAGAATAGTGATTGATATTAAATTTTTCTAGTAAACTTTTAACTTCCTTGTTATAAAATTCTTTTCCATTATCTGTTTGTTGATTTTTTGGAATAAAAGGTGGCTTTAATATGGTTTTCATAGCTTTACAAACATCTTTACTCGTTTTATGTTTTACAGGTACTGCCCAAACATATTTTGAGAAAGTATCAATTATAACTAAGATGTATCGAAATCCTCGATTAAATCGAGCATAAGGAATCATTTCAACTAAATCAGCTTGAAACAAATTATTGAAACCTTTAATAATAACCTTTCTACGTTTAAAATTCCTTCTAGCAGGTTTATGTAATTTTTCAACAATTTGCTTTTTAACACTCATATTTAAATTGGATATTTAACTACAAATGGTAAACTACTGCTCGATTGGATACTTAACAATTAATTCAACAAATGGTGTATTACATTTGTTTTTAACTTTTAAAGATATTTCATCATCAAATTTCAACTTATATCCAACTAAATTTTCTCGTCTAATTTCACTATGGTTTACATATGCCTGTGTATCCCCTGGATACAAATAAATGACTTATTTCACCAGAATTAAACGGAACTGAGTAAATATGAGATCCTGTTGATAATGTAGTAAATACGTTATTATTAGAAATTCCTTGAAGTGTAATATTTATTAAACCAAATAAATTAGGTTTTTTTATAGATGATATTATTTTATTTATATGAGTCATATATTCACTATCCCGATGATAGTGATCAATCTTTTTACCGAACTTATCAGTCATGACACTTAACAAATGCCAATATTTTCTATTTTATTCTATTATATCTGCTTCTTTCAATTCTTCTAGAATACTATTTATTTCATTAGTATGAGCATGATTTCCGGCCATCTGGGAAGCAAGTAAAAGCTGCAATCGATCCACTAGTTCGTTAGGGTCATCCCAATCAATACACATGATCAATTGAATTGTTATTATATTCCATTTGAAGTCCTTGACTTGAAAATGATCCTCCGCGAAATACAGCAGGTTGTTGTTGAATATTGGAAAATAAAGGTTGTACAATGTATTTGTATTCATTAGACCTATTTCCTGCAATTTTCCCCTCTGGTAGATAACCGCGTCGGTGAGCATTAGTTCTATTTACAATATCTCTGTAATTTCTGGAATCTTCAGGTGTATAACCTATAGGTTCTTTTTTAAATAAAAGTTCATATAAACCCGGAGTACCTTTGTAATCGAGACCACGTATAGATATATCATTTCCGTTAAATATCAGTTCACTATTTCCTATATAGAATTTTTCAGTTTCTAAATTATGTCTAATACCGTAAAGAGTATCAAAATTATTGCCTGTATCTCGGATTTTTGCTTATATATATATATTCTAGGTAAATCATCGAAAGCATTTAAGTACATTTGAAATGTATCTTCAGGTATCATATCACCTAAATATGTTGTATCTAATGTTTGTTCTATTCTTGTTTGATCTAACACAGATTCGTTATCATCATACGATCTTTCTGCAGGTATATTTTGAAATATTTCACTATCATCGATAAATCTAGCTTGCTTTGGTGATGATACCGATTGCGGTGGTCAAAAAATTTCATCTTCAGGTAAAGCTTGAATTGTGCTATTGGCAATGTTTGTGTGTTCACTTTTGATTGGTTCCTTGAAATCTGTTGCCTCATCATTTAAATGTTTTTCAAGCTTTGGGCTAATGAGTTTGCTTATAGATTTTGTAATTGGTAAATATGACTCCTGTAATGAGATTTCGCTAGATTTCAAATGTTCCAATTTCTTCCTAATTGCTTTCCTTTCTTTATTGGTTTACCTTTAATATCTTGTTCCTTCATGTTTGAATATACTCAAATTAATAGGTTCGACAGCTCTTAAAAACAGGTCTATTCAACTACAGATCAGCTTTTAAACAGGTCTGTTTAACTAACAAACAGCTTTTAAACAGGTTTAAATAGCTATTAAACAGGTTTAAACAGGTCTGTTTAACTGAAAACAGTTTTTAAACAGGTCTGTACTGTGATATTGATGAATTTAAAATGATTATAAATATACACACTATATATTTATATAGTAATTGAACCCTTTTCTAAATCGTCCATTATTAATGTCACTATCTTTATCAATTAAAATGAAATCATGCTTCTTAATCCAACACATTGAACACATCTCCTTAAACTTGTTAAATGTTATATCAGTATTTACATGATCTTCATACACATGCTTCAAGTTCATATCATCTTGCTTAAATAAAATAATCATATTAGCATTATCCCGAATTGAATGCTTAGGAATTTTAGTATATGTTTGGCACAAGTAAAATGAATCTATGGTTTTGTGTCGCCCCATGCTAAAGTAATCTCGAATTGCATTCTGTTTACCACATGCCACATCATCAAATATAAATACAGAGTTTTCCTTTGCATCGAAGGTTCAATAACATTTACGTTCTCTGAAAATTCATAATATCCTATTCCTTTTATTGGTGATAATAAATTTCGTAAATATTCATATTTTGGTTGATATAAAGATTTAGAGTATATGTAAATATTTTTATCTACGACCACTACTGTAAATGCCCATTATCGTACAATGCGCGTACTGCGTAAATACACCAAAACACCCACGTATGTTAGAGCCCGCTTGTAAATTAAAGGTACGTGTGTGTTTGCCATAACATACTAGTGAGTTTCGTTTACGAACTTTTGATTGGTTGAGAGTTGCGCGTTTGTTCGTTTTTATTAAATATAGTAGTCCGCGATTGTTAAACGTCACATCACGCACCCCGAAGCTGTCACTTCGCTATTCCGCACATTCTCATTCAAATGCAATGATATCCAGAAGTAAGTACCAAATAATGAGGTATGTAACCATTGTTAATGAAACTCTTTTCAATTCTTGCAAGATAAATAATGTCCAGTAACAACAACAACGAAAATGATTAAATAAGCGGCCAACAAGTTTCTCCCTGCTACGCCTCGCGATACAAAAATGTTTAAGGAACATTTATGGACTGGAGAATCAAATATAAATTAAGGTGAGAGTGGTCGTAGATAAAGTATACTACATAACGCGAGTTGTAAAGCAATTACGCGCTCGTGAAATTGCGTTACTCGCCGCTACGCGGCTCGTACGCAATTTTTTCACTTGCGCGTAATTTGCTATTTACAACTCTTGTTACGTAATATACTATTAAATCGAAGCCCATTTGGGTCCTCAAGTAAACTAATCATAACATTTGTTTTTCCACAATTCGATGGACCCGCAATAATACATCTAATACTTGATGGTAGTAATAAACCATGACGATGAACAATTTTATTATTATTATTATAATTTGCATCTATGTTATGAACGTGAATCGTTTGTAGTTGTTTCACCAACTTCATTTTTATAACTACTATATTATATGAAAATATAAGTAATATACACATTTGTTATTTAGCATTTATATCACTAACACATATAATGAGACGATCTCAAGCGGATCAGCTTAGTCCAAGACAATATTTCAAGAGGGTAGGATCAGGACTGTTAAATAAAGTAATTAATAAATTACCCTTTGAGTTACATATCCCTGGCTACAAATTTTGTGGACCTGGAACGAATTTGGAGAAACGGTTAAATAGAGGTGATATCGGTATAAATAAATTAGATGAAGCTTGTAAAACACATGATATGTCCTATTCACAATTAAAAGATTTGGAAAGTAGACACAAAGCTGATCAAATATTAGCTACCGAAGCAATAAAACGAATTAACGCATTTGATTCAAGTATCACTGAAAAGGCTGCAGCTTTAGGTGTTGCAGGAGCTATGAAAGCGAAAGTTAAATTCGGAATGAGTCTACGCAAACAAAATAGGAAAAAGAAGACTAGAGGTAAAAGAGGACGTGGGTTATCATTTAATTCAGCGGTAAAAAAGGCTCGTGCCGAACTTAAACGATTTAAGCCAACTGATTTAATATCAGCATCGAAAATTGCACTGAATGCTGTTAAGGGAATTAAAAAAAGAAAGCCTACGAGGATTATTCCGATTCCAAAAAGTGGTGGTTTTTTACCACTAATTCCACTCTTTGCTGGATTGAGTGCTTTGGGAGTACTAGGTGGCGGTGCTGCCGGAATTGCAAAAACTGTTAATGATGCAAAAGCTGCTGCTGCAGATCTTAAGGAAAAACAGCGTCATAATCAAGCAATGGAAGGAATAGCTGTGGGAAAAGGATTGTTTCTGAAACCATATAAAACGGGATATGGGTTGCATTTAAAACCTTATTCAAAAAACCCTTAAAACCACCACAACGTGCTCTCACCAATATAGATTTAAGAAGGTATGCAAAGGAAATAGCTTCGTTTCGAGGTGTTTTTATGTGTGACAATTTTCCTAAAAGTATAAGAGAACATGAGTGTGGTATTGTTAATTTAGATACTAATAAGGGCCAAGGAACTCATTGGGTTGCTTATATAAAAAGATTTAATAATGTGCAATATTATGATAGTTATGGTAACTTAAAACCGCCTCCAGAAATTATAAATTATTTTAATAGTGGTGAGCAAGTTAAAATTTTTTATAATCATGCTAGAATACAAAAATTTAATACCGTAGTATGTGGACACTTGTGTTTAGAATTCCTATATAAAAATATTTAATTTTTGTAACTGTTTTCACTAGTGGTATGGTTGTTGCAAAATGCAGACGTTCACTCTTACTGGTACAACATCATTACTTAGAGCACATTATCATCCACCTATTGATTTAACGTCAGAGGAAAAAAGTTATAGCTTAGGCTTAATAAGTTTTGAAACTTACAATGCTATTCCAAATATTGATGAAGATAATAATAAATTTTATATTGGTGATAAAATCATTAAAATACCAACCGGTTCATATGAATTACATGATATTAATCAATTTATTAGCAATGAAATTGAGATATTAAATAAATAGGATGTTAATTTTAAAGATGTTTGTCACATATCAGCTAATAATAATACTCTAAAATGTCACATAAAATGTTCAAAATCCATTGATTTTACTAAACCACAGTCAATAAACAGTTTGTTAGGCTTTGAAAACAAAATTTTGAAAGAAAACATGTCACACATATCCGATTTACCTGTAAATATATTGAAAGTAAATAGCATACGCGTAGAATGTAACATAACCACAGGAGCATACAGTAATAATCAATTAGTTCATACTCTACATGAATTTTTTCCATCAGTACCACCTGGATTTAAAATTATTGAAGTTCCCCAAAATGTACTATACAAGCCTATAAATACGAGAATAATCTCAGAAGTTGTGCTTAAAATAGTAGATCAAGATGAAAACGACATCAATTTTCGTAAGGAAATCATAACGATAAGACTACATCTGAAGGGAGTCTGAGTAAAATGGTTGTACGGTACAATAAGACTTATTTAAATAAGACTGCTTCATCAGAACCACCCATTATTAGAAAAGCTATAAAACGGTTAACACCTGAAAATCGTAAATTTCTGCAACAGCTTGGTTTAAAACTTAAAGATGAACGTGGGAGAAAAGGCACTTTTTGATAATTCCATTATTAAGGCCGAAAAACATTCACACTTTCCATACGCGTCAACTTCATTTAATAACAATGATGAAATTAGAATTCCTATTCAACAACAGGATATTTACACATTAAATATTGTTCCCCCATCAGAACACCTACAGACCGGTTTCGACCTTTCAGGTCTCATCAGTGTAGTTAGTTGCTGATGGCAATGTCCATATCTTGTCGGTGTTAAAGCCACCCGGATTTGGTTCAAGTACAGCATTCAGGCAATAGATTCCGCCACTTTGGCGTTTCTACCTTTAAGGATATTTACACTTTACCATCTGAAAGTTATATTTACATAGAGGGTCGCTTGACAAAAGAAGATAACACGATATCTGGTACTGCTAAATTGATTAATAATGGGTTTGCTCATTTATTTGAAGAGATTCGCTATGAGATCGGTGGAAAAGTTATAGATCGTGTCAGAAATCCAGGCATTACAACAATGAAGGGTTACGTTTCATTTAATGAGAGTGTTAAAAATAAATTACGAAATGCCGGTTGGTCCATTGATACTTATAATTTAGAAGATGCATTAGGTTATTTCAATGTTTGTATTCCTTTAAAAATACTAATGGGATTTGCTGAGGATTTAAAAAAAATCTTATTGAATCTTCGTCAAGAACTTGTTTTAATTAGAAGTAATTCAGATCTGAATGCAATATATTATACTGCAGTTGATGAAAGAATTAAAGTTAATATTAATAAAATAGTTTGGCGGGTACCACATATCTCTGTAGCAGATGTAGAACGTTTAACATTATTAAATTATATTGAGAAGGGAACAGATCTAGAAATCGGTTTTCACAGTTGGCAATTACATGAATATCCTTTGCTGCAACAGACAAAATAGCATACTTGGACTGTTAAATCTGCAACTCAAATGGAAAAACCGCGTTATGTAATTATAGGTTTCCAATCTGATCGCAAAAATAAAAGCAGTGGTAACGTCAGTAAATTTGATCATTGCACTCTAAAAAAATTAAAATTATTTTTAAATTCTGAAATATACCCTTATGATAACTTAAATTTAGATTTTTCCAGGTGGCAGTTTGCATTCACAATTCCAAAGTTCATATTACGAAAAAGAAAACGAACCATTATTTGATCCTATAACATTTAAAAACACAGCACCGTTAGTAATGATCGATTGTTCTTGGCAAAATGAAATTCTAAATTCGGGAACAGTTGACATTCGTATAGAATTTGAAACTAATGATAACATACCGGCAATAACGTCAGCTTATTGTTTAATATTACATGATAGAATTATAAAGTATAATCCATTGACGGGTACTATTAGATCGTTGTAAACTTTCAATGTGCACAGACGTGACAATGAATAAGAAAACAGTTATTCTTGATATTCAAGGGTTTCAATATAAAAACGGAGAATTTTTATGTAAAGAACTAGCATTAATTACTTTGTGTGATTGCTGTTGTAAATTTCATACACTTTTTAATTTTCCTTTAGAATTTAAATGTTTAAATAGTAACGTTAAATCACAAATCAATTGGTTAACTGATAATATTCATGGTTTAAAATGGTTTACCGAAAATTCAATGACTTATTCAAATCTAACTTCATTTTTATTAAAATCATTACATCTTTGTACACTTGTAATTGTTAAAGGTTTACAAAAGAAACGCTGGTTAGAACAACAATTACCTGGAATAGAAATAATTGATATTGAGTCCCAAGGATGTCCAAAATTATCTTCTCTCGTACAGAAATTAGAATCGTCAAAGCAATATCATTGTTTAAAACATAGTCACAATCACTTACAGTGCGCAAAACAGAACGTTTGCGCAATTAACAATTGGATTTTACAATCATCTTCTTTACAGTACTTAAATGATTTATATGGAATAGGGTACATATGTACTACATAAGGTATATACATGCAAGATATTTTTTTATTAAAATTTTCTTGTATAAATAGATGTTGGCTACGTTCTTAGTTCAGTTAATATTCTACATCCAAAGTAGTAAATCTAAGAAAGCAAGAAAGTAAAACATAAATAAAAATCACCATGTGGATGTCATACAGTGATAACAACCAGGCAGAAGCAGTGGACGTAAACAGTGCAGTGGAGAACCTTCAGCAAACATTCTCAAATTTGGCGTTTGACAGTTGTCAACGACAGAATCAGTTAGGTTTAGATCAGGAGACGATGGACCAATTTCGGATTATGGAGGAGACATATTATAAAGCAGCAGAAGAGTGCCAGCTATTTTTAGATCAAGAAAAATGTATCCAGTGTTTATGTGCGGCGTTAACAAAATTAGTATTTACAAATTATTTAGATTCAATAGAATCTTTTATGTAGAAACATATGTATATATTTTTACAATAAAAAATAAATTAGTATAATGTGTTTTGTTATTCATAAAATTGCACCTAATTCTGCAAGAGATAAACTAGTTTATTAAAAACGATTGTACAATTTTACCATCATCATTATGAACTATTAGAAAATATGTAAAGAAACGTGAGGGTACATATATACTACATAAGATACATGCAAGATATTTTATTAAAATGTTCTTGTATAAATAGATGTTTAGTTCAAAAAGTTATTATGTATTTTATTAAAATATAATTTTTAATAACTCGATTAGTATTTATTACACCTGTTACAGTTTATTTGATTACAAATATAATACAATGGTCTTGTACAATTTATACAATATTTGTTCGTGTTAGTAGCATTTAATAAACACCTTAAGTTTACATGACCGGAATGACTACCCACAATATTAAATTTAAATTGTGCCATTAAATACTTAGCACAAGATTCACATGTTAAATGAATGTCATTCAAATCTTCTGCACTAATTAATTCAGGTGACACTTTAAACAAAATGTTTTTCCACTTGTCCATTGCATTTTGATGAATCACAAAACACTTTAATGGAGCTTTACGAAGAACGTGTAAATCCATATAATATCTTCTCACTATCCAATTTCTCGTTGCTGCAGGTAATGTTAAAAAATTTGTATTTCGTTGCAATGATAAATTCCAATGGTAATCGTGCGTCTCCAATTGTAACGTAATATATAAATGAGTTATATATTGTTTTACAGTTGATGGTACTGTTAAATTTAATATAGCTGTTAAATTATTTGTTAATAGCATCACTTTAAACCCACTTATTTCTTTTAAACTTTTTGGAACAAATTTTGGAACTTCACAAATTTTATTTGGTTGGTCTACCATGCTGCTTACTTATCGAATTCACTAAGAATTATCTGCTGTCTACCGTCATCGTCATGAGATTATATAGGAAAAGTGTAAAATGTGCATTAGAAAAATGTAATTGAAGTACATCGTAGGTTATTAACGCAGGAATGTATGGGAATAAATATTTTTTATCAAGAGTGTGAGAAATGTAATTAACGAAAGATATTATTTCCAAAGGTATGTACGCCATCAGATATTTTTTTATAAAACATGGTGTATCTTGTATAAATATAGCAGGAATTCCAAATCGACTTACAAAGTATTAAACAAGTTACATGCATAAATCTAGTTTAATGTGTGGGAACGGAAATAATTTTTTGTCGGCAGGTTATTGATTGGAATAGAAAATGTAATTAACGAACGCATTAATTCTGTAAAAAAATGTAAAACAAATAATTTTACCTTCATCAACATGGAGTATTAGAAAAAAATGTAATTGGAGTACATCGTAGGTTATTAACGCAGGAATGTATGGGAATAAATATTTTTATCAAGAGTGTGAGAGTGACCACTAGAAATGTAATTACGAAAAATATGTACGCCATCAGATATTTTTTATAAAACATGGTTTATCTTGTATAAATATAGCAGGAATTCCTTATTGACTATTTCAAACATGTATGGAGGGGGGTATATATTTTTTAACAAAATATCTAGTATAAATATATGTATATCTCGTCTTTAATGAACATACTAAGTTCTACGTCTTCACGAAGAAGCAACACCAATACCTGTAATACAACAACAACAACAACAAAATGGATCTTCTTAACAAAATTGGATCAGAAACGCAGTTGGTGATTACACCAATCAGATCGTTGACGATTGGTCAACAATATGAAGTGGAGCGTCTTCGCAAGGTTAAGACGCAACACGGGGATGCAGTCCAGGCTCATCTAAAGGAACCAAAACGTATAGTGTATTTTCCTCAACGTTTTGCTGCATTAAGTGAAGAAAACATCAACGGAATAAACAATAAATCACTAAAAATGGTGATTATTAAGCATATTGGGCAGACGGTGGACTTGAAATTTGATGAGTGTAAGTTAGACACAGTGTTTACTAAAATAAAAGTGAGTGCTAGATTAAACAAATTTAAGCTTAGCCTTAATACATAATGTAGGTAGGTAATGATTACATTTATATATTTTTTTATATCTATAATAAAATGTAATAAAATAAAAAGTATCTCAAATTAATTCAATTGTTTGAATATTTCATTGTAATATATCTTCCATATGTTTTCCTTCCTTTCCCTCTCTCTCTCACAAAATTATAATAAATATGACTACGGTCACAGTTAATTCCTCCTTCCAGCATCCATAGCAAAATTAGAAGAATAAAAAACATGAGCTATATAAATTAAGTTTATAAATAAATTGTTTAACTTTGATATTTGTATCTTTTAATAAATACCATTGCATAGCTGCTCGAAGACTTGATTTAAAAAAATCTGAGCAGACGGACTTTTTGACAGGTCATTTAACCCAACTTTTTTCATTTCAGACATGTTTAACCCAGCGTTCAGACAGGTACTTCATCTCCTTGACCAGTCATTCAACTCAACATTTTTTATCAAAAGTTAATTTTAAAAATCGAATTTTTGCGTTACTGCCAGATTTCCTTGACCGGTCATTTAACCCAACATTTTTATCAATGGTTAATTAATTCCTGAAAAGTTGATTTTTTAAGGTCTTGAACGATCATTTTACATTTAGACAGGTATTTCATCTCCTTGACCGGTCATTCGACTCAACATTTTTATCAAAAGGATTTTTTTTACTTCCAAAGGCCTTGAACGATCATTTAACATGTAGACAGGTATTTCATCTCCTTCACCGGTCATTCAACTCAACATTTTTATCAAAAGTTAAAAATCGAATTTGCAGTCAACTTTTTTAATTCTAATTTTTACATTCAGACAGGTTTTTCATGTGCATGTGCAAAGCGCTCAGGGTCCTTAACCTCATGTAAATGCCCCAGCTTGACCTACTTTTCGGACTTGGCCGCTTGATGTTGATCCAGAACTCCCCTTGCTACACTACTAATGACGATATGCGATATCTGCAGATTTGCTATGTAACCACTTTTTTCTACTTTCTCCGGAAAAATGTGTGTGTCTCTTAGTGCGTGATGTTTCACAAAAACTAACACAGGAATTGACTTTAAACATTCTTCACTTTATTGACAATCCGAAGAAATAAAAAGTTTTTGGTAAAATTCCGTACACCGAACGTGGGTATATACATCAACCGTTTTGTTTTTCTGATAATTTCTTAAATATAAATAATGAAAATAATATTTCATAAAATCGCAACATAGTCAAAAGCTTAGAAATATGGTTTAATATTTTCATGGTTTATTTTCCATTTAAATGGTATTTTAAATGTACAACGAGTGTTTTAAAGGATCCGAGAACTGATGTTTAAATCGTCAAAATTATAAAAGATGAAAATGACAAATACTTGAAATTTCAATAACTTTTACCATCAGTTTACTTAAAAACAAATGAGATTTCGAAAAATATTTTTGACTAAAAGATGTACATTTCCATGTTAATCTTCAAAATGCGTTTGAATGTTTATGTAATAATTTTCATATTAAAAAAATTATCGGAAAAAACTGCTACCTTAAACATCTACAGTTTACTAAATTTTACCCAAAAGCAAAAAAATTTTTTTTTTAACAAAAACCTGTTTGTCGTTACAAACATTCATACATCACCACAATAGAAAAGAATGGAATGGAATTTGATAATCAGATTAATTTTTTTTCGTTTCTACGAATTTTTTCACAAACCTTTATACCAGATATCGCACACAAAAACTTATTTATGACATAAAATAACGAATGACTTTAATCAACGTCTTATTTAGAAGATGACTACAAAAAAAAAGTCATAATCTGTCATTTGATGCGAGAAATAAATTTAATTCAATAAATGTTTTTGCCGAATATAGCGCCTTTTGTCGCTCATCGAATTTTTTTTCAGATAAAAACCTAATATTTTTTGGCATAGAATCCAAATCTGCAATAAAAAATAGGGTTCCCATTTAAGATTTTAAAGTTACCCCCCTCCCCGCCCCAGGGGGAAAAGGGGGCGGTGCACATTTTACACCACATGATAGATCTCGTAACAAAAATTGGACGAATTTTTTTAAATCTCAATCCGATTTGTATTTCACGAGATATTTGGGGTGTAGGGTGGTCTGAAACACCCTATATAATCAGTTTTCATTTAAAATTTATTCCAAAAATGCTAAAAACAGTCGAACATAAAACTTTGTATGTGACTTTAAAGATTCGCCTTTTTAATTTATTTTATTTATTTATATATTTATTCATTTTATTTATTTATCTAATTTATTTATGTCTTAAGAATCCATTAAAACAGAAGATACAAACGGGTGGGAAATTTTTGTGCAGATTAGTTATCGGCGTCTGTCACCAAACGCAGTCGGACCCCACCTGTCACTCTCTCTCAGCCAGAGTCCACTACCGGCACCAGGAGTACCAAACAGGACCAGGGCGGAGCAGCCAGGAGAGCTTGCCAGCACTAGGACCAACCAACCAGCACCAGGACGGCAAAGCCGTTGCAAGAGACCCTCGCTTGTATGAAGAAGGCCACCACCAGAGCTCTACCGATGCTCCCCCGGTCTGGGTAACAGGATTCCCGCCTCTATCGCTACCAGGACCAGGAGGACTCCTCCACCCAGGCCTTTACGAAGGCCACAGGGATCAAGATCAACCACCCGATCCAAGAAGATTTTACCGAAGCCTTTTGCAAGGCTCATTAGGGCCAAGCAGTTCCCCACCGCCGGAATCAGGAGCTCCCCCCCCCCCAACCATCGCAAGTGCCTCTGCCAAGATTTAATTGTAAAGTGATTTATTTCTCGTTTTTACTAATTATTTCCACTAAACTTAGTATGTACGAATTCTAAATGAAAAGGTCTTTTAAAATCTGCAAAAATATACAGCGTGTCCCATTTAAATTAAAAAAAAGTTGAGGGTATTTTCGACGAAACCGGAAGTACAGTAGTGGCAAAAATATGGCATCAGATGCGTTATGTATCATTATACTTGCCTGCAAAATTTCATAAATTTAACCCTTTTTGTTTTAAAGATATTTACTAGGTTCCTTACTTTATCCCAACCCTGTATATAAGTTTGCCAGGGGAAGAATCAGAGGCTTTTGAGGTTCGATGCGAAATTATGTAAACGCGATCTCAATGCTATTCTCATTTTTTTGGTTATTGTGATTATGCTATCCTAGAAAGCATTCCTCAAAATCCTCTTTCTTCTCCTCATTTTGTTGATCTAGATCTCTACATGAGGGAGCTGATTCAAACGGGAGGAGCTAAAGAGTACTCAGATTCCTCTTGGGTTCATAGTTTAACTCCTATTTATGAATGTTCTTGGCTTAAGACAGTGGAGCAAGAGGGAATTCAATTTCATTGTGATTCTTCTCCTCATCATATCACTCCCTCTATGGTGTCAGGATCACGAAATTCAAATGCTATAAAACCATTCATTATGGGGAACTATGTTTCCATGATGAACATCACAAGATTGGGTATGTGTCCTTATTATAGAGTTGGGGTAGAAGCATGTCTTGCTGACAGATCAAAAATGGATATCATATGCCCTCACTCTTCCAAGGTGTATCAGGTCAATGGAAAAACATTATGTGAAGTTTCAGGCCATTCCCTAAGATTAACCAATAGTAATGAAATTGTATCCATCAGTTTAACTCCATCTGCATCCAAGGTCAAAAGAAGTCCTCACGAGCTTCCTTCTTTTGATTATGATTATTTTTCTCAACTGACATCATTTTTAAGAGTCACTCCAAGCGTCAATCCCACCAGAACCAAGCGGGATGTTAATGAGTCCTCTATGGTAGGATTTGACTCAATGTACTCAGTCATTGATGTTCCTCAATTCAATTATAATTTAAACTTTATTACCAAGTCAAATAATGCCGTTACTTCTAGGTTCTGTAGTCATCGATTATCTGAGTGGTTTTCTTTACTGGATCCTCATCCCAGTTTTTATTACCAGTAAACACAAAATCAATCAGTAATATAACAATTCGAATTCTTGATCAAGACGGTAATCTGGTTAATTTCAGAGGAGAGAAAATTATCATTCGTTTAGAAATAAAACGAGTTCCCAAATAAAAATATGGGGATTCAATTTAACAACGGTAGTCGCCAAAATTCATATAAATTGATTTTGCAAAATAAATTATCCATCAGTCCTGCGAAGACGTGTTCCAAGATAACACCTCATAATCGTGCAAGATTACAGTCTATGGGATATAAGATTTTTACCAGCAATAAATAATAATTGATACACTTGATATATTTCGAGACATCGCGGTGGATGAATTGTTAACAAAATATCAATTTCACACATACCAACCTCGCTCAGTGAATTTCGATAAAAATGATGAAATTCGAATTGCTATTCAACATCAAGATATTTGCACTGCACCTTGTGATAGCTACTTTATATCTGTGGTAAAGTGGATCTTCCTACCCCACAACAAGGTGACAAAGATTTTGAATTTGAATTTGTAACCAATGCCTTCAGTTTCTTGTTTGACGAACTTCGTTACGAATTGAATGGTGTGGAGGTTGACAAGAGTCGAGATGTTGGAATTGCGAGCACTCTGAAAGGTATGCTGTGGTTCCAGAAATCTTATGCAAACGGACTCGAAATCCAGGGTGGGCATCTAGAGGAAAACATAAGATTTATTACGCTGGCAACAACAAGTTCTATGTTTCGATTCCGCTGAAATATCTCCTCGGATTCCCTGAAGATTATCGCAAAATAATAGTGAACGCAAAACAAGAGTTAATTCTATTGCGATCCAGTACGGATAAGAACTGTTATGTGGGACCTGAAAATGTCAAATTGAAAATACTGAAGGTGGAATGGCGAATGCGTCACATTCAAGTTAATAAGATACGCTTGGAAATGTTAGAACGTTTAAAATCTGACAAACCGATTTTGATGCCTTTTCGCATGTGGGAACTTCATGAATTGCCCACTCTAAGAAAAACCGGCAAAGATATATGGAGCGTTAAAACTTCTACGAATTTAGAGAAGCCTCGATACGTAATCATCGCTTTTCACGAGAACAGAAAAAATAATCATTTAAGAGATGCAACCGATTTTGATCACTGTCAAATTCGAAGTATTAAAGTGCATTCAAATTCCGAATCGTACCCTTACGACAACATGAATCTAGATATCACAGGTGGAGATTATATACTTGCCTACCAGATGTATACAAGATTTCGAGACAGTTATTATGGTCCACTAGACATTAATCGAGGATTCGACCCATATTTAGATTTTAATGAGTTAAAACGTAGAATGCTGTACGTATTTGACGTTTCGAAACAAAGCGAAACTTTGAAATCTTCAACAATTATTTGAAAATTTAATTGGAAGCGAATGATCTTTTTAATGACAACACAAGAGCGTATTACGTCATTCTTTGCGACGTCGTAGTCGAGTATACATTATCGGGTATTGTTCAAAAAATTGTTTAGATAAGACATGGATGTAAAGAAAAAGACCGTTGTGTTCAGTTGACCAGCGTTTATCAATAAAGAGCCCGATACTGAGGAAGCGGAGGAGGATGCAGATTTGATGCAAGTTGCAGTGGACAGTTAGATTTACCGATCGCACGAAAAGGGTTGAACAAATTCTGAACCCCGTTCTATTGAAAAGGATTAATCCGCAAAAACCTTTGATTATTGATATCCAGGGATTCAATGTGCCCGAGGTTTTCCTAAAGGAATTGGTTTTCAAATATGTCAACTGACACAGCTATATCTATCACATCAAATCATTCAAACCTTTCAAACAACTATCAGAAGAATGTAAAGAGCAAGTGATTTGGCTTGAGAGAAATTATCATTGTCTGTGATATAATGAAGGGGAAATTGAGCCATGGAATTTAAACATCATATTTAAACAGTTTCCCTCTGATATTGTTTACGTTAAGGAAAATCAAAAGGTTGAATATTTAAAATTATTTTAAGTGAAATAGTTGTAAGATTCATTATAAGAAAAATTATATTTGTAGTTTAAGCAATGTTTGTATTTTGGATAAATACCTAAAATATTTATAAGTTTTAATAAAAACATCATTTTTAATTGTATTTTCAGTTTTTTTTATCCACACCCGTTCACACTGTTTAACAAATAAATCGTAATATTCGATAATTATATGATTGAACGCTGATATAATCACTGGCTGCGGTTCACCACAAAAAAAAGCGAAATATAATTTGTATTGTATTTGTATGGGTTATTCACGTATTTGAGTTAGTTTACTTTTGACCGTTATACTATACAGTTTATATATTTGAATAATATAAATATATTGGAAGAAGAAATGGCTGAATTACAACAAATTTTGAACGAAACAACTCCAGATAGACCATTTGACTGTACACGTACTCTCAAGAAACGCAAAAGGTCAATTACTGTTGCAAATTTAACATAATTATAATACCTTAACAGATTATAAAAACAAACACGAAGTATGTTTTTTGCATACATATTCAAAAGTTAATCAAGGAGAAGATGTGCCTTTGTTTTATTTGAAATGTTTTCATAAACATTTCCTGGGTGAGAAGGAAAACAGGGCGTACGTATCAAATCATGGTACTGTTAAACTGTACAGTGAAACTTTAAAACAAATTTAAGTGCAGTCTGTGTGGTGATAAACTGTACATCTTATTGGAAAAAAACAACTGTATATATTGTGCTCGTCAAGAACACTGAGAAGAAATTTTATCGTTCGCAATGACAATTATTTCATACTAAAAAGTGTTCATCCTATGGCTTATTTCGCGCAAAAAAATGTTCATCGTATAGCTTATTTCGGGCTTAAAAGTAAAAACCGTTAATACCACGACGAATATTGAGTTGTGCAATAAATAATTTGTGTGATAAAAATCTCCAAGACAACAAAATAACACAAGGTTGATTGTATAATTCAATATAAATCGTGATATTATCCAGGAAAGTAGTTGTTTCAACAAATAATTTGTTTATTTATTATATTCTTTGTAAAACGCAGATTTAAGAAGAAAAAAACTATCGTTTTTCTGATTTTATTGTATCCATCTACATGAAGTAAGGGTATTTTTACTTTGTCCGATTTTGATGATGCACAACAAGAATAAATAAAACCACACAATGTCTGACTGAAACTCTCACTTTTTGTACAAAACGCCGAAATAAAAACAGAAAATGTTAATAAGCAGAACGCTGCGTAGAATGAACGCACATGACAATTTAACTGCTACTGTGCAGCAGGGTGTGGAGGCCGTTTATCGTCACTCACCGTTTAAGCTTGTGATGAGTCAGCCATATCGTGTTGTTTCCAATACCTCGGCGTTAGATAATGCTTATTGCCCGCATGAAACCAGGCTGTTTGAACAATCCAACTGCTCATTTTCTAACTAGCCTAAAGATGCAAAGGCTCATTGCAATAAGCTTAAAAAATATCAGGCTAATTGAAAAGTGCTCCACAAATCTTCAATTAGCCGGGCGCATTGCAAAATGACTAGGCTCTTTGCAATAAGCCGGATTGTTCAATTAGCCCACGACATATATAACTGAGAGATTTCCCAATTTCCTCTTAATAGTTTCCGATTTGCGGATGTAACTTAGAGACCACATAACTTGATTATGTCGGCGCTCAGTAATTGGCTTAACCCCAAATCTGAAAATAATAAAAAAATAATTGTTACTGAAATTTATTTTTTACAATTTAAAAACACTTACCGAAAATGTTGCTTGCAAACAACCTAAAGCATTCTTGAGGTTATAAGCGTCTGCGTCATCATCCATAATTTCGACTATTCTGCGTTTTGTTCTTTGATTAAGCTGCTGCAGGTTCAATTATTTTCGAAGGTCCGTCTGCAACATCTAGTCCTTCGCCGTTATCATCATTAGTAAGGGCATTTGCGACTTTATCATCAATATCGCAATATTCGATTGGATGGTGGAAAGTATATTTGGATGTTACACGCTCCAGTATGGTTGCTTCCTCTTCATTATCCACTGCGGTTTTCATATATACAACTGGGAGAATTCCCAATTTCCTCTTAATAGTTTCCGATTTGAGGATGTAACTTAGAGACCACATACCTTGATTATGTTGGCGCCCAGTAATTTGCTTAACCCCAAATTTAAAAATAATAAAAAAATACTTGTTACTAAAATTTATTTAAAATAATTTAAAAACACTTACCGAAAAAGTTGCTTGCAAACAACGTAAAGCATAATTGATGTTAATTCGATACATTCACGGTATGCTCGACATGATGACTGGATATTATTTAAGCATTACATTTTTTTCTACCATATATACACAGGAAGTGAAAATTATTGTCCATTACCTGCTGATAATTTATGCTGGTGGCAGTGGCGGCGGTAATGATTTGGGGGCCCCACTGCAAAAAAAAATCTTGCCCCCCCACCCCCCGTCAAAAAAAAATAATTTTTAAAACTTACAATCTTAGTTAATGTTTCCCAAATCGTCGGTGTTTTAGCATGATGAATTTGGCAGCCAACTCATCCAAGTCTAATTTCCGCGTACGTTCATGTTCTATACTAAGTAAAGCCAAAGCACTCAGTCTATGTTCATTCATTGTACCGCGCAAGTAACTTTTAATAAGTTTGAGTTTTGAGAAGGATCTCTCTGCACTAGCGGATGTAACCGGTAATGTAAGAAATAATTTAAATAATAAAAACACGTCTGGTAGACTGCTGAAAATGCACCTATTGCGTCGAAAGTCGCAATATCCACAAAAAAAATTGAGGGGAAACGGTTTCCACCGGATTCCGGCGGTTCCAATTTTCTCGCCAACGGCGCAGCGCAGTAAATGTCTACACTGGCGAGCTGGTGGTGGCGGAGATCCTTGCTGGCTTCGGGGCGGTGTGCGTCCGTGCGGCGGTGTACGATGATGCGCGCACGTGGCGCGATGAGATGGAGATGGACCGCGGCGGAAAATGTCCGGCACTTGTAGTCTATTACGCGAACCCGGGCGCATTTATTGTACGAAGCACTTCTTCGCGGCGTGGTTTAATTACACGCAAAAACTAAAAGTTTCGTTTGGCACGAATGGTCTCTCACGCGTCTCGTGATAAGACCGGAGAACAACTGACTAATCTTCGCTCAGGCGCAGTTTTTTGGATATTTGTTCGGGCCCGTGCAGCGTTGCCACGAGCGCTGGTATTAAAATTAAAAGCCCGGCCAAACAGCACCTGTTATCTGTCGCGAAGAAATAAGTTGCTAAATCATATATGCTCGTTTGTTTTCGAATTTCCTAGGATAAGGCAGTTTATGAAGCTTATTAATTGTTCAGGTAAACTCTGGGAAAAATCAGATTCGTATTTGTTTAATAACGCGGCTGCATGAACCTTAATTTCTTCATTAGATAGGCCAACGAATCGAGGAGATACCAGAAAAGAAAAATGTTTCATTGCCTCGTCCATACTAGTAAACCGTATTAAAAGTTGATTGATTAAAATATCTAAATATTTATTAAAAATTAGTATTTGAAATCTCTTTATAGGATTAAATGCTAATTCATCAAAAAATCTCTTCACGTGTATCTGTCGCTTCCATGGCAGTTCTGGTTTAATATCCCAAGTTTTTGCCAAAATAGAGGCTTCCTTTTTTATCTCTTCGAAATTTTCCCTCATACGTGACAAGTTGTTTTTTGCGATATTAATTAAATCGCAAGCTCGACCAATATCGAATGTTAAGCTCTGCAATCGCTTTGAAATTAAATTAATATTGCCTAAAACTTTACTTTGGAAAACCAACAGTAGAATAAATTCATTCGTACTAATTTTACGTAGAATAGAATTCGCCTCGTCTCTGTCGGCTGGTTTTTTACAAATTAAGTTTAAAGTTGATAAACACTGCATTGCAGATATATAGTTTGCATTAATAGCACTGAGGCAATCGGGAAGACCATCTTGCAGGACACAGCCTTTTTAAAGCTTTTGTCACAATGCCCACACTGGAATTGTTTTCTACCGTTCTATTCAACTTTTGCCAACGTGGCAAACTTTGACTAAAGAATAATTCTGCACGGAATCGTTTAATACGAGATTCAAATTGTGTGCAGCGCTGTGAATGTAATCAGCAGTTGGTACTTTAGCTTTAATCCTAGCTTGCAGTCCAAAATATTTCCCACTCATGTTAGCAGCTCCGTTATAACCCTGACCCCTACATGTTTCTATGTTAATTTCCATTTCTTCTAAAGAATTTAGGAGTACATTTTCAAAATTTTGTGAACTTTGGTAACTTACTTCGGTAAATCCAAGGAATGATTCCTTTATAACACCTAAATTTGAGTTAGATGTGTATTTTCATCTAAATTGATATAAACATATCTAATTATAAGACTCCGTTGGTCTTTTTTGGATATATCTTCGGTTGTATCAACAATTATTGTGAAGAAAGGAGCTTTAGAAATCTCAGCAATGATTTCTTCTCGGACAGTTCTTGCTAACAGATTAATCATTTCATTTTGTATATCATGGTGTAAATATTTATTTCGATTGTCTGTATTTATGAGGTGCGACTTTAGCAATGGATCATATCTTGCAAATAAATCAATAAAATTTAAATAATTACCACTTCCAGGTCCAATTTCTGTAATATTTTCACGGTGTCCTCGAAATGGTAAATTGCATATTGCCAAGATTCTTATTAAGTCCAGCAAATGGATTATTATTTGTTTCATCGCGTCTTGAGGTCCCACAAATAATTTATCATCAGTAGAATTTTTTTCCCAAGCTGTGTACGTCACACATGAATCATCATGCTTTGCACTATTTTCGTATGTTTTAATTTTTTTGGTTAATCCTTTTCAATCACGGATACTTCCATCACGCCAAGCCTGCGATGATTGTGCACCAAAAAGCCAACATGGCTGGCAGTAGACTGCGTCAAAAATGTTCGAGTAGCTCAACCAGTATTCTGTCCAGTTTTAGTTATAGTACAATAGTAATACGAACTAAATGATCGGTTTTTGTCATCTTTGGAAAATGGCTCTGTAGGCCTATTTGGTCCAAATGCAATAATTTTCCGCTTTTCCACATTAGACAGATTTTCCGAAAACAGAGCCCTGTCAGTATTAAATGTATTGATCGCGCTAACTTCACTAGTACTATTATTAATTTGTTCGCTTATTGTAGTAGTATTTTGGTTATCGTCTGGCTTGAATTCACTGCTTTTCGCCGTTATTTAGTAAATCTTCTGAATATGCAAAGGAAGTACTGCTTTCTGCTACATCTGCAATTTGTTTACCTCTATTTACAGGTTCTGTGTTTTGTTGAAAGAAGGAACTTATTTTCGTAAGTTTGCTGGCTTTTTCTAACTTCTCTTGCTGCAATTTACGTTTTTGTGCTCCACTTAAATATTTTCTTCCAATTAGGCAATTATAAATAATAAAAAAGGTTATATGATAGTTGTATTACAGAGATGGTTCAGGGCCAAAAAATTTAATTCCAAGTCCAAAAGTAGGTCAAGTTATCGTTCGGTCATCTGAGGGCACTCAACCTAACCGGGCATGCGTTCGAATTAAATTTCCATAAAAAAAACTAAATGTCAATCAATTAACTTAGATAAAAATAAGAAGGGAAGTGACCGAGGCAATCACCTATCAGCGAAAATGTATGGCTATGTGTCTGGAGGCAAATTCAATTTTTAAATCAACTTTTCGTTTAATGAGGGAGTTAATTAACTTTTTATAAATAAAAATGTTGAGTTGAATGGCCGGTCAAGAAGATGAAGTACCTGTCTGAATGCCGGGTTAAATGACCGTTTAATGCTATGTCCCTCTGGTAGCAAATTACTAATAAATGTAAGAGTACAATACAATATTATTACAATATAAGACAACAAGCAATAACTACAATTACAATATTTTGTCACTTCTAACACTAACAATTTAACTTCACTGTTTGTCCAATATGTTTGGTGATAACCATTGTTATCGATTTACTGTTTATGTAACTTATGTTCTCTTCGCTCAGCACTGCAAACCTTGACGCAAATAAACCAAACACTGCGGTTCCTTCAGGTGGGCCAGGACTGCATTGCCATGTTGGGTCTTTGTTTTCCGTAGGCGCTCCACTTGGTATTTTTGACCGATAGTCAAAGATCTTATGGCACCACAGCCAACTGAGTTTGTGCACTAATTTTGTTGAGAAGATGCATTTTAATCGATGTTGATGTCTATGTTTTCGAAAGAAACTGTGGTATCTTCTTCAGGAACACTTCGTGAAATTAGTATATCCTGTAATGTTCGCAACGGGTTGTGGAAGAACAAGATGGACTTACATCTAAGACTGGACACTAACTGGATACTTGTATATTGTGTGGTACAGTATTACATCTTAGGACTACCGACTAAAGACTATATCTTAAACTATTATACATTTGTCTTATATACTAAAGTCCATTTGATATACAGTGCATTTTATTTAAGTGGCCATAGGGATTTACATGGTAAAAATTGTACCCCATGTTAACTTTTGTTGTCGTGCAAATTTTAATTGGCCCGAAATAAAAAAACAATTTGCGAGCAGGCCTGGTTTCAACTAAACATTGAGGATTTCAACGCACAGCAATTTCTCTACACAGAAATTCCAAACCATTATATGTACGTTCGTGGAAAATGGCAGCCGCGCTAACGAGGTGGAGAAAAGATTGTTCCAAGAATGTACACAGTTAGTCTAAAAAACGAGGAGAGGTTCTTTTTAGGTATGCTTTTGCTGCATGTGGTGCAACCAGTTTTGAGTTTATTCGAACGTTTAATGGAGAAGTTCACTCATCGTTTAAAGAAGCAGCAGCAGCACGTGGTCTTTTGGAAAGCAACGACGAATGGGATCGATGTATTGCTGAAGTAATCGCTTTTAATATGCCGCCACAACTTCGAGAGACTTTTGCCTATATTTGTTGCTTCTGTCATCCATTAAAACCACTTGATCTATGGATCAAATATGCAGACCATATGACTTTAGACTACAGCCGAAAAAATACGGAAGATGCAGCAAAAAATTTGACTCTTCACGACATCAATGAAATTCTAAATCAACATGGACTTGATTGCCTACGCTGTGGTTTGCCAAATCCGACTGGAAATCCTACAGAAGTTCAAGCATTTGACCCCGATCAAAAACGGCTGAATGCAGAACAACAAATTGAGATGCTAAATGAGCAACAGCATGAAGATTTTCAGAAAATAGTTGCTGCTGTTTATAATAATGACTTAGAGCCTAGATGCTTCTATATCGATGGCCCCGGTGGTTCTGGTAAAACTTTTTTGTACAACACTTTGATGGCATTTATTCGTGGAAATGGAAATATTGTGCTTCCGTATGCAACAGCAGGTATTACAAGTACGTTGCTTAAAGGATGACGAACAGTATATAGTGGGTTTAAACTGCCAATTCCACTTTTCGAATCTTCAGTTTCACAAATGCGTTTGACATCACCCCAAGCAAGAATTTTACACGAAGCTTCTCTAATTTATCATCGATGAAATAACAATGCTTACAAAGCATGGAATAAGATGTATCGACAAACTACTGCGAGATATAATGAGTAACGAGAGGCCCTTTGGAGGCAAAGTGTTTGTAGTAAGTGGAGATTTTAGACAAACACTGTCAGTTGTTCCCATAGGAAATCGAACCGACATTGTCGAATGCTGCATCAAATCGTGTAATTTGTGGATTTTTTGTCAACGCCCTCTTACCACAAATATGCGTAGTGCAGGTCAAGAAGAGTACAACAATTGGAAGATGAAAAACTGTACATATAAAAATCGAAAACACAACGTCTGACACTGAAGCATACGTACTATTAAACAAAATCCAGTTTGTGCCAAAACCATAGAAATATATCTAAAACAACAGATAGTCAACTGAATTTATAAATCGTCCTTTATTGCCATTACCAGGCAATTTTGCCGTGATTTTCACGGGCAATTGCTAGTATATATATATTATTGTTTTTTGTGGGGGATTTATTTAATTGACCATAGTTCAATATAATAAAGTTAAAAAACCACATTTGAAATAAATATTTATTTATATATACAACAAGTTATAATAAATGACAATAAAAACATTAAAACGTGATGACGACTATCTGGAACCCACTCCATCTCCGGCGACCCCGTAACCACCAAATGGCGACCGTGACCGAAGTTGCATAACGGATGCAAGGGAGGATACTGCACGACTCCACCTACACCCTTATATGGCATAAAAGTAACTGTCTGTAAGAAGATATGGGATCGACGCAGACGAAAGAAGTGTAAAACACGGGAGAAATTGTACACACCGTCGTGGTCCAACCAGTGAATTTCCAGAATCAAAAGCTCCTAATCCTGATGTATATATTGGTAGGACTAAGGATCGTCGATTTGGTCTACACAGCTTATAAAATACACCAAAAGATTTTGAAGAAAAGGTACCAGAGTACGGCAAATTTGTAACGCGTACATCAGCCGCAGTCATTCCAGACGCATGACCAGGTAGAATAACTATGTCAGTATTGTTAAATATTGGCTAGGTCAAGAATACTATTAATTCATGAATAATTATTTATATTTATATTTATATTTTTTTTCTTCTTTTGCAATTAATTTTTTGTTGTCTCCTTATGCGTACCTACATTATATACTATTTTAGTGTTTCCCAAATGTAAACTAATTCCAAATACGTAATTATGCTTAATTGTCATGCCAAACTGGTCTGAATTGGAAACAAAACTCTCGCAGATAAAAGAAAATTTCAAAGCAAAACGCTCTATTAAATCGAACCCTCCTAAACAGCAAGCTGTTAAAGACGATATTGTTCACAACTTAACGGTTTGTTTTAATCAATACACTGGGTTAACAGAAACTTATTGGGGAAAGCTTAGCGAGGATCATAGAAATTGGGTGACAAGTAATTTTCAATATATTAGGGACAGACTATTAATAGCTTTTGACAGATTAGACGTGAAATATTCAGTACCCAGGGAACCAACGTACAGGCTAGATATTCAAACTAATAAATTAATTAAAGTTGACAAAATGACACTCACGTTAAACGATTTTCTTAATCTCGCAGATAAATTACTGCCGAAAACTTTTGAGACGGTAATCCTACCGCACTTTGCTCATTTATAGATGCTTTGACGTTATTAGGTCAAAATTGCGATGGCCACGAATTAAACGCTATCACATTTGTAAAGACACGATTGACAGGTAAGGCTAGGTTGTCAATTCCTGACAATATTGCAAATATTGCCTATATTATTACAATATTAAAAGAGACATGCAGAGGCGACAAATCACATGTTTTGGAAGCGAAACTACGCAGTACGAAGCAAAATTCACAGGATTATACCACATTTACGAAACAAATAGAAGAACTCGGTGATAGACTAACAATTGCATATGTCTCCGAGGGCGTACAAGCAAGCACAGCAGAAGAATTCGCATCTCAATAAAAGCATTCAAACGTGAAGACGACTATCTGGAACCCTCTCCATCTCCGGCGACCCCGTAACCACCATACTATATCTGTCACATCAAATTCAAACCTTTCAAACAAATATCAGAAGAATGTAAAAAGCAAGTGATTTGGCTTAAGAGAAATTATCACTGTCTACGATATAGTGATGGGGAAATTGAGCCATGGAATTTAAACATCATATTTAAACAGTTTCCCTCTGATATTGTTTACGTTAAGGGAAATCAAAAGGTTAAATATTTAAAATTATATTATAGGAATATTGTAGATTTAGGCTTAGAAAGTAATTGTCCTAATTTTAAGAAAAGGTCAAATTGTTGTAAGATTCATTATAAGAAAAATTATATTTGTAGTTTAAGCAATGTTAGTATTTTGGATAAATACCTAAAATGTTTATAAGTTTTAATAAAAACATAATTTCCAATTGTATTTTTAGTTTTTTTTATCCACACCCGTTCACACTGTTTAACGAATAAATCGTAATATTCGATAATTATGTGATTGAACGCTGATATAATTACTGGCTGCGGTTCACCACAAACAAAAAAGCGAAATATAATTTGTATTGTATTTGTATGGGTTATTCACGTATTTGAGTTAGTTCACTTTTGATCATTATACTATACAGTTTATATATTTGAATAATGGTGAATTTGTTGTAAATATATTGTAAGAAGAAATGGCTGAATTACAACAAATTTTGAACGAAACAACTCCAGATAGACCAATTGACTGTACTCTCAAGAAACGCAAAATGTCAATTACTGTTGCAAATTTAACATATAATACCATAACAGATTATAAAAACGAACACGAAGTATGTTTTTTGCGTACATATTCAAAAGTTAATCAAGGAGAAGATGTGCCCTTTTGTTTGAAATGTTTTCATAAAAATTTCCTAGGTGAGAAGGAAAACAGGGCGTACATATCAGATCATGGTACTGTTAAACTGTGTGAAACTTTAAAACAAATTTAAGTGCAGTCTGTGTGGTGATAAACTCTGCATCTTATTGGAAAAAACAACTGTATATATTGTGCTCGTCAAGAACACTGAGAAGAAATTTTATCGTTCACAATGACAATTATTTCATACTAAAAAGTGTTCATCCTATGGCTTATTTCGCGCTAAAAAGTGTTCATCGTATAGCTTATTTCAAGCGCCTAAAAGTGAAAAGGTTAATCTGTGGTTTTAGCTCGCGATAAATTAATGACAATTATTTCGCGCTAAAAAAGTGTTCATCGTATAGCTTATTTCGCGCTTAAATGTAAAAACCGTTAATCTTGTGATTTAGTTCGCGATAAATAGTGGAGAGCCATGGTAACTCTTAGTAATGTTTCACAAATTGCCGAGAACAACGGACATACACTCTGAAAATAACTTAATACATTTGAAGTATGGAAGTATAATGTTTGTCAATATGATAAGGAAACAGAAAATGTTGGTATCTTTTCTCATTTTATGGATAAATTTCTAAAAATAAAGAAACAAGCAAGTGGTTGGCCACAAAATACTAACAGTAACGAAGAAAAAAATGACTATATAAACAAGTACCTGGAAATTGAGGGTGTTCATTTAGAACGTGAAAATATGGACAAAAACCCGGGCTTACGTTCACTAGCCAAATTAATCCTAAATTCGTTTTGGGATAAATTTGGCCAAAGTGAAAATCAACTACAAACATCCATACTCAATCAATATAATGAATTGTTAAATTTGTTAGCATCCCCTAATATTCAAGTACATTGTCTTAAAGAAGTAAATGAAGAAACTTTAATTGCCAATTGGTCATATTTGGATGAAGCTGATGATCCACTACCCTCAATAAATGTGGTTATTGCTGCATATGTGACAGCACAAGCAAGGCTGAAATTATATTATTATTTAGAATCGGTTGGTGAACGTGCATTATGTTACGATACGGATTCAGTAATTTACGTTTCACGCCAAATGGAATCAGATTTATCTACTGGTCAGTTTTTAGGTGAATTAACTGATGAACTGGAAAACGAATGTGGTGTTGGATTATACATTACTGAATTTGTCTCTGGTGGCCCTAAAAATTATTCATATAAGGTATATTCTCCGGAGTCCAATGAATACTTTTTTGTAAGTAAAGTAAAAGGCATTCGTTTAAATTATAAAACATCACAGTCAATTAATTTCGAAGCAGTCAAAGAAATGATTTTTTTTCAAATAAAAAACTCTTCAGAAGTTTATGTACCTGTGAACAAATTTTCTCGCACTCAAACCCACTGAATCCTATTTAATACGGAGCAGAAATTGTATAGAATTAATTTTAGAAAACGTAAGCGGTGTGATAATTTTGATTCGCAGCCATATGGCCATAAATACATGTAATTTATTTGTACAGCTTACATCAATTAAATATATACAGGGTTAGTCAAAATGAATAGGACAATAAGAAAACTATTTTTAGACGAATGTATGTTTATTGTAACCAAACTACAGCTACGTATGGACAGATAAACTATCAAAGTTTTATTTGGCAACACACATGCACGTTAATGCCGCTAGGAGACGCTGTTTTCAAAATGGCGCAATCAGGCAAGGAGAATGCGTTTTGTGTGATGACATTTGCTAAAACAATGTCAGTAATTACGGTCCAGCGACAATTTCGAGCCAAGTATGCCAAGGAACCACCTCATCGGCATTTCAATGCGAGGTGGGTAAAGCAATTTGAGGAGACGTGTCTCCGAAGAAACTGTGGAATCCATTCGTGCATCCTTTCAACGAAGTCCCCAGAAGTCGACAAATCGTGCAGCCATGGAATTGGAAGTTCCGCAAAAAACTGTGTGGCGCGTGTTACGCAAACGTTTGGAATTCAAGCCGTATAAATTCCAAATGGTGCAGGCTTTGAAAAATGCTGACTATTCAAAACGACACAATTTTTGCGAATCAATGCAGCGAAGACTAGAGGAGGAAGGCTTTGCCAACAGACTGGTCTTCAGTGACGAGGCAACGTTTCACCTGTGCGGGAAGGTCAATATGCATAATCTCCGCTTTTGGGGCTCTGAAAATCCTCATGCAGTATTGGAACATGTAAGGGATTCGCCGAAGGTAAACGTTTTCTGTGCGATAACCGACCGTCACGTGTTTGGGCCATTCTTTTTCGCGGAGAAAACCGTAACAGGCATAGTGTACGCCGACATGTTGTCTGAATGGTTGATGCCACAGTTAGAAGACAAAATGCCCGATTTCGTATTCCAACAGGACGGTGCCCCTCCGCATTGGCACAACAGTGTACGCGAGTACCTCAACGAACACCTTCCCAGACGTTGGATTGGCCGTGCTGGAGTGAATGATCTTCCATTCCTGTTGTGGCCCCCGAGGTCCCCCGACCTCACACCATGCGACTTTTCTCTCTGGGGGTATGTGAAAGACACTGTCTTCAAACCTCCATTACCGCTGACCTTGGACGAGTTAAAACAGCGCATATGTGCTGCAATCGATGCCATTACGTCGGATGTGCTGCAACGGATTTGGAATGAACTGGACTATCGCCTGGACGTCAGTCGTATCACAAGGGGCGGCCATATCGAACATCTGTGAAGGTGAGAAAAAACTTTGATAGTTTATCTGTCCATACGTAGCTGTAGTTTGGTTACAATAAACATACATTCGTCTAAAAATAGTTTTCTTATTGTCCTATTCATTTTGACTAACCCTGTACATTTTATATGTGTATGTATTTATTCCTTGTCAAACACCCATACTTCTCGTTTCTGAAGTTACACAAAGAAAATGGGATTTTTCTCATGTCGGAGCAGGTCAACTACGAGTTTTTATTTTAGATTCATGATCCTGGCGTCGAGAGCTTTCATTTGAGTACCAAGAAGCCCCATTTTGAAACACTGGAAATGGCACTTTCGGTCGCCATTTTGAAATTTAAGGGACCGGATGTTGACTTCCGGTCGCCATTTTTTTAACTTTTTTGTCCACCCTGTATAAATATTTTTTTAATTATGCAACCCAACATATACACGTCTCCGAATTCAACATTCAAATCTCCCGCGAGGGGGCCCTCTCGACCCAAACTGGGAAAAAGGCTAACACTAATAACGTTTCAGTTGGCACCGCTGCCACGCACAATTTTCAGGTGATTTTTTTAGCGGAAACCGCGGCTTCAAACTTGCGCTTATGCACCGCAAGTTTGCATATTTTTTTCACTTGATTGTAATAATCCGTCGAACAAACAATACAATATCATGGCAAATTTAGGCGAATGGAATAAAGTTGGTGAAGCAACACTGTTGCCAATCAGAAAAGTGAGTGAGTTGGATGTGGGGAAGGAGTACGCGGTTAGTGATTTGCGATTCATGAAAACGAAGTATGGCAAAAAAATAATTGCTGAAATAGCAAATTCATTCATCGTATTCCTGCCCGACCGGTTCAATAAAAAGTTCTCCGAACGGGACTACAATGAATTATTGCAAACACAAGTTGATACTCCTTAGTCTGGCTTAACAATCTTAAGGATCCTACCGGTCGACTAGCGCATTGCTCCATATGTTTACAGCAATACTATTTTACGATCGAGCCCCGCAAGGCTAAATATCATGTCATTGCCGATGGACTATCTCGATCTGTATGAATTGAGCAATACCGCTAAGAAAGATACGTGGTATACGAAGATGTCGCCAACGTAACCAACTTTCCCCTTAGGTATCCCCAATAGCGTGTCACCGGTAACTGTTTATTTAAGTATGTACGTCATACCCATCCGGAGCTAGAAACCGAGAGCTGGAAACGTGTGATTCCCAAGAGAGAGCGCACGTCACTACTAGAGAGTGCTCATAACGATGTCACCTCGGGTCATACAGGGGTGTACAAGACCTTTAATCGTTTAGTTGAGAGGTTTTATTGGCCATAAATGCGCTCTGATGTAGGACGATTTGTTAGAGCTTGTAAGGTGTGTGCAGCCAGCAAACCCGAACAAATGCGTTCCGTGGGGTTCATGGTAAGCCGTGTCGCTGGTACGAGGCCATAGGAAGTCGTATCCATGGATCTCATTGAACCCTTACCGCGGTCATCGAGAGGGTTTTCATCTATCTTAGTTGTGTGTGACTATTTTAGAAAAATTTGTATTACGGTTTCGTTGCGCAAGGCCACTGCCGCGTCAGTAGTCAGGGCTTTAGAAGATAACATTATTTTAATTTTCCGAGCGCCATGTGAGATTAGTAGTGTAGATAGCGGGGTTCTTTGACAGTCGATGACCTGTCCATCCGAAGCACCAAAGATTTTGCTGAAGAAGAAGACGTCGGCAATGACCAGAAAGTCTTGTGAAAGTTGTGCTTTGTAATAGTGATACCAACTTTGCTGAAGAAGTACCATCAACAATGACCAAAAGGGTAAAGTTGTGCTTTGACACAGTGGTACCCACAGAACACATACCTTTAGAAGTGAAACCTGCATGTTAAATTTCGGAAACACGATTTTTTGGCGCCACCTGGTGTCGGGGTGGCAAATTACTACGAAACTACCGCCAAAATTTAAAAATGTTACATTCGTCTACACGATATATTTCAATTTAATAACACTAAAAATATAATCAATTATGTTTTTTGAGCACATAATTGATTATGTTTTTAGATAGTACATAAATGAAGAAGTTACTGGTTTTGGTAAAAGAAAACAGATTGGATTTCACAAAATAAAAATAAAAGTAGGCCTACATGGAAAACTATATTTAACAAAATAATTATATACATTATTATTAACAAAATTATCAAATATAAAAATATCACAACAATCGGGTATTAGGGTCTTGTCCAGGTGCAATGTTCCATCAGGTCTCTTCGTTCTTCTTAGGATATTTATTTCAGGCGTCGTAACAGGTCAGTTGTTTGCTCGTCCAGGATTCATGACATTAAAATAGTTAAAAAGTAAATTAGTGTAGTTATATTATCTTACTTCTTGGCGTCAGAACAGCATTGCAATTCATTTTTTTGCAGAAATGGTTAATAAAATGTTTATGAATAAAATGAAAATTTAAACAATGAAGACTGTTCAATATCACAAATGGTTTTCCATGTTTTAAGATATTCTTCATTTTTGGGAAATTTATAGAAATGTTAATTTTTGTAGTCGACATTAGTTTTATCGGAAAAGAAAGAATTTTGACATTCTGGATATTTAAAGAATATTTAATGCGGCCATTTGATGTTTCCATTACTAATAAATACAATTGACGAGTTTATAAGACAGAATATATAATAACTTACCTTCAAACATTAATTACTAGCACTCACAGCACTATTGAGGTTAGTTAATAAAAATGGTGAGACTCATTAAGCGTTGCCGCATATACATCGAAGGATAAAATATACAATGCACATGATTATATGTAATAAACAGTAATATTATAATTTCATGAGTTATTATGACAAATATAAACGATAATGAGTCTAATTATGTTTAAAACATAATTTTAATTGTTAAAATTATTACTTTGTAGTGAAATTTGAAGTTTATTAAAAGCGGTAATCCTCATAATATCTTTGATAAATCTGGCAACATCGAGGGAACCATCTTTACAAAAGCGGCAAATTTGAAATTCCCCTTCGCCCCACTGTGCTGGGGTGGCCCACATACTTTCGTGTTGCCGATATTCGTATCTCGGCTTCACACCCGTGGTGGTACCACCCTTGTTTGCTGTAATTTACGCGGTAAGTTTGGATCATTGGCGGGAAATTTTAAAAAATTGTGGCGGTAAATTTGAATTGGTAATTTAAAGCAGCAACATGGTAGCTTTAAAGTGTACAGTGCTGCCTAATGGATGGTGAATAGTATGTTAAAATGTGATAGTGTATTTGTAAAAACGGCAACATGCGAACTTTGAAGTTCAACAGTGTTGTCAAAGGTTGATTTCTTTAGCCGAAGAAGTCGACAATGACTAAAAGGTAAAAATTATTTTGCTAAAGAAGTCGTCAATGGTTAGAAGAAGAAGAAGAAGAAGGTAAACTTAGCCAAGACAATTCGATATTTTTTCTTGTCTTGATGTCATCATTCATGCGAGACTGCACGTTCTTTGGAACAACGTTGATTTTCACTTGGCCAGCCAAGACAGGCCGAAACTTGCCTTGTTTCATGCGAAGTTGTACAATAATTAAAAACAAAAATTATTTTATATAAATTATAACACAGTATAGATTAATCGGATCTATTTGGGGAAATATATTAAATAAAATACCAAATGATTATAAAAACATATATTTTAATTTTCTATACAATTTTCCTTAACACATTTCGCTATTTTTTTGTACATTAACAATACTCCAGTAACTCAATTCTTTTTCGTGAAAAATACATGAAAATTTAGTTTTTGTAAATTTAGGACAATATTTATTAAACTCAAAATTAATAACATTATTGTAAAATTTCAGGTAACTTGACTTTTGATTTCCTCTAACAAAAATGACATCTGCACTGAATTTTCCAAAAATGTGTGGTAATGCACTTAAGTGGCTATCGCCATTGTAGTATCGAATTCCATGATGATGTTCTTCGCAAAACAGTGCATTTTTCCTTTGAGAAATACTTATATTAAAAAATGGTTTTGGTGGCTTAAAATAAAATGTAGATATATTCTTGCCATCATAGGTAAATGATAATTCTTTGGGCGTAAAATTAGGAAGATCAAAACCTTGGATATCGACAAATAATTGGTTTGTGTGAATAGGCATCAATATTTTTCCTGTATCCTTAATACGCTGTTTGAAATGAATTTGCTTCTGATTTTATAAAACTGCTTCCAATATTCGTTCGACCTCGTCTATCCTTCACCTAAATCTATATCTATCCGCAGCTTCCTGATTCCAGCGTACATCATCTATACAATTTGGTATGCAATAGTAATATATTAGTGGTACAACATCAAAAGTTATTCGTTCCATATTTTGCATCTGTTCTGATTAATTTTTTTTTTATTTTCATTCACCAACGTGAATAATGCACCACCAATCGGAGTAGGGATCGATGATATTCATTTTTATATCAGGCATCCTAAAAAATAAAAAAAATAATAAAAGAAAAAAAAAGTGTTTATACCAGTAGGTTCAACAGGGTTCATGATTTAGTTTTGAATAACTGTAAGTAATTTATTTTCTGTTTATATTGAATAACCCCAAGGCTTAGTATCAGTAAACATATAATTGATGATACGTTTGCCATCATGTGGACAATTTTTGTTTGCTTGATTGTATAAACCTAATGGTTATACGATTTAATGGTATGCTGCTCCTTTTCAATTACTGAATTGTTAAAAAGACATTGCAAATAATCATCGAAGGTTATGTTTTCCAAGGTTACGTGTTTAATACCTTTCGCCTTTTTAGTGATCCCATAACTTATAACATAAAAAAATGATTTATTTCATCTTCCGAAACTTTCTTGTTGGCTTGGGGTATGCTATAAATATTATTTATAGGATACTCAGATGTATCGAACCGATTTAAATCTTCTTTTATGTGTATATGTGCATATATATTATCATCAATAAATGATATATTAACGAATCAGTATCCGTATCTAACAATTTAGCGTTATTATGAGATTTATTTTTGATGTAATTGTAGTGAAAATCATACAATTTTTTTTTTAAACATCCAAAACAGTAAATCCCACACATATTGGCTTATTAAACTTTACATTTAATTTATTAATTTCAATGATTGCCATATTCTCATCAAAAATAATACAACTGTGAAAATTCGGCTGCGAAATGTAATATTTGGCTCCAAACCTCCCTGACCATGTGGTTACAACTTTTATGTCTTTATATTTCCGAACATTTTCCATTGTTTTGCCGAATACGGCATTGTTCATTAATTTGTATTGTTTTTTTTTCAAATTCATTCTTGCCCAATTTTCTTTTTGCCGTATTTAGTTCAATGTATTGCTTCATCCAACATTACTGATTGAATTTAATTATTCTATGAATTTTTGTAATTTTAATGTCGAGTTTTACAGCTTGTTGCAAATTTCTATAATAAATAATATAGTTTTTCTTATCATACAATGTAGTTAGTAATTTTGGGTATTTTTGAATTTGATGTAGGTGGGACCAAATGTTCTGGGCAAAGAGGTAAATCTTTATCGTATTCGTGTAATTCTTTAGGATAATGAAGATCTACCCCTAAAATGTAACCAAATTCATTATTTTCAGGTATATCCATAAATTTTAAAGAATACTCATCAACCCATTCAAAATTTCCAGTTGGTTAATACTGTGACATTGCAAGTCCGTATAAATTATTTATATCAAAATACATAAGATAAGAGATTTCTTCATTTGGATTGAAATCATTTTTCAAATATATTCATTGGTTGCTTTGCCATATCGATTTGAACATTGTGAAATTCCACCTCTGATACCCTTTCAATGAACATAATAATATCAATATCTGTTATTAACTCTAACTCCACATCAGTAATTTTCAGCATAGCATCGAATGTAAGACCCGGAGCTGTATAGTAATGTGCAGGATCCAATTTATAAGTTTCAAGAAAACAATTTCGAAAATTTTAAAAAATATGAGCTAGTAAAATGACAGTTTTTAAATATAATTCTGCGTATTCTTGCAAATGTTTTATTTTAAATGTATTCCATACTAAACAAACATGATTATATTCATCATCACTAATTCCTGAATTGTTAACAGTATTAAAAAAACATTTTTATCAGGTAATCTTTCGTCATGTAACTTCTCCCATCAATCTAAATAGTCATAAGGAAATACCTCCTTTTTTTGTAATAATTTAAATTGTTCATTATTAGTGCAACATTGCTGAGTGATAGTTTTTTTTATTATCATCAAGGTATGATGTATAATTTTGATACTCCATTTGACATAAACCTAAAAGAATCTAAAAACCGAAAACTCACTTTTGTATTTTGTATGTATTTTGTAAATACATACTATCCAACTATCAAACGATAAAACTAGCGGAGCACTTGACAAAGTTTTAGAAATTTTGAATGAACACACTTTGCTCATTCATAACCTTATGAGAACCGTAACGAGTACAAATTTCAATAGTAAAATGAGTACATCAAAGTCGAAATCAAACCTTAAAATAAATATTCCCTCAAGTTCCAATATTACAACTGGTTCGGGAGATACTCCTCGTATAAGTACACCATTAATTGATTTCACCGACTCTCACTCGCCACGTAATTTTCCGCATAAATCGTTGTTAGCGAAAAATTCTAACTCCGATGGAATCAGCGAAGGTAACAAACAAATATCTGTTACTTCTGAATCCGAAGTTGTCGCTAAAAAACGCAAACCTATCGGAACATCGAATAGTCAGAATACCGCCATCGCTCAAGTCGCAAAGTCGCAAACTCAACGGAAGCCTATCATCGTTGGCAACTCTACAGCTAATAATTCTCCTCTCTTGTGCTCGGCAGAAAGAAGACAGTGGTTGTATGTTGGAAGAGTGAAGCCGGGTATTACAGATGCTGATATTATTCAGTATTTGATTGATGTGCTCAACATTGATAATGCTAAATGCTTTCCACTAACAAGTAACGAGGATACCTGTTCTTTCAAAGTTGGCGTTAGAGAATCTCTAATTCAAAGTCTGCTAGATCCCAACTTATGGCCTATTGGGATTGCGGTAAAGGAGTTTTTTCCTCGTGGCCCAAACTACAAGCGGCGTATGACTCCTCCGACAAGTTAGTTAAGTCGTGTATAACAAAACATTTAGGGGGTCTCTCGTTATACTACCAAAATGTGAGGGGCCTGCGGACAAAACTTATAGATTTCTACACCTCCTGTTTATCCGAGGATTACCACATTTTGGCTCTAACTGAAACGTGGCTACATTCTTCAATCATGGATAATGAGATTATCGATTGCCGATACGCTGTGTACCGCACAGACCGTTCAGCTACGACAAGTACAAAAACTAGGGGAGGTGGCGTGCTTCTTGCAATTAGGAAGAATCTGCAATCAACCAGAATACCGACTGATGACACCTTGGAAATGATAAGCGTGAAAATAATTAGTGGATCTATAAAACTGATATTATGCTGTTGCTACATTTCGCCTAATTCTCCTCTAAGTGTTTATACGGACCATTGCAATATGCTTGAAAAACTAGTATTAGATTATTCTGATTATAAAATTATTGTTATCGGAGACTTCAATTTGCCAAATATTAATTGGGTCGAAGATCATGATAACTATGGCCTTACTCCAACGAATATTTGCTCTCCGATAGAAGTATTATTTTGTGATAGTTTGGGTTCTATCGGTTTAAATCAATTTAATTCAAATCGGAATGAATATGGTGTGTCACTGGATCTATGTTTCTCAAATTATGAATCCTTACCAGTGGTCACATGTCCACCAATTATTGCACCTGACAGATATCATCCCTCATTAAATGCTTGTTTTAGTTCAGAAAGCTGCGACTCTATAGTGGATACTATTCATTATAAGCCTGATTTTAAGCGTGCTAATTACGATCAGATTAATAATTTCCTGGCATGTGTTGACTGGTCTTATTTTAATAGTTGTTCGGATGTTAATACCGCCAATCAGATATTATATGATATCCTCTATTTTGCTTTAGATTTATATGTGCCGAAAAAACGTGTCAATTATAATTCTTACCCGGTTTGGTTTTCCAAAAAACTCATTCGTATGATTAAATCTAAAAAGGAAGCTCATAAAAAGTGGAAACTAAGCTCTAGTGATTCTAATTATAAGGTATTTGCTGATATCAGAACACAATGTAAGTCGGAAACTATGTTATGTTATAGAAGGTACTTAGATAATATTGAACAGTCAATTCCACATAATATTAAGTCTTTCTGGTCTTTTGTTCATCAGAAAAATAAGTCGTCTGGAGTACCAATGTTTATGACATATGATGATACCAGTGCTACGTCAGGTGAAGAAATCTCAAACTTATTTGCCAAGTATTTTTCTTCAGTTTATAAACCAGCTACTGAACGTACATCAACTTTCACGTCTGATATATCAGTTAACTTAAACAATATTGACATAACTCCTGAACAAGTACTACATGAACTCTCTCAATTAAAGATCACTGGTGGCCCAGGCCCTGACAATATACACCCAATATTTCTTCGTAACTGTAGTTGCACGCTATACTATCCGTTGTATAAACTTTTTTCATTGTCATTAAGTTCTGGTGTCTTTCCTGATGCATGGAAGTCGGCATATGTAACACCAATTCATAAGTCTGGTTCTAAAACTAACACTAGAAACTATAGACCTATTTCCATCCTCTCGGTCATACCGAAACTTTTTGAAAAATTATTATACAAACGATTATTTGGAGTGTTCCGTAACATAATTACTGAAAATCAACATGGGTTTTACGCAAGTCGTTCCACACAAACGAACCTGTTGATCTTCACTAATTACATAGTTCGCGCCTTTGAAAGTGGATCTGAAGTTCATTCAATTTATACCGATTTTAGCAAAGCATTCGATTGTGTAAACCATTCGATATTGATACAAAAACTGAGTGCCTACGGTATAGGTGATCCTTTGCTAAAATGGTTTAAATCGTATTTAACAGATAGAGTTCAATCTGTTAAAATAAATGATTATGTCTCAAGCTCATTCCATGTAACTTCTGGGGTTCCTCAGGGGTCTCATTTGGGACCCCTGTTATTTTCTATATTTATTAACGATATATCAGACAAACTCACCTGTCCGCACTTATTATTCGCAGATGATTTAAAAATATTCGTAAACGTTAGAGGCTTAGCTGATTGTATTACCGTTCAAAGTAATTTAACCTTAATTAATACATGGTGTTTATCCAATGATATGGAACTGAACATAAACAAGTGCAAATTCATGCCATTTTCGCGATGTCTAGACCCGATCAATTTCATTTATACTCTGAATAGTATTCCCCTATGCAAAGTACAGATGATACGAGACTTGGGTGTGTTACTAGATTCTAAGCTATCCTATAATCTACATATCGATCATATAATCAACAAGGCCAATAAAATGCTTGGGTTCATAAAGCGGAGCACAACCGATTTTAAGGACGTCCGCGCGCTGGTAATTCTATACAATACCCTGGTCAGATCACATCTTGAATATTGCTGCCTTATATGGTCACCTGTATATAGGACTCATGTAGCTAGAATAGAGTCGGTGCAGAACAAATTTGCTAAAGTATTGTCGTACAAATTACATTTCCAAGGAATCTATTTGACACCCGAACAATCATGTACTTATGTAGATCTCAAATCACTGGATATTCGTAGAAAACAAATGGATCTCTCATTTTTATTTAAGGTGCTAAACGGAATCATCAATTCAGAGCAATTGCTAAGCCTTATTAACATTAATGTACCTTCTAGAGCATTACGATCGGCAAATTTTTTGTACACGAACCGTCATAGAACTACGTATGGCATGCATAGCTCCATTTCACGTATTGTTAAAAACGTAAACAATACAGCACTGTCGATAGATTTTGTCGGAGTTTCTTACTTCCAATTTAAAGCGCAGTCTAGAAACGCGCTGTAACATGTACGTGCATGCGTTCATTCTTATAAAATTTTAGTTTATATTTTTATTTGCACATGTGTATATATGCATGCACATGTAAAGAGTTTTGTATTTTTGTAATGTTTCAATGTTTTATATTTATAGCCTATAATGTATTTGTATATATATATATATATATATATATATATATATTCATGTAGTTTACCATGTAAATGCAGTAGCGTTAAATAAATAAATAAATAAAATATAACGTTCTTTATTTAGGGCTAATCATTTCATAGCACCCTCAATCATACATAAAGCTTTAATTATGAAGTGACTATCATATCCGGTTAAGTTGTGAAAAAATACTGGTATAACATGTGGATCTTTTAAATTTAAGTTATAAGCAGTATGTGCAACACATCTATATTCACCAGTAAAATGATTGTGACCTCGTACTTTTATTTCATTTTGGGAAATACGTTTCTCGCATATATGGCATATGCTTGAATTTTGAAACTGAATTTGCTGTTCTAATGTTAATTTTTTCATTTTAATTCGATTCGCTGATATATCATTTAATTTAGCTGCTATTTCTCCTAACTGTTTTACAAACCATGTATCGCAACCGTTCCCTGTATATAATTTATAATCAGATAGAGAGTCATCATAACAACATTTTAGGTAATATGCAATACTAAATGGTATATGTTTTTGATATTTCTCCGTTTTTTTCATTTTGTTTTTACCATCATATTTTTGTAAAATACTCTCTAAATCTGCATAAATAACAAAAGGAACTTTTTCCTTGTGTTTAAATTTTTTTAATTTAAACAACGGTTACATAAATATTTTTTTATTTCTTACATTGCCTAATTGTTTGCTTAGTAATCGCGATAAATTTGTAATTAAACAAAAATGATAAGCATGTCTTTTTAATATAATATTATCATTGCCACTTTCACTTTCGCTATCATTAACATTGTCATCATTCTCTTGTATCATTAATAAATTTACACAAGGGATAAAACTAAATTTACTTAAAGACACCGGTAAAATTTCATTTTTAGAAAATGTATATTAATTGATATATTATTAAGCGTTTCAAATTTTGGAATGTCCTTTAATTTTATGGGAAAATCAATATTATTATACTTAAGAATATTACTAAAATGTGGATATGATGAAATTCGTTTTGGATTTTTATATTTTGGATTTTCTTGATGTAGAAATGCTACAATTGTCCACAAAAAAACGTTTAAAACTGCCTTCTTTTTAAGAATAAATATAGGTAATTTAACAGACAATCCGTAATTTATAGGGGAATAATTATTGATATTAATTTTGAGTGATGAAATTTCAAAAAGGGCCCAACCTGAATCTTTTTCCTGAAATTCTTCTAATTTATGGAGTATTTTATCGATTACATTTTCTTGATACCATTCTTTTTCCATTAGTGTTGTGATCAATAATATTATTTCTTGTATTAAAGTGTTTAATTTCAGTTTCACCGTTACTAGGTTTTACGAAATTTCCATAAAAAATAACATTTACTTTTAAGATTGACTTCCGTAAATCATTCTTTATTTTGATTGAAAAACTTCTGAAGGATTTATTAAGAAAATCCTTAGGATCTTTAACACTTAAATTAGTTATTCTAAACACCCGTTCTTATTCTCTTTTGAAAACATGACTCAGTATCCTCCCATATTAAACGTCTTTAAACACTCTTGTTATTATTAAAATTACATCTATGTTTATGCTTAAATGTTTGTTTATAATATTTTAACAATGCTAGATTTGCCTCTAAATGAGAATAGTTTTTAATATTTTTATCTTTATATTTAAAAAAATCTTCTAGTTAAATTTATGTTTTTTTTTTTTAAATAACTATCCATTTAATAAATTCGCTTTCAGTTTTTAATAGCCCTTTCAACTGCTCCAATTTTTTTCAAAATATTACTAGACAATTTAATTATGGAATTCATCATAAACAGAAAATACATGTTACTTACAGTTCTTCATTTCATGGAAAGTGCTCTGTTTGCAATAATGCTGGTGGAAGTGCTAAAACACAAACTTTTGTCTATCCTTTATATACTCGCCAAAGATAAAAAATCTTTGAATTTTCAATACAATGTAACTCCAGTTTTATTAATAATCTATTTACGTGGAAATTAAAAAGACGCATTTTTAATATTCATTTATAAATCCATAGTTGATAATAAAAATATACTTTGCTAAAAAATGCCTACTTCTCTTCTCTTTGCCAGCGTTTTTATAAGCATATGATACATATAGGCTTTCCTCAAAACAATTTGGTGAAATAATTGTTATTGCATTTGATATACGAATTTCTCTGGAAAAGATGATATTACTAACCACAAGTAATTAATATTCGTACTGATTTCGAGTATATATACAAGACCATGCAGTGTTCAAAATTATATTCTGTACAATGGCAAACATCCCATGTCCAAGGATCCATCCGAGATCACATCAAGAATGGTGTTTTTATTATGCAAGCAGCTCTTCCGGTAAGTTTTTAAGATTATTATTACCTATTCTTAATTAAATAATATATTTGTTTTGTTTAGATTCGGAGTTAAAAACATTGCAGAGAGGAAGAGTAACCAGATGATGGTTTCTCTTAGTTATACGCCGCGGGCAGAAACCATAAGAGGAAAACTGGGGAATTTACCCCTCACGTGCACCAAAGTTGCGGTGGAAACTGAGGAGGAACTTCAAGTCTTGGAGTACTTCACCTGCAGGTTTGCTTTTGATGCAGAGGACGAAGAATTGGCCATAGCCAAGGCAATGTCTGCAGAGCAAGTTCTAGCAATCTGACTGCCTGAAGCAACATCTTCCTCTGCAGCTAAGGTAGTACAATCACCATCGTCAGCATCCACGTTATCCGCAGCAAATCGAAGTAATGGATGATGATGCCATAAATTTTGACTCGCAAAAATTTTCAATAGTAGAATTATCAAAAAATATAAATGGAATATTGCATAAAAATAAAAATATTTGTTTTCTTCTCTGTATACTTTATTCCTTATTTAATTAAAAAGCCCTCTTTATCTAATATTAAAAATTAATTAAAATAAACTGTCTTTTACATACCTTACTTGTTATTTTAAGAAAATGATTAAATAAGTAACATATTTCATTTTAAAATATTTATTCAAAAAACATAAAAAATAATACATTTAATAAATAATTAGCTTTATTTTACACCATGCTTGATTCCAGCATGTTCCGCGATTCTTTGAAAAGAACATGGTTAACAGCGGGTTTTGTTAATATCAGTTTCTCCTCCACATTCTATGCATTTAAATCTTATGGGAACAGGCATTGTGGCATTGCTGCTGCTGTTGTTGTTGTTGTTGTTGTTGCCGCTCTCTTACCTTAGAATTTCAAAGTGCTTTCGTAATATAGTTACTGTGGCGTTGTAAAAATTCCGATGAAATGTTTTGGTGTTTTATAATATAATCCCAGTCCACTTTATCTTTATCAATTCTTGAATAAAGTCTTTTGATATTTCGAAATTCGACACCAATCCACATATTGTTTAAATTCACGAATAAAATATTCAGATAGACATTGGTATTTTGAAATTTCACCCCATTTAACTCGATTGGGGAACATTCTGATAAAGTCTTCACTTAGTCTTTGAAATTCACAAATTTCCTCCCAGTTCACATAATTTTGATATTTTATAATAAATGCTTCAGGTAGTCCAGGAAATTGGCTAATTTCGAACCAATCGGTTACTTTTAGTGATGATTTTGTCGAACGTAAAAGTAAACAGACATTGGACGAGTAATAATAACAAACGTGTGTACTATTGCTGACATCGGCAATACCTCGTTCCCATGAACCGAACATACGTAAGGACGTTCGGTTCCATCGACCCAATTCATTAGTAAGTAAGAACATTGTAAAGTAGTGTTAATATAATAGATAATATAGACATTTAAGAGTATGTAGATATGTAACGCTGCAGGCCAATATAAGTATTAAGTAAGTGTCAGTGTCTACTCCGTCATCCACTATATTACCACCTGACTATCCTGCGTTATCGCATGGCGATCCTGCCAGTGCCAGCAGAGCGTGGAAAAGGATTCGAAGGGAGATTACGAGGAGCATGGAGCAGGTCTAAAGAGGCAACGCAGCAGAAGGAGCAAGCGGACTTAATGATGACATGGTTGCAGAAGGGGATTTAGCACATCTACTAGAAGAAATCCGTGTGTTCTACAGGAATTTAGGACACGACTCGAAGAACTTCGAAATTAGAAACATTAAAAAGTGAATTTATTAAATTACGTGAAATCTCCAATCAGCGAGCGCATGGTCCAAAAGAACTCAGTGAATTAAAAGACATTGTTAGATGTATTCATAAATTAATAAACGATAGCCAAATAATATTAGAGGAAAGGATAGTAATAATTAATTCAAAGGGCGTAGGTAATAGTATCAAAATGGACGAAAAATTCGATTTAAAAACAGCAGCGAGTTTTTTACCCGTTATGAACGGCACGGAAGCGGTAACAAAACAACTCATCCGAGCCATTGAATTGTACGATACTTTACCGGCAGTAGACGATACAAAATTATTAACAAGCTATGTTTTAAAAACGCGGTTATCCGAAAATGCGGTAATTCGTTCGAATCCAAGTTATAATGCAAATACAGAACTAATTAACGATTTAAGAATACATTTCACAAGTAAAAAGTCAGCACCAACATTGTCGGCGCACTTAAACGCGGCCAGACAAAACAATAAAAACATTGAGCAATTTGGTGGACACATCGAAGAGTTGATGGTGAACCTAACGATTTTGCAAGCGGAAGGAAATGAGGACGCAGCAAATATATTGCGCGTAGCAAACGAAAGAATTGCAATTAACTCATTTGCTAACGGACTTAAATGCGGACTTGCGGACAATAATTAAATCGCGGAATTATACCGAATTGAATCAGGCTATTCGGAAAGCCATAGATGAAGAGATGTCTAGACAAGATCATCAGGTATTCCATATGCAGGGGAATGCAAAACCAAAACAGGGAAATTTCAGTAGAGGAAATTTTAGGCAATTTAATTCAGACAGAGGCAACAAGAGTAGTAGTTATGGTAGTTGGGGGAAAATAATCCTAGAGGCACATACTACAATAACGGTAACTATAGGGGTAATTTTCGGAATAATAGATATATTAATCAGAACAATAGGGTTAGTAACAACCAACGTAACGATAATCGAGGATTTCACATGAGACAAGAGAGCTCACCCTCACAACGAAAGTACAAAGAAACCTTAACATTTTTTTGAGGTTAAAGGGGAACAAACTATCTTTAATTTAAATAGATTAAACGTGGTACGGATGATATATAGAGATAAAGAGTTAACATTTCTAATAGATACAGGGGCGTCTGTGAGTGTTATTTTTGACAATTGTTTAGCGGAAAATGAAATTATTAATGTAGAAAATAAAAGTAGGATTAAGAGAATTTCGGAATATACGACATCCCAGGGTTCAACAAAAATTTCACTAGAAATAAAGGAACACAACGTGTATCATGAATTTTTATTGATTAAATGTTTCGAGAACAATATCAACGGAGTAATAGGATCTGATTTTTTTGGGAAATTTAACGCAGTAATTGACTATGACAAATTCAGTTTGTCATTATGGATTAATAGACAGCAAGTAATCATACCAATGCAGTCAAATTACGATCAGTACATTACAATACCAGCAAGATGCGAAGTAATAAAATATGTTACAACAGAAATAAATGAAGAGGCTGTAATATTGCCAAATCAAATATCGGAAGGTATTCTTGTGGCCGGAGCAATTGTTCGTCCACATAATAAGACGATACCGATCAAAAATTTTTACATACGAGAAGAGGAGGTTAGACTGAAAAATTTTAAACCGAGAATAGAAAAACTGGAAAATTATGATATTGCAAGTTTTAAACCTGAACAACAATCTGTTGAAAGAGTTGATAAACTAATTGAGTCATTTAAAACTGACCATCTCAATAAAGACGAGACATTTTCATTACAACGCGTATGCACAAAATATGCAGACGTATTCCAACTAACCGTGACTAATATTTATAAACAGAACATCAACCTTGCAAAACCAGCAACACCGGTGTATGTAAAGCCATACCGATTACCACAAGCACAGAAACACGAAATTCATGAACAAGTAGAAAATATGTTAAACAATGACATAATTGAGGAAACAAAATCAAAATGGTCATCACCATTGTTGATAGTGCTGAAGAAAGTGGATAATAATGAAAACAAAAAATGGAGAGTAGTAATTGAGTATAGAGTCTTGAATAAGCAAATAGAGGATGATAAATTCCCTTTACCGAATATCTCTGAAATACTAGATTCATTATCAGGTGCAATGTACTTTTCGCATCTAGACTTATCACAAGGATATTATCAAATGGAGCTGGAACCATCCAGTCGGGAATTTACTGCTTTCATAACAGATCGAGGACAATATCAGATGAAAAGACTTCCAATGGGATTAAAAATCAGTCCAAGCGCATTCTCACTTGCAATGACCATCGCAATTGCGAATTATAAAAAATGCTTCGTTTATTTAGACGACTTAATAGTTTTTGGTAATAATCTAATAACTCATAATAAAAATCTTACTAAAGTATTACAACGATTAAGAGAGGTGAACTTAAAATTAAATCGAAACAAATGTAAATTTATGCATAAAGAAATCTTGTATTTAGGCCATATCATTTCAACTAACGGTGTTTTACCGGATCCAGCAAAAATTGAGGCAATCCCAAAGTATCCAGAACTAAAATACGCAAACGAAACAAAACGATTTGTAACTTTCGTTAATTATTATCGAAAGTACATTAATCATTTTGCACATATAGCCTCACCATTAAATCAGTTATCGAAGAACAGCGTAGATTTTAATTGGTCTAAGGTGTTGTGTAATCCCCAAATTAGCACATTTATTATATTTAGTCAGAAGTCATTAACATTGGATTGGGCAACCTCATAGTCCGCATAATTGCACGCTTATTTTATTTCGTCACAAGTCATTGGCACATGTTGTGAAATACAACGATGGTATTATTTTGTTAATCTCAGCATGGCCTTATTAACGTAGCATTTAGTAAATTGTAAACTTGCACTTCCTATCTCTCTGGTAATTGGCTACACCGAAAAGAGGTAGGAAGTGCAGGGTATGAAATGATTGTAAAATTATTGGTAACGGCAGTCTTAATCAGGTGTTCGACGAAAATAAAGCTTCATCCAATTTTAATTATTACGAGTGGGTTTTATTCCAACCATAGAACCCCAACAAAGGAGTGCGAGCAGGCATTTAAAAGGCATTAACTTCTCCACCTATTTTACAGTATCCAGATTTTTCGGAGAATAATGAATTTATTTTAAAAACGGATGCATCGGGTTATGCAGTTGGGGCAGTACTTTCGAACGGTAACGACAAACCAGTTGCTTACGCAAGCCGTTCTTTAAACAAGGCAGAAAAAAATTACTGCAATATCGAAAAAGAATTGTTAGCAATTGTATGGGCTGTGTATTTTCGACCTTATTTGTTTGCACGTAAATTTATAATTTTCACAGATCACCGACAACTAATTTATCTTTTCGGGATGACAAACCCATCAAGCAGGTTAACAAAATTTCGGTTAGTGCTTGAGGAATAATAATAAAATACCCGAGAGGCAAAGAAAACATTACGGTGGATGCATTATCACGGATAGAAATTTTGAAAGACGAATTAAATTTCACTTTTCCAATTGTACAATGAACGCAACAGGAAATCCAAAAGAACCAGAACGTGTTTGCCACCAGGAACTGGTCGGAAAGGACACGACATCACAAAATTGGCGCAGTCGACGGTAGGATTTCCTTTGAAATTATCGTTTGCGGAAGAATCACCATCCATTAACGTGAAAACCACAAAAAAAGCCTCCGGAAAACCTCATCGAGTATCACCAGGGATTCATCGAGAATAGCACCCCTACACGCCAGGAAATAAGGGCACGCCACCAACATCCAGCAGTGCATTATCAACCAAGGAAGTATCGCATATGCCAAAAGCAAGTGAACTAAGTCCAAAGTGCGTCGAAGTAGAAATAATAAGTGAAAGCAAAACACAAGGAAGCCGCCCACGCCAGAGAATAGAAATATTTATTTAGTCGAATAATCTTTTGATACATAAGGAATATATTTTTCACTAGATTTTTTTTATTATTATTATTTTCTTACAAAAAAAATGCCAATTGACGACATGTCTATGCTACACCTTGCATTTTCTACATTGACTGATACATATTTTGAATTTTCAAAAACATCAAAATATAATAACTTGGATGATTTCGTTACTAAATGCGACTGTGCATTTAACATAGTCACCGAGGAACAAAAACCTACGTTACTTGAGCTAGTTAGGGGCAAGTTGTTAGGCGAAACGAGTCGTCGCACCCGTTGCAGAGTAATTAATACGTGGGGTGACTTAAAATTTCTAAAAGACAACTTTTCACATAAAACAAATTTTGGCAATGTATTACAAAGCCTAAATAACTGTAAACATCAACCAAACGAAATAATTAATGATTTTGTTTTAAGAGTTGAACTTTGCCGTTCCAATTTCATAAAAACGATCAATCCTAATTTATCTGCTACTGCTCGCGAAGCACAAATTGAATTAATCAATTCACAAGTACTCTATGTATTTCTGTCCGGATTGAAAAATCCCCTGTGCTATATCGTTAGAGCTATGAAACCAGAATCCCTAGAGGAGGCCATCTCATTTGCAACAAACGAGGATCAATTTAATCCACAACCCCTTCCCACAACCCCAACTCCGGCCAGCCAACCTGTAAATTCAACAATAATTTGTAATTACTGCAAAAAAGTAGGTCACAGGATAAATGAATGCCGAAAAAGACAAAACCAACACTTTCGACAACCCAATTTTAATGGTCAAACGCGATTCCAGAATAGATCAAACTATGCACATAATAAAAATCATTTTAAAATAACCACAACGAAGCACGTATTAATAAAAAAATCGAATTGCTACACAACGTTACCTCTACTAATACGGAAAAACTTCACCATTTGCAAATGAAATATGAAATTGAGGATCATGTCACACTTTTAACGTTGATGATCAGCGAACTCAACCAACAGTATTCCACCCTCATAAACGCTATTCTGTTTGCAAAATCTAATATTCTCCACCCGTTTATAATAAGCCCCGAACGTTTCGTAACGGAACTTTCATCTTGCTTGCAGCACCTGCCAATCTCTACATCCTTTGCTCTTCCATTAATCAGAGAAAACGCCGTTCATGTATTACAAATAACCTCATTAACAGTCTTTTGTAAGGACAATAGAATCATTTTTATCTTTTCAAATCCATTAATTTCTCAAACTCCCTATAAACTCTACAAAATTTCACCCTTACCCACAACAAATGGTAATAAAACTTCCATATTTATTCAACCAACCTCCAATTATATAACCATATCATTAAATAAATTAACATACACCACATTAAATGATTTAGATAATTGTCATAAACTACCTGCAAAATACATTTGCCATCAAAACCAACCCCTTAACCCTCCGTCGGGCGCAGCGAGCCTGAGAGGCCAGCAAAACATATTTTTTCACCTCCCACTTCTCAAAGGAGTCCTGGCGCCCGCCCCTCTGTTTACTCGCCTAATTTTAGGGACCACACACTGCGCCCGCCTCAGTCAGTCACTATCTTCACCAGTGCTCACGTAGGACAAACCAGGCTTCACAGGCCGCCTGCGCCCGATTGCGTCATAAGTTTGAAGGTGAGTTTTTTCAAGATATTTATATTTTAAATTGTTCATTATACTCAAATATGTCTGTTCAGTGTGTAGATATACTGTATCTTGAGAAATAAGTTCTGTACTGGACCCTGGCTTATCAAGCAGAGTGCGCATGATTGCGTTCTAATTTTTTTTTTTAGCCATATTATATAAAGTTTTTCTGCCGAAATGGCTAAAAAAATATGATATCTCTCGACCAAGTCATGTTGATGATGTTATGAGGCTTCTCCTCGATAATGCTTCGGAGGATCCTGTTTTAGTGGAAGATTTGGGACATGAGAGTGATATAGACTCTCAGGATGAGGTAGAGGAGCGGGAGGAGGACTCCGCAACTGAACAGGAAGATGAGGGGGTATCTGAAGAAAATGAAGGGGCTGGGGAGTTTTTTCTTGGAAAAGATAAAACAACAAAGTGGGCTGAGAACCCACCTTCGGCTTTTCGTAGGGCAAGGAGTCACAACATCGTTACTACACACCTTCCTTGTGTAAAAGGTGAAAAAGCTACCACCATATTACAGTGTTGGGAATCCATTTTCGATTCAGAAATGTTGGAATTGATTGTAAAGTACACCAATCAGAATATAAACTCAATCAAAGACAAATTTTCAAGAGAAAGAGATGCCAAGGAAACCGATCTAATCGAGGTAAAGGCTTTTATTGGTTTGTTATATTTGGCAGGAGCGTACCGGGGAAATCGTCAGAGTTAAGAAGAGCTCTGGGGAAGTGAAGGAGATGGCATTGAGAAATTCAGCCTTGTAATGAACATTAAGCGTTTCAAGTTCATCATACGCTGTCTTCGTTTTGATCTAACGACCAGAGCTCAACGGAAAGAATTTGATCGGCTTGCCCCAATTCGTGAACTTTTTGAACGGTTTGTTCAGAACTGTCAAAAGAATTATATCCTCGAAGAAAATGTTACAATTGACGAGATGCTGCCAGGATTCCGTGGAAGGTGTGCATTCAGACAGTATATACCGTCGAAACCCAACAAATATGGAATCAAGACGTTTGCCCTAACTGATGCTCGTACTATATACATCTACAATATGGAAATCTACGCAGAACGTCAGCCAGAAGGACCATTTTTTATTAGCAACAAGCCCAGTGACGTGGTGAAGAGAATGGCGAAGCCACTTTATGGGACAGGGCGGAACATAACAGCTGACAACTGGTTCACTGATATAGAACTTGTAAATTATTTGAAAACAAAGAAAATGTCATACGTTGGTACCATAACAAAAAAATAAAAGGCACTTACCATCCAACTTCGTCAATGTGAAAGGGAGAGATCAGTACAGCAGCTTGTTTGGTTTCAGCGATGGAAAAACTTTGGTTTCCTATATACCAAAAAAGTCTAAAAATGTGATCCTTGTTTCCTCGCTCCACGACGATAATGCAATTGATCATAAGGAGAGCAGAAAAAGCCTGATGTTATTACTTTTTACAATACTACCAAAGCTGGAGTGGACACAGCTGATCAGACGTGTAGTACTTTTAGTGTAAGCCGTAACACCAGGCGCTGGCCTATGGTCATGTTTTTTGCTTGCCTGAACGTTGCTGGTGTTAATTCTCAAGTGATTTCAATTGGTAATCAGTTGGAACCACTAAAACGAAGAATATTACTTAAAACTTTGTCTCATCAACTTGTGATTGGGCAACTAGCCCGGCGAAGTCTGAACATAAGTGGAATGCCGTTTCAGCTGCAAACCAGCTTGAAAAGGTTTTTGCCCCAAGAGGAATGCCCGACATCGCCTACAGTACCTCCCAAAAGACGAAAGTGTGGAATGTGCATGTTTGAAAGTGGGTTTCGGAGGATGACAAATTACGAATGTTTAGGTTGCCATGAAGCCATATGTTTAACCCACGTAAACGCGCTATGCCAAACTTGTTTTTCGGCCACTGATTTGGGAGAATAACATTTATAAAACTTAACTTTTTAATAAAAAAAATTCTTTTATGTTTAATTTGGAATGTTTATTTAACTTTTAATAAAAAAAATTATTTTGTGTTTAATTTGGAATAATTATTTGGTATAATTCTTCCCATAGACCCTAGTGAAGACTACCTGACAAGTATTTTGTATTAGAATTGATGTAGTGGAAGATGGGTTCTAAAATATATGGGTGGCCTCTATGGCCGGGTGCGCTCGATTTCAGTTGGTCAACAGGTGCGCCCGACGGAGGGTTAAGCAGAATTTACTACAACCAAATTGCGAATCAGGCATTCTATTATACTCTAACGTTTCACAGATATGCGACACTGGAATCATTAAATTGCCCACACAATATTGGAGCAAACTCGAGCAGAAAAATTCTTGGATCTTTATAGTCTCTAGAGAACAAACGGCTACCCTAACTTGTAAAAATTTCCCAGCAATTGATATTCCAATAAGGAACACTGGTATCCTCACACTTGCTCATAACTGCAAAGTATACACAGGTACTAACACCTTAAGCGCTTCCAGCAATACATACGAGAGCATGATGTCTTTCGTGGTACCCCCATTTAATTTATTAAGCAAACCTTGCTGCGATAAAGTAAGTAAACTTAATATCAGCCAATTTATTACTATTCCCATAACGCACATAGATTCCTCAAATCTAGTTGCAGCTAGCCATAAGTTAGATGACATAGTGGAACTATCGCTATAGAGATAACGACCTATAGTTAGTTTTATTGCAATTACATTTTATCAATTAAATAATTCCTTATGTATTAATGGGTTTCGGCTTGTATGTCATTTTTTTTAAATATGTATTATTTTCGCTTATGCTTTCAGATAACTATCTTTACAAAAAAAAAAACTTAATTTCATTCCGATTTTTTTTCTGTAAGGGGAGGAGTGTAATATACCCCTTATATACACTTATTCCTATTAACAACAATATGTTGCGTACGTACGTTATTGTTACATATTGTATACATTATCTTAGTCTTAAGCTTTCTCCTGTTTTACGCACCTATTTGCGTCATGTAATCATAATTACCCTAGCAAGTACATTTGAAAGCACACATAACCTTGAAGATAACAAATAGTTCTGCATTCTATCTAGAACCTTGTATTAATGATTTCCAATTTCACTTTTCCAATTGTACATAATTCAGCTTTGTCCTTCAAGTTATGCGTGTTTAATATATTTGTAATGTGCGTACGTCAGGAAAAGAGAAAGGGTCTTAGTATTTAATAGGACTAATCCCATTTTCTCACCCACTACCTTTTCTCACACGTTATTACGCGGAACGTTGACACCATCAGTGCGCGTTGCCACAACCTTCGGAACAACCAAACAAGACGTACCACACGCGAACCTAGGCGTAAACTATCTTTGTTAAAATAAGTTACGATAACCGTAAATAAAGGATATAAAGTGACATCATCGTTTTTCTGGATAGACCACCGTGAACGCAACAGGAAATCCAAAAGAACCAGAACGTGTTTGCCACCAGGAACTGGTCGGAAAGGACACGCACATCACATAAGCACTTAGTTCCAAATCGAGAACCGATGACTTTAACGACAACTGCAAGAGCAGCTTTACAAAAAGTATATATACAATGTGGAAACTTTAACTGGAATAAAATTCATAACTTCGATATAGGCGATTTCTGCAAAAAATCCCGAAACACGCTAAGTATTGTTTTTTCTAGCCCTCATTTCTATGTATATGCTGCTTGTTTATCTGTTCCCGGAAGAGCCCAGCCACCTCCGACTTTTTTTTTCAAATGGAAAGGTATGTCAAGTGACACCTCGTTTGAAAGGTCTCTTCGCAAGTAATACAACACACTATTTATTTCTTGAATATTTACAAATCCCACGTGATAAAAAAAAGAAAACCACTTTTATAACTTGAATATATATATACTAATATTCCCCTAGATTTAGTAATAGATATCCTCACCCTTAAATGGGATCAGATTGAGCCTCACACTACCTTAGATAAACCGACTTTCTTGCATGTTATTAAATTCATTTTCGATCACAGCTATTTCTCCTTCAGAGACAAACATTTTTTACAAATTTATGGCACTCCTATGGGGTCTCCCCTCAGTCCGATCATTGCTAATATAGTGATGGATCACCTTTTAGACCAAGTCATCCCTCGTTTACCATTTGAGTTCCCCTTCATTAAGAAGTATGTGGACGATATAATTTGTGCAGTTCCCTCAGACATGATCAACCTCACCCTAGATACTTTTAATAACTTCAACTCACACTTACAATTCACCGTAGAACTTGAAACAAACAACAGTGTACCCTTCCTTGATACTTTGATAATAAGGACTGATGACAATCACATCATGCTGGATTGGTACCAGAAACCGACATCATCTGGTCGTTTCATCAATTATTTCTCCAACCACCCTATCACACAAAAAATTAATATCTTAAAATCCACGAGAAATCGTGTTGCTCGTATTTGTCATCAGCCCTTACTGCCAAAAAATCTCAATATTCTCTACAACCTTTTTTGCAATAATGGTTATCCCTCAAATTTAGTTAAGAAAATCCTATACAATATTTCACCAACGTCCGTCCACCCCTGCTCCTGTGGAGGAGATCTCAAATGTTAAATATAGAAAATTACCTCACATTCCCGAATTAACGGTTAAATTAGTCAATACACTGAGGAGAGACGACCTTAGGATTGCCAAATATAATACAAAAACAGTCAATCAATTATTTTCAAAATTAAAATGAAAAGTCCCTTTATCTCAGGTTAGTGGTGTGGTTTATCGCATCCCCTGTAGATATTGTAACCTAACCTATGTGGGTCAGACGGGCCGGGCCAGTGGTTGCAATCACGCTTAACACAACACAAAAGCGATATCAAACATAATAAGAAATCTTGCGCATTATCCATCCATGCAAATTCATTACTACACAATGTCGATCTAGAGAACGTCGAAATCCTAGAAAAAGAACCCTTTTATAAAACCAGGACCTTCCTGGAAATGGTATGCATTGCGAAAACACACAATACCATGAACTTTAAAACGGATATCGACGGTCTCAGTTCTGTGTACGCCTACCTGTTAAGCGAAGATTTCACACGTGATTCCAACCACCCTCGTCTGCCCCCCATAGTGCCTTAGTCAACCCTTCTCAATTTCAATCAGTTCATTACAAGTATTGTTAAGCATTAACAAATCACACAGTTTCATCATTCATTTAATAAAAAATCCTTAGCCCTCAGCTAGTGAATAAAATTTGCCACTCTTTAATTTAATGCTCTGTGATTCGTTAATGTATATTTCCACATTAAACCTGCTTGTATGTTTGGTTGCCTAGTTTTCTTTTCAATTTTGTCAGTTTTAAATTCTCACTATGAATATTAGCGTCTTGGTTCCATGCGGGACGAGCGATTTAAGAACTAATTTTATGATTTACACTTCTCATTTGGCCCTCTGCCTACATACTTTCTGTGCGCCGATAACCAGTTTTTACACTCTGCTTCAAAATGGCGCTCACGTCTTAGTTTTGTTTTACATTCACCATGTCAATTTCTATTTAAAATCTAACAACATCCATTTCTGCTTCAATCTAATCATGTTTATATACAATTAATAAGTGCGTCGACAGAAATTGTAATGTTATTTAAGTCAATTTATTCACCAACTCCGCCAATTTGTAAGTACCATCCACATGGCCTCTAGGTTATGTTTATTATAAAAACAATTTTGTCTATTATGAAATAAATTGTAGTTGATCTCTGATGAAGCTGTCGAGGACAGCGAAATATTGGACACAGAAATACTAGGAGTATTATTTAAATCGCCCTCTTGCCGTTCCAACCCGCATATTAAATCCACTTCAATTATATATATATATATATATATATATATATATATATATATATATATGTATATATATATATATATATATATATATATATATATAAAACGGCAAGAAGTAACGGACGCTGCTATGTAGTGAAGTGTGAGGTGTAACGGGAGAAAGGTCCAGAATTTCGATATAGTCCGCAGGGAGCAATAAACCAGATGTAGTGTGTGCTCAGTCACTATATTTCGCTATAAGTAGCCAACGTTTCGCGTAAAACATTTACGCATCATCAGGGCCTAAAATTAAATGTTACAATAAATTTTAGTGAGGAGTGAAATGATCAAAATTGAGAAAAATTTTACAAAGTAAAAGCTGAAGGCAGTGAACAAGAAAACAAAAGAGGTTAAACTTACTAGTAAACGATTAAAATAATGATGTCCTGCGGTGCGTGAGGCGACCGCGTGGTGAAGAGGTTAAGAAGATCGTCATGGTGATCGTGTGTAGACGAGGCGTTAAAATTTAAAAATACAAAAGCACATAGCAAAAAACATGTGCGCGTAACTTAATAGGGGCGCAACAAACCACTTAGAGGTGCGTTCGGCTATTCGGAGCGGTGTTGGAGTGGAGTTGGAGCAGAGTGTGATCACGTGACACCACGGAGTGAAGGGCGTCAATTGTAATACGCGAACGCTTTAGTACGTATTACGACCGGGAAAATTTAGAATTTCAAAGAATTACTTAAAAATGGAGCGACAAGCAAGAACAATGGCTATAATTACCTTTGCAAACACTATGTTCTTTAATGATGATTCATCAGATGATGAATTGGAATCAACAATTGAAAAGGTGGATAATTTTTCAGAGTACACTGTCCCTATGATGGACGACAAACAGTTTCAAATGCATTTTCGTTTAAATCCAAGTACGTTTGAAGACCTTTTAGCAAAATTGCATAAAGTGTACAAATACCAGAGTGTGGGATACCCAAGAATTAAATTGGAAAAAGAATTAATGGTAACATTATGGTGCCTCAGCAATTTAGAAAGTTTTCGGTACGTAACAGCCTGTTAATTGTACAAAATAACTATTTTACTGATAATTGGGTTTTAGTTCAGTGTCAGATAGGTTTGGCATAAGCAAATCCACATGTTGGGAAACATTATATCGAACATGCAAATTGTTGTTGGATGTAAATAAGGAATTTAGAATTATTTCGTGGCCAAATCGAAGCCGACAAGCTGTTATAGCTGACGCTTTTAGCAAAGATAGTTTTACAGGTAGCGGTAGCAACCATTGCCTAATTATTAAGTAAGGAAAAATTGTAATATTTTTTTAAGGCATAATTGGATGTATCGACGGGAGTCATATACCAATAAAAAAACCCCAAAATGATCATACTTCCTATATAAATAGAAAAGGATTTCATTCCGTATTACTGCAAGGAATATGTGACCATAAATTGTTGTTCATTGATGTCTATGCCGGGCAACCAGGTTCCATACATGACAACACACTTTTCAAAAAATCAGATGTGTATGCGGGAATAATTTCACAAGAATTATCATTCTATGATGGTAATTATCTAGTTGGCGATTTGGCATACCAACTATCCATTAATTTAATGGTAGGATTTAAAGATTTTGGGAATTTATCTGTATTACAGAAAAGATTTAATAAGTATTTAAGTAGGTCACGGGTAAAAATAGAAAATGCATTTGCATTTTTAAAATCAAGATTTAGAAGACTTAAATTTTTGGAAACGGTAAGATTAGATTTAATAGCATTATTAATAGTGGCCGCTTGTATTTTGCATAATGTATGCATTTTGAATGGAGATCTACTAGATGATATAAATTTAAATGAAGAAATGGCAGAAGAAAGATTCCAAAATCCACTAAATTTAATTGACATGGAAGAAGGCATAGAAAGAAATGACGCCTTACAAAAAAGAAATAATATTATGAATTCTTTACTTGGTTAATAAATAATGACAATGATTTTGCAAACGTTTTTATTAAACTATTAAATAAAATACAAATATTGTTTTATTATAGGAAATGCCTAACGATTTGAACTAAAAAAATATTCTAAGCACAAAAAAAACTAAAATTTATATTTATAAAATACATAAATGAAATATGAAAAAAGAAACAATAATCAGTCTTTAATTTAACAAAAACAAAAAATAATATAGTTAGTTCCATATAATCTACATTTTATCAAGCATTCTCTGAAATAATTCATTAAATTTGTCCAACCTAGCCATTTTTTCTCTATGTCGTAGTTGGGCAACACTTATCGACGACTTTCTTTTTTTTGGTAAAAGAGCTCTCTTGGATCGTAGTTGGGGTGAAGTCAGTTTTGATACCATTTTGTTCCGGTTCAATTTCTTGCAAATTAGCAGTTTTTAAACCGGATAGGTTGCTGCATGTTGCAACCGGGTTTATTTCCGGTTTGTTATGCATAATTTTGTTTATGACTTGAAAGTACTCCCAATGTCTTCGTTTGGCACCTGAAGTGTTATTATGCTCATACACACTCTTATACGTTCTTTTTAAAGATTTCCATTTCGTTTCTATATTTTGAGGAGTAAATGTTTTTTTTAACTGTTCTGTCATGTTGATAGATATTTTTTGCCAAACATTTTTTTTTAATGATGTTTCAAAATTCTCCTTATTTTCACCAATTTTATTTATTAAATATAAAATGGTGTCATTCGTCCATATTTTTGTTTGCTCTTCATATGATTTTTGGATTATGCCATCTTTTTCATTGTGATCTTGATACATTAATTGAAATTCTTCCATTATTGTATTACTCAAATTAACGTAAATGTATTGGTCAGCTGCAATAAAATATTTAATAACAGTCACACATAACTAACCTCACTTGTCTTGTAATATGAAACTTACTCTCTTTATCTCGTAACAAAATCTGGTTATCATTGGTTATCGCGTTATCTTTGCCGAAAATAACGTCGTGGGTTTCAGACGAAACTGACATCTTTTCAGGTAGTTATTTATCACAATTTATAATTACTTTTCCAAATGCACGATGCATCGAACAAAAACAAACCATTTGCGCATGCCTGCACCGAGCACCCTCTTCCCGAGGTGGTGCTAAAGGAGTCAACTCTATTCACTCCGTCCGGTAATAAACGAACGCTATGGAGTGAGCTCCTTTAACTCCAAAAGCAATAGCCGAACGCCGAAGGTACATTAGGAGTTAAAAGAGTGAACGGAGTAACCTTCCCGAACGCACCTTAAATCAGAAAATACACAGTGGATGAACAGATTAAAAGCACAGTCGGTAGGTGTAAAATTGACGGTGCAAAATGGCGTTCAACAAGTACAACACTGTTGAGGTTCGATCCGGTGGAATTTCGCGGTGGGAAAAGGAGATGGGCGGGGCAACGTCTATCGAGGCCGGAGATGTTGGTGGGAAATAGTGTACGAAAAAGCGCGGCAAAGACTGTTTTCCTTTCCCCATCCAAACCGTCGAGCGAAACCGACAACGGTCAAGATGGGAGAAGGAGAACAACCCCTGACTCGATTACCAAAAAAGTAATGTAGTCGCAATAGAATTGTATTGATGCTGCAGGTTACCAATTTGAACAGTATTAACATTTGTTATTTATGTTTCATTTACATTCAGCTTTCTAATTTCCTGAAATTTAACTTTGTAGAACGGTAAATAAATTTTCTATGGAAGTTCAAAGTGTGTATACATTTTTTTGAAGCACCCTGTATATATATATATATATATATATATATATATATATATATATATATATATATATGGATTTAGTAGGTCCATTAGAAACGGACAATAACAATTATAATTATATTTTAACTATTCAATGCGAACTATCGAAATTCGTTGAGGCTTATCCATTACAAAACAAGAAAGCAGTCACAGTAGCTAAAACATTAGTTGATAATTTTATATTTCGGTATGGTATCCCAGATGATTTTGTTTCTGATCAGGGAACCTACAGCCGGATTAAAAACACCGACCGACTGTGTTTTTAATCTGTTCATCCACTGTGTATTTTCTGATTTAAGCGGTTTGTTGCGCCCCTATTACGTTATGCGCACATGTTATTTGCGATGTGCTGTTGTTTTTAAATTTTAACGCCTCTTCTACACACAATCACCATGACGAACTTCTTAACCTCATCACCACGCGGTCGCCTCACGCACCGCAGGACATCATTATTTTAATCGTTTAATAGTAAGTTTAACCTCTTTTGTTTTCTTGTTCACTGCCCTCAGCTTTTACTTTGTTAAAAAATTTTGCATTTTTGATCATTTTACTCGTCACTAAAATTCTTGGAACATTTAAATTTAGGCCCTGATGATGCGTAAAGCTACTTATAGCGAAATATAGTGACTGAGCACACACTACATCTGGTTTATTACTCCGTGCGAACTATATCGAAATTCTGGACCTTTTCTCCCGTTACACCTCATACTTCACTATATACCGAGTGTTTGGGATAAGGGGCGAACATAGGGATTTAACATGTAAAATTAAATATGTGTAATTATTTACTCCCCTATTCATTTTAGAGAAAAATCGTAAAGGAATATTTTTTAGAGAATTAAAAACTGTAAATGTATCATCCATTTAATTTACGTTTGTACCAGCATACACCTCAGAAATAATAAAAATAAGTTTAACAATTTACCATTTAACCCGTAACTGGTATGGTGGGGTCAAGTGGACCCCAGCGTTATTTGTTTTCGGCCTATTTAAGATATCGGTTACTGTGAGGCGCTGTGTGCTCCAGTACCTTTCGGGCAGTGTGCGTTGTGTCGACGAGTGCAGAGGTTGCGTTTGTTCCCGTAAGTATATGTATCTTATTCGAAAAAATATTCTGTGTGGGGTCATAATGACCCCACCATACCAGTTACGTTACATTTGCCAACATGGTTCGATTTACTCTTAGATTTAGATATGGCTGTCCCTCTACCAAAAAGAATGCGTCCCGATGATCCAAATTTTGAGGAATGGGCAATGGCAATATTCAATGATCTCGAAAGTGATTTCAGTGGAAACGAAGACTCAGATAGGGATCCGGATTACGTGAGTAATCACAGCAGCGATTCGGAAATCGAAGAGGATGATTTACAGGTTTCTCGTAATGAAAAAACCTCAAGTACAGTTTCCAAATGTGTCAATGAAATTGTAAGCAGTAAAAAAAATAATAATTACTTCGGAAAGAATAAATTCAAATGGAGTACTCTTCCTCCTCAAGGCAATGTGCGAATAAGAGCACACAACATCATCTCTCAGCTTCCTGGAGTGAAAGGACCGGCTAAAGCTTTAGGAAATACATGCTCTGAGGCATCTGCATGGGAATGTCTTATCACGCACGATATTTTACAAGAAGTTACGTTGAGAACAAATCAGAAATTGCAAAGCATGAGACAAAAGTTTTCTGACCATAACCAATATCTTGTGGTGGATGTGAATATAAGAGAACTAAAAGCATTTATAGGTTTACTGTTCTATTCAGCGATTTTTAAATCGAATGATGAAGATTTAAATTCAATTTTTGCCACTAGATATACTATGTCGAAAAAACGTTTTCATATTTTACTGTCCGCACTAAGATTCGATGATGCAGAAACCAGAGAGCAACGGAAGATAGTAAAAAAGACTGCTGCCATTTCATGGGTTTTTGAGCAATTCGTGGATAATTGTAAAAAAAATTACTCAATCAGTCAATTTGCATGCATCGACGAGATGTTAGTAGGTTTCCGAGGCAAATGTAAATTTCGTATATACATGCCTAATAAACCCCGAAAATATGGAATAAAATTTATAGCGATAAACGACGCAAAGACCCATTACTTTTTAGATGGATATATTTACTCAGGCAAGAATAGTGATGGAGAGACATTGTCACAAGATGAGAATAAGTTTAGCAAACCAACACAATCTGTTCTTCGTCTTGTTAAATCCATTGAAGGATCAAACAGAAATGTAACTGCTGATAACAGGTTTTCGTCAGTTGAACTTGTAAAAGAATTGAGAATGAGGGGTCTAACTTTCGTGGGAACTTAAAAAAAAAACAAACGGGAAATTCCCAAAGAATTTTTGCCCTCAAAATCGAGGGCAGTTCAATCATCGTTATTTGGATTTACAAATGATTTAACTATTACTTCGCATGTACCCAAAACGGGAAAAGCAGTTATTCTGATCTCATCAATGCATCACAATGCCAACGTAAACTACCAAACAAAGAAACCAGAAATAATACATTTTTATAATGATACTAAAGGAGGAATTGACGCATTGGACGAAAAATGCACGACTTACAGTTGTAACAGGCGTTCTAGAAGATGGCCTTTAACAATTTTCTACCAAATTTTGAATATTTCTTCAGTTAATGCCTTTGTAATTTACTCTGGTTTACGTGACAATCCCCAAAAGACACGATATAATTTTATAAAAGCACTAGCGTGGCAATTAGTTACACCAGAATTGGAAAATCGCATGGCAAACCAACATCTTCCGAGAATACTTATAATATTGCCTCATTATTGAACAAGGATATTGATCAAATGCCTGCAACTACTTTGACAACTAGGGTGAGATGTGTGAAATGCCCCCGTACAAAAGACAGGAAAACTAATAACATTTGTATTAGTTGTAAGGCGCCAGTATGTGGAATATGCGCCAGAGCAATTTGTGAAGATTGCATGTAAACGTGCTGGTGATTTTCCGAAAAAAATGCAAGAAATTATTTTTTCTCTTACTATATATTTTATTACATATCTTTACTTACGATTACAATGACTTTTCTTTTCAAAACTCAAATAACTTTTGATTTTTTTCGATTAAACTTAGGTGTTACATTTCTTTATATAAAATTGCAGTTTTGTGTAACTTTTATTGTTTATAATAAAATAAGATGTGAAAATTTAATTGTTTATAGTTCCACTTCTTTGTTATTAAATAAATATTACTAAAATTATGTATTTTGTTATAATTTTCAACTAGACTTACTTCTGTGATCAATCAAAAATGGGGTCTGATTGACCCCACCATACCAGGAATGTAACAAAAATTGCACCATACCAGTTACGGGTTAATAAAAACCCTTGCCATGACTTTGACAAATGTCATGTTATGGTGAGAATAATTTTACTAGTCAAACATTAATTCGGGCGGCCCGTTGGTGTAGTGGGTACAAGCGAGCGCATATGCCGGTTGCACCGCGTACCGCGAGGGTTCGAATCCCAGCCCGGGCGAACGATTTCGGGGTCGCGGAATATTCGCTCGGGACCATGGACATTGCATTTGTCTTTCATTATTCAGTTATTCATTTAATTTCTGATATATTACAATACAATGATTATGGCAGATGGCCTCGTAGCCGACGCCAATTTCCCGAATCATTCAATCTCCTTAACCCGCAGTTCCATCCACGTCCAAATATCAATTCACGCATTGTTATTACTATGAACAATAATATGAGTTATTCCAATGGAGAGAGGGTATTATTTATTATCAAAGTATTTACAGTGGCGTCAGTTTACACAGAGTTCGTGACTTATTTTCGGTTACATTTAACAATCGACCAATTCCGTCTGTATCAACAATTTCCAAATTAAATCACCAAACATTTTAATTAGGGTAAAAAATAAGTTAATGTTAGTACATAAGGATATAATTAAGATGTATTATAGTTTAAAAAAGACGCATTATAAAATAAAACCTTTTTTTTATTAAGGGGGAAGATGTGAGGTAATCAGTGTAATTACTATTATTAATAATGTTTATATAAACGCACAATGTTATTGTTTGTCGAACGTAATAGTAAGCAGACATTGGACGAGTAATAACAAACGTGTGTACTATTGCAGTCATCGGCAATACCTCGTTCCCATGAACCGAACATACTTAAGGGGAATCTCCATACCCAGGGTTTCGAATGAAAAGTAATACCGGCACATCTCGGACACTATAGGTCATATTAAAAAAAGAAAAATTGCAATGAATTCAGAAAATTCAGGAGCTTACCGATAGTTTAGTACTTTTTGTAATTTGTTAAATTTCAAAAATATCTAAATAATTACGCATATTTTTGGGCGATAAAGGAGCCGCGCTACGTGATTTATGTGACAGGCTCGCTCCGTTCGTATGAGTCAAGTGCCCTTGCCCTCTCGGCTTTCATAAACAAACACAGCTAGATAATTCAGTAAATGTATTTCAAATAGTTCCGAGCAGTTCTATTCTATAACATTATTTTCATTTCAGTTGACAGAGAGGTATTTGTGCGAAAACACTTTCGGGCGAAATAAATTGTGTAAAAATTCCACAAATAATTTCATCGAACTCTTCAGAACAATTTGGAACACATTAGAAATATGGACCACCGCTTCCGTGAAGTCTTTTTTGCAATTTGATTTCAAAAGTACCTAAATAATGAGGCATATTTCTGGGCGATACAGGAGCCGCGCTACGTGATTTATGTGACTGGCTCAGTCTATTCGTGTGAGTCAGGTGCCCTTGCCCTCTCGGCTTTTATAAACAACAGTTAGATAATTTAGCAATGTAATCGTATTATATTATAGCCTAGTGAAATTATACCATAAAAAGGTGATCGAGTGAAATAAATCCCGGAAATTTGATATTTTTCGGCAAAGTTGTTCGTTGGTGTCTGCTGTAGTACAACATACTAAAAGTTCCGGAAATACCGATTGACAGCATCTAAATTTGGCACAATCTGAAAAAGGCGACTAAAAACAAAATGTGCTCCTCTAGTATCAAATCTACTTTATAAGGAGTCATTTTCAAATGAAGCCACGGTCTACGGACAAATAAATGAAAAAATGGTGATGTGGCCATCATGTTACTTTCTCCGACTTGATGGTATCATAGCCATTTATATTTACGTTTTCATGGATTATTTTCAATTGAAATCATATTTTAAATCTATATCGAGCGTTGTGTAAACTCGGATGAAACTGACGTTTAAAACTTCAAAATTATGAAAGATGGAAAAATTATACTTCGAATTAAAAAACTCAGTTTGCTCAAAAACTAAAAAAAAACTTATTCTTTATAAGTTGTTCATTTTAGCATTCTCTACAATTATTATTAACATAAATTTGCTGTAACTATTATCGTTTTATAATTATAAACCAAAAATAAAAAATAAATATTTTTTTTTCTCGAATAAAAATGATTTTATGAAAAATGTTTTGAAGGAAAAGATGTTCATTTCTTTGTTGTCTTCAATGTTTGTTTAATTGTTTTTGTGATATTTTTAATATCTAAGAAAATATTGACAAAAAACAAAAAACAGTTAAGGTAAACACCCACTTTCGGTGTACGAAATTTTACCAAAAGCTTTTCAGTTCTTCAGAATATCAAATAAGACATATGTTCAAAGTATCATATCAATTGTTTAATTATTTTTTGAGATACAGCGCGCACAGCAGACACACACACACACACACATAGACACAAAAAAAATATCCAGAAATTGTTGAAATGGCATCTAGGGGACCCAAAACGGATATTTCCATAAAAAAAATTTGAAAAAAATCATGTCAAAATACTTTCTCATACTTCGTAACGGAGAAAGTAAAAAATGCCTTACGAAAGTACGAAGACATGACAAAAACTTCGGTGACACCGTGCGGCTTTTTTGTGGATGAGACGTATGGTTTTTTTGGTAGCATCTCCAGATGGGTTGATAGAAAATGGTCGCGGAATTATTGAGGTAAAGTGCCCAAAATTGATAGAAAAAATAACAACAGCAAAAGTAGCAATCGAAGAAAAAATTTCTTTTTGGATACGGATTTGAAATTAAAACGTACTCACAATTATTACTATCAAATCCAGGGCCAGATGCATATTGCAAAAGTCGACTTTTCTCATTTTGTCATATGGACGAAACAAGACCTGTCGATTGAGAGAGTTGCCAGAGACGGCGACAATTTTTGGGAAACAAAATGATTGAAAAATTAATATATTTTTATAAAAATATTTTATTAAAAGAAATCATTGATTCACGGACATGTAGTAATATGCCTATCAGGGAGCACTAAAAAACCTACGACAGAAGTCGCCTCCAAGGAAGCAACTACACCAAGATCGCCGATCCACCGAAGCTGCTGATCCGCTGATGTGAAGTCACCCTCCGGTAATTTATCCGAGTTCTTGCCGTGCATACCGGTGCTTGCCCTTCCGAACTTTGTCTGAACTATAGTGACGCATCTGTGATTTCTCTTGTGACTCTTCCGTATTTATTTTTCTTGTGACCTTTTTAGTGTAAATGTTTTCCGATTGAACATGTTATTATGTCATTAGTGTCCAGTATATTGAACTTTGTGTAGATAACAGCGAAAAGGATTTCGCGCCAATCTGACTTTATCTGCCTCTCAACCCTCTCTCCTTTTGCGTATTGATAACATAAATATCGAATTCCATTGCATTGTACTAAATGAACACGCCTTTTTTTAGCATTTTCAAAATTCACGAAAATGAAAATATTGGCACACGTAACATTGACGTTTACTGAAACGGTAATTTTTTTATGACTCAAATAATGCAAAAAACCCACTATTATTATTGTAAAGGTTAAAAATGAGATATGAACATCATGTTATTTTCTGATAAATATTTTCAAACAAAAGATTTCTTTTATTGTCTTTAATATTTGTTTACATGTTTTTGTAATATTTTGCATATTCACAAAAAAACGAAAAAAAAAGAAAGGTTAGATAAACACCCATTTCCGGTGTACGAATTTTTACCAAAAGGTTGTAATTGTCAAGTAAAGCACGTGTTCGATGTTGCTTGTTGTTGTAATTTTTGAAATAATTTCACGATCACAATACTTTCCCGTACCTCGTAACGGAGAAAATACAAATTATAATTTTGTCGGAAATAAAATTTCGCCACGAAAATATTTCTTGAAAGCCGATCAGATCAGTATGTGTTCCCGACTGTCGGCTCAGAAACTCGAGTATCGAATTTCTTGTTATGTTTGTTTGTATTATGTAGATAATTTCGAGTCCACGTGGACTGGAAAGATGCATGTCGCGGCGTAAATCGCCAATCGGAGACGACGGAGTGCGATAAATTACAAGTTGAAAAATTACAACGACGTTTCATTTATCTATCCTCTTTCTTTGCACATAAAAATGTATTCGGATCGTTTCACGTTTGTGTTTATTTGACTAAGGCAAGAAGTATGTTAACGCCCGTTTCACGTTGAATACAAACCCAAGCGGGAGTTTAGCCTACACTTTGTTTCATTATTTTCTTATAAATACTAATTTTTAGGAAAAAAATCTTAAACTACCGGGAATTTCCTGACTGCACTAAACACGTTTCCGTTTTTTGTTTTCCTCTAGAAACCACAGTTGTCGAGAAAAAACTGTAAAACTTTTACATTATAAGTCCCATATAAAGCGGTGCCATCTACTGAGCCAGAAACACACCAAAGAGGTCTACCGATTCCCCTTAAGGTCGTTCGGTTCCATCGACCCAATTCATTAGTACAGGGTGGCGCAGATGGATCGGCTGGTTTTGAAGTGGACTGTACGTCTGGAGGGGGGGAGCCAGGTGTTCGGCGGTCTTCGTCCTATGGTGGGGGGGACGGGAAGTGTCAGTTGCAGACTGACAGTCAGTCGCGATGGCTACGTGGTCCGTTGAGCATCGTGTTTTCGCAGTGGAAGAGTTTATACGCAATAACGAGTCAATTGTTGCTGTGACGCGTGCCTTTCGCCGGCGTTTCAACATCCCACCTCGCGGTAGTGCTCCTAAGCGAGATACGATATTGAGTTGGGTGCATAATTTCCGCACTACTGGTTCATAGTAGTGCGGAAATTATGGAAATTATTTTGGAGCGGTTCATGTGCTCCAAAATGGACGCCTAGACCTCGAACAATAAGAACGCCTGAGAACGTGGAACGTGTGAGACGCGATGTCTCGACGAGCCCACGTCGATCAACGAGACGTCGTGCTCAAGCTCTTGGAATGTCACGTCGGAGCCTTCAAAGGATTCTTAACAAAGAACTGAAATTCCACCCCTATAAAATCATGGTGGTCCAGAAGATTCTCCCAACAGACCATCTTCAAAGGCTTCAGTGTAGCCAACGGATGTTGGAGTTATTGGAAGATGAAAACCTGATTATCATGATGTCTGACGAGGCTCACTTTCACATTAACGGCTACGTCAACAAGCAAAATTGCCGTTACTGGGCCGACACTAACCCAAGAGAGCTACACCAACGGCCTCTCCATAGTGACAAAGTGACGGTTTGGTGTGGAGTTTCTAAGGTTGGGATAATTGAGCCTTACTTTTTTGAGAATGAAAGGGAGCAGGCGATTACTGTTAATTCGCAGCGTTATGTGAATATGATTGAAGAATTTCTTTTCCCACAACTTGAAGAGAACAATTACGACATGGAGAATATGTGGTTCCAACAAGACGGGGCAACTGCACATACCGCTAGGATATCAATGCAAGCTGTACGCGCTATGTTCCCTGGCCGTTTGATTTCTTGTAATGGAGATTTCCATTGGCCCCCTCGCTCACCGGACCTCACGGTATGTGACTTTTTCTTATGGGGCTATTTAAAAGCAAGGGTCTACATGAACAAACCCCGGACCATTCAAGAGTTGAAGGCAGCAATTCACAACGAAATCACATCAATTCCTGGTGATGTGCTTGAGCGGGCAATGCGAAACGTTAAGGACCGACTCCAAGAATGCGTCGCTCGAGAAGGAGGGCATTTGATGGATGTGATTTTTAAAAAGTAACTTTACTAATTTTTTGTTAATAAACTTCCATTGTAACTACACGTTTTGCTCTTTATTTCAATTCAATACCTTTAAAATTGACAGTTTGACAAGTATTTTAAAACCACCCGATCCATCTGCGCCACCTTGTATATAAGAACATTGTAAAGTAGTGTTAATATAATAGATAATAGAGACATATAAGAGTACGTAGATATGTAAAGCTGCAGGCCAATATAAGTATTAAGTAAGTGTCAGTGTCTACTCCATCATCCACTATATTACCACCTGACTATCCTGCGTTATCACACTTCATACTCTGTGGTGACTTAAATATAGACCCATTAAGAGATGAACGATTTTTCAAAATGTAAAAAATATAACCACTAGTTTTAATTTATATGACCATATAACTGTTTCAACAAGAAATGATAAAATTCTAGATCAAATCTTTTCTAACTGTTCGAATGTAGAAGTTTGTGTTGAAAATAACGACATTTCTGATCACAAAACAGTAATATATACTTGGATTTGTGATCAAAATTTAAAATAAATTCATCATTTCAAGAGATTTTTTAAGAACGATAACATACCACTATTTTACGACGATCTTGCGAATGAAACGTGGGAAGAATTAAACGACCCAAATAATAACTTCCAAAAGCGGTTCGAAATATTTTCAAAAACTTTTACAAAAATAATTACTAATAATAGGCAGGGTAGCAAAAATCTCACTCTCATTTCAAACAGTGCGGAGATTTGTGATCCGGTCGAAGTTAGCGAATATTGAAATATCTTTTTCAAGCAATCAACAACAGATTTAATGAATAAAACTAAAAATAATAATCTATTAGTCAATTCGTCGATAGACAACAATAATAATAATGCCGGGATATTTATAGGTAATCTGTATCTTAGTTTATCAATTTTGTGAGGTTATTGAACGAAATAAACAAAATGACAGGTGAGTTATAGTCATGATAATACTAAAAATAAGTAGTGTTATATATTAGCTCATATTTTCAAGAATAAATGCTTTTATTTATACTTTATAAAACATGGTCTTTGTTGCTAACCACCAGGCACACAATGTGTATTTTTAATTTTGTTGAGGGATAAATATTGTATCAATCTGTGTGCACAATTTTCAGTAAAATTTTGTTTTTAGCCATGAATAAAAAGCACACTATTAAAGAATTGGAAAATATGACCCAAGATGAAATATATGCCTTTATCGATGATATACCCAGTGATGCCTCAGAATCTGATGAAGAGGAATTGGAAAATGATAAGCTATTGGTGGAAGTCAATACAGACTTTCAAACTGATATTGATTGGGAAAGCGAGGATGACGTACCGCTATCCGTTTTGCAAATGCAACAGCGAGGGGTGACGTTATTTGGACAAACAATTCCTCAAATGTAGGAAATGTAAATCCCTTTTTAGAAGATAGTGGACCAAATATTCCAGAAGACATTGAAACTCCAACCGAAATATTTAAATATCTTTTTCCAGAGAGGTTGATGGATGAAATTGTTTTTCATACAAATTTGTATGCGACACAGAACAATGGTGGTAACAGCAATTTTGTGCCCACAACAAGTAATGAACTAAAAACGTTTTTAGGCGTAAACATGATAATGAGTTTAAAAAAATGCCTAGCTATCGTGATTATTGGTCGTCAAGAATGGAAATGAGGGATAGCTACGTCAGTTCGTCAATATCCAGAGACAGATTTTCCTGGTTACTTACCAATTTGCATCTTAACGACAATGCTATGCAACCTAAAAAAGATCATATAAATTATGATAAACTCTACAAACTTAGGCCCCTCCTCAACACCTTATCTGAAACTTTTATAACATCACTGAAACCAAGCGAACATCAATCAATTGATGAGTCGATGATAAAATTCAAAGGTCGTAGCAGTATTCGGCAATACATGCCGATGAAACCGACGAAACGAGGGTACAAGCTTTGGGTGCGAGCTGACCGAAGCGGTTACATGTGTCAATTCCAGATTTATACTGGAAAGGTCAATCATGGGACTGAAACAAATTTAGGCAGTCGGGTTGTAAAAGACCTAACGAGGACATTAGTTCGTAAAAACCATAAGGTTTACTTTGACAATTATTTCAATTCTGTCAAATTGCAAAAAGATTTACTTGCAGAATGCATTTATTCCTGTGGCACGGCCCGTAAAGGAAGAAAAAATCTGCCACAATTCAAAGCGGACAAGCAATTGAAGAGAGGAGATTCAGACTGGCGGGTATCAACTGATGGTATAGTAGCTCTCAAATGGATGGACAATCGCAGTGTTTTGTTTCTTGCGAATTATATTGATCCCTCAAATAACTCTATTATCACAAGAAGAAAAAGAGATGGTTCTGTAGAAGAGGTTTCTTGTCCCCTTATATGTAATCTATATAACAAACACATGGGATATGTGGACAAATTTGATATGTTACTTTCACTGTATCAAATCGACAGAAAATCCCATAAATGGTGGCATAGGATTTTTTGGTATTTTGTATATGCTTGTGTTGTAAATGCATATGTTTTATTTCGGATAAGATGTCCAAACGAGATGACATTGAAGAATTTTCGCCTTTCAGTTGCGAGCGGGCTAATTGGTGCTGCACCAGAAAACCTAAAGCGTAGTAGAAAATCGAAGGAAATGCCAGGAAACAAGTACAAAAAATGTGTGCCACAAGAACTAAGGTATGATAAAGCTGCACATATGCCTGAACGGGTAAGCTCTCTACGATGTGCACACTGCCGCACAACACAAGAAGTACATAGAACAATTTGGAAATGTTCTATTTGCAATGTGGGCTTGTGTCTTAATAAAGACAGGAATTGTTTTACATTATTCCACACAAAATAAGGTACCACAAGTGCCTCCTGGTTACCAGCGCTAACCACATCCTGGAGGATAATCAGGACATGATTTAAACATTTTCTTCTCATAATTTTCTGTATACACTTATTTGTAAATAATTTCTAGAAATAAAAATGTGTTAAGTAAAATATTTGTTATTCTGTCCTCAAAGGGTTAAACTGACCAACAAAAAATCTGTAGGGCACGACGAAATTCCCCCATTCGTAGTGAGACATGTAATTCCGACGGTACTAAAGCCGCTTTGTGAATTAATTAATATGTCTTTTGAGATTGGCAGTTTTCCCAATCGTCTGAAAATTAGTAAAATAACCCCTGTATTTAAAAAAGGCGACCCACTAAGTCCCAATAATTACCGGGCAGTCGTAGTTATAGACACATTTAGCAAAATATTAGAACTTTGTTTCCTTCATCGTCTTAATGATTTTATTTGAAGAAATAATATATAAAACTACAGCATTTATTGAGGTTTTTTTAAACATATAACTCTTCTTATTGAACAGGGCAGGTGTCCGACAGCTGTCTTATGTGACTTAAGTCGGGCATTTAACTATGTTAATCATAACTTATTATTGCAAACAATGGATTAATACGGTATTAGAGGTAAAGCGAATATATGGCTAGAATCTCGATTTCAATATGTATCAATCCAGTCAGCGAATGGGAGTAAAGTTAACTTTACAACTACAGCTATCAATACAGTTCAATTTTCGTTCCGCAAGGGTCTGTCCTTGGGCCAGTCCGTTTCCTGCTTTACATAAATGACATAGATAGTTGCCTCGGTGGTGATACGTTATCTATAAAATTTGCTGATGATACGTCTCTTTTATTTTCTGGTAAATCATATGAAGAATACCTTCTATTTACATCTATGAACTGTGCGTGTATATATTATGATGATTTCATAATCAATCATCAATGTCACACGGAATAAACTAATCAATTCACATAACGATATTACACAAGTGTAAACCACTCGCATCGTTATAATAACATGTTGTATAACAAATATGAGCGTGACCTTTTTAAATACCATATATAGACGAGAACACAGGAGACCAGCAACAGTGCTGATCAACGATACTGATTACCTGCGTGTAGTCTTACGAAACCCATCGGGTTCCGCCAGTCCAAACATTGTAACCAAAATGTAAGTGCATCTCAATAAAAGCATTCAAACGTGAAGACGACTATCTGGAACCGTCTCCATCTCCGGCGACCCCGTAACCACCATAACCCGGGGCAACAAAAAATATGAGTGTTGTGGATGAATATATTACATCGCCAAATAGCGATTCTAGTTTGCTATCATTATAAAAATAAATATGTATTGAGTTGTATTTTAGTTAATATTGTAAGTTTTTTTATTACGTTTCAATTTTATATTTTATCTATAAGTTTGAATTGAATGTTATTTTAATATGTTATATTAAGCACATTTTTAATATATGTAATATACGTTCTTTGAAAAAAGTTTTTTATTATTAAAATTTAGTAAATTAATAATAATTTCAAAATTTAAGGGATAAATTACGAACCCAAAATTGCTGTAAAGGAACAATAAGTAAGTAAAAATTTAAAATTTAATTTAGGCACCTACCTCAATGTAACTGATAACCTTTCTTCAGGATGCATACTTTTCCTCATGATCGTGTCCTGGTGAAGTAATGCGGTGAATGAGATCGAAGACAACTCATCGAACGTTTTAATTGACATACGATAGTAGTTAAAAAACTTTTCAGAGTGTTGTAACAAATCACCGTGGAGCTTGCTGAAGTGTCCTTTCAATAAACGTTGGCTCGTAGTAGAATGCACCCACCACCTTCAAATATGTCTTTTTTTTTTATTTATATCGTGCATAAACTTGCATGCACTGAATTCGACGAAGATGATAGTAGATAGGTGAGGCAGGTACTGGCTAATTTAACATGTATTTTCCCCATAAGGATTTACAAATTTTCAAAAACGAAACCGGCGCCAGTCTGTCTAGTGGAATTCATTAATTTTGTTTCCCACGCTTGTGAGTCATAAATAATCTTTCCTTAATTAGATTTTGGTGCCAGTTTGTCTAGCAATGGTGTGGAATTAAATCATAAATAATCTTTCCTTAATTATACATGTCTAATTAAATCACCTGTCACTGAGAGTTTTTTCGACATCGTCGTTTGTGGAATACCGACATTAAAATATATTTTACGAATTCATCATAAATAATCTAGGCGAAATATGTGAGTTAATTAACATGCATACTATATAAGCTTGAGATCTTGTACGCTCCTTCAGTTCATATCATCTCTTGAGAAAAATATTATCTACAATGAGTTTTCTAAACAAATTAAACAAAATTGGTGAAATTAAACAATTTGTGAAAGTGAAAGACTTGGAAGTTGAAAAAAAATATCAAATTATAAGTGTAAAGAAAATTAAATCAAAATTTGGTGTAGCGTTAACGTGTGAACTTGAAATTGGGGTTCTAATTTTACCTTCAAGATTTTCTAATCTCAGTGAAAGTGATTTTGAAGATGAATTAAAAAAAGGGCTCTGTATTTATACTAAAAAAGAAGAAGAAGGACAGTATCCATCAGTTTTCTTCGACAATTAATCATTATGGTGATTAAAAAGTGTGCAAAAAGAAACACAATTATTCTGGATCGTCATTGTTTGGTGAAACAGATTGCAACCTTTGAGAGAAGATTGCATCAAATTAAACGGGATATTTTATATTTAGAAAACGTAAATTTAATTTCAAGAAAAATGTGTTTATTAAATTTAAATAAGTGTAGATATTATATTAAGGATAAAAAGCGTGAAAAATAAATGTAACCTTTAACTTTTGAACTTGTTTTAATCTTACCTGATTTGTAAAGTAAAAGACTTAATCAATGTAAGAGGATTTTACCATATTAAACAGGATATTTTAAGTTTAATAACATAACTTTAATTTCAAACAAAATATATATTGTAAAACACTAAGCATCATTGTTAAAAATTAATGAAATGAATAATTAATCACTAAGAATTGATTTGTATTTAAAAACTACGCGTACAATTGTTAAAATTAATGTAGCAACAATTAACAATAAAATTATTTGAATTACATATAACGAGATGTCAATTATATTACAAACCCAATCACTACCAATTTCTCTCTTTATAGGATGTTTTATCTTAGGAGTGACAAACTCAATATCCAACTCTTCCTTGAAATTATATAATTGGCAATTCTCGGTGCTATTAATTTTTTCAAGCAGACTCGATAACGTTTCTGAAGCTAAAAGAAAAAATAAATTAATTCAGTCACACACACACACACACACACACACACACACACACACACACACACACACATAATACTTACTAAACAACTCCGTGAAACAATATCCGACATCATTCTTTAATAAGGCTTTTAAGTCCATCCAAAAATTATAATTTTCATTAATGTTATAACTTTTTACAGAGCATCGTTTATTTGCATTAACAATATTGTTATACTCATCTAAACCTATATTTAATTCAGAGTTACTGTACTCTGAACTAATTATTAATAAAACAATAATCAATTTAATCATAATTGAACTGCAGAGGAGCGTATACTAAATACTAATTAAAAATTAATATGTATGTTGAAACTTGAATTGCTGATCATACATTTTTATATTGCTTAAATAAAAAGCGTATGTCAGCTATACAAATCTACGTCTATCTGCTAATCTAAATTCATAAATACTTTTAGTAACAACTCTTTTTAATCTCAAAAGAATTAATACTAAAAGTGATATAAATATTAAAAGGATAATAATTATTCCGATATTAATATATCTATAAAAATAGCAATGTTTTATAGGTCTCGATGAGTTATCATCTAATGCAGACGTGGATGTTTCAATAGGGGGGAAAGTAGGATTAGACATTTTACATGTGTCTACTACACTCATTTGCAAACCGGAAAACCAATCCATTATTAATTTGTTCCTTTCATGTTGTTTATAGTATTTTATTCCTGCAAATGTGGTAATAAAATTTTTATGTAAAAAAAATAAAAAAATTACCTGTCTTATGCAGTATGCACTGAGCCAAATCTGACGATATAAAATACTTTAATAATTTTATATTTTCAATTTCCGAAGTTCTAACATTATTTATTGATTTACAATCTTCCAGTTTTCGCAGCTCTTGCAAATACTCGCTCAATTTTATTCGAACGTTAGCTTCATATTGAAATGTTAGCGTGTATTCCATCCATAAAACGATTAAAACGATTATCACTTTAAATATGCTCATGATGTTAATGTCACTAAAATCTTGCAGCAATTAAAATTGTTATAAAACGTTTGTACAATTATAAAACGAATAGTAAGCAAGTGACTGTGCAATGAACAATTACATATTACTTTACGCAATAATAAACCAAACGCTTCATATTTCAAAACCGAATGAGGCAATTGATTGTTTTGCATGTTTTAATAAAAATGAATCTTGGCCCGATAACTGGATGCGAATGTTTATAAATTATACCACTTTTCCACCCTCATGTTCTTTGCAATTAAACGAACAAAAATTTGTTAAATTTAGCTTTTATTTAAGAAACGCAAGTTATTTAACAACCAACGAAATCTCTTTAAATAATACAACTTACCTAAATGAAATAATATTTTTATCAGTTTTACTATTTTGTATTATATTTTTATCAGTTTTACTATTTTGTATTATATTTATTTACAAAAATAAGAAATGCATTGTAAACAAGTGCAGTTTTGTGAAATAACTGAAACATATTATTACAAAACAGGAATTTCGAATACGGATCATAATTATTGGATTCGAGCGAGGATGGATAGGGAGCGATTTCAGCGAAGGATAAATAATATACATATTATACTTAAACCAATTTTATTAAAACAAATAAATGATTAAAAACATGTTTTATTAAAACCCTTTACCCAAGAACTGATTACAACTAACACAATAATGATTAATATCTTTACATGACTTAAGAAAATATGGTAAACATGGCATGCAAATTAACAAACAACTCAGTGCTGCAAGAAGATGTGTTTTAAAAGTTGAAACATATTCTAAATATGATTGACACCATTTATTACAATGTAAACAGTATACAACTTGAGGTTTAGGACCATACATTATTCCACTTCAGATTTCTTTATCCAACTGTTGTGTGATGATGGGTATCCTAACCATTTAACATATAACATATTTCCTTTTCGCCTAATTACCTTTTCAACTAAATTAAAGTCAGGATGCTTGACTCGCTGTAACTCCAACTCATAAAATCCGCCTAAAATCGGTTGTCCTTCAGTGTCTTCCAATAAATACGTTGTAGGATTTGTCAGTTGCACTTTACGAACTTTAAAAATTTCATTTGACCAGTTTGTTGTATAACCTTTATCAAAAATTTTTCGATATTTGCTAATTCGAACATAATCACCTACTTTATATTTATTATCAAGTGTAGCTAATTTAATGTTATTGTATACGTCGGTTAATAAATTTTGTTTATTTACATTAACTGGTTTCATATTTATTGTAGAATGTTTTGTATTATTATATTTTAGCGTAATTTCAGGTAATAAATTAATCCATTTATGTGAACCTTGCATACTAAATTCTTTCCACATTATAGATTTTAGAGTACGATTAACTCGTTCCACTATTGAAGCTTTCATTGTGCTGTATGTTGAGTAGTGATTTATATTTAATTTTTGCATTAAAGATTTAAATTCCTTATTATAAAATTCTTTCCCTTGATCAGTTTGCAAATTGTTAGGGATATTTGGTTTAATTAATATTTTTTTCATAGCCTTAGCTACTTCAAGAGCTGTTTTGTTTTTAACTGGTTCTGTCCAAACAAATTTTGAAAATGCATCAATTATCACTAAAATATATTTAAATCCACGATTTTGTTTAGAATAAGGAATCATTTCAACTAAATCAGCTTGATATAAATCATTTAAACCTCTTATAATTACATGTCTTCTTTGGAAATTTTTACGAGCAGGTTTGTGTAATTCATTTATGAGTTGTTGCTTTCTATTCATCTTTGATTAAAGGATATTTTACTAATAATTCAACAAAAATCGTTTTAACTTTAGATACTTTTTCAATATTCAATTCACTACTTTGATGCAAGATTAAAGTGGATAAATTTTGCTGATTATACTTTTCACCATCTACAGTTAAAGTTAAATTTGGTGGAAATAACGTAAATTTTATAATTGTACCGTTTTGTACAGGAATTTTGAAAGTATCTTTTGAATATTGTAAAATATAATTTATATCAGTTGGATAAACTGATTGTCCTGAAATAATAAAGTTTACAATTCCATGCAATTTAAGATTTCTTTCACTTTGAATGTGACGACCAAACTTATTGAGAGTCATTGCAGGACTAAACTAAATTGATATATTTATAAATCTTTTATAAAATGATTTTAGCTTCACGTAGTTCTTCAATAATACTCTGAATTTCATTATCATGTGAATTATTTCCAGCTTGTTGTGAAGCAAGTAAAAGTCTTAAACGATCAACAAGTTCATTAGGATCATCCCAGTGAACATATTCAATTGGGTTAACGTTATATTTCATAACACTTCGGCCAATTCTAGAAGAACTAGGATAACTGCTTGTTCTCGGTCTAGTTGATGGTGGTGGTGGTGGTAATTTAAATAGTGGCGCAATAATGTTTTTATACTTTTCTGAGCGATTACCGGCGATTTTTCGGTTCGGATTATGATCAATTTGCACAGCAGCCGTTCGTTTAATAATGTCAGCATATTGCAGTTTATCATTTTTATTAAAACCGGTAGGCTTCTTTTTAAACATTAATTCATATAAGCCTGGAGTACCTACATATTTGATACCGTTTATTTCAAAGTCACTATTATTTGAATTAAATATTATCTCTGAATTTCCAATGAAATACTTATCTGTTTCCGTATCATGATGCACACCTTGCTGTCCAATATCAAATTTATTTTCAGTATCTTTTATATATTCTTCAATATATTGTCTAGGAAGTGGGCCAAACTGCTCCACATATTGAAGTATAGAAGCGTCTGCAATAGGACTCGGTGTTCGGGGCATTTCAAATGATTCTTCTGAAGAAACATCTCTCGTAAATACTTCCTCTTCTTCAGGAATTAGTGTTAGATTAGGATGCATAACAGAAGCATCAGGTTGAAATACCCTAGAATGCCTCCTTTTTGGTGTGCTTTCATGTTTGATTTCTGGAAGTTCTGGTTTTGCCGTAATGATTTCATGTAACTTTTTAGTTAGAGGTTTATAGGACTCTTCTAGATATTGCTCGGACTCTAAACGATTAGATTTAATTGCATCAAACTTCCTTTTTACAGACTCTCGTGCTTTGATAAGCTTTAATTTTATATCTTTATTCATACTCCTGAACGTAAATAACAAGAAAACTAAGAGGTTTTTATGTTTTTCGTGTTTGTGTGTGTGTGTGTGTGTGTGTGTGTGTGTGTGTGTGTGTGTGTGTGTGTGTGTGTGTCGGATGATAAGAAACTAATAAACGTGAAAAACAAAAGGTAAAAACAAGAAACTAAGATGTTTTTCGTGTTTGCGTGTCAGATGATAAGAAACTAACGTGAAAAACAAAACGTAAAAACAAGAAACTAAGTGTTTGTGTGTTAGATGTTAGTTTTTCGTGTTTGTGTGTTAGATGATAAAGGCGAAAACAAAAGGTTTTTCGTGTTAGATAAGGTTTTTCTCTTTTCGATGTTTACACTTCTAATACTCTTTTTCTAATGAAATTTAAAAATTGCGTACATTATTTTTATAATTGTATAAAATTATGAAACCCTTTTCTATATCTTCCCCAGTCTCTATCCCTATCTATTACTAAAAATCCATACTTTTCTGTCCAACACATTGAACAAATTTTTTTAAAGTCATTAAAAGACATATCAGTATTTACATGATCATCATAGATATGTTTAAGATTTAACTCATCCTGTTTAAATAAGATAATAAAATTTGAATTGTCTCTAATAAGATGTTTAGGAATATGACTATATGTTTGACAGAGATAGAAACAATCAATCAAATTATGCCGACCCATGCTGAAATAATCCCTCATAACTGATTGCTTAGAACATGCAACGTCATCAAAAATAAATATTGAATTTTTCTTTGCTTGCGATGGATGCATAATTTCATGACAATCTGTGAATTGATAGTATTCAAGTCCTCTAATAGGACTTAGTACTTTACGAAGATACTCATATTTTGGTTGATGTAACGATTTAGAGTAAATGTAAATATTTTCAAAACGTAAGCCGTTTTTATTTTCTAGTAAACTTATCATTACATTAGTTTTACCGCAATTTGAGGGTCCGCTAATGATACATCGAATATTTGAAGGAAATAAGACTCCATGTCTCTGATTTGCTGTTGTATTACGTATGATATCTAAATTTTCAACATCTAATGTAATTTCTTGTTTAACTAGCTTCATGTTTAACAATCAAATGAGTTTAGTTATATTAAAGTATATATATATATATATATACATCTATTCATTATTGAACCATCTCGCGAGAAGGTATAAAATGACTTTGAAAAGAAAATTAAACAGTCATCAATCTACTGTTACGCAAAGTGGTTGTGGTTTACTTGACAAATTGTCAGTGGAATTACATTTACCTGGATACAATTTTTGTGGTCCAGGAACAAAATTAGAGAAAAGATTAAAACGCGGTGATATAGGTATTAATACATTGGATGAAGCTTGTAAGGTTCATGATATTTCATATTCTAAAAGCCAAGATTTAAAAGAAAGACATCTAGCGGACAAAGTTTTATTGGAAGCTGCTGTTCGTAATTTACAATCTAATACAAATATAATTGCTTCAGCAGCTGTTGCAGGTATTATGAAATCCAAATTGAAACTTGGTATGGGAAAAAAGAAGGTGAAGAAACAGCGCATTATTAAGACACCTAAACAAGGAGGGTTTTTACCACTTGTATTAGCAGGTATTGGAGCCTTAGCATCTTTGTCTGGAGGAATAGCAAATGTAGTTAAAACAATCAAAGATTCTAAAGCTGCAGAAGCTCAATTACGAGAATTGAAACGACATAACTTAACTATGGAGTCTAAAAAAGGAAAAGGACTAAAAAAGAAACGGGGAAAAGGGTTATACTTAAAACCTTACACACCAAAAAACTCCTAAATAAGTTACCGAAACGAGCGCTTACAAATGTAGAATTGGAATTGTATGCTGATAAATTGAAAATTCCACATTTTAGAGGTGTATTTATGCGTGATATGTTACCTCTTCACATAAAATTAAATGAAAGTGGTATTGTTAATTTAGACAATCAAAAAAATGTAGGTACTCATTGGACATCGTACATTAAAAATAATTCAAATATCTTATATTTTGATAGTTTTGGTAACTTGAAACCTCCAAAAGAACTTGTAAAATATTTTAAGTCCTTTAATAAAAGTGTTACAATATATTACACTCGTGATAACTACCAGGCATACAATACTGAAAACTGTGGTCATTTATGCTTACAGTTTTTATATAATTACAGCAAATTATAATGTAAATTTCATTACTTAACTTACTCTTAAACAATGCACACATTTACATTAACGGGGGATACTTCTGAGTTAAATGCTCACTACAATCCACCAATTGACCTTGCAAATAATAATTATGTATTAGGTTTAATTAATTTTGAAGCTTATAATGCTATTCCAAACATAGATGAAGGAGCAAATAAATTTTATATTGATAATCAAGTTATAACATTCCCCACAGGTTCATATGAACTATCTGATATTAATAATTATATACGTCAGTATATTGCAAAAAATAATTTAGACATAAAATGTAATATTATGTCGAATATTAACACACTTACCTGTAAAATTATTACAAATAAAAAAATTGATTTCACGTTTGAAAATAGTATAGGAAGTCTACTTGGATTTAACAAAATTGTACTAAAAGATGATACTGTATATGAGTCTAGTTTACCTGTTAATATTCTTAAAATAAATACAATAAGAATTGAATGTAATATAAGTACTGGGGCATATAATAATAATAAACTTGTACACACATTACATGAATTTTTTCCATCTGTACCGTCTGGTTTTAAAATAATTGAAACCCCCCAAAATGCAATATATATGCCTATCAACACAAAAATTATTGATAACATAAGTCTTAAAATAGTGGATCAAGATGGACATTTAATCAATTTTAGAGGAGAAGTCATTACGATAAGACTGCATTTAAGACGCTCTCCAAATGGTTATTAAGTTTAATCAAAAACCTTTAAATACAGTTTTAAAAGAAAATTCTATTAGTAATCTTCAAACAACGAACCGATTAACAAGTAATAGAAAATTGTTTTTAAAATCCATAGGTTTTAAATTATTACAATGAGTATACTAAACGTTATCGAAAAAGTTAATTATGACAATTCAATTATAAACTCTGAAAAACATTCACATCTTCCTTATGCTTCAAATTCATATAATAATAATGATGAAATTAGAATACCAATTCAACAACAAGATGTTTATACACTACCGAGCGAAAGCTATATTTACATAGAGGGGAAATTGTTAAAAAAAGATGGTACAGTATCAACTACAGCAAAATTTATAAACAATGGATTTGCATTTTTGTTTGAAGAAATTCGATTTGAAATTGGCGGAAAAGTTATAGATCGAAGTAGAAATGTAGGTATTACATCTTCAATGAAAAATTATATTTCTCTTACTGCAAACGAGGATAAACACTTATATAATGCCGGATGGTTTATTGATACATATGCAGTGTCTGATGCAACATCCGGATCGTTTAATGTATGCATTCCACTAAAAAAGTTGCTTGAGTAGATAGGATTCACGGGTTCTACGCCCACCCATGTAAAAGTTCCCATAAGACGTCATAAAACACCCCCCTCCACAAAATGGCGGACTTAGTGTTCTGTAAGTGTTGCAGACCTCCGGGCAATAGGTGGCGCCAGAGGGTACCTGATGGGTTCTGTTCTCGGCTAAGTGGAAGTCCGCGCAATAGGTGGCGCTAGTTGGTACCTGGGTGGAATCTATACTCAGCCAATTGGAAGGTTCGCGCAAGAGGTGGCAGCACGTCGGCATCTAGGAGCGGGATCAAGCTGAGGTTAGGTAAAGCCGGACCAGATCTGAGCTGATCAAGCTGAGCTTGGGTAGATCTGGACCAGATCCGGATCAGAGTCGGATCAGATCCAGATCGGATCAAGCTGGTCCGGACCGGATCTGCGGTGGGAGCTTGGCGGGTTTTTTTAAAGACAACGATGCATTATAAACATTTATTTTCTCACGTTCAGAACTTAAACACTGACTTACATGCAGGTGAGGCGATAATCGAAGCAGTGGTGGTGTGTTAGTAAGATCTAAACATCTTTTTCAATTTTAAACAAAGAGGTTTGGCATTTTTCACACGTCTTAATTTCTTTCTTCAAATCTTCGGCGGAAATTCTATTGTTAATTTCTACACATCTAACCTTAAAGTAATTTTCGGCGGTCTCGTTCTTAAAGCAGTCCAAACAGACTCTCATTGATTGTTTAATTTGTGGAATAAACATTGGCATTAAACGTACTTTGTTGATATCGAGATGGAAGTAACACACACAATAGGTCCCACACATTCTGAAATTTTCTAAAAGAGTAAATATGTGAGTCTCTAATATGATCATGAAATAAAAGTATTTACCCGTTTCCGCCATGAGTTCGCGCAGTGTTGGAAATAACTGATAAAAAGAGTCGAACAAGCCAACGAGGTACTGTTGGAAACTGTTTTCCTGTCAAACACGTCAAATAACGCCAGCGAGGTTACGCCTGGCTATATAAGCGCCTTAAATGTGACTATTCTGTCATATCACTACCAACTACCACGGCAACAATGTTTCATTGTAAAATATGCGCTAGTTCGTTTTCGCGCCCAGACAGTTTACATCGGCATTTAAAAAAATATCACTCTAGTCAGCAACTATGTGAAGTGTGTGGTGTTGTGTTAGAGGGTGGAGTAGCATTGCACAAACATCGTTGTAGCGATGATGAACCACCTTCTAAGAAATTTAAAGGAAATTTAAGTCAAACACAAGCAACAACATCTAAACATATTCGGTGCAATGTTTGCGCCGAAGATTTTACTACAACCCCTTCATACGTTGGTCATCTTCGAACACAACGCCATCTTCAGAATATGGGAGAACCCCTGGAAAATGGGGTTGTAAAAATTAAATCAGCATTTAAGACCCGCATCGCTAGTTATCGGATTCCATCACCCCAGGACCAAACGGATATCCCTTCATTCCTTGAAAGTTGTGAGGAAAAGTTTATTTGGTTGGTTGATGGGAGTCGACGAAGCCGGCAAAGCGTAAAGACCAACATCGAGCTGTTCGGGTTATACGTTAAACCTGGGGATGATGTGCAACCCGAGCTGAAATCATTCAACACCCGTTTTCAAATCGGAACACCCACTACCGATTTAAGCGAGCTGTACCAGCGTTTATGTAGCACCGTAAAGACAAAAAGCGAGGAATTTCAAGTAAGTACAAGTATTTTTATGTATTTTGGTAAATTAAAGAAAAAAATTACAAAATGTGATATCTGAATTAAATTACGCAGGAGCGGGATAGCGGATGGGCTCTTCTCATGGTATCCCATCTGGAGGTGAACATCAATCGGTATACCCCCATCCGTGGATCATCATACCTGGAGCTACCCTCGGCGATAAAGAAAAAGCGCGCCTGCATCAATGTCCAGAATAATGACGACGCTTGCTTCGCATGGGCGGTAACTTCAGCACTACATCCGGTAGATCCCGCCTATCATCCAGAACGCACCGCATCATATCCCCATTATCGCGATGTCTTAAATTTGACAGGTATGGAGCTACCATTTAAAATTAATAATATCCCCAAATTTGAAGAATTAAATAACATTTCAATTAATTTGTACGGGCTAGAGTTCAACAGTGAAAAGCACAGTCTTGAGGTGGTAGGGCCAATTTATTTTTCAAAAACTAAGCGCGACACACACATTAACCTTTTGTACATCGAAGATGGGGAAACAGGTCATTATGTTTGGATCAAAAATTTATCTCGACTAATTTCAAGCCAAGTGTCCACACAGAAGGCTAAAACGTATTTGTGTGATGGGTGTTTAACCTTTTTCCCCAGCGATCAAGCGCTCTTAACCCACAGCTTGAATGACTGCAACAAAATTTACTCTGTGATGCCAACGACTGATTTAATTAAAAATAAAAATGGTGAGATGGTTCCGGGTAATTTATTACAATTTAATAATTTTAATTCTAAAATGCGGGTACCATTCGCCGTTTATGCCGACTTTGAATCCATTCTCACCCCAATTGAATCGTGTGAGCCGGACCCAAATTTATCGTATACTTACTCAACGCATGTTCATACTCCTTACAGTTTCGCGTATTATATTAAATGCTCCTTTAATCAAGATTTTGACAAATTTGTTACTTATACGGGCTTAGATTGTCCGAGAGTTTTTATGGAAAAATTAAGTGCTGACGCGAAATTAATTTATGAAAATTATTTGGAACCCATTATACCAATGTCGAAATTAGCCCCAAATGAACAACTATTATTAGATTCTGCAACCGAGTGCCACATATGCGAAAAAGAGTTACTCCCTTGTGAGAAAGTTGCCGATCATTGTCACTTAACGGGAAAATTTGTAGGAGCAGCCCACTCCAAATGTAATTTGAATTATAAGGTCCCTAAGTTTTTACCAATATTTTTTCATAATTTATCAGGATATGACTCACATTTATTCATTAAAGAATTTGGCCTCGATAATGATAAAATCGATGTAATTCCCCAAAATAAGGAGAAATATATCTCATTTTCAAAATCAATTAAAGTGAGTAACTATACTGATAATCGAGGAATTGATCGAGATGTTTATTTGAAACTAAGATTTTTAGATTCTTTTAAATTTATGGCCTCATCATTAGAAAAATTAGCAAAAAACTTAAAACCTGATCAATTAAAGAATGTTGGTGCCCATTTTCCTATTAAGGAACAATTTGAATTGGTGACGAAAAAAGGAGTATTCCCTTATCAGTACATAGACTCTTTATCAAAATTAGACGAAACAAAATTACCCGCTAAAAGATTCTTTTTTAGTTCCCTCACAAACACCGATATTAATACCAAGGAATATGAACATGCAGAAAACGTTTGGCAACATTTTAATTGTAAAAGTTTAAAAGAGTACTCTGATTTATATCTCAAAACAGACGTTTTACTTTTATGTGATATTTTCGAAAACTTTCGCGATGTTTGTTTTAAAGCATATAATTTGGATCCTCTACACTACTATACAGCTCCGGGGTTGTCGTGGGATGCTATGCTTAAATTAACTGACATTAAATTAGAATTACTGACAGACATTGACATGCATCACTTTGTACGTAAGGGTATTCGGGGTGGAATAAGCCAGTGTTCATTACGATATGCTAAAGCTAATAACAAGTACATGACTGAATATGACAAAACAAACCCGACAAAATTTTTAACGTACTGGGACGCCAATAATTTATATGGATGGGCAATGTCACAACTCATGCCGCACAGTAATTTTAAATGGTTAAACGCGGGAGAAATTGAAAAGTTTAATGTAACAAATATACAAGATGATTCACTAACGGGGTATTTTTTGGAGGTGGATATAGAATATCCAAAAAAACTGCACAATCTCCACAATGATCTACCATTTCTCGCAGAAAATATTGTACCACCCGGGTCAAAATTTAAGAACACAAAATTAATTTCAAACTTAAATAATAAAACAAAGTATATAGTTCACTATCGAAACTTAAAACAGGCACTATTAAACGGGTTAAAATTAACAAAAATTCATAGGGTTTTACAATTTGAGCAATCTGACTGGTTAAAAAAATATATTGAGTTAAATACCAGTATGCGGCAAGTGGCTAAAAATGATTTCGAAAAAGACTTTTATAAATTAATGAATAATTCTGTTTTTGGCAAAACAATGGAAAATGTTGATAAGCGTGTTGACGTTAAATTGATTAATCATTGGGAAGATGTTGGCAAGCGTCGCGGCGCGGAAAGTTTAATAGCTAAACCAAATTTTAATTGCGTCTCAATTTTCACAGAAAATCTTGTTGCTATTCAATTGGACCGGTTGAAAGTTGTTTATAATAAGCCCATTTATATTGGTTTTTCGGTTTTAGAGCTGTCAAAATTATTAATGTATGAGTTTTATTATAATTATGTAAAATCAAAGTATGAAAATGATGTGACATTATGCTATATGGACACAGACAGTTTAACACTACTTATAAAAACAAAAGACATATTTCAAGACATTAAGCAAGACCTTTCAAAATTTGATACTAGTAATTTTGATCCACAAAATCTACATAACATCCCTCTTCAAAATAAAGCCGTTTTGGGATTGATGAAGGATGAGAACGGAGGCAAGATTATGACAGAATTTGTTGGATTAAGATCAAAAATGTATGCCAATAACGTTGAGGGCGACTGGTCCAAAAAAGCAAAAGGGGTTAAGAAATGTGTAGTTCAACAAGATCTGGCTGGAAATGATTACAAAAACTGTTTATTCACTCAAACTACCATCAGTAGGAAACAAAATTTATTTAGATCAATTAAACACTCAATTTATTCCATTACTCAAAATAAATTAGCTCTTTCACCTTTTGACGATAAACGTTATATTTGCACTAATGGTGTAAATACTCTAGCCTGGGGACATAAGGATATATAAAATTTTATTATGGTAGCCCCATCAAAAGATTTTAAACCCACCAGAGAACTCTGGTGAGGTTAAAATCTTTTGACCTGTATCAATTCATCGTCGTCAATGGGGTCTACGTATGCCCACAGGCGAAGACCCAATAGTTCACTGTAAAAAAAAAAAATACTGCTTTAATGATGAATCTTAAACTTAAAAAATACCACTTGAGGAAAATAAGTTTATAAATTTAGTTACATACCCCTTAAATAAGGTTATAACCTGGTTTGCCTCAGGTAGGCTGGTTGGCGCCAGGTTTATTATCATTGGATATGTCTAAAAATATTTTAGTTCTGACAATAAGAAAATTGTACAGTAATAAAACTTACGGATATTGGGGCCTCCAGCCTAGCACGAAGAGCAAATATTATATTGGCGATAGTAGAAGTCATTGTTTCAGTTTAGCTTGGCGAAGAGTGATAATCTGAATTTATAGCCATCTTAGTGTAGTGGTATTGTGGATCAGTATTTGCGGAATTTGCTAGAAGCAAACATTGTGCTCGTTAAAATAGCAGTTTTTAGCTACTGACATTCTTTCTGGAATTTTCCTACTGGTGGCATTAAGAAATTGCTGGACTGGTATGTTCTGCGTCCTGCGTAGTGAGATAATAGTGTGCTCGTTAAAATAGCAGTTTTATCGACCGGCATTTTTTTCTTGCAATTTTTGGAAGATAACGAAAATGTGGTCTTGCTGAAAATATATATAAATAGAAAACATTCTAAGTTTGTTAGTTGATAGTCTGTCAAGTCGAAGCTAGGGTCAAGTCCGTCTCAAGTTGATATTCTGAATATGGTGAGTAAAATCAATTCCGATTTCATTTTTTCTTGATAAGAAAATTGTTTAGAGAACTGTAAACAGTTTATTATAGAATTTAATTAATATTATTTTCTTAAGGAACGTTTCAATCAAATAGGAAAACAGCGCAACATCAAAAAGTTGATAGATTTACCTCAGAAAACTAAAATACCAGTCACCAACCTGAGATTCATGCCTACAACATACGGCCCCAAGATTATATGTGACCTTATTAAATCCAATGAAATTGTATTTTTGCCGGCGCGATTTAATACGCACCTGACGCAAGAAGATATTGATAAAATAAACAAACAATTGCAAAATTATTTAGTCGTTGATGGATACAACGTGCACATGTGTGACAACAACGGGTCTGTGTAGATGTGTTGGGCTTCAATATCTCGAACTATTAAATAATAATTTTAGTCGCGAAAAATACCATAAGTTTTTAAAGGATAAAAAGTTTTTCGAGTTTATAAAGACAGAAGATTTTAATATTATATTATATTCAATTGAAAATTTAAGCGGTTTCAATTTAGTTAAAGGCAAACTTCTTGATTTAGAAATTAAGTTGTTAGTAGGGAAAATGATGTGTTCAGGAAATTTTGATAATTCACTTTCACTTACATCTCGATGGGAGGAGTGTTTAAGTGAAGAGTCATTCGTGTGTGTGTTGTCAAATTATTATAGACAGGTTAACGCATGGAATACCCGAATTTGTCGAGAATGTTATGTGGGAGACATGTCAAATCAATTGCACAATTATGAGTTGGTTACAAGACACATCATATGCGAAGTAAGAAATGTAGAACCAACTTTTTGTATTTCATGTTTCCAGACCCTGTATGTGACATTTGGGTTAGAGTCTTGTCCTCTTTGTTATTTAAAATGAGTAATTTGTTAGTTTGTTAGATAAGAATGAATTGTTTTGTAAATAAACAAAAATCTAATATGAGTGTTTTTTTTATTTTTAATGTACACTTGTCTATAACATATCCTTTGAATTAATCCACGAATTGTGTGCTGAATCGAGACCCAACCATTTAACATACGCCTTTGTTCCTTTCCTACGTAAAATTTTCTCCACTAAGAATACGTCTGGATACATTACTTTCTGTATTTCTTGTTCGTAAAATGCACCTTTTATTGGTTGTTTGTTAGAATCCTCCAAAAGGTAAGTAACTGGATTAGTCATTTTTACTTTATTTATTTTAAAAATCTCTGTAGTCCAATTTGGTGTATATCCTTTTGCAAATATATTTTTGTATTTGCTAATTCTAACATAATCTCCCTGCTTATAGCGACCACTTTTAGCAATTTTTAAATGAGAATATGCTGTTTTTAAAAGAAATGATTCATTTTTCCTATTGACACTGATGGGTTTTAAACCAATAGTACTGTGAACTGTGTTATTATACCTTTCCGTAACTTCATCCAAAATATCAAGCCACTTATATTTTCCACGTAAACTAAATTCCTTATATAACCAACTTTTTAGAGTTCTAATTACTCGCTCCGCAATACTTGCTTTTGTTGTACTATATGTAGAATATAAATTGATGTTACGTTTTTTACAAAGTGCTATAAAGTTTTTATTGTAAAATTCGAGCCCCAAATCTGTTTGCAAATTATTTACTGGAGCCGAAATTTTTGCCAAAATTTTTAACATAGCTTCAGTAACATTCTGAGCGTTTTTAGATTTTAAGGGCCGAGTCCAAACAAATTTACTAAAGCAGTCAATAACTACCAGTATATATTTATGACCCCTGTTTTCTTTTGCAAAAGGAATCATTTCCATTAAATCTGCTTGAAGCAAATCAAATAGTCCTTTTACAATTGTTCTCCGCCTCGGAAAATGTTTCCGAACGGGTTTATGTAGTTCATAAACTACCTGTCGTTTTTCCATCTGAATGTTTCTGTTTGTCTAGTTTTACTTTTAATTTTTGTAGATCTTGTTCAATCGAGACTAGTCTTTGTTGAAATATTTCGGTCACATAATCCAAATTATTTTTAGTAACACAATCCGCAGTTGTTGAGGGTTCACCAACATTAACTATCCTTCTATTTTGAGCATTCCAATTACCATTTGTATCTACTGTTAAACAACCGGAAGAAGCCGTAACACGAGATGAATATCGTCCGAACTTGTCAACACTCATACTATAACATTTGCCTCGCGCAATTCTTCTATAATTGACACAATCTCGTTGTTAACCGAATTGTTTCCTGCCACCTTTGCAGCATACAAAAGCTTCAGTCTATCTACCAGCTCATTGACAGAATTCCAATATATATATTCCGGTTTGAATGAAACTTGTTTGTTTAATGCGGTCCCCCTGGTTGATCTCAATGTTCTAGGCTGATTTGTTCCGGGAGATAAGTGTTTTGGAATGCTAGTTTGAGGAGGAAATAATTTACTTATTATGTTTTTATATTTAAATCCAGCGCTTCGGTTAATTTGATTTCCTGCGCCATACTGCCGTTTATGAGCGTTCGACAGACGCAAGATTCTTTTATAGTTTTCCAAATCATCGGCAGTATACTTTTCCGGCTTATTGAGAAATAGTAAATTATACAATCCCTCAGTCCCCTTAAATTTGTTATTTTCAATGTACACATCATTATCAATAAAATCGGGTGCCTTAACACCAATTTTCCAACAATTTGCTTCCGGATCCCATCTGATGCCATAAGTGTAATCCATGTCTTTGGCATTTGTTAAAAGCATATCAAAATATTTTGTTGCTAGGGGGCCTACGCCGGCCTCTCTAAAAGTATCGCTGATTGATTTGCGCCCACTTGTAGTAGAATACATGTCACGCAACTCATTCAAAGATGTTTCGTGTCTTTCCTCTGGCAAATTTTCAATTTCAGCAACGTTTTCTGGTTGAGATTCAAAAACTTCATCTTCATATTCCGATGCGCCCCGATTTGATGTGGATGCCCTCTGTTGTACTTGTCGGCCATTTCGTGCATTATCAGAAATATCTGTTTCAGATTTTTCACTTTTAATTTCGTTTTTAATTTCACTAGCTGCTTTAAGGGGCTCCACAATAAATTTAAATCCTCTCTGCAGTAACTCTTCAGATTGGAGGCGATTGCGGCGAATTGTTCTAGCTTTCTTGCGAATTATATTTCTTGCTTTAATTAATTCTCGTTTTAACCCAACATCGGGAACTTCAGGAGTCAAAGGCATCTTTATTTGCACTGCAGGGGAATACAATAAATGTTCTTATATATAGATGAAATGATCTAAACCCTTTCGATAACGCCCATTTTTAATTTCCCTTTCTTTGTCTATCACAACAAATCCATATTTATCTTTCCAGCATTGTGAACATAGTTCTACAAATTTTTGAAAAGACATATCGGTATTTACATGATCCTGATACACATGTTTTAAATTCAGTTCATCTTGCTTGAACAAAATAATCAAATTTGCGTTGTCTCTCACCAATTGCTTAGGAATTCGGGTGTATGTTTGACATAAATAGAAACAGTCAACAGCTTGATGTCTTCCAAAAGAGAAGTAGTCTCGAATACTACTCTGCGGTGAACAGGAAACATCATCAAAAATGAAAATTGAGTTAGGTTTTGCTTCGGTGTACGGAACAATTTCATCAGTATCTTTAAACTCGTAATAGTTGACAATTTCATGTAATAATTCTTTTAAGTAGAGGTATTTTGGTTGGTGTAACGATTTTGAATATACATAAATATTCTCAAAAAATAATCCATTTGCGTTTGCAATCATGCCGAGCAAAAGATTGCTTTTTCCCGAATTGCTTGCGCCGGTTATCAAACATCTAATGTTATCCGGAAAAAGGTTTCCATGGCGTTTTGCCGCTTTATCTTTTGCGAACACATTATCAAAATTTTTAATTTTAAATTGCTCAGATTGCTGTACCACACGCATGGTGTAACTTTGAGAACTGAATAAAATCCATATATAATCACATACTTATACAATCTTACTTTAAATGATTGCGGGCCAAGGTGTTGTAAACACGCTAATCAACAAGCTACCTTTTGAACTGCACCTGCCGGGGTATCAATATTGTGGACCTGGTACAAAACTAAAGAAGCGTCTAGCACGAGATGATCCGGGCATAAACAAACTTGATAAGGCTTGTCGGAAACACGATATTGAGTATTCAGTAAGTGAGGATCCGCACAAGAGAAAAGTCGCAGATCAACAATTGGCAGATTTAGCTTGGGAAAGATTTAAAGCAAAAGATTCAAAAATGGCTGAAAAAGTTGCCTCATATGCTGTTACGAGCGCTATGAATGCCAAAACAAAACTAATGTACACTTGTCTATAACATATCCTTTGAATTAATCCACGAATTGTGTGCTGAATCGAGACCCAACCATTTAACATACGCCTTTGTTCCTTTCCTACGTAAAATTTTCTCCACTAAGAATACGTCTGGATACATTACTTTCTGTATTTCTTGTTCGTAAAATGCACCTTTTATTGGTTGTTTGTTAGAATCCTCCAAAAGGTAAGTAACTGGATTAGTCATTTTTACTTTATTTATTTTAAAAATCTCTGTAGTCCAATTTGGTGTATATCCTTTTGCAAATATATTTTTGTATTTGCTAATTCTAACATAATCTCCCTGCTTATAGCGACCACTTTTAGCAATTTTTAAATGAGAATATGCTGTTTTTAAAAGAAATGATTCATTTTTCCTATTGACACTGATGGGTTTTAAACCAATAGTACTGTGAACTGTGTTATTATACCTTTCCGTAACTTCATCCAAAATATCAAGCCACTTATATTTTCCACGTAAACTAAATTCCTTATATAACCAACTTTTTAGAGTTCTAATTACTCGCTCCGCAATACTTGCTTTTGTTGTACTATATGTAGAATATAAGTTGATGTTACGTTTTTTACAAAGTGCTATAAAGTTTTTATTGTAAAATTCGAGCCCCAAATCTGTTTGCAAATTATTTACTGGAGCCGAAATTTTTGCCAAAATTTTTAACATAGCTTCAGTAACATTCTGAGCGTTTTTAGATTTTAAGGGCCGAGTCCAAACAAATTTACTAAAGCAGTCAATAACTACCAGTATATATTTATGACCCCTGTTTTCTTTTGCAAAAGGAATCATTTCCATTAAATCTGCTTGAAGCAAATCAAATAGTCCTTTTACAATTGTTCTCCGTCTCGGAAAATGCTTCCGAGCGGGTTTATGTAGTTCATAAACTACCTGTCGTTTTTCCATCGAAATGTTCTACCTGACGTTTTTCAGGTGGATGTTTCTGCGTGTCTAGCGTTACCTTTAATTTTTGTAGATCTTGTTCAATCGATACTAGTCTTTGTTGAAATATTTGGGTCACATAATCCAAACTATTTTTAGTAACACAATCTGTTGTTGATGAGGGTTCACCAACATTAACTATCCTTTTATTTTGAGCATTCCAATTACCATTTGCATCTACTGTGAAGCTGCCCGAAGCCGCGACATGAGATGAATATCGACCGAATTTGTCAACAGTCATACTATAACATTTGCCTCGCGCAATTCTTCAATAATTGACACAATCTCGTTGTTCACCGAATTATTACCTGCCACCTTTGCAGCATACAAAAGCTTTAGTCTATCTACCAGCTCATTGACAGAATTCCAATATATATATTCTGGTTTGAATGAAACTTGTTTGTTTAATGCGGTCCCCCTTGTTGATCTCAATGTTCTAGGCTGATTTGTTACGGGAGATAGGTGTTTTGGAATGCTAGTTTGAGGAGGAAATAATTTACTTATTATGTTTTTATATTTAAATCCACCGCTTCGGTTAATTTGATTTCCTGCACCATATTGCCGTTTATGAGCGTTCGACAAACGCAAGATTCTTTTATAGTTTTCCAAATCATCGGCACTATACTTTTCAGGCTTATTCAGAAAAAGTAAATTATACAACCCCTCAGTCCCCTTAAATTTTGTGTTTTCAATGTACACATCATTATCAATAAAGTCGGGTGCCTTAATACCAATTTTCCAACAATTTGCTTCAGAGTCCCATCTGATGCCGTAAGTATAATCCATTTCTTTAGCATTTGTTAAAAGTAGATCAAAATATTTTGTTGCTAGGGGGCCTACGCCGGCCTCTCTAAAAGTATCGCTGATTGATTTGCGCCCACTTGTAGTAGAATACATGTCACGCAACTGATTCAACGATGTTTCGTGTCTTTCCTCTGGCAAATTTTCAACTTCAGCAACGTTTTCTGGTTGAGATTCAAAAACCTCATCTTCATCTTCCGATTCACCCCAATTTGCTGTTGACGCCCTAGGTTGTACATTTTGTGTATATTCAGACGAAATATCTGTTTCAGGTTTTTCAGTTTTAATTTCTTTTTTAAGCTCAACAACTGCTTTAAGAGGTTCAACAATAAATTTATACCCTCTCTGTAGCAATTCTTCAGATTGGAGGCGACTTCGGCGAATTGTTCTAGCTTTCTTGCGAATTATATTTCTTGCTTTAATTAATTCTCGTTTTAACCCAACATCGGGAACTTCAGGAGTCAAAGCCATCTTAATATGCACTGCAGGGGAACATAATAAATGTAATTATATATATATGAAATGATCTAAACCTTTTCGATAACGCCCATTTTTAATTTCCCTTTCTTTGTCTATCACAACAAATCCATATTTATCTTTCCAACATTGTGAACATAGTTCTACAAATTTTTGAAAAGACATATCGGTATTTACATGATCCTGATATACATGTTTCAAATTCAATTCATCTTGCTTGAATAAAATAATCAAATTTGCGTTGTCTCTCACCAATTGCTTAGGAATTCGGGTGTAAGTTTGACATAGGTAGAAACAGTCAACAGCTTGATGTCTTCCAAAAGAGAAGTAGTCTCGAATACTACTCTGCGGTGAACAGGAAACATCATCAAAAATGAAAATTGAGTTAGGTTTTGCTTCGGTGTACGGAACAATTTCATCAGTATCTTTAAACTCGTAATAGTTAACAATTTCACGTAACAATTGCTTTAAGTAGAGGTATTTTGGTTGGTGTAGCGATTTTGAATATACATAAATATTCTCAAAAAATAATCCATTTGCGTTTGCAATCATACCGAGCAAAAGATTGCTTTTTCCTGAATTGCTCGCCCCAGTTATTAAACATCTAATGTTATTCGGAAAAAGGTTTCCATGGCGTTTTTCCGCTTTGTCTTTTGTGAACACATAATCAAAATTTTTAATTTCAAATTGCTCAGTTTGCTGTACTACCCTCATGATGTAACTTTGAAAACTGAATAATATCTTTATATTCACATGTATTTAGATAATCTTGACTTCAAATGATTGCCAGCCAAAGTGTTATAAACATGCTAATCAACAAGCTGCCTTTTGAACTGCACCTGCCTGGATACCAATATTGTGGACCTGGTACAAAACTAAAAAGGCGTTTAGCACGAGGCGATCCGGGCATAAACAAACTCGATCAGGCTTGTAGGACACACGATATTGAGTATTCAGTGAGTGAGGATCCTCACAAGAGAAGAGTCGCAGATCAACAATTAGCAGATTTAGCTTGGGAAAGATTTAAAGCAAAAGATTCAGGAATGTCAGAAAAAATTGCCTCATATGCTGTTACGAATGCCATGAACGCCAAAACAAAACTTGGTATGGGTTCTAAAAAAATAACTCACAAGAAGTGTGGTGGTAAGCTTAAAAAACGCTTGCCATTTAGGAAAAACATTTTAAAGCCCATTCAAGAAGAAATAAGTAAACACTCTAAAAGTGGTTTGACTTCGGGAGAAAACATAAGACTTGCTTTGAGAGCGGCAAAGCGGGCATTAAAACGATCTGGAGGTAAGAAAAATGTCCAAATTCCGAGAATAATACCAATACCGAAAAGCGGAGGATTTCTTATACCGTTATTCGCGGGATTGTCAGCATTGGGTGCATTAATTGGTTAGTTGGTCCACTGACGTACGAAAACAATAGATAATTATTTAATTTGTAGGAGGCTCTGCATCTGTTGCATCAGCAGTAACTAAAGCTAAGGATGCCAAAAAACGGTTGGAGGAGGCAATGAGGCACAATAAGGCCATGGAAGCAATTCATGTAGATCGAGGTTTACGCTTTGAACGATTTAAAAAATCCGGCGTCGGTTTATACATTTCAAAAAACTAATATGTTTACCCCACCGGCCTCTTACCAACATAGATTTGGAAAAGTTTATTAAGAAAAATAAGCTTTCATATTTCAGAGGAATTTTTATGAGAAATGATCTTCCAATTAGAGGACCTTGGAAAAATGAATATGGCATTGTAAATTTGGATGATAAAGATGGGCCGGGCACTCACTGGTGTGCATATAAAAAGAGGGGTAATACAGTTTACTGGTTTGATAGTTTTGGAGATTTGTCTCCCCCGCTTGAAGTAATTAATTATTTTAAACAATGTTTAATTTTGTATAATCATCAAAGATATCAAACCTTCGGATCGTATATTTGTGGACATCTATGTTTAGAATTTTTGTATAAATAAAATTGAAATACATATTTGTGTGCAGAATGTCGTTAACATTTAGTCTGAGTGGTACTGGGCCTGTGCTCTCCGCCACATACCACCCTCCCATACATCTAAATCCTAGAAAAAGATATGCTTTGGGTCTTGTCAGTTTCAACACGTTTTTCACCGTGCCAAATTTGATCAATAAAAAGTTTTATTATAACAGCGGTACAGAGTTAGCAATTCCTAATGGATATTACGACATCACGGATCTCGAAAAGTTCTTAAAAGATAAAATAGGCGCACAAAATATTTTTCTAAAAGCGCATAATCCTAGCTCAAAGTGCGAACTATGGTCGAAATTTGATGTAGATTTTACTCCTGGTGATTCTTTACATAAGGAATTAGGTTTTAAACAACAAAAGTATGAGAAGGAAAATATATGTTTTGCAGATTTTCCCGTAGATTTAGTTAAAGTTAAACTTATACGAATAGAATGTAATATAACATCGGGTTCTTACCATAATCAACAAGATGTACATTCTTTACATCATTTTGCTCCTAATGTTGGGCATGCAGTATCTATAAATGAGCACCCTAGAAATATAATTTATTTACCAGTAAGTGTTCCAACTATTCACAACATTACTCTTAGAATAGTGGATCAAAATAGAGAGTTGCTAGATTTTCAAAAAGAGGACATTGAAATTAAATTGGAGCTAAAGCCATGGGACTAACGTATAAGCAGATACAAACAAAAATAAATAAAAGGGGCAGATTTGGTAGGGGAGCAATCACAACGTGGCGAGCAGCAGAACCATTAACACGTGAAAATTTAAAATTTCTACAGAGCTTGGGATTTACACTTAAAAGACATGTCGGAAAACATATTAAACATTTTTGAAGAAGTTAATTTCGATGATGTAGTCACTAAAAAAGAATATCATACTTATCAGCCGTATTCTACAGCAAGCTATAATAATAACGATGAAATTCGCATCCCTATCTTATCTCAAGAGATCTACACTTTACCCTGCGAGAGTTTCTTATACATAGAGGGCGAATTTGATGGTGGAGCTGGTGATACTGCATCCGTTTTAATCAACAATGCTTTTGCCTTTCTTTTTGACCAAATTCGTTACGAAATCAATGGTGTAGTTGTTGATTCGATTAAGGATGTAGGAATAACTTCCACTATGAAACAGCTGGTTTCTTTCACGCCTGCAGATGCTAGAGCATATGAAACCAGCGGATGGAATTTTGATAAGTCGCCGTCTACGTGGTACAAAGTTGAAAAATTATTTACTGCTTGTATTCCATTAAAATTATGGCTAGGATTTGCAGAAATGTATAAAAAAATATTAATTAATTGTAAACAAGAACTCATTCTCTTGCGATCACGGTCAGATGTAAATATTAGCAAAGGTCAGACGGACGGAAAACTAACCTTAACTAAAGTCGAATGGCACGTTCCCCATATTAATGTTAACGATGAGGTAAAATTGAAACTTTGGAAGTTTTTAAAAACTGATCGACCCATACAAATTCCTTTTCGTCGCTGGGAATTGCATGAACTGCCATCATTGCGACACAACACGTCAGATAAATGGGCAATTCGCACATCATCACATTTAGAAAGACCGAGATATATTCTTTTAGCGTTTCAAACAAACAAAAAAAACGTTAAAACTGAAGATGCCAGTAACTTTGATCACGTTACATTGTGCAACTTTAAGCTCTATTTAAATTCAGAGAGCTATCCATACGATAAACAAGAGTACGACTTTGGCGAGGGTAAATATAGTAAGGCGCACCAAGATTACAGCAACTTTCAAGGACATTATTATGATCGAGAATTTAATGACCCCCTCCTCTCATATAAGCAGTTTAAAAATTGCCCGCTCTTTATAATTGATTGTTCCAAGCAAATTGAGTCAGTTGTGGGAGGAAGCGTTGACGTGCAAGTCGAATTTGAATCGAAGACAAAGTTTCCAGAAAACACAATTGCCTATTGCCTAATTATCAGCGATTGTCTAGTCGAATATAGTCCAATAAGTGGTTTAGTGCGCAAAGTCCTCTAAGATGTTGGTGATTGATATTCAAGGATATACTCTGGATGGAAACAAATTTATACCGAAGGAATTGGCAGCATTTGATGGTGAAAAAATTACCCATATTTTATTTAAACCACCCTTCAATGAAGTATTTCTCACAACAAATGAAATACGACAACTTAGATGGTTAGAAAACAACTATCACGGTTTAAGATGGTGTTCTGGTTTTGCGGATTTGGATCAATTATGTCCGATTTTATTTGAAATATCTCAAGGACACGATGTCGTCTACGCTAAAGGAGTACCAAAAGTTAATTTGTTGAAAAAATATTTGGGTCCTCTTGTTCAAGAATTTCCGAGTGAAGAGCCATCCCTCAAAAATAATGTTTCGGAGCCCGGGTGTTTCTTTCACAATTCAATTTACTGCCACTGCGCTCTTTCAAATGTAAAATTATTATTTAAATATTTGGAAACGTATGAATAAATGTTTTTTCTAATTGTAACATGTGATTGGTTGGTTTATTGTATAAATAAAGATGTTTTCATATTTTTGATTAGTTGTTATTTATTTCGCGATGGCAAACCACGAGCAAGTAATTGATCTAGTCAGTGACGAAGGCAGCTGTTTCGAGTTTCTCGATGATATGTTAAATGATTTCAACCAAACTGTGCGCAATGAAAATAAATATATTAATGAAACCCGCTACAATATTAACAAAAGTGGAAATCTTTATGTGGCTGTTGGATTTAGTGCGGTAAGAGGATTTTATCCATCCATAAGACTATCTGGACCTAGAAAGGTGAATTTACATTTTTTACATAGTGAATGGTTACAATTTGTAAAGAAGAAAGATATAATTAATACATATTTAACGACTAAAATGAGACAATGCTGTAAATGTGCTACTGTAGATGAAGTTAAGCCATTTCTAAATATCTTTGATGAATGTGACGTATTTCTTGGAGCTAGATCGAAAACTCGCTATGCGTCTATCCGTAAAAATAGTGACAAACTAACTTTAGATTTGAAAACTTTTAATTCTTTGTGTAAAGTTTTCCCGCTCATTGAATCAAGAATCTCACGGTTGGAATCACTTCATTTTCTCGATTTTTATGACCAATGTCTGTCTCAAGTTCTAAATGTAAAGCGCGAATGTACTACGACTGAAGCACTTACTATACTCACGAACGCTACTTTTGATCAAGCCACCATACCCGTCGAGAATATTGAGTGTTTACTGGAAGTTGGTATTTATTGCGAAGAAAAATTTAAAATAGATTTAGAGTACAACCGCATTTTACATGAGCAACTAACTACAGATAAGCCGGAAATGGTATCTGATAAAGTTGATGCTGCGATAGCCGCATATTGCAACCATCAATTATCGTCAGAACATCTACAATACCTACCCAATTGTTATATGGAGCAAATTGAGGGTTTGCAATTGGAAAATATTTGGACACTGCTCTCAACATCAAAGCAGGCTGATGTAAAATACCAAAAAAGGTTACCTTGTCACAAACATTATAATATCGGAAAAACACACTGGGACGGGCCTCCTACTCCAATTTATAAATGTGCCCAATGCAACAGTGTAGCTTAATTTTACTTACACACATCGTGCAAAACCATAGTCCGTCGTAGTTGTTAAAATGGAACGTCTAGATTATTTCGATTCAATACAAACAAGTATTGAACCCTATATGAGAAAAATTATTGTTGAATGGGTATTGGAGGTGTGCGAAGATTCTAGGAGCGAAGTTCCCGTCTTCTTTGTCGCCGTTAATTGTTTGGACAGATTTTTGTGTTTGAAAAATATCGAGAAACATACATTTCAACGCATTGCAGTTGCGTGTCTTTGGATCGCTTCAAAATTTGTGAGTGACTTTCATCTTTCGTTGGAATTATTAATATTGTATACGGCTAAGAGTGTAACAAAAAGTGATATAATTAGATGTGAAAAACAAATTTTGTCTGAACTAAATTGGGAAATACCGACAACGACAATTGTAGATTCTCTAAACTTGTTACTATTAAGGTTTGGACATGTAAAAGATAATACTGTTTCTCTAAATATGTGCGTTAAATTAGCAGAAAAGGTCGCGACCACCGATGAGTTTATATTAAAAACACCTTCTTTTAGCGCTACTGCCTGTTTCACATTTTTATCTAAGAAATGCGGTGTGCAGGACTTATCAATTGTAGGTATTTGCGAGTGTATGAAGGTTAATGTGGAACAAATACTACAAACATACCAAGCGTTAGATAAGGTCTGTACGTGAGAAAATAAATGTTTATAATGCATCGTTGTCTTTAAAAAAACCCGCCAAGCTCCCACCGCAGATCCGGTCCGGACCAGCTTGATCCGATCTGGATCTGATCCGACTCTGATCCGGATCTGGTCCAGATCTACCCAAGCTCAGCTTGATCAGCTCAGATCTGGTCCGGCTTTACCTAACCTCAGCTTGATCCCGCTCCTAGATGCCGACGTGCTGCCACCTCTTGCGCGAACCTTCCAATTGGCTGAGTATAGATTCCACCCAGGTACCAACTAGCGCCACCTATTGCGCGGACTTCCACTTAGCCGAGAACAGAACCCATCAGGTACCCTCTGGCGCCACCTATTGCCCGGAGGTCTGCAACACTTACAGAACACTAAGTCCGCCATTTTGTGGAGGGGGGTGTTTTATGACGTCTTATGGGAACTTTTACATGGGTGGGCGTAGAACCCGTGAATCCTATCTACTTGCTTGGTTTTGCTGAAGATTTTAAAAAAATCCTTATGAATCTACGTCAAGAATTAGTATTAATAAGAAGTAACTCTGATCTTAATGCAATTTATAACACAACAGCTAATGAAGATATTAAAGTTAATATTGAAAAAATAATTTGGAAAGTACCACATATATCTGTAGCTGATGCTGAGCGATTAGCTCTTTTGAATTATGTAGATAAAGGTATTGAACTTGATGTACCATTCAGAAGTTGGGAATTGCATGAGTATCCACTTTTACAAAAAACTCAACAACATACTTGGTCAGTCAAATCTGCAACGCAATTAGAAAAACCGCGATATGCAATTGTCGGTTTTCAAACTAATCGTAAAAATAAAGCTAATAAAAATATGAGTTTATTTGATCATTGTAATTTAACTAACATGAAATTATTCTTAAACTCGGAATCATACCCCTATGAAAATTTAAATTTAAATTTTAAAAAACAGCAGTTTTCAAGTCTATATGAAATGTATGCTCAATTTCAAAATTCATATTATGATAAAAATAATGAACCACTACTTAATCCTACTCAGTTTAAAGATAATGCATCCTTAGTTGTAATTGATTGTTCACGTCAAAATGAAATTTTAAATTCAGGTAGTGTAGACATTCGAATTGAATTTGAAACAAATGAAAATGTTCCAGAGGACACTTCAGCTTATTGTTTAATACTACATGATAGAGTAATTAAATATAATCCGCTAACTGGAAATATAAGATCGCTTTAGATTATATTTTTTTAGTTTTGTGCGAGACTTTAACGAGCTAGGATATGTATTTAATAATAGATATACAAGGATTTAAAACGAGTGATAAAATTTTTACACCAAAAGAATTAGCCGCATATAATGGAACGCAAGTTTCTCATTTTGTTTTTAAACCACCATTCCAATTCGATTTATTACCTGAACATTTAAAACGACAAGCGAAATGGTTGATACATAATCATCATGCCATTAAATGGAGTTATGGATTTACACCAGTTCATCAGTTTAATGCAATTATAAAGTCGCTAACTGAAAACATCGACACCATCTGCGTAAAGGGACATGAAAAGGCATTATTTATAAAAAAATATGTTAATGTACCCGTCTTCGAATTAAACGAACAACCTGTTATCAAGTTAATGAATCCTAGTTGTTTTTCTCATTCCTCAGATAATTGTATATGCGCTTTAAGTAATGTGTATCATCTGTATGATAATTTTATAATGAAGTAAGATTCTCACGATAATTTCTTTACCATCCTTATAATATTTATGTTACAATAAAAAATAAAACGAAGAACCTGTGGCTTTTCTATCACCTAAAACGTCAATTTCCTTATAATTAATTTATGATACTCCTTATTTTTAAAATGTAATTAAAAAAATCAACGTTTAATTAATAAGATTCTCACAATAATTTCTTTATCAATTTAAGTACCACCATATTTATAATAATTTTGATGATATAAAACTTTATACAGTTGATATCTTGATATCCTTACAATTCATAAGATTCTCACGATAATTTCTTTACCATCCTTACAATTAATAAGATTCTTTCAATTTATGTTACCCTTACAGACTTTTTTCTCATTCCTCAGATGACACCTGTATGATAATTTCTTTATCAATTTATGATATCCTTCTCACAATAATTTCCTGTATTTTATATCAAATCCATATAGTTGAGTGTAATTAAAAAATATCAACGTTTAATATAAAAGAAAATCTTTATAATATAGACCTCAGTTTTAACATGAATCGTTTCAATCCGTATGATCGAGCAAGTTTCGTCCGCGAAAGACGTCTACATATTGAGCGGGAGCGCCAAATTCTAATGATGAATCCACGGCAGCTCCTTGAGCCGTCGACTAGACCGCCGCAACCAACACCGCCGCCGACTCCATCACCGCCGCCACCTCTATCGCCGACTCCATCACCGCCGCCGCCGACTCCATCACCGCCACCATTACCACCATCACCATCACCATCACCGCCGCCGCCGCCTCCGTCGCCGGAATTTCTTCCCGATCGTAGAGTGTTGAGGCCTGGCGCATACAATGTGAGGGGTGTATTGTATTTTGTACACCCCTTATTACAGGTGCGTGGATCGGGCCTATTTAATGTGCGATTTAGATATAGAGAGTTGTCCTCTGACGAGTCAGGGTACGATAGTGAGGAGTAAGCGGGGTGAAAGTAAAACATTTATATATTTTTTATTTTTTAATAATAAATCATTATTACATGTTTGTTTGTATTAATGGTTAAATAGTGAAAAATTGTTTTAAAAAATGGTAAGTACGTTTATAATCTTCAGGATCATCGGATGGCCATTCTCCTGAATCAGGTCCACTGAGCCAACCGACTGATTTATTTGCATTTATATTTTCCAAATTAGTTAAAATCCATTTCAGTATCTGCTGATGCGTTATTCGATCTTGAGGCTTAAAGTGTAATTTAATATTCAACTGGTTTGCTACAGTATAAAAACCTTTTAAAAAATTTGAATTTGCATAGTATATGCCATCACATAATATTTTATCAAGAAAGTATTCAATGTTCTTATAATTTACTAATAAATTAGAGCAGTTTACACATTCATTATTTAAATTATTATTACACATTTTTAATAGCAAATATACTTTATACAAGGTATTGTAAGGTAATATTTTATCATTATTAACGAAATCAGTCAATTCAGATAGTTTATCGTAACCTTTTTCTAGAAACATTTTAATAAACAAATCAAATTTCAATTTGTGTTCAAATAAACATACAATAATTTCATGAGAAGTATGTTTTAGTAACTTATAATTTAAAATATTATCACCAATATACACATGATTTAGCGCATACAATAACACACTTTCGTTTTTATTTAAAACACTATCTCTTACACTATCTATAAACACACTTTCACTTGCTTCCATCACTTTGAATTTTAAGTCATTCACGTTGGTCTGCATTCTTCAGCTTCTAAATCTATACTGCTGTATCCCCATGGAAGTGTATCCGTGTAGTTGAAATTTACAACTCGTTTATCATCATGTGGGTTTAAAATAATTTTATTTTGTTTAATTGAAAATAGGTTATGATGTTTCGATTGAATAAGATTTTGCTTTCCTCTCATTATGTAATTATTAAAAAGACAATTTTTATAATCATCAAAAGTAATTTTACGTAAACTAGGTTCGGTTACGCCTTTCGCTTTCTTTTTTTGCTGTTCATCAACTTTATATGCATACATTTTAGCTTTTAAACCCACAAATTCAGTCATAATTTTACCATTACTTTCGTCTTTCATAAGACCTAAAACTTTTTTATTAACTAACGGTATCTTATAAATGTTATTACAGTTGTAGTCAGAGGTATCAAATCTATTTAAATTTTGTTTCATAATTTCATATACATCTTGAACATTAAACTGATAAATTAATGAGTCGGTATCGGTATATAAGAGTTTAGAATTATAAGGTAATTTTGTTTTAACGAAATCGTAATGGAATTCATAAAGACTTAATTTCGAAATATCTAAGATGCACATACCAATATAAATAGGTTTATTAAATTTTATTTTAGTTTTATTCATTTCAATCACCACTAGATTTTCTTCAAAAATTTCGCAACTATGAAAATTAGGTTTAGAAATTAAAGCTTTGGCACCATGTTGACCTTCCCATTTATTTACCAGTTTAATATCCTTGTGTTTACGTACATTTTCCATCGTTTTCCCAAAGACTGCATTATTCATTAGTTTGTATTGGTTTTTCTTAAACTCGCTTGTTGCTTTTTGACGATGTTTTGTATTTAAATCTATGTAAGATTTCAACCATGGAGACTGTTTAAATTTTAATACTCTATGAATTTGCGAAAGTTTAAGACCATGTTTTAAACACTGTTTCAAATTTAAATAGTGTATAACATATTTTTCTTTTGAGAACAAAGTTGTCATTAATTTAGATTGTTTAGAACCGCTTGGTATTAGGCGTTCAGGGCAAAATGGTAAATCTTTATGTAATTCATGTAGATTAATAGGATATTCAATATCCACCTCAAAAATATATCCAATATCTGAATCTTCTTGTAAATTCATTATATCAATTTTATTAAAATCTGAAACCCACTCAAATTCCCCGTACGGTAGAGACTTGCTCATAGCCCATCCATACATATTGTTTATATCAAAATACATTAAGTATGAAGATTCTTGCGTTGAATCATAGTCTTTCATATAAATGTTGTTAGCTTTTCCATACCGATTTGAGCATTGTGCTACACCCCCCCTTATCCCTCTTTCAACAAACATCAACATGTCCACATCTGTTAGTAGTTCCAATTCAATTTTCGTTAATTTAAGCATAGCATCAAAAGCTAAACCTGGAGCAGTATAATAATGTGCTGCATCGAGATCATAAGTTTCAAGACAGCTATCTCTAAAATTTTCAAAAATATCTGCTAACAATAAGACATCACTTTTCAAATATAGGTCTGAATATTCGCCTAAATTTTTACATTTAAATTCACTCCAAACTTTCTCGGCATGTTTGAAATCTTCAACGCTAATGTTTTGATTGCGCAATTGATTATAAAATTTATCTATTGAAGGTAAAGTTTCTTCCAGTTTCTCCCAAGAATTTATATAATCATATGGGTAAACCCCCTTTTTAGACATTAACTGAAACTTGTCATTAAAATATTTTTTAGTAATTAATTTTTGATTATTTTCTAAATCAGATGATAATTTATCAATGCTACTAGCCATGAAACGAAAAGAATCAATAAATCGAAATTTTATGTTTGTATCTGCAACCGTTTTAGAGAATGAAATATACTTTTCTTTGTTAATTGGAAGTAAAGTAACTGAACCTTCAAAACCTACAGCAATTTCTTTAATTATTAAATGAGCATCATACCCACTTAAATTGTGAAATACAACTGGTATTACATGAGTGTCATTATAATTTAAATTACAACTTTGATGTGCTGCTCCTCTATATACTCCAGTTAAATGACAATGGTCTCGTACTTTAATATCATCATTAGTAAAATTACCCTCGCAAATGTGACATGTTTGTGATCTATAAAATTGAGACCATTGATCAGATGTTAATTTATCCATGGGTATGATACATAGGAATACGGTTTCTATATCTTCAGCTAAGTCTCTTAACTGCTGTACAAACCATTTTTGACAATCTGAACCACGATAACTGTTAAATTTAGATAATGAATCATCGTAACTGCATTTTAAATAATATGCAACACTCATGGCAGTATGTTTTTGATATGCACTGGTATTGTTGTTAAATTTTTCTAAAATACACTCAAAATCAGCATATATAACGAAAGGAACTTTTTCTTTATGCTTGAAATTTTTAAATTTTAATATGTTATTATCTTTTGCTGGCATTTCTATCGCACAACTATTCATATTATTGCAATATACCAAATGTCTAACTAACAAAACTTCACTGCTAAAATAGTTTAAACATCTTTCGCAAATGTATTTTTTATGTTTATTTCTATTTAACTGTGATGAAAGTAAACGTGATAAATTTTTTATCCATGCAAAATGATACATTTCATTCTCACCGAACATTAATAAATTCACAACTTTGTTGTTATCAAACTTGCTGAGATAAATTGGAACTGTTTGATGTTTCCCCCCTACCTTTTCTAGACCGTACACGTTAATTTTAATATTGTTTAATTTTTCTTTTAGCTTCAGAAACGTTATCGAGTCTGCTTGAAAAAATTAATAGCACCGAGAATTGCCAATTATATAATTTCAAGGAAGAGTTGGATATTGAGTTTGTCACTCCTAAGATAAAACATCCTATAAAGAGAGAAATTGGTAGTGATTGGGTTTGTAATATAATTGACATCTCGTTATATGTAATTCAAATAATTTTATTGTTAATTGTTGCTACATTAATTTTAACAATTGTACGCGTAGTTTTTAAATACAAATCAATTCTTAGTGATTAATTATTCATTTCATTAATTTTTAACAATGATGCTTAGTGTTTTACAATATATATTTTGTTTGAAATTAAAGTTATGTTATTAAACTTAAAATATCCTGTTTAATATGGTAAAATCCTCTTACATTGATTAAGTCTTTTACTTTACAAATCAGGTAAGATTAAAACAAGTTCAAAAGTTAAAGGTTACATTTATTTTTCACGCTTTTTATCCTTAATATAATATCTACACTTATTTAAATTTAATAAACACATTTTTCTTGAAATTAAATTTACGTTTTCTAAATATAAAATATCCCGTTTAATTTGATGCAATCTTCTCTCAAAGGTTGCAATCTGTTTCACCAAACAATGACGATCCAGAATAATTGTGTTTCTTTTTGCACACTTTTTAATCACCATAATGATTAATTGTCGAAGAAAACTGATGGATACTGTCCTTCTTCTTCTTTTTTAGTATAAATACAGAGCCCTTTTTTTAATTCATCTTCAAAATCACTTTCACTGAGATTAGAAAATCTTGAAGGTAAAATTAGAACCCCAATTTCAAGTTCACACGTTAACGCTACACCAAATTTTGATTTAATTTTCTTTACACTTATAATTTGATATTTTTTTTCAACTTCCAAGTCTTTCACTTTCACAAATTGTTTAATTTCACCAATTTTGTTTAATTTGTTTAGAAAACTCATTGTAGATAATATTTTTCTCAAGAGATGATATGAACTGAAGGAGCGTACAAGATCTCAAGCTTATATAGTATGCATGTTAATTAACTCACATATTTCGCCTAGATTATTTATGATGAATTCGTAAAATATATTTTAATGTCGGTATTCCACAAACGACGATGTCGAAAAAACTCTCAGTGACAGGTGATTTAATTAGACATGTATAATTAAGGAAAGATTATTTATGATTTAATTCCACACCATTGCTAGACAAACTGGCACCAAAATCTAATTAAGGAAAGATTATTTATGACTCACAAGCGTGGGAAACAAAATTAATGAATTCCACTAGACAGACTGGCGCCGGTTTCGTTTTTGAAAATTTGTAAATCCTTATGGGGAAAATACATGTTAAATTAGCCAGTACCTGCCTCACCTATCTACTGATGATAAGCTTCGACTTCCATCGCTTTTGGCGTCGTACAGCTTCTAATTTTTGGTAGCATTGCCGTGGGGTAGGGAGAAACGTTGGAAATTGCGTATGGCCTTTTTCTGGGGGAAAGGAATCGGCCGAGAAACGGCGGTACGTGTGTTTACTCGATACCCCCGAATAAAACGCGGCCGTGTTGTAAAAAAAGTCGGCTGAGTAAAATCGGTCGTGTGTCCCTAGCCTTAAGGTGTTGAAAGTGTACTGCTTGGACGTAGGTTGAAGCAAAATACTCCATTAGATGTGAGGTGTAGCGACAGAGATTGTACTCACTTAAAATTGCAACAATTCTCAAAAAATTTGGGAAAAATTAAATCAATATGACTTCGTCATATTCGCTTCCCAATCTGTATATTGATAAATTAATTTGAGACAACCTCACTTATTGCATTATTATTTGATAAAAGTAATAAAGACGAAAAATAGCTCGAATATGTGAATATTCAGCCTGTTCGTAACCCTGCAACATGTCTTACTAATGGGCCATCCACACGTACAAGCTTTACTTGAGGCTTGCCTGCGCAAACCGGTTTGTACACCGAAATCCGTGTTTGTGGATGAGAAAAGTGTATACCGCGCGGCTTGTGTAATGTTCAAAAAGTTAAAGAATAACTGCACAAACTAGGTTTGCGCGGTGTTGGTTGTGTCGTGTGGACGGGGTTGGAGCCGTGTCTTCAGTTTTGTTGTGCCCGTCGTCTTGCCTGCAGTGTGCAAACATGTCTGATACACGTTCATATTCAAAGCAATTTTTATCAGACTTTATTGAACTTTATAAAACCTTACCAGTCTTATGGAAGGTAAAAAGTAAGGAATATTCCGACCGTAACAAAAAAATGTAGCGTATAATAAAATGATTGAGAAGTTAAAAGAAGTAAGTGTACTATCAAATTCTCGTTTTGACTTGACTTAATTTTACATAGATTTAATTGAAATGTTGTAATAAATAATAAATTGCACAGGTAGAGCCAGAAGCAGACGGAGATATGGTGACAAAAAAAAATAAATTTGCTACGCAGTTCTTTTCGCAAAGAAAGACAGAAAATAGCCGATTCAGAGAGGTCAGGAGGCGGCACTGATGATGTTTATGTACCTACACTGTGGTACTACGATATGCTTAAATTTGTGATTGACCAAGACACTCCCCGTTCGGTGATTTCAAACTTTGACGAAGAGTTACAGGTAATTAAAAAAAAATTATGAGTATGCTGTAGAGTTTTTATTAACGTACAGAATTAAAATAAATAAATAAATCAAATTTAAACAAATAAATAAATCAAATTTAAACAAATAAATAAACAAATACAATTAAAACAATTAAGTTATATTCAGTTAACCACTGCTACTTCATTTTATTCTAAATTACACATTTTATTTTGCCAGGAAACACTTCCTTCATTATTAAAATAATGTAAAAACTTATCCCTTGTCATTTTAGCAATTTTGGAAATGGATTTGTAATGCCCGCTTTGCAAACTACATAGATCAGATTCAGTTGTCCGTAAACCTAATTCCAATTACCCTTCTAAAGTATGTTCATGATCTATGCTCCCAGGCGGTGTGTAAGTGTTTAAATGTTTTCTCCTTAAAAAATTATGAAGGGAACAAGTAGCCAAAACATCCAAATCAATATTTTCAACCTTCAGATTTATGCTTGTATGGAAAATTCTAAATCTGGATGCCAATATACCAAATGCATTTTCCATTACGCGTCTAGCCCTTGATAAACGATAATTATAAATTCTTCTTTCTGTAGTAAGATCTTTTTGTGCAAATGGCTTCAAAAAATTGGGTGATAAAGAAAAGGCTGCGTCCCCTATAAATACATAGTTCAGAATTTTATCAGAATTATTCAACTGTTCTAGCTGTGGAATACCCAAGGATTTGTTTAATAATTTTTGGTAGAACGTTGTACACTCAATAACACCCCCATCAGAAATTATCCCATTAACACCAAATTCACTTACGATGAACTCATAGTTTGCATTAACAACCGCCATTAACACAATGCTATGAATTTTTTTATAATTATAAAAGTATGATCCACTTTCGGTTGGAGGGACGATTCGAACGTGTTTACCATCCACTGCGCCAAGGCAATGTGGAAAGTTCCATCGTTTTTCAAATTCTTCGGCAAGTTGTTTCCATTCCTCGGGGGTTTTTGGAACCTAAAACACATTTTTTTTAGGTTGAGATTGACATGGACTCAGTTTCCTCCCCACCTGGAACTAATTATTCAACAACTACAGAAGAATTGTATTCGCCATCTGAAATAATTGCACCAAAACGGAAAAATCTAAATAAGGCGGACAAAGAACTACAGTGTGATATCTGCTGTGGGAAAGCGTTTATGTGAGGTTAAAAATGAAGACCAACATGACATTTTTGGAAAAAATATTGCTAGTAAGCTTAGAAACTTACCCAAAGAGCAGCGTAATTATTTAGAAAAATTGATAAATGACGCAACATTTGAAGCTGAACTAGGCAATTTATCAAGGAATTGCTATGTCTATGTGCACCCCCCCCCCCCACTGCCACTGTCTACCAATATCCTGGCACTGGGTCATCAACGTTTCAAATTGCCGGATCAAGCAGCACAGCAAGTTTTTTAAATTCGTATGATCCAGACCAACAGTAATTTTACTTTGTTGTCAATGAGGTGTATTGCATATCAAAAAACGTTAGTAGTAACGTTATTTGACAGTATCACATTAATTTACCAAATGGTCAATTTTTAGGTTAACATTTGATAGTTGAATGTGATTCAGCCAAATAACGTATACGTTACTATAACTCAATACTCAATACACCTGAATATTTCATTACTTAATAAATAAATAATTTACCTTCATGTATGTTTCTTTCAAAACGCCAATGATTGCTTTAAATGTATCTGGGATAATTACAGATATAGCTTGGGTAGAAATAGCGGCCGAAAATCTCAAGTCTTTGTATGACCTTCCTGTAGCCAAAAATCTTAGCGTACAACTCAATCACTCATGAGGTGATATAGCCGCACGCATCACGGTATCTTGTCGTTCAATTGCTGCGGTCACTAATGTCAGGAGTTCAGTGTATGCGGTTTCATCCATTCTCATATAATTCCTCCACTCATTGGGGTCTTGAAGCAATTCATCGATGAGATTTACGTGAGAGTAAACATTTCTTTTTAGTAACCAATTTTTTACCCAAACTAAACGGAAATTTTTCTTTTTATATTTTTTTTTAACAAACACAGAAAAAATGTTAACAAATGCTCGTCATTATGCGACATTTTCCTGTCGTGTATAAAATCAGCAATTTTTCCTGCACAGCAGGAAAGTACTGCAGGCCGGAAGGATAGGACTGGACTGAAGGTTTGCGCATGCATGTCTGTATCGTGTGGAGAGGGCACGGTGTACGGTATAATTTGCGCAAACGATACCGTGCAGGCAAGTCGCCGTCGTGTGGACGGCCCATATGACTACTAACAAATTACTTATTGAAACAACTACTTCCAAGGCTAGTGCCACACCCGATATTAAGGGCCGGTATTATAAACAAAAATATAATCTCCAATTAACTACTTCATAAGTAAATTTAATCATCAGTTAAAAAAGGGTTCGGTACTTTGACTATATACTAATGGACTGCTAGTCCCCCTCCATTTTCCATATGATCACTGCTCCAAAAGTTGTCCACAAGCTGGAGCCCGATATAAGTCCCGCCCCAGAGCCGAAAATGGAGCGTAATTTAAAACCGGAAAGCAAAAAAAATATTTCACGATGTATTCATCAGCAACGTGGAGAATGCAAATGCGAGCATATTTCGGCAACTCGGGTCCACTTTCCTGCCTGTTCTTTACAAGCAAAGCATCAACCCATAATTTGCGAAGTTCCGGATTTGATGGAAATCTAATACAGAATTTTAGGTTATAAGTCAAAAGTCAACTGACGTGAAAATCAGCTGACGAGTATTATAACCGCGTTGGCATATATACGTGGACGTATTGCAGCCTTTCGCATAGCAATATTTTGACAAAGTGTGAATATTTGACAATATAAATGTTTATATATTCAAAGGTGTGAATAAATTGCAGGGTCTCACAATATGCAATGCGAGCTCATAGAGTCATATGTTATAGACACAAAATAGCTACCAATTTAGTAACATACCGCAACCATTTAGGGTCCCGCCGCGCCACCGTTGCTTGGAGACACACATGAAGCGGCGCTAGCAGTCCAATAGTATATAGTCAAAGGTTCGGTATTATAAAACCAAATCTCATGTTAATTAACTATAATGGAGATTTATTCAGTGTGATTTAAAATTTAGTTGTGTTTCTGTGGCTTTTTCTTCGCGGCTAGCTTCATGTTTGTTTTTGACGGTTGACAGTATAGATATAATTGTGTCGGTATATTTAAAATGGAAACCAAAAAACGAGAACGGGATCGAAATTACATTGAGGTAGAGAAATATCAATGGCTCAATATAATCGAGGCGTATTTGCCGGTAATTGAAAATAAAAAAAAAACTGACGACATCAATAGAAAATTAAAAAATGGTGATGTGGCCATCATGTTACTTTCTCCGACTTTATATTTACGTTTTCATGGGTTTATTTTCAATTGAAATCATATTTTAAATGTACATCGAGCGTTGCATAAACTCGGATAAAACTGACGTTTAAAACGTCAAAATTATGAAACATGGAAAAATTATACTTCAAATTCAAAAACTAGGTTTACTCGAAAACTAACGAGATTTCGAAAAAAACTTATTCTTTAGAAGTTGTTCATTTTGGCATTCTCTACAATTATTATTTACATAAAATTGCTGTAACTATTATCGTTTCATAATTATAAACCAAAAATTAAAAAAAATTAATAAATGTTTTTCTCGAATAGCAATGATTTTATGGAAAATATTTTCAAGCAAAAGCTATTCATTGCTTCACTGTCTTCGATGTTTGTTTAAATATTTTTGTGATATTTTTTATATTAAGGAAAATATTGGCAGAAAACAAAAAACAGTTAAGGTAAACACCCACTTCCGGTGTACGAAATTTTACCAAAAGCTTTTCAGTTCTTCGGATTATCAAATAAGACGTATGTTCAAAGTTTCATATCAATTGCTTTATTGGTTTTTGAGATACAGCGCACACAGACAGACACACACACACACACACACACACACACAGACACACACACACACACACACAGACACACACAAAGACACAAAAAAAATTTTTCCAGAAATTGTTGAAATGGCATCTAGGGACCCCAAAACGGATATTTCCGTAAAAAAAATTTTTGAAAAAAAAATCACGATCACAATACTTTCTCGTACTTCGTAACGGAGAAAGTAAAAAGGAAACTTGGGAAATTATTGCAAATAAGTATAATGCAATACAGCAAACAGGCATCCGAACCAGTGCTCACCTTAAATTGCTGTATGAAAATATAAAACAGAAGGCAAAAAAAGGACAAAGCGAACGAAAAAGTAAGTAGTAGTACAAAGTTTTTTTACACCAACAAAGCACGTTTCTTTTATAATAAAACAATATCCACAATTCATGAACAATGTTTAGGTGGAAATATACAAAACTGGTGGAGGTACTGCTGTTGCAAAGATGTGCGGTGTCGGTGAATTTTTTTTAGAAATGAATGCATCTGCATTATCTGATATTCCAAACCAGTACGATTATACAGCACTGCTAGGTATAAATTATTGCTGTTTTTCCAATTTCCTTATCATTCATTCATATTCTGTTTTAGATATTCCCATGGTGCTAGATATAACTGAAGTAAGTAGATGGTGATGGCGATTAAAATGAAAAAAAAAACGGAGAAAACACATTTAATATAACATATGTAGTACAAAATGTTTTTGTTATTTTTTTAATTAATGGCTCATGTTGAGTGCTTAACTTTAATTTATATTTTTCAGGACGACATACAATCCCAAAACGTTAGATTGGATTTACAGCCACCACAAGTAGAAGTAAACGAAACAACAATAGTGGATGCGTTTCAACAAAAATCTCTACCCAAAACAAAGTTAAAAAAAATTACAGCAAGATACAGACAAGATGAAAAAAAATAATTGAAATTTGATATTTTAAAGGTGCGTCTTAAAAAAGAAAAATTGGAAAGAGATATTTTAATACTAAAAAAAGAAGAGAAAGAAATAAAAATTAAAAAAAGGAAATTAGAACTAATGATTCTGACAGATAAGCACGATAGAGAAACAAAATAATTCAATTATGTGACATATAATAATAAAAGTTACCTAAATATTTCATTTATTACTGCTATTCTCACTGTGTTATTTTGTTGAAGTCGACAAACATTTGTTCTTCAGCTATATATTCTTCAGCTACGTCTAGATTATCCATACCTTCATTCATATCTATGCAGATGTTATGTAGAACACAGACTGCAACTATAACTGGTATTAATTTATTTATTGCAATTCTTAAGCCATTTGACAAACAAGGAAACCGTCTCTTAAGTACACCAAACGTCCTTTCAACTGTATTCCTTATTCTTATAGGCGAATTGTTATATCTTTGTTCCGCAGGAGTATTTGGATGTAATAGTGGTGTTAAAAGATACCTTCTGCAATGATATCCACTGTCTCCTAATAGATAACTGTTGCCAAATTCATTATTTTCAAATTTGGCACGTAACAGTGAAGTGTCAAATATTCAGGAATCATGTGTACTTCCTGGCCAACGTGCTACAACATCATTAATATGTAGTTTTGCATCGCAAACTGCTTGTACATTTATTGAAAAAAAAACCTTTCCGGTTTCTAAATGTTTCAGCGTTGTCTCCTCCTGGTGACTGAATTCTAGCATGTGTACCATCAATAGCACCACATACACTTGGGAAGCCACAGATGTTGAAAAATTCATCACAGGCTCGATTTCGCTGCTGAAGCGTATTTGGCATTTTTATATAAGTATCTTTTAATAATGCAATGTAGTGTGTAACACGGTGAATTATTCGGCAAACTGTATTTTTTGTGATATTAAAATGATCACCAATTACAATTTGAAAGGATGCTGTAGCATAAAATCGGAATGTTATTAATAATTGGTTCAGCGCAGATATCGATTGATTTCGCAACGTACGTGGTCTAATGTTTCCTTCGATTTGTTCCAATACATTAAGGGCAAATTGTTTAGACAATCGAAATCGTATTTGGAAACTGTTTTCGTCATACATTTCGAATGGGTTGGTTCTATCACGGAAGATTCTTGGTAATCTGTGCCCACGGTTTTCAAATTCTTCGTCAGTTGAATCAGTCGATATATCGCTCACAGATGATATAGATGGTACCGATGAAACAGACGAAACCGAGATTGTTCACTGTTTTATATTATGGTAATCTTAACTCTTTACTTAGTATAAACAGAGCACCTAACCTAAAAATGTAGGTTAGAAACGTCAGTTAAAATTTAATGGCATGATTTTCGTCCATTAACTTAATGGCAGATTTAATGCCCAATTAACTTTAATAAACCTTTATAATACCGAAATCTCCAGTTAAATTACTTTTCCGTTGCTCGTTGGTTAATGGCTAACTTTAATGTACCCAAATGTATCAAAAATCGTTCATTAATGACCCCCATTAATGAACGATTTTTCATTAATAAACGATTTTTCATTAATAAACGATTTTTCATTAATAAACGATTTCTAGGGCCGCGGTGGTCTAGTGGGTAGAGGTCCGGCCTCTAGACCCAGCTGGTGAGGGTTCGAGTCCCATCCGGGCGGTCACCTTTTTTACTTTTTTAACACGAAAAATGGCCGTGCGGGTCCCTGGATATATTTAATCTTTGTCCTCATTTCACTTAAATGAATTATTAAATACTATACATCGGTTGTGACTGAATGCCCTAGCTGGCTAAGCCAATTCCCTATCATCCTCGATTCCCTAACCTGAATTCCAATCACTCATATTTCCTAAAAAAAAAGAACGATTTCTAGTTAAGCATTAAATAGCTAATTCATGAGTGGTTAATTACTCATAATTACTGGAAATGTAACTGATAATAGCGAGCGATCTATAATTTGTTTCACATGTAAATGCAAAAGTATATCAATTCTCTGCGCTAGAAACAAATTAGCGGTGAACCGCCTTCGATTTTGTTATACAATAATGTCAAAGTGTGAAACGTCAAATTTATAAAACGCGTGTATCAAGTGAATGTCTGCTACTATGGATAGTGTCGAGTTTAAATTAACACCGCCAAAAGTACTAGCCATTGCAAATAATGCAACATTTAATTTGCTTCCGGAAAAGAGTACACATTTTTATGAAAAAACTTACGTAGAATTTATTTCCTGGTGCGAGGAGTAACAGCTGAGACGTCATTCGGAATCTGCGCTATTCGCATGTTTTGCCGATATTGCTGCAAAGGGCTTAATAGCAAGTGTATTTGTTTGTTTTGTTTGGATTTTCTCTAATCTAATTTCTAATGTTGATCTAAGTTACGATCAACGGAAAAATCTTGTAACCAACTCGTGTGTTAATTGGCGATTAATCATCTCAACAATTAACGCACTCGCGCAAGCGCTCGTGCATGAAAATGTCTCGATCATTAATCGCTATCATTAACACACTTGTTGGTTAAATAACTATTAGTAGTCAAGTAAATTTTAATCACAGATTAAAGTGTTTTATAATACCGGCCCTTAATGATACAAAAGTTGGCATGTTATTACTAGTACTACTAGATAATACGACGAGTTTTTTCAATAAATTATTTTTAACTGTATATTGATGCTGCAGAGACTCCGTTGTGCGTAAACCTGAATCTTGCAAACGCATTTTGTATTACTCAGGCGTGATTGAGACGTCGCCGTCGTTGGGAAACGTTGTGCCAATATTTGAAATGCTATCTTCACAGCATAATACAAGTGGGATATCACTATGGCCGCACGCATTTTTCTGTTTCGAAAAAGGTGTTTGGCCGCCTTTAGAACAATCACAAGTGATTTCAGCTTGGCAATTATTAACGCCACCTGTGAAACTTTCAATGGAATGACTTTATCCCTATATTGTAATATTAAATTTGATTCAATAAATGATTCCACCGATGTTGACAATAAACATATTATTTTTAAATTGTGTTGTGCGCACCTCACGAAAATTATGTGCAAAGATATAAATGATAATGTAAAAATATCAGAAGTACGTACATTTAATAAAGAGGCAAGTGCATCTCTATATTCAATTAATACTTTTTCTACAACTACTAATATGTTTTTAAGTACATTTTCATTATTATTATTATTATTTAATTTTAAAAAATACTTGTAGTAATAACAGTTACGAGCAAGTGAATGAGGATGATATAGTCGACCTAAATAAATACACATCAAACCAAGTGTATTATAAAAATAATAATATTTTTTAATATCTTATTTTAGAGGATGGACGTATTTAAATTTCTAATCAGCCCTATACACATAAAGCTAAACCAAACTAGTTTTATTCTGCGAATTTAAGTGAGCTTTTATTAAAAAAATATATACCATATCAGGCCTTTATGGAGTGGTATCTTTGGGCAAATATGAAGCAATGCTATTGTGGAAATGTGGTTTGGTTTGGTAAAAATTAACATCTTAAACCAAATTCTCCATCAAACGTGTTTTCATTTCATAAGATATATTCGGAAATACGTAGTTGCTTCATATAGAGAGCATATTACAATACAATATACCGCGAAAAAGGTGCGCAACAAAAAGAAAACTTGAAGAGCCTGTAGAAGAGTCATGGTCTAAACGAAAAAATGAGAGTTCTGGATCACGATGGCCACATACCATCCGAAGAAGCCATTCTTTGGTTGGTTCTTCGGCATGTGTTCAATGATCAGAAGGTTCTTGTGTGGAATTGCAGATCTTGTGAGCGCACGTCTGTACGATTGAAAAATAAATAAATAAAACGCGAAGTGAATCAATAATGGAGAATCAACAATGTGGATATTACTATGTTACCCATCGACAAATTACACTCTCACATATGAGCAAGCCGTCCAATTTTGGAATTTGAGCTATGATTTGGAAAAAGTGTGTACATACGAATATGATCTGAAGTTTTTGATAAATCAAGAACCACTTCAACCACCGCTGTCGAATTTGGAAAACGTGTGCATGTACGAATCTAATCTAAAATGTTTGGAAAACCTCTCGACCCAGGAGCCACGCCGGCCAACTGCCCAAACGTCTGTGCAACCGCAAACTACTTCTGATACGGATGAAGAAATTATTGATTTGGTGACTGATGATGATAGCGAGTTTGATTTTCTCGATAAAATGCTAAACGAGTTTGATCAAAATTTAAATAAGGAAAGTAAATTTGTCAATGAAACTCGTTATCCGCTGGGCAGGAGTCTTCATGTAGCTGTAGGATTTAGAGGGTACTATCTTTCAATTCGCTTATCTGGACCACGAAATCGTAACATTCAATTTATACATGTGAAATAGAATGAATTGATGAAACAAAAAGATGAAATGATTAAATACTTTTCTTCAAAGCCGAAAAGAAAATCCAAATGTATTTGCACTGGGTCAAAGAAACGAAAAATCCAGGATACCGAGGACATCAATTGTAAATACGAAACAAAACCATTCGTAAATATATTTGATCAGTGCAATCTCTTTTTCAAATCTGGAGAAAAATTACGTTAGATTCGAGTGGAAAGAAAGGGAATCAAAATTAATACTGACAAAAAAAGTTTCCTAAAGTTGTGTGATCTCACTTTCCTCATCGATGCCCGGATTTCTCGTTTGGAGAAATTGAATTTTTTTCGTTCTATAATCAGTGTCTTATAGATGCAGCTCGACATACTCAGGATGGGAACAGTGAGGGTGATGTAGTAAATATTATGAAAATGATTTCTACAGTGGAAAGTGACAAGTGCATTGCTCCAAAAGAAAATATTGGGTGCCTCTTGGAATTGCTGGTATATGTATAACAAGGAGAAATTAATGAAAGATTTATTGACGACAAAGTGTTGTCACGACCAAGAAGCCCATTTAAACATATTAACTCAAGAGCAAAATGACGATGTTATTAAAAATAATAAATAATGCCATAGAGGCATATTACAATGATGAATTAAACTCGGAATTATTTTTTTATACTTCAACATAATGAAATTTTTGTGCGTTATGTTGATCTTCATCATCATCCATAACTTCAACAATCTTCATTTTTTTCTTTGGTGTTGATGGTCCTTCGACGACGTCCAACCCTGAATCATTTGAATTTTCTTTGGGCTCAGCTAAACGTTGTTTTCTATTCAGTGATGTTGAAGCGTGTATTTTTGTGGGGCCTTCCACAACATCCAGCCCAGGATTATCTTTATTCGGTGATGTTGAAACGTGTATTTTTGTGGGGCCTTCCACAACATCCAGCCCAGGATTATCTTCTTCAAGCAGAGCTTTGTTGGTAGCATCTTCAACTGGTTGACCGAAAGCATATTTGGACACCACATGTTCTAATACCGAAACTTCTTCTTCGTTTTCCATTGCTATGTTCATATAAGCAACTGGAAGGTTCCCCAGTTTCCTTTTGATAGTCTCCGATTTCGGCGTGTAGCTTAATGAAACCATAACTTGATTTCTTCGTTCAGTTATTTTTTTTACACCTACCTTTTTTACCTAAACAGTTGTTTACATACTACATACAACATTCTTGTTGTTAAGTCGAATGGCTCCTTGGACTGCAACAACAGAGTACATGGCACGTTGGACATGATGGCTGGATGTGATTTTAGCAATACAATTTTTCTGATATATATACGCCGTAAATGAATACAATTAGCCATTACTTTGTAAATAATTTACGTTTACATAATCAATGGACTTGCTATGTGCCAGTATTTGCCAACAGGAAACTTTGAATGGGTTGATGCGTACTCTTTAAACTTAATGGATATACCTGAAAATAATGAATTCGGATACATTTTAGAAATTGATCTTCATTATCCTAAAGAATTACATGAACGTCACAAAGATCTACCCCTCTGTCCTGAACTTTTGATTCCTCCCGCATCAAATACAAAAATACCTAAATTATTAACTACATTGTACGATAAAAAAAAAAATGTGATTCATTATAGAAATTTACAACAAGCTGTAAAACTTGGAATAAAAATTGTAAAAATATATAGAATACTTAAATTTAATCAATCAGCCTGGATGAAAAAATACATTGACCTAAATACTGAAAAACGAAAACTAAGTAAAAATGAATTTGAAAAAAATCAATATAAATTAATGAATAATGCAGTATTTGGTAAAACTATGGAGAATGTTAGGAAATACAAGGATATAAAAATTGTTACCAAATGGGAAGGAAGGTTTGGAGCAAAATATTATATTTCACAACCAAATTTTCATAGTTGTTTAATATTTAACGAAAACATGGCAATAATCGAAATGAAAAAAATAAATATTAAATTTAATAAACCAATATATGTTTATACTGTTCTAGATGTCTCTAAAATTTTTCTGTACGATTTTCACTATAATTATATAAAAAATAAATTTAATGAAAATGCTAAATTATTATATACAGACACTGATTCGTTAATTTATCATTTCTTTAACGAAGATATATATAAACATATAAAACTTGATCTAAACCGTTTCGATACATCAGATTATCCTATTAATAATATTTATAAAATCCCGCAATGTAATAAAAAAGTGATAGGCCTTATGAAAGATGAGAATAGTGGTAAAATTATGTATGAATTTATTGGCTTGCGCTCTAAAATGTATACTTTAAAACTATTTGTGGATGACGATGAAATCTCAACTTTAAAAACAAATTTGTTGGCAAAAGGTAAATCTGAAGAAGAAATCAATGATTTTTTAAATAATTTCGGCATTATAAAAAAAGCGAAAGGTATTACCCAAGCTTCGTTAAAAATATTACGTTTAATGACTACTTTGAGTGTTTATTTAACAATTCAGTTCAAGAGACCTGCCAACATTCAATTAGGTCGTATAAGCATGATGTCTATACAATCAAACAAACAAAAATTGCTTTGAGTCCACATGATGACAAAAGAGTTGTAAACTATATTAGTACTGATACCAAACCTTGGGGGTATTTATTATAGCTAGAAATTTGGTGCCAGCAAGAAATACTTTTATAATATTGAAAATGGAGAACTGTACCGACAACAATAAGCGAGTTAATTAGGATCATCCTGATTATAAACCAAAATACCCAATTGCAGCTGACGGTAAAAAGAGTTTATTTAAAAATATAAAATAATAATAATAATATTTTATTTTTTAGGACTTGTTACCTGCCCTTATAATAAATATCATAGATGTCTCCCCACCAGATTGGGAAATCATTTAATTAGATGTAGAAGACAACTCAAACTAAGCGATAACAAAAAATCTAACTAACCAAATAATATGGATATCAAGGATCAGCATACTTACCTGCTGTTAAAAAAAAATATTTTTGTCGTATTTTGTTTTAAATAAATTAAGGGGAAAAAATTATATTTAAATAAAACATACATTTTAATTTTTTTTTATTTGTTTATACATTTTATTTAGCATATTTTTTCTAATTTTCAGCATACTACATATTTTGTATTTGTTTATACGTTTCCTTAAACATATTTTGCTAATTTTTGAACATTAAGAACACTACACATATTTAAACCTTAAAAATTATATTTAAATAAAACATACATTTTAATTTTTTTATTTGTTTATACATTTCCTTTAGCATATTTTTACTAATTTTCAACATACTACATATTTTGTATTTGTTTATACGTTTCCTTTAACATATTTTGCTAATTTTTGAACATTAAGAACACTACACATATTTAAACCTTTTTCATGGAACTGGCAACCAAATTTCGATTTCATAAATTTAGGACAACAGTTATCAAGCTCTAAATTAATTACATTTTTATAAAATTTTGATAAGTAAGTAAACTTTTGGCTTCCTTTAGCAAAAACGGTGTCCGCACTGAATTTCTTGAATATTTCCGGCAATGCACCTAAGTCACTGTCACCACTGCTGTATCGAATTCCATGGTGTTTCTGCTCGCAAAATCGAACACTTTTCTTCTCGGGAATATTTAACTCATTGAATGGCTTCGGAGGTTTAAAATAATAACTTGAAATATTTTTACCATCGTAGGTTAATGCCAATTCCTTTGGTGTAAAATCTGGAACGTTGAAGCCCTGGATGTCTACATATAATGTTTTTTCTTTCACCTGCACTGGACTCAATCTATTTTTAGTTTCCTTTATGCGGCGTATCAATTGAAGTTTGATATGGTTTCTTAAGACTGCTTCCAAAATTTTTCCAGTTTCATTAATTCGTCGCTTAAATCTAAATCGATCTGCAGCTGCTACTTGTGGCGAACATATATCACCCGTATAATTCGGCATCAAATAGTAATGTTTTATAGGTACAAGATCAAAAGTAGCCCGGCTCATGTTGACTGCAGTGGAAACTGTTTCCATCCAACAAACTGGCTTAAAATTGTGATGAACTGAATTAAAATTGCAAAGTAACTCCTTTTATACATTTATTTTGCCGCAAAACAAGTTCTGATTAATTTACAACAACCTTGTAACGACAAAGAATTATTGCTTTCAACGAATTATTGCACAACCTTCCAAGAATTGCATGATGTCATGTCTAGACAAGCCCTGGCCTGGCCAAGTAAAATCAATGTTGGCCCAAAGAAATCTCGAATTGTCTTGGCCAAGTTTAACTTCTTCTTCTAGCCATTGACGACTTCTTTAGCTAAAGAATTTTTACCTTTTGGTCATTGTTGACTTCTTCAGCTGAAGAAATCAGCATTGGCAACACTGTTGAACTTGAAAGTTCACATGTTGTCGTTTTACCTATACACCAACACATTTTAACATACTATTCACCATCCATTAGGCAACACTGCAAACTTTAAAGCTACCATGTTGCCATTTTAAATTACTAATTCAAATTTACCGCCACACAATTTTTTAAATTTCCCGCCTAAATACTATTAACTAGGGTGGTACCACTGTACCAAAGCACAACTTTACCCTTCTGGTCATTGTTGATGGCACTTCTTCAGCAAAGTTGGTAACACTGTTACAAAGCACAACTTTCACAAGACCTTCTGGTCATTGTCGACTTCTTCTTCTTCAGCTAAATCTTTGGTGCTTCCGATGGACATGCCATCCGCTGTCACAGAACCCCGCTACCTCTACTACTATCGATGGACATTTAACGAAGCACACATATAAAATAATTCAGTCTGGAGAAAAAGATCGTAATGCAAACATATATCCGTCGTACGATGTAATTGTAGCTACAAAGAAAAAGTGCTATCCTGAAAATATAAAAAATTCTGAATTGGCTGCAGAAGTATCGTTGCAGTCTCTAGTTAACCATACTGCAAACAGGTTAATAATGGAAGAAATTGAAGATGAAATCAAAACATTGACACCAACATTAGTTCATATACTAAATCAAGAATTTTTCATCAAAAGTGTTTTAAAGTTGACAATGATTGGCGGAAAAACATTTTCAACGGTAATGGATTCGTCAAGCCAAATTTGCGGAATTTGCGGCACCACACCAAAATCAATGAATGATTTAAAATTTATTTATAGTCAGCCGCTTAAAATGGATGCTTATCAATATGGCCTCTCAACTCTTCATGCCTGGATTAGAAGTTTTGAATGTCTACTCCATATTGCCTACCGGTTGCAAATAAAAAAGTGGCAAGTTAGAACTGAAGAAGAAAAAAAAGTTGTAAGTTTAAGAAAAATAGAAATTCAAAATAATTTAAAATTGAAAATGGGACTACTAGTAGATATTCTAAAACCTGGATTTGGATCAACTAACGACGGGAATACAGCAAGCCGTTTTTTCGAAAACCCACAACTGGCAGCATCCATCACGGGTATCGATGAAAGATTAATTATAGAATTTAGGACAATACTACAAACAATTTCTTGTGGGTATGCAGTCAATACTGACGCATTTAGAAATTATGCTAATAACACCGCCAAAAACTATATTCAACTATACTCGTGGTACTACATGCCATCGAGTGTTCACAAGCTGCTTATCCATGGAGCAGAGATCATAAAGTCAGCTTGTCTGCCCATCGGAATGTTTTCAGAAGAGGCCCTGGAATCAAGAAACAAAGATTTTCGTAGATACAGAGAATTTCATTCAAGAAAAGAAAATATGACGGATCTATTCAATATATTGCTAACGTCATCTGACCCATGCATATCCTCTATATCAAGGAAAAATAATAGATCGCGATCGTATAACATTTCAACCCTGCATGCTGATGTTCGATTACTTCTTCAAGAACCATCAGTAATTGATGATCAACAAAATAGTGACGATTCAGACGATGATAAATAGTTATAATTATTTTTCTTTCTTATAATAGTCAACATTATTTATTATTCATAATTTTTCAATAAATAGGTCATTTTTTTAGAAATTGTGTTTTTTTTACTATGTTCCACTGCATAAAAATAATAAATGACGTTTGGGTAAAATTTAAAAAAGTTTTTATTTGTTTCTTTATAACCTGGAAGCAAACAAAAAGAAAATGTTAAATAAAACATTTTTCACAATAAATTTTTCTTGCTTTTACAAATTTCTGGGACACCCTGTATATTTAAAAATATGTGGTACCTATAATATCTTTCGTAATGAATACTACGAAGTGTTTTTTTTTTTCGTTCAAATTGAACCAATACAATGATTTAGGTTTTGTCGTCCTCGATTAATAATCGTCCTATGTGCACCGTACCGATCCGATCGTGAATTTAAAAAAATCTGAAGAACTGCCTTTTAATTTAGTGGGTATGAGCGTGGAAGAGTTATACGCAGAAATTGATAGACTTGATGAAGAATGCGTGTCTTTACCGTCTAATTCTAATTCAGATAATGATTCAAATAATGAGAATACTTTAAATGAGACTGAAAATGATGATTTGTTTACTGATAGACCATTACTATTGCCTGCCTTTGAGAGTTCTGGAAGCGAATGGGAACTAGAAGATCTAGTTTCATTAGCTACAGTGGCACGTACTATTCCTAAACAAACAGTATGAACTCGAAAAGAACATAATATCCCATCACCAGAAGATTTCAAAAGTGAATGCGGTGTTACTTCTTTTATAAAAAATTATGGCCGTCATAAACATATGATGACATATTAAATCACATTGTATTTCAAACAAATCTGTATGCCCAACAAGAATACTTAAAAACAGGAAAGGCATATAATATCACTAATATTCAGGAGATGAAAAGGTTCTTTGGAATAAATATCCTCATGGGTATAAAACAGTATCCAAGTTATAGAAACCATTGGAGCACATCTCCTGATTTGCATGATCCGTTTATATCAAAAATGATGACTATGCATAGATTTGGATGGCTGCCACAGCGAGATGATGATAAATACGACAAACTCTATAAGGTGCGACAGGTAATAGATATGTTGAAGATTAATTTTCAGAAATCTTTGAATCTTCACAAAAAAATTGCAATTGACGAATCGATGATAAAATTCAAAGGACGCTCTACACTGAAGCAGTATTTGCCAAAAAAAAAAACAATCAAAAAGGGTTATAAAGTATGGGTATTGGCTGATGAAACCGGATATTGCTGGGATTTTAACATTTACACAGGTCGAAGTGAAAGCGAAGTTGAAAAAAATTAGGCTCTAGGGTTGTGAAAACATTGACTGCCAGCATAAGGGGAAAAAATCATCACTTTTATTTTGACAATTTTTTTTCCTCGGTTGAACTTATGTAAGATCTCAAAGATAAAATACATGCCTGTGGAACTGTCAATGTTACTAGAAGAAATTTACCAAAGTTTTTAGTTGATAAGGATTTGAAGCGGGGTAATTACGATTAGTGGCAAAGTACCAATGGTTTATCAGCTGTCAAATGGCGTGATAAAAGATGTGTCCACGTCCTTTCCAATTACCATAATCCTCGTGACACGACAATTGTAAATCGGAAAAATAAAGATGGTTCAGTTTCAGAAGTTGTCTGTCCTATCATGGTAACAGATTACAATAAAAACATGAACTTTGTGGATAAATTCGATCAAATGAAAGCCACTTATTGTATAGATAGAAAAAGCCATAAATGGTGGCATAGGATATTATTTTTTCTAATAGATACTTACGTTGTGAACGCATATGTACTTTATGGACTTTTTCCCGAAAATAACAAGATCTCAATGAAACAATTTCGTCGTGAAATAGTACAATTTCTTGTAGCCGATACAATTGTTCCAAAAATTAATACCATACCGCAGCAATTGTCTATTCCCATCAGCAATAGAAAACCCTGCCAGCCAAAATCTATACGTCTTTCGCAAAGTGCCCATCAACCAATTCGTACATCGAGACGCAGATGTGGATATTGTAGCTCAAAAAACAATGAAGTCAGAACAAACTGGGAGTGTTCAGTGTGTAAAATACCGTTATGTTTATCAAAAAACAAAAGTTGTTTCCAAACATATCATATGGAATGAATACGATGGTGCAAAAAATAACCCACCAATTTTTTGCTTTTTTCTTGTAAAAAATGGAGTTTATATTTTTGTTAATTACGTTTTATAGTTTTAATATGTGTTATAAATAAGAATATAACAAAAAGAGTTTAATTTTTTTCCTTCAAAAATCCTGTACCTTTTGAGCTTTTTTTGAAGTGAAATTTCCGGACCTGAAAGAGTTAAAAAATAAATCTGCCATTGAAGTTGTACAATCTATGAAAAATGTTTTCAAACAACAAACACCCATAAATTTACAAACTGATTTAGGTAAAGAATTTATTGATAAACATTGTAATACATTAACGAAAATAAATAACGTAACCATCATAATACGTACAGCAAGAACATTAAAAAGCATAATGTGGAAAGATTTTCATTTAAGAGATAGTTATACTTATAAATTTTTCAAATAAAGTTTCTTTACAGCTGTAAATATTCTTTTTAGATAGATTTCTTTTTAACTTTTTATCGTTCATTTACTAAAATTATGTATGTTTTTTTAAATGTATGTTTTTATGTAATTGAATTTTGTACATAGAATTTAGAAATAACACCAAATGCGTAATTTATTTTCTTCCTTTTAATCTTTATAATCATTATAATTATTATCCTGCAAGACATAAGCAAGAAAAAGTATTAGAAACTAGGTAAATAATAATTTAAGATTTTTGAAATCTGTAAGGTGTTAAATCATGCAAAGTAAACTAGAGAAAACAACATATTCACAAATTTGCTCAGTTGTTTACGACTTCTTCACGTTCACGATCACCTTTACGTAAGTGTATTTTATTCTTTAACATACAATTTAAATGCGAAGCTGCACTGATGAGAGATAAATCTCGAAACGCATCTGCAGATGGCTATTTACTTGATTTGTACATATTTTAGTGTTTAGTTTTATAGTTTAAAGATTTTACATTCAATTTAGTTTAATTTTTTCAAGTTAGTCCTGTGGGTAGAAATAAACGATCTTAAACCAATGTTATTTCGCTAGTAGCACGGCGTGGCACTAGCCAGGGAAGTAGTTGTTTCAATAAGTTATTTGTTTATAGTCTTAGTAAGACTTAATTTTAATTGCAGAGTTACGAACTGGTTGAATATTCAGGCTATATTTCGTTTTATTAAAGTTAGTGAATTGTACATTTTAGCAAAAATTGTACTCCGATACAAAATGCAAGTATCGAAAGCTGTAAAATAATTAGTTAAAGATTATAATTATTATTTGTAAAAACGCAACAATTCATAAAATGAGACACAAAAAATAATTGATTGTTTTTTTACTTTCTCCGTTACGAAGTACGAGAAAGTATTGTGATCGTGAAAATTTTTCAAAAATTGTTTTTACGCAAATATCCGAATTGGGGTCCCTAGATGCCATTTCAACAATTTCTGGAAAAAAAAATGTGTCGGTGTATGTGTGTCCGTGCGCGCTATATCTCAAAAACTAACACAACAATTAACATGAAACTTTGAACATAAGCTTTATTTGACAATTCGAAGAACTGGTAAAATTCCGTACGCCGCAAGTGGGTGTTTCCCTAAATCTTCTTCTGTTTTTTTTCCAATATTTTTTTGAATATGGAAAATTTTACGAAAAAATTCAAATAAATATTGAAGACAACTAAGAAATGAACATTTTTTGTTTGAAAATATTTTTTATAAAATCATTTTTATTGGAGAAAAAATTTTATTATTTTGTTTTAATTTTTGGTTTATAATTATGAAACGATAATAGTTACAGCAAATTTACATAATTAATAGTTGTAAAGAATGCCAAATTGAACAACTTGTAAGAATAAGTTTTTTTCGAAATCTCTTTCGTTTCTGAGTAATCCTACTATTAAGCTAAAACTCATCGGTAATGAAACGGCCTAAACTTAACTCACGTGCTACAATTTTAGGTTATGTCACAGACGAGCGATATAAATTCATTCAATATCTATTCATAATGCGCATGCTCGCATACTAGATCTAGAATTTAAATAGAGAGTATTCTATTTTCATCCAATTTATTGTTCAAGATTTGATTTCTTGTATTACACGATACGAGAAAAAGGTATACAATTTTCTTGTACAAGAAAATAACGTCGTGTAAAACGGGCTTTTAAAGTGAGTCATTTTCATCTTCCATAATTTTGACGTTTTAAACGTCAGTTTCATCCGAGTCTACAAGACATTCAATGTACATTTAAAATATGATTTAAATTGAAAATAAACCACGAAAGCGTAAATATAAATGATACCATCAAGTCGGAGAAAGTAACATGATGGCCACATCACCATTTTTATTGCATATACTGATTTGCAAATGAACATATAAGCGCAGAGTTGTTTTTTGTCATTCCTGAAAACCAGGGATTTTCTCATTCGATGGTTTGCATTTGGATCAACGATACGAATGTTCAACCTGTTCGTGACTGCAAAATTAAGTCTTACTAAGGCAACAAATAACTTATTGAAACAACTACTTCCCTGGCTAGTGCCATCGTATTTATCCAAAATTTAGATATTTAATAGACTGCATTTGTAATAATACATATTTAAATGTTCTTTATAAAATTTATGATGATAATGAACCTATTTTTAATATTAAAATTTCAGTTAAAATAATGAAACGCTGGTTTTGTTCAGATGAAACGGAAAATAAAAAAGAATTTTTCAATATGTATAACTCACCAACCAACCTATATTGTAAAATACCAGAGGATGCCGTAAGATATTATGAATTAATGTATAATACGATTTTATTCACGACAATGTTATAATGTGCGCATTATTTAATTCTATGGGCAGCATTAATGGGGTACATTTAACACTCAATTTCATTAAACACGCATTTGCGTGTTTAATATGGTTATTAAACACGCTAATTCGCGCTTTAATTCACAGAACGCGATTTATGATAATATTTTGTTTACCCTATTTAATACTGATTTTAACTTAGATTTTAATTTTTTTTTAATCGTAATTGTAATTACAACTTTAATTTTAATTTTGATTTTACTTTTGATTCTAATTGTAATTTTAAATTAAATTTTGATCTTGATTTTAATTTTCGTGAACAAAGTATAGTGTACAACTCGCATATAATTGCTATTAATCAGGAGAACGATGTTTGCGAAACGAGCCGTAGGCATTATATGCTCGTTGTACAATATACTATTAAATGACGATGACAATTTTAAAGAATTAATGAAAGAATAAAAAAGCATGAAAATTTAATTGATAAAACCTGATTGAAAATAAAAATAGCAGCAACGGCAGGTTCATTGGAATCATCCTCACTACACACCTAAATACCGAATTACAGCTGTAAAAAGTTTATTAAAAAGTATATTTATTTTTTAATATTTTTTCTAGGACTTGTACAATACCACAGATATCTATCAACTGGATTGGGAAATCACCTGATGAAATGCTGGAGACAAAACTAGTTGAGAAAAAAATCAAATTAACAATCGTATGGACATTCAATTGATACAAAAATATTTTATCAATTTAATTGTATTTTTTTATACACAGGGTGTTTCAAATTCGAGGCTTACCCTGGGGATCTCGCTTATTAGAAGAGATAGATGGTATTTTTAAATTCGGCACTCTTGCAGAATTTTATGGTGACTGATAATCCGTTGAAAAAATTAATTAAAATATTTTGTTTTCGAATTATGTTAAAAAAACTGATTTTCTTTTTTTCTTTATATCTGCGTTATTTGAGGTGATATTTAAAAACAGAAAAGACGTTCTTACAGCACTTTTTTATTATCTAATAGATGGCATAAGATTTGTCTTTGTAATATGTTTCGTTTCTTTTGAACTATCATCAACTTTCTTATTTCTTAGGGAAGCCATATTTATTTTTTATCACATCTGAATGCTCAATTTATTGTGATGACAACAATATAACATAACATACATATAATATCATAAATAAACATATAATCGTTTAAAATACTTTTATTAGCAATCTATGTAGCGCTTACCAAAAATCATCCGAGCCATGGAATTAGAAATTTAAAAAATTGTCGCATACCATACGGTAATAAAATTACTCAAGAAGATCGCAATCATATTTTGGAAATGGTGATAAAAAATGTATCTTAAATAATAAATTTTACGTTTACTTACAAAACATATTTCACGCAAATCAAAATGCAAAGTAGCAGCTGAGTTAAATTTGCCGCCAACGCAAGTACAGAGAATTTGAAATAAATTCTATTATAGACAATATAAAATTCATTTGGGTCATACACTTGCACCTGGTGAGAATTTAAGACGCATTTTGTAATTAGTTGCTACAAAAGTGCAATGAAAATTATTTTTTTTTAAACATTATTTGAACAAATAAATGTAAATTCGCAAAGAGTGGCGTATTTCATCGCAATAATGAATATTATCCAGAAAATCCAAGACAAGTCCGAAGTGGTAGGCCGTTTATGAATTAATGTTTGGGAATTTATGACGGAAATTTAATTGGCCCGATTTGAACGTCTTCATTTTTTTTAATTTCTGACGTTTTGTTAAAAATATAGTTTATTGTTACATTCATAAGAATATTGAACACCACAGAGATGGGTTTATGAATGATTTTAATACGATTCCCAGAAGAAGTGTTGATAGGGAAAAAAATAGTATTAAAAAAAACGCACTCAATTGTGCATTAATGAAACCGGTTTTTTTTTAACATAAATTATAATTCATGATTTTCATATCGATATTATGGTTATTTGTATACATTTATATATTATTTTGTTTATTAACTTTATTTTATATCGCCTAAAATAATTGTCTATTTACACAAAAACTGTTCGAAGGGGTTGCCTTCTTTCTGGATACATTTGTAAATATTTTTGACTAGCCAATGTATTTCCGTTTACTGAATTAGAAATATGTTACATATTTTGCTTTTCTAAATTATGGAACGTCATTTTTATTCATAAAGAATTATATTGTTTAACAAAGAGTTATTCGGAATTCTAATTGTTTTAAATTCCATGGCACGTATGATTTTAAGTGCTACATAGATTGTCAAAAAGTGTTTTAAACGATTATTTGTTCATTTATGAAAGTAAATATAGGTTGTGTTATATTGTTGTCATAGTTGATGATGGTTCAAAAGAAACGAAATATGTTCCGAAGAAAAATCTTATGCCAACAATTAGATAATAAAAAAGTGCTATAAGAACGTCTTTTCCCTTTTTAAACATCACTTCAAATAACGAAGATACAAAGAAAAAAAGAAAATCGGGTTTTCCAGTTTTTTTTAACGTAACTCGAAAACAAAATATTTTGAATAACTTTTTCAACGGATTATTAATCAGCATAAAATTCTGCAAAAGCGCCGAATTTAAACATACCCTGTATCTCTTCTAATAAGCGAGATCCCCATGGTGAGCCTCGAATTTGAAACACCCTGTATATAAAACATGCATTTGAATTTTTTATACATTTTCTTTAACATATTTTGTTAATTTTTCTTCATTAACATCACATATAGACCTCATTAGAAAAGATTAAATTTCTTAGTTATCAAACAATTCATTGAAAAAAAAAACTGAAATAAAACAGACGTAGAAAAAATAATTATAGCCCCAAAAAATACATAAATAAAGATGTCTCATTTGTTTTGTGTATGTAATGTACTTTCTTAAATTTAAGAAAGTTCAATTTCTAAGAAAATGAAGAAGTAACAGTACGTGGAGCAAAATTGTCATCAAAGTATAGTAATGAAAGTAATAAATTTAATTAGGGGCTTATTTGCAATTTTGATCAAATGAGAATTATTTTAATTAATAACTTTTATTCTCAAACATATTGAAAGATTAGTGCATCCCTAAATTCTTAAGTGGTGACTCAGTGCAGTGTGTTATCGCTAGTGGCAACGGTTCGGCAGCGAAATAATAATAAGTGCGAATTTTGGACATTGTCCGGTAAATTTCTCCAACGAATAATTACCGTTTGTGTAATTAAGCCCCTGTTAGTTTCAAGTCAGCTTAAGCTTGTGCTGTAATAAATAACACGTCTCCTACAAAGTTAATTGTGGAAAAAAATAAATAAACAAACAGGAATTAAATCCGTTGGAGTATAAATTCACAAATATTCGGAGTCGTTACACAGTAATAAAGATGCAACTTAACACAATATTGTAGATTTGATTGCAACATATTTGTATTCAAATATTTTCACGCAGAGGTGAAATCATCGTAAGACAGATATTGTATTTATGTATGCAGTGCTTATCCAACACACCACCAATAAATGAATGATTGTTTATCGACGTACATAAAATGCCTTGTTGCACATGATTTTTTACAATTCAGCATTTATATATAGCATCAACATTCAGCCCTACAAGCCAAAGTGTAATTGCTACTGGTTTCATAATAAGTAAACTTGCCTCATTAAATAAATTCACATATGTATATGTTCGCTGATTTTGGGTCAGATAAATGTAACACGAACTAAAACACCTTGAGGTTTGGGCGTTTCCCGTGTTTAATTAAAATGTATTCTTCGGGTAGTGTGTACTTTAAGCCCGAAGGGCAAAGCGAAATCCACTAACCCACAACCATATTGAACAGACAGGCACAACCTTAACACAACGACTTGCTCGAAATAGCGTTCGAGAATAACTGGAATTAATGGAAAATGTCGGCGTGGAACCGTGGCGTAAGAGAAACCAAGAACGTACGTGTAATCGCGGCGGAGCGTATTTACGGTGTTGCCGCGTTTAAGATGCAAATTTCCAGACGTATTTTCCTAATATAACGATAGAAAGATGTTAAGATCATACCATTAGATTATATATTGACTAATGTTCTAATTATAAATGCAGATAATTAGTTTCTTTATCTCTGAACAAATATTATCGCAGGAATCAACATTGCCATGTTTACGCAGCCGTTACTACGAATGATATTTGATTTATTCTTTTCATTAACTATATGATACCTTATTTGTGTACTATTATAATGGTTTATTTATATTTTTAGTATCCATTAATAAACAATATTGTATTTATTCAATTGCATTAATTACCCAATTGGGTAAGTTGGATTGCCTAACTATAATCATTACAATCCAAACTCTGTGCCTTGCATAATTTCATTGTCAGATTTATGTCCGCGTAGAAATATATTTCCATTTACGCAATGGTTACATTTGAATAACGGGTAAAACTATTGAAACCCAAAGATGTAATGTGGTGAAATTATTTCTGTAATTGTGAATTGGAGAAAAAAAATTTTATTAATAAAAAAAATATGTATCCAAAATAAAATCGGGTGTAATAATCGAATTACAGTGGTCATTTGAGCCATGTGATGTTGCTCATTACCCCCTAGTGAGAGAATTAGTTTCTCTCACGAAATGCATAGATCCTTCATAGGATTTTTGAAATACACTGGCCGCCATAAGCAGTGACGGTTCGAGGGGTTTTTTTTGGTACGGCCGAGGTACAAGAGGTGGTAATACAGATAGCTGCGGTCACGCAGCCAGCCGTCTCTGCAACTGACCCTACCTATCTCTATTACCACCTCTTGTTCCTCGGCCGTACCAGAAAAAACCCCGCGAACCGTCGCTGGATAATCCGCACTAAGAAATGATTTAAATTTCAACAAAAAATGGTGATGTGGCCAACATGTTACTTTCTCCGACTTGATGGTATCATAGTCATTTATATTTACGTTTTCATGGTTTATTTTCAATTGAAATCATATTTTAAATGTTCATCGAGCATTGTGTAAACTCGGATTAAACTGAAACGTCAAAATTATGAAAGATGGAAAAATTATACTTCAAATTCAAATACTCAGTTTACTCAAAAACTAAAGGGATTAAAAAAAAAACTTATCATTCATAAATTATTCATTTTGACATTCTCTAGAATTATTATTAACATAAATTTGCTGTAACTATTAGCGTTTCATAATTATAAACCAAAAATTTAAAAAAATATATTAAATTTTTTTCTCAAATAACAATGATTTTATGAAAAATGTTTTCAAGCAAAAGATGTTTCTTAGTTGTCTTCAATGTTTGCTTAAATGTTTTTGTGATATTTTTCATATTTAAGAAAATATTGACAAAAAAAAACAGTTATGGTAAACACCCACCACCCGTGCACGAAATTTTACCAAAAGCTTTTCAGTTCTTCAGATTATTAAATAAGACGTAGGACGTAGTTTCATATCAATTGCTCTATTAGTTTTTGAGTTACAGCGCGCACCGACACACACACACAGACAGACACACACACAAACACAAAAAAAATTCCAGAAATTGTTGAAATCGCATCTAGGGACTCCAAAACGGATACTTAAAAAAATAGTGATGTGGCCATCATGTTACTTTCTCCGACTTGATGGTATCATTTATATTTAAGCTTTCATGGTTTATTTTCAATTGAAATCATATTTTAAATGTACATCGAACGTTTTGTAAACTCGGATGAAACTGACGTTTAAAATGTCAAAATTATGAAACGGAAAAATTATACTTCAAATTGAAAAACTCGGTTTACTCAAAAACTAACGATATTTCGAAATAAACTTATTCTTTAGAAGTTGTTCATTTTGGCGTTCTCTACAATTATTATGCACATAAATTTGCTGTAACTATTATCGTTTCATAATTATAAACTAAAAATTAAAAAAATAATAATAATTTTTTTTCTCGAATAGCAATGATTTTATGAAAAATATTTTCAAGCAAAAGTTGTTCATTTATTTATTGTCTTAAAAGCTTGTTTAAATGTTTTTGTGATATTTTTCATATTTAACAAAATATTGGCAAAAAACAAAAAACAGTTGAGGTAAACACCCACTTCCGGTGTACGAAATTTTATCAAAAGCTTTCCAGTTCTTCGGATTATCAAATAAGACGTATGTTCAAAGTTTCATATCATTGCTCAATTAGTTTTTGAGATACAGCGCATACAGACAGAAACACACACAGACACACACGCACACACACAGACACACACACACGCACACACACACATACACACACACACACAAATTCCAGAAATTGTTGAAATGGCACCTAGGGACCCCAAAACGGATATTTCCGTAAAAAAAATTTGAAAAAAAAATCACGATCACAATACTTTCTCGTACTTCGTAACGGAGAAAGTAAAAAACTTTGAAAAAAAATCTCGATCACAATACTTTCTCGTACTTCGTAACGGAGAAAATAAAAATCATTATAACTTTTTGATCAATTTACCTTGGAGTATAAAAAATGAAAGAAATTTTATTGTTATTTTGTTAAATTAACTGAGCAGTGACATTACAATTTTATCGTGCAAATCAGTTAATTGGTTTCCCATTTAAATCAAAAGATGCACCGAGTTCGTCAGCGCAGGGCCGATCCTACCGGGGGGCTAGAGCGTGCATGGCACGCGGGCGGGGGGTTAAGGAGAGGGCAGCGAAATCTGCAAAATTTGGTTCGAGTGCCCCGAAATAACGGCCGGTCGCTTGGACCCCTGCCTAAAGTGTATACGATTTCTAACCGGGTAATGATTTTGCCAAAGAAACAGAAGTGTCGTACCTTCATTTGAAGTTCATATAAGAAAAAATCCGCGGATGTCCAATTATGAGTCATGCGATGAAAATGTTTTGGATCCTGGGGAAAAATGTAGAATTCACTTTAATCTTGAAATTTTGGACATCGCTGTTAATTTGATATACGAACGTTCTGAACTGTTAGAAAATTGCTGCTCCAAAGTTTAAATGTTTGCTAGTAATTCATTCTGCAGAGTCCGAGTATCTAGGAAAATGTTGTATGGAAAATCGCGAAAAGCAGGAGCGGCTCGTTATATACAGCCAAGGAGCCATGGCACTACCTGTAGTAGTTTCAAGCTCAGCAATAATTTTTAATGAACTCTTAAAACACTTTTTGGCCAGTTATTTTGGTATAGGAAGATAAATTATTCTTTCTTTCTCTTCTTGTCGTAAATTGTATTTTTTAGCTGACAATGATGGTGTGTTGCAATTGTCAACAATGGTTTGTTGCAGTTGTCAAAAATGGTATGTTTCAGCTGTTAAAAATAGTAGTTTTCAGCTGTTAAGAAATGTATTATTCAATTGTCGAAAATTATATTTTTCAGTTGTCAAAAAATTATTTTTCAGCTGTCAAAAAAGGTATTTCTGAGCCATTAAAATGGTATTTTTCAGCTATCAAAAAAAGTATTTTCGACATTTTTTATTTGTCAAAAATGGCATTTTTCAGCTTTCAAAAACTGTACTTTTTGTTGTAAAAAATTGTATTTTTTGTTAACAATAATAGTTTATTACAGTTGTCAATAATGTTTTGTTGCAATTTTGTTGGTATTTTTCAGCTGTTAAAAATGGTATTTTTCAGCTGTTAAAAAGTGTATTATCCAAATGTCAAAAATTATATTTTTCAGTTGTCAAAAATGTTTTTTTTTAATGTCAAAAAAGGTATTTCCCACCTATTAAATAGTTATTTGTTTAACAAGGCAATAAAGTGACAGATTTACGGACGCGGCTGGAGTTTCGCCGCCGAGCGAGGTTACGAGCGAGGCTGTGAATCCAGCCAAGTCGGGAAATCTGCTTTATTGCCGAGTTAAACACATATTTTTTTCGCGGATTGTTCAAAAGAAATTAGTAATAACCTGCAATGCAATAATTTTCAATATATTTAATTCAATCAACATATCGCAGTTAGCTTTGTAAAAAATTCGTAGGTACCGAAGTAAAACAAAAATTGACATTTATAATAGATATTGTGGTGTCCGCATTTTGACGGTGTGTATGGTGTAATCATTTATAATCATAATAATCATGATTTCGTAAGTGACGTGCAATGAATATTTAAATCGGACGGACCGTATAATTATTTCAAGTAAAACTCTTCAATACATTTATCTACTGGTATGGTTGATGGTGGGAGCCATTACTTTGTGACCCATTTTGATTCAGGAACTTTTCAATAAAATGCACTTTCTTGGTATCACACACATTTCTTTACGATTAAAAATATTAAAGTTATTATGTTCACATTAATATTGTTCAGTGATTAAATTGAAATCAAACTTACATAATACGTAACCTCCAATTCCTTTTCGATCATTTTTCCGATTGCTGCTCGGGTTCAATTACGTGGGAAAGTTAGGTAAACACACTGTGCTCGGAGAAAACTTACGCGGGTTTGTTAATATTTCAAAGAAGCCGTTATTGGGCTTTTTTCACAGGCAACATCTGAAGGAAAGTCTCTGGTTCTACTGTACCAGGAAATAAGTGCGCCGGTCGACGACGTTTAAACGTCAAATGCCGGGCCACTAGGAGCCGGTCAAACAAATTTCACCACCGTTCGGCGACTCGATTTTTGTGCGTGGACTTAGGGACTCGCATGGAGGCATGGAGGTCGGGGAAAACACACGCGGTGTTATTAAAACTTCGGGGAACCTGTTTTTTGCCTTTTTAGCACGGGCAATTCGAAGGCAACTCTCAATTAAGCGAAAAATACATTGTAATGTCAAACAAATTTCCGGGCTGCTTCTATTGGTCGACGCGGTGTGTCATCTGATTGGCGAAATAACATGACGTAGGCTCACCCGATTGGCTCATTACTTTTACAGCCTAGGCATAAATAAGCATTTTTAAAGCCTAGTCCGCAAAAATGATATTTCACGGCCTAAAAGCTGTCCGAAAAATCTTACATTTCATATCAATCCGCGAAAAAAGTATTTTTTTATAAAAAAACAGCATTTTTCGACATTTTTTTTATTGCCAAAAATGTCATTTTTCGGCTGTCAAAAATTTACTTTTTGTAGTCAAAAATTGTATTTTTTAGCAGGCAATAATGGTATGTTACAGTTGTCAATAGTGGTTTGTTGCAGTTGTCAACAATGGTATTTTTCAGCTGTTGAAAATGGTAGTTTTCAGCTGTTAAAAAGTGTATTATTTAACTGTCAAAAATGATATTTTTCAGCTGTCAAAAATGCGATTTCCAACCTATAGAAATGTTATTTGTCAAGAATGGTATTTTCAGCTGTTAAGAAATGTATTATTCAACTGTCAAAAATTATATTTTTTAGCTGTTAAAAAAGGTATTTCTCACCTATAAAAATGGTATTTTTCAGCTATCAAAGGCAGCATTTTTGGTCATGTTTTATTATCAAAATGGCATTTTCCGCTGACAATAATGGTATATTACAGTTGTCAATAATGGTTTGTTGCAGTTTTTAAGAATGGTATGTTTCAGCTGTTAAAAACGGTATTTTCCAGCTATCAAAGCATTTTTCGAAATTTTTTAAATTGTCAAATGGCATTTTTCAGTTTTCAAAAATTGTACTTTTTGTTGTCAAAAATTGTACTTTTTGCTGTCAAAAATTGTACTTTTTGTTGTCAAAAACTGAATTTTTTGTTTTCAAAAATTGTATCTTTTAGCTGACAATAATGGTATGATACAGTTGTCAATAATAGTATGCTGCAGTTGAATTTTTGTACTTTTTGTTGTCAAAAATTGAATTTCTTGTTTTCAAGAATCATATCAAAAATAATATTTTTCAGCTGCCAACAACGGTATTTCCCACCTATATAAATCGTATTTTTCAGCTGTCAAAAGCAGCATTTTTTGACAATTTTAACTGTCAAAACTGACATTTCTCAACTGTCAAAACCTGTATATTTTGTTGACAAAAATTGCTTTTTTTTGTTGTCAAAATTTTTATTTTTTAGCTGCCAATAACGGTATGTTTCAGTATATTTTTCGGCAAGTCAAGAATAGTAATCCGCAGCTGTTGAAAATAGTATTTTTCAGCTGTCTCAAGTTCTATTTTACAGTTGTAGAAAATGGTATTCTTCAGTTACCAAATATGCTATGTTTCAGCTGCCAAAGATAGTATTTTTTACTTAATAAAAATAGTTTTTATCGAAATTTTTGAATTGTCAAAAATTGTATTTTTCAGCTGTCAAAATTAGTATATTTTGCTGCCAAAAGTAATATATTTTGCTGTCAATAGTAGTATTTTTATTGTCAAAAATAGTATTTTTCGTGTGTCAGGAATGGTATATTTCAGCTGACAAAAAAGGTATTCCTCAGCTGTTGAAAATTAGTATTTTTCAGCTGTTAAAAATAGTATTTTTTACTGTCAAAAATAGTACTTTTCGTGTGTCAACAATGGTATGTTTCAGCTGTCAAAAACAGTATTTTTCAGCTAATAAGAATAGTTTTTTATAACATTTTTGAATTGTCAAAAATTATATTTTTCAGCTGTCAAAAGCAGTATATTTCGCTGTTGAAAGCAGGGGCTTATATAGAGCCAAGGAGCCATGGCACTACCTGTAGTTTCAAGCTCAGAAATAATTTTTAATTAATTCTTAAAACACTTTTTCGCCAGTTACTTTGGTCTAGGCAGATAAATCGTTCATTCTTTCTTCAGGGAGGGGGGGGGGGAGGTGCTACACTGGCGAAAAGTATTGTTTTAGAATTTAGATCAACACTGAGTAGCGTTCGAATAATCGATGTTCTTGCCACTGAACTGAAGGTTCTAGAATAGTCTACTACTCTTTTTTGCGAAAGACCTTTGATCACCAATCTGGCCTTGAATTTGCCGATCAATCTATCGGCGTTTGTTTTTCATTTTGTGGCATCGTTGTAGGTGTGGTTCCTCGAAGGTCGTCGAAATGAGCATCAGTGGCGGCTCACGGGATGGCAATACAGATAGGCGCAGTCTCTGCAACCGAACCTACCCATCTATCAGAAGGTTTCGTCTCTTCAACTTTGATGCTTCCTGGGGATATAATAACCCCCTTTTCCACCAATTTTTCTTTGAAGATGACGTCCTTGGATCGGTAAAGCTTGTCGTCCTCTTCACTGTAGATCCTCTATCCGTCGTCGTTATCATGGAGGATTCCTTAAATGGCCTTCGGATCCATGTTCGTTCTTTGCTTCTTCGATATGAATATACATGAATTCAGCAATTTGAACCAATGTTTCAAACCCGGTTTCTTACCATACCACAACTCGAAAGGTGATGTTCCTGGGACGTAGGAAGGCCCCGTCTTGTTAAGGATGTAGGTACATGTTCGTTTCATCTCAGCCCAAAGTACCTGAGGAATGGTTCCATGCGCGTGCATCATTTTTCTAGCAGTTTCACCACCATACGATTTTCCCTCTCACTGAACCCGTTTTGTTCCGAATTGTAGGACATTACAAGACGTTGAACAATACCTTTCTTGTGTAGACTGGTTCTGATCTGGATGTTGTCGAACTCCCTGCCATTATCACTCAGCAGCTCCCGACTGCCTTAGCTGGGAACTGGCTCAGTTTTTCAGCAACTTCGGATTTTTGCCGCAGAAAATAAACTGTCTTGAATTTTGTGTAATCGTCAAAAAAAATCGATATCCATACCTCAACTCAATTCTTGAAATGGACTGCAGACATCCGTGTGAATTCGGTTCTGTTGTTTTGGACCTCGTGCCGAACTGTAGACGATGAGCTTTATCATAAATGCAACCTTCGCACAGTTCACTATGTATTTCTACGTTCATGTCAAGCTCCCTGCTCAGTAGTGATTCCACATGTTCTGATGTCCGAATCGTTCATAACACAACTTTAGCAGGTTTCCCTTAATCACTGCATTGACTTCATTTGATAGGGTTCAAAATTCTAACGCCCAACTTGAACAGTCCTCCATGTTGAGGTCCTACCCTTTGTTAACTAGGAAGTTTTAGACTTCAGCTGATGAGATGAACTCGCTCTCCGGGTACTTATCCTGGACTGCAAGCACGGAGAACAGATTCCTCTTGATTCGGGGCACACACCAAACTTCAGACAAGGTAATTTTGTACCATTTTTGCCTTCTTCACGTATTCCGATGGCTTCGATTTTCTCACCATTTGCGGTGGTCACTGTGTGTTCAGTTGAAAAAGACTCGAACGTTCTAAAGCAAATCTCATCATTTAAAATATGGCTTGTCGTGCCATTGTCATCCATCATCCATGCATCTCGCCGACTCAGTATGTATTTCAGTTGAATTAACAGTGACGAGTATCGTATTTGTGTCGGACTCCAGAGAACGGCTATCTGCAATTCATTTCTTGCACACTTTAGCCATGTGATTGGGCTTCCTGCAGTATTTGCATATCAGTTGTTTTTTCGTTTTCTTCGCATCGACTGAACTTCGTTGTTGTGATAACTTCTTCGATGATTCTTCCACCTTCTTGGTAGATCCAGCTCCCTTAGTCCGAAATTAGATATAACAAATAATAGTTTAGGGAAGTAACGCCGTCAAATGTAAATGTAGGGAGAAGATATCGGGTGTGGTCACGGCCTGGGCTAGTAAATGAAACGGTTTTTATCTAGTTCCAATATTTCGCCATTTATTTTTATGGCTTCATCAGGGATGACTAAAAATGAATACAATATTTGTGACATGTGCTAGAATGAGGTTATGTATAAATGAACTTACGATATGTGTTCCAAACTTAATAATAAACATAGCAAACGGCGTCTAATTGTTAAAACATTGCACACTGCACAGTAACAACATCTGCGTGGTATAAAAATTACATTTTAAAACGATATATAAAAGTCATGAGATTAAAAATAAAATCCTCGATCAACGAGGACGCGTGTAAATGATAATGGCGGACATCGGTGTGAGCTGAGTGCTGTACGTGTGCGTCCTCGTTGCCGGAAACCACTCTGATTTGCAGGTTGGGAAACCGTAGAACCAGACAGGCTGTCGGCAACGCGGCGCGGCGGCGGGAAATATGAATTTGAAATTTTGAATTATTTAAAGTTAAGGTCACAAGATTGACAATTAACTATGTAAAAAATATAATAATAAATGTTATTTACTACTGCACCTTTTATCGCCTGGTTGAGTGAAGCTCCAAAGGTAAAATTACTGAAGGTATTATGTTGAAACAAAATTCAAAGAAAAAAACCTAGATACTGAAGGTATATTAACTAACAGGGGAAGGTGGCAGTAGTAATTAATGTAGTGATATGGATATCACAGAGGGAAGAGTTGAAAAAAGCATGTGAGGTGTGAAGTATGAAGGCAAGGGGGCTTGTAGCTGAGGTCAAGGGGACGGAGCATGAAGTGATTTACATAATAAAAACGCATAGCTGGAACTGAGCCCTTCAGTGTCAGACCGGAAGTTCATAGTGTCAGGCTGCCTGGAGATGTGAACCATCTCCAAGAACAGTCTGGCCCTATATTGAAACTCCCGATCCAACACCTCCGTGTTCTCAAGATCCACGTTATGCAAAGTGGTATTTGCGTGAGTAGCAAGCGCACATGAATTTTTATTATGTTTTATATCACTCCTATGCTGCGCAACCCTTGACTTCAGCCACTGCCCCGTCTGTCCGACATACTTCTTATTACAGTCCTTACATGGAATTAGGTAGATGACACCACTAATCTGTGAGGGAGGAATTTTGCTTTTGGTAACTGAAAATAATAATCTGATCTGTTTCAGGTTGTATTTAGCAATTCTAATATTGTCTGCTCTGAGTACATTTACTATTTCGTTTGTGAGACCTGGGATGAATGGGATTTTTCTGTATTCAAATGGAACAGGAGGATCAGGGGGTTGTGGGTTTATAATTGGTACATCGGCGGTCTGACCTGGGGAATTGTAAATAATTTTCTTAACTAAATTTTGAGGATAACCATTATTTCTGAATGTAATTTCTAGTTTCCGGAGGTTAGTAAGTAATAGGGAGGGATGACAAATCTTCTTTACTCTGTTTTTTATTCCAATAAGTGTATTCACCTTTTGAGATGTTGGGTGATTGGAATGGAAGTTTATGTAACGGCCAGAGGCTGTTGGTTTCTGGTACCAGTCAAAGAAAATTGTGTTGTCATCCCTCCTTATCACCCTAACGTCCAGGAAGGGGACACTATTTTGTGATTCTATTTCTACTGTAAATTGGATATGAGTGTTGAAAGAATTGAAAATATCTATTGTCTGTTGAATTTTATCTTTAGGGACAGCCAAGATCAGATCGTCGACGTATTTTTTGATGAATGGCAATTCGAAGGGTAGTAGGGGAATGATGTTGTCCAGGACATAGTCCATGATAATATTTGCTATGATGGGACTGAGTGAAGATCCCATAGGGGTGCCAAAAATTTGTAAGTAAAATTCCTCCCCCACAGTAAAGTAACTAGCGTTGAAAATGTGGGTGATTGTTTCAATAAAAAGTGCCTGTGTGAAGTTACAATTTGGTTCTATGAGGGGCCATCTCTCCGTAATTACTGTTAGGACCAGATCAAGGGGGATATTTGTGAAAAGTGAAACAACATCTAATGAAATGATTTCATAATCTGGAGGTAGCTGATGGTTATCAAATTCTTGTGTAAATTCAAATGAGTTTGTGGTGTTATAGTCTCTGTAATAGGCTAGTGAGGTGGAGAGGATCTTTGCGATGAATGCTGAAATTTTTCCTGAAGGGGTGTTTAAAGTTGCAACTATTGGCCGCAAGGGAACGTCTTCTTTGTGTATTTTTGGTAAACCATGTAATTTCGGCGAAGTGGAATTGTAAACCATTAATGATTTTGCTGTGACTTCGTCTACAGCACCCTTTTCCTTAAGCAATTTAATAAACTTGTTGTTTTTTAATTGTAAGGAAGTAGTAGGGTCTTTGTTTATTTTTTTATAAACATTTGTGTCGGCGATAAGATGGTTTATTTTTTCGGTGTACAATGCCTATCTTTCCAAAGAACGTTAGACCGGATCAAGGGTGCTAACGTTATCAAACTTAACAAATTAAAATTGAAATCAGGTAACAACAAACTTTTCACATCTAATGCAAAATGGTTTCGCAATCTCAGCTCCACTGAGATTCCGGAGGAGATATCTGACTTCCTTTCACTAGGCCCAAAATTTGGGGTCCCAATCAAAAAAAGTGAGCTTAACGTTGGCAAACTGTTAGCCAACGTAGAATCCATCTTAGGAATATCTCCTCCGGAATCACAGGAGAGAAAAAGGGCTCATATTACCTATTTAATCACTAAATTTCTTGACACTGGCCAACCCCGGTCGTGGGGCGAGGCTCGTTGGGATGAATGCAGAACTTTTCTAAACAATCATAAAGATCTTTTAATACTTAATGCCGACAAGGGGGCTGTCACTGTGGCCATGAACAAAGTGGAATACACCGAAAAAATAAACCATCTTATCGCCGACACAAATGTTTATAAAAAAATAAACAAAGACCCTACTACTTCCTTACAATTAAAAAACAACAAGTTTATTAAATTGCTTAAGGAAAAGGGTGCTGTAGACGAAGTCACAGCAAAATCATTAATGGTTTACAATTCCACTTCGCCGAAATTACATGGTTTACCAAAAATACACAAAGAAGACGTTCCCTTGCGGCCAATAGTTGCAACTTTAAACACCCCTTCAGGAAAAATTTCAGCATTCATCGCAAAGATCCTCTCCACCTCACTAGCCTATTACAGAGACTATAACACCACAAACTCATTTGAATTTACACAAGAATTTGATAACCATCAGCTACCTCCAGATTATGAAATCATTTCATTAGATGTTGTTTCACTTTTCACAAATATCCCCCTTGATCTGGTCCTAACAGTAATTACGGAGAGATGGCCCCTCATAGAACCAAATTGTAACTTCACACAGGCACTTTTTATTGAAACAATCACCCACATTTTCAACGCTAGTTACTTTACTGTGGGGGAGGAATTTTACTTACAAATTTTTGGCACCCCTATGGGATCTTCACTCAGTCCCATCATAGCAAATATTATCATGGACTATGTCCTGGACAACATCATTCCCCTACTACCCTTCGAATTGCCATTCATCAAAAAATACGTCGACGATCTGATCTTGGCTGTCCCTAAAGATAAAATTCAACAGACAATAGATATTTTCAATTCTTTCAACACTCATATCCAATTTACAGTAGAAATAGAATCACAAAATAGTGTCCCCTTCCTGGACGTTAGGGTGATAAGGAGGGATGACAACACAATTTTCTTTGACTGGTACCAGAAACCAACAGCCTCTGGCCGTTACATAAACTTCCATTCCAATCACCCAACATCTCAAAAGGTGAATACACTTATTGGAATAAAAAACAGAGTAAAGAAGATTTGTCATCCCTCCCTATTACTTACTAACCTCCGGAAACTAGAAATTACATTCAGAAATAATGGTTATCCTCAAAATTTAGTTAAGAAAATTATTTACAATTCCCCAGGTCAGACCGCCGATGTACCAATTATAAACCCACAACCCCCTGATCCTCCTGTTCCATTTGAATACAGAAAAATCCCATTCATCCCAGGTCTCACAAACGAAATAGTAAATGTACTCAGAGCAGACAATATTAGAATTGCTAAATACAACCTGAAACAGATCAGATTATTATTTTCAGTTACCAAAAGCAAAATTCCTCCCTCACAGATTAGTGGTGTCATCTACCTAATTCCATGTAAGGACTGTAATAAGAAGTATGTCGGACAGACGGGGCAGTGGCTGAAGTCAAGGGTTGCGCAGCATAGGAGTGATATAAAACATAATAAAAATTCATGTGCGCTTGCTACTCACGCAAATACCACTTTGCATAACGTGGATCTTGAGAACACGGAGGTGTTGGATCGGGAGTTTCAATATAGGGCCAGACTGTTCTTGGAGATGGTTCACATCTCCAGGCAGCCTGACACTATGAACTTCCGGTCTGACACTGAAGGGCTCAGTTCCAGCTATGCGTTTTTATTATGTAAATCACTTCATGCTCCGTCCCCTTGACCTCAGCTACAAGCCCCCTTGCCTTCATACTTCACACCTCACATGCTTTTTTCAACTCTTCCCTCTGTGATATCCATATCACTACATTAATTACTACTGCCACCTTCCCCTGTTAGTTAATATACCTTCAGTATCTAGGTTTTTTTTCTTTGAATTTTGTTTCAACATAATACCTTCAGTAATTTTACCTTTGGAGCTTCACTCAACCAGGCGATAAAAGGTGCAGTAGTAAATAACATTTATTATTATATTTTTTACATAGTTAATTGTCAATCTTGTGACCTTAACTTTAAATAATTCAAAATTTCAAATTCATATTTCCCGCCGCCGCGCCGCGTTGCCGACAGCCTGTCTGGTTCTACGGTTTCCCAACCTGCAAATCAGAGTGGTTTCCGGCAACGAGGACGCACACGTACAGCACTCAGCTCACACCGATGTCCGCCATTATCATTTACACGCGTCCTCGTTGATCGAGGATTTTATTTTTAATCTCATGACTTTTATATATCGTTTTAAAATGTAATTTTTATACCACGCAGATGTTGTTACTGTGCAGTGTGCAATGTTTTAACAATTAGACGCCGTTTGCTATGTTTATTATTAAGTTTGGAACACATATCGTAAGTTCATTTATACATAACCTCATTCTAGCACATGTCACAAATATTGTATTCATTTTTAGTCATCCCTGATGAAGCCATAAAAATAAATGGCGAAATATTGGAACTAGATAAAAACCGTTTCATTTACTAGCCCAGGCCGTGACCACACCCGATATCTTCTCCCTACATAACAAATAATGTTACATTTCCCTATAATTGTATATATGCCTTTTGGGAAATAAATGGTTATTATTATTATCATAATTTTTCGAATTAAAAAATAAAAGCCCCTCGCCCCAAGAAATGTTTTACTGCACTTGAGGGGGCGGCCAACTCATCATATGCACGCGGGCGGCCAAGGGTCTAGGATCGGCCCTGCGTCAGCGTGGGGTATTTCAACAATTAAGCGATTTTAAACTCGCCAGAGTAATCAGGCTGAGAGAAGGAGGTTTGTCAATTCGTGATATTGCCCAACGAATTGCCAGAAGTGTTAGTACAATAACTCGATGTTGGCGTAGATGGACCGAGGGACAAGAACAACGGCGGTGATTACGACCTGAGCGCCCTAGAAACACTGCAAACGTGAAGATCGCGCTCTTCGGCTAGTCGCTGTCCGGGCTCGATTTTCAACAACAAGAGCCATTGGACACATCTGGAGAGGTTTAACTAACCAAGGAATCTCCGTTCGAACCGTCCTCTTCTTTGTTTGCCCTTAACTCCTCGCCATAAGAGGTGCCGTCTGGAATGGTGCAATGGGAGACTACAATGGGTCGATCAATGGAGGCAGGTTATCTTTAGCGATGAATCGAGATTTTGTTTGTGTGCCTACGATGGTCGTAAAATGGTTATATGTCGCCGAGGAGAACGAGGAAATTTACAGTTTGCAGTGGAACGCCATACACCTCTTACACGCGGTGTGATGGTATGGGGTCGATCGGTTACGGAAGAAAGTCTCCTCTTGTGTTCATTCCAGGAACATTAAATGAAAATCACTACATTAAAACAGTTCTAGAACCAACATTAATGCCCTACCTGAGAAGGTTGGAAAACCCCATTTTCCAACAGGATAATGCAAAGCCGCATACAGCTAGGGTTACTATGGAATTCCTGGATTTAGCTAATGTTGATTTACTTGCATGGCCGTGTGGGATACAATTGGCAGAAGACTTGGCCATCTTCAGCCATCCCCACTCACTTTACCTGACATTAGGATGTGAATTCCAGAAGCTTGGGATGCAATCCCTCATGCTGACATGGACAATTTGATTTCTAGTATGCCTTGGCGTGTTGCTGAGTGCTCCAGAAATCGTGGAGGAGCAACTCAATATTGAAATTAAAGACAAAGTTACCATGATTTTTTGTTGAAATTTTAATCATTTCTTAGTGTGGATTATTTACGTATTATCTGAAATTTTTATAAAAATTGAGCGACGGATTCTTGGTGTTCTTTTACTTATGGAGGCCAGTATATTTCAAATTGACACCAAGTACGTCAAAATTTTATAAACATTATTTCAATATTTAATGCAATTACAGACGATTTTGGATAAAATTTTATATTATACTCGTATGGAATTCCTCATTAGTCCCTTAAGAAAATTAAAAACTTTTTCTTGCGGGGCTAATTACTTACATTCCACATTCGTATAATAAATAACTATTTATTCATTGCAACAATAATACACTATAGTAATGGTGGCGAACATTTTTATGTGCGTGTGCCAAAAATTTGTAATTGTATTTATCGACTTGCTGCCGTGCCGAACACTTTTTAATAAGGGATTAATAAAAATTTACCCAAGTCAGAATTTTATTCAGGAAATTTAACTTAGAATATAGAAATAAACTTAATATTATTATTCGTTTAATCTGTTGTACCATAATATAGTATAAGGTTTCAAAATAAAGTTACAGTCATAAAAATGGATATCAATTAATGAGAATATGAAAAGTACTTCATATCAGATTCATATTTCACACGCCAAACTAGAGTTGTCAATCTAATTCGAAAAACTGTTTTTTATGAAATTATTTTCCTACCATGTTTAGAACGCACATGTGTAGTGTTGTACCGTGCACGTGAAAGTTTAACGCCAACAGAAATTTAGATATAATAATAAATAAAACGATTTGCCAAACAATTACATACAGAGTGTCAATTTGAAAACTTTCAATGCGAATATCTCTGAAAATAAAGGAGTTAGAAAAGCGCAATTTGGTACAAATGTTATACAGGTAGGGGGAACTAGAACCACTATATTTGGGTTATGGGGTGAGTAACCCCTTGGGCCCCATTCACCCTAACCTCAAAATTTTAAATGGCATCACCCCTTTTGTGATCCCTTAAATTAAACGTTTTTTCGAGTAGTATTCACCAGTACAAGATTTTTTTTTTAATTTAATACAGGGCCGAATAAAAAAGTATAATTAAAATAAAATAAATTCTATGAATTGCTATTTTATTTAATTGGATTCTTATAATTCATTCCATTTTGGGCTACAATTACAATTTTTCTCCAATTACCCGAACCAGTGGGTCAGGTTTCAACAAATAACAATCACCTATTGCAGTCAGGTGTGTTAGATTGTACGTCAAATTCAAAAACGATCGAAGTGAAATAATTTCAGACGAATTCACTATTTAATTTTCTTTTTTATCCGGTATTAGACATGGTTTACAGTATGGCTGAAAGAATTGCGATTTAGACACCTGACTGAAATAGGTGATTGTTATTTGTTGAAACCTGACCCACTGCTTCGAGTATTTGGAGCAAAAAAATTTATTATCCTTTTTTGTAATCCAAAATGGAATGAATTATAAGAATCCAATTAAATAAAATAGCAATTCATAGAATTTATTTTATTTTAATCTTACTTTTTTGGTCGGCCCTGTTATAAATTTAAAAAAAAATCTTGTGCTGGTGAATACTACTCAAAAAAACGTTTAATTTAAGGAATCACAAAAAGGGTGATGCCATTTAAAATTTTGGGGTTAGGGCGAATAGGGACCAAGGGGTCACTCACCCCATAACCAAAATATGGTGGTTCTAGTTCCCCCTACCTGTATAACATTTGTACCAAATTGCGTTTTTCTAACTCTTTTATTTTCACAGATATTCGCATTGAAAGTTTTCAAATTGACACCCTGTATATTAGTATATTGTGCGACGGTTTATTGTGTGTGTAATTGAGGTAAGTCCTATTTAATACTATAGATTATATAACTATTTATAGTTATACACCGGGCATTTAGATATAACCACACATTTCTGATTTCCCATATTCCTTCTTTTTTTATGGCACTTTTGTTATTTTTTAATTATCCAAACTACACGAACAATATAACAATAGGTCCCCCGATCTTACTATAATAGTTTTCAATTTACATAGAATGAATTACGCAGTCATAGAATTGTCACCCGATCAGGGAGGAGGTTTCAGTATTGTAAACAAAAAATGGCTTACACCAAGAAAGCGCGAGGTGTATTGGCCTCCATGTAAAGAGCAAAATCAATTTTTAAAATGTCTCAAAAAATCTGAAGAAGTTGATTAGTCACGTGCAAGCAAGGACGTTTCCAGCCAACTAGTCTAGGTGGTAATTAAAAAAAGATAAATAAACTGGTGCTTCCGCTCTCATACACTTGTTCCGTGTTCTCCCCATCCTTTTCCAGCGTTTTAAAGCGTTGGAAAAATTTACCGGTTATATTATTTGTTTGGAATATAGAATATTAGTAATTTTTAACAATAAAAATTGGTAAGCGAAAAATTCTAAGGGGGGCTAATTATCCGATTAAACCCTAGTTCGAGCAATACTGAAGTAAGACTGACTGAAAAATCAGGTGACTTCTTATACAATAAATGACATTTATCGATTTGAATTTTTTTCAAGGCACACTACATTTATTACCAAAAAAATCATGTGAACAAGATTTATTATAATCTTTTTCTGGCATAAATATTAACTTAACGGGTGGAGATCACTCAGATATTGCTAAGAACGGCCCACAGAGTGCGCCATATTCGACCGCCTTGGACTTTTCGTCATAAAGACTAACTATAGACTCGGTATTACGGTGACTGGTGCGCCGCACGTGTCTACGAGCTTTATTAATTCAGGGCCAACTGGTAACAGGAACAGCACGGGGATTCTAAACCTCTCACTCGATACGTAACGTATCGAGTCGGCCATTTTGTCCCTAGATTGTTGCGATTCTAAAAGTATTCGACTCGAAGTTTCCGACTCGAATTCGTCGATTTCCAGACGATACCTAAGGAGCTGTCGAGTAGCATGTCTCTCTGTCAATCTATATGACTATCTTTGTCTCCCACTGCTCACGCTTTGCGCGTCTATTTGAAACAAAATGTGATGGAGATTAGGGATTTCCCAAATTGGGGCAATAAAATAGCAAGAGGGGTAGAAGTAATGAAAGTACGATATTCTCATCTTAAAATTGTACAGTTTACATAGAGAAAGCAGTGTGTGCACTTTAAAAAATGTAAGTTGGTGATAAATTGATTGTATCTATTCTAAATGTTATTAATTTTAGGAGTTCATTGAATTTCAAAGTGCAGCCGGCACATTGGCAGGTCTTTTTAAATTTCTTTGAGGATCACCCCGACTTTGCAAAAGGTCGATTGTTAAAAGCAAACGGGAAAGAGGAATTTGAAAAAATGTGGATGGACCTTACTTCCCAGTTAAATTCTGTTGGGTTGGGGGAGAAATCTGTCGAGAAGTGGCAAAAAGTAAGTTAATAAAGTCTAATCTAACACATTCATACCTACAAAAAATTTTAAAACCCAATGGGCATATTTTGTAATACGTAGTTCAATTATTATTTTCAGACTTGGGCAGATTACAAAAGTAATTTAAAAAAAAAGGCTTCCGATATAAATAAGTCCATGAACCGAACGGGCGGAGGTCCAGCAATAGATACAAAATTATCCAACATTGATGGACGTTTTCAAGGAATTTTGGGGGAAACTTTTTACAAAGGGTGTGGTGCTCTGGAGCATGGCGTAAGTGCACACATAATATTTAAGTGTATGAAATATCCACTATTTATGTTTATTTACATTGTGAAAATTTAGTAATTTACGATGTAACGTTATGAAGGTTTTTACATTACGAGAGAAAATTTTGAAAGCACGAGTGACATAGGAGCGAGTGCTTTTAAATTCTCGAGTAATCTAAAAGCAAATAACGTTACGTGTGTCGTAACACGGTTTATTTTATCCTATTTCTATTTTTTTATTTAAAAACATATTCAATGAAAACCGTCAAAAGGCGAAATCATGTTTGTTTGCCAATATCTCCATAGCAACGAGTTGCGTTAGGATAATATAAGGATAAAATAAAAATATAAACAATATACCGAGTGCTGTAAAAATGGCGGATTAACTCAATAGTACGTTGTCGAGGATTACTTCGAAAAATTTAAAAAATCGGTATTGCTTTTTTTCGAAGATGTGAAAACTCTCGAAGTAATCATCGACAACGTACCATTGAGTTAATCCACCATTTTTACAGCACCCTGTATAATATTCATTTATATTATTGCAGTTGCCGAAAACAGAGGAAATAGTGTCTACACCATCCACATCACAGACACCAAAACGAAAGTTCTCCTATGTAAGTACATACTGGTTTTATATAAAAAATAAAAATACATATTTGGTTGAATTGTTACAGGTGGAATCGACATCGACAGACCACGACTACTGCGGAGAAACAGACACAAAAAAGAAAAGGAAACAACCAGAACAATTATACGAAGAGACAATTGATATATTAAAGGACATAAAAAATGTTTTACATAATATTAATGAAAATGTTAACAAAAATCTCTCCGCAATTGCAGAGACAATTCGCGGATTAAAAAAATAAATAAAAAATATGTTTGTATAAAATTATATTGTATTTAAATTATAAGTTATATCATTGCATATATCTATTAACGATGTCTCCTCTCACTCTTCCTCCTTCACGTAATAAAATGCCCGGTGGTGGTGCATTTACGTTTCTATTAGGAGGATCATTTTCCGGATTAATATCAGGTAGTGGTACTCCATTAAGGATGCATATATTGTGTAACACTGCACATGCTGTTACTAAACTTCCCACAAATTGGGGAGCATATCGTGCAGTTCTTTCTTTCAATATGCACCTAAACCGCATTTTTAATACTCCAATGCATCTCTCGACTACATTGCGTGCCTGTATATGTCTCCGATTGTATTCTGCTTCAGGAGAATGTTCCGGAGGATTGTGAAATGGAGTCATAAGGTATGGCTCCAGAGGGTAACCAGAATCTCCAATCAACCATATTCCTCGTTGACCATTCACATAATTGATATGCAAATAATCTTTAATATTTGAATTTCTCCATATAAATGAATCATGAGTAGATCCTCCATACGTGGGTTTCACATTTAAAATTTTTAAGTTATGGTCACAAATCAATTGCGTGTTTAAAGAGTGGTAGCCTTTCCTATTTATGTAATTATGTTCGTCTATGACTGGTTTCAAAATGGCAATATGTGTTCCATCAATTGCCCCAATGATACCAGGGAAATTGTATGCCGCCATAAATCCTTGTTTTATAAAATTTTGTGATAGTTGATCCGTCGGAAATTTTATAAAAGTATTCGCTAAATGCATTTCAATGGCATTGGTCACTTCATGGATGCACCTGTAATCAACACACATTTATTATATAAATAATTGTACACTATGGTGAAATATTACCTATGACTTAAAGCAATTAGATGTTCTTCACCTACACATCTTTGATATGAACCAGTTGCATAAAAGCGAAGAGCGACAAAAATTTTGGACTCAGCTGAAATTCCAGCTGCATTCCTGGGCCCATTGATATGTGGTCTCAACGAGTCAATAAGACCTTCCAATGCCAGTTTGTTTAAACGGAACAGCTCCATAAATCTATTGTCAGGCAGTGCAAATGGGTCACTATTCATTCTTAACGTGCGCCTCTCTAATCGTAGGAGTTGATTTGCACCTCTCCTTTCCTCATCTCGCACAAAGAAATCTACTATTGGCAGCATGATTATCTAGGTGATGTAAATACATTCATAAACATACAATACAACTTTATGTATGATAAATTTATTTTCAATTAGCACTATTCCTGGGTCAAAACAATTACTTCAATGTTTCAATACATTTTAACTCAGAAATAGTGCTCTCCAGTAATTATCGATTTGCGCGTTACTCAGGCGAATAATTTAAAAATCACTTACAAATTTTAATCCTGAAGAAATAAGATCAACTGCTAAATCTTGGGAAATATTACAATATAAACCGTTTACAATGACGTCTGGTTATAAACTCATTACGAATTCCGCATGCGCACTCGACAAAATACAATGTTGTCACGTTGTGTCGAGTCGAAAGATGTTTAGAATCCCGATTTGGTTTTTTTCGAATGAACGTTCGAATACGAGTCGTCACTCGATACGTATCGAATAGACTTTTCAGAATCCGACTGCAGATGTTCCATTGATTCAAAGCATCCAGACGAGGAGACCAGAGGAAAGTTCTCTGTAACGGGGCCACTTGTTTAAGATAAGAAGCATGCCCCGGCGCTAGAATGTTTACATTATGGTGTTTATTTATTTATTTATTTATTTAATAATAATAACCCAACAGGCAGTTATTGCCCAGTTACAGGGAAAATATAAAAATACATAGCAAAAAACAATAAGTAATACAAAGTAATTATTGAAATACAATACATGTACACATTGCAGTATAAAAAGTTTGTTTACTATAAAGACAAAACGAATGCTTGAATTAATAATTCTAATCAGTAGCACTAACAAAAATCCTTTATTGGACTAAATGTATACAAACGATTAAGCCCCTAATGTTTATTGCATTTCTAAATTTCAATACCGGGTTCATTTTCAGGAATTAAAAGAATATTTGATGCTACTTGCCCATTCGTTAATATTTCATATATTTTCTAATGTATTTATTTTAATGGTTATTAAATAGGTTATGATTTTGAATTTCCTGATTGAATTTTAACTTTCTCCGAGTGGTTTTCTGTTCTGATAAAAGTTATTTATATTTTTAAATAATTAAATAAGAAGTCGGTGCCAAAAAATGACAGCCTTTTGCAAATAAGTATATTTTATAAACAGTTTGTTTTAATAAACAATTTAAATTAACAATCGTTGTAAACAATATGAAAACGAACAATTTGCAAAAAAATTTTTTTTCCAAAAATCCATTTTGTCTGAAATATTTTTTCATTTTTTGTGTGTAAATGGTTTTTTCGATTTAAATTTTACCTGAGACATATTTACAATTGTAATTTAATTAATTCTTCCTTCTGTTGTATTAAATATTACTAATATAAATATAGTAGAAGCCGGTTAAAATTGACCATTTCTCTGCAGTTAGTCAATCGATAATAAACGAATTTTCAAGTCAAGCAATTTGCAGAAATATCAAAATTCATTTTATATCCAGACAAAACATTAGCAGATAAACTTAACTTAAACTGGCTGAATTTGTAAGATATAGAAAAGCAATTAATCCAGTTCTATATCTAAACAAACATTTGTCGATTTGAGAAAAGACTTGAAAGCAATTGAAAATGATCGAGAGTAGGACGTTTTTTCAAAAGTATGCAGAGGAAGAAGTAATAATGTCATCCCCGGGAACTTAAGTTGTTTAAAAACTGTCAGTGATAATTTTTGTTATCAATATATACTTTTCTTAAATTATTTAAAAATTAATTATTACTGCAAGCCCAATTGACTTAATCGGTACGAAAAACCTTGAATTCAGTCAAAGTACGACGAAGTTACAACCTCCCGCACGTAGGAAAGTTCTATCCTCCAAATACGGTAGCCCGTGACGGGACATATATGGCGCCCCGTAACGCAGTCAACATAAATGTTTTGCCTCATTTAAATTTTGGAATTAAATGGTGCTGTAGGTGAGGAGCCCAATGTTATCGAATGCAGCGTCTAGCCAGCCCGGACGACAGTTCGTTGCACTACTAGACTAAAAATCCACAAAAATCGACACCGAATGGGTAGGCAACAAAACTATCATATACCTCGGAAACAACCAGCGATAAAAAGCCCTCCAACTTCTACAGTTTTCATCCGATTGACTTGAGACACGAATTAATATAATGAGAGTTATAATCTACAGTGTGACAAAATATGAACAATATCCAACATACTGTTTTTTTTTAATATTGCGAGAGACACAAAACTTACAACATTATTGCAATTAAAAACAGTTTAATTTAGCCGTTTACATGAACCAATTTTACTCAAATTTTGTCATGATATGTAATAATATTGTTGTTTTAACAGGGCATAATTTCATCATATTTTATCCTAAATTAAGGCCGATGTAGAGCAATAATATATTTTCTTTGTTATTAAATATTTAAAGAAATGGATTCGCCTGTAAATAGAAGTCATATTACACCAAAAAATTTTTAACTTTTACTTGAATAACGGTTTAAATCACATTAATGCATCTCTAAAAAAACATGGGTACCCTGCCCTTAAACCAACATAACGGGCATAATTAGAAAAACAATGTCTAATATAGAAAATTAGAAAAGTATATGCAGCCATTTAAAATTTGAAGTTGACTATCATTTGGCAATGAAGTTGATTTTGAAAAATATATCGGGTGTGTATAAATTGGCGGATAATCTACACGTGACGGTATTCTTTCAAAAATTCTAAGCAGCTTGTCTTAGTTCTAAAATGTTGTACCATGCTTCCTAGGTCTTCACGAGGTCCTCAAAGTTTGAACATTCAGTCGTTAAGTATGCGTTATTAATCGTTATTAATTTACAGAAAATCCTGCAATTTCGTATAGTATGACTGGTTTGAAAATTATTTGTCTTTCTATCTCAAACTTGTATTTTTAACACTTCTTAATTAGCTGATTTTTATAAAAAAATACGTTCGGCAACGTGACACCCGCTTATGTCACTTTGACACAAATAATTCATTCAAACTTGCTAGTTCCAAGTTTGTGCCAATTCTGCTTTTCTCATTATTATCAGTTTGTATTAGTGCCCGCGCTTCAGTATATTTGTGTTTTTGTGTTATTTTCGTTTTGTTTTGTTCAATTACAATGGAATTTACTATTTACTCATAATCTGTTTAACCTTGCATCTGTAAATAAACCCCGCTCTATCTATCTATTACCTTCTACTCGGAACCATGAGATTGTTGATAAACAGGGCAGCTTGTGAATGCTATGTTGCCAAATGTACATTTCTTTTAAATGGCTCCTGATGGCCCATGAGGCATGGTAGAACATTTTTTCATCGACGTTTTCTATTTAGAATTTTAGGAAGAACATCGCCACGTGTAGATTATCCGCCAATTTATACACACCCGATATGATTACCGTCATTTTATAGTATTTAAACAGCCATTGACTTTATTTTTTAGTTCATTCAAATCAGTCAATAAATAACAGAGTTATGGCGTTGGTCATTTTTTTATTAAACACACGGTATAAATTAACATGTCCGGATTGTAAAGGCGTATACATTGGTCAATCTGGTCGAAACTTTAATACAAGACTAAAAGAGCACGAGAGAACATTCAAATTAAATCAAAATAAATCCACCTTCTCGAACCATTTGTTTGAAAATCAGCATAATTTCGGCACAGATGTACTTTCAGTGATTCATGTAACGAATAAAGGCTGAAAAAAGGTTCTACTGGAAGCACTCGAAATACACAAAGCGAAAGCTAATCCGGGAATTTCCGTACTTAATGACCAGGTTGACGTAATGTATTCGCCCCTATTTGAAGTGTTTTTAAATATTTAAGAAATGTAAAGCCGTAATTTAATTTACTTATGTTTGAAAATGACCAGTGAATGGTCAAAACTATAGTCACATAAACAAAATATAGTGGTATAAAAAAGTTAAAGTGATTTATTCCAATCTAGAAGGTTTTCATTTAGACCGCATATTTACCTGTTTTTTGTTCATTTAAAATTAAGTGGAAACCTATATACAGGGTGTATTTTAAATAACGAACAGGTTCGTAACCACAAAGAGATTATATTATTTTTAAACAATATTCGCAATTATTTTGTTAATAACTGCAACAAAAAGCCCGCAATTAATTATTAAAGTTAATGAATGAAAATACGCAACATGTTTGGGGGCAGTGGTAATGTGACCTAATTTTTAAACGGCATCGGCTTTAGATATCGAATTACAACAAGCGCATAGGAAATATCTGAGTGCTCTTTAAGCGTCAATGACCTTGAGGACTGTTTATGTTTAAAAAAAAACGTTGCGATAACACTTCAAATTTTGGAGACAAGAAATCGTATCCTGCGTTTTAAATAAACAAACACACATTCCATGCAGACCTAATTAAATGAGAAAAGCATCAGTTCTCAAAATGTTTAAAAAACGTCGAAAAATTAGAAAAATAAATTTTGACGGTAATGGATTCACAAATATTTTGTGTATGTGCCCTTAACTGCCTGTTCGTTATTTCAAATACACCCTGTATACATGACCGAAAATATTGTACATTTTATGCTCTATTACATGGTTTTTCTTTGAACCAAATATCTCTAAAAACTAAGAAGCTAGAGTTTAACGCAATTCTCTGCAAAAGAAATACGCGATAAATATGAATACTAAATGGTAACTTACATATACAGATCAGAAAGTCGAAAATAGTTGGCAGCACATTTTCTGAAAATCCCTTTAATAATTGAAATAAAATTATATTGGCTGTCTAGAATTCTCCAATTGTAAATTTTGTTAATTTTGACATCTTGTGATTGTTTAAGGTTACTTGTTTTAAAAATTGTTTTGTGTGTTTTTTTCTGCCGATTTTGCCTATTTTCTAGAACTGATCATCACTATTAATAATACATTTAGGATTCATAACCTAGCTGTTTTATTTAAATTTCAAGGTTTTCCATGCCAAAATTCCCTTTTTTAATGACGCCACTGAACTTCTGTTGGTTAGGTTATGTTTCAAGAGCTGTCAACTATTTTCGACTTTTTGATTTCACGGTACATTACCAGTGTTTTTTTGGTACGGCCGAGGTGGCAATATAAGATAGGTAAGGTCGGTTGCAGAGACGGCTGGCTGCGTGACCGCACCTATCTGTATTACCACCTTTGCTGCCTCGGCCATACCAAAAAAAAAGCGAGCTGTCACTGTATATTACAGTACACATGATGAAAGTACGAATTTCGCTCACGAGTGGACCTGTTTGCACACGAGCCCTGGGTACACAAGTTAGCGAAATTCGTTTCATCACAAGAGCTGTATAGCGTTTTGTTTAATGCTACCCATAAAATGTATAAAATAAAACGCGAAGAATATTTATTTCTGATATTACTTACTTTAGAAGGCAGGCCTGTCGTTGCCATGACTCAAATTAAAAATGATTTTCAACTTCGTAACAATTTCTCAAATTTTAACGTTAAATGTAAGAGCGTATTTAATTCTGTCCATAAAATATACAAATAACATGATAAGAACAAACAAATTGGGAATAACCTTACTTGTTGCAGAAAGCATTAGATAAATACAATAAAACGAAATGTAGCCTGAATATATGCAATTTTTTTTTGTATCATTCAATATCCGGCGTGGCACTAGCCAGGAAAGTAGTTGTTTTAATAAGTTATTCGTTTATAGTCTTAGTAGAACTTAATTTTTGCTTGCAGATCATCGAACAGGTTGAATATTCATATATTCAGGCTATATTTCGTTTTATTGTATTTATGATAAGAACAGTTTTTGTAATATTTCCACTGACATTACGGTGAGTGAAAGTTACATAAGAGTGGGTGTAAAGTACTTTCACTTACTCGTTTCCTTAGGAACAGAATGAGTGGATAAAAATAAAGCTTTCTTTTCGTGTATCTACTTTAGAAAGTAATAGTTTGAATGGCAGGATTAAACAAAATTGTGTTAACGCGTGGCAACACTGTACGCACTCTATGATGTGGAGGGGCCACAGAAAGATACATCTTTTTAATGGCAATACCATTTTAATTTTCATACTCGATTTGGTAACTACTGAAAAATTATCTGTTATTATTGATTGAATTTTGTAGCAAGCTATCCCAAAATGACTAGGGCTGTGTTCAGTTTGATTTGCGGGAGGTTTGTAGATGTAAAGAAACTGTTCCATTTCCCGAAGAATGCAAATTGGTAAAGATAAATATTTATTATTAATTATTTGCAGGTTAAACTAAAAGAGAATAATAACCAGTTTTAATAATTTGTGTGCACAAACTATCAAGGTAAATACATATGTGTACAATGCATTGAAAAAACATAGACCTACTCATTGAATTAAATTTTATGGTTAGGGTTACATGAATCAACAGGAGGGTGTACAGGAAATAAATAACAGAACGATCACAACACTGATCATATTTTTGTGTCTCATTACTAGTAATGATACTTTAGAAAACCATCTCAACCTATTAGAGGTTGCCATCTTTCAAACTGTTGTTATTCATTCTAGGCACTGGTAATCTTGTAGTTTATGGTACTGAAAATAAGCATTCATGAAAATCATGTGGATCGGTGCACTATTATGTTGTGACATCTCTTTATTTGAATCAGGGTAGTTTCAGTACGGAATACTTTCACTTTCATTTACGGTTAATTTTTGTTAGTGATTGCAACAATCGGTGCTTGTGCTTAGCTTCGCGTGAAGTTAAGGCCCCCCCTTTGGACAGGCTGGTAGTTTTATCTGTAGTAGCTTAACTTCACCCTAACCTAAGAACCAATTGTTGCGATCGTTCACAAAAATTAACTGTATATTTCTCGTGCTCTGGTTAATAAATTATTTATAATTCACCAAAATTTGAATTCTAAAATTACGTTAGTTATAAGGAGACAAGAAATCTGGCGACGTCATATGCATTAGACCTTGAGTTGTTGTTTACTTCGGTCTGTACTCAGTACTGTAAACTACAAGACTGCCAGAAAAATTGTTACATTTGCATTAGGTTTTTTTTTATTTTTAAAATGAATTAAATGTTTTTTTTCCGCTACCGACAACGTAAATAAGCATTGCATCCATGGTTACAGGTACCGTAAGTGGCTGATAACATTCGTGGTGTTTGTTGTCCTTGACGACGGAACTTAATTTTTTACTTACGGACCTAGGAAAATAATAAACAGAAACGTAACGCTCCAACATATAGGCGAGCAACACATTTTCGTCTATACCTATAGCATCGGCATCCTTTCTACATAACCACTGCTTTAAAAAGTCGTAATAGGACACATACCTTTTTCGATTTTGTCGGTAACAGGTTCTACTAACACACAATATTCGCAGTTTCGTTTGCATCCATGCCCGCAAAAACTGTCACTGGATTGACACAAACAAACAAAATTCGACATTGTTTTCTCGGTTGCTGGGTTGCCATAGGACGCATAGGTGACTATAAAAATTTGAATCCCAAATGTTACAAGTCGTATTTTAGAATATTTTCTGATATTTTTTAAGTATTATATTTCTGGTAGCGGAAAAAAATTAATAAGCAACACGGAACGTAATGACAATTAACATTTGAGGTAGGAGAATACGAGCCGAGGCGCAGCCGAGGCTCGTCGCCTGCCGTTCCTTGCTTGCCTTGTTGCTTAAATAACTATTTCATGTCATGGATAGCTTCTAATGAAATTCCAACTAGTCCATGTTAAATTGCATCGAATAGCACCATAAAAGCAATTCCTAGCCTCAGTTTGAGCAATACTAAAGTAAGACTGACTGAAAAATCAGGTGAGTTTATAACAAAAATTAAAAATGATTGGGGTGCAGCCTGGGCGGATGTCCCCCCCCCCCCCCCTGACAGTTTACACAATATTGCAATGTTTAGTTCTCTTTAAGATTTATAAAAAATCCTGATTAGATAAATTTAAGTAACGTTTGTAAATAATTCTTATTTAATCATGCATTTATTACATATTTAACTTGGGATTTTCATTGTTATCTGATTTTTAAACATTTTATTTACCATTTGCATTTTTACTTTCCCCATATCTATTACAAAGGGAAAGTATTGTTTCTGTGTGTCCTTATATTTGTCAGAACTGTACAGCAAAGAAGATATATCGGATGTGTATAAATTGGCAGATAATCTACTACACGTGACGATATTTTTCCAGAAATTTTAAGCGGTATATCTTAGTTCTAAAATGTTGTACCATACTTCCTGGTCGCCCCCTTAGGTTTAAAATATTAGTCGTTTAATATGCATTATTATTCGATATTAATTTACAAAAAAAAACCTACAATTTCGGTAGTATGACTAGTTTGAAGATTATCTGTTAGTGTGTGCTATCTTTCTATTTGAAACGTGTATTTTTTTCAGTGTTTTTGAGTTTCTGTGTGACAATGGATTTCAAGTTTAATGAGTACTCCGACATGGACATGGTGTACGGTTTCTGTAATGGTAACGTACATATGGCAAAACTAGAGCATCAAGTATGTTTTCCAAATCGAAGGCATCATTCTACAAATGTATTTCGAAGACTGGATCAAAGGCTACGTGAAACAGGTATGTTTGTCCGCAAAAATGCAAACAATGGTCGGCCACAACAGAGGCGCACAATACAACAAATCTTTTAAATAAAAGTTGTAGGGTTTGTCGAAATACTTAAAATCCGTTTATTATACTATTCTGTAGCCTGAATAGTTTAAAAGTTACTCCTTTTTTGTAAATCAGGCCGCTCCAAAAAAATATAATAAAATATTAGTATAAGGAAAATCTGAAAGAAACGAGTATATAACTGACGGTGAAAGTGTTCTGATGGATCACTACTTTTTAAATTTATTTTTAGCATTAAAAATTGTCCTGGAAAATATAGAGATTAAAGATCAAAACAAAATAATTTTATCAAAAATTGAGAGAAAAGTCCAGCATAAGTATTCTCCCTGAAGAAATTCCAACAAACATTCCTGTAACAAAATTAGAAGACCTTAAATCACTAGATGTGTTCTTGGAAGAAACCAACCATTAGAATTGCTTGTAAGTACCTGTGGTTTTATTATATCTAAGTAACTTTCCTAGTTTTATGATACACAATATTTAATTGCTTTGACAAACTATTTTAGATTAATTATTTTTTGGGATTTGGTGGAACAAATAATAATACAAAAACAAATATAATTCTAAAAGAAACGATAATTTTTATGAAAGGAACACTTATTTTAAGTTAATACTTATTTAAAAGTTTATTCTACTACTAGCGATTGCCCGTGAAAATCACGGCAAAATTGCCCGGTAATGGCAATAAAGGAAAAATTCAAAATTCAGTTGACTATCTGTTGTTTTAGATATATTTCTATGGTTTTGTCACAAACTGGATTTTGTTTAATAGTATACATGCTTCAGTGTCAGACGTTGTGTTTTCGATTTTTATATGTACAGTTTTTCATCTTCCAATTGTTGTACTGTTCTTGACCTGCACTACGCATATTTGTGGTAAGAGGGAGTTGACAAAAAATTCTCCTCAAATTACACGATTTGATGCAGCATTCGACAATTTCGGTTCGATTTTCTCTTGGAACAACTGGCAGTGTTTGTCTAAAATCTCCACCTACTACAAACACTTTACCTCCAAAGGGCCTCTCGTTACTCATTATATCTCGCAGTAGTTTGTCGATACATCTTATTATATGCTTTGTGAGCATTGTTATTTCATCGATGATAATAAGAGAAGCTTCGTGTAAAATTCTTGCTTGGGGTGATGTCAAACGCATTTGTGAAACTGAAGATTCGAAAAGTGGAATTGGCAGTTTAAACCCACTATATACTGTTCGTCCTCCTTTAAGCAACGTACTTGCAATACCTGTAGTTGCATACGGAAGCACAATATTTCCATTTCCACGAATAAATGCCATCAAAGTGTTGTACAAAAAAGTTTTACCAGAACCACCGGGGCCATCGATATAGAAGCATCTAGGCTCTAAGTCATTATTATAAACAGCAGCAACTATTTTGTCAAAATCTTCATGCTGTTGCTCATTTAGCAATTTAATTTGTTGTTCTGCATTCAGCCTTTTTTGATCGGGGTCAAATTCTTGAATTTCTGTAGGATTTCCAGTCGGATTTGGCAAACCACAGTGTAGGCAATCAAGTCCATGTTGAATTATAATTTCATTGATGTCGTGAAGAGCCAAATTTTTTGCTGCATCTTCCGTATTGTTTCGGCTGCACTCAAGCTATGGATGTTAATAAACTGGCTCGTTGAATCTATAGGATTCTGAGGGTAAACGCGGACAAACAGGATATTCAAGTATAGCACCAGTCTCATCGATAGGGTGTGGCAACTTAATTTTGCCTTTGTGACAGCAATTTGTAAACTTTCCATCTGTTGGACGCTCCTTGGAAAAATTCTTTGATTTACAAAACTGGCAAATAATGTTTAAGGCTCCACAGTCATCGGTATCAACACTATCTTCAATGAAATTAATTGCTTCATTTCGAAATATTTGACTTTGCTCAGCTCTTTGACTTACAATTTGCTGCCGTTGAGATGCCAAATTTGCTGCTCGCCTGGCTTCAGATTGCTGTGGAGTTTCGTTTTCAATTCGCTGCCGTTGAGATGCAGCATTGCTTCTCGTCAGGTCTGCGATTGCTGTAGAGTTTCGTTACCAATTCGCTGCTGTTTAGATGCAGCATTAGCTGCTCTTCTGGTCTGCGATTGCTGCGGAGTTTCATTTCCAATTCGCTGCCGTTGAGATGCAGCATTTGTTGCTCGCCTGAGTTGAGACTGAGCCTCAGTTTCGTTTGCAATTCGCTGTCTTTGAGATGCAGCATTTGTTTTTTGTAGCCTGTCAAGCCTCTCTTGACTTTGTTGAGTTTTTCCAACGTCTCTGTCTTTCTCTTGCTAATCTACGTTGACGCTCGATTGGATCTTCATCCATTCTTTAGTACTATTATTTTAAACTGCTAGAATTAAGTGTATTTACACTGTATTTATAAGTATTTTTTTAAATTTTTGTTCAAGAAATGTGCGGTAAATGATTTTTCAAGGCTATTAATTGATACGAAAATGAGCATAATTTATTTTTTCAGTAAAGTAGAGTTCACCAATATTGGATAGAAATTAATTAACTTCGAAATCTCGATTTCTTAACCTGTCATATTTAAGGCAAGCCCGCAAAACTACTTCCTACTTTTTAGAGACTAAAACCGAAATATATTTCGTTCATTCCTGATCGGAACGAAAACGAAATTTTTCGTTTTCGTTCCTTATGTTCTCACACAAATTTATAGTTTTCGTTTTCGGAAAACAACTCCTAATAAGAGAATTTTTACCTTCAGTTTCCGATACTTTTAAAATTTGATAAGAACGGTAAAATCCGGTATTAGAAAATTATTTATTTCGTTTCGACTCTCGTTTAAAAAATGTCAATTCCGTTTTCGTTCTTGTAACTATTTCGCTTAATTTCGTTATTTCATTTACGTTTTTAGCCCCTTTGTTATACATTCGTGACGGCTTCGCCGCCACCTAACCGAACCTAACCTAAAGGCGGAACATTCAAAAAGTGGATCTACCTTTGCGCAATAGCGCCCTTACTTTATGTCCGGCGACTATATTTAGTACTTACTTGTATCAATTTGCAGTGTAACTGCTAAATACCGTGGCCGATAGATAAAGATATGTTTAAGTATTTTGCACTGTAACTGCTAAACACCTTTTATTGTCTTCCGACATTTGTTTTTATGTCAATAAACAAAATATATGAAGTTCACTACGTACGCTCACAGCCGATATATTTTTTCAATACTGAAGTCAAATTAGTGGTTAGTTTATTGTTTAACTCGTTCGCCATATTATTTGAACACATTCGGTAGAACGGTTTTGTTATAATATAATTATTTATTCATTAATTTGCTAATGTTTTCCGAGGTGTATCACTGTGCCGGGAACCAGACTCAGTACATATACGGCGCAATGAATGCGGCGCAGTGACGGGCCAGCGTTATCCATACATACACACATACATACATACATACATACAGTTAGACTACTCTTATATGTGATAATAGGTAATATTTTATCTTAGTCATAGTGTCTTTATTTCGTAATGTTTAAATTGATCAAAAATTAAAAAAAAAATGTTGGGATTGAGATATTTGTAGTTAATTGATATATTTGTAGTTAGAAGAAGTAGAAGGAAGCACATTGATATTGTTTTTTAAAGTTCACTCAAATTAAAAAAGATATTTTTTTTCAAATTGAATTTTAATCTCTAATGAATTTACAAAATTAATATTGTTTAATTTAGGTCAAAAATATTATAAAAGGTTATGCTCCCTGTACATATTGTTTTCTTATTATTCTTGAACTTAAATGATTGATTATTTCAGAATGTCCAAAAGTTACACGTGGATGCACTGCCACAGAAGTGGACGCAGCGATTAAAATTTGGCTGAAGCATGCTCCGCAACGAGTAAAAGTCAATAAAAAAAGAAGGAGAAAATATACTTGCACAGCAAGGTTCCTTATTGGGTGATACGGATAAAAGTTTAAGAGGTAGAGTTGCCTCTGACACCAGGGTGAGTAGGAATCCCAGCCGACGGTGATGGTGATTAGGTTCTTTAGATGATTCTTATTCTTGATCAATTTATTCCGGTGGCATTTCTTTACAGTTATTCACTTGAGGGGTTTTAATTGATCACACTATTGTATCCAGGTAACTTTTATTTAACTCGAGAATACATCAGCACGGGTGCTCGTCTAAATTAATACTAACTAAGATAAGCAACAGCCAGTCCTTTTATAGGATTATGACCAGTGGTGTATTAGAGGGGGAACGTGGAGGAACGACGTTCCGGCACCTTTTTTCAGAAACGGAACGCGTTTGTTTTTGTATAGTAAGAATAAAAAAAATAAAAAAGCTTACAAGGAAAACAATAGTTTGCTTAAAATAAGATGATCTCCGAAAAACTTTCAGCAAGCTGCTTGTGGAAAGTTACGGACTATTTTTTTGCTCTCACCATGCGTTCCCTTACTTCTTTGCTCTTACCATGCATTCCCTTACTTCTTATTTTACCAATACACCACTGATTATGACACGCTGAAGTCAGCATGTGATAACTCATCAAAAGGTCTATTGTTTTGAGGGCACCCAATACCTCCGGAGCCAATAAAAGATATTTGAAATTTTTAAATTAGACAAAAATCTTATAAGAGGACTACCAATACAAGTTTAGAAATTATTAAAGTTAAAGAAATAATTAATGGTAACAATAACATTAAGGTTAAAATAATGATAACAATTATAAACGAGTAAATAATTTCTGGTTTTTAAGTCTTTGTGATCGACACAGTGATGACAAGGAGCACTGATCATCTTGGGGAGTGGCTGTTCCAGGTGGTTGGTGGTCCAGGGAGCGATCGTAAAAGATGGACTGTCTTCCGACGTCATAGTAGATACTCATTGGTGGATCTCGTTCCGATTGTTTGAAGCATTGGTTGATAATGGTGAAGCACAACGAAGATCGGTCGGTTTGAGGCTTGGAAGTGAACCAGCAGTACTTCCCACATTCATTTAAGCACCCACACCATCTTAAACATTGAAAAATTATAAATAGTAATATACTGGCCGCCATAAGTGAAAGAAAACCAAGAATTCCTCGCTCAATTTTTATGAAAATTTCAGATAATACGTAAGTAATCCACGCTAAGAAATGGTTAAAATTTGAACAAAAAATTATGGTAACTTTTTCTTTAATTTCAATAATGAGTTGCTTCTCCACGATTTCTGGAGCACTCAGCAACTCGTCTAGGAATACTAGAAATCAAATTGTCAATGTCGGCCTGTGGGATTGCATACCAAGCTTCTTGAATTCGCATCCTATCAGGTAAAGTGAGTGGGGGTAGCTGAAGATGGCCCAGTCTTCTGTCAATTGTATCCCGCATGTGTTCAATAGGTGATAGGTCTGGAGAACGAGAAGGCCGTGGAAGTATGCATGAAGTATAACATTAGCTAGTTCCAGGAATTCCATAGTAACCCTAGCTGTATGCGGCTTTGCATTATCCTGTTGGAAAACGGGGTTTTCCAACCTCCTCAGCATGGTTCGGACGATATATATCATCGGATATATATCATGGATATTTATAAAACACACAATACCAAAATATTCCCCCATTTCTCAAATCTTTCCAGTTGCAGCAATATGAATAGTAAGCATGTGCTCTAATATAAACTAGAGATGGGCGAAATGACTCTTTTTTGTCGGAAAGAGTAGATTTTTGAAGTGACTCACAAATGAAAAAGTAAGTGTGAGCAAAAAAAAAACAACAAAAAGGTCCTCACTTTGAAAATTCTTCTATTTATCCCTGAAAACATAGTGAAGAGCAAAAAAGTCCTTATTTCAAAAAATTTTCAATTTGATGTCAAATATTTTAACAATTTAAATGTTATTTTTTACTATATTGTAAGCAACTGTGTTTGTTTGCAATAAATAAATATAATATAAATAAAGTATGTGCATTATATAATTAATAAGTCATATAAACATTAATATTAATGACCAAGAATAAATATCAAGAAGTTGATATATACCGGATATTTATCCGATATATTGATATTTATATAAATATCGGATATTTTCCGAGCCCTGCTCCTCAGATAGGGCATTAATGTTGGTTCTGAAACTCCGTTAATGTAGCGATTTGCATTTAATGCTCCTGAAATGAACACAAGAGACTTACTTCCATAACCAATCGCCCCCCATACCATCACTCCGTGTGTAAGAGCTGTATGGTGTTCCACTACAAACTGTAAATTTCCTCGTTCTCCACGGCGACATCTAACCAGTTTACAACCATCGTGGGCACACAAACAAAATCTCGATTAATCGCTAAAGATAACCTACCTCCATTGATCGAACCATTGTAGTCTCTCATTGCACCATTCCAGACGGCAATAAGAGGTTATGGCGAGGAGTTAAGGGCAAACAAAGAAAAGGACGGTACGACTTAAGACCAAATGATCGAATTCTCCGGTAAACTGTTCGAACAGAGATTCCTTGGTTAGTTAAATCTCTCCAGATGTCTCCAATGGCTCTTGTTGTTGAAAATCGATCCCGGACAGTGACGAGGTGAAGAGCTCGATCTTCACGTTCTGTGGTGTTTTTAGGGTGCCCAAGTCGTAATCTCAGCCGTTGTTCCTGTCCCTCGGACCAACTACGCCAACATCGAGATATTATACTGACACTTCTGCCAATTCGTTGGGCAATATCACGAATTGACAAACTTCCTTCTCTGAGCTCGATTACTCTACCGCATTCAAAATTGCTTAATTGTTGAAATACGCTACGCTGGCGAACTCGGGGCATCTTTTGATTTAAATGGGGAACCAATTCACTGATTTGCACGATAAAATTGTAATGTCACTGCTCAGTTAATTTAACAAAATAACAATAACATTTCTTTCATTTTTTAACCTCCAAGGTAAATTAATCAAAAAGTTACTATGATTTTTTGTTGAAATTTTAATAATTTCTAATCGTGGATTATTTACCTATTTTCTGAAATTTTCATAAAAATTGAGCGATGAATTCTTGGTGTTCTTTTACTTATGGCGGCCAGTATAATATTGATAAGGCGATTGAGAATAAGGTGGTGAACCAGTTTTCCTTTTTTATGATGAAAGGTTTGTTGACTTGTTGTAATTGTTCATCAAATTGGTTCAATTTATGTTGAGTGTTGGTCCATGGAGTTAATTTTGATTGGCTTGAGATTGATGACATCCAAGGTGATATTCTTTTTTAGATGAACACAGCAGTCATCGGATGTGATGTCGGTCTCTGGAATTTCGTTCGTGACGTTGTTGGTTCCTAGGATAGTTGTGCCTTCTAAGACGTAGTGTTTAGTGAATGCCTTGCCCTTGGGCTGAAGTTCGAGGATTCCCATTTTAGAAATGACGATTTCTTCGGTTTTCGAGTCTTTACATAAGATCGAACTTTGAGTAGGTTTTGATGTGGTGAAGAGCCATTTGTTGTCTTGTAGAAGGTGAAATATTTGCAAATCGTCAGTTAGGTTTCTATTTTGACAGGATTCAGGAATCTTCGTGGTGGTCTTCAGGAATAACAGTAGTTTGCATTCGGTAGGAGTTTCCGTAGTTTTTTCCATAAAGTTTTGGCATATCCAATTATTTGGCAAGAACTCTTTACATTTATTTAGGTACATATTTCTTGTTTCGGAGATTAGGATAAAATGCTTTGAAGGTTCTATATGGAAAAATAGTAGGGTATCATTTTTGTGATGAACAGGAAGAGGATATATTTTAAAAAGTTTGTGAGGATATAAATTTGTCATTGGTAATTTAAAATTGATTATTAGTAAATTATTTTTTTCAATTAGATTTCATTTTAATATTTTATGATAGTGGTAAATGTTTGTTGAAGTTAATGGTAAAGGTAATGTAAATTTTGAATTGATTTTTCGTAATTCTGTAAACAATATTTTAGGGTTTAAAATGTTAAAGTCCACAATTCCATTTTGTAACAATAATAAACTAAATATATATTTTTGAAGAGTGGAATCAGTAATTTCGATTAATAATAATATGTGTTCTGAAATTTGGAGTTCTAAATCTATAGATTTAGTATGTTTAATTATATTATTACTTGCGATTTCGAATTTATTCATATTTGTATTTAGGATCTTAATATTTGAATTCATTTGAAATGATTGATTGAAGTTATCAATGGTTGATGATATAATTGAGACCTATTGCTGCATAAGCGTTTCTGTTTGTTTTTGTCCATTCAGTAATGAATTAATTGCATCTGTATAGAATTGGACATCGAAGTGCCAAAAAGCCATTTTCATCAACTCCATTTATTATTCCTCCTTTTGTTCTTCCATCATTTAATTCTTGTGAAATTACTTTATCATCTTTGCGTATGTTATGTAATTTAGTTTCTATGAGGTCCAATTGACGTTTACAAGCCAATGCTGATTTTTCTGATATAGCAATATTACATAAGGATAATGACTTGATATAAAAGGATGTAGTTATCGTTATTTTTTCGAAAAGGTGTATTAGATTATAATAAGAAAGAAGTGAAAATTCTTGATTGCATACTTGTACTTTACTCAACGCTTGATATAGTAACCCTGAAGAAGAGTCAATTTTGTTTATTTTTACATTATTCGTGGCTAGGGCCAGGTTGAGGATCGTCACTAGAGTCATTATCTTCATTACTTGTAACAACATAGGGCTTTACAAGATTAAAATGGTAAGTTCTAATCTTATTTACTGATATAAGGATCGAAGCTGTTTTATTATCATGAATTTGGATAATTTGTTAGGGTCCTAGGTAATTAGGTGATAATTTCTAACTTTGTAATAATTTTTAATTTACTCGTTATATAGTCTGTACAGTTTGGTTTAATTGTTGATTTATTAATTAAATTTGGGATTTTTTGTTTTTGTCCGAATGCCAACCCAAATGGAGTTACTTTTGTGGATTTAGGAATACAAGTGTTATATGTGTATGTCGCATTTGTCCCAATTATTTAAGTCCGTATTTACGTAACATTTAAAGTAGTCTCTCAAGGTCAAACGGTTATTTCCAAAGCACCATTTGTTTGAGGATGATATGGTGAAGCCAATTTGTGTTTAATAGATAAAATTTTCTTCAAAAACAAACCTTTATTTGGCATAAAACATACCATGTGCAATAACTCTACTCTTACTAAACTTAACCTGCATATTTATATTTAAAAAAAAACACCTTTATTGGCATAAACTATTTATAATCTCACCTAGCATCAAAACTACTAAACTGGTACCCCTCTACCTCCCCCCCTACTACCTTCTCTTCTTTTTTCCCTCTCCCTATCCAGCATCTCCAACGTCCTTACCCCAGCACCATCCTCCCTCATCCACTCGATAACCCTTCTACTCCCTTCCGCTCCCATCCATTCCTCCTTTACCCCCTCACACTCTTCCGCCAAGTGGCCCCACGTATTCCTTTCCATTCTCACATAGTACACACCTTCCATATTCTTCCCCCATCCATACCTTCCTTCCTCTCTCATCCGATCCACACCTTGCTCTCGTCACAATCACCTTATCCTCTTTACTCCATCCCCTCTCTATCAAATATCCTGGAGTTCTTCCATACATGTGGGTTGTGTGAGTGGGGGAAGGATACGTGGAAACATCTGGCAGAGGAATGCGAGGGGGTAAAAGAAGAATGGGTAGGAGTGGGAGGGAATAGAAGGGTGACGGAATAGATGAGAGAGGATGGGGCAGGAATGAAGTCGCTGGAGACGGTGGGTTGGGAGAAGGAGGGTAGAGGGCGGAAGGGGGGATAGGGGGGGGGAAGTATAATATTATTAATGTACAAATGTAAGATGCCAATAAAGGTTTTTTTTTTCTTCCATACACCTGCCACCTCCCATACCCATCGTTATATTCACTTCTCTCTACACACCCTTGCCTCTCCTGCCGTCCCACTTCCTTACCTTTCCCCTTCACCCACTCATCCACCCTCACCCCATTCCCCAGCCATTCCATTACTTTTTCCATGTTTGGTTTAACACCTTGATCTGAAATTACATGCCCCAAATAAGCAATTTCTTTGTGCAAAAATTCGCATTTATCTGGATGCAGTTTTAAATTATGTTCAAGTAATCTTTCAAAAACTTTTTCTTAATTGGAATTATGTTCTTCTAATGTTTTACCGCTAACAACTATGTCATTGATGTAAACAAAACATATCTTGCCATTTAAGCCACATAAAACAAGGTTCATTAGCCTTTGAAATGTGGCTGGCACATTTTTTAGGCCAAAAGGCATTCGATTATATTCGAAGTGGCCATTGAGGACTGTTAAAGCAGTTTTTCGTTTTGCATCATCGGACATTTTTATCTGGTGGAACCCGGATGCTAGGTCTAATGTTGAAAAATATTTTGAGTTATTCAATTGATACATTATCAGCTATAATGTCCCAAGGGCACTGATAATTTCGCGATAATTTTGACTAAACCCCGAAAGTGTGTTGCTTAGTAATTGCCCGACGCCGTCAGGCGGAGGGCAATTACTTAAAGCAACACACTTGAGGGAACTAGTCAAAATTATCTCGAATTTATCATTGCCCGAGGTACATTCGGTAAGATAAGTTCTTGAATTATGTACAAAACTTGAAAAGCCATTTATTAAAAGTACAATTTTCAATTCGTATTTTCTTACCTCACAAAAATGCTGGAACAGTTTCCATACGTATTTTTTACTTTTGACCGTGTTTTTTGGTGTTGTAATTAAATTATTAATTGCTTCATCGCATTCTGTCCCGAAGCGTGATTCAGACATGTTTATACGTTGACAGATCGATCGTAATTTTTTATTCAAGGGTATCTATGAATATGATATAAATCTGAACATCGACACCGACAGCGGGGGTCTTATCAGCCTAAGTTTAACAAATCGCCCTGACGCGCGGGGTCTTACCGTTTCTCAGTGACATTGACGTTCTAAGTTTCTGTAGCGTGCGGCGTTCGACAAAAATGGACGAATCTGATTGGTTGTTTACTTATGAAAGAACTTATCTCTGTAATATTTGGTAATGGGTAGGAGTCACCAATACTAACATTATTTAAATTCCTGTAATCGATTACTTATGTGGTTAAAAGCTTATTAAAAATTCCATGCATTGGTGACAAGATATATAGGGTGTTCTATTTGAAAAAAATAGTTATCCATTATTTTGCGTATGTTGACACCCTGTATAACAGTATGAACAAAAAAGAACCAAAGCCGATTTGTATTATTCTTCATGATGTGGAAAATTCTTTAGTGTATAAAAAACGACGCTAGCATTGCTAGGAGCGCTTCTGCAACTTTTTCAATGTGTCCTTGTTTTTGCCACAAATTTGCCCATAACTAACCAATTATCCATAATAGACCCATACTATCTTATACTATTTTTATCAGCTTCTCAAGAGGGTTAAACATAAAGTATAAAATATAGGGTGTTCCATTTAAAAAAAACTAACTTTGTTCTGTTATGTATATTGGGACACCCTGTACAAAAACATACATATTTTTAAAATATGTAGAATAAGTGTGGGTACCAGTTCAAGAAAACTAGAAGTCGATATCTCAAATAGCAAATAAGTTATGGGGCTTTTACAGATCGCTGGGTCACCCGGTATAAATGAACACCTCTTATTGTTGAGTATTGTTTTTCTGTGGGACGTCTTGCACACGAAGCACGCTGCAGTTTAAATGCTGATAGTATTCATGATTATCAGAATGGACAGTATTATTCACTGTCGGGTTGCGATATGAATTCAATTTTTTCCTGCACTCTTGATAAGTGTGACCTGGTATTTTGTAATATGTGCAAAATTTACTTTAATTATTATTTTGCATCCCTCGAAAATTTCTTTGCTGTGAGAAATTTGTAATCCTTGGAATTTGATTAGGTTGATTTGATGAAAAATTGTTTCTATAATTTTGAGTATTGTTGGGATTTTGTGATTGCAAATTTCTAAAATTATTATTATTTGTTTTATTTATGTGGTTGCTTTGGCTTGTTTGATTATTTCTGTAATTTAAATTTTTTTCGTCTTGCAAAGTTATATCCCTCATTTAATGTGTTTATTATGTCCCTAGCTCTCAACATTTCACTAATTGCGGGCTTGCAATGCACGATAAATCTGCCCAAGGCGGTATCGTGAATGACACGCTTTAATCCTGGTAAATGATTTGGGTTATTACAATTTTGAATTTCTGGAAACGTTTAAAAAATTGATTTATATTCTCACTTGGTAGTTGCCTAATAGTTTCCAACTCCTCGTGAGCCTGAACAATATACTAGGTGTAACCGTAATACAATTTTAATTTAGTTTTTAAGTCAAACCAATTATTAACATCATCCATTTCAACCTCATTGACATTTGTTGATAATTGTGAGACTATGTAACACAGATGAGCCTCCTTTTGATTAGGCTCGGCTAAATTGAATGCAGAATTACAATCTTGTATAAAACGATTAATTTCATCACGATCACCGTTAAATGGTTTAATAAATTTGAATGAAAGAGAGTGGAAGTGTATCATTTATGTGCTCACTCATTATAAATAATGACTTCACGTTAAGATCTGATTCTAATTTCACCATTTTTATTTATTTAAGGTGAAACGGGAATGCCAACAAGAAATATGTGTAATTTTTTTTAAATCACTTACATATTCTTTATCGCACTAATTCTTAGAAGAAAATTGGAGGTACCAAAATCCTTGTTGTGTCAGGTTGTTGATGGTCCTCCAATTGCGATATCCCACTTCTGACACCAAAATTCTGTTGCGTCCCTAGTATTTGCTCAAATTTAAGGGGTAGAGTTGCCTTCTGACACCAGGGTGAGTAGGAATCCCAACCGACGGTCATGGTAATTAGGTGATGATTCTTATCCTTGATCACTTTATTCCGGTAGCACTTCTTTTATGTAAATACACTTATTCACTTGTGGGGTTTTAATTGATCACACTCCAGGTAACTAATAATACTTTTATTTAACTCGAGAATACATCAGCACAGGTGCTCGTCTAAATTAATACTAACTAAGATAAGCAACGGCCAGTCCTTTTATAGGATTGTGACATGCTGAAGTCAGCATGAGATAACTCATCAGAGGGTCTATTGTTTTGAGGGCACCCAACAGTATATACTTTATGCTCAATATTGTTGATTAATTTACAACTTACTATAGTTAACTGATTTGAAATGATATTGTTGCTAAATGTATATTATTTACTTAGATCAAATATTCAACTTACAAGCAATTTGTTTTTTCCACTACTTCATAATTAAAATGGTTAAAAAGATCATTACTGTGGAAATTGAAAAAAGGGTTTGATTTGGCATTAGCAGCTAAGTGAATTTATGCCCAACGATATCCTAATCATGTAAAACCACATCATTCAATGTTTGCATCACCGACTCATTGAAAGTAGAAGTTTGAATAAACTTACTGCTGAAAACGGGCGACACCGTACAGTTTCAATGCCACAAGTTGAAGAAGTGTACCATGAAATTTACGAATGTCCTACAAGTACAAGAAAAATTGCTGCAAATTCTGAATATGAGTCAGTCAACAGTTTTTAGGACATTGAAAAATCAGCTTTTGTATCCATATCATATCCAATGGGTTCAGGACTTTTACCAGGTGGTTTTCCTCAACGAGCGGCTATCTGTCGATGGATATTGGAAAGAAGTGTACAAAATCCTCAGTTTTTGGCAAAAATACTTTTTCCGATGAGGCTAATTTATCTAGAGAAGCTATAATGAACGTTTACAATAAACACATATGGAATTTACATGAAACATAATAGTTGAAAGTTGCCATCAACATAAATTTTCTGTCAATGTGTCAGCCAGAATCGTTGGAGAGCACTCGGTTGACCATTTCTTTTTACCAGGGAGGCTAACTTGGGAAGCCTACCATAAAAGAGTTGCTGATACTATTGGAGGACATCCCGCTTCAATTAAGACGCCGGATGTATTTTATGCAGTGTAGGGCTCCACTACATTTTAATCTAGTTGCACGTCAATATTGAGATGAAGTTTACCCACATCGTTGGATCATTGGACGAGGTCCACAATCCTGGCCTCCAGGGTCTAAATTCATTAATTTTTTTCTCTGGGGCCATCTGGTTTATGGGTCATTCCATGCTATTTCAACAAAAAGTTGTGCTGCACCGTTTTTTTTTAATATTTTGTACAGGTATTTATACATGATTACCGAGTTCAAAACCAATTTTAGCAATAAAGAAATCTTGCCGTGGCAGCTATGTTCCCATATGGAGCTTGAAGCATGTACATTTTTGTGATTACAAGCATTTGCGCAAAATGGTATAACTTTCATTTCAATAGAGCAAATTTAATAATTCAAAAATATCTTTACTCAGATCTAATTCAACTTTGTTTTATCATTTGATCTGTTTTTGTCAAATTTAATGGTAGTCAAAGTACAAAGTTATTTTTGGGGGTAAACTGTTTGAGTGAAACATTTTTGGTGTGTGACCTCTAGGTGCTTGGGGGCGGGGTCAACTCAAAAATTTCAAATTTAATATGCCAAGTTGTATATCGTTCGAAAGATCTGAAAAAAAAAAAATTAATAATGCTATACTCATTCGCCAATTTTTCCATATTCCCAACTGTTTCCAAAAAAATACCCCGTAGTTAGACTTTGTAGACACCCTGTATGTGCATTTATTTTATATACCTTTCTCTATTTTTATCGTATGTATAAAAAATGGTTAAGAATTAACATCAATGCAAATGGAAATACACTCTTTCTATTCAAGAATTTGAACTTTTGTTACCACGCAAAACAGCCACCAAATTTTGTAGTAGTGTTGCTACCAAATAGAAGCATTGATGGTACTTTATAAAAATACGAGTTTTGTTGAAACCACCCATTTTCTAAAGTGAAAAAAAAGTGTTTAAAACACTAGTTTTTTGCCTCCGGTAAAATCTATTACTTTAGTACTTACAAACTAAATTTGGTCTGAGTGTATTGACCCCTTGTCAGTGAAAAACAGGGTTGAAAAATGAAAAAATGCAATAATCAAAGGTAAACTTTGACTATCATTAAATTTGAACAAATAAATCAAACGATGAAACAAAGTTGAACCAAAATAATTAGCACGTCAATCTGGGTGAAGATATTTTAAAATTTTAAAATTTTGCTCATTTTGAAAGAAAGCAAATGCTTCTAATCACAAAAATGTACATGTGAGGATATATCTGGCACACGGCAAGGTTTCTTTTTCTTTCTAAAATTGGTTTAGAACTCTATAAATATGTATAAATACCTGTGTGAAATATAAAAAAAAAATTAAAATGGTGCGGCACAACCTTCTGTTGAAATAGCATGGAATGACCCTTATACCACTCCAATAAAAATTGTGTTCGGCAATCAATGCATCGTAGGATCAAGGTATACATTGACGTTAGATGTGGTCATTTCCAACAACTTTTATAACTTATTTCTTCACTGGCTTTGATGAATTCCACCAATTTCATGAATTAAGTGTTTCAAATCCATTGTATTGACTCACTGATGTGTATTAATGCCCAGAATAAAATAAGTACAGAGCAAATGTTATTTTGTTTTTCTTGCCCTGTATCTCGGTGACGAAACTTTTCGGACACATGTTTATATGAAAATTTCTGTTTATTTTTTACCAAAGAATCTGTCTTTAAAATTCTTCACAATATTATAGAATCAACCTGTATACAAATTATCATTTTAGAGTTTATTTTTAATATCAATTTTATTTTTGTTGCCAATATTGTATTTATGTTTAATATAAGAGAATATTTATTAAGGCCTTTTATTGTACAACTACCCTAATTTTAAACCTATAATCGTGTCGATTCTCCAAGTGAAATGTTAAATTGAACGCATATGTTATTCTGTTACTTCTGTCTAAGCAAATTTGGTGTTTGTTATGTTTATATAGAATTTGAGGTTGAAGAATAACAAATAAGTTAAATTTAACATTTTGCTTACAAAATCGACCTGAATATCATTAGTGTCATTAATATGACGCGCGCCTGATGTCATATAAACATTGCCAACTGATGTCTATATGATGTGACTTATATACGTGTTTTTAATAGTTAAATTATGATATTGGTCAGTATAATGACCAAAATTTTAGCTATTTGCTACCTGGGTATGAGTTCATTTCATTCATTTGTTTATTTTTTGTAATTGTTCATATTTATTACATTCGGAAATTGAATTGTGTACAGTGTATGCAAATATGGATGTTTACATAGTGAAACTTGATAACTATAATAAATATGGAAAAATTGATGATACTTGTGTCTTTCATCGTGGGTATATTTGAAAAAAAAAACTTGTTAGGTTTCATGTTATTATTTGTATGTATTTAATGCATCTGCAACAAGTGAGGTTGTCTCAAATTTATTTATTGGTATTTAAGTTTTCTGACATGTATTTCAGTTTATTACAACCATTCTCAAAGGAAAATTCTGTATTAATGTGTTTTATTGCAAATGTACCCACATTTGTGATTTTGTTTAATCAAGTGTGTATCACAAAGAGTGTTTATTTCAGGTGTCTCTTTTGAGAGATAAATTAACAAAAGTAAAGTTTTTGGCATAATTTGAAAATTTCTTTAAAGAATGAGTGTTTTAAACACAAAATTCTTTACCATAAATTTGAATAAGCTTTTCCACAAACATATAAAGCACAGTTATTCCACACTTAGTAAGATTTTCATTTAATAATGTATTGCAGGTACTAGTATTAAAAAAATGATGGTAAACATTGCCATGTAATATATCATATACCAAACTGATCTCACAGTATAAGTTATGTCTTAAATAAAATAACTATATATTTATTTTATTAGAGATCATTTTTCTTAAACAAATTACATATTTCTTATTGATTTTTCTTGTTGGAATTTAATGTAAACAGTATGAATCTCGTTTATTTGCAAATGAGCGCCTCGCAGCTATTACACAGGGGATAATGGTTTGGGGTACAATCACAATGGACCACCTTTAATTCTCATTCCTGGCAGATTGAATGCCCAGCGTTATGTTCCTGATGTTATGCTACCCGTTGCAATTCCATTCCTAAGGGGGTTGTATGAACCACTTTTTCAACATGACAATGCCGTCCATATAGTACCAGAGTTACAAGATACTATCTGCTACAAAATAATGTTAGAGTACTTCCATGGCCTGCTTGTTCTCTGGATTTGTCCCAGATTGAACATGTGTATACCGAGTGTCTCGGATAAGGGGCGAACATAGGGATTTAACATGTGAAATTAAATATGTGTAATTATTATCTCCCCTATTCATTTTAGAGAAAAATCGTAAGGGAATATTTTTTAGAGAATTAAAAATTGTGAATGTACCATCCATTTAATTTACGTTTGTACCAGAATAGACCTCAGAAATAATAAAAATAAGTTGAACAATGTACCATTTAATAAAAACCTTTGTCATGAGTTTGACAAATGTCATGTCATAGTGAAAATAATTTTGCTAGTGAGATATCAATTCACGCATTGTAATCTTATATCTTCAATGACAAGACGAATTACTGAGTGTGTAAGAAGTTGTGGTGGACCAACTCATTATTGAATCTAAGTGATCAGTCTCTTAAAAAATCAATAAAATTATCAACATTTTACAGGTGTTTGGATTTTTATGAAATTCAGTATATTTTTAATTCCTGTCATTGCAGAAAATTAAACCTTACAAGGTAGGTAGAACAACATAGGTATAATCTCATAATTAACATAATCCTTTCAGTCTTTATTTTGCATGAAGTTCAAAGAGTTTATGATCTTGTAATTTAAAAATAGAAATTGATATTTGTTCATCTTTAATCAATGTAAATATATTTTCTGGCGCACTTTAAACTTCTGATTTAAACCATAGAGCTTAACATGCATATAATCAACTGAAAAGTATATACCTGACCAACATTTAAATTTGGCAACCTCCCTTGTAATGTTCAGTATGTAAAGCAAATGTCTAGTTTATTCCAAAATTTAAATTTAAATGAGAAAAATCATTCTCTGCTTTAAATAAGTACCCTTAACGTAACATTTATTGCAACCATTATTACTTTTAGTACCTTTTGTGTAGGCTCTTGCTGGTGCATCAAATCAGAAACTTCTTACTGTAATGTAATATATTGCAAGACTTAAAAGGGCTCTTCGGAAATATGAACTTGACTAGGACGATGCCAAAAACTTGATGGCGCACTTTTTTGTATCGCTAATCCATTTTTATTAAAATTTAAATCATATGATTTTAGTAATTAGGCAAAATTTAAATGATTGCTGTGTTTGTAACAATGCACTACTGCCTTTGAAAAATTGCTAAGATTTTGTTGTTTTTGTAACCAAGGTCGTAATGCCTTATGCATAATATTTCTTATTGCCCAACTTGATAAGAACATAACTGATTTTCTAATGTTTGTGTCACTAAAGTTTTCTGTTATATTCGATTCATCTTGGGCAGACTTTCCCAATCTGTGGTACGCGTTAGCAAAGGTTGAGCTACCGGTATTCGATAAGTGAACAAATCACTTCACGCAAGTTTTCGATTCCGATCGAGTTTCGTGACGTCAGTCGAGAAGTGAAGTACAGTTTTATCACCTAGTTCAGAGCAGGTGATAAGTACGTGTTAACTGTAAAAATTGTGAGAATGGCCAATTATTTCGCTTTATTATTATTATTCTTTGCACCACTGTTATAATTAATTTTATACCTCTTTGTATTGTAAGTTTTGAATTATTATGGTATACTATTGGACTCACTACCCGTAATAAACGACTATTATTATTATTGCTTCAGAAACGGGAGGTATCAGCCGAAAATAATTATTTGCTGCAATTTCAACGACATTTACAGAATATTAGAAATCCATTTGAAACGCCGAAACGTAAATTAGAATATTTGTTTTGAAAACAACAAATTTGTGAGAGTTTCGAATTACTACACCCTTATTAGCTGGTAATTAGTACTTATCAATTGCATAATTCTTAAAAATTAACTTACATATAATTTCAGTTCGCCTCAAGTACACTTGCCCAGCTAACACAGTAACATAACATATACCTCTCAGCAACATGTCATTGTTTATATGTAATGTTACACAGAAGTTACAAAGATCTCACACTTGTACCAACGCCAGCTAACCTGGCCCTCAGTTATTACATCTTTGATACCTTTATTTGTTATATATCGGGTACAGAAGATGTGTTACAACAAAAGCACCCACTTGTACCAACGACAGCTTACTTGTTCTTTAATTGTAGCATATGAGGTACAACATTATATAATTATCTGATATTTTACAATATGCGCAACAACACACATATATTCACATCGTAGAAAATAGTGGTTCTCTGGTTATCGTATACATTTTTTAGTATAAATAACATACCCAAAGTACCACTATTTTCTGTGACGTGCAAATAATATACTTGTATTGTTGCGCATATTGTAAAATAGCAGATAATTATTTAATATTGCACCATATATGTTAAAATTAAAGAACAAGTTAGCTGGCATTAGTACAAGTAAGTACCCAGTTAGCACACTTGTATCAGTAACATATCAACAAGCAAGCTCAAACTGTGAACAAATGCTTGGCCTCAGTTTGAGCTTGCTCGTATATGTTATTGATACAAGTGTGCTAACTGGGCACAAGTGGTGTATTGCGCGTAATATAAGGAACATAATGAGAGACTATTAATAAAATTAGAAGGTTAGAAGAAAAAATAAAATACAATTTATACTTCCATGACGTACACAGTTTAAGCATATATAATGTAAGACAGTATTAATGTATTAAAACTAATTTCACAATTTTTACCTTTTCTCACAATCACACACAAAACTAAAGACGTAATGGCGCAGCTCCAACACATGCCAAATGAAACCAGATAAAACAAGGGTCAGAGGGCATTATGGGAAATTGAAGGCGCAGGCATGAATCTTTTCATATATAAATGTAACGTAGTATTTGTACTATAATATACTTGCAAAATATGTATGTATCTGTTACAGTTAATATGATAAATTAGAAATTATGCATAATTACAGGCGACTATGTATAATTCCTAATAATGTTGGAGAATATGCTTAATTTATTAAACATACTGGATATTATAAATAATATCTAATACTTACTGGTATTTTTGGTTTATTGAAATTTTATGACAAAAAAATATAAATCAAATCAAAGTTTATTTGTTAATACGTGTAAATACAGAAATGCACTAAAGGCAAAATTATTTGTTGTTACAAGATGAACTGTAATGACATTTTGAATTGCAACATTTGTTATTATACCTACAACTACATTTATTGCTGTTACATTTGCCTTTACAATTACATTTTTTGAAACCCTGGCCACCAAATAAGGATGACTTCTTGACACATTCACGCAAAGATAGTTCCGATTCTAGAACTTCCGCGACATCTATAAATTTTTCATTGCATATGTAAAACTGATTTCTGGTGTGAAAATTCGCTAATTTCCCTTATTTGCATCTAATTTATATAGTCCATTTTTGTCAATGTTCATTATGACTGCCAAGCAATTTCTTGGATCGCTTCTAGCTCTGTCTACTTCAAGTGCTCTCATACGGACTGTATCACCTATTTTTCCAATGGGAAACTTTCTGATAGTCACTTTTAATTTTTTAGCTTGTATTTTAAGGTTTTCCTTTACAATGTTGCATTTTCTTTGTATTTGCGCCTTTCTATTCGCTACAATATTACTTTCTGATATATTCTTATTCTCTTCAAAATTACACTCAATATCCTCTTTACTATTTTCCAAAATCTCTTCAGTATTTTTCATTATATTGCCAATTTTAATGGGAGAGCCAAACATAGCTTCATAGGGACTGCATTTTATTTCTTCATGATATGCTCTATTTTTCTTTAATTGAACAAAGCGCAATCCTTCACTCCAGTTGCGGGTTTTATATGTTTCTAACCAGGTACTCAGCATATTTACTATGTCCTAGTTAGCACGTTCTACTGATCCTTGACTTTGACTGTGTCGAGGTTTTCCATGCACGATTTTTAGTTCTTCCCAGGTAGAACATAAATTAGAATTATTTAACATTCAATTTAAATGCGAAGCTGCACTGATGAGAGATAAATCTCGAAACGCGTCTGCAGATGGCTTTTTACTTAATTTTTACATATTTCAGGATTCAGTTTTATAGTTTAAAGTTTTCAAATTCAATTTAGTTTAATTTTCAAGTTAGTCCTGTGGGTAGAAATATACGATCTTAAACTAATGTTATTTCGCTAGTAGTACTAGTAATAACATGCAATTTTTTTTTGTATCATTCAATATCTGGCGTGGCACTAGCCAGAGAAGTAGTTTCAATAAGTTATTTGTTTATAGTCTTAGTAAGACTTAATTTTTTGCTTTGCAGATAATTTTACTTCCAGAGTTTCGAACAGGTTGAATATATTCAGGCTACATTTTGTTTTATTGAATTTATTTAATGCTTTCTGCAACAAGTAAGGTTGTTTCTAATTTATTTATCAGTATCACCTATTTTAATTATATCGTAGCGCTTGAGTCTTTGGTAATCTGCCGGAGTTTTGCCAGAAGTTTTAAATTTTGATTCGGAAATATCATTTATCAACTGTGCATATTTTTCTTTGGTTTTAAAACCATTATTCTTGCCTTTTCTTTCTATTAGGCTAGTTACATTTGCAGTAAAACTTTCTTTCATTCCTTTAATGCTATCCATATTAGTTACACCCTAAGAAACCATAATATTTTAATTACATATTTATTTATAACTGTTTAAAAAAAACTAACCTATTGAAATACACAGGAACGAGGGAATGTTGTACTTAATTCTGTATGAATGCAGATACCGGTTCACCAACTCAATGACGGTACGTTTGTTATACGTTGCACTAAATGGTAGATATGTAAATACAACCTCAGGACTATAACTTGACCAAGTAATCGTTTTTGTACAACAGCGTTTTAGAACTGAATGACGGTTTGTGACATGAGGATACAGAAGCCGCCTCCTTAGAATGTTAGACATTTAAGTCTAAGCAAAGGTCATAGTTATCAAATATACCAACGAGCCCTGGAGAATATTTAAATTGACCAGTATGTTTAACAGTATTGCCCAGTATTTTTATTAAATTCTCCAATATTTATAGGAATGACTGGTAATTATGCATAATTTCAGAATTAATCAAAATTACAGTAACATATCGACCATGTAGATAAATTACTTATTTAAAATATAATGGAATTTAAGAACATTAATGTAGATGTTACATCATTTTGCAATATTTCACTTGTTCTCAGTTTGAGCTTGCTCAGATATGTAACTGATCCAAGTGTGCTGATTATCCCGCGTAAATTTGAAAAATGGCGAAAGCATGCCGTTAATAGTTCTTTCATCGATTTTACAGTGTTGCTGCACCTACGTTACCACTTTAGAAACGGAATATCAATTTGCTGTTCAATCGAAAACGGTGTGATACATTTTCATTCCGTAAAGTTATCTCCGTGATATAAACAGAATAGGGCCCACTGTTAATTAAAAGTACGATGAAAATAACATTCGGATGTATAAACATAACAACGTTGTAGAGTGAAACGTGTTTAGAATATCGAAACAAATACTTTCTGTTACCACTGCAGCTTTGATTAATACACATCATCTGAAGCTACGATTTCTACAACCTTTTTATATTCTAATAGTAAATACCAGGATCCATTAATTTATTTTCAATGTAAACGTGGCAACAACGTTAACTCGCCATTTTGTGAACCGTTCGCCGTCCGAAGTGCACGACTCGTTAATTATCTACGAACCTTTTTTCTTGATTGTTATTGAGAATTTTGTCGCTGGGTTAGTGAAATTCGCTTTATCTATTCCTTGGATTTAAAGTAGTCACTGCCTATAGCAATTATACTTATTAAGAACATACTACAAATGTGGAAATCGTCGAAGGTTAAAACTCGTTCGATTTGTAATCTGTTTACTTCTTTATACATACAAGTGCGAAATTATTAAATGAAGATAAACATAAATGGTTATGTGCAGTAAAAGCGGTAGCGAGTACATTTTGTTGTGCAAAGATTACATGGTTGTGCCTGGATCCTTGATAACTAGAGAGAGGATTTGATGCAAAATGCATATTTTTGTATATTTTGCATATATTACATATTTTGCATATTTACCCATACAATGCATATTTCGTCTTTTAATGCATAGTTCAACATTTAATGATAAAATTTAACATTTTTTCGCACGGCACATTGCAAATTAATTGCAAATTCGTCCTGCGATAAACAATTTGTTCGTTCATATGTTTTTGTCGATTTACTTTTTACAAGAAAACTAAATTTGACTGCATATATATATCACATTTTCCACATTTTATAATGCATAATCCTCTTTTAATAACTAATTTCGTGTGAGCCTCAAAATTTTTATTCAGAGTTGGTTGTGATATAAATTACGAATGCATTATTAAAAAATGGCGATGTGGCCATTAGGGCTGTGCAAAATAATCGATTAATCGATAAATAATCGATTAATCGATTAATCGACAGTTCGATTAATTCTAAAAAATAATCGATTGATCGATCATTTGATTAATCGATTAATCGATAATTTGATTGATCGATTAATCGATAATTTGATTGATCGATTAATCGATAAATTGATTAATCGATTAATCGATAAATTGATTAATCGATTATTTGATTAATCGATTAATCGATCATTTGATTATTTGATTATTTTAATAACCGCCCAATCTGTTATATTAACATTAAGCCATCATATCCACTTTATTCATTACATTTATTAAATTGGTAAGCTGTAAATATGTGGGGATAAATACTAATGGAAGCGTATTACAAGTTTTCGAGTTTCATCCGAGAAAAAAACGTTCGTTTATAAAGAAACCCATGATTCGGCCGCCGCCGCCGTAGACTTCAATGTTGCTTAATCGACAAAAAAGTAATAAGAACCATGTGTGAAATGTACACTTTGGTATGTCAATAGAGTTATAAATCATGTGAATATAAATAAATACACCGGTGTTTATACTTTCCGCGAAGAAAAGTCTGCACCAGCAATGCATATCAATGAAAAACAATTGTAGTCTATCGGTTAAATCTCATTTTTATGATGCCGAGCTTATATTAACATACTGTGACAATTATTTATAATAATTTATTAATATGAATTAATATCTCCATATTAAGTGCGTGTTTCTAAATATTGTCTATTTTTATTCGAATAAAGATTATTATTATCAAAATTACAGAATTTTGACTCCAGTGTCCAGAGAATAATAAATTGATTCATTATTGTTAATGATTATTTTAATAATCTATCAATAGATTATTTATTTTTTTAGATCCTTTGAATAATAAATGTATTTGAATTATCGGACTAAACGAACTTATAATAAGAAAAACAAAGAAAATTGGGAACATTATAAATATTTACATAAGACTAATACTAATGAGATCGTTGGCCTTTCATTTTGGCAATATTTTCAAAGGCGGGATCATCCGATAAAAGAGATATTTATACACACTGATCGGATAGTTAAATAGTTATTAGTTAAAGAATTTCTTTTTTTTTAATTCTGGAATACTCGTCAGAAAATGAGGATTCCGCCAAATAAATCCAGCCAAAGCAAGACATTTGTCAAGATTGGGTATTTCCTAAAACAATTTTTGTATTTCAAATACAAATAAATTTGAAGTTTGATTATTTCAATTTCTATCAATTCTGATTTGCATCAACTATGGTAGAGATTTGTCTTACAATTCCTTCTATGTTGATATGTTATTGAAAAACATTTGAAGAAGATAGTGCAATATTTTCAATCTTACCAAAATCTTCAAATTTTCTATTGAATTTTTCTCTTCTCAGCAACTTTAATTTCAAGAATTTTGCTTGGGTTAAAGCAAATCATTGTTTGTTTGTCTGGATAAATTTTTCAATGCTTGGGAAATGCTTGAATTTTGTATCCCTTAAATTCGCTTTCAACAGTATCATAAGTTGCTGATGAACACAATATGAACATTGCTGAGTATACGCAGAAGTCCTAATTTTAACTTCTGTCAAAGCCAAGACTATTTTAAACTGATTCCAAATCAATAATCAAAAAGCATTGCGACATTATTATATTACGTCTGTTACATTAATTTAAAAATTGTGCGATAGTCTTCCGAATATCCCGCGTGCTGGATATTTTTTTGCTCGTGCATTTTTACCATTGTAATCGATTCTTGTCTTCGTCTCGTGCCTCGTGATTATGAACGCAAAGCACTCGCAAAAAATGATCCGTAATATTTGAAGCACTACGGATGTTATATGTGATAATGTCCTAATTCAGTCGAATTGATTACAGCTTCCAATTTACATTAATTAGATTGAAAAACAGTATTCACGAGGCTGTGCAAAACTTTGATGTTTTGATTATTACTCGAGAAATATTCAATTAATCAATTAATCGATAATTTGATTTTTCATTAATAGATTAATCGATTAATCGATTAATCGATATAATCGATAATTAAAAATAATCGAAAATCGATTATTCATTTCCATAATCGAACACCCCTAGTGGCCATCATGTTACTTTATCCGATTTTCATAATATAACAGTTACATACTTTCATGGTTTATTTTCAATTTGAAGGTCATTTTAATTGTACATTGAGCCGTTTGAAACGTCAAAATTATGACACTTAAAAATGACAAAACTTTAAATTCTAATCATTTTCACCATCAGTTTACTCAAAAACTAAACTAATTTCGAAAGAAATGTATTCTTTAAATTTCGATCTGTTTAAAGATTTTTCTAATATTTTTCTCCGATTTGTATGGTATAATAATTATTTATATTTATACTTTCATGCTTTATTTTTAATTTATTTTTAATTTAAATAATATTTTAAACGTACATCGAACGATTTACGCAAGATCGGACAATAATGACGTTTTACACGTCACAATTATGAAACAAAAATGACAATGATACTTTAAATTCTAATGTTTACTCTAAAACTAAAGAGATTTCAAAAAAACTTATTGTTTCTGCTTTCGAATGTTTTCTGCTCATTATATATACATCTTTCTTATCACGGTAGCGTAAGCACAGAATACCCCTATAAGATAACGTTCTTACGTCTTCCTTTTTTAGTTTGTACGATGTTAGTTTCTTTAGCATATTTTTTCGATTTTGTGTTTTTTAAGGAAAAAGCCTCTTTCTGCTACTAAAAAATAGGGGATGGGACGTTTCATCGCCGCCGGTTCGCGCCCGCCGGTTCACGCCCGCCGTTTCACCGCCGGGCCAGTTCGCCGCCGGCCGTTTCGCCGCCGGCCGTTTCGCCGCCGGGACAGTATTATATTACAGTAAACTACGTATGTATTGAGTGATCAAATGAATTCCAGATTTGATTATTTTTTTGTATATATTGTATAATATGTACTTTACTATTTTTATAATTATTTTATCTTGTACTGTTAATTTAAATACTGTTTTACTCTATATTTCAATCGTAATTTAATATCGGTAAATACTTAATCAACAACAACAGGAATACCAATGAAACACAATAATGATGATGATAAATGTTTATTATTTAATTTACATAAGTACTTAAAAAGAAATATAAATAAGCGACAATTTAATTATTCATTTGATAATTATGTGATATTCCACGCAAATAATCGATTGGTTCTCTATTTCCAAAATCTGTGATTATTCTTAGAATACGCTCGTCCGTGTCCCGATATTTTCTTAATTTATTTGGCGGTGGATGACCCGCCATAAGTTGCTCCAGATATAGATCTCTTCCTTTTTGAACCCTCCTCAACGCATCTATGAATTTCCATATTGTTTGTTGGATGGTGCATATTTAATTCGCACCCAAGGCGTCTGTGGGCGGCTTCCGCGTGATTGTTTGTGCGATCTGTTCCATTTAATGTTCTGTTGTAGACGTTCCACATAGAATACGGAAATAACGGAGGTCGTCTTCCATTTCTGCGCCTATTAATTCGGCCCACATAGTTGTCTTCGAACCAGTTCATCAACGGTTGTAGTTCGTCTGGTAAACTATCGTACACCACATCAACATAATCATCTAAGCTGTTTTCTGGCACGAATGCTAATGAAATAATCATTTTTGATTTTAAAGAAAATTCGGGATTGGTGTTATATTCGTGCAGAAGGCCCATCTCTCCTAAATGCTTCCTCATATTTTGAGCCAAATGAAAGAAACAGCCATGCACATTAATTTGAGGAAAACACTCCTCTATTGCGGCAATTGCAGCTTGTTCGTAATCGCATGTAACACTTTGTGGCTTTAAATTAGGAACTTTGTCTTTAATTAAATTAAACAAACGCACATAGGTTATTCATTGTTTGTTTGGAAGAAGGGCATAAAATATTGGGTGGACTCCGCCATATAATTTTGCCATCACGGTATATATTTGTGAAAATAAACGCGGCGCTGTAGAAAATGTCCCATCCATAAACCACGCAGAATTGCTTAGATGCTGCAGCCAGCTCTCTCTTCCAAAAATAATGATTCTATTTGGTCCCACTCCATCGTCGCATAGAAGGAAATTCTCGGTTATACCTGCTTCCGGAATATATTCTTGGTAAATTTGCGGAATTCTTAAGTCTTCTAAGGATACGGGGTCTGCAGGAGCAGCATTCATTTGGTTCCGTTTGCGCCGAATTACTTTTCTAATTGCGCTGTGATTTGGTACCGACGCCAGCACACTTCTTGGTAAATTATTAAGGCAATTGTTGATAACTTCGGCAGTTCCTTCTAGGGTTCCTTCTGCACGTCTCTTGAGTTTTGTCATGAATGTTGACACTTCAATACGTGCAGCTGATGTGTCGTGGGTATGACTGTTAATTATTTTTAAAAAATCCCCATTTTTCGTATGCACTCTTGCTTTACACCGACCTATCAATTCACAGCGCCAAAACTTGATATTGTCACGTTTACTCAATTTGTCGAATGTATACCGGGTGGACCATTTAATATGTTTTCAGGAAATATCTTCGAAACAAGAAACTTTAAAAAAAAATGACCCAAACAAAAAATGATTGTTTTGAAGGGGGCCATAATAACATAATTTTGTTTTTTTCATAGATGGCGCTGTTGTCGCTAAATCGAGGTCAACTTAGTTTTTTTTAAATGGAAACCCGTACTTTTTATTACAGAATCAGAGTCCTTGTTAAAAAATGAGAAGAATTCACTCAGCTAACTTTTTAGTCAGAGTGATAGATGGCGCTGTAATCGCGAAAAGAAGTTGTTACATTATTTTGTTATTATTTTTGTAAGAGATATGAATGTGACGTAAACTTAACTAGTATTTTATTCAAGAGTGTAATTGTATGATCGACCGACTTGGAAATGCAAAATAAATCATTTTGATCCATTTCCAAGTTGATATTTCAAAATTTATAATAATTTCAAATTAAACAAATAACTTCAATTTTGCTTTTTATATTCTGGGCTCAGCGTGAGCGCTGCTGACAGCTTTGACAGCCCCGTGTCGCTCTGCAGGTTGATGTTGTCGATGTCCGGCTGGAGCGTAATTTGTAGGAAGCTGAAAAGAAATGGCAGGTTAGAAGAAGTCGATTGGGTCGAAGTGTGTGTAGACGCGCACTTGTGTTTAACTTACTTGAAATCATCTCTAGAGCAGGTGCTCAAAATGATGGCCGTTCATCTCGAGACATTTTGCGATCCTTGTTTGAAACGATCTCTGAACATCTCGTAGGGTGTCTCTGTTGATGTTCGCACAAGCATTGCGAATACGCTCCTTCATGTTATCAGGCGTCGACGGTATGTCGGCATAGCATTTGTCCTTCAGCAATCCCCACAGGAAAAAGTCCGGCGCTGTCAAGTCCGGCGAACGTGCCGGCGAAGGCACCGGACCTCCACGACCAATCCACTTGTTCGGAAATTGGCGGTTCAAAATATCTCGCAGAACACTCGTTTTGGAGATGCCTGAACTCCGCGCCAGTTGACGAGAACTTATGTTGGGTTTGACTGCAACTGCAGCTAAAATATCAACTTCGGCATTCTCCTGGGTTACGGTACGTCTTCGATGTCTGGTTCGTTTTAGGCTGCCAGTGTCCACAAATGAGTTGACGATCCGAAGAAAAGTCATGTGACTCGGATGATCTCGATCAGGATACCTCTCCGCGTACAAGCCACACGCATCAAGTGCATTGCGTCTGGCTTCACCATACACGAAAATCATGTCGACCTTTTCCGCGATAGTATACCGCACCATTGTAATGTTTTCGCCGTCAATGCAGAAGACCGACTGATTACCAAACTAAATTTTCTTTTGTTCAGTCAAAGAAAGCATCAAAATCCAGCTATTTCCAGCTATTTTTCAATTTAAAATTGTAATTCATGGAAATACGACCGACGTCATGTTTTGACACACACACACATACCACACACACACACACACATGCGCGCGAAGTTCGAATACGCAAGCGTCCAAATGCAACAACTTCTTTTCGTGATTACAGCGCCATCTATCACTCTGACGAAAAAGTTAGCTGAGTGAATTCTCATTTTTTAACAAGGACTCTGATTCTGTAATTAAAAGTAGGGGTTTCCATTTAAAAAAACTAAGTTGACCTCGATTTAGCAACAACAGCGCCATCTATGAAAAAAACAAAATTATGTTATTATGGCCCCCTTCAATACAATCATTTTTTGTTTGGGTCATTTTTTTCTAAAGTTTCTTGTTTCGAAGATATTTCCTGAAAACACATTAAATGGTCCACCCGGTATATATATCCATTATACGAAAACTTTTCTTTTCCTCTTTTCGATAAGATGTTTGCATCCATTTCAATTTACACAATTGCACGAGCTACTAACTGGTCTAACGAAAATATAGGAATGAATTAAAATAAAGCAATTTCCTACTTATAGGCAGTAGACAAAGTAATTATTTTTACCTCCACCCCAAAGGAGAATTCAACAAATTAAATTGCAAGTTGACCACCTAATAGTAATCCCTTAATTAGGAGATTTAGTTTTAGATTTAGGAAATCCGAAAACAATGTAAGGCTTATTCCTTGATATCTACTTATTTTCCTAACAAATCTCTTTGGGATATGGTTTTACCGAATCCCCTAATTAAGAGATTACTATTAAGTGGCAAAATTGCTATTGGATTTGTTGAATGCCCTTTGAGGCGGATTATCAAATGAAGAATTAAATTGTCGGTGATTTATATTTTTATTTCTGTGGTTATGTAATATAAATTAAATAATTAATTTTGTTTCAATTTCCACTCGGTTATTGAGTATAGTTTATTTATATATCTTAAACATATATTATATCCAAGGCTTGTTCTAATCTGAAATTCATTTGATCACTCAATACGTAGTTTATTGTAATATTATTGTGGCGGTGAACTGTCCCAGCGGCGAAACGGCCGGCGGCGAACTGGCCCAGCGGCGAAACGGCGGGCGTGAACCGGCGGGCGCGAATCGGCCGCGGCGAAACGTCCTAGATCCTAAAAAATATTCGGAAGTTGTTACGGCATGCGTACAGAGCGTTTTTCTTTAATTATAGCTGTGGTCATAGGAATTTACATGTACATTTTACCACGTTTTAACATTGAATAAGTTAGCTGCAAAGTTTTTAAAATCTACGTAAACATGTTTAGTTAATGTGTTTTTTTTATTTCTTGAAGTAATAAAACTAAAAAATAACAATGTAAACAAATATTTATTAAAGAAATTGTTCAGAATGCTTTCCTTCCATTGCTTAACAATAACCCAACCGATTGTAAAAATGTCTTCAAGTATTTTGCAACTCTCTCACTGTGATGGAGTTGCAAGCTTCTGTAATTCTTATCTTTAACTTCTCAAGATTTTCGGGCTTATCTCGGAAAATATTTTACCTTTTAAGCACTGTAGTCTCACTAGGAATAGGACGATTTGGATGTGCCGCAGAGAAGTTGTCCGCAATTTATCGACTTTATGTATGCAGTTACAATGTCTGCTCGTTCTTCAATGTTATAAACAGACATTTTCTTGAAAAAATCACATTAACAAACTTTCGTGCGATTTTATAACATTTACTTGACAGCAAACATTATGACATTTACGCCAAGTTAATCTTTGGCTCAATTATTTGTGTTATTAATTTCAACTTTGAAAGCGAAAATAAAGAATTCTAACATGTTTATGTCCTTCTAACAATGAAAATTTCGTAGAAAAATGTTTGATTCATTGATAAAAACAAAAAAGGTTTCAAATTTGCACGACAACAAAAGGCGTACAATTTTTATCATGTAAATCCCTATGGCCACACTTAAATAAAATGCACTATATATGCAAACATTTTGACAGAGTAATAATACAATCAATGACGTTTGGTTAGTAAATACATATACATTATTAATTACTTTTGAATTTATTTATTTCCTTATTTAAAGTTTGATCAACCTACATTTCTTTCCTTACTGACAGTTTCATTAACAAGTATCGTATTTTTATCACAGTCATCGTTTTCTTCATGTCATCATTCTATTAATATTATTTTATGGAATAATAATAAATAATAGTCGATCATAATATTTTTTACCTTTCTTTTAATTTCTCTCACACTTACGCCCGGTTTCTCTAGCATGTCTTAAGACGTAACTATATCTTAAGCTGCGTCTTGAGACCCAAGCTCAGCTTACACTGTTGCACCACGCCGAAGTCTCGTCTTATTCGTGTCAAGCGTTCAAGCTCCGAAACATAACCTGCAATAACCTAATAACTGTAATTAAAGCAATTGTGATATTTTCTGTGCAGCAAACATGAATTTAGAGCGTATTAATTGTGTGGACAAAGTGGATATAATTATAAATGTATCAGAGGTAGACACAGTAGATAATGTAGATTTAATTCAAGAAGTGAGAATTCCTCGCCAAATGTATGTTTGTGCAAGTTACTTTGAACTTTTTGAGGACGAGTAATTTTTTAAAAGATTCAGATTAACTAAATCAACCACGTTACATTTGCTGGGACATATCGAACATAATTTAGAATATGTACAAGATAAGTACGTTCTGTTTGTAAATGTAATAAATTAATTAAAATATGTCTGGATTATATTTTTTATAGAAATAATTCCATTAGCCCAATAAATCAATTATTAATTTAACTTAGGGTGTATGCAACAGGAGGTCACCTAATTTCTGTTGGTGATTTTATACAGTGTGATAAATCAACAGTATCTAGGATTGTTGTAAAAGTCTCTAGAGCTATCGCTACTCTCCGTAACATGTTTATATACATGCCCAGAAATGAGGAGGAAATAGCTAAACGACAGAATGACTTTTATGAAGTTGCAAGTTTCCTTAAAGTTCTCTGTGCAATTGATGGGACATATATAGAAATAAATTCACAAGGTATAATAAAAGTTCCGATATTTAATAAGGAAAAAAGAAAACTTTAATTTCATGTGATATCTATCTTGTAGGTGGAGATGATGCTGAAATTTTCCGTAACCGGAAGAGTTATTTTTCTATAAACGTCCAAGCAGTTGCAAGTAGTAATTTACTTTTTCAAGATATTGTGGCTCGTTGGCCAGGTTCATCACATGATGCTACTATGTTCAATAATAGTAGGGTCAAACATAGAATTGAAAACGGAGAATTTGGCTCAATATTGTTGGGTAAATATTGTGTTCTACTTTAATGGGTGTTTTACTACCGTTGTTACGTGTGCTCTACAAGATCATAGACAATAAAACAAAAATTCTATTTTTAATAGTGTTTTTAGAATAATATAATATTTTGCTTGTTAGATTGTTCAACTTGCTAAGCTCGTTTCCATACTTTCTCACCCACAAAATAAATCAGCATTCTTACCACTTATAAAAATGTATTAAATTTGGTTGAAAGCATTTTACTAGCGTTTACATAATTTTTAGGTGATAGTGGTTACATGAATAAGCCTTATTTATTGACTCCATTTTTAAACCCGCAAAATCACGGGGAAATGGAATTAAACACTCGCCACATACGCACACGTGTTAAGGGCATTGGATACCAACGAAGAAATCGAAACGTAAACAAACCAACCCCTTGCTCTTGCATCTAACCCGCGAAAGCCCTAGAAGAGCACCATATGTGATATTAATGTAGCGAGACAAGGATATAGTCGTCCAGAGTGGACCAGCCACTTAATTAAATATTGGCGCTCGGCACTATTATATTTATTTGACTTGACTGACTATTAGAAACTTGTGTAAAAGGGAGGGTCCGTCTTATCTTAAGTGACGACAGCTTTATACATAAATTCATTTACAGAAAATCTCAGCTCCAGCCTCGCTTTTTCATTTTATTTTCCAAGTATTGGTTTCGGTAATGAATTCCGTATTCTTGTTATTTTTTGCAAAATTGACGTATAAAATAGGGCTAGAGTCAAATAATAGTAAATAAATGACTCAAAGTTGCGTTATCTTTAACACTATTTATATATTTTTTACATTTTACCAATATCCTTAAAAACGTTTTAGAATAAATATTCACTTCCTTAGTTTCCGTATTTACCTTATAACACAATCTGTATTAACATTTGGTTGACACTTGCAGAAAATTATCAACGATCAAAAGTAGTTGGAATCACAAGGAGGACCCTTAATAAAATTTAATATGGGAAAAATAAACAAACTTGGAATTTTAAAAATATGCATATAATAATTATTATAAATTTATTATTATTTATTTAATTGTGGATTGATGATTTCGGGCAAAAGTGATGCAAAATAAAACGCTGTCAACTTGGGCTCCATTTCTCTCCAGAAATGATCATCTCTTTCAATCTGTAAAATATATTTAAAAAATCATTAATTTTATATATTATCATCTCTGTATAACCCACCTTTTCAAAAATAATACCCTTAGGTGACCAGACAACAAAATAACAAAATTGTTTGTTACAAATATGTAATTGCCCTTGAATTTGGTAAAAAAAATTATGGTTTCTGTTTAAACGCAAATCGCCATCGATATATTTATTTTTTATTTTTCTTTCCGGTGATGTACTCTCGCGCATCTTACATATTTCACCGAAATGGGAAGCGGTAATGCGTTTTGATCTTTCCTCGTACCATAGGGATGTTGAAGATTGTCCGCGATTATGGATTTCAGTATATGTAATCTGTTCCTTGGTTTTTTCTAGTTCCAACAAAAAAACATCTTTGTTTGCAATGGCTGCAGAACATACAATATTTTCCGTTCTTCCGTAATTGCTATCGGGTGGTGCAAAAGTTCTTTTCCGCCTCTTGAGCAAAATATTATTGATTTTTAAATGTTTTTTTGCAGCATTTTTCTTCGACAATGTTTTCGATACATATTTTTTGAGATACATTTTCGGTGATATATATGCTTTTTCTTCAAATGCACTATGTATTACGGAGTGATAATTCCCCTTACAATTAAAAGATAAAGCAGCTGCCTCTGCTCTTGCCAAGTAGGAGCCCTTTATTGAAAAATTAATACGTTTTCCTGCAACAAACTTACAAAGAATAGAATTGTATGATTCTGCGGCATTATTATCCATATCTGTTAGGAGGCTTGAACAATGATGGACTAGACGGTATTAACATTGTTTCATATCAGTATATAAACCGCAGTCTTTCATCGCAGGAACCAAATTTTCTTCTCCATCTTTAGGGTCTCCGGTGCAAAAATATTTCAAATCTTTGCATTTTTCATGCTCCCCAAATATATGCGAAATCGAATTTAATATGTCACCACCAAGCAGTTCAATTTTATTAGAAAAAGAATTATCGTCTTTCATTCTATGCAGTGTGGCTTTTCTTATACTTGAACGAATGCGCATAATATTATTTTTAAGTGTATTTCGCAATATTGGAGGTACCGGTACATTTTTGGAATTACTTTTTTTTCGGTTTGAAACTTCTTTTAATTTGTTACAAAAATTTCTGAGTAGGTGATTTCTACATTCAATTTTGGAAACCAAATTTTGGCCATACGGTCTAATTTTTAAAAGGTTGCTATACACGCTACTGTCGCCATCTCCTATTAGACGTTTATATATTAGACCATGCAAAGTAATGCTTGTCTTAAAGCCTTCTGCAATGATATCACTTTCCATTGCTGTAGATGGCCCTTGCCAGTTAAGAAAACATTGGTGCTCGATTGCATTTTCATCAGAAGATTGGGCTTTGGCACACACTGCGCAAAATTTATTCCTTACGCCTAAGAATAATAATTTCCCCGTTCTTGCTCCGATAATGCAACCCTAAAATTATGGAATGAAATTATTAAATAATGTATAGATGTACAAAGCAATTGCGTCTTTTAAATTTTTTTTTTTTTTAAATTTATGTTTTCTATTATGTCATACGAAATAAGGTTCCGTTACTGCATTACGTGCCAGAGATGGCACAACCTGTATTTTTGTAAAAAATAAATATTAAATTTTTGATATACCTTTACTAAAGGTATTCAAAATTATTTTTGTTTCATGAAAATAAAAAAAAAACATGCAGTAAGGGATTAAAAGAAAAAAATCTACTTTGCAAAATAATTTGTTCATAAATCAAGAAGATCAGTATTATCCGATAATACCTTACCTAATACAATACAGAAATTGCTTTCAAATAAAAATTATAGGACTTTTACCTACGCCGCGTGGCCCATAGAGGGTGTAACTGAATTCTGGTAGATCTCAAATATCATTTTGATTTTTACATAAATTTAGTATGGTGTTTTTAGAGAATAAAGTGTAAATAAGTAATTGTGGAGGCTTTCACTTTGTGATACATTTTGAATAATTCAAATAAAACGAATAACTTTGTTGGTATCACTTTATTAACTTGGAGTAACTGTAGTTTCGACAATTTCAGCTTGTCATAGTTTGAAAATGAAAATGAAATTGTCAAAACTAGTCGAAACTATAGTTACTCCAAGTTAATAAAGTGATACCAACAAAGTTATTCGTGAATAATATTCTAAATTGTTACATCTAAGATTTATTGTTGTTTAAAATACAAACATTGAATTTATTCCCGAAGCGAATAATGCAATTAGGTATATTGAATGAAACTGATTATTTAATTTGTGTAATTTTAAAATAACTTAAAATAGAGCTGACTGCGATTTCTTAATAAAACAACGTATATCGTACATACATAAGATTACAGTTTGATATATTAACATGCACAATAATAAGCGACAATTCCTAAACATTTAAATGTGTATAAATGAAGAGATTATTCGTTAACACCTATATATCTTGAAAATGCTTAATCAAAGGCAAGAAAATGTGCTCACCAAATTTATATACCCTACAAAATTGTACCCATTTTGTAGCTTTAAACATACAACATACTTACAAAAATCGGAAATAAAGACTACTAAATAAAACAAAAACTTACTACTCCAGAAGCGGCATTGTAATTGGATTTGTAGGATCTCTTAGACCAAGCGCCATCGCAAATGACGGTAATTTCCGGTATGCCGTCTTTGTTGAGTTCGCCTAGTTCAGTTGCAAGTTTTTTCTCTTCATCTGCAGCTGATGTCATACTTTGCCAAGCCGTTGTATGTAATGCATCTGAAACTTGCCTATGGGCTTTTTGATAAGTACGATTCGTCATGTAAGGAATATTTAATGTGGATAAAAGCTCGTCCATTTGAGAATATCCCAAACCCACAGATATTGCACCTAAAGGTGCGTATACATTTGCGAGCCGAGCGGTTCGCGAGCCGTTCGAGTGACGCATGTTCTTATGATTTGGACGGGGTTTGGAAGTTCTCACGAACTGTTCGCAAGCCGCTCGCGGCGAGCCATCTCCTGTCGGTTTTTCGACGAACACAAAGGCGTTCGCGCTTGTATATTTGGACGGCGTAGAGCGTAGTTCGTAGTTTTATAATTGGTTCGCGAACCTCCAGTCGCATTTAGTTGATTATGGAGCGGCCAGAGGAGATTTTATTGAATCTCGTAAATATTTATAAAACAAAACGACTAATTTGGGATCCGAAAAATATAAATCATTTTAAAAAAGATTTAAAAGAAGATGCCTGGAGGGAAATTAGTGCCGAGATAAATATACCTGTCGACCAATGCAAGAAGAAAATGATTTCTTTGCTGGCTTCTTACCGGCGCGAAAGAAATAAAATAAAAAGCAGCATGGGTACAGGGAAAGGTAAGTTATAAAATATAATTAATAATCATGTTACAAACGTTTAAATGTGAAACTTTATTTTTATATTTAAGTCATATACACTTTTTGTAAATATTTTAACACTAGTAACGCCTAAGTATAAATCTGTGTACCTGCCTTATAATTAAAAATAGGTACGAATGTCTAATTAAATTATTTGCAATTGTTATTGAGCTCAATAAAATTTAAATTTTTTCAGGAAGAGACGAAATTTATGTCAGCAAGTGGTTCGCCTATGAAACTTTTAAGTTTATGGAGGACAGAGATTTGCCAAGAAAGAGACTTGTCTCGGTGAGTGAATTTTAGTTACTCAGGTATATTTATTTTGCCATTCTACAAATCCTTCATTCGTGCAGTAATCAGCTATTTCATCCCTAATTTTTTTAAAATAATTTGTGGATCTTCGGGGAACATTTGTCAGTGGTAACATGGATGCCACTTCTCCCTCATTCCTCCATGACCCTTTGATTAAAACTCCATTTACTTCATGATCTAATGTACCAGCAGGTGTGTAAATTTTTGGCGAATGGCTCCTTAGATAATTATGCAACAAAGTGACTGTCATCACTATCAAGTCGGCCGTTTCGGGCTTCAGTAGCATTGGTTTCCTTAAAACCCGAAACACTGCACTGCATACACCGAAGGCGTTTTCGACTACCCGACGGCCCCTACTCAAACGATAATTAAAAATTCTCTGAGGAGTCCCCTTGGCAAAGTCTCCAGGGTATGGCTTCATGAGGTTTTCACTTAGGGCAAATGCACTATCGCCTGCAAAAAAATAAGGAACTTGCATAGAACGCCCCGGTAGTTCTTCTGGTAATGGCAATCCTAATGTTTTTCCTTTGAGCATGCTATGTAACTTGCTCGCTTGAAAAACTCCTCCATCCGAAATTCTTCCTTGGCATCCGACATCAACAAACATAAAGTTACAATTTCCATCCACTAATGCAAAAAGTACGATGCTGAAGTTAGATTTATAATTGAAGAACTCAGTACCCGAGTTCAGTGGTGCTTGCAAAACAACATGTTTTCCGTCAAGAGCACCAACGCAGTGAGGCAAATTCCAAAGTGTTTCAAATGTCTTGCTAACTTCCTTCCAAGCTTTAGGAGTAGTGGGAAGCTGAAACAGAAATCAAATTTAAACACTAAATTTAAACACACGAAGCAAAATTCGGTTCATTTTGTCTAATTGTTTGTTTGTTACAATTTATACAAAATATAATTTCTAAAATTGATAGTACTTCATATATATTATTTCATGGAGTGATTTGTAAATTTACAGGAGATGGATGGGATATCTGGAATTGAAGATGCCATCGAGGCAGAAGTCATGCCTTCTGAACAAAGGGAAGATGAGGTAATACAGAGGGAACAAGACACCGAAGCATCATCTTCTACTCTCAAATCAACCAAGCGAGCGAAGAGTAAAGAAGTTGATATTAGTGCATCAATGATGAATAATGCGTTTGACATCTTGAAAACTGCTGCAATGAAGTTGGACAAAGCACCCTCTCAACCCAATGAAATAGATTCATTTTTTACTTACGTAGCTGCAAAAGTACATAAATACTCCCCCGAAGCACAGAAAGAGATTCAGCATGCAGTTTTTGAGTTACTCGTGAAAGCGGATAGAGGACTATTCGATTGGCCTCCTTCAAATTATCAATATCCCAGCAACTGGCAAAATCCTGCAGAAAGTGGCCCTACTCCCCGCATGTATTCCCAACCGTATTTTTCACAATCACAAGCAGCAGGGCCTCCTCCTACCATCTCATCACCATCTGAGCCATCCTTGTCAACCAACTCGACTCAACAATCTCCCGCTCCATCAAACGTTTCAGAAAATTTTGATAGTTTTATCTAATGTACATACCTTCACTTACATATTTTGGTTGGGATTTAAAATTAAACGCTTTTTTTGTGTTTCGTGTTTCGACAATTGCTTGTCATTCTCAAAGGAGTACAAACTAGTATATTAGTTTGTACTCCTTTGAGAATGACAAGCAATTGTCGAAACACGTGTCAGGAAACTGAAAATATAACCATGTTTAATTTTAAATCCCAACCAAATGAATTACCAGTTTAATCAAGAATGTAGCATTGGAAGTATCAACCATACTTCACTTACATATGTTCTATATTTAATAAATAATATTACAAAACTATATTTGAAGACAGTTAATAGTGAGTTATTAAATCTATTACCTTGATACATTCCTGTAGTTCTTTAACAAGTGCTGCGCAAACTTGTGGTATTATGTATCCAATAGACTGCTTGGAAATCCTGAATATATACTGAAGGCTAGTATATGAATCTCCCGTGGCAAGAACCAAGAGAAGAAATTTTAATCATAAATATTTGGCAATATAATATATTTATTGAAACCCAATAATTCCACACAACGGTTTTTGTATGAGTCGTTAATCCCTCTTGTCACGAAAGATGTATATGTTTAGTAACACCACTGTGTAATTTAGATAACGCGGCTAAAGTTACAGCAAGAGACCGCCTTGGGAACGCCTCCTCTCATATACACAGCCCGTTAAACAAGAAAACTGCAGAGGGCGCACCACGACAGAGTATTAAAATGAATAACTTATTATTCAAATTTCGGATACAGTTTCGAAAATATGAAAAAATATTATTTAAATAATAAATTTTAAATTAATTACTCCAGGGTACGACGGATTTTTTTTCTAAATTACAGAAATATTAGTATTAAAATTGTTTATAAACATTATTATTAAAAAAAAAAATCCGTGCTACTCTTTAGAATAAATTTACAGAGGTGAATTCAAAATTTCACTCTTCTAAGTCTTTATCCGTTTGTGAATAATGTCTTTAATGAATTTAGAGGTACGCTCCAGGAGCCTTAAAGTGGAACACTTATTTGGAGTTTGGAAACGAAGATTTCCAATAATGGCATATGGATGCCGGTTAAAATTGAGCACAATATTGGCAGTAATTGTATCAACCGCAATTCTCCACAATATTGCACGTTTGAGGGGTGAACCTGAACCTCCATCGGAGAACGATGTAATGGCGCATGAATTGCAACAATTAATAATGAATGGAGATATTCCAAACGTACCAGTCGAACATCAGAACGATGTCATCGACACAAGAAGGAATCTTGTGGACAATTACTTTAGCAGATTATAAAACATTGTGTACTTACTTTTGCATGGAATAGAATATAGTGTAAGGAACTATTTATGTTAATTTTAATTCAGAATAAAAATTGATTTATTAGCTAAATTTTATTATAAACTACATATTTATTTTGAAAATTTTGATTTCAGTTCTATTTCTAAAATGGCGATTTCCAGTTTATGTTTTTTATTTATGCTCTATTTCTAATTGAAACAACATTTCCTCATGTTCCCCTTTTCTTTTTTCAGTTTTTAATTGCTCTCGCAATACTTCTAGTTTGGCCTCATCCAAAGGGTTTACTTTTTCTAATATTTTTGGCCTCCTGCGGGCACTACAGGTTGGGGTAGGGGCAATTTGTTCCATCACTTTCACGTTTCCCTTTGGAGATGGGGGTTTTTCTTCCTCTTCTTGTGGAAAATCCAGAATAATTGTGCTTGTTGAGGGCATAACATGCTCATTTTGAACATTGTCTACAAAATATAATTATAAAAAATATATTATGTACAGTAACAGTTACAATAATTGTATTTGTTTTAATAAAGTAGCGATTACAAGATTGCCTACATCTCTTTCAATTGCTAATGCTACCAGTGGCCCATCCAAACTCAAGACAACGTTGCTTGACTCTCACAAAGGCTTGTTCGAGCCAAATGCGCCATCTACCAGCGTTTTAGATTATGTAAAATTGACAAAAGTATTAATAAAACTATATCATAGAGCAACAAAATTCCATCTATTTATAAGTAATATAAAGAACCCAGCAAACCGATTTAATTTACTCGTCATTTTTCAATATTGCACAATTTATATTGTATTTATATAAATGTAAATGTAGTGTTTCATTCAGAGTCTATATTATGGACTACCACATGGTAATGATGGCAATCATTATCATTAATAAACAACACAAGTAAATTATAGAAATCACTTTTACCTGCAAATATATCCTGCAGGATATCCGCATCAAATGGGTTTTCCATCCCACATATAGATTTATTGTTAATAATCGATAGCACGAGGTTAGATGTTGGGCCCAGATCATCGCCTTCCTTAGGGCCACCACCTGTTTTATACACCTCTGTCCTCTCTTTGGACGCCTTCTTTTTCGCTTCCTGTTTAATATTACTCCACTGCTTCCTGAGCGAGTCTGCGTCCCGCATAACGCTTCCTCTCGCATTAAATTTTTGGTAAATCATTTCCCACGCTGCCTCTTTTTGATTATTTGTCACGGCACTGGTTTTTTTATTCTCCACTATCGTTTTGCTGGCTTCCACTAATGATATTAGCGTACGTTTCTCCTCTTGGGAGTAATGTACTCTCTTCGCTTTTGAGCACATTTTTAATAGATGAACAAATAATAAACTCGGAGCGCAAACACGAACAAAAATCAGTAACGGTTGGGTTGTACACGAACACGTGAATATAGATGAGGTTATATTATGTTGCGAGGCGAAAAACTGGGGAGTTTGAAACCGGCAATTAGAAAACAGCTGTGTTATACCGGCGGTATACAAAATAATACACAAAATAAGACATTACATTAAAAGAATTTAAGTTATAAAAAAAAAAAAATTAAAAAATATTACAAAACAATTCGCAAAAACATATACACACGTAAAAATAGATTATAAAACAAAACAAGATAAATTACGTCGCTACACAGCCTGATCCTGCTCTTCCTCGGAATCCTCCGAATCTTCCGAATCGTCCGAGTCCTCCGAATCGTAGTCGGAGTCCTCGATCCTCCTTAGGTGGCGCCGGTAGTCTTCTTCCCGCTCGGCGCCTTCTTCCTCCTCCTGCTCCTCCTGCTGGCACCGGTCTGCACAGCCGTTGCAGGGGACAGACAGCACGGGATAAGGCATCACCGCCATGGGGAGTCCTTCCGGCTGTAGGTCCCAACGGTGGAAAGGCTCCTCATCCGCCTCCTCGTCCATCTCGGAACGTGTGTTCACAAGTCCCGACCTTACGTAGGAGTCCAGGACGGTCTCTAACCTGGCTGCTCCCGCCAAGTACCAGATGAAAATGTTCCTCACCTGATTCCGCTCCCTAGGCTCCAGATTCGCGAACCGGCTAAGTCTGGTCGGGTCCAGAGGGTGGCGTGCCAGCCACAGCACCAACTGCGCCCACAATCCCATGAATTCATTCCAAGAGAACATTTTGAATACTCTTCACGAAACTTGAGTGAATGGTGAATTCATGGTTCGTCCCTGGGTTTATAAGGGTGGCTCTTAACGATGTTTTTGACGTCATCAATTGCAAATATTTCCGGCTCCATTTTAATTAGTGCATATCTACGCCGAATCCGACCCTTATCGCATAGGATTTCCTGTTTTATCCCACGAAATCTCCTTACGTCGCGCCTGTTCATTTGATATTTTGCTGATGCTTGCTGTTTTGGTCCGTCGGCGATGAAACTTAGCACAACAAGTTACTGCAACCTTGAGCACTTTTTACACAAATTGTCAATTTTTCGAAACGTCTCACCAACTCGTTTATAATTTTTCGCAATTCTGCGGTTATTAATCACACTTCTAAGATCATGCATCGCGTTACAATAAAGATGAATTCATAATAACTGCTCGTTATATTCGAGGATGATGAAATAACTAGCACTTTCAACCAATCAGATTGCCGAATCAGATTTCAAAACGTGCAAAGTAGATATCTACACCAAATCCGACGAGTCGTTACGGATATATTCACATATTTTAAATTACCCACATATAAATCCAGCTATTAGGTTGGTAATAAACTTTGGTGAACAGTTAGCACTTTTGTAAAACGTTGACCCCACCTTTTTAATTTCCCGCTTTAGAACTTTGGCTGGCGCTGAACTTTGGATTTGAATTTCCCGCCACGAACTTGAACTTAAAGCTCGACAGCGTTGCCATTCCAGGGTGAAACCGGGTGGAATTCCCGGAAACCGGATGCCTTTTCGGCAACACTGTAGAACTTCCAAGCTCCGCTGTTGCCATTTTATTCCCCCAGATTTCGAATATCCCGCCACTAATCCCCCAGATTTTGACAGTTGGTGAACATTTTGAGTTAAAAATCCCCCAGATTTGAATTTTTCCACCCCGAAATCCCCCAGATTTGAATTTTTTCACCCAGAAATCCCCCAGATTTGAATTTTTTCACCCTAAAATCCCCCAGATTTGAATTTCCCGCCACTAAATTGGCGGCCATTTTGCGCGTACAGCGTTGCCATTTTGACTTCCGGTTTTCCGGGATCACTTCCTGGCCCCGATTCGGCTGTTCTCCTCTACTCTACATCTATCCGGAACCTAGCCAAGACGCCGTTCTCACAGCCCTGGTGCAACGCAAACCCTACCTAAGCTGGGCTTCAGTCTGAGGCGAGCTTGACGAATCTGCGTCTTAAGTTACGTTGGAGAAACCGGGCGTTAATGACTGGTAAAGTACGACGCCATGGACCCAGCGCTCGTCATCGCCCACCGCGTTGCGCGTTTTCCCGTACAAATTAATTTATACCATACTGATGTAATCAAATGACCATTCCAAAATTATGATTTTTATATAAAATGAAACGAGAAATAGACTGGTATTTTTTTTCAAATTTTTAAAGTAATGGCCGAAAGCAAGGAAACATTGCAAAAAATGCGGGATTTCCTGGATTAGCGGGTATTTCGATTCCGCGTCCATAAATAAGCATATGCCCGGAAACGGAATAATGGTGCAGTTACCTCCACAAACGCAACGCAATAATAGTTATTTAAGCAACAAGGAACGTAAGGACGTATAAATATTTAAGGTAGGCAAATACGAGACGAGGCTCGTCGCCTGCCGAAAATGTTAATTGTCATTACGTTCCGTGTTGCTTATTATTTTTTTTCCGCTACCGAAAATATAATACTTAAAAAAGATCGGAAAATATTCTAAAATACGACTTGTAACATTTGGGATTAAAATTTTTATAGTCATAGTTTTATGGCAACCCAGCAACCGATAAAACAATGTCGAATTTTGCTTGTTTGTGTCAATCCTGTAAAACTTTTTGCGGGCATGGATACTAACGAAGCTGCGAATATTGGGTGTTGGAACCTGTTACCGACAAAATCGAAAAAAAAGTATGTGTCGTGTTACGACGATTTTAAGCAGTGGTTATGTAAAAAGGATGCCGATGCTATAGACGAAAATGTGTTGCTCGCCTATATGTTGGAGCGTTAAGTTTCTGTTTATTATGTGATGTTTTTTTATAGGGTTCTTTAGTATTGCCTGGGAACCGTGGATTACTCCGCGATGATGTCAGATGTTTGTCGTTAGTCAAAATTACTAAATCGGATTCATTTCGTTGGTTTTTATTTCTCGTTATAACAGTTTACATTTATTCAAGTAGACTTAACCGAAAAAAAAACTATCGTTCTTCGACCGGAGCTCAGAAGAGAAGTGTGTTTCATTAAAAATATATGCTCGGTCGAAGTACAGGGTCCGGCATTGAAACTTTCTTTTTTTAAAGGTAAAAAATAAAAGTATAAATTGTACATTTTATTTTTTTTTATTATTATTAGTATTAAGCATTAACATGGGAAGTTTTAAATTAAGATGTCTTAAAAAGCACATTTGACAAGTGTCTGCCGTTGCTGTCGATGCATTGTTGTAGCCGATTTCTGAAGTTGATGTGGACTCTTTCGAGCATTGCAACCGGTATATTGGCTATCTCGTAACGAATATTGTTTTTCAATTCTTCCACAGTTGCAGGACGGTTGTTGTAGACTTTAGATTTAAGGTAGCCCATAGAAAAAAATCACATGGGGCTAAATCTGGCGAGCGTGCTGGCCGTGACATATCATTCACTTCTGTTGGAGATAAGTCGCCCTGGAAAATTTTCCCGCAAAACAGCCATCGAAATTCGTGATGTGTGGGCCGTGGCCCCATCTTGCTGAAACCATACTTCGCCTATAGCCATATTTTCAAGAGCTGGCAGAAAGAAGTTGTTAATCATTGCCACATAACGCTCAAAGTTTACTGTAACCGTGCGATTGCCCTCCTCAAAAAATATGGCCCAATGATTCCCACGCTTGATATCGCAGCCCAAACTGTGACCCGATCCGAATGAAGAGGCCTCTGATGAACTTCCCTAGGATTGATATAGCTCTAATAATGCATATTTTGTTTATTAACACAACCTGAGAGATGGAAGTGTGCCTCATCGCTAAAAAACACAACTGCTGCAGGGGGCAAATTATCAAGGAGCGTTTCGCATGCCCTTTGTCGTAAAACAAAATCACTTTCGGAAAGTTCTTGTGCGACTACCATTTTGTAGGGGTGAAAGTGAAGATCGTCATGAAGAATTCGGCGAGTTGAACGCTCCGACAACCGCAGGGCAGCTGCATGTTTTGAAGCAGAGCGCCTAGGAGATCGCAAAACCGATTCGGACTGCCTCGATGTTTGCGGGTGTTCTAACGGTGTTGCTCCTGGTCTCCTGCGGGACACATTTCCAACTGTTCTAAAAGCCTCCACCCAGGATAAGATGGATCTCCCGGCAGGAACAGCTCCTTGAGGGGCAATATTGTACCGTAAACGGAACGCATGCTGCAACTATTAACCCATTAGTGCATAAAGTGACTTTTTGTTAAATTTGCATACTTACTCTATAAAAGTTTGTTATTTTTGTACTAAAGGATAAGAATTGACCATATTTTTATTTTTTTTTGTAACCGGAAACTCAATATTGGCCGTCCATTATAATGGACACTATGCAAAATGGACATGAAGATAAAATAAACAATTTACATAAAGTTTTATTTATTCCAGTTTCAATTGTCTTATACTTAGAGTAATACTAAGAATATTTATTTATTAAAGGTTTAAATTAACAACATTCATATAAATAATATTTAATAAAGTTTTATAAAATAGTTATTATTTTGAATGGTAGTCTTTGAAACAAAACTTAGGGTGTAGACCGACATTGCATTTCTCACAGATAAAATTACACTTTTTTGTACATTGTTTACACCTTCGATGAGTGTCTGATATAGTATATAATATGGCCCACATTATCAAGACGAACGTCACTAGAGGGTAAAGACACTCTTCCTTTTGTAGGTGGCTTCCCATGAATTTTTAATAAGTTTTGGGCTAAATATCTCCTGAATTTTAGTAGACTGGCACAATTGGGGTCCTTTGGATGAATTTTCTTCATTAGCAACCAGCTATTCGTTACAGTCATATCGATAAGATATGCCAAGATTGGCCAATACCACTTTCTTTGGCGTATTCTTGCACGATATGCGGCTATCAAACCGTCCATTTTATCAACACCGCCCATTCCGTTATTATAGTCCGCTATCACCTTTGGCTGATCTATAATTTTTTTTGTTTTGCTAATTTTACACCAGCGTGAAGTTTTTACAATTTGATTATCACTATAGTTCGTAGCAACGGAAACTACTTTATTGTCTTTCCATTGAACGAATAATATTTCTTGATTTGCAATATATTGTACGCTACCTCTTTCCTTCTTATTCCATTCCCTTTTTGTGGGAAATGGGCAACTTTCCATCCTATTCTCACAAATAGTTCCGGTTGCGCAGATTTTTAAATCTGCTAAATGAATTAGCAATGGAATACCTGTAAAATAATCATCAAAAAAAAATTTGTATCCCAAATCAGATCCTATTTCAGCACTTTTTAGTAATGTCATAACAACATCACCGCCTAATCCAAATTGTTTTTCATTAGTTGACCTGCCAGTATATATTTCAAAGGCTACACAATATCCGGTGTTTGTGCAGATTGCCCAATTTTTAAAACCGAATCTAATTGGTTTGCCCTTTATGTATTGTTTCGCATGATGTCTTCCATAGTAGGGAATCATGCTCTCATCAATAGATATATTTTCCTCTAAGAACATGGCGGTATGTTCTTTAAATTTCGAATTTAAATGACTTATTACTGGTCGCAACTTATATAATTTATCGGTCTTGTCAATTTCTAAATTGTCATTGAAGTGCAAATTATGTAATATTCTTTCAAATCTATTCAATCTTATACTATTGCATAACATTTTCGGTACATCCTCTTCACTTGACCAGTACAACCTTTTATTTGGATATTTGGCATAGCCTGATAATAATATAGCCCCAAACATGACATAAACTTCTTCCTTTGAAATATTTAAAATATGGTTTTTGCGTTGTGCATAAACATTTGACTGGTTCACGATTTTTTTTATTACTTCTTCGTCCCAAAATAAATTAAAAAAATCTAATGGTGTTTTAGAAGAAATTGCTGCATTCGATGGTTTCCTTGGAGTACATGTTTTATTTATAGTATACAGAGGCACATTTTGTGTCCAGTCTGACTCGTGGGTCTTTTGTCTTTTTCGAGGGGAAACTTCCAGATTATCTTGAGAAGTGGAAGGTAAACTCTGGTTTCTGATTATTGAAAGTGGAATATTATCATCTTCCTCGACGAATTCATCGTCTCTATAACGCACTTCGCAACTTTGATTGAGCATACCTCTACAAAAGTGGTTTGGATTACCAGATTCTTCATCAGAATTATCAGAGTCTTCTTCAGTATCTCCATAATTATCATCTGGAGGTAATAAATAAATATCAGATGGTTGATCGTTGCCATCATCTTGTTCTAGACAATCTAATAGTTGATGCAAAGACAATCTGCAAAAACACAAAAAGTGGTTGTTATGCATAGCGTCCATTATAATGGACACAATCGTAAAGTCCATTTTTCTTCGGCAAAACATATTAAAAATCAAATTAAAATTTACAAGGGTGCGCCCCCATGTATTGTATAAATAATAATATGTTTAACAATAATTTTTAATAACAAACACTAGTAAAAAAAAATAACTTACCCGCCGTTACGCGTGGAGTAGAAATTAGGGTCCATCACTTCACAATAACAAGTACACACTAAAATATTTTTCAAAAATAACATCTGGAATAGGCAGGTACATGTCTCAGTAGCCCCTAGAAACCATAAACCACCCAAAAGAGATATTTATGTTACCAGTAATAAATTGTAAATAACCGTCCCTTATAAGACACATTATGCACTAATGGGTTAAGCGGCCTCCTGAAAATAACGTTTCTACTGCAAACGCGCGTTGCTCTCTCGCCCGAAAAATTTTAACGACTGACGATGGTTCGGACGGTTAAGAAATAAATCTCCCCACCAACGTTCTTCGCTAAGAGCACTGCCGCGCCGCAATTATCTGCAGTAGCGTCGTCACGTCTCATTGAAAAAAGAAAGTTTCAGTGCCGGACCCTGTACAAAAATCGAAGCGGGAAGTGAGACCCGTTTAGCTGTGGTCAAAGTATTATTTATTGATTGACATAAATGAAAAATCTTACTATAAAGGAACCATTAAAAATGTTATTAATCATTACGAAATTTGGCTACGTCTAAGCTAAAGCATTAGGTTCATTGTTTGCAATTTGGATTTGATCGGCAAGTTGGTTCATTGGTATATCAGCAGGGGTTACTCTGCGCGAATTTTTTTATTTATTTTTTGGTAATACGTAGATAGTTTTGTGTAGCATTTGAACAAAAAGAAAATGAGAATTAGCTAGGATAATAAATAAGCTAAATAGGAAGGTGAAGTCATAGAAAGATGAGAGTCTTTCGAGATATTATCCGATAGTTTTACAATGTCATCAAGTTTGTGGCTAGCAGTGATCAAATTATTCTTATCGACCTGAGTTAATGGAATTGGAATAAAATGGCTGATATTTAGTTTTCGAATTTTGCCGCAACAATTGTCGCCTAAAATGTTATATGAAGGCAAGGTAAATATTAATTCACTCTCAAAGTAACTGGAGGACGAGGTTAAAGTGTTTGTACATGTGTACGCTTTGCAGTTTGGAGCTAGGGTTAAAATTCCAGCATTACTCAATATAATTCCGGTACTAACAGGTAAGGGTAACTAGTAATTCTCTGGGGAGGATAAAAAGCTATAAATTTCTTTGTTCAAGACCTTTCCAATATTATGTAGAAATAAATTTGATGATTCTTGTACCACAACTTTTGGAGATGTTTGAGTTTAATAATATGTTTGAGTCACAACTGGGTTTTAGTAGGTTAGATCGTAGTGGTTGATCTTGAAAGCATATATATTTTTCGGGTAACTTATGACAGTAACTTAAATTAGAAATTAAAGAAATTGCAATAAAATTGGAACTTGGCTGAATGAAAATGTATGACGAGTTGTCATGAGATGTTGGTGGAGATAATTTATAGTATATAAGATAATGGAGAGATTACCGGGTTTGAAATTACAAAAATAATTTTGTTTTCCCAGAAGTAAACTGCTAGAGAGGGTATTTGTAAAAGTTTAACAGCTTTTTTCCTAGTCAATGGAAGTGCATAAGCTGTAGAGACCGGTAGGTGTTGTAATGTAGAATTGTTATGTTAGGAATTGTTCGGGACTCAGTATAAAAGGGTGAAGGATGTTGGATTTAGCGAAAAGGATAGCATTAATTAATGTAGAATATTGTTGGCTTAATTCATTAGTCATTAAGGTTAAAAAGGTCACGTGATCTTCGATCTCGTACTTCATTTGTACTCATTTTTCTGAGTTTATTTGGTGACATTATACAATAATTCAAAGTTTTTATTATTTCGCTGTTCATTATGATTTAAATTAGCAATGGTTTCGTTAAAATTTGTAATTGTTGATTTAACAATTTTTGCTTGATCGTGTATAAGGTTTACTAAAGAGTGATCTTTGTTATTAATGTTGTTTATTAATGTTGTTTATTATTGTGTTATAACGGTCGGCATCGTCTTGATCCAATGGGCCGAATATAGTTTTGAAAATTGATCCACCAATGTTTAGCCAAGCCCGCTTCTGGGTGCTACCTATTATTTGGGGAAGGTACTTGGCTTTCGCAAATAATGGGGGAATAACTTGTTTTAACATAATCAGTGTGCGATTGTAACTCGGATATATATATTAAAAAACTTTACTATTCTGGCAGTAGTTTTTCTTTTTATGCAAATAATTGTCTATTAGGTTTAATTTTTCTGCATATGCAGAGATGTCAAGGTAAGTAACAATTTTCCAGTTATCTTGGCACAAGCTCACTGGGGACAAGGTTTCGTTGTACAGTCCAGGAGATGTCCTAATGTGAGTGACATTGTATACAGGTACCGAAGCAAGGGCTGGGTTGATTAGCCTGAAACAATTGCTCTTTTTAGTCTATTATAATGTACCAAAGGCTCTTTATTCTTTGTTTTAAACGTATAATTAACATTTGAATTAATTTGTATAATTTCGTAGGGGCCGGAATATCGGGGTGCCAGTTTCTTTGAAGTGTTTGGTTTGTTGAGGTTATTTTCCAAATAAACTAAATCGCCAATTTGAAAACGAGAATGATTCGCTTTTTTATCGTAATAAGTTGGATTGGTAATTTTTGAATCCTAAATATACTTTCTAGCAATATCATGAGATCGTTGGAACCGAATTTTCAATTCATCTAAATAGTCGTCATAGATATATTCCGGGGTTCTGGTTAGGCTTGATGGTAGGTCAGGTTTATAACATTAATTCGAAAGGTGTGAATTTTGTAGTTGTATGTCCGCTGGTGTTGTATGCGAACATTGCAAAATCTAGAAAGTTATATCAATCGGATTGATCATGTACGTAATGTTTTAGGTAATCGGCCAGGGTAAGGTGGCTCCTTTCCAGGGCGCCGTTAGTTTGGGGGTTGTTAAGGGGAAGGTGCACCGGGTGGTAAACTATTGCGCGAAAAATGAAATTATGATGTATTTCATCAATAAATTAAAAACAAATACAATAGTTAGACCAGGTCACCCTCAACGCAACTATAGTCTAGCTCAGGTGATTTATGTAGAACAAAAGAAGAGAAAATAATAATAATAATAATAATATGGACTTACCTCCGTTCGACAGCGTGGGTCTGGTACACACACGGTATTGATTGAAAATTTAACGAATATGAAGGATAAACGGTAAAAGAAAAAAAAGAATTGTATGAATGTGCAGTGGCAATTGGCAACAAGAAAATAACAAAAAAATAACTAACAAATATTACTACACGAGAAAACAACACCAAGAAAGAAATGACAATAACAATACAACTAAATACCTAACAACACTACACACGGCTGACTGGCACGAAACAAAGCGGAGTACTATTCGCGAAAATGAATAAACTATTCGGAAAAAAATAACTCGGTACTTCTTTTTCAAGAAAAAACTGACGAATGTTTATCTTGGAGACACACGAGGAACTCTTATTCTACATCTTCCCGAAAGTCCTTGTCGGGTGGTAGGAAGGGTGGTCGAACCAAGGGTGGGAGTGGGCACTTGGTTCTTCCACCCTCTAGCAGATGTCGCCATCGGTATTAAAATTATGATATTAATATTAATTTCGAGGGGTCTCGATTCCACTTAACCTATCCAAAACTAACTATGAATATATACAACTACTGGTATATACATATGAGCATTATCTCTCGTGATTCGTGGCAATCTGTTACCCGTACCCGAATGATAGTCGTGTGACATATCCGTCGATGCGGCATGATCTTCGCTATGCGAATTACGCCGTCTTGCATTGATTGCGACTTGCGCCGCTGCCTAATTTGCGAAATAATCAATTTGGTCGAATTGATCAAGATGGGCCCCTTTATTGCTGTTGGGCCATAAAACGATTTGGGACTTTTCGGTTGGAAGCAGCGGATGCTCCTTTGTCTACGCTTCTCCGAATTTGATCAAAGGGCCTCGCATTTCCAAATCGTTTTATTGGCCCAAGATGTTCAAAATATTTGCACTAAATAGCCAAAAGCTTTTAGTTTTTTTTTTTTTATGGCCTCGGAAGCAAGTCCATATGGCCAGCTCAAGGCGGATAGGATAAGACGGGGGCACAATTCTTCACGTTAAGGGGTCTTTCATAACGTCTTCAACATAACATACAAAACTCGACCACGGAAAGTATGTCATACACGAGGGATGCAACAAAGGAAGGATAATTGTTATATTTTGAGGTTGGATTCTTTAAAGAACCTAACAATGTAGTTAATAATTGTTGAGTTATTAATAGATAAAAGATGCACAGTGTTTAAAGGGGGTGTAATATTCACTGCAGCCAGATTTTTCATAAATGTGGTTCTTGGTACACTATATAAGCTGCATGAAAACAAAATATGGTTCAAGTCACCCTGACTTGCTCCACATTCGCACTCACTATTTCTTGCAATCCCTATTTTAGCGAGGTGTGAAGGGAAGCATCCATGTCCTAATTTTAATCGAGTGATCGTTGTCGAAGCGAACCTACTGACCTTCATATGAAAAATGTAATCTTGTTTAGCTGGAAGCGTTGGATGTAACAGGTAATATTGACTTTGACTGCTTTCTGATTGCTTCGAGTATTCTCTTTTCCACGCCACTCTCATACTGTTTTTGTAGATGACATTTAGGTCTGAATGAGGTATTTTACAACTTTCTTTCTCTTTCGCTAATTTTGCCAGTTTATCGGCAGCCTCATTTCCAGGGATACCACAATGTGCTTTTACCCAAATGAATAGTATTTTGATAGGGTTCAACGCCCAACATAATTGATTTATTGTATTAATTAGAGTGTTACTAAAATTACCATGATTCAATGATTCCATAACCGACAGAGAGTCTGAGTATATTGTAATATTTGAGAACGAAGATATTTCATTTATGTTTACTAAGCACCAGTTTAGAGATTTTATTATGGCTAGAGCTTCCAACGAGAATATTGAGAAAAATTGACAAACGGAAGAGGAATACGAGACATTAAACCCAGGTATAAAGTAAGCAATCCCCGAATGGTTCAAACTCTTGCTAGCATCTGTAAATATGGGAAGAGCATTGTCGAATCGTCTGCTAATACTATTGAATATAGCATGGTTTTCCTCCCTGCACTCACCAAACGATGTAATGATACAAGAAAACTTTTAAAGTAAGCCTCATACGAGTATTTAAATATTTTACATACTTCCATATATGAAGCGTAATACGCAGTAGTCCTGAAAGCTCCAGCAAGAGGAGGGCATACTTTCTTCTCCCAATACTTGTTAGTGAGGCTGTCGATGCTGATATTGTATAGACTTGGTGATATCCCTTCTGTTGATCTGAGTTTTCCAACAAACTTTTGTGCAAGATACTCTCTTCTTAGACTTAATGGCATTTCATGAGCTTCCGCCAGGATGGCAATACAAGGAGACGACTTCATAGCACCAATACATATTCTGATGGATTTATATTGCATGCGATCTATTGTTTTTAACCTCGATTTGCAAGCACTGCCATATAGTATACACCCGTAGTCCAGTATGGATCGGATATAGGATCTGTAAAACATTAATGATATAGACGGGTCAGAGCCCCACCAGGTTCTATTAACTGTTTTAAGAATGTTGATTCCCTTTTCACACTTTGTTGAAATATATTCGACATGCTCTTTCCAAGTTAGTGTTTTATCGACAATTATCCCAAGATATTTATAGCTCATTTTAATTGGTATTGCACCTTCATCCCACACCAGTTGGTTAATTGGTGGAATTCTGTGTCTAGAGAAAATCACCGCTGCACTTTTACTATGAGACAGTTGTAGGTTGTGGTTTATAAGCCACGAAAAAATGTATCTTATTGCTAGAATTAGTGCATCAATCGACAGGGTATATGATTTTTGTCTAGAATATAGACAAAAATCATCAGCATATTGAATCATTTTGACAGTAGGCGGACAATTTTCCATTATATCACAACAATATATATTGAATAGGATAGGACTCAGCACGGATCCCTGGGGTAACCCTACATATAATTTACGTTTATGGTCTGGGTAGTTCCTGTAATGAATGACTCTACCAAACTATATTTGGATAATATTCCTGGCCACCACTAGTGGGACACCAAGTTTAAGTAATTTCTGTAGCTATATTTTAAGGCTGACATTATCGTACGCCTTGTTAATGTCTACAAAAAGCGTGGGGAGATAATCATTTTTGGTGAAACAATCTTGAATTTCACAAACTAGGGTAGCTAAAGCAAATATATGCTTGGGTAGCAGAGAATAGTGTTCTAGGAACCAAACAAGCCGTTTCTTAATCATCCTCTCGAGTGTTTTGGTAATACACGAGAGCAAGGATATAGGTCTGTAGGAGTCGCTTAGAAGTGGGTCTTTTGACGGTTTTAGGATAGGGACGATCATGATATTGCTTACGGCCTGGATGTAATCACATTCAATCCACCACGAGTTAAATATGCTAAGGAGAAGGGATTTTCCAGCATCTGGTAAATGTAATATCATTGGGTATGTGATTGAGTCTTCACCCGGCGAGGAATTTAAAGAGGACTTGAGGGCCGTCGCGAGTTCTTCCATAGTGAACGGACTCGAAACGAAGCTATTAGAAGTTCTACTTGCATCTGGTACAGTGTCTAATGGTTGAGGAATAACAGATGGAGGACCATTCAAATCTAACATTTCTTCGACCAATCCTTCGTCCAGTCCACTTGCTGACTTACTATTGTTACTATTCTTAACTCGTTTAACAGAGTTCCATATTCTTGAAATGGGAGTTGATTTGTTGAGAGATTCCGTGAAGTTCACCCAGGATTTTCTTGCTTTATCTTTGAATGTCCGTTTTGTCCGCGCAGCTATTTTTTTATATTCAATAAAATTTAGATTTGTTGGATTCATGTTATATTTATGTAATGTATTTTTTCGCTGTCTCACCATTTCAGTACACTCATCATCCCACCAGATGGGGCCTAACCGGTTTTTTAATTGGGATTGTTGCGTTCGCTGCAGATTCAATTGTGTTTATAAAGAAAAGGTACCTTTCTTCATTGTTTTTAAAAGCCGGGATTACTTGCAGTTGTAAGGCCACATGATTGGTGTACTCAGTCCAGTTGGCTTTTGAGCAGTTCCATTTGGTATTCGGCTTGACTGTGTTATTAAAGGCAAAATCTCCCAACTGTGTTATTACGGGATAATGGTCCGACCCAAGGGTGTCATCATAAACATCCCATCGTGTATATCTTGAGATATTGGGGCTACATAACGTAAAGTGCCGATTGCGTATGTGAGTAGGATATCCTGGTTGGGCGACAGTTATTTAACACTACCAGATTGTTTGAGTCTATAGAGTCTTGAAGTTGCCTTCCAGTGTAGTCCATGGTTGCTGAACCCCATAGCGGATTATGTGCGTTAAAATCGCCACCGATTATAACATTTCCTGATAATTTTGTGAATAATTCATCCCAGTCTTTTGCGGGTGCCCGAACGTTTGGTGGTTTATAAACTGATACCAAAGTAAGGGGCTTATCTTTATACGTAATTACAATACCACACACTTCAATTAATTTATTACTAACATTAATCGATTCTAACCTTTTGTAACTTATTCCATTCCTGATCAAAATCGCCACACGCCCCTTTCCGTTATGTCTATCCTTACGCACTATGTTGAAGTTCTTAATCTGGAAATTTTGGCTACCTTTTAACCAGGTTTCCTGTATTAGGCAAATATCTATATTGTTCCTCATAAAAAAGTCAACTAAATTATGTTTGTTCGAATTTAGAGATCTCGCGTTCCATTGCATTATTTTTAAATCAAAGCCGGCTATGTTGAAGCATGTTATCTGTCGATTTACTAGAATTTGTGTGACTATGGTTAGAAGCTTCATCATTGATTCTACAAATCCTCTCTGATATGTCATTCATGTATTTGGTAATTGTTTTTTTGACGTTTAATTCCTTGATATCATCTACGCTTAAATTGTCCTTTCCTTCAAGTACACTATGTATATATGCATCTATTCTGTTAGCAAGCTCATTTTTATATTTCATGAATTCATCACGATACGGATTAGGAGAGACAGGGCTAGCGTATGACTGAGTACCCTTCGATTTGGGGAAGATTATTGCTGGGTGACTAATAGGAGATGATGGTTTACGTTTTTTGGTACCATTGTCGTGATACCTGGATTGAGAGGGGGTCACGTTACTAGGGTTTTGCTGCTGATAAGATGGTAAGGAGGGAAACTCGGGTGCATTTGCTAATAGTGAGAATTTGTTTGAGTTCGTAACATTCGAATATGAAGGTAATTTTTTGATCATTTTCGCTTCATTGTATGATAAATTTTGTCGAGTCATCAATTCTTTGATAGATTTTTGTTCAATGAAAATGGGACATCCTCTATATAACGAGTTATGATCGGCTGATTTACAGTGCCTCTATATAACGAGTTATGATCGGCTGATTTACAGTGTAAACAAATTTTATGGGAGGCGGGAAGTGTACAATCACCGTCATGGGAATCCAAACAAATTTTACATTTCTTTTTTCCCCTACAATTTTTACTCAAATGGCCAAAATTAAAGCAATTATAACATTGCAGAACTGGGGGCAAATAAGTCTCGACTTCAAATCTGACGCTCAAGATATACACATATGAAGGGAGTGTCGAACCAGCAAATGTGAGAATTGCTGTTTCTCTAGGGATAAATTGAACCGATCCATCGTCCATAATTTTTTTTCTATTTAACCTTTGCATACTTAAAACTTTACTATCAGATACGATATTTTCCAATATGAAATCCTCTCCAAAGTATGTATCCAAACCCTTAATAACACCTTTCTTTTCGACTAAATGTCGAGGAACGTATGCCGTCATATTTTTGGATAGAAATGCTTGATTTTCAATTAAACAATTTGCAGTACGATAATCCTTAAGCACTACCTTTACTCTGTTTCTCCCTATAGACATTATTTTGTTAATATTATGTTTTACCTCGGGAAGGCTATGTAAAATGTGTCCGACGCGCATAGGATGCAGTTTAAATATTTCTGTTGAATTACTTTCAACATATATAACAAACGGTCCAATATCTGAATGTTTGTATTTAATTGATAAATCCAAGCGTTTTTTGGTTAAATTCTCGGGCGCAGGTATATCCATATCGTTCGAGAGAGCGCGCTCGGCCGAGGCCGCTGCGGTTCCCCCTTCGCCCCGGACATGCCGGAGGTCTTTGTATTAATCGAACTACTTTAAAAGTATGCGTAATTTTGTGCATTACACAAAAACCCGAATGATCGAATTACGATTTAATAACCAACGATGTTAGTAAATTAATATCTAGTGCTTATCTGAGAAAATCTCGGCTGAATGTGTAGAGAGGTCACTAACGATGTGCACGCGCTCACACTCAATTTGAGACTGCTTTTAGTTTTACTGCCCCAAAATCTTATTATTCGGACATGAATAATTGTCCATCTGGGCGGCAGATTTTGCTGGGCGTCATCACGGCGCTTTTGTTTGGCACGCAGAGTTTATTGCGGTGCCCTAAACCTTAAACCGTTTGGGCCGCGTCCACATACCACCGAGCGCTCGTCTATCAGTCCAGACGTGGATACGCATAAATTAGCCGGGTAGCAGATCCTCACGAAAGACCAAAGGTACGCGCCCACTTATCCGCGCCGAACGAGACGCGCGCGTCGCACGAACCGCAATTTTTTTCATAGATGCGCTCATTTACCAGAATCGCACTACACGACTTTTACTATCAGGTTCATCAGTGCGATCTGGGCGTCTATCAGGAGCAGTTTATTCTCGTAATTTAAAAATTTGTGGATTTTTGAAAAGTTTTCCAGTTTTGTGCAAAATGAGTGACTGTGAGGAAGAATTAATAATTGTCAGTTCCTTGTTAGCAGAAGAGGAGGAAACTATAAAAAAAACGCGAAGTGTGGGTACACAATATATGCAAGAAACGTTCAGGGTTTGGTGAATTTAACGCATTATTTCCTGATCTGCTATTTCAGAATGAACCATGAGAAGTTTATAGCACTTCTTGATATACTGGAACCTGAATTAATTAGAAACAACACGAAATTTAGAAGGGCTGTTGGAAGTAAAGAACGACTCGCAGTGACTTTACGGTAAGTTTATTTATTATTATAAAGAAAAAATGGCGAAAAGAAAATATTACACTTATTGGTCACCTTCGTAACTTCTGTGATAATTTAAATCATAATAGCTGGACTAATAAGATTCCCGCTGAGAAATGTCTTCGCTGTTTAAGGTTTGAGCTTGAGGGTTGAAAGAAGCAGCAGATGAGACAGATTGTAGATTTTGTGGGGAGACAACTGGCACGTGCAGCGAACTTTGTGGTCCCTCTGCATTTGTTTCACATGAGAGCATCCTCAACTCTACGGCAGTTACCATTTGAAACAGTTTGGATTTAATGTCAAGCTGATCCTTTAGCGAAAATCCTTTAACCGTTTCAGCCATGGACGAGAAACATTTTGTTAAGGCGTCCTCACTTTCAGTAGAACTATTTAGAGATAGGCGTTTTCTTGTTTCCAAGTAATCTTGTAAGACAGTAGCTGCAGACGCTGGCTGCATACCGAATTTGCGCTTTTTGCGTTCGTTAAAAGGGATGGAAGTTGCAGAACGACTGGATGATGTTGCAGAACCCACCCAAGAAAGCGATGTATCTCTGGATACTGATTGGCTGCAATCGTCTCCAGCGTGCTCACTTTCATCTCCTTCACTGCCTGGTGATGCCTGGCTCGAAGGGTTTGGGATATTTGAATACCTGCTTTCTTCGTTAAATAGGTATGGTACCAAAAATGTCAACTCTTTATCAAACTTTGGGGTTTTAATTTTCTTTGAGGCTTGGCCACTTTTGGTTTTACGCAAGTTCAGTGCTTTGCGGTGATTTTCGCGTATTCGTGTCCATCGTTTGCGACACGTTTTACCTGAAACGCAAAAAAATATTTAACACCAATTTTTCCCATTTTCCATCTAGTGCATGAAAGATAGTAAAATATTCGGCCAGAGCTGATTTGAGTTCCTCTAAGTGCCTTCTATAATCTACCAAAAATTGAGAACTTGAACCAATCGTATTCTAATGCAGATCTTTTTTTTAGATATTTAGCAACGGGAAACTCCTTTAGGTCCCTGGCATTCAATTACCGTCTTGGTGAAACCACTGTAAGAGAAATTGTCTATTCAACTTGTGAAGCCATTTGGACAAAATTACAGCCCATAGTCATGCCAGAACCTGATGAGGATATGTGGAACGGAATAGAAAGCGAATTTTACAAAAAATGGAACTTTCCAAACTTACTGGGTGCTATGAACGGAAAACACGTAGTAATTCAAGCCCCTCCAAACACAGGATTACAATTTTTTTGCTACAAAAAAACGTTTAGCATTGTTATGCTGTGCTTAGTAGATGCGAATTATAAATTTATAGCGGTAGATGTTGGGGCATGTGGGAGAAATTCAGATGGCAGTATTTTTAAACATTCAAATTTTGGAAAACGATTGCTTGAGAATAAATTTTGTGTGTGTGTGTGTGTGTGTGTGTGTGTGTGTGTGTGTGTGTGTGTGTGTGTGTGTGTGTGTGTGTGTGTGTGTGTGTGTGTGTGTGTGTGTGTGTGTGTGTGTGTGTGTGTGTGTGTGTGTGTGTGTGTGTGTGTGTGTGTGTGTGTGTGTGTGTGTGTGTGTGTGTGTGTGTGTGTGTGTGTGTGTGTGTGTGTGTGTGTGTGTGTGTGTGTGTGTGTGTGTGTGTGTGTGTGTGTGTGTGTGTGTGTGTGTGTGTGTGTGTGTGTGTGTGTGTGTGTGTGTGTGTGTGTGTGTGTGTGTGTGTGTGTGTGTGTGTGTGTGTGTGTGTGTGTGTGTGTGTGTGTGTGTGTGTGTGTGTGTGTGTGTGTGTGTGTGTGTGTGTGTGTGTGTGTGTGTGTGTGTGTGTGTGTGTGTGTGTGTGTGTGTGTGTGTGTGTGTGTGTGTGTGTGTGTGTGTGTGTGTGTGTGTGTGTGTGTGTGTGTGTGTGTGTGTGTGTGTGTGTGTGTGTGTGTGTGTGTGTGTGTGTGTGTGTGTGTGTGTGTGTGTGTGTGTGTGTGTGTGTGTGTGTGTGTGTGTGTGTGTGTGTGTGTGTGTGTGTGTGTGTGTGTGTGTGTGTGTGTGTGTGTGTGTGTGTGTGTGTGTGTGTGTGTGTGTGTGTGTGTGTGTGTGTGTGTGTGTGTGTGTGTGTGTGTGTGTGTGTGTGTGTGTGTGTGTGTGTGTGTGTGTGTGTGTGTGTGTGTGTGTGTGTGTGTGTGTGTGTGTGTGTGTGTGTGTGTGTGTGTGTGTGTGTGTGTGTGTGTGTGTGTGTGTGTGTGTGTGTGTGTGTGTGTGTGTGTGTGTGTGTGTGTGTGTGTGTGTGTGTGTGTGTGTGTGTGTGTGTGTGTGTGTGTGTGTGTGTGTGTGTGTGTGTGTGTGTGTGTGTGTGTGTGTGTGTGTGTGTGTGTGTGTGTGTGTGTGTGTGTGTGTGTGTGTGTGTGTGTGTGTGTGTGTGTGTGTGTGTGTGTGTGTGTGTGTGTGTGTGTGTGTGTGTGTGTGTGTGTGTGTGTGTGTGTGTGTGTGTGTGTGTGTGTGTGTGTGTGTGTGTGTGTGTGTGTGTGTGTGTGTGTGTGTGTGTGTGTGTGTGTGTGTGTGTGTGTGTGTGTGTGTGTGTGTGTGTGTGTGTGTGTGTGTGTGTGTGTGTGTGTGTGTGTGTGTGTGTGTGTGTGTGTGTGTGTGTGTGTGTGTGTGTGTGTGTGTGTGTGTGTGTGTGTGTGTGTGTGTGTGTGTGTGTGTGTGTGTGTGTGTGTGTGTGTGTGTGTGTGTGTGTGTGTGTGTGTGTGTGTGTGTGTGTGTGTGTGTGTGTGTGTGTGTGTGTGTGTGTGTGTGTGTGTGTGTGTGTGTGTGTGTGTGTGTGTGTGTGTGTGTGTGTGTGTGTGTGTGTGTGTGTGTGTGTGTGTGTGTGTGTGTGTGTGTGTGTGTGTGTGTGTGTGTGTGTGTGTGTGTGTGTGTGTGTGTGTGTGTGTGTGTGTGTGTGTGTGTGTGTGTGTGTGTGTGTGTGTGTGTGTGTGTGTGTGTGTGTGTGTGTGTGTGTGTGTGTGTGTGTGTGTGTGTGTGTGTGTGTGTGTGTGTGTGTGTGTGTGTGTGTGTGTGTGTGTGTGTGTGTGTGTGTGTGTGTGTGTGTGTGTGTGTGTGTGTGTGTGTGTGTGTGTGTGTGTGTGTGTGTGTGTGTGTGTGTGTGTGTGTGTGTGTGTGTGTGTGTGTGTGTGTGTGTGTGTGTGTGTGTGTGTGTGTGTGTGTGTGTGTGTGTGTGTGTGTGTGTGTGTGTGTGTGTGTGTGTGTGTGTGTGTGTGTGTGTGTGTGTGTGTGTGTGTGTGTGTGTGTGTGTGTGTGTGTGTGTGTGTGTGTGTGTGTGTGTGTGTGTGTGTGTGTGTGTGTGTGTGTGTGTGTGTGTGTGTGTGTGTGTGTGTGTGTGTGTGTGTGTGTGTGTGTGTGTGTGTGTGTGTGTGTGTGTGTGTGTGTGTGTGTGTGTGTGTGTGTGTGTGTGTGTGTGTGTGTGTGTGTGTGTGTGTGTGTGTGTGTGTGTGTGTGTGTGTGTGTGTGTGTGTGTGTGTGTGTGTGTGTGTGTGTGTGTGTGTGTGTGTGTGTGTGTGTGTGTGTGTGTGTGTGTGTGTGTGTGTGTGTGTGTGTGTGTGTGTGTGTGTGTGTGTGTGTGTGTGTGTGTGTGTGTGTGTGTGTGTGTGTGTGTGTGTGTGTGTGTGTGTGTGTGTGTGTGTGTGTGTGTGTGTGTGTGTGTGTGTGTGTGTGTGTGTGTGTGTGTGTGTGTGTGTGTGTGTGTGTGTGTGTGTGTGTGTGTGTGTGTGTGTGTGTGTGTGTGTGTGTGTGTGTGTGTGTGTGTGTGTGTGTGTGTGTGTGTGTGTGTGTGTGTGTGTGTGTGTGTGTGTGTGTGTGTGTGTGTGTGTGTGTGTGTGTGTGTGTGTGTGTGTGTGTGTGTGTGTGTGTGTGTGTGTGTGTGTGTGTGTGAAATTGAATTGATGTGAAACTTTCAACATACGTCTTATTTGATAATATGAAGAACTGAAAAGCTTTTCGTAAAATTTCGTACACCGGAAGTGGGCGTTTACCTTAACTGTTTTCTGTTTTTTGCCAATATTTTCTTAAATATGAAAAATATCACAAAAATATTTAAACAAATATTGAAGACAACAAATAAATGAACATCTTTTGCTTGAAAATATTTTTGATAAAATTATTGCTATTCGAGAAAAAAATTTATTAATTTTTTTTCAATGTTTGCTTTATAATTATGAAACGATAATAGTTACAGCAAATTTGTGTGAATAATAATTGTAGATAGTACTAAAATGAACAACTTCTAAAGAATAATTTTTTTTCGAAATCGCTTTAGTTTTTGAGTAAACTGAGTTTTTGAATTTGAAGGATAATTTTTCCATCTTTCATAATTTTGACGTTTTAAACGTCAGTTTCATCCGAGTTTACACAACGCTCGATGTACATTTAAAATATTATTCAAATTGACAATAAACCATAAACGCGTAAAAATAAATTATACCACCAAGTCGGAGAAAGTAACATGATGGCCACATCACCATTTTTTTTGTTTGACACGATTGGCACTGTTTGATATAATTATCAATATCCTTTTTCATAGTTTTCCACCGGAAATGCTGTTTTATCTTTTTATAAGTTTTATGAAAACCTGTGTGCCCTGAGCTGGGTACCTCATGATTCTCTTTTAGAATTGTTGGTATTTCATGCGGGGAAGGTGTTATGATAGTATTTAGGTGTGTGTGTGTGTGTGTGTGTGTGTGTGTGTGTGTGTGTGTGTGTGTGTGTGTGTGTGTGTGTGTGTGTGTGTGTGTGTGTGTGTGGTGTGTGTGCTGTATCTCAAAAACTAATAATGCAATTGATGTGAAACTTTCAACATACGTCTTATTTGATAATATGAAGAACTGAAAAGCTTTTCGTAAAATTTCGTACACCGGAAGTGGGCGTTTACCTTAACTGTTTTCTGTTTTTTGCCAATATTTTCTTAAATATGAAAAATATCACAAAAATATTTAAACAAATATTGAAGACAACAAATAAATGAACATCTTTTGCTTGAAAATATTTTTGATAAAATTATTGCTATTCGAGAAAAAAATTTATTAATTTTTTTTCAATGTTTGGTTTATAATTATGAAACGATAATAGTTACAGCAAATTTGTGTGAATAATAATTGTAGATAGTACTAAAATGAACAACTTCTAAAGAATAATTTTTTTTCGAAATCGCTTTAGTTTTTGAGTAAACTGAGTTTTTGAATTTGAAGGATAATTTTTCCATCTTTCATAATTTTGACGTTTTAAACGTCAGTTTCATCCGAGTTTACACAACGCTCGATGTACATTTAAAATATTATTCAAATTGACAATAAACCATAAACGCGTAAAAATAAATTATACCACCAAGTCGGAGAAAGTAACATGATGGCCACATCACCATTTTTTTTGTTTGACACGATTGGCACTGTTTGATATAATTATCAATATCCTTTTTCATAGTTTTCCACCGGAAATGCTGTTTTATCTTTTTATAAGTTTTATGAAAACCTGTGTGCCCTGAGCTGGGTACCTCATGATTCTCTTTTAGAATTGTTGGTATTTCATGCGGGGAAGGTGTTATGATAGTATTTAGGTGGACGTGGACTGTTATATTGGATGATTTAAAAATGTAACGCAGGATTGAACAAATTTTATGCCATTCCAATTTGTTAACTCGAGTTTTGAATTTTGGGTATATTAAATTTTTTTATATTATTTTCTAATAAATGGTTTCTTAAGAGGATAAAAACGTTGTAAACATCTTCGTATGTAAGTTGTTCCCAGAAATGGTCCTTATAGGTAAGCTATCAGGTTTGTGTTATGTTCAAAGGTGTGAATGTCAGGTACGGATAACTCCTTCAGTTTTAACTTGTCAAAGTGATAAAAGTCCTTGGGATAATTCTCCATTTTTTCTAAAACGGCAGAAATTAAGATGGCTTTACCACAGCGTGATGTTGAGATATTAGTTTGGTGTTCAACTATACTATTTGCGGCAAATAGTATTTTCGAGTTTTCTTAGGAAATGTTGATAGGATTCTTGTTCCTGATGATTAACGGTTGGGTCGTTACCAGAAATATTTAAAGAGTTGGTTTCTACTAAAGGTTCGAAATGATCGAGAATGTGTCGTAAGTGAATTTTATTATCACTATCTCCAAAAACAAACAATTCGTTGATTTTGTACACAAATGGGTACATGCTGCGACTTTAATTATATCATCTGTTGCCCAAGCATTCGGAGTAGTGAGGTCGGATTTTGCTTCACTTGGAGGCATGACATGTCTCTAGGTATTTAGAAGTAAGGAGCAGCATTTTTAGGTTTTCTACGCTCAAGGTGGGGTAATAGTTTAAAGAGAGAATGGTAGAAACAATTTCCGTCGTGTGGTACCGGTACGGTGACCATTGTTAAATTAGGTTCGATACAAAAGGAAGAGAAACGATAGTTACCTGTATTGGGTAAAGTGGAAAATATTTTTTAAACATCTTGTTTCGGTTGGGCTTTATTTATCACAATAGGACATTCCGAGTTTAAGTTTTCTGTTTTAACGAAAGGAACCACAGATGTCAGATGTCGCCTGGATTGTCAGAGTCTTTTGACGAAAAGTTGTTTGAGGGTTGTGTCAAAGATAAATATTATTATTCTAAAATTACCTGAAATATATACTTGATCATTGGTAGTACTGTATTGTAATCTAAAAGATCTAAACCGCAGCCTGGTCTGGGCATAGCAAGTTTATAAATTTTATTGCAAAATAGTTTTAGGTTAATCAAAGATCTAATAAAGGTCATAAGTGGGTTTATCGAAAAAAAAAGTTGCTTAGTTACTAAATAGAATACATATCTTAAGTGGAATTTCAAATAAGCAAACGAATGCAACTGTGCGTTCTGTACTCTAAGGTCAGCCAATCTTGCGAATCTCTTACGAAATTGTAAGGCCAATCCAGCTCCTAACTTTAGATCATGGCTGACACAATGACATAAAGAGAAGTCATCTTCAGCTTCGAATAAATTACCATAAATTTCTGCAACATTGTAGTTAATAATATTATTTCCTTTCTTATTTTTTTCGAAAGTGGACCTGTCATCTTCTGGTAAAATCCTGCTTAATGAATTCGCGTTCTTGTTAGCTTTTCCAGATTTATATTCCACGTAGTATTCATATTCCTCTAGCGTCAGCCTCCATCTTAGCAATCGGGAACTGGGGTCCTTGACCTTGTCCAAATACTTCAGTGCGATATGGTCGGAAATCACCTTGAATTTCCGTCCGAAGAGCTAGGGTCGGAAATGTTTGACACCTGAAACGATTGTCATCCTTTGATGACACATCATAGTTTTGTTCAGCCCTATTAAGAGTCTTACTGTAATAAGCAACTGGTAGATTCGTATTCTTCTTAAATAAAACAAAGCCTCTGCGATCTGTCAGATCAAATGCGTCTACAGGAAGGTTAATAAACATGCAACAAATTAGTTTTTAGTACATTGATTTTGTAGAAACACTTCTAATCCTTATTTTCAAGAAGCACTTCATTTTTCTCCTTAAGTTGAACACATTAATCATTTTTGGCGGCACTTTGCCTTTGATGAGCGCTCAAAAAAAACTTAATACAACTTTTTTTTTGCTCTGGAGTTCACGTAATTAACAAATCTTTTTTAAATATGTTTCTTCAGTTGTACACAATCCAAAGAAACTTGGAGTGGTGACGAATCTTCGATTTCTTCTATCTCTTCGTCGATATTATCCTCTTTTGTGGCAATAATCAATAAGTTCTCATCCATGTCAATATTTATGTCTTCTAAAGAAAGTTCTCAAAATTCAGAAGCGGCTCCCTTTTCCATTAAAAGTAGCAGTAGCAGTAAAAGTAAAAATTTTCAGTTTGGCAGACATTATCTGGTAAACGATCGGCACTTCGGTTAACTCCGATTGTGTGATCCTTGAATGGTGCTAGTTATTCAATATCATTTTCAGTCATTGAAAATAACTGTGTTAGTGTTGCCAAATGTTTTTTTAAACGGGTACAGGCAGTGGCACTGGGATTTTTTGTTTCGATTAATTGTGCCTATGTTTGCAATATTTTGCGTCTTCGATTTGATAAGATCACGCGACAGTATACTGTTTCTAATAAATTTATATAGCTTCTCTGATTAGAATTTAAATTCATATTAAAGCTTTTAATGGCAGCGCTAGCACAATCAATCAAGTATTTTTTAAAATAATTTTTAGATCCGCAGCTAGTGGTACAATAGTAACTTTGTTCCACTTATTTCGTCGTCAGCAGCCGAAGCAGAATTATCAAACCGTCTTTCAGTGTTGAAAAGGTGAATCGATGTTTTTAAATTGGATTCCGTCTGAGCTGCATCGATGGTACCGTAGACTTTCTTTCTCTTTAGAGCAAATATAATTGCAAGGTCACAGCATTGTTTTATTGAAGTTGCAATGTTTATTGCATATGTAGGCGAGTGAAATGTATCAGTTTCTGCTTCAAATTTAGACACTTCCTTAGTGGATATTACAGTTAGATCATAATTATCTGGCGTCAAGGCATCAGAAAGACATTTAGGGTTTGGTTCTCTCTTTTTAATCTCTATTAAGAGTCTAGTCAATTCCCTCATCTTCCGTGATGTTACAACTTCAAAATGTTTTTTTGCGGTGTGCTCTCTCATATCGTGAAACAAAATTACAAATTAAAATGTCCTTTTGAGCAACCAGTGAGATTTCATCATTCCTCATTCGAGGCTTTTTCAACTAATTTAGGATCAATTTTAAATTTTGTTATTACGCTGATAGAAGGTTTTTCTTTTCCACCACACCTTTTCTTGTGCCGAAATAAGTACCTGATAAAATAATAGCCCAAACATTTTAGGCATACTATGGTATTGTTTACCTGAGGCAACTTTATTGTTTTTTTTAAATTTTACCCGATACCAAAAAAAGTTTCCCCGCTTCTTATACTCTTTTCTTTTTGCAGACTTTGGCCTTTGATTCGAAATTTTTATAACTTCGTGTTCACTCTTGTGGTTCCGTAAAATATGCCTTGCAAAATTTAACAGCTGTTGCTCACAATAGAAACAAAAATCTTTCTTTTTTTACCTTTTCTCAACGTACCGTCATTTTTTAGTCCTAAATAATTGCTGTTTCTCGTTTTTTCTTCCTTTTTTTTCAGGCGGATCTTCAAGTTGGTCATATTCACCTGTATTATCAATTTCATCGCTATTTTGTGGTTGTACCTTTAGTTGCACGTCATAATTATGCTTGATTTGTTCACTTGCTCTTAGTTCTAAAACTTCATCTGGCAAATCTAATTCGAATGATGGAAATAAAATAATAAAATACAAATAATGTTGACGAAATACCCAATATAATATGTTTAAACTTACCGAGGGTTCAAATGTAGTATCTGCAACGGAATCGTCATTATATTTAGATGGGCTATCAAAACTTCCCTAAAATAAAATGTGAAGATTTTTCCTTTTCTGATAATTTATTTTAAAATTGCATTACTTTATAATTCTGACTTAATACTTACATACCTCATGGTTTACATCTTCAGTGATATCTCGCATTTCCACGCCCTAGAATATAAATAAGCCTTCAAAAGTATTATTACGATATTAAATGTGCCTGGAATTTAACAGCATAATTTTCTTTCTTAAAGATTGTACAATCGGCATATCATACACGTCTTATATTTTATCTATTGTAAGCAGCACAGTGCACAAATGGTTATATGACTGATCTGGGCGGCCAAAACTATTTTTCTCGATTTTTTTCTACTAAATGCGGTTTAATTTATTTTTTTAAGTATTTAAAGTAATTTTAGGAAGAAGTAAATTGAAAATGTACATGATTTCGAATAAAACGTTGTATTGTTTACAAATAACGTTGATGATTTACAGTGCGTTTTTTATGGATGCACCATAGGGATTTACGTGTTAAAATTTGTATGCCTGTTAATGGTTTTCCTATTGCGAATTTCAGTATCATTTTTGGTACACTTTAAGTTTGCATTGTCAACTTCTAATAGTTTTTATAAAAAATCGTAAATTTTAAAGAAATTTAAGAAAATATTTTTCCATTTTTCGATGTTTAATTATTATTTGTTTTATTAATAGGCGCGTTTGTTGACAATCAACAATAAATAACTTACAAAAGTAGTAAATACGTAATAGAATATGATATACAACTTAATAAAAAAAAATTGCTCTGGAAAATATTGAAATTTATTCACTTCATAATAAATATTCAAATTGTTTGCCGTAACAAGCTAAACAGTAACCTAGTCTATCTTGAAAATGTCTTTTCACGTTTTGCAATTGCCTAACAGTTATTCCATTAGAGGCTTCGATTATTCGATCTGTTAGTTCTTGCAAATCTCGCGGCCTGTTTCTAATGTTATCAAACACTTTTGTTGCGATAGATCCCCAATAAAAGAAGTCCAGCGGACTCAAATCACAACTTCTTGCTGGCCATTTCAAAGGTCCAAAACAACCAATCCAATTATTTGGAAATTGGTTGTTTACAAATTCCGTAATTTCTCGCGTACTGTGCGGGCTTCCTCCGTCATGTTGGTAGATTATTCTGCTGTTTACTGGAATTTGTTGAACAGCTAGAAGGATGCGTTCGTTCAGTAAATGTAAATATTTTATACTAGTTTACGATCCCTCGATAATAAATGGCACAATAATATGGGTGCCTAAAATTCCTGCCCACACATTCACTTTTTCGGGCCATTGGCTATGAGTTTCATGAAAAATGAAAGGATTTTCTCTAGACCACACTCGAATATTTTGACTATTTACCGTCCCATTTAACATGAATGTTTTTTCGTCAGTGAATATGATTAGATTAGCAATATTTGCGTTTTCATTTATTCTGTCCATCCAATATTTCCATTCGCGGCAAATAATCTCTCTCTAATAACACTTGCGAATTACGTACTTGGTAACTCTTATATTTTTCTCCCCTTAGTGCTTTATGACAACTGCTTCTGCGACTTGAAACTGATTAGATAATCTTGTTAAACTGCTGGAAGGTTCTTCTTCAACTGCCAAACATACATTTTATTTTAGATCTTGAGTCACTACACTGTTCCTTCTTTTCGTTTTTGAATGGCCTGCATTTAAACATCCACAGGTTATAAATCGGTTGTATAACCTTAAAACAGTTGTTTTATTTGGGATCGGCCGGTCGGGATAATTCACCGCAAAATGATCACATACCGCTCTAGTGGAGTTACCTCTAATATCCGCTGTGATAATAAACACTTTTTCTTCGGTGGTATAAATATACGTGGCAATAATTTTTACTATGTGTACACTTTTAAATTATACGTACATATGTGCGAAATGTCTAAACAGTTATAACTATGGCAGTTGTTTGTTCCCAATCGACAACAAACACGCCTACTAATAAAAGTAAAATAATATTTAAAAACAAAATGAGTTAAATATTTTCTTTAATTTCTTTAAAATTTACGATTTTTTTGTTATAAAAAACTATTAGAAGTTGTTAATCACAATGCAAACTTCCAGCATACCAAAAATGATACTGAAGTTCGCTATAGGAAAACCATTAAAAGGCATACAAATTTTAACATGTAAATCCCTATGGTGCATCTATAAAAAGGACGCACTGTATAATTAATCAACATACTATACAAAATAAATATGTACATATGGCTCGGCTCAGCAGGCATCAATAATCCTAACAATTCCTTTAAGAATGGACTGGATTCGTTTTTTGGCGTTGACCTCATGCTTGCTAGAAGCGGATCTGAGGATAACAGCAGTCTATTAAATACATCCAGGTTGCATTCTTCCCTTGCGAAGTTCTGCCGAAATATTCTAAAATGTTTATTGTGTGCTTTTGCAGCTTATTCGGACAATTGCCCAATAGGTAATGCGTGCTCTACCACATCTGCACCATGAATAAGAAGTTTGTAGGGGTCATGGGATGCCACTAATATAATTTGATGTATAACTTAGCAGTGTTCAGGCTATAATCCCCAAATTTTTCAATATTGATTTTATGGCCACTTGAAATAACTTCTAAAATAACTTTTAAGGATCTGGTACACAGAGAGCGGACTGTCCGCGCGGACTGATCAATGTCAGTCCGTATCGGACTGCCACTAGTCCGCCGAGGCAGAGGTGGTTTTACTACCCGCGCGGACAAGTGTGGGGATATGCCTGTAATCAGTGTATTTAAAGCCCTTGTCTAGTGAACATGTCAAGTTCAGCAGATGAAGAAGACTTGCTTCTGCTGGCATTAATAAAAAGCCGTTCAAAGCGAAAAAGAAAATCATGGGTTCATGACTTAAATAAAAAAACGATTGGAATTCGGAGAATTTTACAAACTTTGCAAGGAATTAAATTCTTACGAAGACCGCTTTTATGTTTATTTTCGTATGACTCGGGAACAGTTTGAAGATTTACATGTTCTCATAGAACCAAAAATATCAAAACAAACAACTAACTGGAGAAAGCCTATCGGTACAGAAGAGAGGCTAGCAATCTGTTTGAGGTAAATAAGACATTTTATTATTATTTTTTAAATTATTTTTATTTATAAATAAACAAATATAAAAAATAAAATATGAGTATAATAAAACCATTAAATAAAGGAAAACGTATTATAAGTACATGTAAACAGTTTAGTAACTTATAAATTAGTAATATCTGCGAGTGTATTATGAAATTGAGGAGTGGTGGCTATCTGGATCACAGATGCATTATATTCATTATATTCATTATTCACCAGATTCAAGTTTTGTGACCATGCTGTATGGAAATTCATGGACGATTCTGATGACGGTTGACTTTGTGACCATTCTGGTCATGTATTCGAATGTGGGGACAGTACAGACGATATAGATAACGGTTGACTTTGCGCGTCTATTTTGTCTAGTTCAGCCTGGCCAAACATTTGGGCCATTTGAATTTTTAATTTAGCTTGTGTTCTATGAGAAAATGTTTTAAATGTCTCTGCATAACTCAAGAACAGATGGTCAATGCGATATAGGTGTACTTTGGTTTCGTTTTTCTCTTTTAGATAATCAATTACCTCATTAATATCCGTGCGGTTTTCTTGAGTTTTCGGTCTTTTCTTAGTGGGTAGGATAATTTGAGAGTTGTCAATGACAGATACGTTTTCGGTATTATTATTATTATCATCGTCGTCACCCAAATGTGAAGATATATTCGATGGAGTTGGACGCGGTGCAAGTGTATCTTTCAGAAACTCCAACTGTTCGGCCCAAGGCCAATTTTGGAATTTCCGGGCTGATCTTGTTTCTCCCTTCAGAAACTTTTGATAATTCACATACGAGCACCTAAAATGTTTCCATTATACAAATATCATTTTAATTTTTGTTTTAGGTACTTGGCAACCGGAGATTCCCATCACACCATTGCGTTTTCTTATCGTGTCGGGCGTTCTACTGTTTCCAAAATAGTTAAAGACGTGTGCATTGAGTTGTGCAATGTTTTGGAACCTTTGTACTTGCCTACGCCAACAGAGAAGGTATGGAGAAAATGTGAGATTGGCTTCAGAGAACGTTGAAACTTTCCGAACTGTATAGGAAGTTTAGATGGGAAGCATGTTAGAATAAAATGCCCAAATAAAAGTGGTTCTAGTTACTTTTGTTATAATTTTTTTTTCTCAATTGTCCTACTCGCAATAGTTGATCATGAGTACAATTTTATCGTTGTTGATATAGGCAGTTATGGGCGTCACAGTGATAGTGGTATTTTTGAGAATTCCAACTTCTATCGTCAGTTCGTACTGGACAAAATTATTCTGCCCGCCAAGCCATTACCTGGTACAGATACGTCCATCCCCCATGTATTTGTAGGCGATGAGGGATTTAAACCACAAACTTATTTAATGCGCCCTTTTCCAAAAAGTACAGTAGATGGAGCAAAAGTAAAATTCAACAAACGTCTTAGCAGGGCGCGGCGTGTTGTAGAAAATGCTTTTGGTATTTTAGCTCATAAGTGGCGTATATTTTTTAGGCTTATAGAGTTGAAGGTGGATACTGTAGACCATGTCAAAGCTGCATGTTACCTTTTTATCAAAAACAATGCTCAACATTTCATCGAAGATGAAGTACAAGATGATACAACAAATCGGCCCTCTAATGCTTTCTCAAACGTCATTTCAACGAGGGAAAGATCGTGTGAAGCTGCTTATGCAGTACGTAATTCCTTTGTAAATTACTTCAATAATTAATAGTAGTAATATTTATCTAATTATATTATTGTAACTACAACACTATTAAAAAAATTAGCAAAACAAAATATATAATATATACTTACTTGTTTGTTTCAATTTATCACCTATTTCTTTCCAGGTTTCTTTTTTTTTAATAACATTTTTGTAGTCTGGGTGCCTCGTATCGTACAGGAATGGGTAATCCTGCACTAACAAAATAAAAACTTCACTACTATTCTCAACCATGGTCCGCGGCGAACTCTGTAAAATTCACAACCTGTTTTCTGTCCGCCGCGAACTGGTCTAAGTCCGCCCAGCAGGCCGCCCACTGTTTGACTAGGATGATGGAATCGTGTGCAATACAAATTCCGCGGCGGACAGAGCGGACAGTCCGCTCTCTGTGTGCCAGATCCTTTAGTCTGAAAATACGTTCAATGTTTAGGATCGTCAAAAAACCTTCGTTGGTGTTACCAAAATCGGCTTTCGGAACATGCACAAATAATCCTGTTTCTTGTCTAAATTTTGACTAAATTTCTGTTTTCCTCTGCTTGACAAAATTTTTTATCACTCTCTGATGTAAGCCGCCATTTTTTTTATCAGTAATTTATAGGATAGATTCAACAAACTTTCCAATAAACGAATTCTAGCATGTAGTACAGAAAGTCCAAATCCTAATCTTTCAGGTTAAATTTCGTTTTTAGTACTTAAATTATTTTAAAAGTTTTTCGATGTTGCACCACAAATGTAACATTTCATGGTAGATGCTGTTTGAGTTGCGGCATTACAAACTTTAGCATCTACCATTGTTGGCAACATAAAATGCTTCACCGAAAAGCATTTTTCTTTCATTCTAAATTTAGTACATTGCAACGACTTAATTTCATTCTCAACATTCAAAATTTCTTCGTTAGTAATATTTGCGGTCTCTTTGATAAATCTAATCCTAATGCCCGAGTCAGACGGTACCAGTTCACGAACGTGATTACGAGTGCGTGATCCCATGCGAGAATATAGCAACGAACCACGCATTCCAGTAAACACTCAGACGGCTCCAGAACTGCAGTCGTGAAAATGAATGTGGTGCATCATGGTGTACTTGTTATTTGTGGATTATTAGCAGAAGAATTAAAATCGAAACTTAAGAAAAAAGCTGAGAAACGAAGAAGGGTGTGGGTGAAATCTTGGATCACAAGAAGGAATGCTCTGGGCGCTTCAAATACTCTTTGTCGGGAATTACGTGCCGATGATTGTTCGTCATTTAAAATTTTTTTTAGACTTAGTGAAATACAATTTGACTTTTTGCTAAACAAAGTTGCGCATAAAATACAAAAGCAATGGACAAATATGCGGGAACCCTTGCCGGCAAAATTAAAGTTGGAAGTTACTTTACGCTATTTAGCTACAGGAGACTCTTACGCAAGCCTAAAATATTTATTTCGTGTCCCCAGCAATACCATTTCCACATTTGTACCAGAAGTTTGCCAGGCTATATACGAAGCTCTCGGAGATAAAATTCAGGTGGGTTAATGTTAAGTTAAAATATATATATACTCAACTTAAAAAACTTTATTAGTGGTATCAATTTAAATTATAATATATTGGAGCGGTTTCTTCATCTACCGACAAATACGTATGTTCGGAGTTGGAGGTATCCGAAAAATTATAATTAGAGTTTCTGGGCTGATTCGATGTTGAAATTTCATTTTTTAATTTCTTTAAGCGATGTTGGGCAATTGTTTGGTGAAGTAACATCTGTAATTCCACTGCTTCTACTAAAGGCATGGTTTTCAACTGTGCTGCAACAAAATTCCCAAAAATATCAAATTCTGTGGGTGAATTTGCGCCAGTAGCAGCAGCTGATATTGATTCTAATTTATCTATTGCTGTTTGGATCGGATCAGCTTTCCGAGTCATTTTTTTCTTTCTTGAAGGTTGTACTAACTGAGATTGCTCCTGATGCTCAGATTGACTGTGATCCTCTAAATTATATATTATTTGTTCTTGACTTTCACCACTTTCCTGGATCGATTCATTCAGAATGTCGTCTAAGTCATCAACGTGTTCGTTTACGTCATGATCATTTGACCTTTTCTGACTCTGAAATAAGAAAAACTACAATGATATGTTACAGGTACCCACTACATTAGACGATTGGAAGAGCATTCAACAAATGTTTTTTCGTCATTGGAATTTTCCGAACGTATGTGGTGCAATTGATGGAAAGCACGTCAATCTTCGGGCGCCGATGCATAGCGGGTCTGATTATTTCAATTATAAAGGACAACACAGTATCGTTCTTTTAGCATTAGTAGATGCCGATTATCGCTTCTTATATGTAGATGTAGGAGCAAAAGGTCGTTTTTCGGATGGTGGAATTTTTCGAAACTCGGCATTATGGGATGCTATGCATATGGGATGCAAGGTAACGTATGAAATTTTCCGCAAGATGGAATCATTTTAGCGGATGATGCGTTTCCTCTTACAAAAAATATAATGAAACCATATAAAAAAAGACATTTGAGCATTGAAGAAAAAATATTTAATTATCGACTTTCAAGAGCGAGGCGTATTGTTGAAAACGCATTTGGAATAATGGTTAGCCGATTCAGAATATACGAAAAACCTATTGCATTGAGCCCAGAAAAGGTAGAAAAAATTATTTTAGCAACATGTGCATTGCACAATTAGTTAAGAGAAACCAATGCACGAAATTACTGGATAAAAAGGTATTGCAGATCGAGAAGATGTTGACATTGGAACCATCATCGAAGGAACATGGAGAGCACTTTCAACACCCTTAAGCCTAACTTCCTTGTCACGTAACAGCGGAAATAATCATGCTCGGGAAGCAACAACGATACGGAATCACTATCGTGATTATTTTAATGGCGAAGGAGCAGTTCTGTGGCAAATGAAAATGATTCGTTAAAATATCTGTAATGTGACGTAAATTATAAATAATTATTGTTTAAAAATGTGTTTTATTTGCGATATAAAATTTAGGATAGCTATTTTGTGTTATTAAACTTATTAAGTTATGAAAATTAATAACTTACCCTTATTAAAGTTGTTTTTGTGTTCTGCTGCACATATTTACGAAGGAACCCATCTAATGTTTCAAACCAAGGCAATGTTGGCTTGTAAATATTGCTGGTAGATGTCCCACTTCTCTTCGAATCTCGAACTTTTTTTAACTCCTGGCAGTAATGAGACCTTATATTTTTAATTTTATTTTTGCACTCATTAATTCCGAAGCCTTCGATATTCATTTGTGTGACTATAGCTTCCAATGCACTGTTTCTAGCATCTTTACTTTTGTAATCTTGCAATTTCGTGTCCCATAAACACTTATTTGCCTCGTATAAATAAATAAATTTAGTAATAATTTCATCTGACCACCTAGACATTTTCACTCAAATGTTGCAACGTACTCTATTCACTGTTCGAGCTCGTATCTCGCACGGCTAATTTTAAACATGCTCAAAACGACTTCGTGCACGTACGTGGATTCATGCGAGCTAGCACGAGAATCGGTCACACGATTCGGGGCCACGCAAGAGCTCTCGTGCTAGCCGTTTCTCGCCCGATAACTGGCACCGTCTGACTCGGGCATAATTGAACGGCAATAATGTGGCGATGATGGGGTCGGATTCTGCCAAAGTGTTTTTTCCTCATTTTTCCCATAAATTATTGGGAGTGGGTCAAACGAAATTTGAAATATATGGGTGTCATATGACTCGCTTTCGATCTTCTGCTTAAATTGTGTTTGCTGAGATCCATCATCAGCTGCAACTTATGGCTTTCATCTACATCCACAGTTTCTAGAACCTCCTCTAAATACGTTGCAAGCCTCGCCACGCTAAGATTGAATAATTCTTGAAAATTAATTTCAACGCTAGTTTCCGTTACTTTGTAACGCTCCTTGTCTGGATAGCACTATTTTTTTGTTTTTTTGTAATATGCTATAGCAAAGAGAGAAATGTTTATTTGTGCTTCTTATTACTTCATATTGTCGCCTAGAAAAATCCCGTTCCACAAACATCGACAGAGCAAGTATCGGCGTCAATTACGTCTTTTCAGACTTCTGCGCGTTCGAGTATGTTTTTCTACATTTTCCGGCTCGTCTGGGAGAAGTTGCAATTTCTTTAATTATTGTAATTTCCAGAAGTTTGCAATTTAATTTGAACAACATGAGTTAAAATTTTTTCATCAGTGTTTCGAAGCCCTTCTCTCCTTCTTTTGCTCCTCTCACTGCACTCTTCGAACGGCTTCAATGGTCGACCCGGACGTTGAGCTTCTATTGGCAACTCGAACGTTTGCTGCAACCATTTCTCGTTGATTTTTAGAAAATTTTCATCCGTTCTTTGGGCTGCTAGCCATCTTTGTTTGAATTCAGACTTTATATATGAAAATTTGTGTCTAGTTTCCATTATTTGGTCATCGGAGTATTTTCCACTCACCAGATTGTTTATATTCTATTTTTTTTATCAAAGTTAGGTGTCTTGTTGCATTTTCTCGTACAAATGTTTACGAGTGACTACCCTGACACCCTAAAACCAAATTATAACTATATTAAGAAAAGCAAAAATATACATATTTTTGGTGCGCCACGCCTCGAAAAAGCGCAGCTAAATTTTAAACAGTTCTTTGCTTTCAACTTTGTAATATTGTAAAAATAATAGCTCGGACGTACCCTACAGTACAACAAACGCCCTAGTGTTTGTTAAAAAGTGATATACAAATTATAACAAAAACATACAATTTTAAACTGCTAGATTATTAAAGTAAATAAAATAACAAACACCAATATAGCAAAAGTAAATGCTCAATTACCAGGTAAATCACGTTCCATAATTGTTTTCTTAAAATTATTATTCACTTAAAAATATCAACAGTTCAAACTCAGCACAGAGACACGGTATCGAAATCACACAAAAGCACTCACATTAACGGTCAATTTTCGACTAATAGTACGACCTACCCCGATGTCAGGGGCGAAGGAAACAAAAGCATATGGTCCCCCCACCCTTTGGCTTGCTTGGGTTGCTGTTTATTTCTACCTGCAATGAATTCTAGGAAATGGACGTTTGACCGCCTAAATTAGTCAAACACCCGTATGTGCAGAGTTCACTTGTTATAGGTACATTAATTAAATTGAATAAAGATGAAATTTAGCCCTATTTAGTGGTTGGAAGCCTGGAACCCCGTTACGCCAAGGAGATACATCCTAACAGCACCTCCAGCAACAGGAAAATACGACACAATCAAAAGCGAGCTCATCAGACGTCTCAGCGTGAGCCAGGAAAACAGAACGCTGCAGTTACTAGAACGCGAAGAGCTAGGTGATAGGAAGCCATCGCAATTCCTGCGACACCTACAACTTTTAGCAGGAACGACAGTACCGGACACGCTGCTAAGGTCACTATGGATGGGAAGACTCCCGAATAATGTGCAGGCTATCCTGGCAACGCAAAAAAGGCCAGCCTAAACGACGTAGCAAAGCTTGCCGACTCAATAGTAAACGCCACCGCCACACCAGTAGTAAACGAAGTAACAGAGAACGAGCTAATGAAAACACTACTGACCGAAATCGAACAAATAAAAATACAGCTGCAGGAAAAAGGTAACACCATTCCGAGGCCGGAGCCGATCTCGAAGCGCGCAGCAGAACAGGAAAAAATCAAAAAAAAACGCACATATGACACATGTTGGTTTCACTATAAATTTGGAGAAAACTCCAGGAACTGCCGACCACCATGTACATTCAGTAAAACGGGAAACGGGAAAGGCAGTCAGTAGAGGCGGCCACCGACTGCATACCCAGCCTATCGCACCGCTTATACATCACAGATCCACAGACGAAAATACAGTACCTAATTGACACCGGAGCAGATGGCGTTTTTCCACGCCGACTTGTTGCACAAAAATTGCAGAAAACCAGCTACAATTTGTACGCAGCGAATAGATCGACTATACACACATATCAACCTCAACGTGAATTTAAAACTGAGAAGAAATTTCCCGTGGAGATTCGTCATTGTGAAAGTACATAAAGCAATCATAGGCGCCGATTTCTTGTCATTCTACAAGTTACTCCCAGATGTGAGACACAAGAAGCTGCACGACGGCAGGACCAACCTCGAAGTGTTTGGACAGGTAGACATAGCAAAGGAGAGCGGAATAAGCACACTCTGCAAAGAGAAGAAGCACCACCCTATTTTACAAAAATTTCCACGAATTTGTAAACCTCCAGGACTACCTAACGTACCACAATATGACACGGAGAATTTCATCCAGACAACCAGCAGGCCCAGACGACTCGCACTCGACAAGTTGAAAATAGCGAAACACGATTTTAAAACAATGTGCTCTTGGGCCGCACCATTGCATTTGGTAGCGAAGAAGAATACCGAATGGCGACCATGTGGGGACTACAGAGCGCTAAACGCAAGAACGGTACCCGAAAAATACCCAGTTCCACACATAGAAGTTTCGCACAACAGTTACATGGATGTAAGATTTTATCATCCATCGATCTAGTGAGAGCGTACCACCAAATCCCAATAGCGAGAGAGGATATTCCAAAAACCGCGATTATCACATCGTTTGGATTATTCGAATTCTTGTACATGACATTTGGACTACGCAACGCAGCACAAACGTTTCAAAGGTTCATGGACGGAATTTTACGACACCTTGATTTTTGTTATGTTTACATCGACGACATACTAGTCGCATCGAAAACGAAAGGCGACCACGACAGGCATCTCAACCAATTATTCCAACGACTGGAGGAAAATGTAATCGTTATTAATCCAGCGAAATGCCTATTCGAAGTACACGAAATTACTTTCTTAGGATATATGGTATCCGAGAAGGGAACGAAACCACTTGACGAGAAAGTCAAGGCCATAAAGGAATTTTCACTGCCACAAACAGCGAAGAAACTAATGATGACGATTAACTACTACAAACGTTTCATCCCAAACGCAGCAAAGACACAAGCACCGCTAAACGATTTGCTGAAAGGCAAGAAAAAAGGCAACCAGCCCATCATTTGGAGCGAAGAGGCGCGGGAAGCATTCAACAGATGCAAGGAAGAAATCAGCACCACAGCACTGTTGTCACACCCAAGAGCCGACGTCAAATTAGCAGTCACAACAGACTCCTCAGACCAAGCGATAGGCGGAGTAATCCAGCAAAGGCAAGAAGACGGTTGGAAACCACTAGCATTTCTATCAAGAAAGCTATCGACAGCTGAGCTAAAGTACGCAGCGTACGATACGACATTGCAGGCGATATACGCGACGATCAAATATTACCGGCACATATTGGAAGGACGAAATTTCACCATCTTCACAGACCACAAGTAAAATACATACGCCTTCGCACAGGAGTTAGAGAAATGCTCACCAAGACAATTCAGATACCTCGACTACATAGGACAATTTTCCACCGACATTCAACATATCAAAGGAAAAAAAACGTAGTCGCTGATGCACTAAGCAGAGTCGAACAAATAACAACGGGAATTGAATTCGCAACGATGGATGACGAACAAAACAAGGATACCGAACTAAAAAAGATCCTGGACGACAAAAATTCGAACCTGAAGCTGAAAAAAGTATACTTCCCAGAGCATAAAACGGACATATACTGTGACGTCACCACCAACACAGTCCGACCATACATCCCGAGCAGGCAAAGGAGACAAGCATTCAACAGCATGCATCAATTGTCGCACCCCGGAGCAAGAGCCACATCCAAGCTAGTGACGCTAGTTCGTGTGGCCTAGAATCCGAGCCGACTGCAATAAATGGAGCAGAGAATGTCGTATCTGCCAGCAAGCGAAAGTGACCAACGAATAAACCCCAGGAGAATTTTGATTGCCCACACAGAAATTTAACCACATACACATGGACATCGTTGGCCCACTACAAGAATTAAACGGAAAGAAATACATACTCACATGTATCGACCGATTCACGAGGTGGCCTGAAGCTATACCAATGGCGAACATAGAAGCAACCACTGTAGCTAAACTACTTGTCATGCATTGGATAGCCAGATATGGCACGCCACTACAAATAACGGCGGACCAAGGCCGACAATTCGAGTTGCAGCTTTTTCAGCAGTTAGAAGAAATGCTTGGTTTTAAGCGAACGAGGACGACAGCATACCATCCTCAAGCGAACGGCTTGGTAGAAAGGTTCCACAGACAGCTAAAAGCATCACTAATGTGCCACAAGGACGAACCCTGGACCGACGCATTACCGATAATACTTTTAGGACTTCGAACGGCCTGGAAAGAGGATATCAAGGCAACGACAGCAGAAATGGTATACGGAGAGACACTACGACTCCCAGGCGAACTACTATCCACGGTTCCACAGAGGCCACGGATAGAACCGGATAACGTGACACGAATGCGGAACATCATAAAAGCAATCAAATCAACACCAACATCGAACCACAGCAAGACGAAACCGTTCATCTCCAGAGACCTAGCGAAAGCTACGCACGTATTCGTACGGAGAGACACCATGCGAAAATCACTCCAACCACCGTACGAAGGTCCATAACCAGTGATCTCTCGGAACACGAACACAATCGTAATAAGGAAGGACGGACAATTAACGACAGTCTCCATGGAACGAGTTAAGCCAGCGTTTGTAGAGAAGGAGCTCGAAGACACGAATAAAAACCCGGTAGAAGGAACGAAAACGCAGCCAACAACCACGACGAGGTCAGGCAGGGCGATCAAGAAAACTGTACGTTTTCAACCATGATTCCGTCACAAGGAAAGTCGTGTGTGGGGACCGACGCTAGACAACCATATATACGCATACACACCACCTAGCGACCACGAGCAAACGCGAGACCAGCGAACGAGCCGACGCGCCCCCCGGCAAGGGCTGGGCGCGCCACCAGCAAAGGCTAACGTACCACCCGCCGACGAGTATTCCTAGGGCAAAGACGCGACGACCCTTCATAACGCGCTGCGGATGAAGCAGAGGCAAGCTCTCCGACAAACTGTTAGGAGGTACCACAGCTCGGACACTCGCATTAGCTAGTACAGTAATGCAGAAATCGTCGAGCTTTCATCTAAATCTAAAACGCCGAGTGCGACGATTAAGAAAAGTCCCAGCAGCTTTATCACCGATCTCGACACCCAAGAGGAGGATTCGGTCAGACCCGCTGACAACGGCGCCGAGGCAGATGACAGACTACCAGCAACGAACGACGCCCTGGGCCTTCTTCAGACCGGACCAGGACCACTCGACTCCAGTCTCAGTGTCCCCACTGCCTCCGACGCCCAGAAGGAAACGGACAGCTAAACTATATCCTCGCCTACATCGAATCCTTGGAGAGTTCGCCTCGACGACCCCAGAGGACATTCAGTGCGGAGACGATATCTCCGCTCACAAGAGGGAAGACCCTCACCCTGTATTAAAAGTAAATACACTTGTAAATAAATTGAAATAAAACGACTTAAAGACCACCTCTATTTTGATCACCAAATAAACCAAACACAAACTACCCCAAAAGCCTGAATTTATAAACTTTCATTCATTGAATATTCATTTATTCAGGATAAATTTGGTCTCTATTTAATTATAATAATAATAAATTTATTGGCCAACGGAAGATCCGATACAGGGAAACAAATAAACTTGATAATTGACTACACAATTGCAGGTAACATAACTTAAATAACAGTCTATTTTTATACATAATATAATAATGAAACCAAGTACATACCATTGATTATATAATAAAAATAAAAATATGAACAGGTTAACATAGCAAAATGCACATATTCAAAGTAATAAATTTGCAGTAGTGAGTAAATGAAAGGATTTAATTGCGAAAGCAGAACTAAGAATAAGACATATAGATTAAATGTGATCATTTATAAACTTATCGTTAAAGTACTTATTAGCATTACGACTCATGATATAATGGTGCTTTACGCAAGATATTGCTTCTAGGCGTGGGGGTACAAAATGTGTTACAATGACGAGAAGATAATCTAGGGCAGTAGTACTGAACATTTGCGAGCAGTTCTAGAGAATCAATAATATTATTAATTAACTTGAACAAAAACACTGCACTACATATGTCTCGTCGAACAGATAGTGATAAAAAATGTTTCTCCAAGAGATACTCATAATTGCAGGATCTGTCAGGGTAAATACCATCAGTTTTATATGACATAAACTTCAAGAAACGTTTTTGTACCTAGGGATACCATATAATGGAAGCATACTCGAGTTTGCTGCGAATTAAAGCGAAATACAAAGCTTTTAATGTTTAGACGTACGTATTATAAAACCCAATATCCTCAAGGCTGATGACGCGATAGCGTTTACATGGCTGGCAAAAGTAAGGTGATAATCAAAAACAACTCCAAGGTCTGCCATTTCGTGTTATCGTAAGAGGGGAATGTCACTAATATTACATCGTTTACATCACACCTATGCGCTAGTAAATCCAGGTTGTTTTGAATCACTGTTATTAATGCGATTAAAAATCTTTACCTGCGTTGGCTAAAATCGGACAAGAAATTGCAAAGATAAGATCATCTATTTTTTTTTTCAAGTACAAGAACTCATTCTGAACAAATAAGAAATAAGAGTGGTCCTAAGTTTGTGCCTTGAGGAACACCAGAGCTAGATATGAACTTGTGCGATTTGAATATTTAATTTATTACTGCAAATGTGTTGAAATAAATATATTTGAAATAAAACACATGCTAAACATACGTTTAACTCGAACTTATATTATTGTCATTACCTGCATTTCGTCTGTAAGGGTTTAAATTTCGTATTTTACGTCTTCTACAACTTCCGTTAATTGTGTGATATTTTCTAGAGTCATTGCCCTGGCCATTACCTGATAAAACACACATGTTTTGATATAGCATTTATTGGTTTAATAGAACCGCTTACCAGAATAATTAAACATTATGCTGATAATTCAACTCATGTATAAAAAGGTGCATTTAAAACGGCGGACAAACAAAATTTGCAAATGGTTAAAAAATTATTTACCTTCACCATGACAACGATCTTTATATTAACAATTTTAGGAAACAGGTAACTTCAGTTGAACAGTGGCCGTTCGTGTCAGTTCTGAATACCTCTGCGGTGAAATATAATTGAAATCCGTTTCGGACACGCTTCTGCGTGAAAAATTGTTCACGATTATCATTCCGGTCCATGTGCCAGGGAGGTAGATATTGTCTTTTTACCAATTACAGATTTAGTTTTGTACATTTGATATTAAAGCCGGTAACATTGACAGAACTGCATTTCGTACTTCGGCCGCGAGATGTCGCAAGCGTACGGTAGCGGTGTCAACGATTCGTGAATTATAGAATTGGATTGCATTTAATATCCATCTTGTTCTATCATGTTCTAATAGTATGAAATAAACATTTATATATTAGTGTATTTGGTGTCTTCTTTATTATGTGTGTCGGAAATAAGTGTACCGGCGATTAAACGAATCAGCCGCTACTGGTCTCCTAACATCATGTCGCTTGTAGTGTGTGTGTGTGTGTGTGTGAGAGAGAGAGGTTATAACCTATAATATAATATAAGAAACGCCAGAAATGTGTGGAGTTTATACAAATGTAAGTAATAATATATATTAATACAGAAAAATAAATATAAATATCATTTTACCGGCTAGATCCCAGTGTTTGACAACTCATAAATGCACAGGCTCGAATTTCGCGATTCCCGTGGCACTCAACCATTTTCATTTTACCCACACACTATTTTGACGATTGGTGCATCGTACAATTCCATCACAAATAAACAATGCTATTTCACCCATTGTACTTTTAATTAATATAAATCGCTCATTTATGGTGCTTATTCGTTAAATTATCTCAACAAATACCACTCGCGGTTATAATTTCGGCAGGATAAATTTTATTTTAAGCACTCGTCATTTCTTCGCAAATTTCTTGAATGAATTGAGATTGGGCAAAATCCACTCGCGCTAAAGCGCTCATGGATTTTTCCATTTCAATTCATTCTCGAAATTTGTGTCGATTCAATGGCTCGTACAAACAAATAAAATTTATCCGGCCAAATTAAACCTCTTTTGGTATTACCCCCGATAAAATTGAACTGTATGTTTGTTACACAAATAAAACTTTGTATTATTGAAATGAAATATATACAGTGTTATTCAAGCTATACGGCACGGAACTCCTATACTTTTGTAGCAGATTACTTTATTGTACACACCATACAGGTGCCGTTCATTTTATGGTTCCGCCGTTATCCCCTGGATGTCCGCCGTGTAACGCGGGTTCGTTACACATCCTTCTTTCTCCGGAAGCGGCTGGCATAGTCGGGCAATCGAGCCGTCAAGGTTCCTTCTCTTAAACTTCCTTCGGCGCTTAGGAATTGAGAAAAGTGAGGACGACCACTATTTCCGGAACGCCCGTAACCAATGGTGATGCTGGCCGGAAGGTAGGAGGCGTAATTGGAAGGCTATTCAGTCCCACTGCCCCTGGAGAGAAGTAGAGGATTGGGTCGGCCAGAACGGGTGGCGTGGATGGACCAAAGAGTTGCCTAAATCGACAGGCCAGGGCTAGTTTGGGCTCCTGATCCCTCCCTAGGCTGCAAATAGGGGAACATTCCAACAACAGTACATCGTCGTCCATTCTGAAACAAGACGGGAATTAATAAGCGGCTTTTAATTCCTTGTCGGATAATTGTGCCATTGTTCCGGCGTAAGGCCACGCGTACGAGAAACGATTTTTGATGGACTTTATAAGGACCAGAAAATTTTGGAGCCAGCTAAGCGACGAATCCTCGGCTAGCGAGGGAATATGGATGCTCTCGCTTCATGAGGCCATCTCCTACTTGGGGACTCCAATCCCTTCATCGGAGGTTGTAGTGCCGCTGGGCTTTCCTAAATTTAATTTGACGGAGTTCAGGTTGGTGTTGAAGTGTTTGAACCTGGCTACTGGCGACCGACGTCTTACCCGGTTAGACTTCGGAAAATTTTCTCGAAGTTCCTTGATACTTGATGGGATATCTGCCATAGTTCAAAAAGGCGGGCGTAAACTTGGTTGAATCATGCTGGGCGGTGTTCAACGCGAAGGTCAGTTCGGGCAAAAACGTATCCCAGTTCCGGTGGCCATCCTCATAATATTGGGAGATCATAGATTTAGGGTTTTATTTACGGGATTTGCTTGTGGCGTATAGGGCGGAATAGCTTGTCTCGTAATGTCGTGGTTCTCGAGAAAGGCTTCAGATTCCCGACTCGTGAATTGTTTGGCATTGTCGGATAGGCGCACATTCCACCCACTTGGTAAAGCGTTCTTGTAGAACCAGAAGTTCCCTTGCGCTGGTCGTGGGTGGCAGGGGTGCGATTAAATCTTTACTAACCGTGTCCCATGGTCACTCGATTTTGGTTGCGTGCATGAAGCCCGGCGTCTTCTGTTTGTTTGTGCTGCTGACAATTCTTGCAACGTCAGATAAAGTTGGAAATGTCCCGAAACATTCCCGGCCAATAGAATTTTCGGGCGATCCGATTGATTGTCTTGGTGATCCCCAGGTGACGTAATTCTCTTTTAAAACGTCGGTACGCAGGCTGGATGGTACATACAGCTTCCAAAGAGTAATAGGCCCTGGCTGGGAATAGACCAGATAGTCTTCAGGGCAGGTTTGTTCGTGGCGTTTTTTAGCCTGGTACCAATTCTCGTTGAGAAGCAGGAGCTCTTCTACCGGTGCCTCGTTTACGGGTTCCTGGACAATGCGTCAGTTACATGGCTGAGGACCAGGTCGAAATCAAATAGCTGAAGGCTGATGGCCCAACGGGCCAGCCTTCCCGATGGTTACTTGAGAGAGTGGAGCCATATGAGAGACTGGTGATCGGTGATGACATAAAATTTATATCCCTCCAGATAGTACCTCATTTTATGAATTGCCCACACGATAGCGAGGTACTCCTTTTCGGTGACCGAGTAGTTTCGTTCGGCGGGATTGAGAGAACGGCTAGCGTACGCTATCACTTCGTGGCCATTGTTTGAAATCAAAAGTTTCTTTTATTTCTTTTCCTTCTTGCGTGCTTCAGATTGTACATAAGACCTCTTATTAATTTGTTTAACCCTCATGTAAGTTCGAGTATGTACCAGACACTGTGGTAGTGGTACCTCTTCTGGGATGCAAGGAATATATTCCTCATGAATTTTTACCTGTGCCACAACCTTTTGAACTACATATTCTTCTTTGGAAAAGAAATCTCTATGAAAATATGTGAAACATTTTTCGACAATGCGAGTAATATGAATAAGTTCTGACGAAGGATACATTAAATAACCTTTGGAAAGTACTTTAATCCAGTTCGTTTCTGTACTTTCATCAGCAAGCTTACCAGTACGCTTTCCCAAATGTGTATATTTTCCCTTGAAACGATGTGCAACATATTCTGCTACATATTGCAAACCTGTTTCTTCAACAATATCACTTGGATTTACACAGCTTAATGTGCAAACATCTTCTTCGAAATATGTACCTTGGATGAATAGGTATAGGTTATCATCAACAGAAGTGTCCCCTTCCATTTCATTCATCGACTCATCATTACTACATGTAGAATCTTCTAATAATTCCTCCGGAGAAATATTGATGATACTTGAAAATACTTCTCTTGTAAAAATGATTTCATCAGTATGTTCATTTATTCCAGGTTTAGAAGATGTGCATAATAGTATGGCTTTTGAAGTTGAAGGTGAAGAAGTTGATGGTACTGTCAAAGAAGATGACAGGTTGGGATCAGGGGATGCAGTCATACAATTTGCACTTATATTTTCTTCGGTGTTACGATTAATTAAAAATACTGCGTGAGAGTGTTTACCTAGAATGTACCATCTAAATCTATACCTAAAATCATATCCTGAAGGATGATCTTTACAATAGCCCATAGCTCTTAAATAAGCAAACAGGTTTTCCAAAATATCCTGTTCGAGATGTCTTGTTAAAATATACTGAAACTCTTCTCGATATTTAATTTTAAGATGATTATACAACTGCCGAAGTGAGGCATTACTGATAAGAATTCCTTTTTGAAAAGGCATCATAGTTTTCCTGGACCCGACTCTCATGTTTTTAATGCAATTATCCATTGAGATTAGAATTTCCTCCTGTGTTGAAAGGTTTACACCGAAGGCATTAACTCCTGCAAGAACACCATATTTCTGTTGGGAATTATGGACATCAAACCAATTATTAACTAATAAAACAAAATCTGAGAATCTGGAATAATCAGGAGCTTTCAGAAGACCACGATGACCAGCCCATTTGATTGCTTTTGCCGCTGTGTGCGACCAGATTTGAGTTGCTGGTCGAACAGCTTGTCTGAGTGAATGGCGAGCATCCAATATTTGTTGGGTTATGCGGTGTACCACTCGAAAAACGCCCGCATTGCCTATGTCAATAATTTTTTGAAAAACTGCAGCAGTAAATGGCTCCTCACAATTCTCCAACAATAAACCATTGTCAATAAACCAATTGCGTAGTAATTTTAAAAGATGTGGTACATCTGCAAATACAAATACTTTTGAATCTTTAAGGACTGGGTGCTGGAAATAGTGATTTTCTGGGCTAATATTCATTTCACCCCACACTCCCTTGTTGCCCATATCACTGATTGTAGCAACAACTTCATATCCAGCAGCATGTAAACGTGTTACCGCCTCTAACAAAATGACTTTTGTCATAGGTTGGTCGAACTTATAATAAATAGGTTGCTTCCAATTTGCGGAAAGTCCACGAACCATAATTTAACCAAACTTTTTGACAAGGACCAATCAATTTTTCAAGTTTAGCATCGAAACAAACTTCTGAAGATAGAGCCATTTCATCAAAAGCGATGACTGCAACTTTCTGAAGAGAAGTCAGCTCTTTACCTTTTTCTCGCATGACTGCAAGAACATCCGTTAAAAATCCTTCCCGGATGTCAGAGGTTTTTAAGGCCCATCGTCTTAATGATGACAATGATAGTAGAGGATAATTGAGTGTCACTTTCAAGTATTTGTAGGTTTTTGGGCTAATACTTCGCAATGAAATGGCTGAAGCATAATCGTGAATGACCATTTAACCCATTTCTGTTGTTCTACAATTCATCGTATTTGCCCTTTTGTAAAATATGGTTCCAAAACTTTTTCCACATTTACTTTTTTTGTATATTTACTTTCTCATCTTCTACTGCAGTCAACTTTGCCTGAAGATAATTAATAATTTTTAGGAGCTCATCTTTTTCTGAAATTAACAATTTAATACACTTATCTTTTTCTGCAATTGACAATTTAATACACTTATCTTTTTCTGCAATTAAAAATTTGATATACTTATCTTTTTCTATCAATTTCAGTTTTAATGCCTCATTTTCTCCTTCCATTAGCTCTACTTGTTGTTTTAAAGAATCACATTGTTGTGAAACCGAAAACCTAAAAGAGTATATGAATATTTAAATACACATGAAAAGTTGACCGTATTTATGTCCGACGACATGTGTGTAAAATATAAATGGACATTAATATCAGAATTTTCAATTAAAAAATTTGTATTACTTTTAATTCGTACCTAGGTGCTAACGCTGCTGATCCACTAAAATTGATAGGAATTGGAAATTCCTTGCGAATAATGTTGAATTCTTTGGCATTAACAGCATTGTCGATACTAAAAAGGATAAAGTTTCGCATGAATAACTATTTACTAATGGTCAAATATTTACCTATTTACCACTTGAGATAAACGTAAGGTTGGAACTGCAGTTGGTTGAAGGAAACGTCTCTGCAAGGTGGTGGTTGATTCGCTCTTATCGTGCCTCTTTACCTTTATAAAGGAATCTTCGGTAAAATGCGCTGAACATATTCTTGCTGAAAACAGTTAAGCTACATTATTCTTCAGAATGATTGTTAAAACTAGACTACACAGGTAATTCTTTGATAGATATTACCTATCTACATAAATTAGATTAGATTTAATAACACCTAAGGTTTTTACTCCGTCGTCATTGACAATGGAGATCGAGTCATGCGTTATACGACTAATTTTAATAGATAAATACAAGTTTGAAATATGATATGAAATAAAAATAATAACCTCAAAATTTGCACGTTCTTATTAACTTTTGTTGGTTCGTAACGAACGCTCATTATATAATAATATGATCCTAATAATTAACAATAAATGTTTAGCATTAAATGAAATAATAAATTGATTTACAATTTTACTTTAACATCTGATATATTTTTAAAAACTTGTACTTATATTTTACTTCAATAAAACTTACCGTTTTTAGAATCCTCAGGTAGGACAATTTCTCCAATTGTTAAAAACCATTGCTCACGGAGAATATCATCCTTTGGCAATCGTAGGAAACTTATTTGTTCCGTACTACAATTGTATCGATTGTTTTTACACTTCACTACACAACGTACCATTTTGTAAAATGTATATAAACTGAAAACCGTAAGCTGCTAACTAACATTTTATAAACTATTATCAATACGCTATAACTTTAAAAGTTGTTTGTCACTTGCGTAGAAAATGACAGATGATAAACATTGTTGGTGCGACAAAGACAGTCAAACCAGTACCAACTCACTATTTTTTTAAAGTTTCATTTTTCACAGTTGGTTATTGCAGCATCAAAAATTCTCGAAAGACGCGTGGTGCGGGAGTTATAGGCACACCATGTAATCTTTGTACCATGGTTGGAAGTATGGGTTTTGAGCTTGGGAGCGTGAATAATGGGACTGAGGGTTGGCGATATTCAAAAAATCAGCCTCCATCTGCGATACTACTTGGAAAATATTATTTTTTATACGATGCTGAGATGCTAATGGCAGTTTTTTTGTAGACTCATACATCGACATAAAAAAGTGGTAGAGATCGTCGTTAGGTGCCGATTTCTCTAGCTGTTTTCTTTCGTTTGCCATTTCTTGTGACCTTTGCTACCGTTGCACAGTGGGCTAACTCGGTCCGAAACCTGGACATAGACGAAAAATGTATACAAAACTCCACAAAACTAGGTCCTAATACGCTATAAATAGGTTTATGGGGTCGCTGATTACGAATTTGATGTCAAATTTCAAAAATTCAAAATGGCGGATCCAATATGGCGGGGCTAAAATATAAATTCAGCGGATTTGTGTGAATTTTTGGATATGAGGTAGTTTGAATTGACTGATGAAGCATAAAGTGGTTTGTTGACGGATTCTGATTTTTATTAAATGTTGTTTACTTTAGTCAAAATTGTAATCATGTTCTTCGCTTACATGTACGTCGCTTTCGTGCGCGTAATCGGGTTGTACATCGAAGGAAGGCTCATAGAGCAAATCTTGTACCTCGGCAGGTACCTCTTTCTTCTTTGATATTTCCATGTGCTGAAAGCTGGATATCAGAGGGTCTGAAGATACCAGGAGACTTCCGCGTGAAATCTTCCCGGTAACGACGAATGTCTTTGTTCCGAGCCTCCTGCGCATCTTCAGACAACCTACCGATTAGGAGTGGAGCCACTTCGACGATCGCGTATCCGTGCAATAGTACGATGTGCGCATCGGGTACCATCCGTACAATTTGACGTACTGTCTGGCCACATCTAAGCAATAGAGTTTGAACTTTTGGACGTTGATAGCATACCCACTCGACATCGTTTGCAAGATGACTTTGCACTTTGCCATCAATTCTTCGTCGATCCCCAAAATCTTCGCCGTCACGGATACGTCCTCGAAGAAGCGCCTCGCAGTGTTACCGCCATTAGTAGTGCCCGATCCCTGTTTAGGCATGTCAATTAGCAGACTCAGTTTGTCTTTCATCTCGAACTGAATTTTCGCCTTGCGCGCCGCTACACTCTTTTTCTGCTCAGCAGACCGGGCCTGCCACTTTTTTCCCGTGTTATCGTCGCTGTTCTTATACGCTAAATGTATGAACCACTCCATGAAGCGAATCCAAGCGTGGAGTGAAGACACACCGAGAGTAAGGCTTGCCTCGTCGTCGCTCTTCATATTTACAAGTGCATCAATGCTATTGAACTGTTTTGTGGTGGCTTTACAAATGTAGCAACGTTGAGCTGACGAGGTATCCGTCACGGCATTCTTTACTTTGCCGTCGACCATCGTGAAAACCAACTGATACTTAACCATGATGTTTTTGTTGTCAACGACAGTAAGGAACGGAGCTAAGGATTTTATCTGACCGTCAAAATATTCTTTCTCAGCGCGAATGTTCTCAGGAGACTCCTTTATAAACTGCAGTCTCAGCGGCCTGCAAAAACGCGTCGAGGATGGCTTTGGATTTTTCCAAAGAACAACCTCTTCCCCGTTTTGAGAAACAGCAGCGAGCTCTAATGGTACAATCGAAGTGAAGAAAACATCTGCATCACTGCTGCTCTCGTCGGAAAACTTTTGCTTGTACATTTTGCCGCTGGACCCGTCACACCCCCATTTGTAGATTAAGATACATTTGTTGGGGTGGACGTTGCTCACCGCGTTAATTGTACTTCTCGTTACATTCACCAATCTCGCCGAAATATGGTCCAAAAGTGCCTGCAACTCCACTTCGGCCATCGTCTCGGATACCTTAATGCTTGACTTTTGGTGGCTATTTAGCTGCTAACACTTTGTTGTAGGATGCATACACGGTTGCACATCGATTATTATTCGTCACACTCCGAACCATGAGGTATGTCGCTTTCGTCATTTTACCCGAGATGATAACATTTAGAGCTACGTCGGCGGAGATCTCGGCCAGCGCTGGTTTCTGAGCCTCCTTCAATGCCTTCTGGTATTTCGCTGCTCGCCCTGGAGAACTCGAGGTGACCGCTTTCACTACAGTGGAAGCTGCAGGGGCACCACTTGCACGCAGGCTCATTTGCGTGGCGTAAACCAACTCAGACGTGCTGGTCGATGATCGGAGTTCTTGCGTCCTGCGTCGCTTCGTTCGGTCCGTGACGTTGTCGAATGAAAAGCGTTCCTGGGTGGACTTATTCTTCTGCGCCTTCTTTGCCTTCTTCTTCGTCTCCTGATTACTTCCTATGCCATTCTGTAACAAAATTAATATCAAAAGTAATATAAAACTATAGAGTTCAAATAAACAATAATATTAACTCAGCCGCTACTTACCACGAAAGTCATTACACCTTCCAACCAATTTTTATTTGTGGTGTCAAATCTGTCGCTCTTTCGATCGGCCTTGCTCCATCTTGTCGACAACTTAGACAGCAGCATTCTCAAACGTTTGTTGTCATCAGCAGTTATTTCAAACGGACTGCCTACGTCTTCAGACAACTTGGACTGAACCGCCGCCACTTGTTTCTCCGTCCCTTTGTGCCACGCATTTTTGACGAACCCAAACATTTCCTTTCTCGTATAGGACCGCCATCTGGTAGTAGATGCTAGTAATTGATATTCATGAATACATGAATTACGCATCATTTATACATATCATGTATACGCATATTTTATTAAATTATTAATTAACTATTTATTGTTTTTATTTATTTATTTATTAACTAATTGATGTAATCATACTATTTAATAGTTGTGAAATACGATTGAGATAAAAAATGTCACATTTCTGTAAAAACAAGCTGGTTTTTCTAATTAATGATTACTTATTTCATTAATAATGAATTAACTATTGCTGCTATGTATTATTAATTAATTAGCATTATTTGTTAGTAGGTAAAAAGTGGTACTACATTAACTGCACGTTGCGCTTGACCAATACATCTGTACATGGAACTTTCGGCGGCCACTTCGGCACCGCGGAAAAACGATCGTCAACTAAAATGGCGCAAACTTGCGCAAGCGGTCTCTTTGGATCTCATTAGCTACATTATTAAGCGTACCCGAGAGCCATTCAGGGAAGTGGAGCGACGTGGAGAAAATTTTGTAGCCATGATATTATAAAAATCACGATGTTACGGGATGAGGTTAAAATACACTATAGTTTGTAACCAAAATACTTGATTAAAAGGGTTGCAAATGGGATAAACTCACCTTCTGAGGTGTCTTCCATGGTGTCCGATGTGTGCAGCTGGGTCGGATCAGAATTTCATACAAAACACGCGTCGAAATATCATAGAAGAAAACGGCCGGTTTTTCGAGCGCGTGTTGTCCGGCGACTGGCACGGCCCATAACAAAGGGATTAGTGAGTGGAATGCCACCGGAGCGTTGAACTAGTATACACTAGTGCCATGTAAACACGATTTCCTTGAACTCACGTGAAAATACGGAACTTTATTTTTCCTTTCGTGTCCCACTTTTCAACCGAGATAGCCCACTGTGCGTTGTTCGGAGGATCTTTTCAATATGGATTGAAAATCTCCTATTTTTTAAATTTTTTTTTCAGAAATAGACGCACCAGAAAAAAAAATCCACGTTATCTTCGGTGCGCTCGCTATTTCCAGGCTCCGCATTTTCATTCTCCTGGTTTTTACACTCCATTTTCCGGTTCCTGTGATTCTTCATTGTCACTATCGTCGAATATGTTTCCTCCGCGCGGTCTGTTAGCCATGTACGGTACCAAAAATTCCATCTGCTTTCGAAATTTCCATTTTTTAATGGTTAATGCAGCAGCTCCACTTTTAGCATAATTTCGCTGCCTCCGAAGGGCATCTCGATGGCAATTCGTTAATTTTGACCATTCGTGTTTTGCTACAGTATCTGAAATATAATTTTCCGTTCAACAGCAACAGTCAAAACTTAACGCTGACATGGCTCTTAAATTTAACATTTTTTTACAGAATAAACCCTGATGGGTACCTTACAACTAAGGTATCATGAATATTACGGTGCTGCGATATATTTGAAATTTGTTTACATTGAAAGTCAGGTTAACTAAATTTGTCAGTGGTTCTCGTAGTGCTAATTATTTAAAGTAAACTGGAAAATGTTTAAAAAATCACGAATATTAATGGCGATTAATAATCTCGCTGACGCTCGATGCGTTAATTTGTCTCGATTGTTAATTGCCATCATTAAATAACTATTAAGCTTTTAATGATTGGCTGGACATTCATTGAAATATTTTTATTCTAGATATTTAGCTTCAGGAAAAAGCTACAAAAGTATTGCCTACAGTTACAGGATGGGGGATCGAACGGTGTCAAATATTGTAAATGAAGTATCGTCCGCCATATGGAAACATTTGCAGCCATTGTATTTACCACAACCTACCACAGAAATGTGGGAAACAATTGCACGTGGATTTAATCAAAAATGGCAATTTCCACACTGTGTCGGAGCTCTGAATGGCAAACCTATAATGATTAAAAAAACCAGCAAAAACTGGCTCTTCATATTTTAATTATAAGCACACTGTCCGTGGTTTTAATGGCTACCGTTGATGCTAACTATAAATTCATTACAATTGACATTGGGTCAATGGGAAGATTTAGTGATGGCAATATTTATTCCAGTAGTGCGTTGGCAAAGAAAATGAAGAAGATAACTTTAGATCTTCCGGCACCTGCATTGGTTCCAACAGTGGAACATCCCTTGTCATACGTTTTCGTAGAAAAAGTGTTACCCGAATTTATGAAAATCAAATTTTCAACTACAGATTATCACGAGCAAGGCAAACAGTTGAGTGTGCTTTTGGAATTTTAGCTTCACGGTTTCGTGTTTTTACAAAACCTTTTGAAATTAAAGTTGATAGCGTTGATAATGTTGTAAAGGCAGCTTGTTGTGCTACACAACTTTTTACGAAACTCTATAATTTCACGAAATAATGTTGATGAAATTGATTAAATGCCTGATAATCAGTTACGTCCTTTACAAAGAAATACTAGTAGGAGTGCATCAAGCGCTTTCTCAGTCCGTCAAAAATTCACGCAATACTTCAACTCGGGGGGAAGTGTGCCGTGGCAAAAGCATAACATTTCAAGAGAAATGTATTAGGGGTATTTTGAACTGTGTCCGCACTGAACGATGCTGAATGTTTTAAAACATGTTAATTCTTCATTCTCTAGTATTATTTATATAAAAATAATAATATTTACCGTCTTTTAAATGTAAATCCTTGGCAATCTCATTCCAAATTCTATCCTTTAATTTAGCCCTCATGTAGTCTAGATCATGTGTGCCGTAGAGAACAGTTCTGTTTCGAACAGCTTCAATTAATTCTTCAAGCATGATCTTATAATTTGAGAGAGCCGTGCAGTTTTCGCTACACTTAGGGTACGTCCAAGATGCACGCTGGTAAAAGCAGGTAGTCAGATTCAGATAATCGGCGCCGACTGTCTGCGCCGAGTGGCAGGTAAGACGTGGCCATCATGAAAGCTGGTTATCAGCGCAGACAGAGCTGCCTCCAAAACAGATCAGTGCAGCATGGAACTTACAGGAGAACAGGCTGCAGCTCTATTGCTGCTTAGTGACAATGTTACAACAAAAATAAAACCAATGAGAAGTGAAATACATCCAATTAATAAATTAAGATCTATTTACGGGGAGTACAAACACCTCTTCCCGCAATTACTTGCCGACGAAAACCGATTTGTCGAATATTTTAGAATGAGTCCGGATACTTTTTAATTTATTTTGTCAACAATTGAACACAGGCTTACCAAGAACTGGGCGAATTACCACAAAACCCCTATTCTGCCGGAAGAGAGATTGGTTGTCACCTTAAGGTAAGTAAACACTTTTTTTTATTATTTTTGGTTTGTAAACCAAGAAATTTGTATACATTTTATAATGTTTCTAAAGTAGAATAACAATAAATTAAATTAAATTTAGTGAACTTCGGATACAGTCATCTGCTGTTCTTGCAGAGGACACTACTCTAGTTTTAAAAATAATACAACTGCTAACTTATTTTAAGAACCTATATAGTATTAAATATTATGATGATAAAATAATTAATTGTAATTGAAAAAGAAATGTTTTCCCTGGTTAAAAAAATTGAAAAAATGAAATAAAAATTGAACATGAATTAAAAATTGTGCTCAAAATCTGAATTAAGCGTATTTTGATTCTGTAACAAGGTCGAGCTTTCAGGGAATGCATCTTGATTTTGTGGAAATGCTGCTCGAGTAGCGGGCAGCATTTGATGATAGTTATTAACTGACGAAGGCCCACTATCATATGAAGTAGTTGACAGAGCTGGGGATAGCAGCGGAGAAGATACAGTTGATGCCAGTCCTGAAGATAGCTGCTGCAAAGGCATTCCCACGAAAGCAAACTCCTCCACAACTTGTTGGATACGGTTCCGGAATCTAAGCTTTTGTTCTGGGGATATTTTTGAGACAAACGGCAGCAAGCTTTTAAAAAACAATATGTCATCATTGTCAGGTTCCCGCTGAAAAGCACTTTGTATAGTGTCAAGTTTTTGCTGCTCCAGTTGTAACATCTTTTCGTTATATAATGTATTAGTTGCCATCACACGTCTTCTCTTTCTAGGTTGACTTGCAGAGAGGTTCAATTCAGCAATTTGGGCTTCTGTCACAATCTCATTAGTAGTCTCTCTTCCTGCTACATCTAAATCAATGTTGCCTGTTTCTTGTTCATCAACACATAGACGTACGTCATGTTCTTGTTCAACTTCTCCATCGTCTGTAACAGTAGGCGCTTTCGGTTTCAGATTGCTTGAAGAAGCTCTGGGAGTGACTATGTCTTTTAAAAATAACATTCGTTTAAAATAAGGCCATTTGGGTTCAGTGGCCGTTTCTGCAGCATCTCCTGATCTTGGTGTCTTTATTTTGCTGCGTTCAACGCTGAATTGATCCCGCAGGTATTTCCATTTCTTCCGAAGTACAGCTACTGAAACCAGTAACTGACGATTACATTACATTGATCACATTTACGATGATTATAGCATTTCCGAATTGAGTTAGACTTTTTCCACTTAGATTGACACCTTTTCCACATGTTTCAATTTTTTTTGTTTCAGGTTTTTATCTACCGGTATGTCATTTCGAGGGTTGGCATTCAGCTTTAGAATGGGGAAATCGACAGTGGCTATGATAGTAAAAGAGACGATTACTGCAATATGGGAAGAGTTACAACCCATCTATATGCCAACTCCATCTGAAGAAGACTTTGAGAGAATATCCAAGAATTTTACTGAATTTTGGAATTTCCCACATGTGATAGGGTGTCTTGATGGCAAACATGTGAGAATAAAGTGCCCGGATAATTCGGGCTCAATGTATTTCAATTATACAAAATACTTTTCCATTATTCTACAAGGTTTACTGGATGCAAACTACAAGTTCATTATTGTTGACGTTGGAGGATATGGAAAACAGAGTGATGGCGGAACTTTCCTTGTATCACACTTGCACGAATTCATTGAATCTGGGAATATAAAATTTCCAGAACCGAAAATGTTGCCTAATACAAATATCCAAGCTCCATTTTTCATGTTGGCTGATGAGGCGTATCCACTTCTTCCTCATTTGATGACACCTTACAAGAGAAAAACATTAAACTCTAGGAATAGGAATTTCAACAATAGGCTGTCTAGAGCTAGAAAATCAGTTGAATGTGCGTTCGGAATTCTATACGCAAAATGGAGAATACTTTCAAAAGAACTAGAAACGGATGTCGAATTGACAGAAATTATTGTAAAGTGCATATGCATACTACACAACACCATAATAGAACGAGAAGGCATAGAAAGACACAAGTCTGAAGTTGAGGTGCAAGGAACCAGTGAATCAGTGGTGTGGCAGATAGAAGGCAGGCAACAGAATACAGCAAAACAAGTTAGGGACACATTGGCCATGTTCATGGAAAAATACCCAATCTCATACAAAAATAATTAAATAAATTGAGGATTTTACATCAATGGAAGTGTCTTTTTCTAAAATGCAAAAACATACCTGACGCATTCTAAATTATGTAAATTACTTATCTTAAAATTAAGTATGAAAATCATTAGTAATTTCACTATTTACATTTTCTTTGGTTAATTTTTTTAGCTGATATTAATCACGCGCGATTATAATTTTGTAGTATTTAGATTATCAATTTATTACAAATAGCATGTGAAAATATTTTTTTCCACAGACAAATAAACCTGAAAAAATTCTTGAAAAAGTTAGGTTAATATATTACAATATTATAATTCATAACATTTTATAAATAAAATAATATTGTTTATTTAAATGAAATATAGTTTTTTGATATGAAAATTAAGTGTTAATCTTTTCATAAATAATTTTTTTAATAACAAATTTCTATTTCACTTACCGTCAATCTTCATTTCTATAGAAATATTTCTCCAACAAGCATCGACGATGTTCCTATTCGAATGATTTTTGATGCGCTTATCCCATATCGGAGGATTAAGAGCAACTTTCGATATCAAATCCTCGATATCCATCGTAAAAAATGAAAAACACTCAACACACAAAAGAGAATCAACGGTCTGAGCGGCAGGTCGTCTGAAACCAGAATGAACAAATCATTCCGATAAACATCTGAGTCAGACTGCCAGTGCGCAGGAAATCTGCACGCAGGTGCTTTATGGCCAGTCCCGCTTCACAACAAGGGATTTTACGCACGCCGACTCGGCGACGACCGGCGCCGATTGTCTGACTCAGAAAACCAGCGTGCATCTTGGACGTACCCTTAGTGTGCCCACAGAAAGAACGCAGGTTACCTGCTTACCGGTTTTCGGCGCCGGTAATTCAGCGCCAAGTCCGCCGGGGTCCGCACAGAATAAAAGCGGGTACTTGCTAGTTCTCTAGCAGGTAGCAGCAAGTGAATATGTCATCTTCATCCTCAGACGAGCAGTTATTAATTGACAATCCTTTTTTAAAAATAAAAAGGAAAAAGTGCGGTATACATCCGATAAATCGTGACCGTTCAAAATACGGTGAATATCACCACTTATTCCAACAACTGAAACAGCACGAACACAGATTTTTCGAATATATGCGGATGAGCCTAGATACCTTCAACTATATTTTGCTATCGGTAGAACATAAATTAACAAAAACTTGGTGCAACTGGCATAAGCAGCCGATATTACCAGAAGAAAGACTTGTGATTACAATAAGGTAAGTGATAAGAGTACATAATTATGAACGCATCTTTGGAAAACATATCTCATAACCAATTTAATAAAAAAAATATTTAATTTAGCATACGGTTTCAATCATAAAAGGTTGTTAAATAAGAACCATGGAGATCAGATGGAGATTGAGACATTAAAGTAGGTGAAGAGGAGCTGGAAGCGAATTCTGAAGAAAATTGTGGTACTTGTTGATACGCGAACTCATCGACAATGTTCTGCATCTTTCCCCTAAATGCTAATTTTTGCATTGGCGGTATTTTGCGGACATGTGGAAGCAAGCTTTTAAAAAACATAAGATCTTCATCATCTACCTCTTTTGGTTTTTCATGTTTTTGTTTTAAATACTCCAATTTTTGTTTCTCTATGTTAATCATTGCAGCATTCCAGATATCTGTTTGTGATCGTTGTCGTTTTTGACGTTTTGGTGTATTCTGCGGACTTGATTCTGCCTTCGATTGGTGAACTTCAGATCTAGTTTCCCTATCTTCGCTTTCGCCTTCTTCTTCTTCTTCGTCTTCAGCTTCATATTCCTCAAGATTCTGGGATTCTGCTGAATTGCTGTCAGTATTTTCGGTTAATACTTCCGTGGATACTCGTGAGCAATTTCCCTTGGACGTTCTTGCTTTCACAGTATCTTTTAAAAAGAGTAGGGAATAAAAATAGGGCCATTTAGAAAAAAAATCTGAAATTGCCTCATCTCCTGAATGGGTAACTGGCATTTTTCCCAGCTCAACTGCAAACTGGTCCCTTAAATATTTCCATTTTTTCCTTAATGCGTTTGCTGTAAAAATTGATAGAGTAAATAACATTAAAAGCGTTATGTTATACTTTAACTAAAATCATATAATATTCATTGGTTTCAGATATCTAGCGACTGGATCTTCATTTAAAACCCTTGCCTTTTCTTTTCGGCTTGGAGCATCTACTGTAGGATGTATTGTGTCTGATACGGTAATTGCATTGTGGGAACAATTACAGCCAGAATATATGCCGTTACCAACAAAGGATAAGTTTAAAGCCATAGCAGAGGACTATTACAAAATTTGGAATTTTCCAAATGTTATTGGAGCCATCGACGGCAAGCATATTCGCGTTCTGTGCCCAAAAAATACGGGATCTATGTTTTACAACTACAAACAATATTTTTCCGTTGTTCTGCAGGCTGTAGCTGACGCAAATTATAAGTTTGTATTTATCGATGTTGGTGGTTACGGGAAACAAAGTGATGGAGGTACATTCAAAGCCTCAGATTTCTACAAATCAATAATTACAAAAGAAGTAGAATTTCCTGATCCAATGTTCCTACCAGGCACAAACGTAAAAGCTCCGTATGTACTTGTGGGGGATGAAGCCTATCCCCTTTTGGATTTTTTGTTAAAGCCATATAAAGGACGGAATTTACCTTTAGACGAAGAATGCTTTAATAACAGGTTATCCAGGGCAAGAAAAACTGTGGAGTGTGCTTTTGGAATATTATATGCTAAATGGCGTATAATATCCAAAGCAATCGAAACCAATGTCGATACTGCCGACAATATAATAAAATGTGTTTGCATTCTACACAATACAGTTTTAAGTAGGGAAGGATTTGAACGTCACCTTACAGATGTTGAAATAATCAGTAATATTGAGCAAGGAATTGTAGGAAGACCAGGAACTTCGGCTGTAGTAACGAGGGATATTTTCAAGGCGTACATTTCGAATAATCCTTTAAATTATACAAACTAAATCAAAACATACTGACATAGTTAAGTGTAATTACTTTCCTAAACAATAAAAAATAAATTGTAATTTTTTTTAAAAAGATTAAAATTTTTTAACAGAGACAAACGTCTGGAATTTTTTACATAATCTAAGAATTATTTCACAAATTAAATGAGTGGACATGGTTATTTGGTATCATTTTTTCCAGAAACACAATTTTCCAATTAACCTCAAGGTAATTAATTCTATTGCATATTTTCTGAACTCTACCTTCAAAATTGCAGCCACTACGATTTTTTGGAAAATTTCCAATAACGCCTGCTCAGTAGATCGTGAAATTTAAAAAAATATAAACATTTTTAAAACGACCCGGAGGTTTTAGAACTTTGCAAAAAATAATTTTTACTTATTACTTACCATCTACACCAATTTCCTTGCTAATATCTTGCCAGCACTTTTCCACTATATTTCTATTACTATGGGACTTTGCTCGTTTGTCCCATATAGCAGATTTTTTAAAAACTGCAGCAATTAACAGCTCAATATCCATACTCGAACGTAATAATAACTTGTGTAGGTACTAACTCGAACGATCTTTATGTCAAACCCGCTTGCCGATAATTGAATGTTCATTCCGGCAAAACTGTCGGCGCAGGCTGCGAGTTCGAGCAGGTTACAACCTGCATCTTTTGTGTCTAGGCACGTCTAATAGCGTTGTCACATTATCGGCTCCGATCGGCGCCGGTTACCAGTAAGCAGGCTACCTGCTTTCTTTCTGTGCGTACCCTAACGCAGTAAACTGTGTATCGAAGACTGCGCCAAGCAGGCGTAAACAACCCCTGTGCTGCTCTGCGTCTCAATTTGCGCCCCCGTATTAAAATCCCTGCGATACAAAAACCTGTGCTGTGCTGCCCTGCGTCGCCTGCGAGGCCTGCGTCGCAATGTGCGCCCGGTATAAGGTTCTCCGTCGCAACCTTTTCAATACAATCTGATCTTGCCTCAATTTCTTGCTATACGCCAGTCGTGTGTTTTATTCGCAGTCTCATAACAGTTTCTGCACACTTTTCGTTTGTTGACATCAACTTCTCCTAATTCATGACGAAATCGACGTTTTCTGTTCGGTGTATGGTTTTCTTCGGTTTCTGCATTTTCTACGACTGAGGGTTGCTCACTGCATAATTTGTACGCAATGGATTTACGGAAATCAAGAATGCCTATATCGGAATTATTCACTTCCTTGTACATAATCCAGGAGTTTACCATAGCAGTATTTAGCAGGATTTCGAAAGCCAGCTTTCTGTACCATTTTACAGTTTTTACAGTGATATGCGGTCATTTGATCCGACTGATGGACAGATGATTTTCCTCGGTAATAGGCTATTATCATTATCATTTCGGGTTTTTCTTTTATTTGTCCTCGACGGTTCCTCACTTGAACATATCGCTTGTCTCTCCACGAAAGCACGGTAATTCCTTTGCGATTTTCTTGTGCAATATTTTCTCCAACTTTGAGTTTTTTCTGGACTACAAATTTCCGATTTCCTTTGCTACCTCAATTTCTGGTCGCAAAAGTTGCTCGGCGCCCAAGTACGCATCAAATCCCACTTACCAAAATTTTGTTATCCAATGTCACTAACTTCCCCTGTTATCTGGCCTAGCTACAGTCAGCAGAGTAGGGGGGTACAAAAGAACCGATATTAAAAAGGGCGCCACATGATTTAAATTGCAGATAACAGGCATTAGTGACGCCAATCATGGACCTTGGATAAAAATGATATCTCGACAAGAAAGAAAACATATAGTTTTGAGTAAAATAGATAAACTGAGTTTTATTTAAGCAATAGTTGAGTCAAAAAAAACAAAATTATCATCTGCGATTAATATTTCTAAGGGTAAAAAAAATGACCCTTTGTTAAACTTATTTTAAGTGCGATTGATATGGGAAAGTGGCAATAACGTTATTCCCTTACATATTGTCCCCAAACTAAAATAACTAACTTATAAATATTATAATCGGCTGAGAGGAATTTATGTAGGACTTCAATCCAAATTTTGCTAAAATTTGTACTAATAATACGGGGATACAGTCTTGATCACGATTAAAAGAGTCGCCACTTTAATTACTCTTAACTCCACGTAACATATAAAAATAATCATGCATCCGCAGGTAATCAGTTACTTTACAAATTAAAAACGGTAGTAATTAAATTCAAATTTCAAACCGATAATAATTACTTTAAAAAATCAAACAAGTAATAGTTAATTTGAAATGCAAACAGGTAATAATTAATTTCCAACAGGTAATGAGTAATTTCAAAAATTCAAACAGGTAATAATTAATTTCAAAATTCAAACAGGTAATAGTTAATTTCAAAATTAAAGAAATAAATCTTCTAATATAAAGGTTGAATTAACAAGTTGTGAAATGAACTGAAACGGAAAAAAATATGACGAAAAAAAAAATTCTTAAAAGCGCGAAGCGTTACGTATTTAACACGTTAAGCCCCGCGAGGCATCAACCTGATGTCTCAATAACATATGATATTGGGACCGTGAGGTATCAACGTAATGCCACCCTGCATATATTTCTTTCAGGCCGCGTGTACACAACGCGATCTCACGATTCAATACTTACCTTATGGAACTTAAAACAGTCCGGTACAGGGAACATTTTAGCATTTGAGGTTTTGGTCTATTTGACATATGACGTACATTTGAATGAGTTACATAAAAGGCATATAATCACTGAAGAGGGAATGTATTTGTAAATGAAAGAAAGCATGTATTTGACAAATTTTATTCTATAATATTTTTAAATGAATGTTTTTCGAAAAAACAAGTTACACAGTAATTTTTTTGGCAAATATTACATTGATATTTGGACCGCGAACATTTATTTTGTGCTTCTTTTCTGCCACATTCTAATTTTAATTTTGAGTAGCACACCACGCACCTATTCTTTTTGCCTTCGATAAGTTTGTGGGAGTCCCCATCAACATTTTTTGAATTTCCCTGACCATCCACATTGAGTAATTTCAGAGACAATTGTTTCTTGAAGTCCGTAATTGAAATTTTATTATTAGTTACCTGATTATAAACCACATAGGCATTTACTATCGCGCTCCCAAATAAACGTTCCATGGCCAGTTTTCTGTACCATTTCGTTCCTCTTCTCAAACAATGAGAGTATGCCTTTATTTGATCCGATAAGTCAATAAAGGCTTTTGATTCATTATAATCTGAAATGGCTATTGGTTTCTCAACATCTTTGCCTCTTTGTTGAACTATCTTCCTTTCATTTTTATGTTTTGTTGTCAACATGAGAACATCCCTTTTGTCACACCATTTCAACATGACAATTCCAGTATTGCTCTCCCGTGCGAATATTTCGTCTTTTTTAATTTTTTTCTCACAGACTTCTTTGCAATTCAATTTTCGGTTTGATCGAATTGTGCCAACAAGGTGAGTCTTGCGGTTCAGCAGTTCGTGTGCAAGTGTGACACTGGTATAATAATTATCTGTAAACAGCGTTCTGCCACAGTCCAATAAATTATCCATTAGAGACATGACAATGTTGAAGGATGCGTTTCCTCCATTTTCCGTATCTTTTCCACAATACACTTTAAAATTGTAGGTGTAGCCATTTTCAATACAAAGCTTATAAAGCTTCATTCCAAATTTGTTCCGCTTATTTTTTATGTATTGTTTGAATATTAGGCGACAACGAAAGGGAACCATAGTCTCATCAATGCATACATTTTGTCCTGGTGTTTGTATAAACTGAAACCGTTCAATTAATTTTTCCAGCAAGGGTGAAATTTTATGGAGTCGGTCCACGTTTTGGCCCAGTTTTGCAGTTTCTTCGTTGTCACTAAAATGTAACATAGAAAGAAGCTGCTCGAATCGATTCCTTGTCATGCTTCTACTTATGTTAGTTTGAAATAAATAATTTTGACTCCAGTAATCCCGCAGATGTGGAGCTTTTAGCAATCCCATCCATATTACCGAAAAATATTTGAATTTCTTCAGAATTTGTTGGCACCCAGGGTTTTTGTTTGCTTTTATGAGAAGGAGTCTTATTTCTCAGTTTTTGAGTGGCATATAAATTCGTCTGTTCAACTATATGAGCAATTATTTCATCAGTAACAAACAGCTTGAAAAAATCATATGGATCGTTTCTATACATGTCATAAACGTCTGCTCTAATTCCTACATCTTGCGCATCAAATGGAATTTTTTTCAAATACGACCCATCTACCGGTTTCCATGTCAAATCATTGTTTTCTTGTTCTGATTCAGAATTATCTGAATTTATCGCAAATGTTGAAACGACAGACGCAATAGTTTCACTTATAAGTGTTTCCTAAAATTAATAATTAAAAAAAAAAGTAAAAATAAAATCTGAAAAATCTACATTTTACTCACTGGATTTGCTCCCTGTAAGCGATCGTCTATTTTGGCAATAATATTACAATTATTTGTACTTCCACTAGGTATAGCATCTGCAATATCACATTTTCGATGTTTTGCATCTGGGAATTCTTCTAACGACGAGTGTGACTCGCCACTTTCGCTCGGCACATATTCATCGGAGGATCCGCAATCGACAAAGGGATTATTTGCATCCGTTTCTTCGTCGGACATAATTTCATTCCACATTTTTTGCAATTTTACTTGCTCTTCCTCATAGGAGGAGGTCATGATGAAAGACGTGTGGCAGTAACGAAACTATTCGACGCACTCATTAGCCGCATGTGTTGTATGCAGTGTTGCCATTTATGAGCAAAATACTACGCACTAGAGTTATTTGGTGAGGCATTATATTGATACCACGCGGTCTAAAACCATAAAATAACTTTTCCGACAGGGTGGCATCAAAGTGATGCCTCATTTTTTTTTTAATAACAATGCAAAAAAAGAGATTCGTATAAAGTTGATGTTACTGAATATATCTATAGAACCGAAAAAAACGAGAAATAAATACCCGGTCCGACGAATCAAAAAAAAAAAATGTACGCCGGGGCTTAACGTGTTAACAAAATAATAAAACAATATTCTTGTTGTGCCGAGGATTCTCCCGTTCACGCGGTGGAAAGGTGTAACAACCAGCTCCTCGAATATCCGGCGGAATTCCGGAATCGGCGGTGGTTCGGCAGAATATCCTGAGGATCGACACTCCGTTGGATAATCCAAAAGTCGGAAACCAAACGGCAAATAAACGGAAACCAAATGGAAACCAAATGGAAACAAAATGGAAATCAAATGGAAACCAAATGGAAATCAAATGGAAATCAAATGGACCTAAGTATATTGACTCAGTATTAGAAAATTCAACTTCCATCGAAGAAAACAAATTACCACTCACCTAAGTTCTAGTGCGGTTCTTAAGAATAATTTTCCGATTAGGGATAAGATCCGTAAAAATTACGTCCCACGTGGTCGCAACTCCAAACTCCAATTGCTTCACCCACAATGGTAATTTCACCCCCTTCGTTTAAAACTCCCTCCGCAGAGGAACACTAACTATGTAAGTGTTCAATATTCCACGAGGTGGTATTCGCCAAAATCTAAAAAAAAAATGCTTGTGCTCTCTCCAAAAGCCGAAACGGAACGGAACTCGAACCTCGATAGCTCCTCTCAAGAAGAGAAGAAAAAAAATCTTGTCGAAATATTCGTCACATACGAGAAATTTTTTTTTTAAATATTTTCCATTTTCCTTCAATAAAAAAAAATTAAATTAGTCCGATAACCCCTATACCAACTCCGCCACTGGAAAAACGACTATTCCCCAGTAACCGCTACTACACCTCATTTAATAACCAGACGGACTAAATCAAATTATAGCCGCGAAAATACGTTGTTGTGATTAGTTAAACGGGCGCCGTTTTTACACAGGCCAAAATTACTAAAACGGCAATGGCCACTGTTATGATCAGCTGATATGTTACCGTTTACTTGTGTCCCACAGGTTCCACGTATTTCGCGTCAGCTTTTGTGTTTTTAACCAGTTATTCCTCCCGTTGAAAGTGTCTGAATAGGTTCTATCAAAAACTCATCCTGCAATCTTCTAGGAAATAGTTATTTCATTTTTAACTATGGATAGATGCCCAGCACTAGTTCGGAGTCATTTCCTACCCCCAAGAAACGGAAAAGGTTGGATTTGAGAGCATTAACGCTTGTTTAAAAACAATCCAAAATTAACGTATATAAACTTTTAATACAAGAGGCTTTAAAATCTACTGTCGTTGTACACAAAATTGTCGATTCATTAGGTAAGGGTAGTGCAAGTAATCAAATCATAAACATGTATAATATTTAGGACAGGCTAGCAGTACGGTGTTTCGCAAAATTAGAAAGAAAATTTGCCCAAAATTTATTTATGTATTTTTAAAATTACTGAATGAATGTTATGAGTAAACGAATTTTAAATAATTTGAATTTTACCGCCAAAACATTTCTGGTTACTTTTTTGGTTACTTTTTATAGTGTAAATGTGACTCTCGGCTTTAGTCCGCCTGGTTATTAAATGAGGTATAGTCAGCTTCCGCTATATTAGGGAACATCATTCCGCGCCAAATCCAAAAGATGGCGCCACGACTATCCCGATAGTCCAGGTTTAATACGATCATCCAGTAAGCTTAGATCACTACTAATATTGAAATCATCCATCAACCCCTATTATTACCGCACCCGCAAGTACAACATCTAAGAATTAACGATCTAATTTATCCCATCCAAAATTTATCAAAACGAAACCTGTAAGTTGCTTTACCATCTTGGTAATGCATCATCTACGGGGTTATCTGTCATTCCATGGTTATCTGTCATTGCTACTACCCGAATTGTAACCAGAAAATCATAAACAACAAGAGATTTACCGAATTACTGCGGTAACTGAGTGCATTGTGATGCCCAGGATAAGTTTCTTAGGACGTGGAGCAACCAGACGTAGGTACCGGCTTAGTAACTTAATTACAAACATCACTCATTTTAACCTCAATGTTATGACAATATTGAAGACTAATCCCAAGCTCTCATCACTCCGCAATTATCTAATCCCATACTGTGTTGTTTAGGTAACACATCGACTTGAGGACCATCCCCCCCTATGCAGTGGCGTAACGAGCTTCCCCGGGGCCCCAGTCCGACGGCAACGTGGGGGCCCCCCCCGACAGAAAATTTTCTTGCAAGCAAAAAAAAAAGGTCAAAAAGGTCAAATAAACTGACGATTGCGAGAACTGATATGTATCAATTTACAGTACAATTATCTTACAATCTATCTTACAAACAGTCACAGCCATGTCCCGGTACAATGTTTCCTACAGAACGCTCCCTAAAATCTCGCCCTGCGAACTTTCGCCTTCACAAACTTATCGATGATTTCAGCGAGATTCGCCCTCAACGAGATCGTGATCTTACTCTCTATCGACAAAATACTCAGATCCGCCAGTCTCTCTTGCCCCATCGAATTTCGCAGATAATTTTTGATCATTTTCATCTTCGAAAAGGAGCGCTCTGCGGTGGCAACGGTCACCGGAATTGTTAAAAACAGTAAAATTACTGAGCAAACGTCCGGAAAGCTAGCGGAAAGAGAAAAATACTCGATCAGTACTAAGTTCGCCAACTCCCTGATAGAATGTGTCTTCGAAATTTGATTTTTCAGACAACTGCGCAGGGACAATATCTGATTGCACAGTTGATCGGTTACATCGTCGTAGTACTTTTCCCTGAATTTTTCGCATTCCTTCGCAAGTTCTTCTTCCTTAAAGCGCAACAAAGCTTGGGGCTGAATAATTGTGAATGTATCAACGATTTGATTTAACCCGACGAATCGATGGTTCAGCTGATTGATCGCGATGTCTAAACATGCCAGGAAAACATTGACTTTAAAACGTTTTTCGCCGTCGGATAGCCGCTGGTCTTCGCAGAGTTCATCGAAATGACGCTTGGTCTTCTTTACTCGTTTTTCGCAAAATTCGACTTTTACCCCCCACGATTTGGCCAACTTTGCTGCATCAGATTTCGTTGTCTCAAACTCACCTCGAAATTCGTCCAACTCTTTTTGAGCTGTTTGCAGCAAATCTCGGGCTTGCCAAAGATCGAATTCCGATTTTTGCAAATTCTGTGACACCCCATTAATCGCGATCAAGATCTTGGTGTGAAGCACAACATGGAAGACGAATTCAAATGTCTCCATTTCTTTTTTCAAATTGGTGGCATCTGTTCGCTCAGATGCGTTGTTGCTGGTCAAAATTATTTTCGCCAACGCTCGCAAAATATCCGCATATCCCGAGCAAACAGACCAACAGTGAATCGTTCCTGCTGGACCACCTAGTAGGACACAAACGCTTCAGTTGTAGGCTGCTTGCCTTCTTGGAAGATAATATTTCTGACAGCAAAGCCCGACGTTTGATGCTCACGGCGAAAAACGCGTACAATTTCTCCAGCGTAACGAAAAATTTGCTAACTTCCAGAATCCCGTTCATAGCATCATTCAGCACAAGATTAAGGTAGTGTGCAGCGCAGTGCACGTAAACTGCCCGATCGGCTTCATCCAAAATTTGCGTTTGCACCCCTGAATACGGACCGCTCATCACTGCAGCTCCGTCGTACCCTTGCCCTCGACACTTCGATAAATCGATTCCTAGATAACAAAAAAGCAATTATAAAAATCACATATTTTTTTAGTTATCTTGTAAACAAAAATACTGCAGACGAAAATACCTTTGCTCTTGACGCAGTCAACTATGTCTTCCTGAAGACCTTGAGCCGAGCCATCTTCAACTTTCTTGAACTCTAGGAAAGATTCGTTTATCTTTATGCCGGTAGGTCTTCCAGACTCACTTTGTTCTATGGTGACGTATCGAAACACTTGACTCACCTGATCCACTTTCGCAATATCTTGAGTCGTGTCCATTATAATGGAGAAAAACGGCGCGGAATTGATGTCGCTTATAATTTTGTTTGACACAGTCTCACTCAACAAATTGATCAACTCGTTCTGGATCGTAGGACTTAAATAACGAATTGAACGCGCGGGTTTCTCAATCAGTTCTTTCAAAATCGCATCGTAATTGGCAAGCAATTCCACGATTGACAAAAAGTTGCCATTCTGTCCATCAGTACTGCCAATGTGTTCGCGATGTCCTCTGAATGGGAGATTACACGTAGCCAAGATGATTATTATATTTAACAATCGATCTATAACTTTGCGCCAATACGATTGCTCTTTCAAGATCTCATCTTCAGCGACATGATCAATTGTGGAATTACTTTGCCAGATCTCTCGTGAAAATGAGGACTTTGTCGATCAGCAAATAACCAACAAGGCTTGCAGTACGCGCAATCGAGTATCGTAGAGTAGCAAAGCCGGCTTCTTGGGATTTTAACACCGGCCTTGTTAGTTATCTCGTAAAAGAAGTCGGTAAAGTGACATTTAGTTTGTTCGTCGACAGGAAATGGTCCACGAGGACGACACGACCCAACGGAAATGATGAACCGTTTCTCTTCCGGTGTGAAAAAAACAAAACTGGTTTCTCGAAAAGCCCTTTGTCGGATGGATGCAAATCACTCTGCAGCTTGGTAGAAGTTTTTGTGTTTGCCTCCGACGTTGACAAATCTGCACCTTGGCTGTAATATAAATCATTTAATTATTAATTTGTTATCAATTCTTGTATCATATTATCAGTCATCTAAATTATATGTATACATACGCAATCACGCTTGCAAGTTCTGATTCGACGTTTTCATTGAACTCTGCCTCTATCTCGTTCACTTGGACCGCCGACTCCCAGCTTGTGCACTAAACATAAAATATGACAAAAAATAAATTATATTCTGTTTATAATGTTATTAACATCTGTTAATAACATTGTAAATATGTTATTACCATTACAAAACTATTTAATCGAAAATTAAACATTTTCTTTGTAAACAGCAATGTTAAATAATTATTTCATAAACACATTGTATAAAGAATGTTAAAACACATTATAGAAGCGATTTTATAAGTACTCGGTGATAAGAATGGTTAAACATTTTGTTGATATACAAAAACATGATTTATTGTATGATACATACGCAGTTTTATGTGGAGCTTCTCTTTCATTGTCGTGATGCAAATCTGAATTTTTGGTGACAATATCAGTCGCAGTAACCTCGACGAGTGCACTGGGAGTCTGTATTTCTCTGAAAATAATACCATTAACCCTACACAATATTCTTGAAAGATTTATAAGTTTTTTTTTGAACGTGCAAATTATTTTTTAACGAACATTTTAACTGGAAAATATTTTTGCACATTTACCTGCATTTTACCTGCTCGTTTCGATCGATTCATCATTTTCGTTGGGCTGAAAAAAGGAAGTTATGGGTCGGAACCTTTTTGCATCTTCGAGGCGCTCCGCTTTCAACTTCCTCTCTGACATCCACTGAGATATTTGCGGTTTGATGCCATCCTTCTATTTTCGTTGAGCACTAACTCCAGCGTTTGAATTTCGTATCGACTATTATTCCACAGGAGCCAGCTCGAGATGAAACTAGCTGTGTCACTGACAATCACGGTTGGTAACAGTGCGCGGTACAGCCGCCAACGAAACGCAGCACTTTCGCGTCAATGGAATGTACCGCGAAATTCAAATTGCTTAAGCCGAATTTTTGTCTGAGACACCGGAGTTAATGAATCCTTGATTTATTATGTTGTAGTAATAATCAAGGAATTAAAATAATCACGCATTATCACAATATACTTGGGCTCCATTAAAGATTAATTGATTATTATTTGTAGCTGTAAGGAAAAATAATGGGGCCCCGAAATTAAAAAAAACCCAATCGGGGGCCCCTTGTACTCGGGCGCCCCGGTCCGTGGGACCGGCTGGACCGGCGCTCGTTACGCCACTGCCCCTATGCACCCCTAAACTGAGCATACCAGTGCAAATGGAAGAGTCCGAACCAGACCACTACTCTCTGAAGAATTTATACCAGATTTAACCGCTGAAAATTAACCACTCCGGCTCTACAATCTAATGGCAAAAAGGAACCGTAACACCTTTTCGGTTTTTTCTTAATGTACCAATCAGATGCGTTTGCTTATTTATGAGTAGGGTAGGCTAGTGTACTAAATACACTGGGCAACAAAAAAAATATATTTCTTGTTGCATGAGATGTTTTTAACTGATTCTGAGTATTTTGACAATGCTGATTTCAAATCTATAATCAGTTTTCTTCTGCAAGCTACCGTTATCATGCAATTTGACACTTTGATTTTTCATTATTTCTGTACTTTGATGTTGAATTTATTTAATTGCTCGCTAATGAAAAACGTTAGAGCGATGGGGTTGGCCTATTTTTGTAACCAAATGTTTCACAAATAACCTCGCGGTTTTCGTTTTCTGTTTAATTTAGTTCAGCATACTTTTGTAGTAAGAAACCTCATGAATAACCTGATGTTTTCCTTTTGTTGATATTTTGAATAGGTGTCGATCTAGCGTGTACGGGCGCATTATTAGTTGCCGCGTAAATATCTTGAAATTAGTCACCTTTTTCGCCCCGAAAACATACAATACTTCTCGAACACGTTGAAAGGAAAACAATCATTAGACGTGTGACTTGTGTGTAAACTACGAGCTTTGTTTACTGGAAATTGTTGCCTTTCCGCTAACGGGGGTGCAACATGAGCATCAAGGTCCATTTCTTGAACAGTAGCCTTGATAAATTCCCAGAAAACTTTGGGGCCGTAAGTGACGAACAAGGTGAACGCTTCCACCAAAACCTGATAATCATGGAAGAGCTCTATCAGGGGTGATGGGACAGGAATACAATGGCGGAGTACTGCTCGACAGTAAAACGAGATTGCCCTGAGCAAGTGCACAAACGCAAGAGTAGAATAGAACATAGCTGAACTGTAAGGTTCAATGTTGAATTGCATAAAAACGGTAGCTTAGGGAGAAAAAATAACGCCATATTTGGATTCAGCACACCAAAATTATGCTAGAACAAGTTCTTTTATCAATGCAACAAAATTTTTGTTGCCCAGTGTTATCGGTAACTATGGTCCTTCCGCAATCAAGAACAGGTTCAGCTAATTTCATCACTACCCCCGATGGTGTTGTTTGATTATTTTCCAGATTTTTTTCAGCGTAAATTTGTACGAGGGGGGTTCGTAAAATAAGCTTCCTATGATTTTTAATAATAGACAGCTATATTTTTGTTCTTAGTGTTGTACGTCATTTTAAAGCTTAAAACTTATGCTATTTTTCTACATAATCGCCGTTTCTGTTCAAACACATTTGCAGACGATTCTCCAGTTTTTCTATCCCCATGTTACAGAATTCTGCCGCCATTCCTTTGCGGAATCGAGTAACCTCTTCCTTGACTTTATCATCGGTATCGGTATTGAAGCGTAAACCACCCAAGTGTTCCTTTAATTTTGGGAATAAGTGATAATCACTTGTTGCTAGGTCGGGACTGTATGAGGGTCGGGGGCACAATAGTCCAACCAAAATCTCTCAGCAGCTCTTGAGTTTGATGTCTCACATCACATGAGGTTGAGGTCCGGCGGTTCTAGATCGCACGTTTCAGTTTTCTTAATGTGTCGTGTCCCAAAAGACGGTTGGCATGACTTTCCCAGCAGACTGTGTTTGTTTAAACTTGTTCGGCTTCGGCGAAGTTGAGTGACGCCATTCACGTGATTGCTGCTTGGTTTCGGGAGTAAAGTGATACGCCCATGTTTCGTCGCCTGTAACAATGGAATCCAAGAATTCTTCCTTGATGTCTTCACATTGTTACAGAAACTGCCGGGAACACTCGACACGTTGCTGTTTGTGTGCACACACTTGAATTTTTCGGTTAAAATCTTATGAATTGTAGTATTGGAAGTCTGAGAAATATGGAAAGCAAGCAAGGGTAATGGTGATCCTCCGATCTTCAAGCAATATTCTCTCAACTTTTTCGACAATTCCATCTGAAACTGAAGGCTTTCCGCTCATGTCTTGATCGCGAATTTCCGTGCGGCCTTCACTGAATTCTCTGCTCCATTTGCGAACATGTTGAACAGATATGCAATTTTCCCCATAAACTTCGATTAACTGACGATGAATGTCAATAGGTGAAATCTGGTTTGCACTAAAAAAAAAACGCATCACGGCGTGAATTTCGCATCTGGCGGTAACAGCGATAGGGAGCTCCATCTTCGAAGGCTGCTAGGCCGGCATTGAACGATGTAGCGTGGCGGGAGAGGTGGGAATAAAGAGAGGGAGATTTGACAGTGTAAGACAGTGTTTTACATTTCTCCCAGCACGTCGCATTATTTCTCAGCAGCTTGTCTGAGCGAATGGCGAGCATCCAATATTTGTTGCCTTGGATATTGGATTGATGAGGCTATTACATGGTGAAATTCCGTAACTCCATTTCCGAAAAATCCACCAACGATAATAAGTTGAACTTTTTGACAAAAGCCAATCAATTATTCATATAATCCGTAATTTTGACGTTCCACAACACTTCATTTTCCCGGTAGCTTTCTATAAGCGTCAGTACGTTTTCATCCGTCCACTCCATTATTTTTCGATTTACTATTTATGCGAACAGTTTCACCGTCTACACCTGACTGAGGTTCGGGGAACATTCCCTTTAAAATTACCGACAACTGGCGGGACTTTTAGAGAACTCTAGACGAACAGGGTAAAATCCGTTAATGTTACGCGAGCTGTTCGCGCACAGCTCAACAGCGTTGGGCGAACAGGTTATTGGGTGATCGCGAACTACAAACGTACATTAAACAATACACTAAGAAGTAGTGATTGGCAAGATCGAGTATCTCAAAGATCGATCAATCGGTGATCGATCAGTTGATGTTTCGAGCCGCTTGATCTTTAGTTCGATCTGCTCGAGCGGCTTGTGAAGATCGAGCCGCTCTAACACTTTTCGTGTTTACATAAGGTGGGATCAGCTGCTCAGATTGGTTCGGTGGGCGCGGTTCGTTTGTAATGATTTTTGCTAACTCACACCGCAAAACCAAATGAACACACGCAGTAGCGCGCCCCCAAAACTCGACCACGAGGTTTCAAGGTGACCGTGAACAAACTACGTTTCAAATTCCACACCGAATTACCAAATCAACTTACATTACACGCATTCAGCGTTTAATTTGATCAAATCTAATAAGCAAGAACTACGGCTACGTATCATACAATACCCAAAACCATTGTTCAGACGAAGGACAAAACGCACAATACAACCGCCTCCTAAGACAGTCACCGAAGAAAAAGAGATATTTCTTCGCCTCGCTTCACCATCTCACCTCGCGTTCCTTCCACTCAGACGCTCCCTCCTTCATTATAATTTTTGATGTTAATTAGGTTGCCTATGATAATATCTTAAATTGCAAATTGCCTTTATGTAATGAGCAATTAGAGTGTCCGAGCTGTGACGAATTTATTTCGTTACACCGCGTTGATCGATCAAAAGATCGAGCGGCGTTGATCGATCAAAAGATGCAGCTGGTAAAGATCGAGCGGCTTGAAAAGATCGAGCACTCTTACTTTCAGGCGATCTGCTCGATCAAATAATATATTGGTTGTTAACAAACAAATATTTAAAAACTTTTTAAGGGTCTCTTACAAAACTAATTAACGAATTTACCTAAGTCATTTGCTATTATAATAAAAAATAAAAACTACATTTAATTTTTAATGTTAATACAATTTGAATGTATTTATAAGAAAGTCATGAGATCAAAACTATAAATATATAATTAACACTTTCAATGCATGACACGGATCCGTGTCGCACCGACCCTCAACCCAATGCGCATGGCACGGATACGTTCCACGTCTAGGTTCTATTTACAACTGGCTGCAAGACATGTTGAAAAATTGGAATCGATAAGCGCCATCTGTGAATAGCGGCGTGAACTAACACCAACAGATGCACACAACCGATACGTGTGTGTGTGTGTGTGTGTGTACATATTCTTTCGTACTACACTAAAATAAGTTAAATATTGGTGATCAAAAACACTTGGTTTTACTTGTTTTATAATTTATATTAATTAAACATTATACTTCCACAAGTTTTGTGCATTCTTCTTTCGAGAATGTTCGTGTGAACAAAACTACTTGGGCAAGTTGTATAATATTTATTCTACTTAATATAAATAGTAAAACATAGTGATTTTGTTTACCAATATTTACTTGGTTAATAACATTTCATCGGGTGATGTACACATATATTTTGTACATATTGTGCTATGAGGCTAACACAAGAAATGATTGTTTTATTCGTCCTCGATTTCCGCACTGTTTGACATTTTACGTTTCTTTCAAGTAACACGGGGAATTACACGGCATGTAGATAAATTTTACCGGAAAAGCGCCGTCTAGTGTTAGCAATAAACATAATTTACAGAAATCCATCGAATTTTTATGGTGGCGCCATCCAATATTAGCGGCGTAAAGCTCGATTTCTTATGCCCTGTTTCCCATATCTCTTGTCATACCCCTGACTGGCTGTGTGAGCACAGCCACGGAGAGGACCGTATGCATAGATAAACTTAAATAGATTGGCCACTCTTGGTTTAAAACATTCATCGCGTTTAGGCTTAGTTCAGGTAATGACCGGGCCGCCCTACCGGAGGCGCTGCTAACCGATTTTCCGCTGCGCGGTGCGGGGGTAGGGTTTTAATTCTGTTTAATAATAATAAAAATCATTTATTGCACTCAACAAAACATGAATACAAACGGCCAGCGACCTAAGTCTTTCAGCCATTATGTTTAATTTTGTATATTTAAATTAATTTAATAAATACAAAAATAAAGTGGATAATTATTTTTTATTTTTAATAACAGTACATTTTACATACACACAGCAATAATGTACAATAAATAAATCATAAAAATATGAGAGACCACAATTATCCATAAATTAATAGAAATGATGTATTTTCAACAAATATTTTTAATTAAAGATATTTTAAAGAAACCACAAAAATATAATACATGTTTCAAAAATGGGCGACTACCATGAATGCAGAACGTACAATAAACGATTTAATTAATTAATTTTTTCCAAAGTTTCGCGATCTAATTTTATGATGTTTTTCAAGAGCAAGTTTTTTTACATTGTCACCTGTTTTAATATGTTCTTTTCCTTTTAATATATTGTTAATGTTTTGTGTCCACATTGCAAAATAAAAAGGAATAACATAATTGTCAATCACATCAGCCACATTGTGATGACAAGTAAAATAGGTGGGTGCAATAAGGGCTTTAATTTTGGTTTTCAAAAATGACTTTATATTGGAAAATGTGCAAATTTTCGGCAAATAAAAATGAATCATTTGGAAAGATTGGCTGACGTATTTAAAAAAAATTGGTATTAGGTTTCAGTAAAGTGCATTTATTGTACGTTCTGCATTCAATATACGAGTGCATTGCTTCTGATGTTTCAGAAATTAATTCTTGTTTACATGTATTACATTCGTGCAATTTCTTTAACACATGCCGTGCCAAATATCCCGCAATGTAAGCATTTGTGTTGTCTTGATGGAAGTTGTAGACATTACTAAATGCAAACACATCTAGGATAATTGGTGGCGAGATGGTAGTAGGTGCTTCAAATTCTTTACTTAAAAACATTTGGAGAAAATTGAATGCCCCTCTGCATTCGTCTTTTTCGCAATTAAAGTATGGAGAATTACTTGTCATCATATTGTTTACAATTAACGCTTTGTAAGAAGAACAAAATTGGGAACATGTAGGGTTTATATTACGAGCATTGTAACTTCTGACGGTGCCAAAAAAGTTTTCAAGCGGATCTTGATTCAAGTTTCGAGGACAAAAAAATGTAATTCCTTTTGAATTTAATTTATTCCATATGCATTGTAAACCTTTCAACGTAGTTATCCAGTTTACAATGCAAGGTGGCACAAATTTACCTGTAGGTTTTTTAAATTTCATGGTCCTCAAAACTTGAATTGCCTCAGAATAAAATCCTACATGTTCACCATCGTCTTTTATTGCACATCGTAAAGGTTTGCCCCCAAAACTTTCTTTTGACGAACCATTTACGCTGTCAAATAATTTGTCAAAGAATGATGCAAACATTGACGTACCCAGTAGAGCACTGCACGAGTACGTACAGCATCGCGTAATCACGAGTACGAATACTCATCAGAAGAGTAATACGATTACCTTGTGTGTACTCGTACGCATCAAGCACTTCAGTACTCGCATCGTTTCGCATCGGCATCGGCGAGTATAACAGTATTCGGCATCGTTTCGCATCGGCATCGTCGAGCATAACAGTATTCGGCATCGTTTCGCATCGGCATTGGCGAGATTTTGCTTATGCTGAAGGAATGTATAACATTGTATGAGACATCCATAGGAAGGTGAGAAATGTGACATTAGACAAATTCAAAACAGAAAGTTCACTTTATTACATTAAAACGGAATATAACAAAAAGTTCAATTTCTAGTATGCAGTCTATTGTATACAATAATAACGCCTATAAAAAGAAAGTAACACAGTCTTGAATTAAAAAAAGATGAAACACTTCTTAGTGGTCCTTGATATATCAAACATAAGTAATGAAATAAATTACTTGTCTTCCAATGTATATTTGGTTTGTACGTTAATCCTGTCCTGCGGAATATAAAAACAGTATGGCATCGATATTTTCTCCCTTCAGATTACTTCTCCTATCTTCTAGAACTCTGTTTGCGGAACTGAACGCTCGTTCGCTTGAGGCGCTGGAAGCAGGAATACATAAGATTTTTCGTCCTAGTTGGTGGAGTAAAGGGAAATCCTTTTCATGACTTCCCCACCATCGTAATATATTTGGGTCAGTGGCACGGCTTCCTTTGTACAGCTCCATTTCAACATTAACTTGTGACTGCCAATTATTATCGTTGTCAATGTAAATATCTTTATATTTATTACAGAATTGCACGTCATCTTCAGCATTACTGTAGTCCGACGTAATGGCATGAAGCTCTATCTCTTGGGAGTCACAAGAAGACAGCGTGACGAAAGAGCTTTCAGGATTTTCGAGAATACAATTTAGCTCATCCTTTACAAGAGTATAAATTTCTTCACGCGCATTGTCTTCTAGAAACCGTAGTTGTTTATATTCGGGCCATAAGAATGCAGCTACTTTATGAATACGATGTGGTTGAAATTTAATGTCAAAAACATTATCCAAACAATTACGAATAACCGCTTGTAATTCGGTAGTTGTTTCTTCATTTTGTAGTTTTATCAGCATTTCTTTCAAAATATGCATGTGTAATAGCACTAAATGAATGGTAGGCTTCTTCTCCGCCTCAAACAGTAGTGTTGCCATTTTAAATGGGTGTAAAAATAGAATCAACTTATCTAAGAGATATATTTCAATTCCATGAAGACGATATTCTTCTTTTGTACCTTCTAATATGTCTTGAATAGTGTTAAAATTTTTCCGAATCAAAAGCAACATATCAAATTTTGTGTTCCAACGTGAAGTGCATTCTTGCCTAACTGTCGTGTCCAACTTCTGACAGTTACCACTCCGTTTAAGGTATTCTACCCTAAGACTTACAACGTGTCAACAATTGTAAAATACGAGGAGCTAATTCTTCCAGTACTGTTTTCTTGAAAGTATGTGTTAAAATCAGGTTCAGAACATGGGCAATACAATTAATGCGCGAATACTGCTCAAACGCTTTCTTGATATTAGAGCCTTGATCAGTAGTAAAAGTCAGTTTTTCAAGTACAGTAGCTCGTAAATGCAAGGTTGCCACTTTCTCTTCTAAGGCGCGAAGTATGTTGGTACCTGTTTTTTTTACTGCGTTTTGCTCCTCGTCGAAGTCCAAAAATTCGATGGTACACAGCACTCGACTATAACACAAAGAATAAATGGGATAATGTAATTATTCAACTCTAAACCTCATACTGGTCATTGCGAAAAGTGAAAATAGTTTTGCATATACAGTCTCAGATTTAAAATTCTCTACAACATTTTCCAGAAACCGCTTTTAAAAAATATGTCTGCATGACGAGCACATCGTTTATTATAACATTTGGTATGTGCCTTGGGAAGGTGGCACAGTCAGATAGAGTATAAAGGGTATCTCACTGAAGCGCCAAAGTAACTTTTTGGCTTTAAATATATAAGATAGAAAAATATAATTTATATAAAAGTTATAGATAATTATCGATTTTTTTTAATGGAACACCCTATATATATTTGTATTTTTAGAGTCCTTATTACCGCAGGATTTAAACGACATAAGGTCGCTGGGCTTTAAACCTAGCTGTTTTCATGTTATTCAGTTGTTTATTCAGAGATTTGAAGAAAATTGTTCTCTGCTGCAGCTGGTGAAGATAATTCATTCTATTGTTATTCGCAAATTGCACAATTTCATAGTTTTTTTTTAATGGAACAGCCTTTATATTATTTCATAATTTGAAAGTCCATTAAGTAAGCTTTCATTTGATGTATAGCTTCGTATACTTAAAGGTGATAGTAACTCTAATATTTCAGAATTCGTCCGTTATTACATTTGTACGCAATACTATCTCTGCACTTCACGCTCTTATACATTTGTAATAGTTACAACTAAAACCTCTAAATAAAAATTACCCCAACATCTCATCCTCAATATGCCCCTCACGGATGACGCTGTATTTTAGCGAAACTTTGCTTTATTTAATATACGGTAAGGTTATATTGCTTAGCTTACCTATGAAGTCGCCAAGTCGAATCAAGATAATGAACTGTTAAGGCCATAAAGTTCCTCTGTTTTTTGTTTTCCGTCCACATATCTGTTGTTGCTGCACACCATCCTGTATAACGCCATTAGATGTTCTGTTATTATTTTGGACATGCACTTGTAGAGAACAACACCTTACCTTTCTCGAGCAGTGGTTGTAATTCGGAAGCAAAACGTTGTAATTCTCCATTGTGAATTTTGTGGAGCGTACGGCTAACAGTAGTCGGATGCGGCAGAATGTCATTTATAGCAAAATTTTTTGAACCCAGTTTTACTCCAGTTTCTACCAAGCAGCATGCTAGATCTTTAAACCCACTACCACTTACTGCTGCAAATGAGCGAAGATCCTGCGTCACATATTGTACACACTTGTCTGTAATGTCCTTCTTTATTTCGTGACTCACATTGATGCGTGCCCTTTTTCTGTTGCCCACATCCCCGTCCGTAGATTTAGATGAAGAATTTTCCGGCTCACCTATCTCTTTAAAACAACGGTGTTTCTTTAAATTGGATGGACTCGAACCTTTACTGTATTTAAAAATATGCTCACACTTAGCACACTTTACGAAAGGTTGCACTTCTTCAATACCGTTAATTTCTTTCGCAATTTTTTTAAAACAGGCCCACACGTTACTTTTACCACACGCTTCTTTTGTTGTATATTCACCACTTTTAATTTTTTCCAAAATCGACATTGTTACGCGAGTTCCAAATTTCAAATATACATCAATAATCGAACGCTTAATTCCAGAAAATACCATGCAACTGTTCACCGTGTACTGTTGATTACAATACCTGAAAGTCATGTGTCGACTTGTCGAGAACGGGTAGTGCACGCACGCGTAAATGGGGAAAACCCCGACGATTATTCAAGATGCCTACTCGTTACGATGCACGATGCTACGATGCAGTTCTGACGAATATTACTCGTAATCATGAAGTAAATGTAATCGGCAGTGCATTGTCGAGACGATGCCGAGTATGTACTCGCATCGTTTAGTCGTATACTCGGCGATTATTTCTCTGATTACTTTTTACCTACTCGTGCAGTGCTCTGGTACCCAGCTTTGTACCGGTATCGCCTTGCTCATGCTGAATAATATAAGTAAAAGTAGCAGCCACCTGCTGAGACAATACTTGGTTGGCAAGATTCACCTTCATTTTATTCATTTTATTCTCATAAACATGGTAAGCTTAGGTAAGTACCTGGTGTCAGGGTCTCCATTATCCTTTTCATAGATGTGCAGCAATGTCCGAGAAAAATTATTCTCACCATAACATGACATTTGTCAAACTCATGGCAAGGTTTTTTTTTAAATGGTCCATTGTTCAACTTATTTTTATTATTTCTGAGATGAATTCTGGTACAAACGTAAATTAAATGGATGATTCATTTACAATTTTTAATTCTCTAAAAAATATTCCTTTACGATTTTTCTCTAAAATAAATAGGGGAGCTAATAATTACACATATTTAATTTTACATGTTAAATCCCTATGTTCGCCCCTTATCCCAGACACTCGGTATAATATTGTAATGAGTACTATAATTCCACGAAAATTTTGATTACAATAAAAAGAGTTTGAAAATGGCACGAGCACGTGTAACAACATGTAAGAATTATATTACAACCAAAATTTAACATTATATAATAAACAAGTCACAATTTATTTTATTTATATCATTATTCTTTAAGTAGAAATTATCTTGTCGAATGAACCTCATCGTGCATTGATAAATCCTTATAATTTAGCCAAAAATACGTTGAAGTTTGTTGCTTAATTACTACTTACTGCACACGTGCAATTTGTACCAATAGTATTTGGACAATTGAAAATTACTAACTATTGTCCAATAACGGAGAAACATACAAGAAAATATAATATACAAAGTTATCCATACAAAAAATAATATTACAATGAAGTTTAGTATTCGTTTAACATTATCGAAAATAATACATAATATATTTACCTTCCACTTCCATTAGTGTTAAATCAGCCAAAGCTGGTGGGATGACCGGTTCCTCCAACTTAGAGTGGCACGGTACATCCATGTAGTTTTCTGGTTCCTCTGAGTTCTGATTGTCAGATGATGCTCTGGCTTGGCCAGAATTCAGATCTATCAAATTAAAAAAATATTAATAAAACATGACACAGATTACTTTTAATCAATATACAAATTATATTTATTTCGGTGAAACTTATGTTTTTAAAAACTGGTTTATTTGTTTGAACACTTAAATAATGAATTACAATTATAAATCTTAATTATTAACAACAAAAATATAAACGTTAGAACTTGAATGCAGAGTATTGAATATCGTGCTCTCTGAAATAACAACTATTTATATTAAATTAAAATGCAAGCTAAGCATCACATGCTCTCTACTTAAATTACGCCTTAATATTAAATATAGATATTAAACAATTAATTCAATTAACATAAAACAATAGAAGTCTTTATAGTTGCCGCTAGGTTACTTACATATATAGCGTAACCAAAATAAGAAAGTGGTCAAAACATTAGTGAATTAAACTGTTCGTTCCACACTGCATTCACCTTTAGGCCCGGTTGCAGAGAATTTTGGCAGCTACAAATTCCAATCAAAATCACATTTGTCATAATATATTTGAATTAGTAGTTTCTTTTACATTTATCATAATGATGAAAAGTCATGTTAATAGCAAAGTTAAATGAGATGTCTTCGATGGGTTTACACCAACTATACCTATTTCTTTTAACGCACTTTGTACTTTGTTGGTATCACAGATTTAAAAAAAAAAGCGACTACAGTTTCACCCATTTAGATAGCCATTATTGGATGGATGGACATTATTATAAGTTTGATAATGGCCATCTAAACGGTTGAAACTATAGTCGCTTTTTTAAATAAATCTGTGATATACCAACAAAGTAGAAAGTGCATTATTTATATTGTACCTATTTCAATGGTAAATTATACTTACCAAGGGGAGGAACCAGAAACAAAGTTGGTATGCTTCCGTGCATCAAATTAGATTTTCGGTTTTTTAATCTCTCCATTTTGGTTTTAGGATCAAAATGTTTGTCGCAAATATACTTATTCGAATAAACCGCATCATTGGAGAGTGCGAATAAGTCCTCTCGACCAACTGCTTGTAACCATAATTGGTGAAACTTAAAAAATAATTCATGTAAATACCCTATTTTTAGTAAATAAAAACACTTTTTACTTTGTTGTACCACACTTATTTATTATAAATTGTGACTATATTTCCAACCGATTAGTCGGTCATTTTCAAACATAAAGTGTGTGTATGTTTGAAAATGACCGACTAATTTTACTTACTAAGTGCATCATGTATCACAAAGTAACCGCCTTCACCATCAACAATACCCTATTTTTATATTTTAATTCCTAAATTTTGCATGATATCCGGCTAGGTTATTAAGCTTTTTCCGGGAATATAAATATACTACGGTAAAAGAAACAGCAACAATATTAGGCTGATTACAGGTGTTATATATATATATATATATATATATATATATATATATATATATATAATATCCAGAAAGGGAGTAACGCCGTTGAATTTATAATATGTAGAAATTGAATAACGGGTATTACGGCGGAGGGCTTAGTGGAGAAAGTAGAAACTCTTTTTTCACGTGTAATATTTCGCAATTGGTTTTATTGCTTCATCAGACACAACTAAAATGAAGAGTAGAATAAACAATTTGACAATGATTGTGAAGTTAACATTCTATGAATTAAATGAATTTACCAATTTTGGTTTGAAATTTACATTCTATAAAAATAATATAAAATAGTATATAAAAACTTACGAATTGAGTGATTAGGGTGTAACTAGCTAGACATGCCTTACAGATTAACATGGTAACATCAACGGTGGTGGACAATTACCAACATGGTACATGGTGCAGCAACACACGGTGAAAACATATTAAAATCGGGGAACATGAGGACCATCGTCCATCTCCCGAGCGGTTAAAAAAAAAATATATTACTTGTAATGATCAATTTATAAAACTGTTTGTAATAAACATTTTTGAATAACTTGTGTATGTAATATGATTAAAAAATTAACGTTAAGTTGTTCGTTAATTGCGTGTTGAAAACAAAATGGAAACGATGAGAAAGGTAAAATTGCAAAAAAAGATTGATTAGGAAAACGAAGACGGGAACGACGAATCGGTGTTATCACGTGGGTTTTGGTCGGGAAAGAACAGCGGTAAGTCACGAGCGTGGCTGTCAACATTTAAAAACTGGCGCGATGTTAGGTTACCGAGTGAGCCGGGGAGAATTGTATGTGAGGTTGCCTAGATGTACGAGCGTGAGGTATATGTTATAGACGTTCGTAATTTCCAAAATGGTTAAGATTGGGTAACCACTTTATTTACTCTTCCGGACAGGCAACAGGGATGATGAAGGCCACGTAAGTAACATTTGGTTTATATGGGGTTTTGTTTTGTTAAGCGTAGAAATTGGTATCTCAACGGGTAATATTTACAGTCAAATTTAGGGAATGTCTGAAGTGATAAAAAACTAAGGGGTTATGTTGTGTAACAACGATCACAATCTGCACATGGAATACAGTAAATTAAGAGATTGTGATCGTTGTTACATTGGCCAAACATCACAATGGCTAAAAAATCGCGTTATTCAACACAGGAGCGACTCCCGTGTAGGGAAACATTCCTGCGCTCTTGCCGAACATTCCAACACGCACGACCACCGCATGGACTATGATAGAATTAAAATTTTAGACTCCGACCCCAATTTACATAATAGGCTTTTTCTTGAAATGGCTCACATTTTCATTACTCCTAATACAATGAACGCAAAAACTGATGTATCCGGCCTCAGCAGCATTTACGCCAATTTATTAAATGTAGGTGGTAGTTCCGGTAGTATTTCCCCGAACCTAACAACACACAACATAACCCCTTAGTTTTTTATCACTTCAGACATTCCCTAAATTTGACTGTAAATATTACCCGTTGAGATACCAATTTCTACGCTTAACAAAACAAAACCCCATATAAACCAAATGTTACTTACGTGGCCTTCATCATCCCTGTTGCCTGTCCGGAAGAGTAAATAAAGTGGTTACCCAATCTTAACCATTTTGGAAATTACGAACGTCTATAACATATACCTCACGCTCGTACATCTAGGCAACCTCACATACAATTCTCCCCGGCTCACTCGGTAACCTAACATCGCGCCAGTTTTTAAATGTTGACAGCCACGCTCGTGACTTACCGCTGTTCTTTCCCGACCAAAACCCACGTGATAACACCGATTCGTCGTTCCCGTCTTCGTTTTCCTAATCAATCTTTTTTTGCAATTTTACCTTTCTCATCGTTTCCATTTTGTTTTCAACACGCAATTAACGAACAACTTAACGTTAATTTTTTAATCATATTACATACACAAGTTATTCAAAAATGTTTATTACAAACAGTTTTATAAATTGATCATTACAAGTAATATATTTTTTTTTAACCGCTCGGGAGATGGACGATGGTCCTCATGTTCCCCGATTTTAATATGTTTTCACCGTGTGTTGCTGCACCATGTACCATGTTGGTAATTGTCCACCACCGTTGATGTTACCATGTTAATCTGTAAGGCATGTCTAGCTAGTTACACCCTAATCACTCAATTCGTAAGTTTTTATATACTATTTTATATTATTTTTATAGAATTTAAATTTCAAACCAAAATTGGTAAATTCATTTAATTCATAGAATGTTAACTTCACAATCATTGTCAAATTGTTTATTCTACTCTTCATTTTAGTTGTGTCTGATGAAGCAATAAAACCAATTGCGAAATATTACACGTGAAAAAAGAGTTTCTACTTTCTCCACTAAGCCCTCCGCCGTAATACCCGTTATTCAATTTCTACATATATATATATATATATATATATATATATATATATATATATATATATATATATATATATATACAGGTATACCGAGTGTTTGGCATAAGGGGCGAACATAGGGATTTAACATGTAAAATTAAATATGTGTAATTATTTGCTCCCCTATTCATTTCAGAGAAAAATCGTAAAGGAATATTTTTTAGAGAATTAAAAACTGTAAATGTATCATCCATTTAATTTACGTTTGTACCAGCATACACCTCAGAAATAATAAAAATAAGTTTAACAATTTACCATTTAATAAAAACCCTTGCCATGACTTTGACAAATGTCATGTTTCATGTTATAGTGAAAATAATAATATTGCAAGTCAGATATCAATTCTAGTTATTACGATGAACAATAATCTGAGTTATTCCAATGAAGAGAGGGTATTCATTATTAAAACATTTTACAGTGGCGTCAGTTTACGCAGAGTTCGTGACTTATTTTCGGTTACATTTAACAATCGACCAATTCCGTCTGTATCAACAATTTCCAAATTTGTGAAAAAGTTCGAAAATACAGCAAGTGTAGCGGCAGATGATTCAAAAGGTATTTCAATAGTCCAATTTTAACAAATATTATTTCAAAAACATTAACATTGCAGGCAAACGGAAGAGAAGAAGCAACGATGAATTGGAAGAAAGAGTTTTGGGGTTGATAAATGCTGATCCAACAACTAGCATACGATGCATTGCTCGTGAGTGCAGCGTGTCTACATTCTCAGTGTATAAGATTCTGAATAAGCATGGGTATTATCCCTACAAACATCAATGCCATCAGGAGATATTGCTAGCAATATTTTGTTTTGGGGGGCCGCGGTGGCCTAGTGGGTAGCGTTCCTGCTTCTGGGTCTCGTGGTCGTGGGTTCAAATCCCATCCGTGCGGTCACTTTTTCGGAGTGAAGAAGTGGCCGTGCGGGTCCATGGATGTCTAGTGTATGTCCCATTCATTATCAAATGAATTTATTACAAAGAATCGGTTGTGGCAGAATAGCCAAGTAGCTTACGCCAATTTCCCTAATATCATTCACTCTCCTTTACCCGAAATCCCATCAACCATCCTTCCTTAAAAAAAAAAAAATATTTTGTTTTATCCTTTTTAATTTTTTTATGTATTTTATTTGCTAGTAATATATATCGTTTTATTAAGCTGTTTGTTATATTTTATGTGTTATCTTCCATTTCAGTAAAAATATCACGCGGCACGAACGACCCTGTATTCAACTATTCTATTAATATTTAATATTTTGAAACCAAACCATACCTCTATTTTGTAACGGTTCATTTTCTGAGTAGTAACTAATTATCGTAGGCAACCCAAATTACTTCATCTTTTTCTCATATCAATGGCTAGTTTAATAAATTATTTTGTTATCTTGAGAGGGAATAGATATTACACTCATTTTATGGAATCTTTTCAGGTTATCTATCGATTTTATGACATTTTAGTTATTTATTAAAAGTCCGTCAAATTTATTCCTCGCGGTGATGTTTCGCGCTGCGAGAGCGAGATTCTCGGAGCGACGGTATTGGTCGCTGATTGATAATCGGGTTTTTGTTAGTAATAAATAAAGAGGTACATATATCTCTATCGGACGTTTCGGAAAAGCGAATAGTCCGACATTTTCGAACATTCTTCTTGTACGAGTGATGAAGAGAGCATTGTGGCTGCTTAGTAGACGAATTTATTTCGACAAGTATTTGGATCTTACTAGCGCCTATATTTCCACATTTGGTTTTGGAGTTTCTGAAGAATATTGGTAGATTATTTGTGGAATTTACTCTGCGGAGGATTATGATTTGCTACTCCACGTGGTCGTACGAGAGAATTAGACAAAAACTACGAGTTTCATATATAATTCGTGTCGATAATTGAGTGTAACCCTCTAAACGAGGTAAGTCTTCCTTTTTAAGGGTATTTTCTTTGTGCCGTCTCTTTTGTGTTCTCCGTTTTACATAAACGGTGAGTACACCAACTTTTTCTTAGGGTTTTTATGCTGGCCTCAGTCGTTACCAAGTCCATTGGGGTTCACGCTAAATTTACGTCTTCCGTGGATCGAGGATTTTTGGCGTTGGATTCGGTTGATCGAGGAACAGGACATTTTCTTCCTTCCTCCTCCCGATCGGAACTGGAAATTAGGAATTCATTGGAGGAGCGTGGTGTTCCCTAGATTCTGGATAAGTAAGGGATTCTGGAATAGACGGTGGAACAGCACTAAGACAGATTTTGGCCTCCAGATAAGTTTACGTTAATTTTTTTGTTTCACGTGCCAGATAATATGTAATATAAAACGCTCGAATAATTTTGTCTGTTTCGGGTTTCTTTATTTTACAAATACGTAATTATTAATTTGCGGTAATTTAGATATAGATATATTTCTTTTTTTTTTGTTTGTCAACAATATTTCAGGGGTTTTGAATAGTTTGTTTTTTTTTTTTTTTTTTTTTTTTTCAGTTTCCAAAATTTATTATTAAGAATGCGAGTTGTCGGTTGAATATATAATTGTGATTATTATGAACAAATGGTTTTAATGTGAACCAAAAATGATCATTTCTGGGGAAAATTAATTAGATATTAATTCTGTAAATCTATTTTTTTTTTTTTTTTTTAATACGTCTGAAGAGTATTAATTTATATTTGGACAATTGTCGTGCCTTTGTCATAATTAACTCAGAACTTATAATTGATTTAATTTTAATTGAGAATTAAAGTATATTTTTCTCTTGGTCAAATATAATATTTTCTTTTAATCATAACCTTTCTTTTGTTTGAATTACTTGATTAAATAATTGGTGGCAATAATCAAAGAAATATTTAGTAACCGAATATTTTAGTTCGGGAGGAACTGGGTCAGTTAATGGTTACTGGCGCCCTGAATAATATCACTAAGACTCACCCACGACCAAACTCTCCAACAGAGTAGTTAGCCTGGTTCCTTCGCTTTTGTGCCAACTTGTTGTGGCCCATTATTCATAGAGTGATCAAGATAAAATAAGTTGGTGGCAATTTTCAATAATAAGCTTACGGCTTTTGACAACTCATGCGCTCCGGAGCTGCGCAGCGAAAGTGTTAAAATATATTTAAAACAGTATTGCAACCGGTTAAAAGTGTTTTAAAACTTTTTAAATTGATTACATTAATTAAATTTTTTTTTGATTTTGCGATATAGATAGTTTTTTGACAGCTTTTATCACAAGTAATTATACTTATATCTGTTAAACAAAAAAGTATTGTATTAATGTTAACATTACAAAACATAGTATTTTATTCTGCAATCATAAATAACTAAAACATATATTATGTTCCATTCAAAAACTGTTATTTTAAGAAATTTCCGGTTAAACTGAGAGTGATAAAACCTATGTAAATAATGAAGGTTTGGCTTTTTTAGATGCACGTGTCTGTTCGTTCTGGTTCACATATTTTTTACTCGTCATCGTATATGGTTTCAATTTCAATACAAGCATTCATTCAATTTCGAATGTAAATATTTAAATATTGGAATTGAGGCAAGTCGGGAGAATTATAAACATATTTAATAATTACCTACTTAGCCGACCCGGAAAAGTTTTTTTTTACACTAAACTATTCTTTCTAAAATAAATAATTATCGAAAATAAATTATTTATATTTAAATATTCATTATTTAGTCAAAGAAACCACCAACCTCCACCTCCATCGGCCCACCGGTAAATTCCCGGTATCCCTATCCACACCTAACCCACATATAATAAGAACTAATACAATGCCAGGGCCGCAAAATTAGTTTTATTAATTCAACGAATTGATTAGTCTAAACTTAAAGAATTATTTAATCGATCAAATAAAATGAAATACATAGTGTAATGATATAACGATCGAGCCGTGCTCGATCAGATAAAACTACTCGAGCCGCACAATCTGATCAATTACTCGCTGCTCGATCTTTTTACGCCGCTCGCTCTCCTCGTTTTGATCGAGTTATATGTTATAATCTTTACAATGGTTGTGATTGTCACCAAAACATGTTCTATGTTTTTAACTGCCAAAACTTCGAATCTCTATATTTGCGTTTTGTGTCCCTTTTTGGCCGGACACAAGTGACAGTGAAGACGAACAGACTGATGAGGATACTGACTTGAAAAGATCGAGCGGCTCGATCATTTGCAAAGATCGAGGACTCGATCTTTTTTGATGGATCTTACCCATTACTACTAAAAAGCTCATACCACTCCTAATTGAGGAGTTGAAGGAATTATTGCGTAAAGAAGATAGACGTCTTTGGACAAGACAATGGATTTTAAGGAGACCAGATTGTGGTGCTACAATCACTCTTTTTAGTGAATTGGAGTTAGAAGATCCTGATGAATTTAGAGCCCTTCTCAGAATGAATGTGGAACGTTTTAATACATTGTTAGAAAATATTACTCCAATGATATAAAGAGAAGATACTGTCAAGAGAGAAGCTATACCTGCAAGGATTAAACTACAAGTGGCTTTAAGCTATTTGGCTACAGGGCTTAGCTATCGTTATTTACAAGCCTTTTATCCAATATCTCGGGCTGCAATATCATTAGTTATACCAGAAGTAATGGATGCAATATCTGTCTATTTGAATAAATTTTTAAAGGTAAGTGATTTTCCAGATATGTATGAAAGCAGTTCTTAGATACTAGTAAATAACACAACTTGATGAATTAGTCTTTAATAAAACAATAAAATTACAAAACTTAAATGAAATTTGTTACCCACAAAATAAAATAAAAGTAATAATTACACAAGTATTTAAACTAATTTAAAAATTAAATTTGTTGGTTCTTAAAATCGGCGGTCATAGCTAATGTCATAATATCATTAGTGTCCTCCAGTGGTGTGAGACTTGATGACGTGGAAGGTTCATCAAATTGGTAAACTCTCATAGGGGATGTGATATGATTTATTGGTTCGCTATATGTATGATCATTAAAACTTTCATTAGAACCGTTTGAAATTGCAGGAGATGGTCTCTGGCTGCTATAATTCGACGTACGAGAATGGGATGCACTCCTTTATCTATGGTCTTTTATTCGGAATTCAGTTAGAATACGTTGAATTCTGCATTGGGCTAATAAAGCGTTCTCGACCGACAAAGTTTTGAGTTGCATTGCAACACTCTTTGTCAAATGGCGTTTCTTCGGCAGAATTAACTTCTTCGTGTAAAGTTTTTAGATCAGAAAAAGCTTTTATTATATCTATCACCAGTGTTGCTAGTGGTAGCTGTAGCAGTTGAAATCGTGTCCCTGGTTGTATTTATTACGTGTTGACTCTCAGGTGATTGTGAAATATCAGAGCCACTTTGTTAAGCACCAGCGTCTTTATTGGTTGGTTGATTCGTCTATATAATAATAATAATAAAAAAACGATTGTTTTAGGTACTGGAGAACAGTGAAGAATGGCAAAAAATAGAACAAGGTTTCAGAACTAGGTGGAATTTCTCTGGCTGCCATGGTGCTATAGATGGCAACCACGTAATGATTCAAGCACATCCTAATTGTGGAAGTAACTTTTTTAATTACAAGGGCTCCAATAGTGTTGTTCTAATGGCTGTTGTTGACCATGAATACTGTTTCCGCCATGTAAATATTGGTGCAAATGGAAGGAACTCAGATGGTGGAATTTTTAGAAACAGCGCATTACGTAGCGACCTTGAAAATAACATGTTACCAAAAGGTGGTTTTTTGGTTGGAGATGATGCTTTTGCGTTAAAAACGTATTTATTGAAACCACACAGCGGTACAAATCTTACAAAAAAACAAAAAAAATTCAATTATCGATTATCCAGAGCACGTAGAATCGTTGAAAATAGGTTTGGTATACTGGCAAGTAGGTTTAGAATTTTTCAAAAACCCATACCAACTGATGAATACAACCGACAAAATTATTCGCGCCTCGTGTGCTCTTCATAATTGGTTACGTCTCACAAGTTCTAGCTATTACTTCCCAAAGGGCTGCGTTGACGAAGAAGATATTGATTCAGGAGCCATTGTTGAAGGGACTTGGAGAAGAGAGCTTATGTTCTAAAATAAAAGTAACTAAGCAAACCGTTGTTTTAGTAACCCAGTAGTTGTGCTTCGGGCTGCGGAAAGTTCATGTGTCTCCACTTAAACCACAAAAAAGAGCAACGAGGCGGCCGGCCTCAACCTGAGCCACTGTTTGCTCAGTAGTTTTCCACTAGCCATGGCCGGCGCAGGTAAAGTCGCTGCAGCTTTAATAGTAATTAATCACTACAAAAGACAGAAACGAAAACATCGATGGTGGATCAAGGATTTCTAACGCCGGCGAAAAGGTCATGCAAAACAACTGTTATCAGATATGTCCTTTGTAGGCGTAGAAGAAACTATTAAAAATTTTACCAAAATGAATAATGAAACCTTTAAAGATCTGTGTACGAAGCTTGAGCCAATAATTGGAAAAAAAGATACGTCGTTTCATAAGCAATCACCAGTCAAAGACTGGCCATTACCCTGAGGTTTTTAGCAACTGGTGATTGATTTGTTAGTTTGCAATCCCTTTTTTGGGTGTGAAAGCAATCTATTTCAAGAATTGTTCGCGAAACATGCGATGCCTTGGTAGAAGTGCTAAAAGAGTATGTTCAGGTATGTCAAAAATATGCTTTATTAATTGAATTAAATTAAATCTAAATTATAAAGTTAAATTAATGTCAAAGTAGTAGATTCTTCAGAATTTTGTGCAGACATAGATGTTCGCCCATATTCTTGGGTGTATCCTTGCTGTCGTGCACCTGGTAACATACCAATATCGGCTCTAAATATGATGTCCATTATACCCTTTTTAACGTGTGCTAAAGTGACAGGATCATATTTTCTGCATCACTATGTTTACCGAACGTATCGTAATTGTCAGCTGTGTAATTTAACACCTCCATAGTTTTATCTAGATCAATGTTTTCTTCAAAAGTATATGTAGTTTTTCTTTTATTTGATCTTGATGTTAACGGCAGTGACTGTTGTTGATATTCGTGGGGAAATGTTGATTTGTCGTAACAACTTTTACGTAGCGATACATTTGCCTCAATTGATTCTTCAATCTGCATTTTAAATAAGTAAAATTATTAAATAATATTGTAAATGTGACATTGCAAGTTTGTTTATCGGGATGTTTTATCTAGTAGTTGTATTATGAAACCTGATGTTTTGAATTTTTAGATACTATCATTACGAGAATAATGGTTAAAAGTAACACAAGATTTTGAAAATCAGTGGCTTTTCCCTAATTGTGTTGGCGCCCTTAATGGGAAACATATTGTTCTTGAATCACCAGTGCATAGTCACGGAGAATACATAAATTATTAACAAATTCCGAGGATAGTATTACTTGGCTTGGTGGATGCCCATTACAATTTTTTGTATGTAGTGGTCGGTTGTCGATGGTGGAGTGTTTAAAAACTCTGCATTATATTCGAAATTGGAAAATAACGAATTAAATTTACCAGTACCTCGCATAATACACACACCATATGCGATTTAAGTCCCTTATATTAGCTGACAAGGCATTTGATTTAAATAATTATACTATCACACCATTTGAAGGAACTACAGATATTGGCTCACCAGAAAAAAATATTTAATTACCCTCTATCTAGGGCACGAAGGGTGGTAGAATAGATGTTTTGGGCATTATGAGTTCCGTATTCAGAGTGTTAAGAAAGCCAATGTTATTGGAACCAAATATTGCTACAAAAGTGGTATTGGCAACTGTCTATTTGCATATTTTTTTAAGAAAAACACGGACAAATATTTATACACCACCAGGAAGTTTGGATTTCGAAGTTTATGGAAATTTTATTCAAGGGTCGTTTTAGAAATGAACAAGATTCGACCACCTTCAGGCCTTTACGCACAATCCCTCGAAGGTCTGCAACAGTGGCGTAGCGAGCTTAACTCGCCCGGGCACAATACCTTTTTAGCGAAAACCATATAATATTATATGTAAAATATACTCGCAAATCAATAAATAAACATAGTAAAATAAATAAAGTCATAGGCTCAAGCTATGCTTTAAATTTGAGACAAAAAAATGTAGTTGAGAAAACAAGACTGGATTTTGAAATGTATATGATCATCTAGAATTAGTTCAAAAGATACCTATTATTTATTTTACATATTTATAAAGAAATATTTAAAAAACACGCAGTTTTAAAACAATAAAAAAGTAAATATTTATTATCTCTAAGGAGATACATATATTTAATAATAATATGATTATAACACATTAATAAAACTAATTATTATGTATAAATTTTCCTTGCTTTTGATGAAGCAAATTTATCAATAATATCTTCAAAGTTGATCTTTCAAATTTTTCTATTTTCACACTTAATAATGCTAAGCCACTTAGGCGATCTTGTCCCATCGTTGATCGTAGATATGTCAAAATTAATTTTAATTTGCTGAATAAACGTTCACAGCTGGCAATTGATACTGAGATAGCCAGGAATATTTGAAGTGCCACTCTTAGGTTTGGAAAAACATCTTCTTCATACGAGATTATAAAAGTAAAAAATTCTAAAGGAGTTTTAGGTTCAATTACTTTTCTACTGCGGAGTAACATTTTGCAGTCACATATTTCGATAAAGAGTTCCTTTCCATTGAAATCTGTATTACAAAATTCACCCAAATTTTTACAATTTTTTTCAAGGTCGTTATCAACATTATCCTTGTTTAATAAATTTTCAACGTCTAGTAGAAATCCAAATTTGAAATTAAGGTCACTTAAATCGTGTACATATTTCTTGTTGGAGACGATCAAGAACGCTTTTCATAACGCGAGAAATTTCACTTTCTGCGGAAAGACCAACATCTCCAGCCAATTCTCCGGGCATTTTGCGGCGCCTTCTTACACGTATTGTTGTTTCAATATTTAATTTTTCAGAAAAAGACTTCGCTTTTTCTATTGCCTCTCCACAGAGCTTGTCTCGAATTTCGGCTATTTCAGTCGTTAATGATTCAAGATCATAGAATGCTTCTCTAAAATTTATTCCAGGATCTTGTAATCTGAGCTGCACACGATTTATTCTCCTTAAGATTTCATACCAGAAATGAACTAAAGTTATGAAACTAAAAGTTAGTGCATTTTGCAACAGAATTGTAGCTTCACTTCGGGCGTCACTTGTAGTGGTAGTGTCCTCTGCTAATTTTTGTAATAGCTCCACTATATTCTCTAGCCCCCGCTAACCGCTTGTGCTCTGGCGCTCATCGTGTTTCAGATTCACGTTTGACAGTTTTTATTAAAGCATTTTTTAATAATTCTCATCGTAGCGCTGAACGTGAGAAAAAGAGATATATGTTTTCAATTATTCCAAAACATGTCACAACGATTGCATCTTGTTTAGCTGCAGTAACTCCTACTAAATTCAATGAATGGTTATCACAATTTACAAATAATGCTTTTTGATTTTTTTCCATTATTCTTTGTTGAACGCCACCTGTCATCACGGCAGTATTATCGTAACATTGTGATCTGCAGTTTGTTGGCGTCGTTATTCCGATGGCGTCGTTATTCCAGGCCAGTGTAGAAATGTGGATTGTTTATCCTCATTTCTCCCATTACTCAACACTAGACATACGTTACAATGTGAAAATATACGGCAAGAATTTTCAGACTATTTTAATTTCACTGATATTTTGCCATAGCGAAACAATATTGCATAATTGCATAACTAGTTTCTATGAACACCTTTTCTGAATTTTTTATAAATTTACTTACCATTTGGTATAATAAATAAACATAAGTATCTACTCACCATGTTTTCATTTAGGTTAGTGTCGAAATCGAATGTTCTCCTCGGTTTATATTTATTCATCAAAAAGTGCATACTTTTAAATGCAAACCATTTCGAATTATAGGTGCAGTCGGCACCGCTGGCTGATTTCTTACTCATTGTTTTTTTGCCTTTCTCAGCGGTAAGATGCAAGAAGCGAGTCCATTTTTTTTTATATCTTCAACAATACGTTCTAGTATATTTGCAACTTCCTGCCAAGCATCTTGTTTGCGAGTTCTATTTTTATAATGTTCAAACGTCGGATCCCACAGACATCTGGAACTTCGATAGGCTTCTATCATAAATAAGCATTTCTCTTGAGACCAATTCATAGTTGAATCGATGATCTCGAACACAAGAACACTTTGAAGAGACCGCTTCAGGGAGCGACCACGTCCGAACACACAAGAACGCTTTAAGCAAGTTCGCACGCTCTAGTACCGTTTACACCAAGCGAACGAGCATTCTTAGAATAATTCATAGAATCTTTGTGAACGCAACAAAAACAACGAAAGAATGCTCTTCGTCTGTTTATTTGATAGAGTGGGGATAGAATGAGCATTCGCTCATCTGATGTAAATCGGCCTTAATGTAAGGTTCTAACGAATGGTACAATACAGGAAAATGCTCAGTTTCAAAAGCATGTACGTTCCTGCGAATGCTCGGCGCTCTGTTCGGTGTAATGCTCACAGCGAGTGTGCAAGTTACCCGTTAACATTTCGTTGTACCTTGCGTTTACTTTGTCTGGAAATGTCGGACCCCCAAGTTGCGTGTGCTGCGTTTATCTTGATGAATTATATTAAAAGTAAAAAGAAAAATAGAAATAGAAGATGGGCATATGAATATTTACAATAAAAGACAAACTGTTGGAGGTCTGGAATTGATGTTGGAGTTAAAATCGCAGGAATTAATATAAGAACTTTATCTTCAAGTGATTTTGAAAGTTTATTGAATTCAATTGGTGCTAAAATATCAAAGCAAAATACACGATTTAGAGTTACAATCACGACGAAGGAGAGGTTAGCAATAACTTTATGTTATTTAGCTAAAGGTGATTCCTTCGTGAGTTTACAATATCTGTTTAGAATATCAAGACATAGTCTTGGGAAGATAATACCAGAAGTATGTGAAGCAATAACAGAGGAACTGAAAGAAAACTGTCACGTGCGTTTTATTATACTTTATTTAAGATCTATTGAAATCATTCAAGTAATCTGAGATGTGACTCATCACGTCAAAATTACTGCTATCTTGAGTATCGCCCCCGTCTGTATCTGCTTCACCGGAGCGAATCGGGCCTCGAACTTCATTGGAGGTTGCAGCCGCTCTAGTATCTTCGGTGGCGGGAGTGTAGTCTCTGTTTGTATCTGAGTCAAGGGATCGATTCGGACTTACAAATGATTCATTTGACGTTGATGTATTATATCCTCGAGATGTTTCGTTCCAATAATTGTCTCGATGGCGTTGACTGTATGCATGAGGATAGTTAAATTCCCCTTGATCAGCGCTAAAAAGTATATTCGATATAACATGTTGCACATAACTTTTTGTACCCTCATTATATTTTCTTAATTTATTGGCGATGAAAATACCATCTCTTGATAACTCGTCATTATTGGAGTAATTTTTAGTAGCGGATTTTTGCAATATGTCAAATGCAATTTCCATTTTTTGTCATTATCTATATTGTTTTTAGATAACATTTTCTTTTTCTTTTTGATAGGATGTGCTGACTGGGACTCGCAATCAGCCGTAGTAGCCTGCTTCTGATTTTCCTCGGTATTGTTATCAGCCTGAAATTAAAATAAAAAGGATATTTTTTGTTGTAGATGCCGAATTCACCAGAGGAGTGGTTACAAGTGGCAGAAGGTTATGAGAAATTGTGGCAATTTTCCCATTGTATAGGTGCTATTGACGGGAAACATATAGTAATTCAAACACCACCTGCAAGTGGCAGTGAATTTGATAATTATAAAGGATTTTTTAGTATTTTACTTAAGTTGACTGGCAGTAAATGTTTAAAATTAATTTGATAAAAAAAAAAAAAACTTAATTGCTATGGCAGACATACATACTAAAATTCGAAAATAGGGTGCAGATCTAGACACTAACACGTAGTTACATAAAAATATCTTAGAGTAAAATAATAAAACTTAATCTCTATGGTTTACATACTAAAATTTGGTGTATACATATAATAGTAAGACTATCAATTAAATTGTTAAATAAATATATAATAAGCATGCACGATGAACAGGTAAATTAAAATTTGTACGCAATAGAACGTCATACACATCAAATACAGATTGCTTCTTTACAAGCTATCACAGAAGTCTAGGTATTCTTTGACGCTGTAAAAACAGCGTTCTTCTAGTAGTTGTTTAATATATTTTACGAATAATTTTGTCGGTAGATCTTTGATTCGATTAGGTAGCTTGTTATAGATGTTCATACTTTGCACTATGCACGAATTTTGGTAAAATGAGTGGCTATGTTTGGGCAATTTAAGTAACTTATTTCTGGTATTATGTGAGTGCTTTGTTTGATTTTTGCTGAACAGGTTAATATTGTTCTTTACAAATTTTAGTGTCTCATATATATATAGACATAAGTCTAAGCAATTTAAATAATTCACGACAGCTGGTGTTCGGTTTTCTATTACAGATTGCCCTTATAAGGCGCTTCTGCACTACAAATACCTTCTGTATGTTAATCTCTGTGGTGTTTCCCCAGAAAATAATGCCATAAGTTAGCTGAGACTGGCAGTATGAAATATAGACCGTTTTGGAAGCATTTTGATGTATGTCCTTCCTAGTTGCGTATATAAGATACGAGTATTTCGCAATTTTGGAACACAGCAGGTTTATGTGTTTATTCCATTTGAGGTCGCTTTGAACCGTAATCCCGAGAAACTTCACTTGATCTGTTTCAATTATCATTTCACCGTTTATATTAACAGATGTTAGGCCCATTGGTGCTCTGAAGTTGATAATGTTTGTTTTTGATGGATTTACTAGGAGATTATTCATATCTAGCCACGTACTTATTTCATTTACGCTGTTGTTTGCTGAAGCGTTCAAATCAATGAAACTTTGACCTTCTATATTGACCTTAGTATCATCTGCGAACATAATTATATGTGCATTTATAGAAAGTGGTAAATCGTTTACAAAAAGGAGGAATAGCAATGGGCCTAAAATGCTACCTTGCGGAACACCGACTGTTGGGTAAGCAGCATTTGATATGTAATATTCCTGATTTATGTACATAGTTGTTATATGTTTTCTCTCTGTCAGATAGGATGCTAGGAGCCGATGAGCGTTCCCCCTAATGCCATAGCTAGATAGTTTAGAGAGCATTAGTTCGTGTGGTACGCAGTCAAAAGCTTTTGACAGATCCAAGAAAATGGAATACACGTTGACGTTTCTATCTAAGTGATCATATATAAAATTTAAAAAGTTATATATGGCGTGCGTTGTTGTCAGGCCTTTCCTGAAACCGAACTGTTCAGTGCATAAGGTTTTATTACGATTAATATAATCCAATATCCTGTTTGAAATTACTTTCTCAACTATTTTTGAGAAAACAGGCAGTATTGAGATAGGCCTGTAATTACCCATTTCATGTAAGTCTCCCTTTTTATATATGGGCACAATTTTACCTGTTTTTAAAGTTGATGGGAAGACACCCTCACTCATTGCCATATTAATGGCATAAGTTAGCGGTTGTATGATTGAATCTATTATGTGTTTGATCACTACTATATTTAGGTCATCAATGTCTTTGGTTGCAGTAGATTTCATATTGGAAACTATTTCTTTGATTTCTAATTCAGTTGCAGGTTTGAGAAAAATCGACCCCATTACTCTGTTTTCTAGGTCATAATTTTGGACGTTAGCAGAACCAGCGGAGTTTCCGATTGTACAAAAATGTTCATTCATCGTGTCTACAATACTTTGGGGATTTTCTATTTTTAAATTATTTGAATCCATTATATATTTAATGGATGTATTACTATTTTTATCCTCTTGCGTTTTGTCCCTAAGTATATTCCATAATGCCTTTGTTTTATTGTTCGCATTTAGTATACGGTTTGTGTTATAGTTTTTTATTTCCTGTTGTAATAAGTTTTTATATTTACTTTTAAGTGACTTGTATATGTTATTTACCTCACAGTTTTTAGTCCGTTGATGTAGTTGAAAAAAGAAGTCCATTTCATTTTTAAGTTTTTTTAACGTATCTGTAAACCATGGATGTTTTGGTTTAAAGTTATTTAATGATTTCGTTTTAAGCGGACAATATTTGTTGTACAATGTTAAGAAAATCTTATGGAATTCTTTGAAGTAAGTTTCACAGTTGTGACAGTAGGTCTGTAACTCATTCCAATTTACCTTATTTAGTGCTTCTTTTAATGCTGACAGAGTGTCAGTATTTACCAATCTTGTTTTAATTATTTGATGGTTTTTTTCGAGACTGCATCCGAATTTTAAGATCTGGCCTTTATGGTCGGACAAATGTGAGTCGATTACGTCAGCACTTATGTAGTTTATGTTTGTTATTATGTTATCAATGCAGGTCTTACTTATATTAGTTACACGAGTGTGGGATTTTATGGTGGTTTGCAAGTTATAACAATTTAATAGATCCGTGAAAAGGGATGTTTTATGATCATCTGTTTTTAACATGTCAATGTTAAAGTCCCCCCCAACTATAACATTAGATTTCTCCGCAACTATTATTTGATACAAAATATTCTCAAAACTATTCATAAAAACATTGAAACTTCCATCCGGCGGACGATAGACACACAAAATAACAATTTTACTATCTGGTTTAAGTAAGAACTCAGCACCCGAGATTTCTATATTCATTTCGCTTGAAAATCTATTTAAATCAGGCCTACTATAAGCGTTAACATTATTATTTACCAGGATTGCTGTACCTCCATGACCGTGATGAATTCGTTTGTAACTGGAAATTTGACGGAAATTTCTTATATTGGGAAGTATTTCACCATCTGATACCTAATGCTCTGTGGCTAGAAAAAAGTTTACATTTAATTCATTTAAAATAATTTCTAGTTCATTTATTTTGTTTTTAATTGACTGAGTATTTTGATGAAATACAGTCATTAACTCCATAGTGTTCTTGCTTTGCTGCAGTTTTATTTGCTGTCTTGGGACTTCTTGTCTCGGTGAAAAAAACGTGCGAGGTAGGTTCCATAGGGCCACATTGTTGAGTCCATTGCCCTGTCGAAATTTGTTCTGTCGATGGTGATTTTGAATGATGCGTAATATTCAGGGTGTTTGCTCTCTAGGTTTTCACACGTTGCTTCAGGGAAATATGGCTTGATGTAGGTAGCAAGGTCCTCCTGTTTCGTCGATGGGTGAAGGCGAGAAACGTACAGAAATGATTTTCGCGCAACGGCCTTAATATTGTGTTGATTTGCGGAGAGTCCAACAATACCTTGGGTTTTGGGTTTTCTTTTGTGTGTAACCGTTTTCCAGTTAGATTCTGCTTCTTTGTTCTTTTGTGTTTCTTGTCGTTCATTTATTTTTGGTTTATTTTTATTTGTTTTACGTTGAAATGTCGGCGATACAACCTTGGGTTTTGCGATTGTTTTCTTTTCGCTGATCGCGTCCGCGTTCGGGCTCGGGTCTAAAGTGTTCAACGATAAGTGTGTATCTAGTGGCCTATTTTCATGAGGCGATTTATTTACCACTGGTTCAGAGATGGCGTCATCCGTAGATTTGCAGGGATTTTCCTGGGTGATAATGACATTTCCAGGCGACTGTTGACATGTTTCTAGATTTGGTTCGCAACTGGGCTTACATTGGAGATGTGCAATTTTCTCTTTTAGTAGTATGTTACAATCAAATAGCACTTCATTTTTGCTTTCTAGTTCTTTTATTAATTTCCTTAAGAGTTTAATTTCTTCTAGTGCGTAACGAAATTGTATTGTACCTTCAGTGATGGGGTTTGGAGACAAGGGTAGGGTATTGGTTAAAATGTTCCACTCATTCTCGCTAGGCGGCGATAGTGCATACCGCGACTGTTCTTTCCTTTTTCAACTGCGCGGCGGAAACGTCCGAAGAGCCGCTAAAAATGACAGGTCCGCAAGAATTTGTCACCAAGCCCTCCGGCGGCCCACCCCAGAGAACTCCAGGGTGTTAATCACCCATATCGAATTTCGAGAATACCAAAAAAGGGAAATTTACAATGAACGAGGGTTGGGTTTGATTACCTGCAACACCATTGAGGAGTGTATATGTAATAGTTTAAATAATCGCAATACTGACTATACTTATTTGATTAAATAATTAGCAATTATTAGTAAGCACTCTATTTTATTTTAAATATGGATATTTATATACAGAATGGTGAAAAAGTTCAGCACAAAATTCATAACAGCTTAGCAGGTCGATTTTTGTTCATTATTGCGCACTTTTTGACGTGCTCAAAAATATTGTGACGTTACTAGTGTTTGACGAGCAACTTTTGCAGAGCTCTTACTGTGGATTTTGAAATTTTAACTCTTTCGTGGTGTTATTGATTGAACAAATCGCATGATTCCTCACAAGTTCTTAGCCTATCGCCATATTCCATCATCATTCATAACTATTATTTCTTGTTCAGTCAAATGCACCATTTTGAGTTAATTTTAGAAGTGAAAACTTTTTAATTTAAACTTAAACTTGTTAACATGAGTGCGTTTTTGCATTCGCAGTCGGCACTAGTCAAAGACGACCGATTGCAATCGCAAAAACTGATGCATGTGGGATATTCGGAAGAATATCGCTCGATTTTAGAAGAATGTAATGGAAGTAATATTTATGAAATTTATAAATTCAATTTTGAAGAAGTAAGCTGTGTAACTATGACATAACCAAAAAGAAACGTCAAATAATTTTATAACTAATCGGTTATTATTACAATCTCGCAACACTTTGACAAAAAAAAATAATAGAAGCGAGTTACCTTAGCAATAAAAAGTTGAAACTATCAGTTTAAAATAAACTAGTCTTAGCTTTGACAGAAGTGAAAATTTGCCGTAGTGCTTATACCCTGTATTTTTAGTGTTGCATAATTTAATATTCTTTATAATACTGCAGTCAAAGATATAAGCGGGTTGTTTTTATTAATAGCTTTGACACCAGAAGAACAAGACAATTATTTTCTAAAATCACCCAGAAGTAAAATGCCACAAATGGTCTATTTGTAAGCCTGTCTCAATAAAATGCCTAAATGTAAAGAGAGCACGTGCTGTTTTTACATGCATTTACAGATTGTGACATCATTCATCATCATCGTTCTATAATAAATGTAAAATTACATTTGCTAAAAAAATTGAGGAACAAGAACATTTGGATAATTTTTCAAGACAGCAAATCAAGTTATAGATGTCATGTATCCAGCTGCTATAAGTATTCTTTCTTCCAACCGTGTTCCAAAATCTGCAGTAGATTTAAATCTATTCCAATATCAATATTTTACAAAAAAATACCAAAAGATTCCTATGTGCAACCAATTGAATATTTATTACCAATTGAATGGGTCAGGAATTATCAGAAATATATACTGGGTGTAGTCAGTAGTGGAACAAAATAGAACATAGGATTTTCACTGTTAATTTTTTTATATTGGAATATTATCTTCCCTGATCATTTTAGAGTAAAAACCCGAAATAAATAATAAAATACAAATGATAATATTCGCGAAAATAAAGGTTGTTATCAAAATTAAAAAATAGTGCTTAATTTTTAATTTTTAATTTTTAATTTTTTATTTTTTATTTTTAATTTTTAATTTTTAATTTTTAAGTTCATATGTTGTGCCATCATCGTTAATTTTTATACCTTTTATGACCTGTGTAAGACGCTCCGTTAATAGCACCAATAAATTATTATTAGTACTAATAAAAAAGCAGGCGAAAAGGTCCGACCGCTGTAAAACTACCCCATTAAAATTCCTATCCGGCCGAGTGTTGCGGTAAACACAGTCATGTATTTTTTTCGTTTTCCGTGCCGATGCGTTTTTAGGTGATCTCGATTATTCGTTTAAAAATATACTGAAAATAGTCTCCAGATGTATTTTGCCAGATGTATTATTCGGCCGATGTCGGGGCGAAAGCGTAAATTGTGTCTATCTTTCTCTACTGCAGTCCTAGTAATTCCGAAAAAAACGAAAATTTGTATGTTTATTATTGCTCTTATTAATTATGCAATTTTCATGAACTTGGTCTCAGAAAAAAGCTGCTAACATTTTCAAGGTATCTCTAACATTTTTTTTTTATATTCTGGTAGAGATATTAGCAAAAATGAGAGATGACTCATTTATTTCCATACATTACAACACATAACACTGTATTTCTCCTATATTTTTCACTCAATATTCATGAAAATATACGACCTATGAAATACTATGACAATTAACTATTGAAAAAAAAAAATCTATAATTGCTATATTTTTTCTGATTACTAACATAAATCTAACTTTTTTATTAATGGACAAAAAATTTTTTTTTAAACATTTATATATTGTTCATACATTTCAGAGTAACATACATTTACGACGTAAATAAATTTGAATAGCAAATGACTAAAAATTACGTTTTCCCAACAACAGAATAGAGCCTATACCCTACCGTTAACCTCCTCTTCTTCATAAACAGAGTTTATGTTTCGGCGTTCGCACCTCTTGATGTGGAGATCCAGGCACGCCGGATGAAAGGACATATTGCAGTTCTCACAATACACGGCAAACACTACGTCACGTTTACACTTATAACATTTAATTTTTAATTTGTTTACGGCAGCTTCACACTTTTCGGTTTCGTCGTCCGCCATTTTTCGATGCCATATTATTTCATTGGCGATTTAAGTTTTTCATGAAAAATGTGATGAAGGTTTACTCTGGAATGCATCCCAAAGGGTGTACTAAAAGACTGTTCAACTACCGACACTGTAAAACTCGGCGCGTAGTTGAGAATGATTGTAAAGTGCACATGTAATTTACACAATTTCTTTAGAAAGAATTCAGAAGGAACATACTTACAAGAGAACAAGATGATAATACCAGTAATTCTAACGCGGGCCACGCATCATTTCTTCCACTTGCAAATCAACATCCAAAGTTGTCAGAAAGTGCTTATGCAAAAATAATGAGAGATGAAATTGCTGAATACTGTTCTCAAGAAGGTGAGTTCGAGTGGCAAAACCAATATGCGTAGGTAAACATAGACATACCTTTTAACCCTTTATAGGGTAGATTAAGGCGAATAAAAAATAGTGTTTTTTTTTACATGTACTTGTTATAGAATGGTATGGGATGGTAAAAATAAAATAAAAATATTGAAAAAAATATTCAGCATATTTTTGTCGGCCTGGTTTATATTTTGACCAGTATCTCACTGTGCAGACAACTCTCACTGTAAGTTAACTGGTTAAAATATCGACCGCTTGTGAAAAATTAAAAAACTACATAAAAATTAGTAAAGAATATCAGATAATATAGTAAAATATAATATTATAAAATTAAAAACAAAAAACATCCTTCATCACACTTTTATAATATAATCACTTATTGTGGAATGGTGCAAAACAGGGAATGCATAAGGCTACCTGACATTTTGAACAAGCTACACTGGAATGTTTTGGTTTTTTATCTGTGCTACATCTTGCACACCTTCGGGAAGTAGTATGTGTTGGTAAATGATCGCCGACATATGACATCCTTACTGTATTTTCGACAGTGATAGATCTACCGTCCATTTTCTTTATTTTATTTTTACCGACAACCAATCAAGTTCCAACAGATTTTCTTGACGAAAATTCTCCTATTAATTGATTTGCAAGAATGCTTCTGAACTTTAGATGTGATTTTGCTTTGTACGTAGGCTGGTTAGTAGAAGCGCCCATTTTATATAAAATATAGGAATTAACAACAGCAGCATCAATCAAACAATAGAACATCTTCATCCACCATTTTCTCGACTTCCATGATATGTTGTAACAAGAATGAAGTTGATCAAAGAGGTCAACTCCACTTATGTTTTGGTTGTAATCAGCTATACTTTTTGGATACTTAACAGTAACTTTGACTCCTTCTTTAGTCATTCGCTGAACAGTTGATTTTTCAGTGACTGAATGCATTGTAGAAGCAACTAATACACATTTTTTGCCACGGTCTTACTGACGGTGATGGTACTCGTACCAACAGTGTCGGACTCTCCATGCGTTAGGCTTTTATCCATGGCCAGGAACTCGATTGGGAAATGCTTCCTGTTGGATCTCATCGTTCCACAACCGAACAGTTTTCTGTCAAGAAGTTTCGAAAGCAAACTAAATGACGTAAAGAAGTTGTCAAAGTAAACACAATAGAATTTATCTGTAAATGAATTGGTCAGCTCCAAAACTGTTTTTTCACCTAAGGAACCTTCTTCGTCACTTTGATTCTTCCCTTCGTATGCAGAAAAAGTTAACAAATACCCCATCGACGAGCAGACTATAGCCCACACCTTAATTCCTCTCTTTATAGGTTTTTGTGGCATATACTGCTTCAAATGGGTTCTGCTTTTGAAAGCAACCATGCTTTCATCAACAGCCAAATTCCTTCCTGGAGTGTAAGCGTCTCTGAATATTTCATTCAAATAACTAATCATAGGTCTCACTTTGTGTAATTTGTCGAAATCAGGATCTCCTTTTTTCGACATTTCATTATTATTATTGATATATAAAAACCTTGGTATTTTCAAGAATCTTTTTAGGGACATAATATCCGATATTCTGTTGTGATTAAAATTTCTATCAGGTGACCAATAGAGTCGTAAACTTGGTAATGGATTAAAACCCATTATGATCAAGGTTCCAAGAAATGCCTTCAATTCTTCTAATGTCAACTCAAGGGAATTATTATTTTGCTGCGCATAACGGTTAGACTCAGTTACAATCACATTGAGAAAATTATCGCTCAAAATTCTGGAAAAAATTTCAATTGGTGACTCACTTGTTGGAATTTTAGGCCCAGACAATTCTTGAAAAGTAGTTGCCTCATAACGATGTGGAAAATACGGTGATTTGGTGCAAGTATAGCAATCAGCAGGATTTTTTATTTGTGGTTGCTTGAATGTTGATTTAGGAACATTAGCAAGCGATTCATCGTCATCCGAGGAAAAATTGTAAACTGGAGCATGAATACACTTAAGGGTGTTAACGTCAAAATCAGGATCGGCAACTGTGTCGTCACTATCGAAATCCAAGCAGCCACTTTGAGCGAATCTTCGTTTCGACTTTCGCGATGTGCTGGCAGGCGGTCAAGGAAACTGAGGAATATCATCTTCAGCGTCAGAGTCTCCATCGAGATCGGAGTCGAATGCCTGATCGTCAGTAATACCCTCTACCAATTCATAAATTTGTGAGGATGATAATTTTTCTAAATCTATTCCTTTATGATCCATATTTTTCCATCTATAAATAATATAACATGGTATTGTATTTTTTGCAATGATTAAATACAGTGAAAATGTTGATTTTTTACTATAAAAGTACTAATGTAAATGCTATGACCGCGTCACATATTGATCATGTAGTGATTTCATTTCATAAATGAGGTTATATCATATACAATCATAAATATTATCTTAGTCCAATTGTTTACCTCAATTATAATTATTGCACCATTATATATACATATTATTGTACTTACTTACCAATTTTTATCTTTATTTTGCTTATAATAACATAAAAACAACACTTTTACAATGTCTAACTCAAAGCACGTGCGTGAACAATACTTGTTGCTGGTGAACACTGGTTGAAAATTAAACCGGTTGTCGTCTCTCTCGCGCACAAAAAGTAACTGGTCCAATTACAGACCGGCGATTGCCTGTGCAATGCGTATAGAATCATCTGGTATAATATTAGACCGGTATCCGTTTCGTATGATTTAATTTTGCGTTTGGTTAAAATATCGACCAGTACCCTATAAAGGGTTAAAAAACAACTCATAGAATTATCAACGGGACGTGGTTTATTCCTATCCAGCATAAACTGTAAGCTTTGGTACGCAACCACGAACTTTTGTAAATTTCATCTGCTACTATAATGCAAATTAATAAACATTTTAAAATAAAATTCGTATTTTTCATTTACCTCAAAATTTGATCCAAAGTGAATACCTGCTCTGCTCTGTACATACACATATTATCATCACTAACCTTTTCCAGTGCCAACACTTTTGTCGGTCTTCGTCTTTTCTCTTCGAAGGGAAGCTAGAAGGCTTGTCATTTTTATTCTGTAGTCATCAGCAGAGCACTCCATTTCGGTAGCAATATCTTCCCACGCGTCGTTTTTTATTATTTTATTGTAATGTTGAGCGTGATTAGGATCCCATAAAATGACATGGTTCCGGTATTTTTCAACAAACGATAAAGTTTTTTCCCTATCCCACGACATAGTTGAATTGAAAATGGATAATAAGTATTTATAACCGCTTAACTTGTAAATGTTTCCTAACCCGTTAAACACCCTCTAACTTCCCCACCCCCTAACAATATAGTATTTAAGTCGCAACTGTAACGTTGTATTACCATTTATTATCTGCCTGATGAAGCCACTGTGTGGCGAAACATATGTCGCAGTGTTTCGACATTAAAATTTGTGAAAATTCTCAACACAAGTGTTTTACTTACCACATATATAATAATATGATAGGTACGTTTTCATAAGTCAACTTACACGATTCATGTTTAATTAAATGAAAATTATGTTTTATTTAATAATTAAAAAAATACAAACATTAAAACTAATTTACAAAAATACTTATTATTACAGCTAAATTAATACAAAAAATAGGATTTTGTTCTATTTTAAATCTCGTTATCACGTGGGTACTTCAATTTTTCGGACGTGCGAACCTGGACGCAGGTGTTGGTGGCTTTTGTGAATTTATACTCCAACGGATTTAATTCCTGTCATTTATTTATTCTTTATACAAATCAAACTTACAGGGCACATGTTATTCGTTACAGTACCAGCTTAAAACTAACTAAAAACTAACAGGGGCTTAATTACACGAACGGTCATTGTTCGTTGCGGAAATTTACCGGACAATGTCCAAAATTCGCACTGTTCAAATATTTCGCTGCCGGACCGCCGCCACTAACGATAACGCACTTCACTGAGTCACCACTTAGGAATTTAGAGATACACTAATCTTTCTATTGTTTGAGATTAAAAGTTATTAATTAAAATACAGCATAATACAAGTGTTACATTACACCTCCCCCTTTATAGCAAAAAAAAGGAAAAATTACAAACAAAATGTTTCTTTTTTTTTATTAACAAAGCTACACATAAAAATAACGGAAAAATAAAACGATCACACAGGGAACGGTTACCAGGATAAAACGAATGGTAACAATTAATTGACACGTAATCTGGCTGTAGCAAGTCTTGGGCTTCTACGTACCTCAATGGCGACATTTCCAGGTTGATCAACTCCGACTGGGGGTAAAACATGATCTAATTGGGGAAACCCGCCTTCGTTTAAATGGTTTAATTCGATATTTCGTTCAACTCGGCCACTATTGGACCGTAGAAGTCTAGTTAAACGGAGACAACGATGGAAACACTTAAATTTGTAGAAAATAAAACAAATAATAGTGAATGATGGTAAAATTGAAAGAAAAGAAGAAGTTTGGAAACTAGATTTAGAAGCCTGTTTTTTTCGCTCTACATTAAAGTCGAGTTTGTTAAGCGGTATTTTTTCAATATCTATGGTTTGTAATGTTTTTATTGACTCGTTATTGCAGCAGTCGTCTGCTATACAGGATATTGTATTTCGGCAATTTAAAATTTATTTCACTGCGGAAAGATCGACTAGAAAAAAACGACGCTTGACCGGTATAAATTTTACAATTTGGGACCACGGATAAAATTCCAGTATTATTTATGATCACATCTACAGGGTCCAAGTCTTTGCAAGAAATAGATATCTCTTTAGCCCTAGGGGAAATATATAACCATTTGTTCTGTTATTCTAACTTCGACCACATATCATTTTCCAATAAGACTAAATGCGTATTACAACGATTAGGTGTGCTTTTGAGATTCAATAATAAATCAACCTCGCAAACCGCATTTACAGTTGATAATTGAAGGACCACTCCCGTTTTGCAGATGAGTTTAGATTTCAATTGATGGCAATTATCAATGGAGTTTAGAGAAACATAAAATAACTTGTTCGTAGATAGGGCTAAATAATTGCTGGAAGGCGAGTTAAAGACGTAATGGAAATTATCATGGGATACTGGTAGGGGAGTTAATTTAAAAATATTAAATTTCACCGTAGAAATAAGCGGAACGTCAATAATGAAAATAATTTGCGTGTCGTCATGGAAGACTTTAAGGTCACAAAGGGATAATAATTTATTTGCGTTCTCATAGGTCAAGGGTAACGCATAAGACGTAGACGTAGGTAAGTATTGTAATGATTTTTCTAGTTCATCAATTAATTGACCAGGCGTTAAAATATCTGGATGTAAAGTATTTGTTTTAGCAAATAGAATGGCATTCACCAAGGTACTGTACTGCCTTATGACATCGGTGATTATAATGGAAAGTAGAGCTATGTGATCCTCGATATCTTGTCTGATTTTTAAATTCCAAATATTGTCGTTGTTTGATTTTGTAAATTTCTTGAAATTAATAAAATTTTTGTTTATTACATCTTCATTGGCATTTAAGGTAGAGATCGTTTCGTTAAAATTTTTAATGGTCGTTTGAACGATTTGAGTTTGTTCGCCTAATAATTTAATTAAGTTTTGGTTTGCCACTGACAGATTGAATAGCCTTCGTATAATAATCAGCATCAGCATCGTTCTGGTCCAAGGTACCGAAGATAGTTTTAAATGCCGACCCTATTATATTGAACCACGCCCTTTTAAATCTATTACCTAATCATTGTTTTAATTCGCGTTCACCACGGAAGATATCAGATATTTTGTTAGCCAAAACCGGTAGGGTTTTGTTACAAGAAGAATATTTCCCATAAGTAGTATTCAGACTAATAGTCGCAGTTTTAGAATAAGCATTTTCAATATATGCTATTTTATCGTCTAGGGAATTATAATCTACATTTGTTACAACTTTCCAACTGGTTTCGCAAAAATTTAAAATTAAATTAAAAAAAAAAATTAAAAAAAAACTGCTTTTAGGCCGTGAAATATCACTTTTGCGGACTAGGCTTTAAAAATGCTTATTTATGCCTAGGCTGTAAAAGTAATGAGCCAATCGGGTGAGACTACGTCATGTTATTTCGCCAATCAGATGAGACGCCGCGTCGACCAATAGAAGCCGCCCGGAAATTTGTTTGGCATTACAATGTATTTTACCTACGACAACTTGGATATATGCTCATTACATGCTTGTTAATGATTAGTATATGTAGTGCATTGCTCACGCATTTCATTCTCGCATCGATTATCTGTGCTAGAATATATTCCAACACTGCACTGTCACGCGAGAAGCCTAACCTTCAATGTGTCAAAATGACGGAGTAGATTTAAATATGTTTGCTTCGCCGCTTCTACATACATGGGGCGTTAGTTGTAGTACCTCGGCAAATTTGTTGTTTTCGATGTTTGTCTCCATACCATTTATATATACTTTTAAACACTAAGAATGTATAAACTCGAGAAATGATATGAACCATAAATAATGTTGAGGCTGGCGGCTTGGTTTTTGACTGACATTTGTTTCCGCGGTAACGTTAAGCAGGTGCCTCTGATAAAAGTTATCGGGTACGAATTGTCCGCTCTCGGTTTTTAATTATCTTAACTATCACAATGAAGCTCAACTAAGTTGTCGTAGGTAAAGCATAGTGTACAACTCGCATGGAATGACTATTTCTCGCTCTTATGAATTGCAAACTTCATACTCGCGAGAAATGTATGTCATTCCATGCTCGTTATACAATATACTATTTCGCTTAATTTAGAGTTGCCTTCAAATTTCCCGTGCCAAAAAGGCTAAAAACCGGTTCCCCGAAGTTTTAATAATACCGCACGTGTTTTCCCGACCTCCATGCGAGTCCCTAACTTATCCACGCACCAAAATCGAGTCGCCGAACGGTGGCGAAATTTGTTTGCCGCGACCGGCTCCTAGTGGCCCGGCATTTGACGTTTAAACGTCTTCGGCCGCAAGCTCGCACGGCGGTGAAACTCCAGCCGCGTCAGTAAATCTGCCACTTTATTGCCTTGTTAAACAAATAACTATTATTTATGTGTAAAAAGATATATATGAACACCAACAATTCAGTATGTATTCTGAATATGTCTTCAATTACGAATGAGTTTTTTTACGACTCGACGCAGCTCGTATTTTTATGGCTCGGCTCGGCCCGGCCCGGCCCGATATTATAAATTAAGATATCGGCCCGGCCCGGCCCGATAGTAAAGCATTAAGGAAACGGCCCGGCCCGTGCAGGTATCTAATGAGTGTCCTCGAATCGGGAAAATCATTTTAATGTTCTCGAAACGCTTTTCTATATGGACCAGATGGTGGACGAAACGCATTACGGCCATTCCATAAATAAATGCACACTTTTTTGGGTACATCAGGGATTTTAGCGAATTTCACATATATTATAAAGGCTATCAAGACATGACTTTTGGTCTTTACTAGAGGTTCAGAAAATCATTGTGTCAAAAGTTATAACAATATAAACTTTTAGTACACTTTTATTTGGAACTCAAATATATCGTAAACCGTTACGCATGCGAAGAAAGTTATTCTATACTTTTTTATGCTTAAATGTTTAAAGTTTGCAATAAATTTTTTTCCAAAACAAAAAAACTTATTTAGTTTGTTTTTAATAAATAAAATATATCTAAAAAAATAATCAATTACTCATATTTTAATTTTCCTAAAAATAATATATGTTATACCCTGATCCTTGCTGAGAGTTTTTCTTTTTCCAAAAGTTTGGGCAACTTTTTGAGATATGATTTTTTTACCCGAGCACTGCATTGCCGTGAGGAGCTCCCTTGGTATAATGACCCAAGAGTGCAGTGTGCGCCGCTTAATAAACAGAGAGAACTTTATTTATTCATTGCCCTGCTAGATGGAATTATTAGTTAAAATTGAAAAAAAAAATGGACATGAATGATGAAATAACTATTCGTTTTATTTTATACTTTCACTTTTGTTAAATCTCATATACTAGAGTAAAAATAATTTTATGTCATAAATATATAAATACATTTTCAATTAATTTATTATTTTGGTATTTATTAAATAAAATAATAATAATAAATATTTATTTATTTTGGAATTTATAAAAAAATTAATAATAACAAATGAAAGGGACTTTAAACGCACAATATATTATATAATTAATTGTCACTATTTTCTGACTCTGTATGATCTGTAGCATCAGTATATTCCATAGTTGTAGGTTCTTTCAGCAGCTGTATTATACCATCCTCTAGACTTCTAATATTGTAGGATCGTCCGATGTTTTTCTTCTTCGAAATCGATTAAATAACTGGATCTAATGAGTATAGCAAGGTATTAAATGAATCTGTGATATTTTGCAACCGTGAAAATTTTCTGGAGTGAAATTCTCTATATCTCCTCAAATCTTTATTTCTTGCTTCTAGTACTTCTGAAAACATTCCAATTGGCAATATTGCTACTTTAATAATGTTTCCACCATGAATGAGTATTTTATGCACAGTGGGGGGCATATAAAACCAAGAGTATAGATCTATATATATTTTATTCAATCTCGGCGATATTAATTATTTAAAATAGCGCGCGTTTTCTTACTGCACAGTTTCCAACACGATCAAATTCATTCTAATCGATCGCTAACTGGTAATTCGTTGTATCTAAATAATCACAAACTAGATTGGTTGTAGTGAACATTCTTTTGACAACCTTATCGTAGAATTAGTGAAAGGTAGACCGAGGTAATTCCATGAATGCACAGAATTTTCTTATTCCGTGCAAACCAACTTCAAGCAATCGCATGAAAATTATCATTCTACGATTGATTCCGTAGCCTTTGTCAACAAATAGACGACTCTGTACCTCGGTGTTTCCACAATTCTCACAGGTCACTACTAGTTTGAATCCCAAACCGCGCTTGCCACTTTCAGTAAATTTCACTTCCGATTGCATACTTTACAAACGACAACGTTCGAAATAGCCAAAAAAATATTGCAATGGAGTTTATGATATGATCACTTCGACATCATACAGATCTTCAGATTGCTTCAGTTTTTTTTTGCTGATGTTCTGGCATTCAAGTCATCTGGTGCTTTTAACTCATTGCGATTCAATGGTCGCCTACGAGATGTTTTTGGTCTCTTGCTGTTGCCAGATGTCGTTTTCCTCCTTTCTTCCCACTGTACACCATTTTGTCACTCATTTTAACAGCAATTCAATAATCACACAGTGAGAAAGAAATTAAAGTTCACAGAAGTATCGAGAAAAATGAGCATTTGTCGACTAGCATCTTTCTCAAATACTTGGCTGTGCGTAACTGACTGCAACAGACGTTCGACAAGTCTGTAGTTGCCGTATGCCTGCTCTAGTCCCCTAAAGTACCTTCTCTCTAGCGCCTACAAAAGGAGCTCGCTGCGAACAAGACGGCCTTGTACTAAAATTTAAAAACCGAGTACTTACAGATTTTTCCCGGCCATAATCTTTCGGGACATCACTTTTAAAGTTCTAGGGGACCATTAAAAAAAATAGATTTTTCGAAAATTCTTAAATTTAATGCTTAAAATATTTGATATTTGGCCTACTTTTTTTGATAGTAATGAAACGTCATATTTTGATGATTCTGTATCTAAAACCAAATATAGGAATTAGAAGATTGCCACATTTTGTATGGATTTACTGGCGGTTCTAAGAGCAGTTCCTTTTTCGAAATTTATCGCGTTTTTTAAGGGGTAAAAAATTCCACAAATATATTAAAATAATAATAATAACAAAAAGTGACCACTATCAGAACTGCTCCTATTGGAATTGCAGTCTGTAGACTTCAGCCCAGATGAATCTAAAGCTTTATAGGGTATATTTTCCAATGAATGACTGGAATCTATATATTCTTGAAGAATATATAGATAGTCCTTTTGGCCATTTATAAGAATGATTTTTCCCAACCCAAATTGATGTACATAATCAACAGTTTCTTTTGTATTCCAAAATACAATATCCCTTGACTGGGCCATTCCAATAATTCAAAATATTCTACAGTGGAAAGGAATTGAATTAATATTACTTTATAGCTTTGGGATCACCTTAACAAAAATTAGTGGAACTTTTGTTTAAATTTCCTTGCATTTTGGCAATTGCTTTTGCTTTAAAATAACTGTGTTTTGCCTTTTCCTTCTTGTTCTACATCAGTTTTTATATATTTTCTTTTAGTAGCTCACCGATTTCTGTTTATATTATAAATTAATTCACGATTTTAATTAATATTATAATCTCGCACTTTTATGGTAAATCTTGATGATTTTTCATGCAACCGGCCTTGTAAAATATTGTTTTTAACCACCCCATACCAAACAGGCGCAATATTTTTAATTTCAAAAAATAAACTTGTCCACATGGGCATAAAGGGAATATAATGCTTTAGGAATAAAGTAGCAAACTCATTAGAATAATATACATTTTTAAGTAAAAGTGTATCAACTTTTTCTTTTGCAATATTTTTATAGATTCGATAAAAATATTCATAAAAATTAGTACCTTCATAAAATTAATGATTTTTGATATCCTAATTTCTGTCGTATTTTTGTTCGTCTACTTCAATTGTGGTTTTTATTTTGAGGAAACTGAAAAACTCAAAAAACTTTCGCTTTCACATTTACTCAAAATTATATAAAAGAAACTGGTTGTACTTGCTTTTAACCCTTTCAGCCCTGGATTTTTAAATTTGAAAAAAAAAAGTTTTTGTTAATTATTATTGATGGGGAGCTTCTTAAGACCATACATACCAAATTTTAACTCATTTGATTAATTAGTATAGGAATTAATTAGTGAGGCTTTGTTGAAGTGACATCTAGTGATAAACAACAAAAATATGGATTGTCATAATAAGTAGAGACATGTAAATGTTGCGGTGGCAATTGCCACCACCAAGGCCAAAAGGGTTAAAACTGTAAAATCACTAATTAAATATAGCGAAGCATTGATTTCCTTTAATATAATATGCATATGTTGGTCAGTATTATATTTACTCAGATCTCCTGTCATTAGTTTCATAATGTGGGCAAAACACAATTTCATTATTATCAAATTTCCAGAATCTCTTCCTTCATCTAAATATTTGAATATGGTATTCAAATAGGTTGTCCAATTCGTTTCATTCCATGATTCAGAAACAGCAATCATTAACTCTAAGGTCATGTCTGTAACCACCATTTTGAATGCTGGCCAACAATTTTGCTATTGGTAATTTGAACAACTCTTGCATAATATAAAATACGTTTTGAATTAGGAGATGGTTTCATAGATTCGTCAATAAAATTATTATTTTTATAGTGCAGAGGAATTTTATTTTGTTATTAGTACAGTTAACGTAGAATCCATTCATGGGTCTATTTTTTTTTTGCCAAATGCGAACTTTGAAAATTTTTGCAATTATTAAAACTATGTGCGTATTCGTTGCGCCAGTGTTGAAATGAATTATTTTCATAGTAATCGGTGCGCGGTGATTCGTTTTTTTTTATTAGTTAGTATGGTTAATGGTTACGGCATACAGTTGAATTGAAAGATTCGTTACGATTTTGCATGTGCCCGCCTAAAGACCTAGTCAAGAGATCTTCTTTAGAAATATCTTAATAGTTTAAAGTGAGATGTTTCTCAATGTCAGGATTTATTACCAGAACAGGATGTTTATAGTTGACAAGTTGACCGTCGACTTCAATTTTACGGTACTCGCATCAACGCCTCGATGCCTCCTAGGCAATTTTAATTTTTTTGCTCTTTATCGGTCGAGCAATAGTGGTAGAGTTATCATTTTTTTTTCATATCATCCACAAAATATACATTTCGCCTTCTGGCTAAACCGTTTAAGTGGTTAATTTCGAATGATAAAATCGGTTAGTCTCGCCTAGCCACCAAGCTTTTCTGAGCGTGTCTTTACATGCACTTACTATTTTTACGAAGCAATCTCTGCCGTACGGATTCAAAGTCAAAATAGACTTATAAGTTTTGGAGTTACCATCTCCAAATAATCAACATATTTCACTCCGAATTTCTCCCCAGACCATGGAAACATTGCGTTGACTTCCATTTTGCCCGTGGAACTTTCATGATTTGCAGAGCATGTCTTTTCATACGGTTCGGACCTATCGACATATTAATCAGTATTCATTTGCTTGTTTCAGAATACACAAGCTCCACAGTAGGAGTTTTTTACGACGAGTTCAATAACTTTTCCACTGTAACACGGTCGGCAAAAGAGAAAACATTTACGAGCCCTGACACCATTCCTGCAGAGTCTCATGAATCCGAATATGACCCCCGTTTTAACCCATCACCCACCATTTTCGGTGGACGCCCCCCAACTTATTTTGATCACTTTTCGATGATTTCGAGGGATCAAGATTTTAACCTTTACATTACTTCTGATGGGCCAGAGAGGTGAAATTCTAAAACATTGACATGTGTAGCAAGTTCCTGTGCACACCTGTTCATGCGAGGTATTGAAAGCGCCAGCGTGGTACAGTGAATTTTCCTAACTGTTCCTATATATTTTTATTACTCTTGATATATATTTTTATTACTGTTGCTATACCGTATGTTTTTTTTATCGCGGGCCATAGGATTTTACATGTTAAAAATTATACCTTGTGTTAATGTACATTTTATCATATAATTTTGAAGCAAATTTTAGTTAGTAAAATAAATCAATTATTTTTCTACATGATGCGCTTAATTAGAATAATTTAAACATATTTTATTCCATTAAAAAGTGCTTTTGCTCGAAACCAGACGATCGGGATACGCTGCAGAAAAGTTGTCAACTATTTCCCTAAAATAAAAATTCCCTGACTTCTTGTAGAAAAATACAACTATTTCCCTGCTGGACAAACCTCTTATAATTGCCGTTACAAATTCCACCCGTTCTTCAACAGTATAAACAGACATTTTCTGGTATAAATTCGTTTGATTTCTTGCCTCACTAATTAATCTGACATTTCGGAAATTCAAGGTACTTTGATTATTTTTGCTCAGTTTTTTATATTAAATAATTTCATTTTTTAATTGAATAAAACATGTTTAGGTTATTCTAATGCAGCGCATCATGTAGAAAAATAATCGATTTATTACTAACTAAAATTTCCTTTAAAATTTTGTGATAAAATTCACATTAAAACAAGGTATAACGTTTAGCGTGTAAAATCCTATGGCCCACGTTAAAAAAATGTACTATATATTGTAGCTGTATATTTTTATTATTGTTGCTATATATTGTCTTTTTATATTTTTATTATTTAGGAGTGGCTGAGGGGGTCTGGAAAATAAGTGAATAAATTGCGAGAAAAGAAAAACCGTAAAAATAAATTAATTTTAATGATTTTTTTTACAATTTAAGGGGACAAATCCCCCCGAAATCCACCTCCTTGCTACACCTGTTCATGTTTTAAAACTTTTCACCTCTCTAGTCCCTCAGAGGAAATGTACATGTTAAAATAATCCTCTTGATACCTCCAATTCATCAAAATAGGTTGCAGGGCCTGCCCCGAAAATGGCGGACTCTGGAGGTCATTTTACATAAGAATAGCAGGAATGATATCAGGGCTGATTTTCATGCCGACTATAAGCGTTGCTACGCCGTATAATATAAATAATTATTTAATTGGTACTAGTAATAAGTACTACAGAAGTGGAAATTTTTAATTCAGCAATAATATCTAGATATAAATCTAAAATATAAAAATAATGATTATTATGAGGTACAAAATTTAGCCAGTATATGAATGGCATTTAAATTGTATAAATAATAATTATAGAATGCCCAGAATATTTTTTTTATATATTCAAATTGTGTTTATACCTAGAAGAATAAATTGACACTATAAAAGTATTAATAGGTATGAAAGATAAAATCAAGGATGTGTTCAGACAATACATAATAAGTAATATTTAGTTGTATCCATAAAATTATAAAATGTTTGCGCAACAGAACATTTACATATTTAAAAGTATGTACAGACGCAAAAGCAAATGAACAAGATATAAAAAACAATTACTAAATGTGTTATGATAAGAATATATTATATCCCGCAAAGAGTTTAAAATTCTTATAAATTAATTTAAGAATGGATAATTAAGGAAGTGACCTAAGGTGAATTAAGCACTATGTACAGTCAGAGAAAATACAAATGCGAAATTCGCTCGGCGAGGGAATGCTACCGCATGTCGTTGCTTAGTTCGGTCGAAACCCGTCCCTGGTTAAAATGCATTTATGAGGTAATAATTAATAATTATCCCGAGATAAGATGGTCAAAATGCTACCCGACACGGACTTTTAAATAAATACGGAAATATCATTAGTTGTGACCTTAAACCAAAGTAGCCGTAAGCCGTATATCAAAAAAACCCCGACTTCACCCGGGAAGCCCCAAAATAAGATTTTTTCAAATATAATTTTTTTACCACTGAAAAAATATTTAAAAAATCTGAAAAACTCACATGTATTATTGACCCAAATACCAAATTAGGTAAATTTTTCAAGGTCATTGAACGTTATTTAGAGTAATACAAAAAAGAAAATTTGCCCACTAGTTTAAAATTTTATTTCGTCATATGATTGCTATCAATAAATACCATCTATGTGACGTTTGGTGCGATATCTTCAAAAATTCGAATAACTATAATTTTTACGATGTTTTGATATTTTTTATAAATTCATCAACAATTGAGCAGTCATTTTATGTAAAATTATTATTAGTATTTTAGTATTAATATTTTTTTTCAGTTTCGTATAAACAACCCCATTTTCTTCAAGATATGACCATGAAACCTTCAAGGTCATTAAAGGTCATTTAGGATATTAATCTTCGAATTTATGGCTTGTAAAGGACGTACCTCTATTATTATTCAGAAAATATTTACAGCAATCCTACGCGCAATCCTTCACCCCCATCCCAACCCCTAACGGGGGCGGGAAAAGAGTTACAGTTGAACAATTCGTCTAAATCGCCCAGTTTTTGCCTAATTTTATGATTTTTGAACAGAAATTATTCAAGAAACTCTTGATATCCAAACTCCACACCTACCCCCTACCCCAACCCTCAGCAGGATTGGGAAAGGAGCTACACTGCATTAATTCAGGTCAATGTCCAATTTTTGTGTAAGTTGTGGATTCTGAAACAGAAAATATTCGAGAAACTCTTGTTGAAACTCTGCAAATCAGGCAAACTTGCTGGTTTCGTTGTGTAAATATTATTTTTCAAATATCCCCAGAAGAAATAATCAAGTGGTGTTAAGTCCGGCGATCTTGGGTGGTTAGGAAATGATTGATTCAAAAATTCTCTCACTCTCACAGCATAATGAGGAGCATCTCCGTTATGTTGGTACCAAACATTTACCAAATTTCGAGGGTACAGGCCGGAAATGGCAGGCACCACCTCATTTCGCATCAAATTCAAGTAAGATTCGCCGTTCAAATTGCCCTGGATGATAAATGGTCCCACGATGCCGCGTTTTGACAATCCCGCCCAAAAATTCAACTTCTCCAATACCGGCAATTCTGTTTATTAACCTGTCCATTTAGCTGAAAGGTAGCTTCATCCGAGAACACCACATTATCTAGAAAATTGCGATCATCGGCCAAATGATGTAACATGTCTACGCAGAAGACACGTTTCTCGCGAAAATCTTCCTCGGAAAGTTCCTGAGCAAGATGTATTTTGTAGGGATGCCATCTTACCGCTCGTATAATCCATTGGACCGACGATTTACTGATGTCTTGCGCTTGCGTGACTCTCCTAATTGACACATGAGGATCTTCAACATAGTGCTGCAGAACTTCCAGCTTCTGGTCCTCACTTGTCGCAGTTGGTGGTCTGCCACTGCGTTGGCGATCTTTAACTCCTCCCGTGTCCTCAAAACGTCTCACATTTCTTTGCACAGTCGATTTTGAGATAGATTACTAATTAGCACTGTAACGTCAGCGGTTACGTTAAATAAAAACTTTAACTATTAAATTATTATCTATCGAAAGACAGAGATGCTTATTTGAATGTATTGAACACAACGTTTCATTTTTTTAATAAAAATTGTAATATCAATAAATATTTCCATGACGACCCGTAGATCGTCGATTCTTACTACTTCGATCCGCATATCCACATTTCCGTGTCTCAAGTGCTCCCACAGCACTATTCTAAATGACTTCATGAAGCACCCTGACAACAATCATGTTATTACTTCTAGTTTCTAATCTGATCCGTATTTTTCGAGATACATTTTAAATGGGTGGGGATTAGGGATGGAGTTTGGATAAATAATTTCTGTTCAAAAATTAGGCAAAAATTGGGCGCTTTAGACGAATTGTTCAACTGTAACTCTTTTCCCACCCCCGTTAGGGGGGTAACCAATGAAATCGAATAACGTTGATGACATGATCCAATAAAATTCTAATTACGGTGCGTAACAGACCACGGTGAATTTTATGCATGGAAATTCATCCTGGGTAGTATCTAATCAGATAATGCATCATGTTGGTATTGCCTAGCAACGCATTACTACATTTTCCATAACGTATTAAACGTTAGTTATTGCGGGACTTTTAAACGGTTTGCCCCTGAATTCGATTTGTTCGTATTGTCGGGTAATGTGTGAGTGCTTTCATTAGTAATAGTAGTCATAGACATTTCTCAAAATCTTGGTAAGCTCATTTTCACTGCAATTATTCTGGCGCAGATTAATACACTTGGTGTCACTAAATTGAATTTTTAAAATTATGAAGCGTAAACTTTCTGTTCGGCCAATTGTCTTCTCGAATCTAAAGGCGCGTTTTCACGATGCCATTTGGGGAGACAATTGTCGGGGCCAGTTGTCTTGTGCCAGTTGCGTGAATTGCGCCCAGCCAATTGTCCTCTGTCTACTCCTGGAGACAATCGAATTTCAGGACAACTGGCAGGGCAGTTGGCACGCCAATTGGCCAGAGGTGTTTACACGTAGCCAATAATTTTATGCCAGTAAATTGTCCTCTCACAATTGTCTCCCCAATTGGCATCGTGAAAACGCGCCTTAACTCGTGACTGATTTTTCCTAGACAATTATTAGCGTCTGGATCACTCTTGCTTGTTGCACTCGCAGTCGTGACGATTTTCGCCGCAAGAAGCATTTGTGATCCTGACGTTAATAATTGCTGGTAAAATCATAGGCATTCGTTAGATTACTGTTGATAATATATGGTTGTTGATTTATTAGTAGTAAACATTAGTAGCCAACGTTAGTAAAAAAAAGGTGCATTTAGGTGGACAACAAATATTTATTTAATTTTCATACGAATAATATAAAAGAGGGAAACCAATATACAGGGTCCTGCATATCACCTTCCGTCTTCTATAGCTCAGTTACTAATTAAGTTAGGATTTCTATATTTTGTAGAATATATTTGTATCCTTTAATGCATCTTAGGAAAATATTTTTGATTATACAGGGTGTCCCAAAAAAGTGTGACGTAAGGATAATATATTTTTTAGATTACATGCTGTATATTTGGGTACCTTTTATGTTTGCCTACACACTCCTATAATTTTATTGAAATCGATTCAGTGATATCTGCAAAAAAATTAAAACTAAAAAAAATCAGATTTGCACCATTGGTTTAAAAAATGAATAAAAAATAAAAATAGAGCTTTGTTAATAAAATCATACAAGGTACTTTTTAAATAAGGTCCGATAGTCCCGTTAACCAAGTTAAGTGCTAATACTGTGATGTAAAGCTAATTTAGGTACTGACGTTTTTGGTTCTTCTTGTAGATTCAGAAGGACATCAAGTGAATTATCTTCATTTGTGGCCCATTTACGTCGACCGGATTTTGTGCGATTTTTAACACCTCCTGTTTCGTGAAACTTTTGCACAACCCTTGAAACTGTTGATTTTGAAATATGAGAATTTCTATCAGGGAATGTTGCATTAAAAATATTGCATGCATCTTGTAGAGATCTCTGCCTATCTCCAAAACCAACCATCATTAACAACGTAATTCTTTCACGTTCACTTAGTTCACCCATAATTGAACAGCAATGTTAATATTTAACACGGAAACTATCTGTCAGTGACAGTAAACAAAAACACACAAATGTTTTATCAGAAAGCCGTGGAAAAAAGATGAAAGTCAACTTGTGACGGATTGAATTATTTCATTTAATATTTAGAAAACCACAAGTCGCACACCCACCAAATCCTATATCATTGTAATTGTTGGAAAAGTGTCTATTCGAAAATGTAAAAATATACAGGGTGATCTATTTAAAAAAATTGCTGATGACGTCATATCTCAAAAAATAGAGCAGCTGTTGAAAATCAAAGTACGTCACTGAATAGAATAAATAAAGCCATAAACATTTCTTTTAAAAGTAATAAGAAAACAACAGACGTTTAGCCAGAAATCAGGTGTTCCGACACATATGCCCAACCCTGTATATTAAATAATAATTGAAAACAATATTTTACTTTGTGTAGAACAATAACTGTGAATTTAAGGTTTTGGTCGAAGGACAATGGCTTTTAGAAGAGTGCAAGTCATTGTACTCTTCCCATAGACCATTATGTCGTCGACAATAACCAATAAAATCACCGGGAATATATCCAATTATGCCACGTAATAAAAATAATTCTCCATGTAGATGCATTTTTGATGGAATATTATCTAATTTAACGTCTAAATTTTGCGTCAAATTGTTTGTATTGACCTGTTCAATGAAGATAAAGTTCTTTATTTTTATTTGCAAAACCAGATTATTACCACAGTAACTGCATTTTTTTTAAGGAACTTCTAGTAGTATAACAGTTTATTGTACTCGAGATACATCGATATACAACAGGCCATCGACCGAGGTCTTTCAGCCAAGGAACTTCTAATTTTTGTCATATTAAATTATGTAGGTTTGCATAATTTTCTGGATTCATTTCAAGGGACATGAAAGTTTCTCTTTTGTTTCTACCATCTTTGTACAAATTTTGCAATAAAATATCTTCATTATAGATGGTGGTAATAATGATAAAAAAATTGTTATATAGGTGTCTGCATTTACAACAATAAAATTTTGTAGATAAGTATCTTTTTTGCATAAATTTAAAAGAATCTCCGCCCTTAATCTATACGTTTTTCGGTTTATACCCTTACTAACAAAATCAATTACGAAATTCAACCATTTGTTTTCGCTTTTTGATATTGCGTAATCTTTGAAAAAACCACTATCACAAAATGAAGTTGCTAGCAATTGTGAAAGGGCGTCATGTCCACACGTATTTTGCAATGTTACCTGTGAACCTTGAATGTACAGTGGTTTTAAATATCTAAATTCCCGTTTCGAAGTAAACTGATGAAATGTACTTTTTTTGAGTCTCGGTTGTAACTTCGCTAGTGGGCTCCAAATATGAACTTCTCTTGCGTTTTTTATTTAAACCTCTCCAATTTTCTTCATTCGAAGTTTCTTCTGCACCGGGGTTATCTCGCGTTCTGTTAAAACAATATATACAAACTGTATTTTCGTTAACAGTATATCTACAGTTTATATTTTTGTGTAGTCCCATTTTGCATATATCACAGCACACTGATACGGTGTCTTTGAGAAGCATTTGACAAGAAGCACATAGTTCTTCATTTAACTGTGAAATAAAAAAAATAATTGTGTCAAATAATAAAAGTAATTTAATTCGATATACTTACATTATCAACTTCCCCTACTAAATTTTCTGGAATACAACTTGATTCAATTTCAAGGAAAGATATCTAAAATCATACACAAAATATTTAATAGTCGATTACGTATAATATGTAGTAGTACTTACATTATCTTCACTCTGATTTCCTTCAATGTACTCAGGAATATGCTGTAAAATATATTTTATGAATAATTATGAAAGGATCCATATGACAATATTTCAGAGTGCTTATTTTTTTTATTTTCTTTAATAAATAATACGTGTTTTATAATCATCATATTCGATGATTTTCCCGATTACGAAGTTATACATATAATAGTGTTTACATTATTTATAAATAATGGAGACGAAGATTCTTCGTATATAGCTGAATCAAAAGTGTGAACATGCCTCCGACAGGGACCTGGAGGTTGCAGGTTCGATCCCTGTCGGAGGCATGTTCACACTTTTGATTTAGCTATATACGAAGAATCTTCATCTCAATTATTTATTTATAAGTAATGTAAATACTATTATAATCATCAATTAAAAAAATATTCTCAAACCATTTTATAGAAACTGTATGTACGAGCAAAATGAATAAATACCTCATTTGAAAAATTAAGTTGATTAAATTTTGTAATGTCGTCCGACAGTTCAGTTTCGAAAATTGATATACATTCAGGATCATCAATTGCCGAATCGTCTTCACCTAGAATTGTCGACTCTGCCCATTGGTTTGCTTTCGTAACTGAACAAATATGCTAATGAATGAAATTATTTAAATTACTTGTAATTACTTACTTTACTCTTCTGCGCTGCGGCAACAAGTTTCAAGTCGGCGTTCAAACTTTGAATATGGATCCTTAAAAGTCATCAGAAGGCAAAGGAAGCTTCTTATGAGAAAACACTCGGTGTTTAATTATGCTGAAATCGCTTTCGGCTGATGCAGATGATGATGTTGTTAGCGAATTTGGAAACCATTTTGTCATAATACCACACCACAAAGGTATAAGTGGTATTACTTTTTGGAAATCTTCAACAAGCTCTGGAACCACTTGCTGGTTTCCTCGATTACCTTCTTCTTCATGGTTACATGTAATTCGTTTCGCTTCAGTTTTTATTTGTATAAACCAAGATAAAAATGGATTGTAAAAATGGATTGTCATTGTGTTTCTCCAAGTCGAAATGTGTTTCATTAAAACCTAATATTTGGTCACCTTTCAAATCATAATTTAAAAATTCTTGGGTTCCTGTAGCGATTCTGGTATTCAACCACGTTTTTGATGTCTCGGCATTAGTGATTTTTCCTGTTTCTATGGAATAACCTTCAGTGTCAGAATAAGCCACTATGCAAAGTGCCGACAATATTGCATGCAGATCACTCATATCAGTACACTGAATAGCCTGCCCCAAAGTATGCAGATAAAATTTTCTCGTCAATCTATGAACACCTTTTAAACTTTTCCAGGTGGAACATAGTTTCAAAAAGTGAGCAACATCATTGCGAATGTAGCAAGTTGGGGTTTTGCCTGATTTTTCAAAAATTAAACTAGAGCAAGCTTTAATGTAGCTATTTAAACTCGAAAACTGAGTGAAACGATTTACAACAGCATACATTAAACCCTTTGACATATCAACGACTATTTCTTTTGGACTAGCAGACACTGATTTAAGCCATACCTGCAGCCAATGCGTCAATTCTTCTGTTGTATGACAACTGGTTAGAAGATTTCCAACACAACTTTTTAACATCTCTGTCATGAATCACAATATTATATAGAAATATTGTGTTGGATTTTGTATGACCATAATTAATTTTTTTAACCAGACCTCCGGTTGCATCAATTGCCAATTTAGGGTGTGTAGTTTTCCGGCAATAACTTCTATATATAAATTTGAGAGTTGCTCCAATAAATACCCCTAAAGGGAATATGACTGATCTGTCGAATAACACCATTGAATTCCAATGTATACTTTATCTTAACAATTGATAAAATAACATTTTCGTATATTCTGTTCTCTTTCAAAAGTGTATATTTTGCATTGCGAATTGTCGACAGAGATGGTAAATCTGCCGGTTCTGGATCTCCTAACTCCATCATAGAATCTGCTTCTATTTTCCTATATATACATGCAGACATATTCTCTTTAATAAGTTTATTCGCGCATTCTTTTCGTTTATTTTCTGCCTGAGGTCTTTTTCTTTTGGTTGTATGTGGTAAGGAATAGTTTCCAATGAGGCTGCAATCCAATGTAACCACTACATTTTTTAATGGTTGTTTCATTAGTGAACACTGTAATACACTGTCGCATTTGCGTCAAGTGGCTACAATGTTAAAAAAATTACCAGTATTTGCACTCTGGCTCTTTTAAAAGATAAAATGCAACTGATTTTTGTTGTTTCAATCACTCGCCTGTTTAGAAAGGTTGACCAATACCTTTTTTGTAAAATATATTCTCGTGACGAATTTTAGTAGGGTTAAAATATTTTACATATTCTTCATACGTTAAATCAACTTTGAAATTAAATCAATTGGATTCAGAGAAGATTGCATAAAACTTGAAGATCCAGTTGAAAAGTACTCGGCGCTACAATGGGACTCTTCCAAAGATTGATTACATCCAACTTTGAGTATTTCCCATATTTCATAATAATTTTTTATCGCTATTGTATATACTGCCAAAGGTGATAATGATAGCGTTGAAAATTTATTTATTTCTGATGCGATACGCGGCCAAACTGCATCGTCTTTTGCAACGAACTTACTGTCAGAATAAATTGTTTTATCAAATCAGGAAAAGCATTTTTAATATGATTAACTTCATCCTCAGTCCTCGGCTTAACCATTTTAAATACTGTAGCGTGTTTATTTTCATCTAAATCAAAATGCGTGGTTTTGAGATCGGCAACACAATTAGCGCGAAAATAGAAAGTTATTAAGGAGAGGAAAGCAATCGAGTGAGGTAAACGATGCGGCGTGTGAGAGGGGGCTTAAGAGAGCACTCTCGCGAAGACTTTTTGGGAGAACCTTCTTTTGCGATCTGAGGTGACGAGAGAAGCAAGGACGTGAATAACGCACGGCGACGAGAAAGTATTGCCTGAATAAGAGTCTAAGTTCGTTTATACCGCGAGGAGGGTTTGATTGATCACCGAGAGTCTGCGTTAGTGCAGATTCTTGTATGCTTGATTATAATTGCGAAATAGGACTGAGGGTTGGTTTTGGAGCAATCGAGGTCGGGGTCGTTATAATCCGAGGTTACGAATTTGAAGAAGCAAAGTTTCAACCGGCAGATAAGGAGCTGGGAATCATATCCGGGAGTAGTACAGAAACGGGTTATTGGAGGCACGGAATCGTATCCGGAAGTAGTACAGAAACGGATTATTGAAGGCACGGAATCGTATCGGGAGTAGTAAAGGCGATCAGTTGAATCGGACGGACAAGAAATTGCCGACATCTTGGATTTCGCAGGAAGTTGAAAGATAAGTTTTCTATTTTGGTATTGTGATAACCTAAGACATACTGTTCGAGTCTAAGACATACTGTTTGAGTATAGAATTATGCGACATTGTGATTGACGTTTAGTGTGTATTAAGTAATTCTTGGAAGTTGTTCCAAGTGGCGCCCATGTTTTTGTTTGAGAATTTAGGTTTAAGTTACTAACCATAGTAGTGGATTTAGTTGTACTAGGAATTAAGGAAGAATGTATTATTTTATTATTTTCAATCAGAATAAATTTTATTTTAAATGAACTTCAATCGTTGTTATTTACAATTGCCAAGCGAAAAGTAGATTGATTCACGACCACTCTCCGAATTGAGTTAGCGGGAAGAAGTGTGATCGCTTTGTTTAGAAAGCAGGCCACAATACTAAATTGTAAATAAACACAGATTATAATATTTCCTATTTGATGTTAACGTTTGAACCTACGACTTCCTAATGCATTTTTTATTTTTATTCCAAACGTATAATTATACAAAGCGTTTACTATACAATGAATGAAAATATTAATAATTCGAACTCATTGTTAGCAGCTTAAAATTTTTACCAAGGTGGTTTTATTATCGTGCATTTTTACTTTCTACGTTGCAAAGTACGGAAAAGTATTGTGATCTTAAAAACTTTTCAATTCAAGTGATATTTGCTTTAACCATTTTTCCAGTAATTTTTTAAATATGAAAAATATTACAAAAACATTTAAATATTAATTGAAGATAACTAAGAAATGATCATCTTTTGTTTGAAATTATTTTTCAAAAAATCGTTTTCTTTTCAAAAGTATTTTTTTTCATTTTTGATTTATAATTATAAAAAAATTATATGAATAATAATTGTGGAGTATATGAAAATGAACAACTTATATAGAATAAGTTTTCTTTAGAATTATTTCAATTTTTGGTTAACTTGACTTGAATTTAAAGTATAATTAGTCATTTCCATCTTTCATAATTTTTATGCTTCAAATGTCAGTATACGATCCTGCAAACCGCGTGATGTTCATTTGAAATATGATTGAAACTAAAAATAAACCATGAAAGTGTAAATATAAATAATTATTATACCATCAAATCAGAGAAAATAATATGATGGCCACATAATTCTTTTGAGTTCATTGCCGGGTGCTAGCTCTATGAAAATGACATTTGTTGTCTAATTATTGACCAAGTCAGAAGGCCAAACAAATGTCGTTTATGTCGGGCTATCACCATGGGTAATGAACTTAAGAATAAATGTGCGAATTTATTAGATAATGAATAGAAAGCCTGAGATGCACTTCCTTAGATTGTATATTGATTGCAAAATTAATCTTTGACGTTTATTTAATTTATCCAAGGTTAACACTATTCCTACTATACAGTGCGCGCCTAAAGTATAGAATATAGTCAGTAAAATCGAAATAAAATATTTTTGGAAAAAATCCTGGAAGAAAAAACTGGAAGTATAAAAATGTTACCATCTTACATAAGAAATTTTTTGAGAAAATGACAATTGAAGGTGAGAACCCGATATTTAGAATTTTTTCAAAATGACCTTATTCCAGCGGTTTCAGCAAGACGGTGCATGCCCGCACTATGCGCGTTTTTTTGTTTTTGTTTTTTTTTTGTTTTCGAACATGTAGAAATTCTTCTTGAATATTTTGAATATTTTCCAGGCTAATTCTGCGTATTCATCTCTTTCGTGGGCTATTCTATCGGCCATCGTGGATTGGCAACCTATTCGTAATGCAATTGTCAATAAAACGCGCATAGTGCGTGGTTGCGCCGTCTTGCTGAAACCATATTATATGAATGGAAGGTCAAGATCATTTTTGTTTGGAAAAAAAGCGCTGGAACAAGTTCATTTTGCAAAAACTAGATATCAAGTTCTCACCTTCAATTGTCATTTACTCGAAAAATTTCTGATGTAAGATGGCAATATTTTTATACTGCCAGTTCGACAATAAAAAGATCTCTCAAAATCAAGAACAAAAATAAGGGGTTGCCATTTAAAAAGAAAATGGATGAGGTCATTACTCAAAAACAAATGACGACTGAAAATCGACTTTCATGCAAAAATATGTATTTTTATAAAAGAAAATCGACCTGTTCGAGGATTTTTTCCAAAAATATTTAATTTCGATTTTACTGACTATATTCCATACTTTAAGCGCGCACGGTATATGTGTTTATATTCGGGGTTGCTACGGACCACGGGTAAACATTTCAATAATGGATGCCTAAATGACTATTATGATTATTTATTGGTTCATTTTGACGTAATTGAGATCTACTATCGGATCAAACTCTAATATGATGCTATAGAAGAAATAATTAAATTTATCGAGATATTAATAATAATGTGCAAAACGAATTGTGAAAGTTTATGCATTTTTACAATTTTCAACTCAAGAATTTTGTAAAAATTAACTAAATATAAAAATTGGAAAAAATACTGTGCAGGCCGATTATAACGCGTCTTTTATAACGCGCATTCGGATATAAAGGGTGTTACAAATTCGATGCAATAACATTGCTTTCTCGGTAACTATAAGAGACAGAGAGTTGGTTAAGGAAAAGTTATGGAAAAGTTGGACATTTTAATGCTGAATAATTTATTTTAAAAAAATTTTCATTTTCAATTAAAATTTTGGACTGTGGTTTTCATATTACGTGAATAATATCTCGGTATTTTAACAATATACTTTAACAAAATAAGTCAATAGGGTCTTCGTGACGCAATTATCATGCAAAATATATGATTAAACTATGAATAGACGAAATATTTGAATTTTTGTGGATTAAAAGCATGAAATAGAGATAGAAAATATTTTCTTTGGCGAGGGGAATATGAACAGGAGTTGCTCGTATCACTCCGCTTACGATAAGGACGGTTAGTAGTCCAGTTAATAAGTCGGGAAAAGGGATCTTGAACGGAAAGTGAACCTAAAATCTATTTTTTTTTTGAGGGGTGCATTGGAGGTCTAGAAAACATTAAGCTGAAGTTTTTGTCCTCCACACCTAACATTTGAAATGTGTTAATATAGGCTCCCCTAATTATTTGATGGTATCGGTCTTCGTATATTATTTTTAACGCTCTTTGTGCTGAATGATTTGGTACCTTACTCAATAGTTTCTGCAGAGTATTCATCGAGATATTTGCAAAAAAACTTTACAATTATTTTCAATTAAAAACAAAGGTTTGCTATGATATCATAATGGCAGTTATTTCATTTTGTTCTGAAAGGTGACAGTTGCTGTCAAATTACGATTTACTACCGGTCGTGTATTCCACACAAGAAAATCTATTTATAATTAAATGATTTTACTCAGGTAATTTCTAGAAAAGGCAATACCCAGCAAATATGCTATTCAATGAGTATTAAAAATAATGTAAGTAGACCGATACTTTAAAATAATTAACGAAGCCAATTATAACACATTTCAAATTTAGAAAGTAAATTAGTAATTATTTAATGAACAATTTTTTTTGCTGTTCTCCGGAAATTTAACTCTAAATAAATCACGTACACTTCTTAAATACCTGAGTAAAACCATGTCATTAACCCATTGAGTCCCAAGCAGCGCGATCGCGATGTTAAGATTTTTTTTGTTGGGCCTCGATAAAGACATGATAACGACCATGTGCTCCCAACCCTGGGACCTAAAGAGTTTAAATACTTTTCCCTGTGTAGAATACTCGGCCGTTATAAATCGTAATACGACAGCAACTGTCACTTTTTAGAACAAAATTAAATTCAATTTAAATTTAAACAAAAAACTATCAACCAAAATGTCACATATGATACATCTCTAAACTCAGAATTTAGAGACAAATTAAATTTTGTAATGGCGTAGCGGTTCATTTTTTAACGCTACTTTAAAATTGTTTGCGCAAAGTGTGTCATGAATACTTCGCAACACGCCGGGAGTTCAGCCGATAAACGTCAAACATTTGTTTCCGATCAAGAAAACTTGATGATTATTGTTTCCATCATTTAAAAAAGTATTATTACTTAAAAATTGATATTTTATCGAATTTATTTAAAATTAGGGACGTAGAAAAAAATTTGTATGAAACTCGAGAGTAAATCAACTTTTTTCTCTTCGGCTCGTGTGGCAGTCTTTCCTACCTGTGAAAAAAGTACTACTTTACTCACGTATTGCATAAATTACTATTTGTATTAGGAACATTTGTAATATATAAACATAAAAAATAATGGAAAGCCAAATATTACAATATAACCCTAATGATTATTAAAAAAATATTTGAAAATAACAATGATCTAAATTTTAAAACAATACTTTTCGCGATTTTTTTATTTTGTCGGTTATTGCATTAACTAAACAAAACAAACATTTTGTCTGTGTCATTTCATCATCAGAGTATTCCTTAATTTAATGCGTTATGTTACAAATCAATTAATGTAAGCATAACATTTAGTAATTGATTCAATGTGATTCGAATTTACAATTTTATTTTAATTTTCGATGAATTTTAATTTGATGTATTCCAAAATAATAATAAAATAATATTTTTTCATGCTCTGCCAGTTTCTTTGCGAGCACTTCTGGTAAATATTGGAAATTTCGTATTCACGTTTATGATTTAAAGATATCACTCAATATCTCGAAAAATTTCGATCGTACTTAAAATATCGATGTGAACATAAATTATAGGGTACTAAATGTACTGGAATATAAGCTTTCGAATATTTATTCTACTTCAACCCTGGGATGCATAAGCTATTTTTTACGTTCATTCATAAGGTTATATGTAGATATGGTAGTGGACAAAATATATTTGTAAAAGAAAAATGTGTAAAGATTGACTATTAGTTCATACGAGATCATATAAAAATATTTGAGTTAGGCATTCCTAAAGCGAAATTAATTTACCTAAAGCCGTTTTCCCGGAGTTCTGGAGACTCACCTTATGAATCCTAGCTGTGTGTTTCCAGAAATAACAATGGGAAAGAACCTAACCTAGCGCAATTCGCAATTTTTAACGAATTTCCATATACATTGGACCGAATTGTATGTTTTGCACGCTCTACAAGTTTCGTAATAAATAGTTTTCCTATTTAGATCACCAGAAAAGAGTTAAATACAGAAAACGATTTTCAAAACCATATTTTCGAATCACTTTCCGTTCCAAAATACATAGCGACAAAGGACTAGAGCAGCGGTTCTCAAAGTGGGCCATATGCCCACTGGATAGTACCATCAACACTTTTTCTATACATCGAGTAGTTTTGCAAAAAAAAAACTATTTAAATTCGATTAAACCGGATCTCATGAATATTGTAATTAAACCTAGCCTAAGTTATATTACCACTATAGTACCAGTCAGCTAAGTATTTTTTACATAACTGAAATAGTTTTCGAAAAAAATTAAATAGGCCATGCAACCACTGGTCGTCGATTTGAAAGAAATAAAAGTATCCAGTCTTTAGCGAATATGCAGCAAAAATGAACGAATTCTGTATAATCGGTGACCCATTTTAATTTACTTAGAAACCATGGCAGTTTTATTTACTATAGTAATCTATGATCAAAGCCTATGGTTGAAGAAATTTGAATATATTTTAATGGCCTGAAGAAAATATAAAAATACGATTTGAAATTTTCACCCAAAATTCATTCAAAATTATTCTGTAAAAACCTCCAAACACAACGTATCTATATTTTAAGAGAAATCTTCGCAAAGAATGCTAAACTTTTATTCGCTTGGAAACATTCAAAAACAGTTGCTAACGACTAGACTTTTTTAAAAGTTACTAACAATACATTTATAATAAGATTCTGCAAAACATTACAAATACTCTTACATAGATTTCGAAACAACGTAAGGTTGAAAGTTCTCGTCAACATCTTGGCTTGAAAAAAAAATGTAAGAAATGTAAAAACAATTGCCATCGACTTGGAACTTTTCATTTTTTTTTTAAACGCAGTTATAATTATTTTTTCTGCAAAAGTTCACAAACACCCTATCCCTAGATTTTGAGATAATCCCTTTCGAACAAAACGTAAAATTGTGGAAATTTAATAGCTATTTATGTAACAAGTCCACAATATAGCACTTTCTTGGACGAGACGTTTTATGGCCGAGCGAGCGAAGCGACAGAGGCTGATAATGGAAGCGAGTCCATGAAGTGCTTTTGTGGACGAGTTACATACAAAGCTTTATGTTCGACTGCTTTTAGCATTTTTGGAATACTTTTTAAATACAAACTGAAGCAATGTATTTATATATATAAATACATTGATGAATGAATGACATTAGTGTGTATTTGCTGCCACACTAATGTCATTCATTGTAAATTTCATAGAAAATGGATGATTAGGTTAAACAATCTAACTCGCACAATAAACGTCCAAACCTTGCAAACTTCTTCAGGAGTAAGTTTAATGAATAATAGTAAGTACTATCGCTATAAACCACTATCGTAGTTCTTTCTTTTGCATGAGTAATTTGCATTGTATTTATTAGGTGTTCTAACGAAAATTAAAATCTGTCATTCCTGACACGAAATGTACGCCATTTTGGCCTAAAAATAAGCCACCAAAGTTACTATTTTCGTAAAGTCGAACATAAAAAAATTTATACTGCCTGAAAAAAATATAAAAACAATTGCCATCGACTTGGAACTTTTAAAATTTCCTTAAAATGTGGTCATAATTATATGTTTATAAAAATCTACAAACACCCTATCCCCAGATTTCGAGATAATCCCTAGGGAACAAAGCGTAAGATTGTTAAAATTTTAAAACGTGTATATGGCCTGAAAAAATTGTAAAAACAATTGCCATCGACTTGAAACTTTTAAAATTCCCTCAAAATGCAGTCATAAGTATTTTTATGCAAAAATTTACAAACACACTCTCCTTAGATTTCGAGATAATCTCTTACAAACAACATGTAAGAATATAGGGCCTGAAAAAAATTTAAATATTTTTTCTGCTAACTATTCGATATACAACCGTCCAAATTCTACCCACTGGATATTTTATTTTTCTAAAATAATGTAATTGAAAAAAATGGATTGAATTAAATTTTGTAAAGAAACAAGGCGGCTATGGAAGTAATAAACTTCTTTTTAGCGGCCATAGGTGAAAAAAGGTTAAGAAACACTTCTAGAGGAGTGTTTTGTAATTAAATGGCCCGGGTAAAGGATGTGTTATCGTGTCTGGATTTTATTAATATACCTGAAATGTTTTCAATGTTCAATTATTTATTGCATAAAATCAATGCATCCGCCCAAATCCCATATTAATACGTTTTTTTTTTTAAATAAACGTGGCGTAGTCTTTCATATTTTAACCATTATCCTGATATTAGAAAAAATAGCAAAATAAAATTTGATTAGTTATTCTTGAAATAGATTCTAGTTACCACCTTATGTATTCATTATTTAAAAATAACGAATAACGAAGATACGAGCAGTTAAACAAATGCGTTTTAATAAGTGCACCAAGAAATCCCTACATTTTTTGTATATGTGCGCCATATATAACAATATTGTTAAGTTACATCCCGATATTGACATATTTCATTGTAGGTCGCCTAAAGAATTCTTTAATTTAGTTCTTAAATATGTATTATAATATATTTTATTCATTTCTCATACGTTAGGAATATTTTGTAACTTTCTATGTATAATTTTTTATATCTTCCAATCTGTAATTGGACTTTGTTCCGTTGATTGAGATAAATAAATAAATAAATAAATAAATAAATAAATAAATAAATAAATAAATATACGCATCAAAAAAAGATTATTAAAAAAATCAACATAGAAATTATGTATTTTTATATGGTTTTAATTTAAAAACATTGACCCCGCCTAATTAAACATATTTAATTTCAAATGATCTTCGCTTTTTTTAAATGAATGTCTTTACGATAGCTTAAACTATATTAATACTTAATTTGTTTAAATAGGATAAATCAGAGATTTATATTTTGTAAGTTTCCTTTCTTGTAAAAATATAAACTCAATACTGCAAAGAGAAAGAAAATTATGATACCTTCAAATTGAGTTGGTACTGTAAAATATGTTTTTGAGTAGTATTGAAAGAGAATATAAGGTATATTATTGTGGCTCAATAATTGGAAATAAATTTCAGCTAATGAGGAAATCGTGGGAAATAACACATAAAAGGAATAAAATGCATAGCTTTAAACGTCTTTAAGAAAGTATAAAACTCAAACTCACTAAACAAAATAACACAACTGAATACAACTGAACACAATAACGATCGAGATAGAAATAAGGGCATTTCAAAATAGTTTCCAATAGCCAAGTTTCTTTGTTTATAAGATGACTAGATATACACATTTCACTCTAAACACTAAATAGTAAAATCCATTGTAATTGAACAAAACAAAACGAAAATAACACAAAAAACACAAATACACTGAAACTTGTTTCATTTCAAGTTACCTGATAATGGACTGCCACATAGTAACAGTCGCAACCATCATCGTCAGGAGTTATAATTTACATTTAGTAAAAATATATATTTATTTTATAATAATAAGAAACATTAATTATATACCAAATAAAACAGATTTTTAGAGTGAACGTTTTTGAAACTTTATTTATCTATTGAGTTTGTTCTCCAATACTGAAGAAATCAAGTATTAAAAAAATAATAAACAATGAAGATTATACGATTATACGATTATAGTATAGTTGGCTTCTGTTTTCTACCACCGAACCAATCACCGGAAGTGGCCAAAACACTACTAATGTTTTTTGTAATGTCTGCATCAGTAGCATCTTTGTATCTCATGCGCATTGCATCTGTAAATGTGAACAGAATTAAATAAATGGCAATACATAAATTGTGCACCGTCAAAAGTTAGTGTATAAATAAACAGTATATTCGGAACATTGAGACAACCATTTCATCAAGGGTTGAATTTACCCTGAACTGAATAGAATTCCAATTTGACTTTACAAAGTTGTTTCGTTCAATTCATTAACTTCCACTGCACTGAGTAATCTGAGAGAATGCACCCAGTGAAATAAATGTTCAGTGATAAATAATAAAATTTAAGTATGAGTTTATTCTAAAAATTGTATAAATGTGCGATGTGTTTAGATCAGTGGTGGGGAAACTTTTTTTAAGACGGGCCATTTGTAATAACTAGACAATCGTAGCGGGCCAAAGAATAATACTTCATCGTTAACTAATTTATGTGTTCTATAAACATATACATATATTATTACATACACTTATTATTTTAATAGTAAAAAAGCAAAAGGTAACAAAATTATAAGCATAAAATATAAAATGAATTTAGTGTAGTTCTTGATGTGAAGTATTATCACTTTATTTTCTGGTGTCATTACTGGTTGATGGTGCATGAGAAAAATGAAATTGAGACTGTTTCATCAAAATTTCATCATAGTCCGGTTCCATTTGCGAAGCAGAAATTCTTAAAACTGATGAAAGGTGCTCATCTGTAATTCTGTTTCTTAAAGAAGTTTTCCTAAGCTTCATTGTTGAAAAGATTTGTTCGCATATATAAGATGAGCCGAACATTGTCATTATCTTCATTGCATGAGTAATTAGATTTGGGAAATTATGTGGACTTAAATTTTTATAAAATTCTAGTAATGGTACCGTATGAAAAGTTTGTTTCAGGAGAGTATTACAGTTCAAATCTATTAACTCAAGTTGAAATTTTGCATCAACTTCTTCGTAATTAACATTGAATGGGTTGCAAAAATACTAAACTCTGGTTCCATTTTTCTAAAGTCTTGAAATCTCCTTTCAAATTCTATAGATAGTTTTCTCAAATTAATTTCGTATTTTTTAATCTTATTGTTTGATATAGTGAATTTTAAAGGTTGTATTCTTGGAAAATGAGAAAAATCAGATTTAGAGATCTGATTAGCAAATAATAATAACTGTAATTTGAAACTTTTCAGGTATTGCCAAATATCGTGAAGAAACTGATTTTTTCCTTGCAATTTGAGATTAAGTTTATTCATGTGTACGAGGAGGTCTAAAAAAGCGAAATTAGAAAGCCACGTTTCGTTTTCTAAGACGTCAAATTGATTATAAATGTCTTTATCAAGAAGAAAATTCACAATATCGTCTTTTAAATCCCAAATTCTTTCAAATACTTTTCCAGCACTTAACCAACGAACTTTTGAATAATACAGGATATCGGAATGCTCAGCATGTACGGACTCCAAAAACTGTTGAAACTGGCGATGTAATAATCCTCTGGAACGAATCATATTTACTAGTTTTACAACAATATTAAGTATATGGTCAATATCTAAAGCCGATTTACAGAAAGCATCCTGATGTATAAGGCAATGCAAAAAACAACATCATTTTCCGGATACTTAGAATTAAATTTCCCAACAAATCCTTGATTGATTCCAACCATATTAGGAGCACCATCTGTAGTTACATTACATAGCTTGTCAATAGGTAAACGAAGTTTATCGATGCAATTTTCAAATTCACAAAATATATCGGCACCAGTCGTTGTTCCTTTCATTGACTGTAGCCCTGCAAGTTCTTCTGTAATTTCAAAGTGGGCGTTGATTCCTCTTACAAATATGAGTAACTGCGCAGTATCACTGATATCTGTACTTTCATCCATGGTAATTGAATAAAAAATAAATTTTTGAGTTTTTGTAGTCACTTGTGAAATTAGATTTTTATCAATATTTTCAATTCTCTCGGTGATTGTTCTTCTTGAGAGAGACAGTGACTGAAAATCCTTTTTCTTGTCAGGGCACATAATATCGCACACATCTATCATGCACTGCTTTATAAATTCACCATCTGAAAATGCTTTATTAGATTTAGCAATATTATAAGCCAACACATAACTGGCTTTCGTAGCGCATCTTTGAGAATGATTAGCTCTCTGAAATAATTGTTGTTGACTTGATAAATTTTTTATTAAATCTTTCGATTTAATTTTTTTCACCTCTTCACTTAACGATGAGTAGGAGTGGTTTTCATGTTTGCTCTTGAAATGGCGTTGAATGTTATATTCTTTTAAAACTGCAACAGTTGTATTGCAAAGTAAGCACACAGGTTTTTCTTTAAATAAAGTAAAGAAATATTTCCACGTCCATTCTTCTTTAAAAACTCGACATTCTGAATCCACTTTTTTTTTTAACATCCATTTTAGACGTTACCTACACACAGAAACGCAATTGACGAAAGCTTACTGCTGACTAATGCTCTTACGCGGGAGTTTGTTGAGGCACTGGGAGTTTGGGGGATTACACAAACAATTACTCGAGTCACAGCGGGTCGTTGCAGATGACTGACTAAGTCGCTAACTAACTGATCTTCGGGCGGCCTCGCTTATATTTATACCTACCTGCGAGAGTGTCTTGTACTTTCGAGCGAAGATGAGTCATCTGTTTAGGTCAGATGGATTTGTCCAGAATACTATTGTGTTTTGAATATCGCCGCAGGTAGTTTTTATGCGGGTCGTCACATTACGAAGTAAGAACGCGTTCAAACATTATCACGACGGCACTCTTAAACGGACCGGATTAAACCTTTCCGCGGGCCGGACTTGGCCCGCGGGCCCTAGTTTCCCCATCCAGGGCCGATCCTAGACCCTTGGCCGCCCGCGTGCAAATGTTGAGTTGGCCGCCCCCTCAAGCGCAGTAAAATTTTTCGGTTCGAAATATGTAAAAATCCTCTGGAATGTTTTTGTAAGGTTTTAAAGCAGAAAAATATCATATAAGACCATAATCAACCATCTTATTTATTAAAATATGTTACATAGAAAATAAGTAATATATAAAGGTAAGAAAAATGGAAAGCAAAATATGAAAATAACAATGATCTAAATTCTAAAATAACACTTTTCGCGACTTTTTTAATGCAAATTCATCAACTACGTTTGAAATATCTATTGTTTCACCAATCTCATTTTCAATAGAAATTAAGGCTAAATTAGCACATCGCTCTTGTGATACAGTTGACCGTAAATAATTTTTAATTAATTTTAATTTAGAAAAACTCCTTTCGCCGGAAGCCACAGTTATCGGTATTGTTAAAAATATTCTTAGACTAATACTAAAGTTTGGAAAACATGGAACTAAGTCTTGGCTAATTAAGTGATTTAAAATTGCTAATGGTTTTAATTGGGAATGATTAGGAAATAATTCTCGAAACGATAACAATTCTTTTAGGAGTTCCATTCCATCTAAATCTTTTGTTAAATTTCCGTTTTCTGTTACCTGTAATTTAATATCTAAATCCATACAACATTTTCTTAGATATTCGGGCTCTGCAGAGTAGCAATTTTCTAATAGTTCAAAACGTTCGGATATCGAATTAATAGCGATGTCTTAAATTTCAAAATAAAAGTGAATTCTAAATTTTTCCTTAGGATCCAAAACACTTTCATCGCATGACTCATAATTGAACATCCGCGGTTTTTTTCTTATACGAACTTCTGGGAATGCAACTTCAACCCCATTTTTCTGCGCAAAATCGGACGTATCATTAATAAAATTGTCAAAATTTTGTTCGTTCCTTTTGGAAACTAAATATTTTTTTAAATTTTTTAATGCTTCCATACACTTTGCTAAGTTAATGTCTGATTTTTGCAGCATTTTGCTCACAATATTTATTTTTTCAAGTAAATCATGCCATATTAACAAACAACATACAAATTTATAGGAAGAAATTTTTTTTGTTAAAGATTTTGCCATATCTTTAACTTCTACGTTTTTTGCCTCATCCGATATTTGAGTAAGGGCTTCAAGTATAAGTTTTAAATTTTGCTTCAATGGAATTAATGCGTTAAGTCGACTCTCCCACCGAGTGTCACTTAACGGCTTTAGTGAAAATTGTTCAATGTTTTGTTTTAAAATATCCCACCTAGAAGGTGAAGCTGAAACAAAAAAAAAACTTTCTGAACAATCATGAAAAAATTTGAAATTTCACCGCTTGAATTGGCAGCATCAGTCACAACTAAATTGAGAGAATGTGAGGCGCATGGTACAAACATTGCTCTTGGATTAGTATTTAACAAACGTTTTTGTAAGCCTATATTTTTGCCGCGCATATTTGACCCATTATCCTACCCTTGACCTCTAATATTTTGTACATCTAGTGACAAAATAGGAAGCAACTCATTCAATACAAAATCATATAACCCTTCTCCGGAGGTATCTTTAATTGGGTAAAATCCTACAAAATATTCCGAAATACTGGCGTTTGCGTTGGAAATATTTACGCATCGTATTATAAATGTAATTTGTTCCGTATGACTAACGTCCGGTGTACAGTCCAAAATAATGGAAAAATATTTCGAAAGTTTTACTATTTTTATAATTTCCTTTTTTATGGAATCAGCTAAAAGAGTTATTATCTCATTTTGAAAATGTTGGCCTAAGTAATGTGGCATACGACTCGACTTTTCTTTAGATTTTTGAATTTTATTTAAATGATCTGACAATATAGGGTCAAATTTGGCTATCATTTCTACAGCCTTTAAAAAATTTCCATTATTTTTCTCATAAAGTTCGGAACTACTTCCTCTAAAAGCAAGACATTGACCTGCTAAAAATTGCACAATGGCAATCATTCTTTCTACAATAGCCCTCCATCGTTTTCTCTCTAATTCAAATTGTTTCTGTTGCTCTTTGTCTATGGTTTCATTTTTATTTAAACGGATTTTTAACTCCCACCATTTTTGGAGACACTTTATATGCTTTGCACTGTTCTCATGTTTTCCAAAATAGTCAGCACAATGGCGCCAGTCTTTAAAACCCGTAGTTATAATTTTAATATCTTCTTTTCCAAATAATTTACATGGAAAACAAAATGCAGCATCTAATGAAATTGAATTTACTAGCCAATTTCTTCTAATTTTTTCGCCGTTCTCTAAAATTTTATAAAAATATAAAAAACTAAATCGATCAGACTCATTAACAGGAAAGGTAAAATTTTCTTTTAGTGGGACTTGTTGAGCCTCTACCAAAACTTCAATCGCTCTGGACGACAAACTATACGGCCAAGTACCTGCATCACTAACATCGAAGTCCTCGAGTCCCTCGTTTGTGATGTGTTTGGTAAAATCTCAGGAATATTGATTCCATCCGATGTTAGAGAAACATTATGTGGGCTTAAATCAACATCCATTCCCATGGTATTAACTTCGGAGACTGGAAGATCTTCTTGTTCTACGCAACTAGAAGTTGAAGCGAAACTAGAATTTCTAGAAAAACGTTCTGGGTCAAAACCCAAAACCAAAAATTTTTGCAAAATCAAAATTTTGCAAAAATTTTTGAAGCGATCCTCGAAGTTTATTTGCTTGCTCTTGTTTCGTAGCTTGTATTCTCCTGTAAAATGCTCCACTCTCTCTTTGTTTTCTTCTTTCATTTTGGGACATTTTTGATTATAGAAATCTTCTATATTTATTTCAAACAGCTAACAGGAAATACAAAAAAATTTAATTTCTTTATTTTAGAAGATTTTTTTTTAAATTTGGCCCATCATATATACAAACTAAACGACATTTTTTTACACTCTTTACATTTTTCAGTTCTACATCATTTTCTAAATCCAATGACACCACAAAAGTCGCATTTCAAGTATTTCACAGTTTTTTTTATTATAATTTTTTTAATGTGCCTTGATTATTTCAATTAATTCATATTGGCCCATGCTAGGAAAATGTTAATCAGCCGGAAAATACTCAATTGTGTCATTTATGAATAGTCAAAGTTCTCCAAAATTGTTTTTGGGAAAAAACTCAATATTTATAAAGAAAATAACGGTGTACCATGATCCTGTAATAATAAATAATGTATAGTCAAAAGAAACGGTTAAATTTAAATTCTACAGAACTTAATTCGATAATGAATTTGATTCTTAAAATAACAATGACTAATTAATAGTGACATACCGTGTGATTGATCTTAGCAAGTTAACATGGGAAAACTGTTTTTTTTTTCTAGATTGCTGCTCCCCTATTTAATCTAAAAGAAATTCAATACCAGTGTTGGATAGATTATGTTATTATATTCAAATGGTACCATATAATTATGTATTAATGTTTTTTTACCATCTGTATGAAGCTGTAAACGTAAATAAATTTATTCAAAATAATCAGGCTACCTTTGCTTTTTCATTTATTTATTTATTTTATTTATTTATTTACTTACTCCCAACAGAAATTAATCCAGTTACAGGGAATTACAAAACATAATACTATAACTATGCTATAAACTAAAATAAAGAATGTAGTATAACCAAAAAGAAAATAATAATACTACTAATACTAAAAAAAACAATAATATTACAAAGAACATATCAGTGAAATACATAACAATTACAGTGAGTTATAACAGATCCAGAATCTCGGCCTTAAACACACCAGGAAGGTCGCCAAATATATCAACCGCATAGTGTATTTGGTTATATGTTCTGAGGATCGTATTCACAGGCGAATAATGATGAGATGTGGTCCTGCATATGTTACAACGAAACAATACAGCATGCCGTGATGACATTCTTGGCACATTCTTGGCACATTTAAGGCTATACTGGAGATAAAAGTAGAGTTGTCAATCTCATTATGAAAGGCACGTCGGAGGAACATAACCATTGCAATATTTCGGCGGCTCTGTAGGGACTTCATGTTAAACAAGTTTAATAAGTCAATGTATGAAACGGTATGGTCTGGATATGAGCCGCGAGTTTTGAAATATAACAATTTTAAAAATTTCTTTTGCACCGATTCAATGCGCTTAGTATGTAATATAAAATGTGGCGACCATATAATTGCGGTGAATTCCAGTTTAGATCTCACATAGGCGAAGTACAACTTAATTAGAACATTGACATTGGTGAAATTTCTACATGTGCGATAGATGAAACCTAGCATCTTCATGGCTTCATTACAAACTTTGTCTATATGAAAGTTAAACGTTAATTTGCTATCAAAAGTCACACCTAAGTCTCTTATCAATTGGCATCTATCAAAATTTACATTATTTAACCCGTAGTTATACACTATTGGCACTCGTTTACGTGTAAAGGTAACAGCCTTACATTTCTTAGGGTTGAGTTGAAGCGCGTTTATATCACACCAGTGCTGCACCAATTCTATATCCCTCTGAAGTAATTGGCAATAATTATCACTTTCAATGATAATTATTTAAAATTAAATAAATATTTTCATATCATCTGCATACAGCAAAACATGCGATGAAATATGATCTGAAATATCATTAAGGAAGATGATAAATAGCAGAGGACCAAGATTCGAACCTTGCGGTACACCACTAGTCGCAACATATTTATGAGAAGAGTAATCCATATATTTAACAAATTGGCTTCTACCAGCAAGATAAGAGTTAATTAAATGTACTATATTATCAGAGAATCCAGCTTCGTGTAATTTAGTGAGTATAACATCATGACGTATGCTGTCAAATGCCTTTTGAAAGTCTGTGTAAATTACATCTATCTGTTTGTTATTATCAAGGCTTTCCGAAGCGAATTGTGTGAAATTAATCAAGTTTGTTACAATTGATCTTTTTTTTACAAAACCGTGTTGATTTGATGATAGTTGGCAGGAAAATTGACTGTATAATATATTGAATATAGTGGCCTCAAAGATTTTTGAAAAGTTATTAATAATGGCAATTGGCCGATAATTTTTAATGTTATTCTTATCGTTTCCTTTGTGAACAGGGGTAACTCCAGAGATTTTCCAAATTTCTGTAAATGTTGCAGTGTATATAATTAGGTTATAGATATATACCAGAGGAATCAGAAATGTTTCTAAACAGTCTTTTATTAAAAATGCAGGAAGGCCGTCAGGTCCAGCAGTGTTATTTGGGCGCATATTTCTAGCAGCTGATCTAATGCAGTCATGGGATAATTCATTTAAAGTGTGAATATTAGTTTTTGTGAGCTGTTTGTTAGTGCGGTGTTGATTGCCTGTACGTGTTTTGGTACATACGCTTTCGAAATAAAGGGCAAACGCATCAACAATGGTTTTTGGATCAGATAATTCTCGAGTATCAACATTCAATTTGCAGGGTATTCTGGTTTCATTCTTGCGCGAGTTCATATAAGACCAGATTTGCTTAGGATCTCTAGTAATATTTTCTTCAGCACGCTGTATGTAATTGTCATGATCCACCTTAATTTTAATTTTTAGGTCAGTGCGTAATCTTGATAGCTTCATTCTTAAATGTTCAAACCTGTGAAGTAGGTATAATTTACGAGTGCGATTCTTGCATTGTATTAGATGTATAGCTTCCTTGCTAAACCATGGAGGGTACTTTTTTTTCCTCTTACCATTTATACATTTACTTTTAGGCACACAACGTTCCAGCACTTCATTTATAGTTGAGTACAAAGCATCACAGGCATCATTCACATTACTAGAATTCAGAACAGTGTCCCAGTTACAAAGTGAAAGTTCCGAATATAGTGACCTTAGATCAGCTTTATGAAAATTAAATTGTGAAATATCACTATTTGGAGAAAAACTTGGAATAGTTTGTGCTATCAGACTAACTGAGAAATTTAAAACTGGGTGATGTAAGTCGGGTTCAATTAAAATTTCCGGATCGTTATACATTGTTAATGCAATATCAGGCGACGCAATAATTACATCAAGAATACGATTGTTGATATTGCAAATGTTGTTGTATTGAGACATATTGTTGAAGCCAATAAAGTTTGAGAATAATGACATTACAGTATTTTGTCCGCCGTTCGTATGATGGTATGCGTGTAATGATGGAATATTGAAATCCCCGCATATTAAAATATTAGCTGTAAAATTAAGTTTTGTATCTAAAAAATTAAATAGTTGTTCATAATCAACAGCATTCAGCGCGGGTGGAATGTAGATGCATGCACAATAACAAGTTTTAAAATTAATTATTAACTTAATAATAACAATATCGATAGGTACTAAGAAAAGATGAGCTGTAAATTAATTAAGCTTTAAATTGATCAAGCACTGCTATCATAGCTCCTCCACCGCGTTTATTTTGGCGATCGCACCTAAACACATTATAATTATTGGGTAATATTTCACTATTGCAAATTCCATCATGCAACCACGTTTCAGTAAAAAAATATATATCAAAATTATTAGCGCATACATTGTTATATAATATATTTGTTTTATATGGTATTTACTGGTATTTCATTAACGTTATTAGAATCTCCTTTGTCTGACGTTTATTTTGATGCAATGAATAATAATTACTATCCAAAATCAGGTGTAATAATCGAATTACAGTGGCCATTTGAGCTATGTAATGTTGCTCATTACCCCCTAGTGAGAGAATAAGTTTCTCTCACGGAATGCATAGATCCTTCATAGGATTTTTGAAATATTTCAAATTGACACCACGTACGTCAAAATTTCTTGTCAAAATTTTATAAACATTATTTCAATATTTAATGCAATTACAGACGATTTTGGATAAAATTTTACATTATACTCATCTGGAATTCCTCATTAGTCCTTAAGAAAATTACTTTTTCTTGCGGGACTAATTACGTACATTCCACATTCGTATAATAAATAACTATTCTAAGGGTTTTCATGATAGAAATTTATTACTGTGAAGTTTGTTAAAGCTTCATACTGATAGTAAAATAAAGCTAATACATAGTTGTATGATACCATATGAAGCACGCTACATTTATCTTACCAACGGTGGTATTGGATTCCTGTTAAATAGGAGAGCAGCAATCTAGAAAAAACAGTCTTCCCATGTTAACTCGCTATATTCCGTGGTAAATCAATCACACGGTATATTTATCAATTGTTCATTTATTTGACTTTACACATACCTAATATTACACATTTGTAGTTTCATTGCTATTTTCTTCAGAATTAAATTTTGCTGTGGTGTGTTCCATTTAATAACTTATTTTAAATAACTATTTTATCCGAGGTTTAGGTAGTTCGATATAATTAACTTCTTAACAGAACAAAAATAAATTAAAAAATATTAGCTATTTAAATTTGGTGGCTTTATATTAAAAATATAACATTATTTATCATTATCACGGAAAAAATACTAAAAATATTAACCCTTCGTTTATAATTTTTTGCTTTTCTGAAACGGAATAAACCACACAAAAGACGATCATAATAACATATGATTTATATCCATAGGGGCGGTCCGTTGGTGTAGTGGGTACAGGCGAGCGCTTGAGCCGGCTGCACCGCGGCCGTGTGGGTTCGATTCCCAGCCGGGACGAAAGACTTTTCTGTCGAGAAGTATTCGTTCTGGTCCGTGGTTGTTTGTATATGTCTTTCATTATTCATTTGTTCATTTATTCATTTAATTTTTATTGTATCAAGTCGATAACGACTGATCTACAAGTGTTGAATTGTTGGACCAACGAGAATCATCAACCACAACAGCTAGTTCACATGACGTGATCCTTCAATCACAACATCTGCTGGAATACAGAAAACACACTCATTTTTGTAATTCCTACCAAAAATAAAGTAATCACCTTAATCGTCGACCTGCCTCTCTTCTTGAAGTTAAATTATATTGTATCAAGTCGATAACGACTGATCTACAAGTGTTGAATTGTTGGACCAACGAGAATCATCAACCACAACAGCTAGTTCACATGACGTGATCCTTCAATTACAACATCTGGTGACCCCGACAGAAGACGCCCGAGAGCCACTGAGCGACACCTTCCAAACTCCACGAAAAACGCCGCGCGGAGCCCCACTGTCATTTTTGACGTTTGACGCTGTACAACCGACGCCGTTGGAACCACACACCCGACGTCGACCGTCCCACGTCCAGGCTCCGCCCACCGACGTCCTCAACCCGTTTTTCTGTTCCGTGCTCCAGGTGATTGCTAACCATTTCTCCGTTTCCCTCACTTTTCCTCTATCCTATATTCTCTCACACATACACGCACATTTTCACACAAATCCATGGAGGATCAGATGGAAACGACCGTCAATACATTTAATTATAAACTTCCGGTCTATTCAAAATTTGACCCCACGATATGGTTTATTCAAGTAGAATCCACCTTTCGGAATAACCGCATTACCAACTCGTTGCGCAAATTCCACGATGTGGTCTCGGCACTCCCAGCCGAAGTAGCTTTGGACGTCCGTGAAATGTTAGTGAATCCCCCGGAAATTCTTCCGTATGAAACACTTAAGACGGAAATTATCAGACGTACCTCTATCTCAGACAAAAAAAGGATGCAGCAACTCCTTTCTAAGGAAACGTTGGGTAATCAAACACCATCCCAGTTGCTTAGGAGGTTGCAGCATCTTTTGGGAGATACTGCCATCGACGACGGCCTCTTACGAGAAATTTTTGTTAGCCGCCTCCCAACAGATGTGCAGCGCATCTTGATTTCCGCAAACACGACTCACCTGGCTACGCTCGCCGACATGGCAGATCAAATTCTAGAGATATCAGGCGCTCATAACATCTGCGCAGTATCTTCCACTCCGACAGCGGTACCAGCAATTCCGGTCGACCGACAAATTCTGCTGCTGCAACAACAAGTTGCCACTTTGGCTACCAAAGTAGCACAACTTGAAATATCTGTTTCACGCCAAACACGCAGCAGAAGTCGGTCTAAGTCAGCCAACCGACAACCGGAAAACAGGTATTGCTGGTATCACCGTAAGTTCACGGGTAAAGCCACCAAATGTGTACCTCCGTGCGAGTGGGGAAACGGGCAGCTGCAGGGCTAATGTCGGCCTATTGTCCTGCTAACGCTCCAGGTCAGCTATACTTTGTTCGCGACACAAATTCAGGTATCAAATTTTTAATTGACACGGGTGCCCAAATTAGCATTTTGGCGGTAGATCAAAATTATGCCAACACTCATCACCGCGCTAAAATTTTCTTAACAACGGTGAATGGGAATTCAATACCCACGTTCGGTCAAACAAAATTAAACATTAATATCGGCCTGGATGTAAATTTTACATGGCACTTTGTTCTTGCACAAGTGAACCATTCCATTCTGGGCGCCGACTTTCTCAGGCATTTCAACATCACTGTTGATATTGCCCATAATAAATTATTGAGAAATGCTTTCGGCCCATCAGAACTAAATTCATTGCTGATTCAAAATTCACCTTATTCAAAATTACTTCAGCAATTTCCTGGCCTAACAACCCCATTTGACCTTACAGAACCCGTGAAGCATGATGTTGTGCATCACATCACGACCACGGGTCCCCCTGTTTTTGCTAAGCCCCGCAGGTTGCCACCACAAAAGTACCAGGCGGCTAGGAACGAGTTTGACAAACTCATCAAACTCGGTTTCCTACGGCCTTCGGCAAGTCCCTGGGCTGCGCCATTGCACTTGGTTACAAAACCAGACGGTACTTGGCGTCCCTGCGGAGATTACCGTGGCTTAAACAGGGTAACAACTCCAGACCGGTATCCCTTGCCTCTTCTTCACGATTTCGCAAATAACTGTTGTGGTTGCACGTTATTTTCTAAAATCGATTTGGTCAAGGCATACCACCAAATTCCAATTCATCCTCCTGATATACCGAAAACGGCAATCACAACACCTTTCGGACTATTCGAATACACCAGGATGAGTTTTGGCCTAAGAAACGCCGCTCAAACCTTTCAAAGGTTTATGGATTCGGTTTTACGCGGACTACCATTTTGTTTCGCGTACATTGACGACATACTCGTCTTCAGCAAAGACGAACGCGAACATGATCGTCACCTTTTCCAAATTTTTGAGCGGTTGACATCATTTGGTATTCAAATTAACCCTGAAAAATGCGTTTTCGGCCAACCTAAATTGAGCTTCTTAGGACACAGCATTAGTGGTGAAGGGATAAAACCTCTGCAGTGCAAGGTGGATGCCATCTTGTCTTTCCCTCAACCCGCTGACCTAAAAGCACTTCAACGTTTCCTCGGCATGATTAATTTTTATCACCGTTTCGTAAAATCATGCTCGAGCATATTGTCACCGCTAAATCAACTTGCTGCAACAACTCCACGCAACAAACCAGTGATCTGGAATCAATCTGCATTGCACGCGTTTTCGGCAGCTAAGGCCGCCTTGGCCAACTCTGCCATGCTCGCGCTTCCAGATCCTGTTGCGGAATTAAGCATAATGGTAGACGCAAGCTCCTCCTCTGCTGGTGCGGTTTTGCAGCAGAAGGATAAATTTGGCGTTCAACAACCGCTATATTTCTTTTCAAAATCTTTCACTCCGACAGAACGCAAATACAGCACGTTCGGCCGTGAATTGTTAGCCGTATATTTGGCAATTAAAAAGTTCAAATATTATCTCGAAGGTAGAGAATTTACTGTCTTTACAGACCATAAACCTTTGATATCTGCTATCTGTTCTCACTCAGATCGTTTTTCAGGACGAGAGCACAGACATTTGAACTACATCGGACAATTCACCACTGACATCAGGCACATCCCTGGAAAGGACAACAATGTGGCTGACACACTGTCGCGAGTCGAAATTAATGCTTTAGACCTCAACCAACTGGCAAAATTACAATCTGAAGATGTGGTACTCAAATCCCTTCTGGGTAGTGGCACTACAGCACTCAAACTGGAACAGTTCATTCCGGCCGGCTTCAACTCGTCCATCTACGTAGACACGTCTCTAGCTGCACGACGACCCTATGTTCCTCCTGCAATGCGACAGGAAGTTCTTTGTTCGCTTCACGAACTTACACATCCGGGTACTCGTGCAATGAGACGTCTCGTAGCAGCACGGTACGTGTGGCCGCGGATGAACCATGACATTGCACTTTTCGTCAAGTCCTGTTTGAAGTGCCAGAAGAACAAAATTCATCGCCACACTGTGTCACCCATTGTGAAATTTCCAGACCCGGATGACCGATTCACCGACATCCACATCGACATAATCGGCCCTTTGCCTATTTGTGACAATTTCAGATACCTTCTGGTCTGCATTGATCGCTTTACGCGTTGGCCAGAAGTAATTCCTCTTACCGAAATTACTGCGGATTCCGTTGCACGAGCATTTCTGAGTGGTTGGATTGCACGTTTTGGAACTCCATCTACGGTCATTACTGACCGAGGTCGACAGTTCCAGTCCAACACTTGGAAGGAATTCTGCAGGACTTTCGGTATACAACACAAATCCACAACCGCCTACCATCCGCAATGTAACGGCCTGGTAGAGCGGCTCAATCGCCAAATAAAAGACTCAATCCGAATGAGCAACGATCCTAAGAACTGGGTAACCCAACTCCCTTTAATTCTCCTAGGGCTCCGGACAGTCTTCAAATCATCTCTTTTGGCAACGACTGCAGAGTTCGTCTACGGCAAGACATTACGCTTGCCGGGCGATTTCATATTTCCAAATTCCGCGCGTAAAAAAATTCCTTCTGGTTCAAAATTTCTCGACGACCTGAGGGACAATATGCAGACACTTGGTCCTGCAGCGGCGCGGCCATCCGTTCGCAGGAATTACGTTCCTGCCGACTTAAACACTTGCACGCATGTTTTCGTCCGTCGGGATTGCGTAAAAAACATTACACATCCATGCTACGACGGCCCATTCAAAATTTTAAGTCGAAATTCAAAATTTTACACAATTGAAATTGACGGTAAACAAGACAACGTTTCCATTGACCGACTGAAACCTGGATATTTTTCCACTATTTCGGCCACTTCAGTTAAAAACACACAAAACACCACCAACCTTTCTGTTTTTCCACGTTCAATTTTAAAATCTAACAAATCTTCTACAAAACCTTTTATTTCTCGCAAACACGTATCTTTCTCTTGTTCTGTTTCCTTCCGTAGCCTCTTTTAGACGGGGAGTGGTGTGGTGACCGCCTGGGTCATGGAACGGAGAAATGGAAAAAAGGATCACGGGTAGCCCGGAAAAACGCGGTTACCAGGGAGGCGAGAAAAACAATTAATAAAAAAAAGAAGAATTTTGCTGGAATACAGAAAACACACTCATTTTTGTAATTCCTACCAAAAATAAAGTAATCACCTTAATCGTCGACCTGCCTCTCTTCTTGAAGTTAAATTATATTGTATCAAGTCGATAACGACTGATCTACAAGTGTTGAATTGTTGGACCAACGAGAATCATCAACCACAACAGCTAGTTCACATGACGTGATCCTTCAATTACAACAACTTAAAACAAATACAATGTAGATGATGGCTAATGGTCATAGCACCAAAGCCTGGCACAACGCCAAAAACAAAAAAAAACAAAAAATATCCATAGTTATAAAGTGGATTTGTAGTAATTTACGATACAAGTAACGTTATGAAGGCTTTTACATTACGAGAGAAAAGTTTAAATTCTCGAGCAATGTAAAAGGACATAACGTTACGTGTGTCATAACATAGTTTATTTTATCCTATTTATATTTTTTTTATTTAAAAAATTATTTAATGAAAACCGTCCAAAAGCGAAATCATGTTTTTTTGCCAATATCTCAATACATATATTAACACTAGTGCTGTTAAACGTACCTTAATGTTACTCGTTGCTAAGGAGTTATTGGCATGATAATATTATAGGACAAAATAAAATTTATTTACAATCCAGATTATTTATTAAAAAATAAAAAAGTATACTTACGTTAATAAAATTATTAACTTGATAACTTAGTAACACAACACTTACAAATAAAAACAACTTGAAAACTTTGCGAACTGATAATACTGTGAGGGTGTGTTCTGTGCAAATTGACAATTTATACTGAATAAACAAATCTTCTCGTCTAGCACGTGCTCTTACAGTATTTGTGATTTATTAACAATAAATACTTCTAGCGAGACATCATAAATCGATCCTGTCAGTCAAAAGTAAACAACATAGCTGAAATTAAAAGGTAAAAATAATTCTTTTGTGAAAACGACATAAATTAACCTTCCGTCCTCAGCGTCGTCCAAATAACACAATCCAGATGCTTTCCGACACTTTTTCCGCTTTTTGACAAAATCGTACCCCGTTTGAAATCGGATACACTTCAGGCAGGGGTCCAGGCGGCTGGCTGCTATTTCGGGGCGTTCAAACTCAATTTTACAGATTTCGGACGCCGCGGACCCACTATTGGTGGTCTGCCGCCCCCTCCCCCCCCTATTCGCCGCCCGCGTGCCATGCACGCTCTAGCCCCCCGGTAGGATCGGCCCTGTCCCCATCACTGGTTTAGATGATGGAATTGTGATTCATAAGAATACATTGGTAGTTTATATCTTCCTAATATATCATGCACTTATATACCATAACTTTTAGCAGTAAAATGCATTAGTAGACACCCAGCATCTAAGAAAATGTTTATAGTTGATATTTTGATCATACTAACCAATTACAATCCGATACAATTTTGTGGAAGAAAACTTTAATTTGCCCTTCTTTCCTTGTGCAGAATATAATTGGGTAGTATCTTGGGATAATAATTTACGCAGCACATTTGTTGTGTATTGGCGTAAGGTATTCCCGCCCACTAAACTTATTTCTTGTGCCTAAAATAATGAACAAACTGTATACCCCAAGATTTGTGATAAATAAAATATTTACCATTTGTTTTTCCTTTCCTTGTACAGCATTTTCAAAGATTTCTATATTCTCTAGGTTTATAAGAGGCAATTCAATTCCCCATTGATTAAATTCTGATGTGCCATCTTTTTCTATGTTGTCCAACTTCAACAAAATTAGTTCTTGATTCATTTTAAGCTGCTTAATATCGTACTCCATTTTGTAAAGTAGCTTTATTAGTTCATCTAAACCTCTGCTGCTGCTGCTGCTGCAGCAACTGCTCTCTTGCCCTTTTTCTGAAATCAAACAAGTTTTAGTTTGATCTCAAATGATTGCCATTAAAGAACACAACCAAGATATATATTCATACTTACTTGGATGTACTTACTGCTGCTTTCAAGGTGCTGTAGGTTTTTTTGCATTCTGCTGGCGCTAAGCGTTGCCTGGCGTTCTTATGGAGGGCTAAGCGTTTACTGAGTTTTTGGCCAGTTTGGCCGGTGTAAATTAGGTCGCAATGTTGGCATTTAATAGCATCTGAGACGGGAGAAGAAAAGGCGGTTGAGGGTGTTGACATTACTGTGGACGATCATTAAGTTCGAGGCAACTGAACGGAAAATGTAAGTGAGTTTCTGGGATAACCCATCAACATAGGGCAGGTTACGATAAGCAATGCGGTCTGAGCCTGTCACATCATTGGACGAAATATTAACCACAAGCGCTTTAACGGCTAGGGGTACGAAAAAACAGTCTCTTCAACAGCTTCGGCGGATAAAGGTTGTTTTTAAGGATCCGGAATAATTTGCTGATGTTAGGGGCATGGAGAGAAAGATGGGTAATCCGCACTATTCTGGACTTAAGTGCCACAACTGTATTGTACTTGTATTTACGCGGGTAATAGGAGTACCTGCCTGAACTGGTAGGTTTAATGTACCAGTCTAATTTAATAGTGTTATCTAGTGATCTACACACCAATGTATCTAAGAAAGGAACTTTTCCATCGGTCTCCGTTTGAACAGTAAATTGTAGATCAATATGAAATGAATTAAAAATATCTATTTCCACATATTGGAAAATGAATGGGAACCCGAAAGGAACCTGAGTGGAGCAAAAATGTAAGACTATCTCAGCGATTGAGGGGCTAATAGGCCCTCCCATGGGGCAACCTGAAATTTGTTGGTAGTAAACTTGACTGTAGGAAAAAAAAGTTGAGTTAAATAAAAACGTGATGACAGCAATGACATCAGGGAGGGGGGTGGTAGTATTAGGTTCAATAAGGTGAAAATTGTCGGTGATCATTTTGATAACAAGGTCTAAAGGGATATTGGTGAATAAAGAAACTACATCAAAGGAGGCTAGACAGAACCCGGTTGGAAGTTGGAAATTATTATTTTTTTCCGCAAATTCAAGAGTCTAATACGGAATTTATTGTAACTAGAAAAAGAGTTGTCAATGATTTAAGCAATAAACATGGCAAGATTTTTTGTATGACTATCTACACAAGCAATTATGGGTCTGAGAGGGCGGCCCTCTTTGTGAATTTTAGGTAAACCATAGTATGGTGGGCAAGAGCCTTTGTAGCATTTGAGATGTCGTGCGGTAGGTTGGTCTATGTACGCCTTTTAAAATAGTTGATCTACTAGTTTATTGAGATTGCGCTCAAGGGAAGGGATAGGGGGTCACTCTTAAGGATTTTATATGTATCTGTATTGTTCAAAAGTTCTAATGATTTGTTATAATGTTCTGTGCTGTCTAGGATAACGGCGCTAGTGATTATCAAATAGGGGTTGTTTTTAAGGAACATTTTGGTAGTTTTAATTAATTTATGAAACGGTGAGGCCTGTGAGGGGAAGATAACAAAGTTCGTAATGCAATGTGTCACCTTTGCTCTAGTCAAGTTCCTTTCGGGTTCTGGACATTGTTGGATGATACTGTCAACAACAGAGGAAAGAGACAACATGTTAATGTCTTTGTTATTGATTGGTAAACAAAATTTAGGACCGTAGGCTAAGATTCTATTAATTTCTGGAGGTATAGGTGTGTCAGTGGTATTAGCTACCCATTTATCTATTGTTGGTTGATATACCTTAGAGGATTGAAGGTTAGTAATCTTTTTTAAATGGGTTTGTTTAGTTACAATAAAAAAATAATGGTATCTCTTCTCATGAACGTTGAGGAAATTGTGTCAAATCTGTTGTGGTAGTCTGAGGGGCAATGCATATTCTAAATCTAACAATGATTGTTCAGTAATTCTAATAAATGACTTACATTTGTTAATACTAATGTTGAGAAAAACTTTCATTACCGTACAATTGAAGCGGTTATTGTATAAAGGAAACAAGTCCATAATAGTTCGATTTGAGAAAAATGAAAAAAACTGAATAGGACGGAAACGGTAATTCCTTTATCATTTCATTCCACAGACGAAATGAAGCAGTGGGTTAGCTTAATGATAAAGGCCCTACATAGGGGGTAATATCTTATTAATAACAAAGTTATAAATTATTTTCTTTGGGTAAACTTGTTTCCTTTATACAATAAATTGAAAATGCATTATGAATAATACAACGATTTATGAAAACAGCTTTAATTGTATTACAAAACTTTTATAAAATGAACATGAATGAAAATATAAAAGATAGATTATTCAGACTCATATTCCTTGCTGGTAGATGGCCAGTTTTGAAACTGTCTGTAAAACTCCTGATATTCATCTGGAATATACTTGATAATTTTTTCAATATCTTTAAGCTTTTTAGCTTTGATGGGCACTTTTTCTTGGTATGCCTTCTGAATGGGTAATGGGGGTGTGGCAATATCTTTTGATAAGCGAAATTTTGAGGTATACAAACCATCTATGAAGTCCCTGACAAGAACATACCCAGGAGTAGAGCTTTTGATAGGTTATGTGTTTGTATTTTGATATGCTGAAATTTTCTTTTGCCTTGTTCTGTCCTACAACGATCTCTTTGGAAGTTTTCTTAAAATATGTAGGCCACCATATCTTGAAATCCAGTACCTTATCTGTAGTCACCAGTTTAACTTTGAAAGATGGTTCTGTTTTCTTTGCAGTTCTTATTAATGAAATATATTCCTCTGGTGCATAAATACGATCATGACGCCTAATGACTCTCTTTATCAAGCCAAAGTCTCTGTCACAAGGCAGAAAGGAATGACCGCGGACAGGGAAGTACTGATGAATTTGATTGAACCTCCCATTCATTGTTAGGGTTAACAGAAATCGTATAATTGTGTGGTTGCGGTTTTGGCCCCCGCAAGCATCACTAAATACATACAGTTCTGTAACATCTTCTGGTATTTGTTTAATATAATCTTGCAAGAAAGTAGCTACCTCGTTAGCGCCTTTTTGTGCAGTGTCCTCGAAGTATGTATAAAATATTGCCGTATTGGTCTTTAAATCGTGAATTCCAAAACCGTACTGCCAAAGTTTTCGAAGATAGAGCATGTCATTCACTGGCATAAACGGTAGCGGCAAATTCTGCATAAAATCGAAAACTAACGCACCTACGTTTTTGTTTTTTGTACACAATTCTGTTACAGACTGAATTTTTTTATAGAACTTTGAAGCCCGCCTCTTATGTACCAGTAGTTCTGCAGTGGCCACACGTTTGGCGTTATCGTTCAAAGTACTACTTTTTAATTTCATGTCCAATTCTTCACATGTTGGACATACGTCTACCTGTGGTCTTCCAAATTTATAACCAAATTTTTCATTGAAATGTTTTAAGTAGTATTCATACTTAACAATAACTGCCAAATCGACATTTTCCAAACAAAACATTTCATACATTTTTTTTTCCGGTTAAATGTGTATCAAGATATGTTAACGGTTTGTTGCCATAATGAGTTTCTTTTTTTGGAAACATTCTAATGCATTAATTTTTAAAATAGCAGAGTCGGGTAAAGCATTTCCCCGTTTGATGTGAAGACCACGTTTGTCAGTAGGAGTACTGCCATTTAACAGCAGGGATGTTAGACGAAATACTGCCTTACTTGATAAGGCATAAAGGCTAAGAAATGCCTTTTTGCATACACGAAATCGCTGTTTTTCATTTAAAATATGATATGTAAAGTTACTTTTTTGAACCCTTGTTTGGGTTCTTGATTTCTTGATCTGTGCCTCTTAATATCCTTGGCTTCCAATAGCCCCATCAAGAAAGTGTCTTGCTCATTTTTTGATCTGCCAGAGTACAGAGATTTCAAAATGGATCTCTTCTCGTTTTCTGAGAACTTCTCAGTGCATTTTAATTTACATCTGCAAGAAATACCGATTTGATAGCAGTTATATTATCGAAAGAAGTGGAAATTTTCATACAAATATTGGTAATATAATATTAACAATTACCTGCAGTCCGGACCTGTTTGTTTTGAGGGTTTTTTTTACATCTTTTTGATTAGTGTAACTTTCCCCAAGCAATCGTGATTTAATGCGAACATTGTTCTTATATTTTTCACAATATCGAAGACCCTTTTTTCGTTTAGGTGGCGATGCATCACTCTCCGTACTTGACATAATAACAACCGTTTTCTATTGCACAGTGATCAACACTGACATTAAAAAATGTGCTCGTATCGCGTTTTGTAAACAATACGACTGCAGCGCCATCAAATTGAGTGTATAAATGAAACTTGTCCGGGACTTGTTACCATTATGCAATCAACGAGAATTTGTAAAGCTTGTAAATTTATGTGGTATCGCACAATAAATTTCCTTTTTAGACCCATTGATGCGTTTACTCAAGATCTTAAAAATGGCTATGCTAGTTATATTTGTGTCAAAGGTGGACTTGTTTCCTTTATACAATAACGACTTCAATTAATATCTTCAAGTTTCTTTAAGTTGTTAAAGTTGATCTGATCTGGGATGCGGCGAAGTTTGAATGTGTTGTGGATGAAGTTAGGGATGAGTCCTCTTCGTCTGCATGCTTCATAATGTTGTTCATGTAAGTTTTTGTCGTCGTCACTGTCTCCGGCCCTGTTGTCCAGTGTGTGTGTGTGTGTGTGTGTGTGGTATAATCATTTATTATCATAATGATCTTGATTTTATAAGTGACATGCAATGAATATTTAAATCGGACGGACCGTATAATTATTTCGAGTAAAATTCTTCAATTCATTTCTGTACTAATATGGTTGATGGTGGAAGCCATTACTTTGTGATACATTTTGATTCAGGAATTCAGGAACTTTTCAATAAAATGCACTATTTTGTGTATCACACACATTTCTTTACGATTAAAAATATTAAAGTCATTATGTTCATATATATTATTATTGTTCAATGATTAAATTGAAATAAAACTTACATAATACGTAACCTCCAAACCTATTCGATCATTTTTCCGCGGAGTTGTTAATACTTCGCAGAAGCCGTTATTGGGCTTCTTTCACAGGCAACATCTGAAGGAAAGTACCTCGCTCTACGGGCCCAGAAAATAAATGCGCCGGTCGACGACGTTTAAACGTCAAATGCCGGGCCACTAGGAGCCGGTCATGCCAAACAAATTTTGCCACCGTTCGGCGACTCGATTTTTGGTCTTTTTGGTAAGGGAAATTCGAAACCAACTCTCAATTAAGCGAAAAATACATTGTAATGTCAAACAAATTTCCGGGCGGCTTCTATTGGTCGACGCGGTGTCTCATCTGATTGGCGAACTAACATGACGTGGTCTCACCTGATTGGCTCATTACTTTTACAGCCTAGGCATAAATAAGCATTTTTAAAGCCTAGTCCGCAAAAGTGATATTTCACGGCCTAAATGCAGTCCGAAAAATCTTACATTTCATATCAATCCGCGAAAAATATATTTTTGATAAATTATTTTGACTAATAAATGTAATACCTTCTAGGAATCATTATTATGAAAGCTAGTTAATAATTGGTGTAGGTAAAATAATGACGCAGTAAAATTTATTTTATTCAAGGCTACCTTTTTTAAAGTATTATCTAGGCGAAGACCCTGACCTCTCAACTCGGCTTCTTCTGCTTGAATTCGCAAGTCATGTTTAAGTTTTCTAATTTTAATTTCAGCAATTCTAATTTAAGCAATTTGAATTTTCCTAAACAGAATGTTTAAATTAATGTGTAACAATCACGAATCCAATAAACTAATTAAGCGTTGACCATACGTTGTTACATTTTTGTTAAGAAATAACGTAGATGATGAAAATATTAACTCGTTGATTTATTACAAATAAAATACGCGTTCAAGTTATTTCTTCTCTCAAAACATAATAATTTTTTATCCATGGAAACATATTTCGGCATCAGCTTAAACACCTTTTTCTAGGCCAAATACAGTTTTTGGGCCCATAATACCCATTAACATTTCCTCACAGAGATCATCCTTGAATGGATTCATTGGTCCACCACCAGTGCAAACAGGGTTATACCTTCTCTGTGCAGTAGATTTCCTCATTTCCTTCTTTTTATTGTCATATAGCTTCCTACACGAACGATGGCACACACTATAATGGCTATTAAACAATGCACTTAATCCTTCCCATCCCGCATATTTTTTTTTCTTTTTGGCTAACAGAGTCGCACTTTTTATTTTCTATTACCCCTCTTTTACCTTATCCATGTTGTTATCCTTTTGTTTTCTAGTTATAACACAAAAATAGTAAACATTTACCAAAAACCACTCCGTATTGAAAGGTTATGTTACACCTGCAACAATTGTACATGTTATAAAACAAGCATGTGTAAATAACATGAAGTTAGGTACGAATATTCCCTCAGATATTCCCCTAGATCATGAAAACTTAACTAAGTAAGGAGATGACATGAGCGGTGCAATACAACTGCAGTTAAGCTTTCCTTAAATATAGGTGAGAGCTTAACTAAGCCTCACTTAAAGAAAATACGGTGCAAGTGGCCCTTAATGAAAGGTATATAGTACGGTCGTTTCGTACAATTTGGAATAGAGTGTTGTTTGGTCGTTTTCGACCGTTTGGGTCCAAATGGCTTAATAAAAAAGCTTTGGAAGAAGGATTTTTTGCCTGCGAAATTCTCTAAGCAAAAAAACGACGCTAAAATGTCTTTTAAAATCCTTCATACATGCTTGTCTTCCTAATATTTATTAGTAGCGGGTCATTAATTTGATTTTGTGTGCATAGGATTATCTTATAATAATTAAATTTTTTGGAATTTCGTTTTTAACAATATCGAATATATGATTAAGATAATGGTAAAAATTCATATAATTTCATGCTTCGCTTATGGCATTCATTATTGCGAAACTCATGTCGGTTGTTACAACTATGAACGCTGGCCTAAGGTAATATTTCTTAAAATAATATTTTGTGCCTAATAGCCAAGATGATATTGTAGTATTCGCGAGTACTCCAGCCGCGTACTCAGCGGGTTTCAAGGATTTCTCAGATAGTTGCTAGTCAATAAGTTTGGTGGGGTCCGAGGAAGACCGCTGGCCAGTAAGTCGGTGTGCCACCACGAAAGGAACAAGTTGTGAATACATATAATTTGAAGTTTAAACAGTTCTTGATTTTAAACACCGGCCCGATACTTGGGTACGTATCTAAATTTGTAATATGCTGGTTACTTATTGCCTCTGACCCTAAAGTCACAACGACCCCTTGCTTCATGTGACGGAGGCGTCTATTTTGGCGTTATTTTGGTTTGGTAATTAATGTTTTGTATTAGAATTAATAATTAAAACAACCATTATATTAATTGGAATCCCGGGCAATAAGTAACATAACTTATGTACGCCGTCAGTGTTAGCGAGTGTAATATATGTAAGTCGAAACCGCGTCCTTACAAAAATGCTTTGTTCAGTTAACAGATGTCTAAAGATAAGCACTCGCTATCAAGCACAAATATTTGAGAAAGATTTCGCTGAGTTTCGCCCGTCCAACAGAAATACCAAAATTTTCGATACGCCGGGTAAAATACGTATCGGTAGTAACAAAACCGCGCGTTCATCCGTTCAATCCGCATTCAAAGAATACACGACCACCACAGGAACGGATAATAATACGGAATCGGAATTTTTCAAATCGAGTGGAACCTCTTGTGTTCATTCAAGATAATATTGAAAATTGTTCCCTGTCGAAAATGGGCTTGGTGGAAAGAACTAATTCAGAAGTCAATCTGGATACTACAACAATATTCCCTCCCCAAGTCGCAGTGGAGAATACTCCGACGACCGCCGATCACTAAAACGTGTAAACCAAGTCATTCAACGCACGGTACCACCATCTTAAAAAATGGCTAACTCAACAATTTTTATGGTTGATGGTGGAAGCCATTACTTTGTGATACATTTTGATTCAGGAACTTTTCAATAAAATGCACTTTGTTGGTATCACACACGTTAACAATTTCGACTTCACTTCTTCGGCTCATTTCTCTCTACCGAATCATGTTTCTGGTACACAATCTTCAAACTACGGAAGTGCATGGCAGGACGTTAAAGCAGAATTTATTGCAGAATTCGCTGGTGACGACCCCACGGATGACATAAAGTTGAAATTAGCTTGCAGGAAACAGAGCCTTAACGAAGACATAAAAACATATTATTTCGACGTAAGCAGATGTAGAGTTCGGATAAGTCACCGATGAAAGACTTATTGAACTTTTTTTTGGCAGGAATCCACTACATATACAGGGTGAGTCATAAAGGACGGACGGTTTAAAACAAATCAGTGTAGTTAATTTTGCTCTAAAAAAAGTATATTCATACAAAAAGGTTCCAATAATGTTACCATTTAATAATATCAAGGGCGAAAAACAATATCTTGAAGGCGATGGCCGTTTTCATTGATGCTCTCCAACATTGGTCTGTCGATTGCAGCAACTTCCACACGAATCACTTCCATTAATTCTTCCAGCGTGTGGGGTTTGTGCTCGTATACACGTGCCTTTAGGTGACTTCACAAGAAATAGTCGCACATGGACACGTCGTCGGGGGAACGTGGAGGCCAATTAACGTCCCCGAAACAGGAAATTATGCGACCTGGGAATAGAGGACGAATTACAGCCATCGTCGCTCTGGCTGTAGGGGCTGTCGCCCCGTCCTGTTGAAACCACCACACATGTCGGATAGAAAAACGATTTCTGCGTAGTTCAGGAATGAAAAAGTCGGTGATCATGCGTGTATACCGCTCCACGTTCACAGTTCCCGTTATCATCTTGGAAAAAGTAAGGACCAATAACAAGTGAATCAGCAACCGCACACCACCATACTGTCACTTTCGGACTGTGCTCCGAGGGTCTCTCGTTCATCTGCCGTGGGTTCTCATTGGCCCAATAAAACGGTAGTTCTGCTGATTAACCATACCGTTAAGATGAAAATGAGCCTCATCACTCGTGAACAGAATAAGGTTTTAATTTTGCTCAAGAATGGCTTCCATTTCTAGTGCAAAATTCAGTCACTGTGCACAATCTCCTACGTTCAATTTTTGCACAATACGCCTTACCGAAAGATTCCTAAGCCGCATTTTAACAGCATATTTCCGAGCTTATCGCTCCGGGTTGCGCAAGATTACTTGCCGTACGCGTTCGACATTTTCAGGTGTACGTGCAGCGCCTGACGCACAGTGGTCCATTTCTCGAAAAACGTGAACTTTAATCGAATATTGCACTTTCGCGTATGAAATTGATATTTGAGGGTAATAATATCCTATATAATCCCCATCATTTGAGGTACTATCTGGGCTGTATAACTGTAATGCAAAGATTGTAGAAACGAAAAACCGTCGAAATTCAAATTTTCTTTTTAATGTTATTTTAAAATAAAAAATATAAAGGTCGGAAAACTATTGATTACTTCAACGTTCTTAGATAATAAAAACATGTGTAATTCACCTCCTACACTTTTCGTCATGTTCACCCTTCAGGTAACAGCACATTCGTTTCCTAAGACTTACCACCCTTATAACGTTTAGTAGGACGCGCCAGGATTTTAACAGACACGCATATTTATATTCATTAAGGTTGAAACTAACAATAAAAAAACACTTTAGCTGCCACCAGCCGCCACTTGACTCGTAAACACTTTTAGAAGGTCAGCGCCCTTTCAATAAATGCATCGTATTGCGCGCCACGTATAGACAGCGCATTATGCGTTTTATCATTAGTGTTACATTACGTTTGGTTTCGTGAACATATCGTTTTTGTTTGAAATATATTATTTTTGTTGGTAACTGTTTTGTGAATATGTCTAACTATAAAGTGACGCGAAAAATCTTGCATGATATAGTGATAAATGTGAAGTGCGAAAGAAGTGATGATAATAAGAAAAAGAAATGTGTTTTGGACTATTTACATACATTATATAATACGCATGGTGACAAAGAAGCGAAAAATGAACTAGATAAATATATAAGAGAGAATTTCGTTTCGCCTTATTTTAAAAAGTGGAAAGAAGTTAATCGTACACGGGATAAGTTTGAGAAGAAGTTTACCAAATGGTTGGATACGGAATTAAAGTTTCCCGATGTCGAATTTCATCGACCTGGTTTTGGTTTTGCAGCCAAAATACCATTGTAACTCGGGTATAAATTACAGCCATGTTCTCGCGCAGTACGTCGCATAGTTAAATATTGTTTTTTTGTCAAATTTTCACTAATTATTAATGAAAGTGCCCTGTGAGGTGACATTGCAGTACATGGCTTTGATGGCGGTAGTGGTTCCTTCCATTTTTGCAATATTTGTTTCCCTTTGCTTCGCGTTGGTGTTGTCACCGCAGTTAACAATTGGGCAGACGCACAGTCTCCTTCTCTCAATTTCATCGCTGTTGAAAATGTCAACAGACTAGTTGAGGCCGCATCTCTAAAATTTTCGGACTTTTCTAAAAGATTGGTAATTGGTAGTAAATTTGCACAGTTACATATATACGAATATATATGCTTTTTATTTAGAAATCAGTAAATAATGTGCATCCAACCACAATAAAAGCTATTTGGTATTATTACTTACTTATATTAACATCTTCTGCAGTTGATGAACTGGGCAAGCAACGAAGAACGACATCGGGAAACTTTAATTCCGTATCCAACCATTTGGTAAACTTCTTCTCAAACTTATCCCGTGTACGATTAACTTCTTTCCACTTTTTAAAATAAGGCGAAACGAAATTCTCTCTTATATATTTATCTAGTTCATTTTCCGCTTCTTTGTCACCATGCGTATTATATAATGTATGTAAATAGTCCAAAACACATTTCTTTTTCTTATTATCATCACTTCTTTCGCACTTCACATTTAACACTATATCATGCAAGATTTTTCGCGTCACTTTATAGTTAGACATATTCACAAAACAGTTACTAACAAAAATAATATATTTCAAACAAAAACGAAATGTTCACGAAACCAAACATAATGTAACACTAATGATAAAACGCATAATGCGCTGTTTATACGTGGCGCGCAATACGATGCATTTATTGAAAGGGCGCTGACCTTCTAAAAGTGTTTACTAGTCCAGTGGCGGCTGGTGACAGCTAAAGTGTTTTTTATTGTTAGTTTCAACCTTAATGAATATAAATATGCGTGTAATAAACGTTATAATAAGGGTGGTAAGTCTTAGGAAACGAATGTGCTGTTACCTGAAGGGTGAACATGACGAAAAGTGTAGGAGGTGAATTACACATGTTTTTATTATCTAAGAACGTTGAAGTAATCAATAGTTTTCCGACCTTTCTATTTTTTATTTTAAAATAACATTAAAAAGAAAATTTGAATTTCGACGGTTTTTCGTTTCTACAATCTTTGCATTACAGTTATACAACCCAGTTGGTACCTCAAATGATGGGGATTATATAGGATATTATTACCCTCAAATATCAATTTCATACGCGAAAGTGCAATATTCGATTAAAGTTCACGTTTTTCGAGAAATGGACCACTGTGCGTCAGGCGCTGCACGTACACCTGAAAATGTCGAACGCGTACGGCAAGTAATCTTGCGCAACCCGGAGCGATAAGCTCGGAAATATGCTGTTAAAATGCGGCTTATACTATTATTTTTCTAAAGTGGCGTTCACGTCATCAAACACGTGTGAAATGACGTTTTTTCGTACCAACGTGATTGTTTTCGAGAATATGCATAAAATTAGTTGAAGAATTGAAATTAATCTGAGAATCATTTGTTACATAAAATTGATCACCGGTGGTTATAAATAAGTAATCGGTGTATTGACCTGGCACACAATTTTCGCCTGCCAATCATGTAGAAAATTATGTTATGTTGGCAGCCGTGATTTTTTATTCGCGACGATGCCAAATCTTTTTCACTAACCATGCTTATACATTTGTACATAACCAAACTTTTTTGACGTTTAACTTGTTATATTTATTCGATTATTACAATGTCTAAGCAGTTGCATTTTCACACAAAGCAATTTGTTGCATCATTGGTAACGTATTTTGGGCAAGAGCGAGATGCGGGAGGTTCTCATCTACCAATTAGTGCAGTATATATGTAAACATATCAGAAAACGATTACTTTTTTATTTATTTGTATAATTGACACAACAGCTGATTGCAGCCATTTTTAAATATACAGGAGAGCTGGCAACCTTGTAAAATTGTGTCGTCATTATTATGATTATTATTTCGATGACGTGAACGCCACTTTAGAAAAATAATAGTATAGGAATCTTTCGGTAAGGCGTATTGTGCAAAAATTGAACGTAGGAGATTGTGCACAGTGACTGAATTTTGCACTAGAAATGGAAGCCATTCTTGAGCAAAATTAAAACCTTATTCTGTTCACGAGTGATGAGGCTCATTTTCATCTTAACGGTATGGTTAATCAGCAGAACTACCGTTTTATTGGGCCAATGAGAACCCACGGCAGATGAACGAGAGACCCTCGGAGCACAGTCCGAAAGTGACAGTATGGTGGTGTGCGGTTGCTGATTCACTTGTTATTGGTCCTTACTTTTTCCAAGATGATAACGGGAACTGTGAACGCGGAGCGCTATACACGCATGATCACTGAATTTTTCATTCCTGAACTACGCAGAAATCGTTTTTCTATCCGACATGGTGTGTGGTGGTTTCAACAGGACGGGGCGACAGCCCCTACAGCCAGAGCGACGATGGCTGTAATTCGTCCTCTTTTCCCAGGTCGCATCATTTCCTGTTTTGGGGACGTTAATTGGCCTCCACGTTCCCCCGACGACGTGTCCATGTGCGACTATTTCTTGTGAAGTCACCTAAAGGCACGTGTATACGAGCACAAACCCCACACGCTGGAAGAATTAATGGAAGTGATTCGTGTGGAAGTTGCTGCAATCGACAGACCAATGTTGGAGAGCATCAATGAAAACGGCCATCGCCTTCAAGATATTGTTTTTCGCCCTTAATATTATTCAATGGTAACATTATTGGAACCTTTTTGTATGAATATATTTTTTTAGAGCAAAATTAACTACACTGATTTTTTTTAAACCGTCCGTCCTTTATGACTCACCCTGTATATGTAGTGGATTCCTGCCAAAAAAAAGTTCAATAAGTCTTTCATCGGTGACTTATCCGAACTCTACATCTGCTTACGTCGAAATAATATCTTTTTATGTCTTTGTTAAGGCTCTGTTTCCTGCAAGCTAATTTCAACTTTATGTCATCCGTGGGGTCGTCACCAGCGAATTCTGCAATAAATTCTGCTTTAACGTCCTGCCATGCACTTCCGTAGCTTGAAGGTTGTGTACCAGAAACATGATTCGGTAGAGAGAAATGAGCCGAAGAAGTGAAGTCGAAATTGTTAACGTGTGTGATACCAACAAAGTGCATTTTATTGAAAAGTTCCTGAATCAAAATGTATCACAAAGTAATGGCTTCCACCATCAACCATAAAAATTGTTGAGTTAGCCATTTTTTAAGATGGTGGTACCGTGCGTTGAATGACTTAGTTTACACATTTTAGTGATCGGCGGTCGTCGGAGGATTCTCCACTGCGACTTGGGGAGGGAATATTGTTGTAGTATCCAGATTGACTTCTGAATTAGTTCTTTCCGCCAAGCGCATTTCCGACAGGGAACAATTTTCAATATTATCTTGAATGAACACAAGAGGTTCCAACGATGAAATGCGTCGGGGGTCACTCGATTTGAAAAATTCAGATTCCGTATTATTATCCGTTCCTGTGGTGGTCGTGTATTCTTTGAATGCGGATTGAACGGATGAACGCGCGGTTTTGTTACCACCGATACATATTTTAGCCAGCGTATCGAAAATTTTGGTATTTCTGTTGGACGGGCGAAACTCAGCGAAATCTTTCTCAAATATTTGTGCTTGATAGCGAGTGCTAATCTTTAGACATCTGTTAACTGAACAAAGCATTTTTGTAAGGACGCGGTTTCGACTTACATACCGGGTGACCCAGGGATCTGTAAAAGCCCCATAACTTATTTGCTATTTGAGATATCGACTTCCAGTTTTTTTGAACTGGTACCGACACTTATTCTACATATTTTAAAAATATGTATGTTTTTATAAAGGGTGTCCCAATATACATAACAGACCAAAGTTATGTTTTTTTAAATGGAACACCCTATATTTTATACTTTATTTTCAACCCTCTTGAGAAGCTGATCAAAATAGTATAAGATACCATGGGTCTATTATGGACGATTGGTTAGTTATGGGCAAATTTGTGGCAAAAACAAGGACACATTGAAAAAATTGCAGAAGCGCTCCTAGCAAAGCTAGCGTCATTTTTTATACACTAAAAAAATTTCCACATCATGAAGAATAATACAAACCGGCTTTGGTTCTTTTTTGTTCATACTGCTATACAGGGTGTCAACATACGCAAAATATTGGATAACTATTTTTTTTCAAATGGAACACCCTGTATATCTTGTCACCAGTGCATGGAATTTTTAATAAGCTTTCCAATAATGTACAATTTGTATAATGAAACATTAAGGATTCTTAAGATTTATCCATAAAAACATTTTTCTTTTGTCACCTCCTGCTGATTTTTTAATTTTCAGCCAAAACTATGCATTTTCTGAAAAATAATAAGAGACCAAAGTTGTAGAGCGGAAAATTTTCGATCGATATAGGTCTTTCGGCTTTTCCAATAATGCATGCATTGCCCGCCAGAGTGCGCGAAATCGTGACCGTTTATGCATTTTAGCGTTTTTCCCAATTTTTTTGTTAATTAATTGCACTATACTTTATTTTCCACGTCCTCTAGCAGAAAAACGGGTAATTATAGAATTATTTAAATGACATACATCGATTAAAAATATTCCGCTCTACAACTCTTAAAAGATGCAATTTTTGCCCAAAATGCATAGTTTTCGCTAGAAATGCAAAAAAACATTGAAAAACGCAAAAAATGATATATACATTTTCAATTTGCATTTTTAGGGAAAACTATGCATTTTTGGCAAAAATTGCTTCTATTAAGAGTTGTAGAGCGGAACATTTTCAATCGATATGGGCCATTTTAATTTTCCTATAATTTCCCGTTCTTCCGATAGAAGGTGCATAAAATAAAGTATAGTGTAATTTATTAATAAAAATTTGAAAAGAAAACGCTAAAATGCATATACGGTCACGATTTTGCGCGCTCTTGCGGGATGTGTATTATTCTTCATGATGTGGGAAATTTTCTAGTGTATAAATAATAATGCTATCTTTGCTAGGAACGCTTCTGCAATATTTTCAATGTGTACATGTTTTTGCCACCAACTTGCCTATAACTAACTAACCGTCCATAATAGACCCATACTATCTCATACTATTTTTATCAGCTTTTCAAGAGGGTTGAAAATAAAGTATAAAATACGGGGTGTTCTATTTAAAAAAACATAACTTTGTTCTGTTATGTATATTGGGACACCCTGTACAAAAACATACATAATTTTAAAATATGTAGAATAAGTGTGGGTACTAGTTGAAGAAAACTAGAAGTCGATATCTCAAATAGCAAATAAGTTATGGGGCGTTTACAGAACCTTGGGTCACCCGGCATATTACACTCGCTAACACTGACGGCGTACATAAGTTATGTTACTTATTGCCCAGGATTCCAATTAATATAATGGTTGTTTTAATTATTAATTCTAATACAAAACATTAATTAACAAACCAAAATAACGCCAAAATAGACGCCTCCGTCACATGAAGCAAGGGGTCGTTGTGACTTTAGGGTCAGAGGCAATAAGTAACCAGCATAATACAAATTTAGATACGTACCCAACTATCGGGCCGGTGTTTAAAATCAAGAACTGTTTAAACTTCAAATTATATGTATTCACAACTTGTTCCTTTCGTGGTGGCACACCGACTTACTGGCCAGCGGTCTTCCTCGGACCCCACCAAACTTATTGACTAGCAACTATCTGAGAAATCCTTGAAACCCGCTGAGTACGCGGCTGGAGTACTCGCGAATACTACAATATCATCTTGGCTATTAGGCACAAAATATTATTTTAAGAAATATTACCTTAGGCCAGCGTTCATAGTTGTAACAACCGACATGAGTTTCGCAATAATGAATGCCATAAGCGAAGCATGAAATTATATGAATTTTTACCATTATCTTAATCATATATTCGATATTGTTAAAAACGAAATTCCAAAAAATTTAATTATAAGATAATCCTATGCACACAAAATCAAATTAATGACCCGCTACTAATAAATATTTGGAAGACAAGCATGTATGAAGGATTTTAAAAGACATTTTAGCGTCGTTTTTTTGCTTAGAGAATTTCGCAGGCAAAAAATCCTTCTTCCAAAGCTTTTTTATTAAGCCATTTGGACCCAAACGGTCGAAAACGACCAAACAACACTCTATTCCAAATTGTACGAAACGACCGTACTATATACCTTTCATTAAGGGCCACTTGCACCGTATTTTCTTTAAGTGAGGCTTAGTTAAGCTCTCACCTATATTTAAGGAAAGCTTAACTGCAGTTGTATTGCACCGCTCATGTCATCTCCTTACTTAGTTAAGTTTTCATGATCTAGGGGAATATCTGAGGTAATATTCGTACCTAACTTCATGTTATTTACACATGCTTGTTTTATAACATGTACAATTGTTGCAGGTGTAACATAACCTTTCAATACGGCGTGGTTTTCGGTAAATGTTTACTATTTTTGTGTTATAACTAGAAAACAAAAGGATAACAACATGGATAAGGTAAAAAAGGGTTAATAGAAAATAAAAAGTGCGACTCTGTTAGCCAAAAAGAAAAAAAAGCGGGATGGGAAGGGTTAAGTGCATTGTTTAATAGCCATTATAGTGTGTGCCATCGTTCCTGTAGGAAGCTATACGACAATAAAAAGAAGGAAATGAGGAAATCTACTGCACAGAGAAGGTATAACCCTGTTTGCACTGGTGATAGACCAATGAATCCATTCAAGGGTGATCCCTGTGAGGAAATGTTAATGGGTATTATGGGCCCAAAAACTGTATTTGGCCTAGAAACAGTTCATATTTTCATCATCTACGTTATTTCTTAACACAAATGTAACAACGTATGGTCAACGCTTAATTAGTTTATTGGATTCGTGGTTGTTACACATTTATTTAAACATTCTGTTTAGGAAAATTAAAATTGCTTAAATAAGAATTGCTGAAGTTAAAATTAGAAAACTTAAACATGATTTGCGAATTCGAGCAGAAGGTTGCCTTGTATAAAATAATTTTACTGCGTCATTATTTTACCTACACTTATTATTAACTAGCTTTCATAATATCGATCCATAAAAGTAATCACATTTATTAGTCAAAATAGTTTATCAAAAATATGTTTATTTTGCATTTCGATTCCAAGAATATAACAACTTGTCACACTATTGCACAAGATATTTAAATATTTAAAAATGATTAATAATGGAACGTATAATGCAGTAACTAAGGTATGTATTATTGCTTATTTTAATAGAAACAAAATATTTTACATTTCAAGTTATGAAACAAAATGTCCTTTCCTTATTACATAAAAATAAATAGTAATTGTTACAATTAAACTCTTCTGAAAACTAGTCATTTGACTCAAATTCAATTTCTATAAGATTTGTGCGGGGTTATTTGTATGTCAAACCATTTGATGCCAAAATAATAGAGCGTATCCTATTATTTTATTTTATTTGTGACGAAGGCATGCGCAGTTGTGACTAGATGCAAACGGCATGGCTTCGCCTAGGGATGCAAACTTTTTCACAGCTGTGCCAGAGTTTTTCTGGTGGGGTGTGGTCATAATCGTAGAAATGATTTATTTTCTAAGCGCTCACGTATTGCACGCTTGTATGCGCATTTTAGCATGAAAAATTTTATAGAAACTCGCTCGTTTATAAAAAGTTTGTAGGAAAACTGTCAGCCGGATACTCCAGCCCAAAAGTGTTGGTAACCCTACCTTCGCTGGCTGATTCTTAAACTTTTTACACTAAATTAAACGTGAGCGACTGTGTATTATCTATATTTAATAGTAAATATTTGTGCAATGGCTTGGTAAAAAACGGCTCAATCTGTATAATATAAAACACAACCGGAGCATAAAAAGTACATGTTTAGATGAAATAATTTCCGTTATGTGTACGATTCGGTCCGAGATAACTGAACACATTACAAAAAATGGACAGGTTTGAGAAATATGTATGCAAATGAGAGGAGAAAAGTTTTTCACTCATAGAAGAGCGGTGCTGGTAGCGCAGAGGTAAAATATTTTATGCGAAATAAATGTGATCTCAGTTTATCATATTACGAGTTTTTAGGTTTACACTCCTCGCTTATGGTACTGCACAAAACTAGACTTTCTGAACGAGCAAATGGCGAGTCGTCCATCGTCCACAAATCCACGTCAATATGCAGTGCAGAAGAAGACTCTGAAAGCAATTTGTCAGCTCTGTACAATATTTCAGATAGTGGATTATTAGTTGTGGTGAACTCTGATGATGATTTCGATAACAATTTGGAGTCGCTTGCACCTTCTGTAGAAAGTGGTAGTGGAACTCCTGGTAGGAAGAAAAACAGTCTAGGTTTCTACCTAAAAAGTCTAGGTTTCTACCTAAACAGCTATATGACCTTATACCAGAACTGACAATCATTAACAAAATCAATCCGGACAGATGTAAAGCCATACATGGAATAATAAACAATTACGTGAAAAACAACATAAACCTAATAAGAAATAGAGAAAAAGTACAAAAGACAATATCATGATCAAACCAAATGCTACCGATGTACTAAAAAATAGTATATTAATGTCAGGAGTAAAGATATACAACAACTTACCAACAACAATACGACATCTGTCAGATATGGACAAATTCAAACATTACACCAAACAGTACTTTCTCACACATAACCAAGCATAAAAAAAAGAAAAAAAGTATCCACTGCTTAAATAACAATTGAAGAGTACAGGGGAAAAATGATCATTGTCACAAAGAGCATTTTTTAGGGAACGACAAAAACAAAGTTTACAGAGTCGAATTAAATAGCTATAATTATTTAATTAAAAAATATATATATATTAGGGCATCAATACTTACTAATTTGCTGTGCCTAGTACATACTTGAGCTATTTTCGACAGACATTCACTATTTAAGGGACAAAAACGAACCGTCACCACAAAACAAAAAAAGTGAAATAGATCATAGGACCTGGACTGTGATCGTTTTTGCATTTTTTTGTTTTGTTGCGTCGTTAGCTTCAGCAAAGCATACTTTTCTTTTATTGTTATTCATTATAAAAAAACATAGATATTTACAAGGAAAAATGATTACCAAAATAAACATATTACAAAATATGTCAATAGTTGACAAAAAATATATGCATATTGATTAACACAAGGCTATTCACATCCGCGGTTTTGAATTTTTCTGGAGAGTTCGGCAAGTGGGATAAGATCGTCGGGATCATCTTCTGCAGCAGTTGTCTCAAGATCGTACAGGGGAATAAGCTCTTCAGGATCTTCACACCGAGTTTTAGGAGAGCGTACTAAATCGTCGAAGAATTTACGCGAACTTACTGAAAACTGCACCAAATGTTTGATATCGTTAAGTTTTGGAGCACTTAAAGGTAACGGTCTACTGCAGGAATTTGGCAAATATTCATGTCCGGTAGTTTTATATGGTTTTCTATCTTTTCTTAAGGCACTTTTTTGAATAAGCCGTTATAAGAGTCTTTATGTTCCACTAAACTGCAATGTTCTTGAGTTACTCGAAATACTTTTACTGGTCTTGAAGGGAAAGGGCATGCCTTCTTGTAAAACGAACTAAGATATTCGTCCCATCGTTTAAACATCTCTTGTTTGCAATATATTACAATAAATGGTGAAGGGTTTTTTCTGCTGTTACGTATGATGTAATTCCAGTCGTCGGGAGTTTCGGCTAGAGCTTTTTGATTAATTAGTCCCATATTACGGTCGCACTCAAGGAAGGAATGTCCGCGAACTGGAAAATAAACTTCAATAGTTTTGAATCGTTTCAGTCCTGCAGTAAGATAATGCAAAAAGCGAAAGATAGTGTAATTCTTGTTCTGGCCAGCACATGAGTCACAAAAGATGATTAGGTGTTAAACAGAACTACTCAAAATGTTTGTTGTGAAATGATACAACATTGAACATACCTCTTCTGAACCTTTTTTAGCAATGGTTTCGTTGTAGGTATAGAAAAATGATCGCTGATCGGAAAGAATATGTACATTAAAACTGTAAAACGATAACTGTCTGCGATAGTATACATCATTTGTGCTTATATTTGGCAATGGCAGGTTCTTTTGGAAGTCCATAGTTATAGCTTCTACGGTTGAATTTTTCTTAGATTTCTTTCTGGCTTGCCTCTTCCGTTTATAAAAAGTGTCAGCCCTTAACTTATGCAACTTCATATTCAATTGCACATGGCGAATTTCTTTTTTAATCTTGTTCACCGATTCTTCTTTATTTGCAAGTACAGCTAGATCCCCTTGTAGCTTTTGTTCATCAACCTTAAATTTAGCACATGTGCTACACGTGTCACTTCGAGGATACCCGAATGAAATATTAAATTTTATGGAAAATATTTCACGAAATTTTTCATACGAAATCAAGTTTCTAGGATGCTTCGAAGAGTACATATTATGTAACTATTTTATGTTCAGGTCCTCTGATAAATAAATTTTGCTGCTAACTTTAAGGCTATAGTGAGCTTTCCGGCCTTTTAATGATTTTAAAAAAGAAACAACACAATTTGTAGTTTCAAGAGAAATTTTCGATGGCCGGTTTGTATGTTTCCCACGTTGATCTGGTTTAAAGGTTCCTATTTTCAGTAGGGACTTTTTTATGGATTGAATTCTTCGATTTGTTACTCCGTGCAATGAGAGGAATGCCTTATAGCAAACTGGTATTTCAATAGCTTTTTCATGTCTAATAACTCGGACACGATATGCGTAGGAACTATCATTAAAACGAGCTTCGTTCTCTGCCTTCCTATTTCGTCTTCGCTGTACCGGGACCACGGAAATTAAACCACTTAGATAACTGTTTTGATCATTAAAACTATCATACTCATTGAATTTGCTAATGAGTTGATTCCTCTCCTCCAAAGAAATGATGTCAAAACAAGCAAAACGTTTACACGTACAGTTTTCGCCGGTAGTATAACCTTTCACTTTCATTTTTCTGGATACGTCCCTAATACGCCCAGTAATCGGGTGTTTCTTAGTCTTAACAATATTTCTTCCAGGATCTTCACTCTCACTATCGTTACTCAATTCCATTATAAAACAGCGAACCGCAAATAAAACGTGGTAAATAACCTCAAACAACAAGCAGTGAATACGTCTTGATGGCTAATCGCTTTTCAAGTTTTTGCACTTGTCGAAGCGATAGGATGGACTCTGATCGTTTTCGTTCGGGACCGCTAGGCTAACCTTAGCATTTAAATTTCACCTATGTTGCTTCTGCAGCCAGGGGGTTTTCATCTACAAAGGGTTTTTTTTATTATTTTACTTTTTTAGAAAAAGTCTTCAAAACCAGAATTGAAATCTCATCTCAGTTCTGAAGGAGGCACACTTCTTATAAAAAAAATGGGATTGACACATGCAGATAGGCTTGTGCTTGTTGCTACATGTGTTGAAACCAAACAAAAAATAAATAATAAAAAAGATTTTTTTTTTAAACTGACGTAATGTCCGAAACAATGCCATGAAAGCAATTAATGCTGCTCTGCTTAGTGATTCTACAGCAACAAGGCGTGAGGAGTGCAGCGACAGTATTTACAGAAAACATGTAGCAGTATGTCTGAAATCAATTTTAAACAAACGTAGAAAACTAGAGATAAGAAAGGCAATTGATGAAATTTTGTTTCAATTTTGTTTTGATTCGTAAATAAATAAATAAAACAATATTTTTCTTTTTTCAGCGTGTTTTAATAAAATTCTAACTTTTTTACCTCATACATTTCGTTGAAAAGGTACAGCTCCTGTGATATTGAAATATTTTCTTTATTGATCTCTTATACCTAATGCATTACCTTTAGATCTATTACCTCCTTGTGGATCCTATAATGGATTAAGGGAACAACCAGAATTTTCATCCAATATTCATTCAACATATCCATTTTTATTTTAACAAAAAATTGTGCAGCACGCAACAGGTGAGCATTATATTTTGAACTTTTTCTGGTGTTAAATTAATGGATTGTAATAAGATCCTAAAACGATTTGCTAGAATACCGAAAGCATTCTCTGAAACTCTTCTCGCTCTTGAAAGCCTATAATTAAAAACTCTTCGTTGTTTATATAAATGTCTATACGGATAAGGTTTCATTATTCGTTCTCTTTATATTACAATGCTGAAAGCGCACTCTATGCGATCATCACTTTGTATGTCGAAAATAATGGAAACAAACATGTGCGAAAGATATAGTTTATTTTTTCATATTCAAGAAATAGAAAAATGATAAATACTAATATAAAAAGAACATAAAAATAACGTCTTTGGATTCACTTTGAAGTAAAACAAGGTAAAATAAAGCAATACAAAACAAAAATACATTTCTCTACAAAAGTTTCAAACGAAATAGAAACAAATACTATTGTTGTCGCCTAAGAACAAAACAGAATAAAAACAATACAAAAGAAAAATAAATAAAGTATAAAATAAACTGGAAGTAAATTATTTGGCTTATCTAATCTGTGAACTTGGTATGAAACAAGGTTCCAAACAGAATCCCACGTTACATTCTTTGCAAAAATACGCGGTGTCCTTCCGAATTCCCTGCGAGGTGTATAGCTTGCATTTTCTTCTGAGAGTTTTTCCCGTTGTAGCAGATTGTTCGCAGCGGCTAACAAAATGATTCAACACTTTATGTTGGATCTTTTTATACATTTCTTCGGACAGAAGAACCGTTATAATTTCTAAGCGGAAATCATAAAACATCTGCCGCTTCTCGTATTTGCCATAAAGAAAATGCGCGTTCATGATAAGCAACTGCAAAATGAATACCAATTTTGTTGTACCAGCGTACAGTTTTTCTGGTGAAAGGGTAGTAGCTCAGATACTGATCTTGGCGATCGACGCCGCCCATAAACTTATTGTATTGAAGAATGGCTTGGGGTTTCGACTTTTCGGTGGCTCTCTTGTCCCTATACGTAACTATGGTGTTATCATGCTCAGTGGAAATGTAAACCACGTCCCGTTTGTCTCTCCACTTGCCAATCATAACCCCTTCTGAATAGCGACACATTGTCTCACCCTTTTTCAATGTAGCCCTCTTGACATCAAAGGCGTATGCTTTCGAGAAATTCGCCCAGTCGAGTAAGTATTTTGGTCGAGCAGAGTTTTTGACAAACAATAACTATTATAAAAATTATCCATGTACACAGCATGGCCGGAGTTTAATTTTTCTTCTAATAAATGCAACACAACGCGTTCTGTATGTCCATATCGTCTAACGCCCCAGTATATACAGCGAATTTAAGCACTATTCCATTCGGCTCACAAAGCATATAAAGTTTCACCCCATATTTGTGTTTTTTGTTTGAGATATATTGGCGGAACTGAAGCCTACCTCATAGATCATAGATTCGTCTAGAGACAATTCCTTATCTGGGTAATAAATGTCCACCATTTTTGTGTTGAAATAATTGATAGAGGTCTAATTTTGAAGAGGCGATCACGCGGTTTCACCTCGCCGGCTCGAGGACTTGTGGCAAAATGTAGGCACCTCAAAATGCCTAGATACCTATCACGTGACATATAGCTAGAAAACGCTTTCAGATCGAATAATCTATCAGTTTTCCAGTAATCCTGGAGCGGGTTCAGACGGAGTGTTCCCTTGTGTAAAGTTAGGCCAAAAAAAATTTTTAGCTCCGGAACGGTCAACGGTTTCCAATTACTGATGCGCGAACGAACATAATTCACCTTAGACAAAAAACTTCCTTTGCGTATCTGTTACTTTCCTCCACGCTCAGCTCATAAAATTCGTCGGTCACCAATAAATTGAAGTAGTGAATCGACTTGTCACCTACAGAAAACAAAACGAAAATTGTAACACAAAAATATAAAACGTAGACATTTACCTGGGCTACGAACAAGCAATCCACTGACTTTTGTGAATTGACAATATCTCAGATCTGGATTTTGCTGCCACACCACATCACCTGGAATAGCCGGAGGTAATTGATAACCAACATCTTTGTCGCTTTCTACCTCCTCTCGTTCACCCTCAACATTTCGAAAACCCGGCTCTTCAGGCTCGTCGCCGTCAGAGGATAATCTTCCTTCTACATCAGAAGTTCTTTCTTCGGTATCCGACGGGTCAAAGTCCGATTCTAGATCTGATTCTTCTAATAATCGTTCTAATTCCTCAAGTGAAAGCGGCGTTTCTAAAATAAAATCGTTACTATCATTTTAGTGCAATTACGGAGAATTCAAATAACAAGACATTTTTACCGATAAAACAGTATTTGCACAATGATTTATAATAAGCACTATGTATTTGTAAAAATAATGCAGCAACTTACTTGGATCGAACGGTTTTTTGGCCCTTTTGGGCTGTGACGGACCCTGCTCGTTCTCACTCATCACGAAAAAAAGAAAATCGTAACCTAACCACACAAATCACTTTTCTGGAGTTGATCAATGCTGATCAACGCACAGTATTTACTGCGCAACACTAACAAAATGATGCTTCATGAAACTAGTTAGGATACTGGACGCAACTGGTGCGGCGTACGCAATGGTTCGAGAACATACGGGACTCACCGTGTGCGTCGTACGCAGCGAACGTGTTAACACCTATCCTTTAACGTGTGCATTTACCTTTTTGGTAATTAAAAAAAATTAATCATCCGCTACATTTTGAGGACGGAGATTAACATATTTTTTTACAACATCATAAAATTCACCAGTTATGGTGAATTTACGTACACTTTTCGTTTTTGTAACAGAAATGGTGATCACTAGAGCCCGGATCTTCAGGCAAAATGCCTAAAATGCCTATAAATGCCTATTTTGGCTGTTTTAATGCATAAATGCCATTTTTCCTTATAAGCGCCTATTTACGCCTATTTATGTATTAGGAATGCCAAATATGGCCATGTCCATAATCATGCATATTCATTCCGAGAAAATTGATAGTTCGGGGTGTAGGGAATCTCCAATAAAATCCTTTGTGAACAAAATAGCAACCGCCTTTTTATCTAGGTGCTTTGGGGATAGGCGTTTACAGAAACAGTGATGGCCGGCGGGGTGACTCATGGTACGGCCGACGGTAGCAATACAAATAGGTAGGGTCAGTTGCAGAGACGACAGGCGGCATGACCGCACCTATCTGTATTGCCACCTCTGCCACCTCGGCTGTTACATGAGTCACCCCGCAAGCCGTTACTATTTGAATTTACCACGTTTACATCTTGATTTTGCCGAAAATACGTGCGTCAGTAACCGACAAATTAAACAAATTCGTGCAAGATTTTGGAAGTGACATTTTTTCGAGTGATGGTACAGTGTTGTTTTGCAAAATGTGTGAAAAATCGGTGAATTTTGAGAAAAAATATTTTATTTCCCAACACATCCAAGGGACTAACCATAAAAAAGCAGCACAGTTGAAAGTGGGAGCCCCGAAAACTTCCCTGTTGCCGACATTTTTAACAACATCGAATCGTGTATCTGAATTTTCATTCGACTTGTGCAATGCATTTGTACGTGCTGGAATTCCATTATGGAAAATACAAGATCAATCTTTGCGAGCTTTTTTCGAAAAGTATATTAAAGAAAACTTGCCATGTGAATCAACGCTGCGGAAAAATTATCTCGATCGTGCTTATCGAGAGACATTGGAAGCAGTACGAACTCATATGAAAGACAGATTTGGCTATCAATAGATGAAACTACAGATGCTCTAGGAAGGTAATTTCTCGATCGATTAAAATTTTAATTATGCATGAATTAAAATGTACCTATGAACTTCCAGACACATTGCCAATGTAATAATTGGATCACTCGAACAAGATCACACCTCCAGGATCTACCTACTAGATTCCGATTGCCTCGAAAGAACCAACCACTCTACAATTTCTCAATTATTTATAAATTCGCTATCGTTACTTTGGCCGTAGAAAATTCTACACGATAACGTGCTCATGTTCATCAGCGATGAATATTTTTTTCCTTATATGAAAAAGGCAGGAAATGCTCTCAAAGTATTGTTTCCACGTATGATACATTTAACTTGCGTGGCTCATGGACTTCATCGTGTGGCGGAAGAAGTGCGCGAACAATTTTCAGACATACATATGTTAATATCTTCGGTAAAAAAGATTTTCCTAAAAGCGCCATCAAGGATAAGGTTCTTTAAAGAAATGGCACCAGAATTGGCTTTACCACCCCAACCAATACTCACTCGTTGGGGTACATGGATATCAGCTGCTTGTTATTATGCAACTAATTTTGCACAAATTAAGGAAATTATTTTAAATTTAGATGAACAAACGGTGGCTTCAATCAAAAATGTGAAAAAACTTTTCGAAAAAAAAAATTTACAAAATGATTTAGCATTTATTTCATCTAATTATTCCATGCTTCCACACACAATAAGAAGTTTAGAAAGCGGAAATTTAACTTTGGTTGATTCCGTTCATATTGTAAATAATACCATTAAAAATATTTGTAGCATTTCTGGCAATAAGGGGCGCATTATACAGGAAAAATGTGAATCTGTATTTAGTGCGAATAGAGACTTTGAAATTGTAAAAAGCTTAGCTAACATTCTTTCAGGCAATGCAAATGAAGCAAATGGTAATTACGATATAACAGAAATTACATGTTTTAAATTTGCACCAGTTACATCAGTAGACGTAGAAAGATCGTTTTCGCAATTAAAATATATACTCTCAGATAGACGGCAAGCACTAACTACGGATAATTTAAAAAAACATCTTTTTATTAGTTGTAATTCTCATATGTTTTAATAATTATTTTGTTTTATGATCTATTCTAATAAAATGTATGATTGTGCAATAAATCCATTTAAATGATAATAATATTTATTTTGTTTTATGCCCATAATTTTCTCTATTTTCAAATTTTTTTAGATTTTTGTGTGCCTATTTTTGTGTTTTGAGTGCCTATTTTCATATATTTAAGTGCCTTTTTGCCTGCCTATTTTAACATTTTTTAGTGCCTGAACATCCTGGCTCTAGTGATCACCATCACTTTGTTTAGATCCGTAATATCAGTCACCTTCAGAGCATACATTTCACAAGTCCGGCAAGCACCCATAATACCCATTATAAGAACAAACTTAAAATAATATCTTTAGATATTATACATTTGAAAACGTTATGCTTACCTTTATAACAAGATATATTTCATCTGGAGCTGTCCGCAAAAACTCATCAATCTCTTTGGAACTGAATATTTTCGATGTTGTAGCCTCATAACCCTCCGATTGTCTTTTTAAAAATACACGCAGCCTTGGGTAGTTTTCGATAATAATATTGTTGTGAATACTTAAAGTAGAACTCAACATAGAATACTGGCACCATAATGACGAATTTATATTTCTTTGCTAGTTCTGAGAAATAGGCCAGAATAATATTCTCGGAAAAGGAATGAATGTTCTTTCCGATGCGCCAATCCATAAAGTTTTTGTAGGTTAATTGATACTTGCTTTTGGACTTCTGCAGTAGTAGATTTAACGGTAGCGTAGCCCTCAGAAGTACGTTAAACGGTCGCCCAGAGGGGGATTAAATCAAATTAGTGTGATTATAGGCAACACACATACCTTACTTTCTCGGGTAATATTTCGGGTCTATTCGGTTTTAAAGGTTTTCGCTTCTAAACAATACGTTCAACACAATGTAAAATAACATTTTCATATGTAATTTCTTTCATCTTCATATAATTCACACACCGTCAAACAAGATCCATACGATATCCATTCGAAGGTCTTCGATAGTTCCGTTGCGCCATTTATATAATTGCTGCTGATAGATATTGTTCCCCTCACGCGCCTCCGGTGACGCATAATCATGCATTGAAAGATGCCGTGATGTACTTTTCAACTGACGTCATATGCTAATGATGCGGTTTGTGAATCCGCGCCAAATCCGTGTAAAAGAAATTCGCATTGCTTTTTATCTCCGAAATACGAATCATGGAAATCGCCCGGAAATGGGCTATATTTGAGTGAAATATATACATTACACAAATAAGACAACAGTTACAATAACATTAAATTAGATAAATATTTTAATAAAATAATAAGTTAAATTTTGATAAATGTTTATTATAGCATCTATAGCATGTAATGATTTGAATCCCGGTGTTATATACATTTATAATTTATATTATTTTAAGTTGTGTTGTGTAGTAATCCTTTTAGTTTGTTGTTAGTGTGTGCCGTGTCTGTGTTTCCAGTAGGGCAAAGAAAAAGACTGGGAAAAAAGTACAAAAAAATAAAAGAAGAGGATGAGTCAGTTAATTATCATTTTATTCTTATTAAAATGTAATTCACAAAAAGTTTTATAGATTTTATCAAATGCAAATATGTATTCCCATTTACATAATTTATCGCTGGGGCCAGGAAACGTGTACATTCTAATTAATTTATTATTACTAAAAAAAAGAGCGTGTAGATGGAAACGCAAGCCAAAGTGTGGGCGACTCTACCAGTCCACCCCTTTTTTAAACATCAATTTGTTTCTTACCCATAGTAGGACTAGCCAATGTTGTAAGATGGTCATCTAACTATGATTCTTGGACCGCCTCGAGTTTTATATCGTTCTGGATAGTCGTTTAGAGAATAATTGTGAGCTATTCTTTCAATATAGCTTAGATAATTTCAGGGGCTCCAACCACGCCCCTGAGCATGAGTGACAACCACCTCTAGCGGAATATATCTCACTCCCTGAAAGAACAAATTCTGATTCATCTCTGACTTGTTTATTGACTCTGAGTTTTGTACTCTTCTACTCTGTAGGAGTTAGAAATAAGAGGGTGCTGGGGCAAAATAGAGTAATAATCTAAAGTGACAGGATTTCGAACAAAATCTTATTCTTTAATCATTATTTACCGTCGTTTATATTATCGTATTATATTTGATATAACTATTATTTCGTAATTGCAGGCAATAAATTGGTTTTACATTTTTTGAATGTAAATGTTGTTGCAGATAAATTAAACATTGAGTTGAAATTTTAAAAATATTTATATTTTAGTTAAATATCTTGAATTTTTATTAAAACAGTTTTGTAATATTTTTCAGTTATCAAAACTACGAAAAACTCGTGAAATTACAATCCATTCTAAGCGATCATAGACAGCATCTTTTATGATTTCAGTCAATTTGGTTTCAATAATAAGCTCTGTTTTGTAGAAATTGAATTAAAAAACATAAAAATTACATACATTTTCTTGTTTTCATTCCCCTCTGAATTCTAGAATCCATTAGCTCTGGAACGCAATGTCTATCCCAAAAATATATTAATTTTTCCAACATTATCTCACAAAATATTTCGTCTGCTAATCTTTATAATTTCAGAATCTATGTCAATATAGATATTCAAATAACAAGTAGTGTTTTGGCAAATAATTAGTTGCCCTTGAATTTGGTACACATATGCATGATTACTTCTTAAATAAATATTTCCTATATCGTCAATGGCTAAATACAATGTTTTTTTTCAGTAATAGCTTTGTTAATTTTTCTGTTTCCAATAGAAAAACACTTCACTTCAACAACGGTATTGCTATCAATTACTCCATCTGGACTTGCACCTAAAAATCATGGGTATTTTAAATTAACAGTCCACATTCTTTTACCTTGAAATTCATTTTTTGTCCGAATAGTTCTATTGCTGTTTTTTCATTATCAAGCCCATATAATATTGCGGGACTTTGTGGAGCACAGTTTTAAAAAAAATATTTCTTTTAATACATTATCTGTGGGGGTGTCTGATCTCCGCTTGCACATTTTACCAAATACCGATGCTGTAATTCTGTCTCTCTGCCACCTAAACCAATTAATGTTTTCTCTCTGTCCAACTGTTTCATTCTGAATATTAACAATGTCGACGTTATTGATGGATTTCAAAAATAATTCTTTAGCTATATTAAATTTATCTTGATCCACATCTGGTTGTGCTGCCTTGGGACCATAATCAACATCGTCATATTGTGCATACCTTTTTGTTATATATTTCTTTACATTACATTTTATTTTTGTTTTTTTCAAACAATATTTATTTAAATATGATTTATTTTCCCCAGAATGTTTGTGAAATTGTGGTCCTGCACTGTTGGCTAAACCTGCACCATAACACCTACCCTCGTACGTACCCCTCTGAATTAAATTTGTTCTTTTACCTCCGGTGAATTTGGCAACTAGTGACATGTATCTTTCAGCAAAATTGGTAGTTATATTTCCAATTAACCTACCCGCTTTTCCCTGGATTCTTTCAATTATATTTACAATATCTTGTCACATATTGCTATTTCTCATCAAATTAAAAAAAAGAATCTTTTGGATCAAAGCATGGTTTATGTTTATTTATTTGCTATGATTGCCGAAAATATGATAAGGTGCATTGGTTAAATTATGTTTAAGACTATCTGCACTCTTAATAAAACATATTTTAACTATTTTATAGAGAATTTTCTGTTATTCAACGATGTAACCATCGGTTATACCGGAAGTCAACGCCAACTTCCCTATTTTAAATAGAAAGTTATATTTTTTATTGCACATCTAGATTCTACATAAATTTCTTTTCAATCAAATTTTTGGCAATACACGGCGTAACAGAAAAGTAATGTCGGATACAACTTTTTTTTTTGATGACACTGCAATATTTTATCTTTTGACTTTTACAAATAATTCTGTATTTTTTTATATATGTTACGGTAGTAAAAACTTGGTTAGTTTATGAACTAACTAAATGAATGGTTATTTTATTAGAAAATAAACATTCCATCAAAATAACTGTCGAATCTAATTAGTTTGTATACTATCCATCAAGTTTATAAACTAACCATCAATCACATTAATTTATGACAAATATTTAATAACAAACAATAAAGCTCATTTTAATATATTTTTATATTTTCCATATTTTACACTGTTGTAAATTTTAAAAAATCGTAACTTTTAATAAAAATATCAAGACAACATGAAAAACACTCATTTTTTACATTTCTAAATTTTAAAATTTTATATTTTATATATTTATGTTATTAAACACGTTTAATTTGACAAGTAAAATATACTCCTGCAGTAGCGACCCATATTTTTATTACATGCTGTATATATTTATATAATGATTCAATGTTCATATTTTCACTGTCTTCAATATGTCCACAATAATACAATCACTTACTTGTCAAAATATTGTAGATGGGCATCTTCGGAAACATTAACATTCCCACTGTTTAATTGTTGCAATACCCGATCCTTCAGTATGAAGCGATTCCTAGCTTTATCACGTTTATTCCGTTTCTTAGGTCTGCATGGTTTGGCAATATTTTCCTTAGCTATTTTCAAACAAAAATGTATTTACGAACTAACGTAATTATAAATAAATTGAAAGCAATAATATAAAACAGAAAAATATATAAACGTAACAGATCTAGAACTCGAATTACGGCCAACAGCAGAAAAATGAAAGAGTAAAATAAATTACGTGACGTTCTGTGAGAGGACATGCGGCAAGTTGTTATCGTTTTCTAATAAAATTCACTCTCCTGTGTGTGGAAATTTCCCCTGCAACCTCGCAGCTTCGCTCCACGTCTCCCTGCCCAACCTTGATAATTTCAGCAGTTACAGTGTGGCTTATGCGAGATCCTCGCTGTAGCTACTACGTAGCCGCTCAATCTGTGCCGAATGTGTCCATTACAATCAAGAAGAGAAATACGATAATTTCCCAACATCAACATATTATATTTGCCAGTGAAAAAAATAAAAATTCACCCCTTTCGGGGGCGAGTATTGACCGGTAGAGGGGTTGGTAGGGGTCGGACGCGATATCCAACACCACCACCGTGCTCAGCATCCTTGAAAACGGGGGAAAGTGTTTTGTCTGCAGGGTAATTGGGTCAAGCGCGTTTTACCCCTCTTGAGGGTGGATTTTGGCCGTTTTTGCGCAACCCCAAAGAGAAATTCTAACACCGCCATCGTATTCAGCATTCTCGAAAACGAGGGGGGGTTAATCATGTTAATCAAAATATTTACATGTTCGTCCGACTCAAACACGCTACTAGCATGCGGCAAGTTTCTTTATAAAATACATGCGTTATTCCGTGATTCATACTGCTGTGTGTGGAATTTTCCCCTGCATACCGTATCTTCGCCCCACGCCCCTCTTCGCAACCCAGTTAATTCCGGCAGTTGCCTTGTGGCTTGTGCGAGATTTTCGCCGTGCGAAACTCGTTAGCTGTTCGATCGCCCAAATAAATTTTTGTAACTTCGGCTCCAATTCGCTTAAAAATTTGCCAACAGATTTTTTTTAAATTTTTCACAGATATCTATTATGTTCGTGTCTATCGGTTGAAGAAATATTATCGTTTTACGAGCATACATAACGACAACAGACAAAAAACCCTATTTTTTTATTCAATCGTCACTTTATTTAACCACAGTTTCTTATTGCGTCAAAGTATTACCTTCAAACTGTTTCAATAGAAGGATACATGTATTGGTCGGATATATAGCAAATTTAAACTTCCTGACTAAATTCATTCTTCAGTCTTCAGTAACGCACGGTTAGATTGGAACCCGCAAAAGAGTGTATATGTGAACGTACCTAAAACACTAAAGGTGGAGTGTCAATCACGCGGCTGGTGCGGCTCTAGCCGCACTAGCCGCGTGATTGACACTCCACCTTAATCTGTTGAGCACTACACTAGAGAAATTTTGACGTTTATGAATACGTGTTTATACAAACAAATGGCAACCATAACAACAACTAAACTGTTGGGCAATGAAACTGCTATCATTTCATTGGTTGGAATCTGTTGGGCAATGAAACTGCTGTCATTTTATTGGATGTCACCTGTGGAGAAAATGATTCGGCCGAGTAATGGACAACTTTCTCAATCAAAAATGATTCAGAAACGTTTATATTATTTAATAGGATGCGAAAAAATTCATTTCACGGCGTGGTATATATTAACCGTAACCGCACAAGAGTGCTTAGAGTCGGAATGCATACTACTGCTCTTACCTATGGGCGCCGTTGCCATCTTATCACATAATATTTCCGCCAGAAAGCCAACCTGATTCCACTAAAATTCCTCTAGAAAATATAAAGTACGAAGTAAATCTATCTCTTATTTTAACATAATGTTCAGCAGTACGTTTTGCGTACGAACTGCCTAATATTCAAAGATAAAATAATGAACAAATTCAAAGAAAAATAAAATGAATTTTTGAAAATTAATATTTTTCGTAGTAAAAGAAAAATCTTCAAAAATAAATAGTGATATTTAAGAATTCCACAAAAATTTTAAAATCTTTACAATACATCTATCATTAAAACTAACTTACATTTTTTTTTTAATTTGCCAATTTCATATGAATTTTTGAAAAGCAATATTATAAGTTGTTGGACAGTTGAACAAATAAAAATAAATTGTTATATGATGGAATTACCTTAATATACACTTGGGTTTTTGAAAATGTGTCAATTTCTGCTCGAGTCATAAATATTTTAAAAACTAATTTTGAAGTGGTCGAATATTTAAACAAGGAAAAACTAAATTTTCTTTTTAAAATAGCTCTACTTTACAACTAACTAATTTTTTTGCAAATTCACCAATTTCTCCCCGAGTTATGATTTTTTGAAAATTATTTTTTGTAAGTGGTCGAACAATTGAACAAATTTAGAGAAAATAAATACTCAAATGCTCGAAATTTTTAATATATCCACAAGATTTAACATAAATTTTGATTTTTGAGTTATAAATTTTTTTAAATGAATTTTTAAGTGGGAAAAACTAGAAAAAAAATAATATCGATATGATTGCATTTCTTAAAAACTCTGATGAAATCATCATACATTTACCTTTAAATTAACCCCGTTCACGTTCACGTTCACGATCACCTTCACGTAAGTGTATTTTATTATTTAACATTCAATTTAAATGCGAAGCTGCACTGATGAGAGATAAAACGCGTCTGCAGATGGCCAATTACTTAATTTTCATATATTTTTTAATTCAGTTGTATTTTTAGTTATTATCAAATTTGTTTCATCCAGTAACACTAGATAAGTTTAGCACTGTGTGTCCTTGTCAAAATGTTTTCTGGTTTTTACTTTCTCCGTTACGAAGTACGAGAAAGTATTGTGATCGTGATTTTTTTTTCAAAAAAATTTTTTACGGAAATATCCGTTTTGGGGTCCCTAGATGCCATTTTAACAATTTCTGGAAAAATTTTTTTCTGTGTGTGTGTGTGTGTGTGTGTGTGTGTATGGCTGTGTGTGTGTGTGTGTATCTGTGCGCGCTATATCTCAAAAACTAATAGACCAATTGATATGAAACTTTGAACATACGTCTTATTTGATAATCCGAAGAACCGAAAAGCTTTTGGTAAAATTTCGTGCACCGGAAGTGGGTGTTTACCTTAACTGTTTTTTGTTTTTTGCCAATATTTTCTTAAATATGAAAAATATCACAAAAACATTTAAACTAACATTGAAGACAACAAAGAAATGAACATATTTTGCTTGAAAATATTTTTCATAAAATCATTGCTATTCGAGAAAAAAATTTATTATTATTTTTTTAATTTTTGGTTTATAATTATGAAACGATGATAGTTACAACAAATTTGTTTGAATAATAAATGTAGAGAATGCCAAAATGAACAACTTCTAAAGAATAAGTTTTTTTCTAAATCTCATTAGTTTTTGAGTAAACCGAGTTTTTGAATTTGAAGTATAATTTTTCCATCTTTCATAATTTTGACGTTTTAAACGTCAGTTTCATCCGAGTTTACGCAACGCTCGATGTACATTTAAAATATGATTTCAATAAACCATAAAAACGTAAATATAAATGATACTATCAAGTCGGAGAAAGTAACATGATGGCCACATCACCATTTTTTCATTTTAATAATAACATTTACAGTTTAAAGTTTCACATTTCATTTTAGAGTAATTTTCAAAGTTAGTCTTGTATGTAGAAATAAACGATCTTAAACCAATGTTATTATCTAGTAGTACTAGTAATAACATGCAAATTTCTTTTGTATCATTCAATATCCGACGTGGCACTAGCCAGGGAAGTAGTTGTTTCAATAAGTTATTTGTTTATAGTCTTAGTAAGACTTAATTTATTGCTTGCAGATTAACGAACAGGTTGAATATTCATATATTCAGGCTACATTTCGTTTTCTTGTATTTATCTAATATCGATATGATTGAATTCTTTAAAAAGTCCGATGCTATCATAACACATTTATGTACCTTCAAAAAAACTTTAATTATTGAAAATGTGTTCATTTTTGGGGTTTAAATTGTCGTTTTTGGCAGTTGAAATTGTCATTTTTGGCAGTTGAAAATTGTCATTTTTGCCAGTTAAAAAATGGTCGTTTCCGACACTTAAAAATTGGCCTTTTTGGCAGTTAAAAATTATCATTTTTAGCAGTTCCCGGAGGTGAATTTGCCGAACTATACCGTAATAGGAAATGGTGGTTTTCACTAAATACACAGGCAACATGTGATGCTAATTTGAAAATTATGGATATAGTTGCTCGATGGCATGGTTCTGTACATGATAGTACTATATTTAATTCATGTCCACTTCAGGCAAAATTTGAAAATGGAGAGTATACAAATTGTTGGCTCTTAGGTGATAGTGGTTATGGCTGCAGAAATTATTTATTAACACCACTTTTGAACCCAACTTCAGCAGCAGAAGAGCGATACAATTCCGCTCATATCCATACACGAAATACAGTTGAAAGGGCATTTGGTGTGTGGAAGAGATTTCCCTGTTTGTCAATGGGACTACGCTTGAAGCCAGAGAAAATTGTAGCCATTATTGTAGCAACAGCTGTTCTACACAATTTAGCAATTATATAGATTATAAAGAAATACAACCTACCTTTAATGAAGATCTTCCAGGTGAAGCCATACTTAATATAGAAATAAATGAAGACAAATGCTTTAGCCAGAATATCTTTAATTAATACATTTTTTAATAAGTAAGTAAAAATTTATTTATAAATTATATGTTTTTTTTTGGTTTAACATTGCATCCAACTCTAACTCTTTAATTTTAAGATTGATTTCTTCTTGTTTTATGCGTACTTTCTCCTGGCTTAATTTTTCTAGTAAAATATCGTTCTCAATTGTTTGAGCCTCATGCCTTGCCTCGATTTCTTTTTTATATTAATATGTAGAATTTCTACTTCCACATCTGTCTTATTTTTTATACCATTGTCTTTCTTCATTTTTTCTTTCGTGTATTTGTGGAAATCTTCATATATATTGCTTATTGTACGTTTTCGTTTTCCGAAGCCAGTAGACATGGAAGGACCATGATCACATGACTGTGGCCCAGTGACGCATGGTGAGTCGACATCAACTGTTACCTCTACCTCTGTTAGACCGCCCAGATCGACAGTGTTTATATTGTCCGCAATAGAAAAATCTGTAAGATATCTGTGTTAACTGCTTTCCAATAAACTGTGTGTCTTTTTATTGTTATTTTTTTTAAATTATCATAACTCACCATCAATTATATAATTTGCAGCCCCCAATCATACCTATATCAGACTGGCTCCAACTGCGGTTTAAGTAGGCTTATTAAATGAGCCTCAGTTTCTCCAACTTTTGGTGGAACTCGTGGTCCTCCTCCAGTTTTATACATTTCCAACTGCAACAGACCAAGTAGCAAAAATGAATAAAATAAAGAAATGTACCTGACCAGAATTGAAAAATTCGTTAATAATTCGAGATTGTTACAAATCACAAATATTTCACTTATATTCAAAGCTTTATCATATCATCGATGGTGCCAATGCTACGAAGCAATAGTTTATTGATTCGTAACTAACACATTATGAAACAATAGTACTATTATGATCCTAATAATAATCAATAAATGTTTACCATAAAATGAACATAATAGATGATGATATGATAAAATTGTTTTTCGCATGTTATTAAATAATGTAAACGTTGTGGTGTCGACGATTTTACATTTTCAACAGTTTAGTTGTTACTACGGTTACCATATGTTTGTGTAATAGTTTATTATTAAACGAGTGAGAAAGTTGGCCATTGCCACGAGCGTGACACGAGCCGTAGGCGAGTGTTGCAATTCACCCGAGTGGCAATGGCCAACTTGTCACGAGTTTAATACCATACTTTTTGCATCATATTAAATAATTACCTAAAGATTTTTCTGTTTGTATTAAATTATAACGAATAATTTTTCTATTTAGAAATTGCGGCAGTTCGCTGACAAAAAACAAATCGTAACCATAGTAACTAAACTGTTGGGTAATGAAACCGCTATCATTTCATTGGACGTCACCTGTTGGGCAATGAAACCGCTATCATTTTATTGGCCGTCACCTGTAGAGAAAATGATTCCGCCGAATAATGGACAACTTTCTCAATCAAAAACGATTTAACAACGTTTATATTATTTAATAAGACGCGAAAACACGTATTCATAAACGTCATACTGTCTCGAGCAGAGTGCCGCAGTCGCAATTTAACGAAATGAAAACAAGACGACGATACAATTTAATATAAACAGAAACATTTTTAGGTAATCATTTAATATGATGCGAAAAAGTATAGTATTAAAGTCGTGAGCAAGAGTGGCAATGGCCAACTTTCTTACTCGTTTAATAATATACTATTATTATAGCTTTGTTATTTTAATATACGGTTAATTAAAAAATAACATTATTTTCTTGAAAGATTAGATCACATGGTAACGGTAGTAACAAATTAGCAATCTCTTTTACCTTGTCCCCTTTTAACTTCTTCTTAATATTGCTATATGCAGTCTTCAACTGGTATGGCAGTCGCTGTACATAATTTGAAGAAGCGTTGAATGCTGTAGCGACACTTTCCCATGCTTCTGCTTTTTTTTACCGTAGCCCCGTTCCTTTTTTTATTTTCTAGGACATTGAAATATTTCGTTACCAGCTCCAGTAACAATTCACTTTCACTTTCAGTGAAATTGGAGGATCTGTCCCGTTTCTCCATTTTAATTGAAGCCTCTATGCTGGAACAACGTTGTAAACGCCAAAAATTGTTTTGTTGGGAAATCGAAAAAAACAAAAAATAATCGATTGCTTTATTGATTAGGTAAATGAATGGCTAATATAACTAGTAAAGAAAGAACTTAACCATATGATACTGCCTACTTGACCACATACAGGATTGTGATTTACAAGCATATTTTTCTCATTTCAATCAAACAACGTTGTATATCTATGCCGGTTACAACGTTGTTTTACGGAACTAAGGCGGTTACAACGTTGTTATAAGATTAAAAACAAAGTACAAGTGAAAATGTAATATTTTAATCAAATTAAACAAAAATGAAATGTAGTAGGTACATAATTTTAGGCATCGCCCTTAATATTTTTGTAAAAATTTACATATTTTAGTGGAATGTAATCACACATATGTAATAAGTTGGACAGTTTTTCTTTTTTGATTGGAAGAGGTCCTTCATACGCTTCCCTAAGATCGTCCAGGGTTACTTCAATTGTCGCCTTCTTGGGTGACTTTAGCGAATAAAATATCCATGGTTGAGTTGTGTTGTGAGATTTTCTTATCCGGATACTGTTCGGGTCATCCAATGTTATTTGTATCCACACTCCCTGTGTTATTTTGCATTTAGGATCTTTCCATATTGAATTTTCTGCATCGGTAAAATCTTTAAAAAATGTTTGATGCATATAAATAACTGTGAAGGGATGGCTTACTTTTGATTTTGCGATTAAATATGTCCACTGAAATGGCACATAAACCGAGGAAAGTTTTTTCATCCGTTCTATCAGAGCAAAGTCTCTGTCACAGGGTAAAAAACTGTGTCCACTAACTAAAAACTTCTGCTCCACTTGAGTAAAGTATTTTTATCTGAGTATCAGTCGGAGCAATGTTATCATTTTCCAGTTATTATTTTGGCCCACACATCTGTCGGACCAAACAACAAGTTTTCTTTCCTGTCCTTGATCAAGACGGTGGAAATGTTGAGTGACATGAAATAGTAATGCCGAGGCGATCTCAGTAGAGCCTCGATGTGCCATTAATTCATCCCATAATATCATGGTAGCTATACCATTTCCCATGTTATGAACATAATAGTTATAGGTCGAAAGTTGCCTCTGATAGAAAGTGGACGAATGAGTTAGATTTGGGCAAAAAAGTACTTGTTGCAAATCTGTGCATAAAACTACATAATTAGGATTTATCCTAGCCATTTCGGTATCTTCTATCAATGATTGGTAGCCTGCTTCTGCTCGCAAATGATGGATTTTATTTTCATTTTCGATTTCCCGTCTGTCACGTTCATCGTCGGTCGAGCAAAGTTTCATAAATAATTTATCACAGTATGAGCAGGTGTCTGACCTGGGAAGTCCAAACCGCAAGTTAAATTTACTTTTAAATACATCATGATACGTCCTTAATGAGATTTGATTCTGTGGGTATTTTTCCAAAAACAGTCTATACATTTTTGAGATGCTTAAATCAGGTGAAAGGCAATTCTTCGAGGATTCATTTCTGCTGTAATGACTTTCCTGCTGTGGAAATGACTTAATATGTTCGTATATTTTCTGTGTATCTGTTCTGTATCTGTTGGCTTTTTGGACGGTTCATATGTTTGTCAGTTATATCTGCACCAGATTTTATTTTATCCACAAGGTACTGAACTCGTCTCTGGGTGATAGAGAATATGTAGCAGAGAGTTGATTTGCATACCCGTATACTATTTATGGCGTATTTTACAGTAGTTTGGCGGCGGGATATTGTCTTTTCAACCCTTCTTCTCTTCGGTTCTTCAATGGTAATAGCTTGTGATAGGTATTGCGATTGACCATCATAACTTAGCTCTCTGAACTTCTGGAATAATGTTTGGTATTTACCCACCAATAATTCGGCAAAGTACCCATCACACGACTGAAAACACTTGCAGACACGTTTCTAAAAATTGTATTATGACTTTATTACGAAATCTTTAATAGTACAAGCTTCAAATCAACTTACTTCATCTGGGCGTTTTAAAGCTTCTTTGGGGATATTTCTAGATGAAACGTAATTGTCTCCACTGTCTTTGAGACGTTTTCTGATATTCTGCTTCCAATTGTCAATATGCATCTTTCATTTTTTGCCTCTATTTAGCTGTGTTATAACCGACGCTGTCAAAGAAACATCCATTTTTGTTTATAACAACTACAAACTTCACACCAAACAGATGTAAACAAAACAAACGCGCGAGAAACTAGTTGGCCGTATCGGCGCGGCAGCGCATACAACGTTGTTCCACAAAATCCAAAATCGTCTGATCGAAATGACGCTAGAAAACCACCAGAATATTTTCCTATGGCTCCAGTATTTTGCTAGCGGAATATTTAGGTCCCATACAACATTTATCCACGGAAAAACTGCTTTTACACATATTGGCGGTTACAACGTTGTTCCAGCATAGGCTTCAATTATCAAAAACTATCAAAAATTCAACAAAAAGGGGAAACGTTAACCTAACCTAAATACGCTACACTGAACTATAAGCTATACTAACAAGAGAATTAAAAATTGAAACTAACAAATGAAAACTATAACACAATGTAAACTAACTAATAACAACTATAACAATAAAAAAAAAAAAAAAAAACGTGGGAATGTTAACCCAACCTAAAACCACTACACTGAACTATAACCTATACTAACACTGAAATGAACAATTCAAACTAACAAATAAAAACTATAACACAATATAAACTAACTAATAACAACTATAATACAATTAGAAATAAAAATAAAAATGTGGAAATGTAAACCTAACATAAAAACACTACTCTGAACTATAACCTATACTAACACGGAAATTATCAACTTGAACTAACAAATAAAAACTATAACACAATGTAAACTAACTAATAACAAAAACAACACACGGGGGGTGTTTGCAATCGTATCGCAAATTATGTTTGTGACGTTATTTACATGTTTTATTATTATTGTGAATTTATGCGGCCATGCTTATATAATTAAACTCAGTTTCCTGGCAGTTAATACCTGCAACGATTTGGGTTCTTAACAGCATGAACCAAACTGTTTAATTCATTTATTGGCATGTTGTAAATTGTAATACCGAGTTTAGATTAGTAATTCTTGCATTTAGCTAATTTACATTTTATGGCAGTTATTGTGTTTTGTATTCTGTTCATTTAATCTAGAAATAAGCTGACAATAGCCGTAATTATGCAAAACATGCAGTTGTTTGGGTACATCGTTTTTCCTAGTTTATTATTGGATAAACCTGACATCTGCTATTCTTGGAAATAGTCATTAGGAGATCGGGTGTCCATTCGAAAAACCTACCGCGCAAGCATTAAACCCCACTTTGTAAATATCCACCACCACTCACCTCCCATTAGAATAAGTTAACATTTTTTGTAAATATTGTATTTTTAAGACAGTTCGCTTTTACAATTGTTTGTAACAAGTCGTTTGTTTAAAGTAAAAACTCGTTGAGTTACGTTGAATTCTTATTTACAACACCTGAAGGTATTTAATCATAAAGCTTCAACTAGATGTAACCAAGCTGTTACAGGAAACAGCTAACACTTGTGCATCGACAAAATAAACAACGGTCGTCTTCCGTCGAACCAGGAAGTTAGCACGCGTCCGTACATAACATATGGTCCTTCGAACCGGATTCAACAAACAACAGCAATCAAGTATAGTGCCATAGTGGCAAGAAGTCCCTAGCAACTACTCGTCCACTGCCGTGACAACCTAACAACATTTGGAGCGAACTCTCTGGAAACATCGTCAGCGAGTCAACACCGACGTCGAGGAAGGCGCCCAGAATTCAACCAGAACCATGGATCAATTCCAAGCGCAGCGAAGAAGACATCCCGGTAGTATTTCAACCTAAGTCCTATATTTACACCAATTTACTTGTGTCAGAATTTAAAATGGATCCAGCGTTAAAATCGTTAATCGCAAAACGCACCTTAGTCAAAGCCTCATTGACACGCGTTAACACGTTTTATACATAATGTATAAAAACAAAAGTCATGCGTAATTTAGAATTACGACTTAAGTTAATGTTACCATTATTAGATCAGTTTCATACCATTATGGACGAAATTGTACTAGCCGAGTTGATCGACGAGGAAGATATGCTAAGTCATAATTTAGATCCAGTTACCTTTGAAAACAATTTCTGTAGCTTAAAATCTGAAAGTGAAGTTCTACTTTCGGGATCCACAACAGTTTCAAATGCGCCTGTGAATGTAAAATTGCCTGTTTAAGTTTACCTGAGTTTAGCGGATCCTATGATCAATGGACTCGGTTTGCTGAAACTTTCAAATCATTAATTCACTCGAATAATGCACTTGACGATATTCAGAAATTTCATTATCTACGCTCATGTCTTACTAAGGACGCAGCCAATACAATAGAATCACTTGATATTTCCTCTGCAAACTATGAAACTGCATGGAATCTACTTAGTGAGCGTTTCGAAAATCCACGTTTAGCTGTACACAAACACGTTAGAGCTCTTTTTGAACTCAAGTCCATATCTAAGGAATCAAAATATTCACTTAGAGTCTTACACATTTAAGGACATTACGGTCATTACAAGAGCCTGTCGACAACTGGGACACCCTACTAATTTTTTTAATTAATACTAAGCTAGATCCGGCTACCCGACGCGAATGGGAGTCTAAAAATAACACAACTCAGCCCCTAAAATTTAGTGATTTTTCCAGCATTTTTGAAAAATAAATATGAACTATTAGAGACACTCCAATATCAAGAGTGACAAGGTGAATCTATAAAAATAAATGCAAACTCAAAATCGAATTATCTTAAGGTGGCAAAAATATGAAAAGTCTTAATTCACGGTCAATAGATGTCAGGTCGTGCGTTTTATGTCCATCAAAAGGAGTCGGCACATTTGCCGCTTATATAATGCGTACAGGTAACGAACTATTAGAATGTAGTTTTGAGCTGTTGTTGGTAATTAGAATATTTATATATTACACTATTAATAAGTCAAATATAAATGTTAGCAAAAAGTAAACCGGAAACTAAAGAGAAAACGGTGGCGATTTTAGTTCACAGTGGATATTTATTTGCATAAGAAATACTAAATGTAAGTAACATTTATCAATTTTTAAAATATTGTCTTTCCGTCAAATTTTAAATGAAAAATGTGACACTTTATCAAATTTAGTCAATTTTTTTTTTAAATACTTTAAAAATATAACACCGTGTAATGCTGGGCGTCCACTAGGTCGGTGGGACGGAGCAGCGCGGCCCCCAAGAAAAATGCATGTGAATGCATGGAGACGCGCCCGCTCCGCGCCACGGCCCTAATAGACGCGTCTCCATGCATTCACATGCATTGTTCTTGGAGGCCGCGTTGCGCCGCTCCGTCCCACCGACCTAGTGGTCGCTTTAGAAATCAAGTTTTTTTCATAACATTTGAATTTTTTGTATAAATTTGATTCATTCGAAATATATTTACAAATAGTTCATAAAGATATTATTTCCTAACTAATATTGTCAACGAAGCACTTAAGTGGGTGTGTCTGCTTATGAATACCACACGACTTCGGGAGAGTTTGTTTGTAAAGGCCAATAACATAGGAAAGGGCAATGATCTAGCTGCAGTTGTGAGTATGTCATTGAAGAGTGCGTTCTGTTTCTGTGTTAAAATGTATCCCGAGTCCCCAAAAAATTATAATTATTAATGGTGAGTTAATTAGCTACTTTAATCACGACGAAACATATGTATATTTTGATGAATGATCAGTTTTGGGCATAAAGCCCCCCTTGTGCTAATTCGGCTTTGCCCACCCACGATAAAAGCCTGAAATATATAAATTTAATTTTTTTCAAGAATACAACAAACCACATTTTAAATTTTGAGTAAAAAAACAACAACAAAACATTTTTTAATGATATAAAACAAAACTACAATAAAAACTTATTAATTTACCTTTTTTGCTTCCTTCAAAGAGAACTCATTATTTCGATATAATTGTTTTTTTTTCAAGAATATCATTCTCGATAAAAATATGAGCTAATAAATTTGAAATTTGTTCTCGTGATATTGAACTAACCACCCACATGCATTTGCACTGCCACGACCCACGGTCGTGTTTGTTGTCCTTGGTGACGGAACTTAATTTTTACTTACGGACCTAGGAAAATAATAAACAGAAACGTAACGCTCCAACATATAGGCGAGCAATACATTTTCATCCATACCTATAACATCGGCATCCTTTTTACATAACCACTCCTTAAAAGAGTCGTAACAGGGCACATACCTTTTTCGATTTTGTCGGTAACAGGTTCTAACACGCAATACTCGCAGCTTCGTTTGCATGCCCGCAGAAAGTTTCACTGGATTGACACAAACAAACAAAATTCGGCATTGTTTTCTCGGTTGCTGGGTTGCCATAGGACGCATAGGTGACTATAAAAATTTGAATCCCAAATGTTACAAACCGTATTTTAGAATATTTTCTGATCTTTTTTAAGTATTATATTTCCGATTGCGGAAAAAAAATAATAAGCAACACGGAACGTAATGACAATTAACATTTTCGGCAGGCGACGAGCCTCGGCTCCCCCTCGGCTCCCCCTCGGCTCCCCCTCGGCTCGTATTCGCCTACCTCAAATGTTAATACGTCCTTACGTTCCTTGTTGCTTAAATAACTATTATTTACTAAGATACATAAATAAATTCATCAAATTAAAGTAGAAAAATATTGCCTACTATTAATAACAATTTTCTTAAAATAAATCAATAATAATAACTATTATTATTATTGCTTTGATAAAGTAAACAAATAGCACTATATTTGGTAACTGATCTTAAGTCCAGGGCTTGAATCACACCTGCTATAATTTCTGGTTTATCTGTTTATCTGTTTATTTATTTATTTTTTTTTGATGCGAGGAGGACAAATCTTTTATAGACACCCCCCTAACGGGGTAGTGCTGGAGTCACCTGAAGGGTATACCAGCTAAAATTTTCCCCTCTTTGACATCTAGCAGGGTCGAGTGATATCCTAACCGGACGGAGGTTCGTTTTCTGGTCCCTTCTTGGATGTCTGGATGTTCAAGATAGGAGTGCAGTGGCGGAAGAATTGCCATCGGGAACTCATTGATGGTGTCCTCCGAGTCAATGGGACCTGTAACAAAAATAAAATTACTCAAGTCAGGACTTGGGTCCCCAACCGCCAGGACGATCTTAGGGACTGCTATGGTTTACGATGGTGGCGTGGTCTTCTCGCAATGCTGAGGTCCGCCTGAATCTCCGCTACAATGCTGCCGACCTGGGCGTAGTCGGGTCCACACTCTGAGTATTTGACCTGGTGGTACTTGATGGAGTGTGATTTCATCAAGGTGTTGATCTTGGGTCCACTGGTAGGACAACTAGAAGCAGTTTGCTGTACGACAGCGCTGTAGGTGTAGTGGCAGGAAGGTTGGCTGTGTTGGACTGCACAGCCGGGGTGAACATTGGTGTAGCTCAGGTAGGGACCTTGGGAACGGGTGGGAGCGCTGCGTCGGCAGCTGTCTTTTGACAATCAAGGGGGTTGCAGGTGGTGATGCCCTCTACTGTGGCTGCAACATTGACTGGTCTGTCATAATCCTTGGTAGCAGGTGTACCCGCTCACTTTAGGCAAGTTTTGAGCATTCTTCAATATGAAGGAAATTTTGAGATAAATTTGTAAATATCAACTATGTTTCACTCTTACATAAAGGGTCTTCTAAAAACTAATTCAAATCAGTATTATTGATGCTCCCAAATATTATAAGTGATCTTTAAACCGGAAATGAAATTTCTATTAAAAATCCACTTATTGACACACTTTATTCTCTAAGAACACCATACTAAATATTGGATTGATGAGGCTGTTACTTGGTGAAATTCCATAATATATGTGGTAAGTAAAACACGTGTGTTGAGAATTTTCACAAATTTTTAATGTCGAAACACTGCGACATATGTTTAATCATCTGCCTGATGAAGCCACTGTGTGGCGAAACATATGTTGCAGTGTTTCGACATTAAAAATTTGTGAAAATTCTCAACACACGTGTTTTACTTACCACCATACCAAATTTCACAGATATATGTAAAAATGAAAATGATATTTGGGTCTACCAGAATTCAGTTACACCTGGTACATACGGGGTGACCCAGGGATCTGTAAAAGCCCCATAACTTATTTGCTATTTGAGATATCGACTCCTAGTTTTCTTGAACTGGTACCCACACTTATTCTACATATTTTAAAAATATGTATGTTTTTGTACAGGGTGTTCCAATATACATAACAGAACAAAGTTATGTTTTTTTAAATGGAGCGCCCTATATTTTATACTTTATTTTCAACCCTCTTGAGAAGCTGATAAAAATAGTATCAGATACTATGGGTTTATTATGGACGATTGGTTAGTTATGGGCAAATTTGTGGCAAAAACAAGGACACATTGAAAAAATTGCAGAAGCGCTCCTAGCAAAGCTAGCGTTATTTTTTATACACCAAAGAATTTTCCACATCATGAAAAATAATACAAATCGGCTTTGGTTCTTTTTTGTTCATACTGCTATACAGGGTGTCAACTTACGCAAAATATTGGATAACTATTTTTTTTCAAATGCAACACCCTATAAATCTTACCACCAATGCATGGAATTTTTAATAAGCTTTCCAATGATGCACAATTTGTATAATGAAATATTAAGGATTCTTGAGATTTATCCATAAAAACATTTTTCTTTTGTCACCTCCTGCTCATTTTTGGATTTTCAGCCAATACTATGCATTTTCTGAAAAAATAATAAGAAACCAAAGTTGTAGAGCGGAAAATTTTCGATCGATGAAGGTCTTTCGACTTTTCCAATAATGCGTGCATTGCCAGCCAGAGTGCGCAAAATCGTGACTGTATATGCATTTTAGCGTTTTTCTCAAATGTTTTGTTAATTAATTGCTCTATACTTTATTTTCCACGTCCTCTAGTAGAAAAACAAGTAATTATAGAATTATTAAAATAACCTACATCGATTGAAAATATTCCGCTCTACAACTCTTAAAAGAAGCAATTTTTGGCCAAAATGCATAGTTTTCGCTAAAAACGCAAAAAAACCATTGAAAGACGCAAAAATTGATATATACATTTTCAATTTGCATTTTTAGGGAAAACTATGCGTTTTTGGCAAAATTGCTTCTATTAAGAGTTGTAGAGTGGAACATTTTCAATCGATATGGGCCATTTTAATTTACCTATAATTTCCCGTTTTTCCGCTAGAGGGTGCGGAAAATAAAGTATAGTGCAATTTATTAATACAAAATTTGAAAAGAAAACGCTAAAATGCACATACGGTCACGATTTTGCGCGCTCTCGCGGGCAATTTTCCTGAAAATGGATAGTTTTGGCTGAAAATCCAAAAATGAGCAGAAGGTGGCAAAATAAATAAGTTTTTATTGATAAATCTCAAGAATCCTTAATATTTTGTTATACAAACTGTATATCATTTAAAAGCTTATTAAAAATGCCATAGATTTGTGGCAACTTATATAGGGTGTTCCATTAAAAAAATAAATTGTTATCCATTGTTTGCGTATGTTGACACCCTGTATAGCACTATGAATAAAAGAGAACTAAAGCCGATGTGTATTATTCTTTATGATGTGGGAAATTTTCTAGTGTGTAAATAATGATGCTATAAAGATTAGGAACGCTTCTGCAATGTTTTCAATGTGTACATGTTTTTGCCACAGATTTGCCCATAACTAATCAACTGTCCATAATAGACCCACAGTATCTTATACTATTTTTATCAGCTTCTTAAGAGGGTTAAAAATAAAGTATAAAATATAGGGTGTCCCATTAAAAAAAAACATAACTTTGTTCTGTTATGTATATTGGGACACCCTGTACAAAAACATACATATTTTTAAAATATGTAGGATAAGTGTGAATACTAGTTCAAGAAAACTAGAAGTTGATATCCCAAATAGCAAATAAGTTATGGGGCTTTTACAGATCCCTGGGTCACCCGGTATATACACATTGGACATTTGCTTTTATCTTTGATTTATGAAATATTGTGATTTTAAAAACAACCTGTTTCATGACGTTTCGACCTAGTCGCATTAGTCTTCGTCAAATTTATTCCTCTTTGTTGTTGGTGGAGAACTGTGGTTTGGATGTTTGCATATTGGGTGTTGGGTGTTGATGAGAATTTGGAGGGGGTTCATAATTCAAAGATAAAAGCCATTTATTTAACAAGTAAATTATATAATAACACATCGGCAAGTTTAGATTCAATTTTTTGAAATTTGGATCTAGCCATAAATTTTATATCGGCCAGGTTAAACAGCTCCTCTGAATGGCCATAAGTGCTTCCAGTTGCCAAAGTTCCCCAAGTTACAGCCTCATTTATATTGGGGTTTTCATTAATGTCTGTAGTTTGTTTTTTGTTGACAAAAGGCCACTACACTGCTCTTTTAATAAATGTAGTTTACCACCAGTGCATATTCTTGAATGTTCAAGTCCGAAATCAACAGCCCAATTTAAGACATGGCTTAAATCTACTACACGTTTTCCCTCTATTGGAAACCTATTTGCTGCAGGTAGTGTGTCTTTTTCAATTGTCAATTCTTCTGCCATTATACTAAAATATTTAAATAAGAGACTAAATTATTAGAATTAATTCTCAATACTTTTCCTTTACCTTTCATAATGGCCAGGTGATAAAACTTGAAAATTTTCAGTGATGAAATTTTCATTACAAAACTCCTCACTTACATGAGCAGAGCTGAAAAAGAATAAAATATGTAAAAATAGGGGTCGTACTTTTAGGGCCCATTTCCTAAGAGCTCTGAAATAGAAAATTTAATCGAGATCAAAATATAATAAAAATTAGTAGATTTTACTTGCAATGATTTGATATTATGTACTTTTTAAAATTTCAGAAACACCTACCAAAATGACTTGGAAACTGTTTGGAGAAAGCAATAAATGAAGATGTATAATTTTTGAGTGTTATTAAATTCATAACATATTTATTTGGTGGTATTAAATATCTAAATTAAACGCTTGAACTTTGTTATATCGCTATATGTGTAAGCATCGAAGGTTGCGACTATGGTTTAGAGTGTTTAGACTACTAGTCATTATCAAACACAATACTGCAGATTACAAACATTTTATATTTGTATGGCCACTTCAACTTTCAATTTTTATTTTATGAATGCTAACATAAAAATAAATGTACCCAAGGAGCCAAGTATTATTTTTTAAGCGCAGATTTTAAACTAATGTACATGTATATGGTTGAACTGAAATATATTAAATAAAATTATTATATTTTCAATTATTATTTCAGATACCTACAATCAAGTAAGGAAATCAAATGTGTTTATACAGATACTTCCTTAGTATTTTATTTTTTATAATAAAAAACTAAGGAAGTTCCTGTATAAATACATTTCATTTTATATAAACCTTAGTACGGCATACATGGTAAGGGAATATTAAAGGAAAAACATTTATTATATTAAATTTTATTATTTATATTCCTTAACTTATAAGTAACTACCAATAATGTACTGGAAGTGCATTGCTGAATGTTATATTTAAAGCAGTGGCAAAGTAATGTAAGATGATAGTGTACGTACACTATATTTACAAAATAAGTATAACCCGAGGATAAATTAACTTCCAGTTTTACTTGTAAATTAGCCTTTAAATGAAAACATAACAAATAAAGTAAAAAAATACCTGGTACTTGCAGACACATCATTATATGTAGATTCATTTATGTGGGTGTCCAAATCGGATATATTTTCAATGGATCTATAATAAATACCATTCAGTAATTTCTAAATATTTATTTTATCAGTTAACTAACCTTAAAATACGTTTTCAAGCAAGCACAGATCTTCGTGAACGTTTTCTTCTGTTATCCCATGATTTGTTAACTACCCCACCAGTGACTAATTGCACTTTCACCATTTTGAAATAAAAATCACAAAACACAAAAACACCGGATTATGCTCTCTCGGACAATTCCGTAAAATGTCAAGATTGCAATTTATTTTAAATTGGCTGAAATTTAACACGGTCAAAACTTTCTTCCAGGCACATTTCAGGAAGTACAGTGCTTTCTAATGTTTTTCAGCGTTTGTGCGGCATGACAAAGTATCGCCATCTATTTTCGCCAATCATAACTAAAATTAACATTGGGTCTTATGGAGATTACTTCGCAACGATTAATATCATTTATTGGTACATTACAAAAGGTGATTTCGGGGGCACAGGTTCTAAATCAGTATCTTAATAGATTCAAGTCATTTCAGCTACACACGTGGTATATTTTCCCTGTAATCGACAGATTTAATGTAAAGAATGTGCGCCTTCGCTTTATTTATTGTATAATTAATTTAATAATTGGTTTTTATACCCAAGATTACTTTATTTTACTCACAAAGGTTCAAGTAATAATATGGGTAATTTTCATAGCTGTGGATTACGTATTAAAATACGTAATCCAAAATAATCGTAATCGTAAATCTAATCGTTGTACTCCCTTATGGCCAAATAACATGTAAATTTCTCACCTTAAAACCAAAACTACTGTTAACGTGCAAACCAAGGGTTTAAAGTGTTTATACTGTCTCATTCTATTTACAATTGTCCAAATTTCTTAAATCTTCCAGTCAATACTAGATTAGAAAAAATTCGATCGTTTGCGTCATGCACTAACTGTTTAGGAAAAGGCCACGTTAACAAACAATGCAAAAGTCAATATACTTGCAGGAAATGCCAAAAACGACACCACACGTTGCTACATCTTGATAATTCAATCCAAGTAATTCAAAGACACGAACCGTCTACTTCTACATTAAACAATCATTCTCTGAGTGATTCTACTCAGATTTTATTGTATATAAATTTAATTGATCGGCACGGGCGATCTCATCAAGTGCCGTGTCCTCTTAGATCCAGGTTCACAATCAAATTTAATTACTCGAAAAATATTTAATCTCTTGGATTTAACCCTGACTGATGTGAACATAACAATGAAAGGCGTTACTCAACATGAAACCTTAGTTAAACAAAGGGCCAACATAACCATGCAGGTTACTCATTCACCTTTTAATTTAAATATGTCGTGTTTAATCGTGCCAGAAATTACCGATAATCTGCCACAAGTATCATTTAATTCAAAAATAGTGCCATTTCCAAATAATATTCGTTTAGCAAATCCTAGTTGATTTATTAATCGGAGCTGAAAGATTCGCAAGTGTTCGATATCCGACTTAATCAATAATGAAATCGGTGCCAAGTGGCAAACCAATAGACTGAATACCAAACAATATTAATTTTGTTTACTCTGGATTTGAAATAGGTCTTATTGAGGTCTTTAAGCTGTTCAGTTATTGACTAAATTCCGCATTCCGATGGTGCCTGGGTTAGAAAAAGAAACTCTGAGGTTAACCAGTAATATAAATTTATTTTGTTGAATTTCACTAAGATTTATAAATAAATTATTAAATTCTAACACCGCCGTTAATTTGTTTTCTTCTTTTCCTTTTAACTAAATTAACTTTCTCTTACAAGCTAAAGATGGATAAATGAATGAATATATCAAATAAATTCCTTCTGTGACAGTGATTACAGATTAAGGTGATTGGTAAAACTCACGACATTTCCGCTGAGACAAATTATTTACTACTCAAATAGTCACATCATTCAACAATCTAACTCTATTACTAAATGCTTACGAAATCTGAAAGTATCTGAAAGATACAGGTTGTAAACCGATTGAGTTCTTCTCTGGGGTGGTAAAATAATTCAAACTTCTCAAATTTCAGTGCATAAACTGAATCTAATGCGGTATTCTATCTTAGTATTTTCCGTCAATATGTGGGAACCAATTAGTGCAAACTTGACTTTAACTAATTAATCAAATTTATGGGATATTTCTATAATTCCAATGAGGTTGCTGCTAGGCTCGTAAAACGGACGTATTCCTGCACCAACAACAGTACGAATAATTAGCAAATGTTTATACCAATTATTCCCACCACCGTTCTCATTGGAGCGGAGGTTTACAATTTGTAACTGCTCGAATTGCCACCATGTAAATCTGACAGTGAAGCCAACTCAAGCCCGAGCCATACAACAAGCAATCATCCCTGATTACTGATTATACAATCCGGTGAAACTGAAAGGGGACTTAAGGAAGTGTAACTGGTTAACGCTAGGTAAAGCTCGTAAAACTGACGGGTTCTTTACAGCCTTTAACAGTACAGCGTAACTAAAACCACCACCGTGATCATTGACGATTTTACCTAGCGCAGCTCTGAGTTACCGTAGAAAATTATTAATTATAACGGAAACATATAAGATAGAATTTGACGCTTATATTTCTGGTCAGTTTTGACTTATTAACATTAACTAATTCAATTAAAGCAAATGATACAAACGCATAATGGTCTAAATGCGTCCGAATACCAATTTGATATTAAAATTGATTGTTATTTGAATTAACCCTTTGACATACAAAGACGTCTATGACACGTCTTTTGTTCCCAGCGTCAAAATTAATTTTGACGTGTCACAGACGTCCGCAAAATCGCGTCAGATTTAAACGAATTTTGAGGTTAGTTATGAGATGTAATTTAATTTAATGAATATAATTATGAATTAGTTGATTTTGTCCCTATCCTAGTTATCCGTCCCAATGAGTGCATATAATAAATTGACCGAAAGTGATGTGGAGAGTGAAGAAGATTATTTGAGCGAAAATGAAAACCTTCCCGATTTTGATGATTCAAGCGATTGTAGCAGCGAAAGTTCAATACTAGTAAATGTTCGTAAGCGCCCGAGGTTGATATATTGCAGCGACGATTCAGATTCGTCAATGGATGAATGGAATTGGGAAGAAAAGGAAAATATACCTAATATAAAAATATTTACGGCAGTTCCCGGCATCAACGCTATTACTTTGCGTAGACTTACTGCAAATCCTACACCTCTTGCGGTATTGAGACAAATAATTGGTGATGATTTCTTTGAAATGATAGTTAGGGAAACCAACAGATATGCAACACACACTACAAGTTGGAAAAATTCGAAAGTGGGCGAAGAATGGTTTCCAGTGACCATTGATGAATTACAGGTATTGAGATGTCATGTATGTGCCAAGCATAATATCAGAAGCGAAACCACTTGGCAATGTAAACAATGTTTAATTGCACTACATTTACCTGAGTGCTTCGAAAAATATCATACTTTACAACATTACTAAATTGTTTGTTATAGTGTTATCTTGTATATATGTTATTAAAACAATAGTTTTAACTTTAATTTAAATATTTTCAACAATAAAATATAATTTGTTAAAAAATGAAATATGGTTTAAATAATTGATCCTTTTGTTTAGGGTTACTTTAAATTTAAAATGTATGTCAATGGGTTAAACAAAAAATAATTCTAACCCACTTAGACCGCGCTAATGATAATGAACTGATCTGTTTGAGACCCGAGAGAAGACTGTCGATTTTGTCCTCTGCAGTGGGCTCATTCCCGAGTAGCGGGAAAGCGGGCGCACTGTATTTAAGTGGAGCACGCACTTTCATTGGCTAACGTGAGCCGTCGCATTCTAATTTAGATCAGCGGCCACGTACACGAAAGTTAATTCAAGGTGATTGAATTTTTAACACTCTAATAATTACATTTTATTAATCCAGGCGGACTATTTCGTCAATCTTGCTGAAAACCGAAAAATAGCAAAACATTCCTGCATTTTATGTTGTAATCGAGCTAATTTATTTAATTTTCCTTAATTTCCCGTTCTAGGGACTAAATGAATTACAAACTATTCATTAATTTTCCAATACTAATTAAAAATTGCGCTAACGAGTCATTACTCAATGGCAATATTTAACAGCAAGATTAACATCAATAGGTTTGATCGATTTAGGCGAAAACTTACCAATGATTCAAAAAACCAAATTAGGGTGGGTTTTATCCGGACCAGTTCCTGTGTGTGGTGTCAATTTTACTCAATCATTGACGACAAATTTAAATATTAATTTAGAACATCAAATTTCGAAATTTTGGGAAATAGAGGAAGTATTTAACAAGCCAAATTTAACTCCTAATGAACAAGCGTGTGAAAATCATTTCTTATCGACAAGTAGACGCAACGTTGATGGACGATTTATTGTCAGTATACCATTGCATGACACAGCTGATGAATTAGGCGATTCGCGTGGCGCAGCTTTAAAACGTTTTTACGCATTAGAACGTAAATTATCAAAAAATGATATTCTTAGGGAACACTATAACAACTTTATGTGCGAATATGAAGAATTAGGGCATATGTCTAAAATTCAGGAAGTTCCGGCTAAATCAAAATCCATTTTTTACATGCCTCATCACGCTGTTAGGGAGAGTAGTGTAACAACAATGGTACGAGTAGTGTTCGACGGTTCTGCAAAATCAGAAAATGGAGTATCCTTAAATTCAATACAAATGGTAGGGCCGACAATTCAGCGCGATTTATTTTCCATATTAATTAGATTTAGACCGCATTCAATCGTTTTATCGGCAGACATTACTAAAATGTATCGTCGAGTTCTAATTAACCCTGATCAGAGATCACTTCAGAGAATACTTTGGCGCTCCAACCCCTCAGACAACATTGAATGCTATCAATTAAATACTGTCACTTATGGCACAGCATCTGCTCCTTTCCTGGAAATTCGATGCCTTAACCAACTAGCCAATGAATATTGATCTCAATTTCCATTAGCCAGTTCAATTATCGAGAATAGCTTCTACGTTGATGATATGCTTACTGGTGGCGAATCTGTAGAAGACGTAATTCAAATTCGTGAACAGATCACTCAAATATTAATTTCCGCCGGGTTTGAACTCAGAAAAAGGGCTTCAAACAATTCCGCAGTATTAAGTAATATTCCCCATCAATCTCATAATCAATTTAATAAATTAATTGAGACGCCAGAAATTAAAACATTAGGTGTTTCGTGGAATTCACATCTCGATGTGTTTCACTACTCCGTAAAGTCGTTCAATCAGTCACGAATCACAAAAATAACTATTTTGTCAGCTATTGCGCAAATATATGACCCTTTAGGTTTAATTGCACCAATTGTAATTGTATCTAAATTACTTATGCAAGACTTATGGAAACATAAATTACATTGGGATGAGTCCATTCCTCATAATTTATACACCCGCTGGCCAACTTTCATTGGCGACTTAGAATTTTTAGATAAAATAGCACCAAAGAGACACGTCATTTGTAACAAATATAAATATCTGGAACTGCATGGTTTCTGTGATGCGTCTGAGGAAGCATATGGAGCATGCATATACATAAAATCAGTCGATCAGTTAGGAAATCCAACAATTAAATTATTGTGTGCCAAATCTAAGGTGGCACCATTAAAACATACTACAATTCCCAAACTAGAGTTGTGTGGTGCTCTTCTTTTAGCAATTTAATGTCAAAGGTTCAAACAATATTGGAACTTAACTTTGACAAATTATACTACTGGTGTGATTTAACAATTGTTTTACACTGGATAAATGGTTCCTCAAATAAATGGAAGACATTTGTTGCAAATAGAGTAGGTCAAATACAATCGTTAACAAATGTTGGGGATCGGAATCACGTTAGAACGTTTGATAATCCAGCAGATATTATATCACGCGGAACAAATGCTGACAAGTTATCAAATTTACATCTATGGTGGTCGGGTCCAAATTGGTTAAGTCATGATGTAATTAGTTGGCCTAAACACCATTTAGATAACAATACTGAAGAAATTCCAGAAATTCGCAAGGTAAAAACTGTAGCAATGCCTATTACCACAGATTTCAATATTTTCAATACATTTTCTAAATTCACTAAATTAAATAGGGTCCCTGCATATTGCCTCCGATTTAAATTTAATTGTCAAAATTCCCAATTGAGGCAATCAGGTCCATTGACAACAACCGAATTAAATGATGCAACATTAGTTTTGGTTAAAATCTCACAAAAACAATGTTTTGCATCTGAACTGCATTGCTTAAAGGAACAGAAATCACTAAAATCTAAAAGCTCATTATTATCATTCAATCCAATTATAGATGAGAATGGAATAATTCGTGTAGGTGGACGGTTGGAACAGTCGAACTTTAAATACCATAAGAGACATCCGATCATTTTAGCGAATAAACATACACTAACTAAGTTAATAATAAATAATGAACACATAAGGCAACTTCATTGCGGTCCTGAAGCTCTTCTTGCATCAGTTAGGGATCGATATTGACCAATAAACGGGCGAAATATTTGCAAGAAAGTCGTGCACGAATGTGTTAAATGTTTTAGAGCATCACCTCCCAAATATATTCAAATGATGGGCCACCTTCCGTCTTCTAGGGTAATTCCATCGTCACCATTTAATATTTGTGGCGTTGATTATTGTGGGCCTATTACAATTAAAGACAGAAAAGGACGAGGAGCGAAGTCATCAAAGGCATACATATGCGTTTTTGTTTGCTTCACAACTAAGGCCATGCATTTGGAACTAGTTTGTGATCTTACTACTAGTTCATTCATAGCGGCTTTGCGTAGATTTTCATCTAGACGAGGGAAGCCATCACATATTTATTCCGACAATGGAACGAACTTTGTGGGAGCTAATTCCGAATTACGTTAGCTATATAAATTCGTAAAACAAAATAAAAATCAATTATGTGACTCTGCTAGTCACGACAATATAATGTGGCATTTCATTCCTCCTCGATCACCTCATTTCGGCGGGCTTTGGGAAGCGGGAGTAAAATCTGTGAAATCCCATCTTAAGCGAGTCGTAGCAAATGCATTATTAACATATGAAGAGCTTCTTACATATCTGACACAAGTAGAGGGAGTGTTAAATTCCCGTCCTCTCTCCTTTATCCACCGACCCCACTGATTTAGAACCACTGACGCCATCGCATTTCCTCATTGGACGAACGATAACCGGACTTTCGGATCCCACCCAGCGCAGTGGACATACAAGAAAATCGGCTCTCCAGATTTCAGCGAATTCAATCGCTGACTCAACACTTTTGGAGAAGATGGTCCAAAGAGTGCCTGAGTCAGCTGCAACAGAGACCCAAGCAGAAGCAGGCTGCAGCTACTTCTATCCAAGAGAACGACTTAGTGCTTCTCCGTGAAGACAAGCTTCCTTCCCTAATGTGGCACATGGGCCGTGTAACTGCGACTCATCCAGGACCAGACGAACGAGTTCGCGTGGTGACCATAAAAACAGCAACTGGAACCTACAAACGATCAGTGACCAGTGTATGTGTGCTTCCCAGTGAATAAGTCTCAGAATCTCCCCATTAACATTTATACATTGCGATTGTTTTCGAAAGACTATAGCCTTTCAAGGCGGGCGGCACGTTTGCGATCGTATCGCAAATTATGTTTGTGACGTTATTTACATGTTTTATTATTATTGTGTATTTATGCTGCCATGCTTATATAATTAAACTCAGTTTCCTGGCAGTTAATACCTGCAACGATTTGGGTTCTTAACAGCATGAACCAAACTGTTTAATTCATTTATTGGCATGTTGTAAATTGTAATACCGAGTTTAGAGTAGTAATTCTTGCATTTAGCTAATTTACATTGTATGGCAGTTATTGTGTTTTGTATTCTGTTCATTTAATCTAGAAATAAGCTGACAATAGCCGTAATTATGCAAAACATGCAGTTGTTTGGGTACATCGTTTTTCCTAGTTTATTATTGGATAAACCTGACATCTGCTATTCTTAGAAATAGTCATTAGGAGATCGGGTGTCTATTCGAAAAACCTACCGCGCAAGCATTAAACCCCACTTTGTAAATATCCACCACCACTCACCTCCTATAAGAATAAGTGTTACGTTTGTACGCGTACTTAATATGAGGCACGGTTACGTAAACGGGTGCTTACTATGAAGCACCAGGATCGGGCTAAGACTGGGTAATGACAACTCGTAATCGGTAGGTGCGTCTTTATTCACCGGCTATGTACAACTGCGTACTCCCGTCCACGCGGCCTCGCTCGAGACTCAGGTCTCAACACAAAAAGTAAGCGCGCTAAATATGCTTATCCAAATAAATAAAATATATACAATTTACATTAGTAACATCTCTTCCCTTACATAAAATAAAAGTAATCCCAAAATCTAGGTACAATGACAATCCTAAATTTTATATACATTGCTAAAACTATTAAAACACTTGTTTATGTTTATTTTAATCATAACCCCACCTACTAGGAGGTTTTACATTTCGCTTAGGTCTAATTGAAATCATTTTCTTTGGGGAACTTTTATTCTCCATGTCGATTGGTAAAGCCAGTCGGTTATTTATTATCCTTTTAACATTTAGCGCAGGAATATTTACAATATATATATATATATATATATATATATATATATATAGATTTGTTTAACCGCGTATACAGACCCAACTTGCCATATTCCACCTACAAAGCCAGACCAAAAAAGACGTTATCAGACCCGGCTGCGGGTCTGAAAACGTTTTCTTGTGTTTATCGATTACTACAAGTGTACTTTGATTATAGACCAATTTTAGGTGGGTCCCAAAATGTGGTCGAATATCACCATTTTATACAATTTTAGTTGATGCGATTGCTCACCAGAGGTAGTCCGGTCGATCTGTATATATTATATACAATACCACCATGTCGTACCGACGATCTCATGCAGGCAGTCTGGCAACATCGTTCTCCACTTTTTTTTATCATAAAACGCGATGTGTATGATGTATTTAACTCTACGTTAGGCGCGCGAACTAGTTATAGACCAGTCTTTTAAAAACGATTATAACTCGATAATTCGCGTTATTTGTGCATGCATCCTTATAAGTAGTAATTAAAAAAACATCTCAATTTAGATTTTTAGTCACTTGAGTTTAGTGATTTTATGCAATAGTGTGATTTATTGCACTCCAAATAGCGATGGATTCTTCCCGGTCGACTGTAGACCGCGCACCTACCGTAGGGTTAAAATAAAAATGTACATACGAATCTGGCCTTACAAAATTTCTTTTTGTTTATGACCAGTGACGGCTTGTGGGGTGACTCATGGTACGGCCGAGGTAGCAGAGGTAATACATATAGGTGTGGTTACGCCGCCAGCCGTCTCTGCAACTTACCCCAATTTTGGAAATAGGATATTAAAATTATTATTTACTATTAGAATTGCTTAATTGATTTTGATTAACTTTAAGGTTGAAGGTTTTTATACAAATGATCCTATTAAAACTAATTGCGAATTTATAAGGGACTTATAGATAAGTTGACATTACTTAGAATAAAATACAAATATTTAAGAATGATCTAAAAGGACACGGACTTTCCAATTTCTTTACTGAAAAATATCCCGTTAAATATTTGAAGTACTTTATAAAGTATGTGCATCATTATAATGTTTATTTTAAAATCACTATTTAATTTAAAATCTTGCGTAGTTCATGAATAATTGAATATACAACTATTTATAATAGTACCAATAATATATTTTCCGTTGTCTAATTAGCTTAAAATTAAATAGATATTTTATATTAGTACTGAAATTAAATCATTGTATAGTATCATATTATAATAGTTACAAACAAACTATATCTGTGATATTAATATAGACTGTGGTAACAAATTTAATTTTAAAAGGTCAGAGAAATAAAAATAAGGGATACAATAAATAGCATAAAGAACAGTAAAAGCACTGATATACAGGGTGTTGTATTGCAAAGCGAGCCATAGGGACTTACATGTAAAATTTGAAATGTGATAATAGTGGCTCCCCTACTAATAAACCATATGTTTGAACAAGGAACATTTCCCGATGTTTTGAAATTAGGTATATTAAAACCGATTTTTAAAAGTGGTGATACTAAAATCTTTTCAAACTACAGACCGATAATTCTCCTGAATATCTTTTCAAAAATTGCCGAGCAAATTCTTGCATCACGAATTATTGATTTTTTTAATGAGTATAAACTATGGAATGAAGCACAGCATGTTTTTTTAGGAAAAAAATCTACTTCTACGGCTCTTTTTGAATATGTGCAGACAGTAACTGATGCCTTGGAGAGGGGGGAAATGCCTATTGGAGTATCTCTTGACCTCTCTAAGGCGTTCGACACAGTGGATCATTCGATTCTTTTAAATAAACTTTACTCCTACGGTATACGAGGAAAGTGTCACGATTTAATAAAAACAATTTTAGAAAACCGTAGAAATAAGTCATAAATCAAAACCCAAAATATTGAATCGCAGGGGAGTGTTCTGGGACCAATACTCTTTATAATTTATGTCAATGATTTGCCAAAATGTATCTCACCTACGGAGGCGAAATTGGTAAATTATGCTGATGATATATGTGTCTTAGGGGCAGGAAAAAATATTAATGAACTTAAAGCGAGAACTTAGGTTACGATAAATAAAATCGAAAATTGGCTAAACATAAACAAACTGGTATTAAATCGAGAAAAAACAAACCTAAAAAATGGTGATGTGGCCATCATGTTACTTTCTCCGACTTTATATTTACGTTTTCATGGGTTTATTTTCAATTGAAATCATATTTTAAATGTACATCGAGCGTTGCGTAAACTCGGCTGAAACTGACGTTTAAAACGTCAAAATTATGAAAGATGGAAAAATTTTACTTCAAATGCAAAAACTAGGTTTACTCGAAAACTAACAAGATTTTGAAAAAAACTTATTCTTTAGAAGTTGTTCATTTTGGTATTCTCTATAATTATTATTGACATAAAATTGCTGTAACTATTATCGTTTCATAATTATAAACCAAAAATTAAAAAAAAATTAATAAATTTTTTTCTCGAATAGCAATGATTTTATGAAAAATATTTTCAAGCAAAAGCTATTCACTTCTTTGTTTTCTTCGATGTTTGTTTAAATGTTTTTGTGATATTTTTTATATTGAAGAAAATATTGGCAAAAAACAAAAAACAGTTAAGGTAAACACCCACTTCCGGTGTACGAAATTTTACCAAAAGCTTTTCAGTTCTTCGGATTATCAAATAAAACTTATGTTCAAAGTTTCATATCAATTGCTCCATTGGTTTTTGAGATACAGCGCACACAGACAGACACACACACACACAGACACACACAGACACACACACACACACATACACACACACACACAGACACACACACACACACACACACACAGACACAAAAAAAAAATTCCAGAAATTGTTGAAATGACATCTAGGGACCCCAAAACGGATATTTCCGTAAAAAAAATTTTTGAAAAAAAATCACGATCACAATACTTTCTCGTACTTCGTAACGGAGAAAGTAAAAATTCACTTGAAAAGTGTTACATAAAAGCGCTTGGCGTCACAATAGATTACCAACTACGTTGGAACGAGCATTGTTCGCAGTTAATAACCAATTGAACTCGATCGTGTATTCCATAAGGTTGCTAAAAGGAACCTTTGAAACAAAACATTTACTGCTTTTATGCCATACCAACTTCGAGTCCCAATTAAGATACGGGATAATATTCTACGGTGGCAGTCCTGCAGCAAATAATATTTTCTTACTTCAGAAAAAAGTCGTCAGAATAATTGAAACCGAATTATATAGTCTTGGTGACTATCGGCCCACAGTATGTTTCTGGCAGTTTTGCTTTTATTTTATGTACTATGTATTATTTCTTCGGTACTCTGCTTTAGTTTTATTGACGTATTTGTATTAGTTTTGTTCCATTGGATGTATTTTATGTTACAATGTATGTACAAACTATGTATAAATAAATTTGATTTTGATTTGATTTGATTTGATTAATTATGACAGAATCGGTCTTCAAATTATTTTTAAAGCTTTTTAAGCTGAATGATTTGGTACCTTACTCTATTGTTGCTGCAGGGTATTTATCGAGATAAAAACTTTACAATTATTTTGCATTGGAAACAAAGGTTTACCATGATATCATAATGGCGGATAATTAATTTCATTCTAAAAAGTTTAACTGTCCCATCTGTATGATGTTATTTATTACTTATATATACCGGGTATCTATTTAAAAACGAGCAATGCTCTATAAGTATAGACCTAAAAAAGATATAAAAAATTTCTCAAAACTGTTTCTAGGGTATGTGGGGGAATCAGTATTACCACAAAAATGACCTTCACCATGCAACCCCTGGGGCTGTAGCCACCCCGACTCATTTTTTTTTAATGGCAACACCCCCTCTGTGATATCTCATTAGAAAATTGCTATTTAACAATAAATAACAGTCAATTAGTCAATTATAATATTTGTTACCTTTCTTTTAATTTCACACTTAATTATTGCTAAAGTACGACGCCACGGACCAAGCGCTCGCAGTCGCGCGCCGGGTAGCGTGTTTTGTCGTACAAATTAATTTCTTTCATACTGATGTAATCAAATGACCATTGAAAAAATAGATTTTTATATGAACGAAAATGAGGCACACAATGGTATTTTGTTCAAATTTTTAAAGTGATGGCCTTGAGTAGTAAAATTACTTTAAATATTTTAATTGTTTATAATAATTAAAAATTAACAACAAAAGTAATATTAATTAACATCAGAATGAAGAATTGAATTGAATTGAATTTAATTTAATTCAGAGAGTTCCATTACCTTTAAAATAAGCTCTAACTGAGCTCCATACGACTAATAGTTTTTAGGGAGTTATAGCGATCTAAAGACATGCATAATTAGCGAGTTTTCAAAACTTTTAGTGTCTGTATTTTCAAAAATACCGACGATAAAAAATGCGAAAATACGGGTCGGCTTATTTTGTATAGGAAACGCGTACAAATTTTAGACCCAATATTTCCGTTCGATTTGTAAAATAATGCCTCATATATACATATACAGAGTGTGTATAAATGTGTCGGAACACCTGATTTCTGGCTAAATGTCTGTTTTTTCTTATTACTTTTAAAAGAAATGTTTATGGATTTATTTATTCTATTCACTGACATATTTTGATTTTCAGCAGCTACTCTCTTTCGCGAGATATGACGTCATCGGCGACACTTTTCCAGCAATTACAAAGATATGAAGTTTGATGGGTGTTTGACTTGTGGTTTTTTAAATATTAAATAAAATAATTCTACAGTGAGGTGGCTTTTTACACTGTTTCCTGATAAAAAAAACTTTCGTGTTTTTTTATGTTTTCTGTCACCGACAGATGTTATCCATGTGAAATATTAACATTGCTGTTCAATTATGTTAGTTCACCAACTGAACGTGAAATAATTACATTGTTAATGATGGCTAATTTTTGGAAATTAGCAGAAATCTCTGTAAGGTGCATGCAATATTTTTAATGCAGCATTTATTGACACAAATTACAATATTTCTAAATCAAACGTTTCAAGGGTTGTGCAAAAGCTTCAGAAAATTCACAAATTTTATTTTCCATTATTTATTTATTATTTAAAAAGTCGTAAACCCACCAAACCCTATATCATTGTAATTGCTGAAAAGGTGTTTATTTGAAAATGTAAAAATATACAGGGTGATCCATTTAGAAAAACTGCCAATGATGTCATATCTTAAAACATTGGTTAGCAGTTAAAAATGAAAGGACGTCACTAAATGAAATAAATAAACTCATAAACATTTCCTTTAAAAGTAATAAGAAAAACACAGACGTTTAGCCAGAAATCAGGTGTTCCGACGCATTTGCCCAACCCTGTATATATTATTGTATTGACATTTTATAGATTATTTCTATTTTTGTGACTTTAAATGTATGGATTTATTTTTACAAAATACAGATTATAACAGGGTACTTACAATAAATAAAATGAAATAACAAAGAATACATTCCACATATTTGTAAATAATCTAAAAGAACACGAACTTTAAGACTTCTTCATTGAAAAAATATTCAATTTTTTTTTTTAATTTTACACATAGACTTATTTAACGTTGTCATAAGAAACCAAGAAACCATCTAAATAACCTTTTATGTACGCAATATTTCTATATCAACGAATTTTAACGACCGTTGCTATGAATAGTATACATAGCAACGGTCGTTAAATCTGCCACAGCAGACTTAAAAACAGGGCATCATTGTAGGAATAAAATAAGAATAAGAATTATTTCAGTTTATTTATCATTTTTGATAATATTAAAATTAAAAGTACAATTAGTAAAGTGTCCAGATAAATTAATCCCGTCTTCGCATATTTCATTAATATTTTAATCATTGCTATTAGAAACTGTTCCAGATGATGTGGAGAGAAGGTAAACTGTAGTATTTACCGGATTTAATATTTTGTTTGCAATTTTAACTTCTGGTACTCAGATTCTTCAATATATCCTTCCACCACACTCTTTCAGCGCCATCCACCAATACTATTTTACACGTTGATCGCCACGCGGTATTCCCTTTGTGCAGCGGAGTAGTATCTAACTATATGGACTCATAAAATAGATGGCCTGAACGATTATAAACATTTAGGTTTCTTGAAATTATTTATTTCGTTATTGCATTATACTCAATACGTATTATATAGTATTTGAAGAAACTGTTGAATCACAAGAACTTTCAGCATCACAGGGTATATATTCATCTGCGGAGTCGCCTCCTCTAAAATCGTGCACCGCGTCATCGGCGAGTAAAAATTCATGTACATATAAACTTAAAACGCAAGCACTTGTTTATCGAAACATCGCACTGAAGAATGATATCTGCCAGCACACGGAATATTTAGGCAACGCCGCAAGGCTTAGGTAGGTCGGTTGAACAACAATTTTTATACAATTGGTCGCCACTTTGTAATAGCCGTGTGTTGGGCTTATTGAGGTGGATTAAATATAGTGAATCTGTATAAAAGGTGGTCTCAAGTTTGTTCAATCTTTATGGCGGGTCTAGTAAAGTCGGTTAGATACGTATATATATATATATATATATATATATATATATATATTAGTTCCTACAATTTCTTTTATTACCCCTTTTATCCAAAAAGAAGTATTTGGTTTATATTGTTTAACTAACACATTATCGCCCAAACCAAACGTTCCTCTATTTTTTCCCCTAAAATATTTTTTTTTTTTTGACCAAAATTCTAGTATCCGAATTTCGTGGTAACAATAAACTAAATCTACTATTTATTTTATGTCTAAACATGAGTTCGGATGGAGCAACACCAGTAGTTGAGTGAATATAATTTCGGTAATCAAACAAAAAATTACACAACAAATAGTCCAAATTCTTATTGTGATTAGTAGGATCCGACATTGCTTTTTTTAGTCCATTTTTTAATATTTTGACTAAAGCCTCTGCTGATCCATTAGACTGGGGGTGGTAGGGCGGTGTGAGAATATGTTTAATTCCGTTTTTATTTAAAAACAATTCAAATTCTCCAGACACAAATTGTGGACCATTATCCGACACTAACTCTTGATGAAGGCCAAACCTTGCAAACGTATGCCTTAGCACCACTATCGTAGATTTTAAACTTATAGAATTCATAGCAAAGGCTTCTAACCATTTTGAATTTGCATCGACAATAATTAAGAAATATTTGTTATTAATGGGTCCACAAAAATCCACATGAATCCTGTCCCATGGCTTTTCTGGCCAGGGCCACGGACACAACTCTGATTTTCCCGGACTGTTAGAATTAAAATTACATGACTCACAATTGCTTACTAAACTTTCAATATCTCTATCGATACTTGGCCACCAAAAATATGATCTTGCTATACCTTTCAACTTTGTTATTCCTAAATGGCTAACATGTAGTTGTTTCAATATTTCCGTTTGCCTTGTTTCTGGAATTACTAATCTATTATTCCACAGTAAACAAGATCCTAATTCAATTGAAAATTCGTATTTTTTTAACAAAAACGGTTTAAATTTGGTTAATTTATAAACTTCCGTTGGCCAGTAACCCGATTTTACGCATTTAATGATTTTCTGTAAAAATGGATCATTTTGTGTGGCAATCTGAATATCGCGGAATTTGATTTGAAATTCATCAAAATTTGAAAAATAATTATAATAATCCGGATCTACATTCTCCCATTGTTCCATACTAACTTCTAACTGTAACCTGGATAACCCATCAGCCAAATTATTTTCTGATTTCACGTATTCTATTTCATAATTATAATTTGATAATATATGTGGTAAGTAAAACACGTGTGTTGAGAATTTTCACAAATTTTAATGTCGAAACACTGCGACATATGTTTCGCCACACAGTGGCTTCATCAGGCAGATGATAAATGGTAATACAACGTTACAATTGCGACTTAAATACTATATTGTTAGGGGGTGGGGAAGTTAGAGGGTGTTTAACGGGTTAGGAAACATTTACAAGTTAAGCGGTTATAAAAGATTTTATAAGAGTTTATAGGTTTAACAAAGGTGAATTATTTACATCGGTTTGATCATTAAGTAGCACACCGCGTTTATTATATTTATTAATTTCTAATTGTTCTAATAGGTTTAATTTTTGACTTTTATCGCACGTGTGTAAAATTTTGAAATTGTTGTTGAAACTATGGCTATTGTCTATTAAATGGTTGGCGTATGTTGACGTAGTTTTTTGGTTGATGAAGCTCTTTTGGTGTTCAGCAATTCGATCTTCAAAGCTGCGGCCTGTTTGTCCGACATACACCATGGGGCAATCACCACACTCTAACAAGTAGACTCCCGATTTTTTATTTTTGACATTTTTGTCTTTGGCATTATTTATGAATTTATGTAGTGTGTTGTTAGTTCTAAAGGCTACTGAAATATTGTGTGTTTTTAATTCATTTTTTATTGCGTCACAAGGGGGGCCAATATAAGTTAATGAATGATAATTAATTTCTGGTTTACTATTATTTGAAGGGAAAATTAAGTTGGTTATTTTTTGTTTTTGTTTTTTATTTAAAATATTCATTATTAAGTTTTTGGGGAAGCCATTGTTATCTGCAATTTTTAAAATTCGGTTTAATTCGATCTGAAAATTAGATTTTGACAAAGGAATGCTTAATAGTCTGTTAATAAATGAGTTATATGCTGCTAGTTTATGAGGCATGGGATGGAAGGATTTAAAGTGGATGGTGGTATCTGTATGAGTGGGTTTGTGAAAAATATTAAATTCCAGTTTATTGTTTTTATGGGAAATAGATAGGTCTAGGAAATTAATCGTTTTGTCAACTTCAACTTCCAACGTAAATTTTATATTGTTGTGTATATCGTTTAGATATGCTAAGAAAATATTAAGCTGTCTAGTTGTTCCTTGGAAGCAAACCAAGATGTCATCCACATATCTAACCCAATATAAACATTTATTAAATAGAGGATGTTTACTAATTTTGTTTTCTAAATTATCTAGGAAAATTTCGGCGAGTAATGGACTTAAGGGATTACCCATTGCTAAACCATTTGGCTGACTGTAGAAGGAGTTGTCGAATCGGAGGTAATTTTGTTTCAAGCATAAATCTAAGAGGTTTAAAATTTCGGCTGAAATGACTGGATTAACCCCCTTTGTTGTGAATAGTTCATCTACGATGCCGATTACCTCCTGTGGTGGCACGCTCGTAAACAAGCTAGTTACATCAAAGGATGCCAATAAACTATTATTGGGAACGTTAATCTTGGAAATTTTGTCGATTAGTTCCAATGAGTTTTTTATGGAAAATTTTGGTTTAAAATTTGTAAGTGTTATGATTTCTTGAATTAAAATTTTTGACAGATTACTACATGGCGCATTAATGTATGATACTACGGGCCTGATTGGAACTTCGGGTTTATGAATTTTGAGAAGACCGTATAATTTAGGGGGGTGTGGATTCATTGGGGTAAAATACCGTTTTTGTTTAACTGTTACGGTAGCGGGACAGTTGTCGAGTTTATTTTTAAGCTGTTTGATGAACATTTTTGTGGGGTCGGCCTTAAGTTTTAAGAAATTATTTTCATTAATGAATTTTGTCACTTTTTCTTTATAGTCAGCCTCCGGAATAGCAATGATTGTGTTACCTTTGTCTGCTTTCGTGAATATAATTTGATTTTCTATTGATTTGTCTTTGATGGATTTAGCGTTCTTAATGTCAAATGATTTATAAGCAACTGAATTTTTATGACTCAAAATCTTTCTTTTAGCAATGGCTTTGTTACATATTGTGTTATTTTGGGATTTGTTTAACGCTATTTCTGTTTCGACGGCTAATATTTCACCCTCTAACTTCCCCACCCCCTAACAATATAGTATTTAAGTCGCAATTGTAACGTTGTATTACCATTTATCATCTGCCTGATGAAGCCACTGTGTGGCGAAACATATGTCGCAGTGTTTCGACATTAAAATTTGTGAAAATTCTCAACACACGTGTTTTACTTACCACATACATTATGGAATTTCACCAAGTAACAGCCTCATCAATCCAATATTTGATAATATGACAGCCCAACGACGTAGTCTATTTGCTGAAAATTGTGGAATGCCTTTCACTGGATTAAATATACTTAATAAGGGTTTATGATCGCTTACGATTATAAATGTATTTCCATACAAGTAATCGTTAAATTTACATAATCCAAAAATAATTGCTAAACCCTCTTTTTCTATTTGAGAATACTTAATTTCTGTTTGTGATAGGGTCCTCGATGCGTAAGCTATTGGTTTCACAATATTGTTTTTAAATACGTGACAAATTAGAGCCCCAATACCATATTCTGATGCATCGACTATTAATTTAATTGGCAAATCCGGTTGATAATGCACTAAAACGTCATCCGATGTAAGCTTATGCTTAATTACATTGAAAGCTAGATTACATTCATTCGTCCATAACCATTTTACTGACTTTTTTAATAAATTATATAAAGGATGTAAAATTGCCGACAGATTTCTTATAAATTTTCCATAGTGGTTTACTAATCCCAGAAACGATTTAAGTTGCGTTATATATTTAGGAATAGGAGCATCATTAATTGCCACAATTTTATCTTGACAAGGGTGTAATCCCTCCTTATCAATAATAAAACCTAAATATTTAACTGATTTTTGAAAAAAATGAACATTTATCCAATGAAATCCTAAATCCATAATCCTGCAAAAATTTTAAAACTCTCTCTAGTCTATCTAATGTTCTTTTTTTGTTCTACCTGTACTAAGTATGTCGTCCAGAAAACATACCACCCCGTCCAGTCCATGCAGCAGAGACTCCATGACTTTCTGGAAAATGGCGGGTGCTGATGATACCCCGAATGGCAAACGCTGATACTGGAAAATTCCCTTATGAGTACTTATGGTAACTAATTTTTTTGAATCTTCATCAAGTAAAATTTGTTGATATGCATTTTTTAAATCTAGTTTAGAAAATTCAATACCACCACTCAACCTTGCGAATAACTCCTCGGTGCGTGGTAACGGATATTTATTTACTTACAGGTGAGGATTAATTGTCACCTTAAAATCACCACAAATCCGTATGCTCCCGTTTTGTTTAATCACCGGTACAATAGGTGTTGCCCAATCGGAATACTCCACCTGAATTAAGACTTCAAGTTTCAAAAGTCGTTCCAATTCTAATTCAACTTTTGCCCTGAGAGCAAAAGGAATCGGTCTTGATCTAAAAAATTCGGAACCAAAGAATTGTCTTTCAATTTTAATTTAGCCGCCCCTTTATTGAAGGTGCCTACATCGGCTTGAAATAATTGTGAAAATTGAGTTAATAATTTATTTGTTTCTTTATCATTACTAACATAATTGAAACTTGCTAATCCTATATTGTAATAGAATAAAAAATCCCTTCCTAAAATAGGCGGGCCTCCGTTTTTAATAATGTACAAATCCAATTTATTAGACTTCCCTTGAAATTGAATGTTGAAACTTACTTTACCCAATGGTGTAAATCTTTCCCCCGTATAAACGTAAAACTGTTTATCGGTAGGTTGCATATTAAATTTAGAAAAATATTTAAAGTACAAACTATCCGAAATCGCAGATACACTAGCTCCAGTGTCAATTTGAAATTCTACTTCAATATTCTCAACAACTACTTTTAAGTGAAAAGGTTTATCCGTGTTCATTGTTTGTGAAACGGAAAACAATGTATTTTCATTCTCTCATTAAACAGGCCCATAATAAATGTATCCCTCATTACTGTTAATAATTCGCCGGCAAATTGGCAATGTGCGGCTAAAGATCGCACTCTAGCTGCCCAATCCTTAATAGATTCTCCGGTACTTTGTTTTGCATTATACAATTTAAGTCTTTCAGCAAAAACTGACTGCTGACTTCCAAAATGCTTGTTAAATAAGTCAATAAGATTTTTAAATGACTTACTTTCTGGCTTCACCGGCAGGCACAGGTTGTAGATTAATTTGTAAGATGATTCCGCCAACAAATTTAAAAAAATGGCCCTCTTCCTCACGTCCTCCATGATGGAATTTGCTTCAAAAAAGTTTAATAGACGCGGCTGGAAGATAGTCCAGTCGTTTACATCGTGATCGAACTCCCTCAGATGTCCAATTAATTTTTCGACTTCGCTTGCGGGCGTTTCCTCCGGCATCTCGGCGCGTGATCTTCACTTTTCGTGAAATAATTCTTCCGAAAACTACTATCCTCGTCGCCACTGTTACGTTTGTATGCGTACTTAATATGAGGCACGGTTATGTAAACGGGTGCTTACTATGAAGCACCAGGATCGGGCTAAGACTGGGTAATGACAAGTCGTAATCGGTAGGTGCGTCTTTATTCACCGGCTATGTACAACTGCGTACTCCCGTCCACGCGGCCTCGCTCGAGACTCGCTCGAGTCTCAACACAAAAAGTTAGCGCGCTAAATATGTTTATCCAAATAAATAAAATATATACAATTTACATTAGTAACACTATCATTCTTCATAGGCCATCAGGAGCCACTTAAAAGAAAGGTACATTTGGTAACATCGCATTCGCGGGTTGCCCTGTTGTTTTCATTAATCTCATGATTCATTATGCGATATTGGTAAAGAGGGATTTATTTAGAGAGGGAAGGCAAAACAGAGTTTGAGTAAATAGGATTCTGGAAGTCCAGATGAGCGCGCCGTTCTTGAAGGCATCTGCGAGGCGCCTGGATTGTTGTAGTTAAGATCCTCTCCGCACAACGGAACAGCGAAATTCAATTTGTTCGATGTGATCGAACATCGTGTCCTTACCAAGGAGCAGCGAAGTTGATGATGTGAGTTGTGATTCGGATATCGTGCCCACACAAGAGAGCATAGGCTTGCCAGATATAAATTTCGAAAAAGGGGTATATATTTTCGTAATATCGGTTTTCGACGAACAAATAAAGAAGATGAAAATGTACAGGTCTTCACAGCGCCGCAGGCGTTTTTTTTTCAAAAAAGGGGCGTGACCTTAAAAACAACATACAAGAGAAAGCTGAAAATTTTTGTATAACTTATTTAGGAGCGAGACATGTTCCATAAAATATATTTTTTTTTTGTAATATTGTTTTCTATATCATTTCTACATTTTTGTATTATAATAATAAACAAAGTAAATTGCATATTAAAACATATTTATTATAAAATAAATAATAATAAGTAAGCCGATAAGCGTCGTTGGCAAATATAGCAGTAGGCGAAAACAAAATATTTGAAGGCACGCCCAATTTTTTTCAAAAATTCACAAAAAAAAAATACCACAAACTAGGTATATTAGTTTTGGTGGCACTTTCCCCATTTTATTTAAGAAACAAACTGTTTTACTTATTTTGATATGTTCCTGATGTTTTAAATAACAAACTGGAAAATGTAAAATAAAATAATTAGAAATAGAAAAATATAATTGGTAGTTTTTTTTATGTTAAATTAAAATATTTTTCTCAATATTAGTTTGTGCTTACATGAACCGATTGTTAGGTGATGCCAATTAATTAGGTTTTAAAATGAATAGTGATGGTGCTAAAACTAACAATTAATAATTACACAAAACTTACAAAAGCCTGAATTTAACATTTCATATTTTTTATTATTTAAAAACAAACATTATAACACAAAATTGCACTAATAGATATTAACTAGTATAACACAAGTAATAACAAATATTTTAACATAATTTTTATTAAGTGTTAATAAGAATATAATAAAAAATCAACTTAACACTAACTTTGGTAACAAAAAACGCACTAATGAAAGAGCGTATTTTAAGGAATAATAATAAAAACAAATCTTAAGTAAACAGGAATAGGTTTAAATGAAAATTTTAGAGTTCTTAGCTTAGGGTATAAATTCTAAGCTAAGAACTAAGATTTTCATTTAAACCTATTCCTTTTTACTTGGTAAGTATAAATAAGAATATATAAAAGAATCAACCTAACACTAACTTTGGTAACAAAAAAACAAAAGAATGTAAATGCACTCATTAAAGAGCCTATTTTAAAGAATAATAAAAAAAACAAATAACTAGAACTAATTCATTCATTCGTACTTTTCACTAGACCTTGTTGCTTTTAACAATTTCTCATTTTGCAGAACATATTTATGGAATTCTTTACAGGTTTTCCCAAAGTTATGTTTAACCATAATTTCGGCCTCTATAGCTTTTAGTGACAGACGACTTCTATTATCTCGCCAAGCATGAAACAACAGGCTAAACATTCGTTCGCTCATAGCATTTGAATGAGGAAGTGCAAAAACAAAATTAATCATTTTTTCTATGTTAGGAGCCTCAAATGAGTTTAAAAATGTTGTCCATTTTTGCTCATATGACGGATTTTTTTCTAATGAAGAAAATGCCGATTTGAGGAGAACAAATTCTTCAAAAAGCAAGTCACAATTTACACCAGTAATATTAAATTTATCCAACACTATTGTAAGTTGTTCAAAAGATGGAACAGTGTCTAATTTAAAAACTCTTAAAACTTCATATTTGTTATGTTCAAATTGAAATCTTTTATCAATATATTCAATATTTTTTTCTAGAAAAGCATTGGCTCGTCTTTTGAAGAGGTTTATTTCATTTTGATTGTCGCATTTTAGAATTACCTGTCGCGCAATCATCCCGTAGTATTTTTCAGATAGTTTTAATCTTAATGAATTTTGCAAATTAAGCATTAGGTCATATAGTTCTATTATTATAGGCCCATCATTTTCAAGTTTAAAAATTACATTTTGAATTAAAGTTCCAATATTAGAAAATAAACCTAGATAGGCTTCCGCTAACTCATTATTAAAAAATTCTTGAAGAATTGTTGGACAAGAATCTAATGATAAGAAATAACTTTTGACAGGCTCAAAATTTTTATAGAGCCTGTCAATAGCTGGAACCAAAGAAAGCCATCTAGTACTGACGTGCCTCAACAACTCTGAATATTCTACGTCACAAAACTCGTAAAAATGTAAAAGTTCATGCTTTCTTTTCGTGTGTGAACTAAATGTATTGAATATTTTTAGAATAATGCATTCTAGATCAAATTTCAAGCAGTTGGAGGCATTTTTTATTGAGTTATTTAGCATATGACAAAGGCAACCCATATCATTAATATCAGGATTAATTTGTTTTAATTTCGTAAATACGCTGTGATTTTTGCCAAAATTTACGCTGGCATTATCCGCACAATAACTTATTATATTTTTTGGATTTAAGCCTACTTTTTCTAGTTTTTCAATTATTAATTTGGCAACATGTTCTGCGGTTTCGGAAGAAGAGTCAAAAAATGTAGCAGTTTTGTTTGAACTCCTGTATTTTTTCTAAAATAGCGAACAACGAGAGGAAACATTTTGATATTTCCTTTATTTGACGCGTCTGTCGCTAAAGAAAACGGATGGTTTTCTCGAAGATCATTAATAATTGTATTTAAGGATTCATTGGCTAAAACATTGATAACTATTTTTGATAATTTCGTTCTACCACAAGAAAATGACTGCGCAATTTTTGAGTCGGAAAATATTTCACGATAAAAGGAGCTACTACAGTTTGCAGAATTATAACTATGAGCATGTTGCACTGTGTGGTATACAAAAGAACACTCAGCAGCTGCTGTCTTTTGATTAAGGTCTGTTAATATACCTGATGCCGAAGGTCCTTTAAAAAATGAAGAAATACTTGGTGTTTTTTCCAAAAATTCCAGTTGTTTCTTATGCTTAGCAGAATTCATGTGTTTTTTTATATCATAAATGCCACCGTTTTTGATTGAAAAATATGAGCTGCATACACAGCATTTGCCAAATCCCTCTTCCTTGCCTTTTACGAGCCAGTTATATGTTTTGGGCCAATCGTCATTGAAATGATTTCGTCTTTTTTTGTTGGTTTTTTGTTGAAATTCTTGATATCTTTCATCCTCAGTGTCACAGTCCTCTGATGATGACATCTTGTGCAATCTATAGCATTTAAAACGTACATAATTTTTTTTACAAATCTTAAATAAATAATTACAACTTACTTGAATATTGACAAGAAGGCGATAAAACTGAATCGGCAGGACGTGTGAGATAAACGCTACGACGCGACGCCTATTTAACTGAACAGGAACACCCTTCGGTTCGTGCCTATATCAGTGTTGCTGTTTTATGACCCTATGACTAATGCACCCTGCACGTGCACCAGCACTGAGCGCGAACTGAGAGTTCTATTTTTAAATTTAGTATTTACTCAGAAGCGGGGTAACGCGTGACGCATAAAGCCTAAAGGCACGCATAGCTTGTTTAACCCCCTACTTATCGTAGTACGGCGTTTAATTTTTTTTTTATATACGCGCCACGCGCTTCTTGAGCGCTTTTATGGAATGGGGTATTTTTGGTACCCCTTTCGGATTTTTTGAAAAAGGGTATTTTTAAAATTCCATACAGAGAAAAGGGTATTGTACCCCTAAAAGGGGTACGTCTGGCAAGCCTAAGAGAGCATCGAAGTCAAATGTCATGGTCAAACGCCGAAGTCCGTACAAGGAAACAGTTTGGTGAAGCGGTGCGGCGTTTTGGGCGACGGTGTGAGCGGAGAGTATTTGTGACCACCATACTACCGGGGCGGTATACGTTGGTATCCACTTACAAACCTTCATTTGTAATATCAAATACGTGGTTTTATTTATGTCAATTACAGAACTGCATTTATTTATTTTGTTCAAAATGAAACCCGTTTGCTTCTAAACACACTTGCAATCTCTTTTGTATCGTTTACATTACTTTCTCCAGTATTTCTGGTGTAATTTCCAGTACTGCCGCGTCAATTCTGTTTTTAACTTCTTCAGAATTTTGTGGAGGCGTAGCGTAAACTTTTTCTTTGATGAAGCCCCAGACAAAAGAATCGAATGGATTGAGATCGGGTGATCTCGGAGGCCAAACTACAAAACCAGAGCGAACAATCCAACTGTTAGGGAATTGCTCGTCCAGCCAGTATCTTACAATACGGGCAAAATGAGCAGGAGCTCCATCATGCATGTATATCATATTAAGTCGTAAACTCAACGGTAAATCATCAATAATTTGTTCCAAAACATTGATGTAATCAATAGCATGAAGACGATGTGGTAAGTAAATTGACCTACAACAGTACGATTTATAATGCCTAGCCAAACATTAATGGAAAACCATCTTTGGTGACCACGTTCTCGAACTTTGCGCGGGTTTTCCTCGGCCCAATAGTGACTGTTGCGATTGTTAAAGATCCCATCTCTGGTAAACATACTCTCATCATTCCAAAGAATATGTGTCGTGAATCCGCCGACGCCTCGAATTCTATTTAAATGGTGTTGCCAAAATTAATGGGGGATATGTTATCATTTCCATAGAGGGGCTGGACCTTCGTAAGGTGAAATAGATAAAGAACGTTTTCTTACAGCATCAAATATGAACGGTCTTGTTACTGGGAATATCAAATGTGGCAGCTAATTGTCGGGTACTGACGGAGGAATCTTCTTCCATTGTACCTAGGACTTGCTCTTCATGTTGTACTGTCCGCGTCTGCCGTGGTCGTCCACTATTCGCAATTTTGGGGACATACCTGTCTCACGTAGCCGTTGATCTAGTCTTCGAAACACATTTGTAGAAGGGTGCCTTCGATTTGGAAAACGTGCTCAATAATCGAGTTTTGCCAAATGTGCGTTTCAATTGCAGAAACCGTATACCAAGTACATGTTGGCGTATGCATTAAACGTAAAATCCATTATAATTGAACGAAACAAAACGTAAAACGTTAAAAATAACACAGAAACACCGAAACACAAAAACATCGAAATGCCTGAACTAATACAAATTGATAATAACGACGAAACTAGGAACTAGCAAGTATAAATGAATTCGTATGTCAAAATTTGACAGTGACATTAGCCAGGATCGACGTTGCCATGTGTAGTTTTTATGAAAATATGCAAATTAAGAAGTATTAAAAATACACGTTTGGGATAGAAAGATGGCACACACTGACAAATAATTTTTAAACTAGTCATACTACTGAAATTGCAATGTTTTCTGTAAATTAACATCGAATAATAACGCATATTTAACGACTGGATGTTCAGACTTTGAGGACCTCGTGAAGGCTTAGGAAGCATGGTACAACATTTTTGAATCAAGATATGCTGTTCAGAATTCCTGGAAGAATATCTTCACATGTAGAATATCCGCCAATTTATACACACCCGATATACCGAGTGTCTGGGAAAAGGGGCGAACATAGGGATTTAACATGTAAAATTAAATATGTGTAATTATTAGCTCCCCTATTCACTTTAGAGAAAAATCGTAAAGGAATATTTTTTAGAGAATTAAAAATTGTAAATGAATCATCCATTTAATTTACGTTTGTACCAGAATTCACCTCAGAAATAATAAAAATAAGTTGAACAATGTACCGTTTAAAAAAACCCTTGCCATGAGTTTGACAAATGTCATGTTAAAGTGACTATATCCCGCCAAACGTAGCATGCCGAAATTCGAATGAATTAGAACCAATCAGATTCTATATAACTTCTATTTTCAGGAAACATATCATGTAGAGTTCGAATGCGGCTTTGTGATTAGTTCTCTACTCGCATTATGTTTCGGCACATGATTGGTTTCAAGAAAAACAACGTTCAATGTCAAACGTCAGTTTGCGGATAGAACGCTATTAAAATTAGTGAAAACTCCGCATTGGAAGTGTTTCTCTTGAAGTAATTCAAGAAAAAGGAATAGAGGCCCAACCAAAAAGTTTGGGCGGAGTTACTAACATGACCTGTACTCGGGAAGTCATTTCTACAATATTGGAAAACGGGGCACATAACGTGCGAAACGCGAACGGTACGTACTGTAAAGAAAATGTAAACTCCATATGGAATGCCAGTGCTAAGTTAGTGCAAGAGAAGTACGTTTCTGATTTTCAAATTTTGTTTGATCCGTTTAAAAATGTAATATTCAAACCGGCACGACACGCCCGCGATGACAGTAAATGTCATTCTATTTTGTTGTAATATTTTTGTTGGGATATAGTCTGATAAATTGCTCACGTGCATTGTAAATTATCGCAAGTTTGCACTCTTTCGACAAACTCAGTCGCATTGTTTTAGGCAACAGCCCCTCGCCCTTCCGGGCTCGGGACTGTTGCCAAACAATACGACTTCGTTTGTCGAAATCGCACAAACTTGTTACCGATAATTTCCAATGCACTTGTGCAATTACTGTTGAAAATAATTTTGCTAGTCAGATATCAATTCACGCATTGTAATTACTATGAACAATAACGTTCGGCTCGTTGTAAAGTGTGAACTAGCATTCTTCGGTAAAACAGACAGACTGCTAAAAGTTAAGCTTAGTTTAGTTTTTAGTTAGTTTATTAATTCTCAGCAAATGTTGCTATTTGAAATATGTAAATGCATATTAATGTAAGTATGTTGTTCTCCTTAAATAAACTACGGCAAGTCTCCAATGTAATTTTGTTAAAAATTAATCTTAATTCTTTTCTGGGCTATGAATATCCTTTGAATATGACTTCTTTCCCACGCTCGTATTTTATAGGAGAGATGAGGATATACCTATGAGTAGAAGAGAGTTATTATTGACTCTGGTGGTAAAATTGGTTTTAGTTTAAGAACTGCATATTAAACAGTATTTAATTTACTTCACTCATAATCAACATGCTGACACCGGGTGAGTTGCTCGTCCTCAGCAATCCCAAGAAATTTGGTGCTCTGATTTAAATTAACAATTGGTGTCTTTCTATTAAAAAACTGAATGTTTACTGTTTTATCTTTTTATGGAAGTAAATTATTAGCATTCATTATGGTCTGTATTTGATCGATCCTGCAGTATTTCGCAGAATACACGCCTCCTTTATTCATCCACTAACAGTATCTCCTGATGGCATTAATGTTTTTAAGAATGATAACCATGCTTCTTCAGAATTGTCTGTACTGAGAATTTAGACACGTTGCACTCACGAGCAATGCATCGTATGCTAGTTGTTGGTTCAGCATTTATCAAACCCAAAACTGTTTCTTCCAATTCATCGTTGTTTCTTCTGTTCCGTTTGCATGTAATGTCACGAACTCTGAGTAAACTGACGCAACTGCAAAATGTTTTGATAATGAATACGCTCTCTTCATTGGAATAACTCAGATTATTGTTCATAGTAATTTTAATGCGTGAATTGATATTTGACTAGCTAAATTATTCTCACCATAACATGACATTTGTCAAAGTCATGGCAAGGGTTTTTATGAAATGGTAAATGGTTAAACTTACTTTTATTATTTCTGAGGTGGATTTTAGTACAAACGTAAATTAAATGGATGATACATTTACAATTTTTAATTCTCTAAAAAATATTCCTTTACGATTTTTCTCTAAAATGAATAGGGGAGCTAATAATTACACATATTTAATTTTACATGTTAAATCCCTATGTTCGCCCCTTATCCCAGACACTATCTAAGTAATATTTTAATATTTGTGTTCATTATTATGAATGATGGCATTACGAATCACTATGTTTTACTATGTTTTCTATATCAGCGTAATTTAATACATATAAAAAAAAATTCTTACCTGGGGCTGCTCGAATTTGTCTAAAAAGCGTAGAAATTTGAAGGTCCAACTTTTGGGAGTATAAACCTTTTCTATACCGGCACCTGACCTTCTACACGATTTTTTTTTCATTCGCGACGGTAATTTGATTTCAACGAGTTAATTTTTTTCTTGACATCATCTTGTTTTGCATCCTTTGTCACGTTTTTGTAAATCACAAGAAGCTTTTTTACAGCTTCATTTCGCTGGTATTTATTCGTATAATGTTTATGGGTTTTGTCCCATAACTCTGGTAATGTTTCAATTAAAAGAATAACTTCTTTTTCCGACTCGGTCTCGGAGACTGGTGGAGACTCGTGCCCTGGATGTTGTTCCATCGCTATCTCGGCACTGACTGATGCCAGATTGATGAAAAAACATTACACTATCAATCTGTCATCAGTTCAATCCAGATTGATGGAAATTATTCATTTATTCGAATAATCTGCGATCCACTCCATCAATCCTTCAATTCGTCTAGCTATTGCTATTATGCTGGATTACAAAATGGGATTTAACCGATGCGAGATTGACCGTGTAAGGTCCGTCGTAAAGTCTTACCTTTTCATGTTGGAACCTATAAATAACTTTTAGGGCAAAGAAAAAGACTGGGAAAAAAGTGTGACAAGAATAAATCAAACAAAAGGATGCGTGATCAGTTTATTATCGTTTTGTTCATATTAAAATGTGATGCGAAATGTTTTATATATTTTAACAAATTATCAAATGTGAATATGTCCCCATTTACATAATGTGCTATTGAATTCTATTTCATTTGTTATAACTAAAAAAAAATTGTCAACAAAGTGTGTACAGCTAGAAATACCAGCCATAGTGTGGGCGACTCTGTCAGTCCTCCACACTTAATTCTTTTTTAAACATAAATTTGTTTCTTACGTCTAGTAGGACTAGCTAATATTGTAAGATGATCATCAAACTCCGATTCTTGGACTGCCTTGAGTTGTATACTGTTTGTGGATAGTCGTTTAGAGAATGATTGTGAGCTATTCATTCAATATAGTTTAGACAATTTCAGGGGCCCCAACCACCCATGAACGTGAGTGACAACCACTCTAGCGAAATATATCTCACTCCCCGAAAGAACAAATTCTGATTCATCTCTGTCCCAGTTGTGTACTAATTTTGTGTTAGAAATGAGAGGGGTCAGCGGTAAAATGGAGTAATAATCTCATCTATTGCTGAAATCTAACGCTAACTTGATACTACAAGCCAAATTTGAGCATATACAAAACACCGGCGGGAAGTTAGGCATAAATTTCCAGCCACGAATTCGCCCAGCACCTCTACCATCACATTTTTTTTTCAATTATTTATTACAATAATAAACTTAAAATAATAAACACTATTTAAAAAAAATCATAACTTCCATTTGGAGTTCTATGCTCAACTTTTTTTGCAACAATTAGGTAGTACATGACATTATGTATAAATAAAATTCAAAAAATTAGGGTAACCTTGAGCTATAAACAATTTATGAATTTTTCAAGTTGGCGCTACACGCTAGGCTACCGGCTAGACAGAAGAATTATTTAAAAAATCATAACTTCCATTTGGAGTTCTATGCTCAACTTTTTTTTGCACATTATGTATAAATAAAATTAGGAAAATTAGCTCTATATTACGAATAAAAAAAAATTGCTATGTATTGCTTTTGCACACTTCACAAATATAATTTGTAATAATATTACGTTTTTTAAATGTGCATTCATTGTGAAAAAAAGTAAGAGCACCTATCACATTTAATGTCGTCCACATTTTCTGCAATTATTTTTCGTCATTGTTGAATTGTCAATTATCATATGTTTTAAATAAATTCTGTAAGCTACAGAATCAAAGGTTGCAAATACTGGTATGTTTCGTAAAATAGATTCTGCGTAGAATAGTATAAATACACCACAATTCCAAGCATTGTCTTGTACAGGATAAGTATTATTTACTAATTCAACTTTTTCTGAACACACATGCTCCAGTTTATGAAAATAGAAATTTCTTTTGTGGCTTCTAACGGAAGCTGGATCAAAAAACCGTATTTTTTTTAATTTCGGTAAATTAACATCCAATGATTCTGGTGAAATATGGGCATGATAAATTCAATTTTAGAAATCGGATGTTTTTTTTTGTAATAGGGAATCAGCTTCGTACCGTAGAAACGTCACATCAAACGTCAAATAATTAATTTACATTTTTATATAATCGGAAATCATCATGAAAAGTGAAAGTGATTCGAATAATTGTACGCCACCTGAAATTAGGAAATCAGCTCAAGATTTCCAGCAGGGATTACTGCCGATCAGATCCCGTCCAAAATATGACTTCGCATACAAACAATATATGGATTGGTATACAAGTAAGAATGTGAAAACTATCAATGAAAACCTTATGATTACGTGCATAGAAAACATTTCCAAAACTGATAAACCACATTGTAGACCACGTGTTACAGTGACTTTTTTATAATGGAGACTTGGCCGCGACGAGAAAACGTCACACATCAAATGTCAGATAAATTAATTTACATGTTTTTTGCGGTATTCCTTATGACAAGTGAAAGGGATTTCAGTCGTAGAAAAAGTTATCTGTACAACGCGAGTGAATATGATGCCCCCATATCTCACTCGGCATTGGGGCACTCGCCTACGGCTCGTTCCCCAAACTTGCCTTCGTGAGATATGTGCATCATATCCACTCTTGTTGTACAATATACTATAAAACTGCTGTAATATAAAATTTCTTTTTTATTCATACTGACAACATAATCTTTGTCAGAATGACATACTTCCAGTTGAGAGGATGTTTTTTTATAGAAAGTGTCATCAACTTCTGGTTGTGTCTGCATTTCGTTTATCACCTGTTGTATTTTTTCGAAATATTTGTTTAATGTGGTCTGCTTAAAATATGGATTCTCTTAGCCTAAGATTCTTCAGGATTGTTCTCTATAAGCCGAAATGATATACTTCCTTACTGTTCTTAAAAATCTAGAAAATTTTTGGTGGAGTTCTTTGTTTAGAATATTATTCTTAAGTAAACCAAACCAATTTTCAACGGTAGCGTTGCTAGATCGTTCTCCCCAAACCCTACTCCATAACGGGAGATACGGAATCTATTTTTTTAGGAAATGCTGGCTAAACTTATGACAATAATAGATGTTGATTGTGCTGCTTTTTTTTCTAAGCGAATTGCGGTATCTGCATCATCTAAAACATTGTTATATTTTTATAAAATGTATCATCTTCAGAATTAGAAAAATTACATTGGGAATCTTCAGAAATAACGTCCTCGTTGTTATTGTTCACATATGCCAATAAGTCTTTGTTTGCTTTATGAACCAAATCATTTTCAAATTTCGATGAACTAATAATGAAAAGGGACCTGATAATATTTGGGGTCGTACTAAATGAAGTTATATTATACATGGAAGCCAGCACTTTGTAGAAGCGTTTATTATATTTATTAGATGATGCCATGTGTTCATTTATGTCTGCACATTAGTTTGATTAAATGGGCGCAGCATAGTCTTAATGTAATAATATGTTTTCCTTTGCCATTATTGTTTATAATATCATATTGATTATTGCAATATGACAATAACGAGGTTGTGTTGTACGTTTCACACACCGCGTTGATCATAGCTAAACTAAAATCCTGGTAATAACTTTAAATGGTGGCCAAGAAACATTACTCTTTAAATAATAACTTTTAAAAGAATGCAACCATAAAGATATTGCCTCTTTATTGTGCACAAATGAAAGCATTTCGAAAATCGGTAATATTTTGTTGGAAGATGTTTTTATAACTCCGCAGTAATATAAAATTCGTTTGCAATCAATGGGTTTTCTAATTACTGAGCCTGTTGTATAATAATGTATAAATTTGGCTTAGCGGAATTTTCAGCATATTTGAGGAGAGACAGTTGCTCTTTACTGAAAATAAATACCTGAAATGGCGTAATGACTTTGTTAATATAATTTTGGTTGTCTTTTTGCATTAAAATTAAGTCCCACATGTCATTTTTCGATCTATCATTATAAGCAATTGCTTCAGATTTTATTTTTCTGTATACTGATTTTATTTTGCCTAAATTCATGGTGGATCTCATAAGAGCCGTATTATTTTTATTAATATCAGAACTTCTGACACACACAAAATGGCGACGATAACAACAACTAATACGAGTGAACAAATTAGTGATTGCTATGTTAAATACAACAAATGTAACAAATCAGATTACTGCAGAAATATGCAAATATTGCCAAAAATCGTTCCATCGATCTTGCCTGGAAATCCACGAACAGTGGTGCCTGAGGACCCGTCAAAAATCAAGTAGTACAAGTGAGGTTCATATTCAAGATGAGGGTCTTCAACTTACCCCAGAAGTTACAGAAAACGTGAGTACGCTAAAAAAGGATAATACCCTATTAAGAAAATTGGTCGAGGAAATGGATGAAAAATCATTACTCCTCAAAGAAAATTGCATTCTCAAAGAGAAGATAATGTACTTTCAAAACAAATTAAAAATCCAAACAGGGCAACCCAACCAACGAATTGAGTAACAAAAAAATCCACAATGGTTATTAATCCGGTGACAGAAATAACTACCGACAACACACCTTATCAACCCAGCCCAAGCTACGCAGATACCGGATCAATCTAAAACATTGAATGCGAAACAGAAGATACCAGGTCAATCCAAAACACCGAACGCGAAGTAGAATAATGGAAAACCGTCACAAAGAGAAGGAAACGGTCATCTCAAGGAATAATAGGCGCATTCACCAGTGATCATAATGTGAAAACTGTAACACGGAAAGCATTCCTATATATAACACGTCTACATCCGTCAACGAAGCCGGAAGACATAAATAAACATACTAGCAAACATTTCCCGGAAGCAACCTGCGAACCATTAGACAACATAATTACCAATTATAATGGAAATGTGACTGGTAAAGTTTTCAATTTTTGTATATCGGATCATTTTGGACAAATATTAAAATGTGCTATAGACATTATAGATAAAACTAAAACTGCTAAGATCCGACAATTTACCACTCAAAATATCCTCAACTTTCAACAAAAATTGAAGGGAATTTCTTGGGCTAAGGTATATGCTACAAATAAAGTAAATGAAAGTTTTTCAATATTTCTAGAACAATTTTTGCATAACTTTAATGTAAATTTTCCCTACAAAACTATAAATCTAAACAATAAAACAAAATATAATTTAAAGAATGCAAAATTAGAGGAAGTTAGAGGACAACTTAAAATTTATCAAATATTATCAACGTTCTATCTTGAATACAAGATTGTTTATAACAAAATAAAGTTTAAATATAACACATTATTAAAGGACACAAAGAAAAATTACTACAGAAACAAGATTAACAACGCAGAAAATAAATCAATGGAAATGTGGAACATTGTAAGAGATTTAACAAACAATACAAGTAATAAAAACAGCGAAATTACTAATCATACTGCAAATGAATTTAATGCTCATTTCATAACTAGTTCATTGGTCAATACTGCTCAATTACCCTGTAATAATCATACATATCATGATATTTTAAATAATCACCATTATAGCATTTTTCAGTAACCGAAAAAGAGATCTCTAGTGATGAATATGAAAAATAAAAAGAGCTCAGGTATTGATGAAGTACCCATTAAAATTATCAAGCATTGCATACATGAAATGGTATCTCCATTATGTCATATAATTAATTTATCTTTCGAGTCAGGAATTTATCCAGATGAATTAAAAATATCATTAGTTAAACCTTTATACAAAAAAGGTGATCATTCAGATTTATCTAACTATAGACCCATCAGTTTAATTACTTGCTTTGCTAAAATATTTGAATACTTAATTGCTAAACGAATCACTTGTTTTTTAAAAAAAATTAAATTATTTAATAATAACCAGCATAGATACCTAAAAAATAAATCTATAGACACTGCTCTGTTTGAATTTATATCTAACATAATGGAAGCGCTTGATAATGGAGATCTCTCTTGTGGCATCTTTTTAGACTTATCTAACAGACAGTTTGGATCATAAGCTTATTTTATCTAAGTAATGTTTATAATTGGTTTTCATCATATTTAACTCAAAGAAAGCAAGTAGTAGAAACTGTAACAAACGGAAAAGCAGTACGATCCAGTATGTTGACATTGTCGGTAGGGGTGCCGCAGGGGAGTGTTCTTGGTCCACTAATGTTTATCATTTTTATGAATGACATAATAAATGTTGTAACAAATGTACACCAATGCATAGTTAACTACGCTGATGATACGAATTTAATAATTAAGGGAAATGATTATCCCCAGCTACTACAACATGGGAATGATCTAATGGGGTCAATCGTTCAGTGGTTTAGTAAAAATAAGATGGCATTAAATAATGATAAAACAAATATTATTCTTTTTAAAATAAATTGTACCTTGGAAACACCTAGATATATTACCCTTAATAATATACGCACTAAGTTTTCAGATTCAAAACGTTTTCTATGCAGATGACACTTTATCCTGGAAAACGCATATTAATAATTTGTGTAATAAGTTATCATCAATAACTTATGCACTTAGAGTACTTTCAAATAGTGTTGATTACGGTGTGATGCGAACGGTATATTATGCCAATTTTTATTCACGTATTAAATTTGGGATAATTTCAAATGACTTGAAAAACGTGTTTGTATGCCAAAAGCGGCACAAACGCACTCTTATTCTACAAGAAATAAATTTAATTTAAGTTATCCAATTCATGAAAAGAGTGTCTATGAGAAAGGAACATTTTATTGTTGTTTGAAATTATTTAACCACTTAGCTCAAAATATAAAGGCGATTCAAAACCAGAAGGCACTCTTTAAATGTATCTGGAAATATTTATGCGAAATGGAACCTTATTCTATACAAGAATATTTTAACTTTTGTGCTATAACATAGTTTGTGAATAATATGTATCTATGTATATATGTGTGCTTGTGTATATATATGTATGATACATTATGATGTAATTAAGATTTAGTTTTAAGTATTATGCTTTTGTGTATACATTTATTTGACTTGTTTCTCAGACCATTGTACTCTGCTGAAATAAATTATTTACTTACTTACTTACATTAGAGAGCAAATACCCGGAATATTATTCTTCATTTAAAATGACCTTAGACACAATTTTGAGAAGGCAATGGATACACAAATGTGGCCCGAGGGTGCATACATCTCCCGTTTTTTTTCCACAGAGGCAAGAAGTCAAACGAAACTCAACGAAATGCAACCAACAAAGTGTAGAACAAATAACGGTTCTACATCAAAACACGCAGTGCATTAGGAATAAAATCAATCACTTAGATATAATATTAAATGAGCTAAATGTAGATTTCTTTTTAGCCACTGAGCATTAGATATCTGATTCCAAGGACTTTCCCTACATAAACAGCTACCAACTGATTTCCACATATAAGCGCAAATACCACGGGCACGGAGGTGCAGCAATACTAGTAAAAGGTAATATGAATGTAAAAAGCAGACCTGATATAAACCGACTGTCACATGAAATGACTATAGAAATGGCAACTGCTGAATGGCTAATTAAAGACCAGAGGATAGTTATACTATGTCTCTATCGTCAACCTGGAGGTACATTTTCAGAATTCATCAGAATACACTAGGGTTACTAACAAAAGCAGCACATGTTTAGACAATATCATCACTAACATCAACTATGTAAATTCCAATGTAATAGATACTCACCTATCAGACCATAAGGGACAGATGATAAAATTCTAGTGCGGGGTTGATAGTTTAAACCACGCTATTAATACTCTTAAAAGTAGATGCATAAATTCCATTACCCTGTCTAATCTAAACTCGGAGCTGGAAAAAATTAATTGGGATGAACTGAAAACGTGCTACTCGTACTCTATATCACATTTCACAGAATTCTACAACATATTTCTTGATAAATTTTACACCCGCTGTCCTATTAAACAAAAAGTAATAAACAAATTTAAACCTAAAAAACCATGGTATACAGAAAATATCAAACATTTACGTAACCAAATGGATTTCTACTACCAAGTTTACTGCCGCACTAATAGCGATTATGATTATTATGTCTACAAGACAGCAAAAAAACAATACGAATCAGCTTTACAAACAGAAATTAAAAATTACAACACAAATCGAATAAAATCAACAAATCGAAGGAATTGTGGAATATTCTCAAAAGTAAAAAAGGACACAAGAAAAACCAGAATAAACCAATAAACTATTTGTATGACGTGAATCACATAAAATTAGAAGATCCAGAAAATATAGTAAACTCAATGAACGAATTCTTCAGTAAAATCGGTACCGCAGCTGAGGGAACTAATGATGAAAGCTATAGTCTCACTTTTAATACAGTGGGGCAATTTTCCTACATCCCACATCAGAATCTGAAATCAAGGCAATAATTCGTGCAATGAAAACAACCCACACTAAAGATATTGATGGCATATCAGCGGCAGTTGTCAAATCTACAATAAAAAACATTATAAAACCATTAACACGGGCCATCAACAAGGCACTTGCTGACGGTATATTTCCGTCTTTCTTAAAAATAGGGAAAATTATTCCGATACACAAAAAAGAAGATCCTCATGAGATAAACAACTACAGACCTATTCGCTATACTCCCATTCCGTGTCACCACATATGTCAGAAGTTTTTAAAAGTGATAGCATTTGAAGTGGTATAGTACTAACCCGTTTCGGCGTTTCGAGATTTATCTCTCATCAGTGCAGCTTCGCATTTCAATTGAATGTTAAAGAATAAAATACACTTACGTGAAGGAGTCGTAAACAAATGAGATTATGGAAGGTTTGAACGAGTTTTGTACCTGAATTTTAGGTGATTTAGGTGATTAATCATCTAAAATTCAGGTATAAAACTCGTTTTATTGAATTTTTTTAATGTATATTTTTTAAATTTGACATAATTTATTTCGTATCCGCTCTAAATTGCTCGAAGAATTTTTGCAAATTGACTTATCAGCCTAACGTCTATGCCTGTAATCTTAGCTGATTTTTCTGGATTATAAAGAAATCTCCTAGCTGTGTTGCCGTCATTACCATTTCCACTTCCCTGCCTTGGTTGATAGACTAGTAATCCCATTTCATTTTTAAATTAGTCACAAATTTGTTTTTTTCGGTAGTTAAAGTTCATTTTGTCTGCCACCGTTCTCATTTACCATTTTTTTTATATCTAGCCTATACGATATATATGTAGAAGACCTTAAAAAAATCGAATGTTTGCATGTAGCGTTGATAGGCCAAAGGAATACCTTGTTCTATCAGGCACCCTCTGCTTAATTGTGTCTAAATTATACATCTCCCTGGGAGATGCGCCGCATATATAGCAAATCTGAGATGATGTGTGTCTGTTAAAGCGTTACAAACCTTCCCGTCCACCATGGTCATTATTCATTTATGTTTAATAACAACGTCAATATTTTTAATTTTTATTATAAAAGGTTGAAGATTATCAATTAGTGATTGAATATATAAACACTCTTCATTTACAATTTCTTTCGTTTCTTTTTAAATCTAAACCTAATGGGTCTACAATAACGGGTAGATGGTGGTCGTGGGTTTTGCCATAGCACAATTTTATTATTTCGATTACCTTTTTCAAAACCATTTAACTGTAACGGCACAAATGATGATAAAAAAGTTCCGAATCAGTTGTATTTTCAGGTACTACATCTGAAAACTTTTGTTTGTACTGGTGCTGTCCTGAACTACCATCCACACCCCATTTATAATTTAATTCTACATTATTTGGAATCATATTATTATCACACTGCTATAAAATTACACTCTGAACACTTAGAAGTCTACTTACAGTACAGTCCAAAATACTTTGTAATTTTACTTCTGCAGATACCTCTGTTATTATTATATTTTCTTTTGATGGATAGCACCTTTCCCTCGATTCTGTTATTAATTCATATGAAGGATAAATATGGTAACCTAAAATAGCGTTCGTAGAGATTTATAATTATCTCTACTTAGATCTAAATCTACTAATAGTGCTAACGCTTGATCTGATGTAAAGCGGGTTTTATTGTCTTTGCTGGAAGATCTATATCCTTTTTTTTATTTTTGCAGCACGGGATGGGGTAGTCTCTGTGGCTTGTTTTATAATAAATGCAGCATGCCTCTTTCCATTAGAATGTAAACTTAATCAAGTTGCATACGAAAGTTCATTTTCGCTGTGTGTTTAGATTAATTTATTCACCTTTCTTCTCTTTGTCTTTGCGCAACTATCTTCAAAAAGTTTATTCGGACGACCGCGTCTTTCAGCCCTGCTTAGGCTGCTTGGTCCTGCCTGAGGTTGTGACGTAATTTCAGGCAAAATGATACCACTTTCGAGCCACTTCAAATTTTTATTTATAAATTGTGTCGTCTTTCTACGGAATAACCATTTTTTTTAATTGAGTGGTATAATACCCATAAGTTTAACCTCCATTTGATGCTCAGAAATATTAATATTAATTTAGAAATTAGATATTCCAGAAGCAGGTGTCGAGATTTCTTACGAGTTGGGAGGAAATTTCTGTCATTTTCTCTCAGAATCTCGTATAACTCCACTGCGTCTTTCTACAAAATCGCTTTAAAAATAAAGAAGCGCACTTGAAAATTAATTTAAGAGTTATTAGAGTGACTTTTGGTTATGTGCGACTTGGAGTATTGGTATCTACATTTTTTCAGTACTACTAAAAAAAATGTAGAAACTAAAAATAATATTTAATTTTCCTCAACTTCAATTTTATTTATCTATTAATTTAAAAAAAATACATTTAAAATATTGAACGTACCTTCGTTTATGTTATCCATATTGCACGTTTCACGTTTATTAATAAAAATGAAAAGAACTGATTGTAACTACTATCCGTTCCAAAAAGGGAGTCTCCTGTGTTTCAGTAAGTATATTTCAAAAACTAGTGCACTCTAAAATTATATAAAATTGGTCACCATTCTTTGTAGTATTATCTACAATCTGCTATAGAATTAAGTGTTTACATTTGTTATTTGTCGAGATAATACTGAAAAAGTGTAAAAAAGTACCCGAAATTAAGCAAATTTTAAGATGTATGAAATTCAACAGCTTGTAGAAAGTAAGCTACTGCTTATAAAAATCTGAAAAAAATACATGAGATCAATTGTACCTTTACCTATTATGTGGGGTAATGTGAATATATTTTTTAAATAAGTTTTGTTGTAATTTGGTCAAATGCGGAGCATTGTTTTTTCAGTTATGAATGAATAAATGTATAAGCATTTTTCAGATTACCTACTTCATATAAATCTGATGCAAAATATATCATTTAATCGTAAATAAATATAGTTTTGTTAATTACATAAATTAAAAACATTTTAATGAAATAGATAACACAGGCCTACAATGATTTTGGTGCCGCTAAAAGTAAAACTGATTTCAAGTACGTTCGGTACCCTAATAAAAAATTGATACTTACTTTTTTAATGCTACTTGTAGTTTTCGAGATTTCGCAAGGGTAAATAAATTAAAAATAATTTAATTCAAAACATTTAAATACATTTAATTACTCGATATTTGACAGGTTAGAAGCTCCTCTTTTTACATTTTCTCCGATGAATGTCTTCAGGACATTCCCGTGTAATACTCCAACAGTAATCTGCCATCATATGCTCATCCCAGCGACCTTGGTATCTATATTCCATCACCTTTAAATCTTGATGGAAACGTTCCCCTTGTTCTTCGCTATACGCTCCAAGATTTTCAGGAAATTTGTCTAAATGATTATCCTGATAGTGTACTTTTATGCTCATATTACATCCAAGATTTTTAAAGCTAATTAAGAGCTTTTGAACTAATTCTTTGTAATTTTCGGCCTTCTGATTTCCTAGACATTTTTTTACAACAGCAACAAAAGATTTCCAAGCCTCTGCTTCTAAATTATTCATTGAATGAATGAAATCGTTGTCTTTCATTAAAAGTCTTATCTGTGGGCCATCAAAAATACCAGCTTTTAATTTTTCATTACTTAAACCGGGAAACTTTCTTGAAAGATACATAAAACACGGACCAGTTTTATCTAACGCCTTAACAAATTGCTTCATAAGTCCCAATTTGATGTGCAATGGAGGCAAAATGATCTTATCTCTATAAACTAAAAGTGGGTATATAATATTTTGTTTGCCAACCGTCATGTTATTTCTCAAAGGCCAATCTTTCTTGATCCAGTGATCTTCTTTTGCCCTGCTGTCCCATAAACATATGAAGCATGGAAATTTCGTGTACCCACTTTGTTGACCTAATAGAAAGTTGACCATTTTTAAATCGACACATATAACCCATTGGTGCTCCGAGTACTTAAGTTTTTTTAAAACAAGATCCACGTTTTGATACTCCTCTTTTAATTTCGTTGAATGAGCAATAGGCCGGCTGCATGTTTATTACCAATATTTAGTAAAACACATTTTATTTAAACTTCGCTTACAGCTGTCAATAAACAATCTCCATTCTTCAGCTTTGTACCTTGAGAGCCCCAGTTTCATTAAAAGGCCACCAATATTATTACAATAAACGATATCATTTTCTGAGCTAAAAAATGGAAGAAATTCTCTTTCGCGATCTCGATAAAATGTTATTTTAGTACCTTGAGATAACAAATTTCTTTCTTTGAGTCTAGATGCTAGTAGCTCAGATCGCATCTCTGTGTCCGACAAATCTGATAGATCTTGACTCATGGGAGATGGTACATCACCAGAAAACAATCGAGATCTTTTAGCACTCGGTAAATCAGGATATGTCATTTTTCTTTTGTTTATACCATGTAATTCTACAACACAAAAATAACAGTCATCAATGTGATTTTTCGGTTCTGTCCAAATCATCGGCACACTATACTTTAAATGATTACGTTTACCGTTTGCCCACTGTCTTAAATGTTCATTACACAACTTGCACACAATGTTTGGAACCCACGGTTTGTCTAGAGCCTTCATCTCTACATTAAAGTAATCAACGTATGTCTTCTTCACTGCATCTGTTATAAGTTTTCTAAACTTTTTTACCACATATTTACCACAAATGTAACAAAATGTATTTGGATTATTTACACAACACCTTCTTGACGACGGCATATCGATATTATTATTTAAAAAAAGAAATTAATTGATTATGATGACATTAAGTATAATAAAATACATTTTTTAGGTTATGATCGATCGGTACAAACCTGAATGTAGCTTCGCGAATTTGACAGCTTCCCACGACGTCTTGCGGACTAATTAATCAAATTATAACATAAAATTAGCGGCACCAAACAAAAAAACGATGCGCTTACGTCGCTTCTAATGACTGTACATGATTTTCTGCCGGGATCTGTTGCTTACCGTCAAACTGAACCGAACTAACGTCGAACGAACGCCTGAGTCACATATTTGCATCTCTCTCGCCGATATAAAATAATCATCGACGTGAAAATTACTCAATTTTGACAAAAGTTCTACTCTTTTCTTGAAATTTATTTGCAATTGTTTCCTAAATAATATTAATCCATCTATAAGCGAAAGCCGCATTTCAATTCGTTGTATAATAGCAGATATTTCGATTCTAGGCCTGAACTCTTAAAATAAAAACAACATTTTTTTTTTCTTTCGTTCTGCGCCTTCAGAATAGAATAGCGTTAGATATATATTTTTTTCATAATATTCAAGTGATTAATAACAATGTTATATGCACACAAAGATGAGAGTTTCGAAAATTGTCGTTCAAAACAGTACATTTTCAAACAAATACATCGGAAAAAAGGCGTATTTATCAAAATATTTCCATACAAATTAATATACATATAGAAAAATGATGCATCTTTGTATGTATTTTATATTTCAGAATATTCGTCCTCTAAATCATAAATATGAGGTTTTAAAGTGAGGAGACTCCCTTTTTGGAACGGATGGTAATGTTAATTGAATACTGGCCCTATGCACAAAATGGGCCTAAAGAGGGCATATTTATATTTGAATATCGCTGGCTCAGATAAGTGTTGTTGTTGTTTATATTTCGTCCCGCCAAGTTTACCAGATCATATTTAATTATGTTCTATTAATTTTTAAGAGGTGCCGAAAATCGATTTATATCCAGTTTTTTTCGTTTTTAGCCATCTGCGTTCCATTATACAAAATCGAATAAAAAGTAAAGAAACGCAACCTCTGCGTACTTTTATATTAATAAGGCATGTAGAGGAATAATGTGGCTACATTTTCTATATCTCAACTTTTAGTGACATTTGGGTACAAAAAAGTTACAGTCCGCTAAATATGTACGTCTCAAAAAGAAATTAACTTCAATCTTCGTAAATAAATATTTAATGTACATAAATATTAAAAAAAAATGATCAAAATGTTTGTTATACCTTTGTTTATGATTTATGTATTACAGATCATATCATTACAACAAATTTATACAACCAATAATAGCGAGCGCAATATTACGACTAAAGTCCATTTGATATATACAGAGAGCTATGGAATTTAAAGTACGTAAATAGTATTCGCCTTTAAAAAGGTGAGCGTAGCGATGAAATAGAAAATAATATATTTTTTTGGCATGTTATTTTCAATGGGCCGCTCTGTTCACGGAGTGTTCGAGGGTGGATGTTGTGGACCAATGAATTTTGAAGCGTTGACGTTTGGAAAGGGGAATTATAATAGGTAATGATATTTATCGGAAATAAATAAATATAGATCGCAATTAAAGGTTTATTTATATAAAATAATAATTATAATACATTATAATTGTAATTGGTGCGCCTTATATACATAAAGTTATTATTATGAATATTGTAATTATGATAATAACAATTGGGAAAAACAAATATAATTTTAAATGGATATTTACAGATAAAAACAATGTACTGTAGCTACAAAAAGGAATTACATTTTTACCAACATACAAATACAATTATAAGAATGAGGAAGATTCACACATGTATTCTTCGTCAGTCCAATCATCCGATGACGAATCATTTGCATCGACAGCAATTATTAATGGTTCCACAACTATTTCTGTATTATTGTCAAGTTCCCACATTTGTTTCTCTTCTTTTATCACATGCGCGATGGCATTTTGCCATTATACAGCTGTTATGTTAAAAACTGCATCCATCATTAGTTGCTTCACATGTGGTAATTTGAAAGTGCCATTTTTTCTGGCTACTTCACCTTTCACCTGTGCCCATATTAGTTCTACGGGGTTCAATTCGCAATGATATGGCGGCAAACGTAACACTGTAACTCCTTGCATTGCCTCCATTTCATCAATTACATATTTAATGTAAGTCAGTTTATGTATTTTTATGTAAATTTCCTTCTTTAACCCTTCGTCGGGCGCACCTCCGGGGTACCCGAGTTCGGGCGCAATGTGCCTGGCAGGCACTGGTTTGAAAATAGTGGTTCTTTGCTACCCATATTAATTTCAAGTGCCCAAAATTAATCATCGAGCTTTATAGGAATGTATACTAACTAGATTAAATGAAAGATGCAAAAAATTATCGTGTGAGCCACTAAATTTTGTTTCAGAGTTGGCTGTCAGATAAATGAGGTATGTCGCATATTAGTAGACCATGAGACTAGATTAGTTCAACTGAATTAGATTTAAAAAAATGAATTAGTCTCACACATGACTGTTATGTTTCTCTCTCTCAGGCATGGCCGACTCAGAAACAAAATGCTGTGGCTCACAGACTAGCGAAAAATCATATTATATGTTGTAAAGTACATGAATCCTTTTAGTGATTAAAAAATTAGAAATATTATACTTTAAGTGATAAAACAACAGTAATCAATTTTGAAACTTATTTTATTTTAAAACTTATATAATTCCAACATAATTATTTCTAAATGTTAAATTTTTGCAAAAACACATGTTAATCGGACATCTCATGTTCATTTGAATTGATGCATTGGCACAAAGAAAAACAAGGCTGACAGACCAGCATTTGATGACTCATACAAATGGCTTTGTGACATTTTCGACATTCATATTGAGACAGTCTTCTCACACCCGTCTCCACAGTGCACGTAGCACATCTACGTCTTTTGGAAGGTTGGGGAGGCGCTGATTGTTCTCGATCAACTCTAGGGAGAAATCTTTTCATCCGAACTTGAAGTGGTATGCACGCTTCTTCTTTGTAGTTGTTCAATTACCAGTTCATGAGACAGTTGTTTCAGAAATACTCTTCTACGTTTCGATTCAAGTTTATTCCCAATGTAAATAACCTGTGAATTGATCCCACCAATATTCAACATTGCAAAGAATATCACCATTGGCCACCGCTTGGTGTTTCGGCTTACGCTGTAAGTAGAGCAAAGTTGATCTGCTGTGTCAACACCACTCTTGGTCAAATTGTAAAAGGTGATAACCTCTGGTTTCATTTGCTCTCCAGATTGAGGATCAATGTTGTCATCATCATGTAAGGTTGATACAAGTATAACATTTTTTCTTTCGCGCGGGATGTAGGAAACCAAAACTTTGTCATCGTAAAAGCCAAACATACTGGTGTTTGCTTTTCTCCCATTGGCGTTTACAAAAGCCGTTGGCAACTGTCTTTTATTTTTTCTAACAGTTCCAACGTAAGAAAGCTTTTTTGTTTTTAAATCCTCGATGAGATCAAAGTCACTAAACCAATTATCCGCCGTTATATTATATTCCGGCCAGATCCAAATACAGGCTCAGCCATTCTTCTTACTACGTCACTTGGTTTGTTACTGAGACAGAAAGGTCCTGCTGGCTGTCGCCCAGCATAAATTTCCAAATTGACTGTGTAAACCATCCGGGCGTCAACAAGGGCAAACAGTTTTATGCCGTATTTGTTTGGTTTTGAGGGTATATACTGCCGAAACACACACCTGCCTCGAAAACCCGGAAGCATTTCATCTACAGTGAGGTTCTCTCCAGGAGTATAGCTCTTCTGGCAATTTTCCACAAATTTGTCGAAAACTTCTCGAACTGGGGCCAGGCGGTCATATTCTTTTCTTTGGCTCGGGTTGTTCGATCGTCGAAGGCAACGAATAAGTGTCTTGAACCGTTTGATTCATAACAAGACTGAATTTTTCGATGCCATCACCTTCTCTCCCCCAAAGTTCTTCTAGACTCTGGCGATTCGCTCTGTATCCTCCTGCTAGATATAATAAGCCTATGAAAGCCTTTATTTCAATTACGTCAGTGGGCGTGATATCTCTTTATCTGGAAAATTGATCTTTGATGGAGTCAATGTTTTGGTTTCTGTATTTGACACAGCATTCAAATGCAGTTTTAGCATTCTTTGCATTTCCTTTGACTCCTGGAAGGTGAATGCAAATGTTGTGAGGCCCCCGACGTCGCCTTTTTTTGGGTGGCTTACTGACCCACTTGGTCTTTCCATCTTTCCCCATATAAAAGTTTTCCACTGGTTCTTCATCTATCTCGTCGCCAGATTGCTCAGTATCTGAATTGAGGACACATTCTTCAACTTCATCTTCAGAATCAATGTCATTCTCTGCCCCCAAGTCTTCAGTCTGTGAGGGGTCTCCTTCCTCTTCATCCTCCAACAGTTGCCGTAATTCATCGACATGACTCGCGTTTGAGAAATAATAAACTTTATTGTCCATTTCAGCAGAAAACCTGAAGAAAATCGGAAATTATGACATGTTCAGGCGCAATGTGCTCGAGAGGCCACATCGAGATCATCTACTTATTTCTAAAAAATATCCATAAAACTAATATTATTCTATCATAAAGTGAGCTAAATAAACTATTGAGACAACATAAATAAGAAAATACCTGCCTTAAAATATATGACGAAATCGGGCGCAATAAGCCTAACAGAACACGAACGATGCTACCACTTACCACGGAGTCAGGTGATAAACTGAGTAGGGGGTTCAATGCGTCTCCTCGAGACAGTAAGGTACTGGAAGGGAATGTTTTCGATGCCGCACTGGCAGGAAGGGGGTGATAAAAGTTTTTGGCCTGCGCCTGTCAGATCAGTTGCGCCCGACGGAGGGTTAACATGCCAATATCACAAGCAATTCTTTTTCATAAGAGCCACTCCATTATAGCAGCTTTCTTCCAAGCTGTTGTAGGAAGACGTTCCATGCGGCGGCTATGATAACTTGCGTTGTCCATCACAATCATTGAGCCAGATAGGATTTCAAGCAATATTTTCCGGAACCATTCTTCAAAAACATCAGCATTCATGTCTTGATGGTAATCTCCACTATTTTTAGATTTTAGATGCAAGAAGTCCATCCTTTATAAATCCATTTTTGCTTCCTTTATGTATAATGATTAGTCTACGTCCTTTTCCCGAAGGAGATTTTAGTCCAGTTGATAATCCCTCAATAAATGTTTATTTTTTTTTTGATGTGAGGAGAGGAGATCTTCAAAAGACACCCCTGTAGTGGGGTAGTATTGGATTCGCCGGGATCGCGCCTACCAACTAAAACCTCTCCTCATATGCTCGGTGCTAGGGCTGGTCTGACCGGAGGCCTATTCTAGCATGTAGAGATGTTTGGTCTCTGAGAAGCGAGAGCTACCGGCGGTCCGAACCCAGCCACCCTCGTGGACTGTGAGGGCAGTGGGGGGACAGGTGGCAAAACAATTAATTTAATTAATGAGAGTTTTGGTGTTTCTAAGTTTTACCTTAGGATATCTCTGGGGATGAGGTATTCTGAGTGTGCACACCTGGACGGCCTGTCGTATCGTGGGAATACAATTTCCGATGGTGGGTCGTTGTCCAGCCTTTCGAAGAATTTACTGGAGAGCTCTTTGATATGATCCAGGACACTGGGCGTTTTGGTGTCTCTGTGTAGCTGTGAGTTGCGCATGTATAGGGGTGCACGTAGCACCTGCCTTAGCATAACGTTTTGCCGGATTTGGATCCTGTTGAGCGTGGATGGAGAACAGTAACCGAAGGCTGGTGATGCGTAAAGCATTTGAGGTCTCATGATTAGCTTATGGAGGTTAACCCGGTTCTTGGTGGATAACCTGGACTTATGATTTATTATTGGGAACAGGTCGTGCAGTGTGGCTTTCGCTTTGTCGATGGCGGTCTTTATGTGCTTAGACCAGTTTAGTTGCCGGTCAAGAGTGCACCCCAGGTACCGGGCGTGATCTTTGAGGGCTATCGGGGACCGATTGTAAATTTCAAGGGAAGGATCGGCGTAGACGCCGTGTGAAGTGCACGGCCACGCTCTTATTTGGGTTAATCGCGATGCGCCACTTGTCGGCCCATTCCTCGAAGGAATCGATAGATGTTTGGAGCGTGTTCTCCATGTAATCGCGAAGGTTGATTTTGGAGTATTTTTTATGATTTCGGATGCGACCTTGGTACAGGAAAGCCGTATCATCTGCGTATTGGGCGACCATGCAGGGGGAAAAATCCGGCATGTTGCTCACATAGATGTTGTAGAGTGTCGGGGAGAGGCATGACCCCTGAGGAACCCCGGCTTCAGCCTTTCTCACAGTGGAGAGAGCAGTATTTACTTTACAGCTGTACCGTCGCTGGGACATAAAGGAGTGGATTAGTCGTACTAAGTACTCAGGGTACTCGAGGAGGATCATTTTGTGGATTAGACCTTCTGGCCAGACCTTGTCAAAAGGCTTGGCGACGTCAAAGAAGACCGCAGCCGTGTCCTTGTTATGGGCAAGACCGTTTGCAATGAACTCTGTGACTCTCACCAGCTGGTGAGTGGTGGAGAGACCTTTTCGGAAGCCAAACTGATAGTTCGGGATGATCTTATTGTCCTCCCTGAAGTCGCGGAGGCGTTTGAGAATTATTTTCTCGACGAGTTTACACAGTGTGCTGAGAAGACTGATGGGTCTATAGTTCTCCGGAAAGGTAGGAGACTTCCCCTGCTTCAGGATGCTGGTTTTGTTAGCCAGCCTCCAGGAGGTCGGAAAGTATCCTAACCTCATAGACGCGTTCGCGATGTTTAAGATAGCGACTCTACCTTTTCTGCCGAGTTTACGGACCATGGCGGTGCTGATACCGTCAGGGCCCGGGGCCTTCTTGAGCTGGAGACTTTTTATGAGGTCGTCGACTTCGGTTTTAGTGGCGGGGACTATGGTCCACTGGCCATTGTCTGCTGTTAGATATGAACTAACAGCAGACAATGGCATTTCATCCTCGAAGTCATAATCCTCGCTAGGGTTTAACATGAATTGATGTTCGAGGGAGTCGGCGAAACCTCTCTCGCCGTGGATGGCGGCCCGGCCTGGTGGTTTGCGTCTCAAAGCTTTGGTCACGCTTCAAAAGGTTTTGGAGCAGGAATTGACCTCATCGATTTTACGTTTCCAGCTCTGGTTACGTAGGACGCGGAGGTTTTCTTTTACCCGAGCTGCAAGGGAGTAGGCCTCCATCCTCTGCTCGGGTAGGTGCATGTTATGCCACCTCCGGCGGGCCGCTTTGCTCTTACGGATCATTTCGAGAACTTCCGGCGAGATGTTGAGAGGCTTGGGACTTGTCGAGATTCTCATGGTCGAGGATTCGTCAACGGCTGTGATGATAACGGTAGTGAGGCTGCCGATTGCGGCATCTAGGTCCGCTATTGTCTTAATGCTTGGAAGAGGAGAGAGGAGTTTGTCAACTTTTTGCCTGAAAAGCTTCAAGTCCGTATTTCTGATATAATGGGGTGTTGTTGACACCCAACGCGACATGCATGATTCCTGGATTATGGTCGGAGTCTAATTCGTTCTCGACCCAGATGTCATACTCTGCATTGATGTTGCTTAGCAGCGCAATATCAAGAATATCAGGCCGGAAGCCATTCCGATCGAAGTATGTGGGGCTATCTGGAGCCGCTGCAACTATCTCGTGAGGCGAGTTTGCGATGTAGGCTTCGAGGACTCTACCGCGTCTGTTGTTAACTCTGCTCTTCCAAGCAGCGCTTTTGCTGTTAAGATCTCCTGCCAAGATGGTGGGCATGACAGTGTTGAAGATGATTGCGAGATCAGCATCGAGAAGCGGCTTACTAGGGGATTGGTACCCTGAAACGATTTTTAGCGGACCGTCTGTGGTGTTGAGGACCAAGGCAGTGGACTCAAGGTTGGTCAGGCCGTCTATGGGGAGGTGTGAGTGGTCGAGTCCCCTTTCGGTGTAGATAGCGGTGCCACGCCCAGTATCATTTCTGGTAAGGAAAGGTATCTGATACCCATTGATCTTCGGAACTTGACTTACACTGAGAAGAGTCTCGCTCACGAGCACAACATGAATCTTGTGCTGGTGAACGAAGTGCTCCAGTTGGAGTATCTTGTCATGTAACCCGTTCGCATTCCAAAAAGCAATGTGAACGAAATCTATGGGAGAGTCAGTGTTTTGGGTGTACGACATTTTGGGAAAGAGGATTTTCGAGGATACGTCTTACGCTACGTGGAAGAACCTAGCGAAGGTTGCCACGAAGAGGTTTCGCTCGTCCTGGTTAGCGGCGGTTAATAGGAGCTCACGAAGCGTGGTAGCTAACTTCGGGTTCCTATTGGTGGGGAGACGACTCATGTCATATGGCGGCACGGTGGTGTTTTGTGCCGGTGGATGGGGGGCGGGAGCCTGAGGGGCGGGTGCCTGAGGGGCGGGAGCCGCCCTCTGAGTTTGAGGTGTCGGGCTCTGGGCGGCACTCGCGTATGAGATGCCCGGAACTCTGGTGGGTTGCCTCTGTGGTGCGGGTGCGGGCCCAGTAGGAGGTCTTTGCCTCTGTTGCCTGGTGAAGGCTGGGCAGCTTCGGTAGCTGGCCACATGAGGACCATCGCAGTTGGAGCATCTAGGCTCCGAATCGCTTGCGGCAGGGCATTCTGCGGAGGGGTGGTTGCCGGCGCATTTGACGCAGACAAAAGTGGCGCAGCAGAGGGCCTGAGAGTGGCCGACTCTCTGACATCGGTGGCACTGGTTGCCCCCGGATTGTGTTTGGACTCTACTTTGATGGAGAGTCCAGCGACACTGCGTATCTGGAAGATTTTCTTCCCTTCGTCGTTCTTGGTGACCTGAACGTACACCAAGGGGATTGGGCCCTGACGGTTGGTCATCCTGGTGACCGAGATCACCGGGATGTCTTTTTCTCGCAAGGAGTCTTCGACCTCCTGTGTGGAGATCTCGATTGGGACGGTGCGGAGCACCACCTTGAGACTTTTGTCCTCATCTAACTGATACGTGTGGTACGGCACGGCTTTCTCGTCTAAGTAGTGAGTAGCATTTCTGAAGTCCGTCGGCGAGGCGGCCTGAACTGTTATTCCGTCCTTGCACGGCATGGAGCGGATAATGTTTATTTTAAGCGCTACTGTTAGGTGTTGGTAGAGCGCTACCCAGCGGGATTTTGTGCGTAGCACGATCGGAGGGGGCTTTTTAAAGCCGGGATGGGCAGGCGCATTGTTGTTAGCCCTGTTCGCAGAGGTTGATGGCACCGCACCGTCGATCGTCGAAGTCAAGCACCGCCGACTCGGGTCGGTAATTGGATGGGTGGCCGGAATTTTTCCTGCTTGCCTGGAGGAATTCGGAATTCGCCGCAGGGGAATCACCAGAGTTAGTGGTGGCTTTTTTGCCGGATTGGCGGTCGTATCGGGGGCAGCGTGGCGCTTTTCAGGGCGAGAACGCTGACAATTGCCCTCATTTACTTACTAACCAATGAAATCGAATAACGTTGATGACATGATCCAATAAAATTCTAATTACGATGCGTAACAGACCACGCTCCATGTTATGCATGGCAATTCACCCTGGGTGGTATCTAATCAGATAATCTCTCATGTTGGTATTGCCTGGCAACGCGTTAGTACGTTCTACAACATATAAAACGTCAGTTATTGCCGGACTTTTAAGCAGTTTGCTCCTGAATTCGATCTGTTTGTATTTTCGGGTGTTAGTGTTAGTGCTTTCATCATTAATAGTATTCATGGGCATTTCTCAAAATCTTGGTAAGTTCATTTTTACTACAATTATTGTGGCGCAGATTAACACACGTCTGACACTTGGTGTCATTAAATTTAACTTTTCAAATTATGAAGCGTGAACTTTCTGTTCGGCCAATTGTCTTCTCGAATCTAACTCGTGACTGATTTTTCCTAGGCAATTATTAGCGTCTGGATCACTCTTGCTTGTTGCTTCTAGAAAATCGGCACTCCTGCTTCGCAGTCGTGCCGATTTTCGTCGCAACAAGCAATCGTGATGCTGCCGCTAATAATTGCCGGCAAAATCATAGGCACTCGTTATATTACTGTTGAGAATCTGTGAGTTTTAATTGTTTATCGCGCGCAACTTTTGCGGCGTACTCTTTGGCGGAGGCGATGTCAGCTTCTCTTTGCGCCCTTGCTTGGTACTTCCACGTACTCGTTATCGTCTTTGTCGATGGCCGAGGTGGCCTGCTCAATTTCCATCTCGCTTTTTTGCGAGGGGATGAACATGTCGCTGTCCTTGGTGAATGTAGTATTCGGGAGGAGTTGCTGATTAGGCAGCATGTTTTCGTTGTACAGCCTGCGGTTTTCTGGGAGGACTGAATCTATTTTTTCCCGCAATTCCGCCAGCTCCTGTTGGACACGAGCAAGCTGGGAATGCATTGCTATTTCTTGTCCACATGGGAGGTGGACACGTCGCTTCTGACGCTGATGGCGTTGGTGTTTACCTCCATGTCCTCCTCGTTATCGAACGGAAGGCTCGGCAGGGGGGTGGGAGATTCTACACCGGCCATGAAGGGCGCGATGTAGAATTGGGAAGGGGGGAAGGGAAGGGCCGAGTTTACTGCCCCGGGCCTGCTCGCCGTTGAACGGTACCACGCGTATCTAGGAAGGCACCTGGCCGATATCCCCTGATCTCCCCAGCAATCCCCTTTGGTTAGAGGGAAAGCCCGGGCAGATGGCAAAGCAGGAGTCAAACTGTTCTAGCGAGCGTGCTAACGCCTCAAGTCACGTGCAGGTACCCCTACACGAGTCAAGAGATGTATCTCGTTCCGCCCTCCGCGGCCAGAGCAGTTAAAACTCGCCCTAGCTGCGGAGACGTTCGCCTCACTGAAAAATATATAAAAGTATATAAACAGACGTTAAATACGTTAGGAAGGCGCCTTAACACTGGGCAGGTTATCGCCGAATTCGGGCAGTGAGAGTTTATTAATAACTCCCCCTGTCACCGAACACGACTAGACGTGCGGCAGGTAAGGGTGCAGCGAATTTGACCTGGCAAGCCGGGGTGGGCCAGGAAAAACTCGTTCGTAGCACACCCAGTGCAGCCATTACACCGAACACCACCACCACGCCGGAGTCGAGGAGACTCTATGACACCTTCCCCAGGGAGTTCACGAACCCTTGGGGCACCGACCCCCACCAGGTCACCTCCGGGGGGTGGCTCAACGTGGACACCATCTCCGTCGGGTTCGGCACCTCCTGGTGCACATCCTCGGCGGAAGCAGCCACATCCCAAGAACACTCGCCAACCATCTCCGTCGCCACCATCGACTCCTGGGGCATCCTCGGCGGCTTTTTCGCGGGATTCTTCCGCCGCTGGATCCAGGACCATCCGGCCGAGCCCCTCGCCTCCTGGTGCCACCGCTGGAGGAAACCATCAACCTGGAGGACCATCCAAGGCTCCAGCACCCCGATCGTACGCGTCCGCCGCTAAAAGGTATGTGACGCACATTACTGTTTTCGACCTCCCCAAACAGTACCTCTCCGTCGAAGCCCTCGACAAGGTCCTCCGCCTCATCAAAGCGCCACTAGAAATAGTGTCGCTTTACTTCCCTCCCCCGCAACGTGGTCATCACGTTGCATCTATCCGCTCCCTGGAGCCAGAAATCGCGACCATCCTCAGGAGGCATCTTGATCCTCTAGTGGGCGAGCCACTAGAGTATGAAATGCATACTCCTGCGAGGAGGGCCGCGCGTTCTGCTCCCTCCCAGCCTCCCGCCGTGCTCCCACCTTCTCCTGCGTCCTTAAGGACGTCCCCCACCACATCCCACCCCAGGAGGTTTTTGCTGCGGCAGCAGCCTCCAACATCCCCCTCACTAATGCCCTCCGCATTATCTCCCGGGCGATTGACCGCCCCACCCGCCTCTTCTCCACCAGCAAGGAGGCCATTGACAACCTCCTCGTCAGTGGCCTCTGCATTGGCCCATTCCGCCATCTTGCGGAGCCTTCCGTCCCCTCTCCTCCACGTCCCGTGCAGTGCCCACGGTGCATGAAATTTCACAATCCTTCCACTCCCTGCACCGAACCCGTCACCTGTGGCGTCTGTGCCGGCCCCCACTCCTCATCAAAATGCACGGCCAACACCATTACGTGCGCCTCCTGCGGGTCCCACGAGCACGTGGCATTTTCCGCCAAGTGTCCCGCCCGTGCTGCCGTTTCTCGTTCGGTAACGGACGAGACGGCAGCAAAACCCCACTTCTCTCCCGCCCCCGCTCCCGCTGAGCCTAATGAGGACGTCCGAATGATTAATTTCATTTCCCCAACATCCAGGTCGCTATCTCCGCGGCTGCAGCCGAAATCCTCGGGATTTCGGTCAAGTGTTCCCACTCTGGATCGCAGATCCACCTGACCATCATTCCCCTTCCCTCTGCCCCGCCGGCACAGGCACCCCCGACGTGAATAGGCATTTCCTGTCCTTCACGTCCATCAACATCAACGGTGCCCGCCACAAAATCCCTCTCTTCGAATCCCTCCTGGATCCCGATGGTCTCACGATCCTAGGAATCCAGGAAACTAAACTCAATCCCGCATCCCACTTCTCTATCCCTAGCTGCAACGTCTTCCGGGCCGACGGAACTGACCGTTCCGGAGGCTGTGCCGCTGTAGCTCACTCCTCGATCCCGGCACTTCCCCTTTCTGTTCCTCCTCGTTTCTCCTCTATCTGCATCGCTTCTATTACTATTTCTTTTCCCAACCAACCCTCCCTGGATGTGCACTCTCTGTACATCCCCCCCCCTTGATCCTCTTCCTTGCGACCTTTTAACTTACCTCTCCCGAAAGCCACGAACAATTATTATGGGCGATTTTAACGCCCGATCAACCGATTTTGGCTGCCGCGCCACCAACGCTGAAGGCCGTAAGCTTTCGGGTTTCCTCTCCTCCTCCTCCCTTCTTCGTCTCGCCAGCGATGGTCCGACCTTTGTCAGCCATCAAGGCACCTCTACACCTCTACCCCCGACCACATCCTCGTCACCCAAAACCTCTTTCCTTACTTCGACCCTTGTGCCATCGGATCCCCGGTCAGTTCTGATCACCTTCCCCTTACCACCACCTGCACCCTTGTGCAAACCTCCCCTTGCATCCTTCATGGATGGGGTGGCATGGCCGCCTCACATCACCTCCACCGCTGAGATTGACCAAGCAATTGGTCAACTCACTGATGCCATCCAGGAAGCTTCCAGAAGGTACATCCCTACTGTTCTCCCGTCTCCCAAATTTCGTCCCCTACCCCAGCACTTGGTCGACCTGATCAAGCAGAAGTGGCAATTATACCGCCGCCTCCGCTCTTCGCACGATCAGGCCGACCGCATTGAGTGGAACCGCTTGAGCGCCAAAGTCAGAAGGGAGATCAAATCTCACAAAGAGAAGCAGTGGGTCGAAGCCGTCGACTCGCTCGACCCCACCAAACCGCGAGCCTTCTGGCAGACGTTCAAGCGGCTCACCTCACGTCCTTCCTCCATTCGCTCCCACCCCCTCATCGACCACTCAGGTCGCCTCCTCACCACCCCAGCTGACAAAGCACAATGTTTCGCCAATCACTTGGACAACATCCATAATTCCTCCAAATCAGGGAGGAAATCCACTGATGCCAGGCGAAGCGTTGTGCTGCCAGCCCCTCCCTTAATCCTCTATCTTCCTCTCCTCCCCACCAGCCCAGTGCCCAGGACATATCTCCTGACACTGTGGCTGCCCTCATCCGCGCCACCAAAAACTCTGCCCCGGGACCCGATGGCATTCATAATAAGGTCCTTAAACGTCTACCTCCTTCTACTATTCACTTCTTTACTTTAATCTTCCAATCATGTATCATCAGCGGCTACTTTCCACCTGTTTGGAAGGTAGCCAAGGTGATCATGATTCCCAAAAAATCCCCAAACCTCTCAAGTCTTTCCTCTTACCGCCCCATCTCCCTGCTCAACACGCTGGGCAAGTTGCTCGACCGCGCCTAATCTGGTCAAAACTCTTAACCGCCGGGGAGGAATTCATCTCCGACCACCAAAACGGATTCCGCTCCGGACGATCCGTACACGACAGCATTTTTGCACTCTCTGCTACGGCGGTTAATGCAACTGCGGAAAGTCCGTGGCGGCCGTATTTTTCGACATCGAGAAGGCGTTCGACACTGTCTGGCACGATGGGCTCCTCTATAAACTCCACCTTATGGATCTTGACATTGCGATTCTTGGCATTGTCAAGTCCTTCCTCTCCAACCGTCAACATTCTGTCTTCTTCCGAGGCTCTTCTTCTGCCCCCTTCTCCCTAACTTATGGCGTCCCCCAGGGTGCTGTTCTATCTCCTTTTCTTTACTCACTTTTCACTAACGACGTTCCCTTTCCCTTCAACTCTATCCTTCAAACTTATGCCGACGACACCGTCCTGTGGGCCACTCACACCAACCCGGCCGTTGCTCGGGACAAACTACAACAGGACGTAGACCTGTTCACCGACTGGGCGTCTGAGTGGCACCTCGTCATAAATCCTGCCAAAACCCAATTCATCCTTTTCTATCACCGCGACAAACCGCTGCTTCGTAGCTCCCCTCTTCTAACCCTCCGTGTAAACGGCACCTCTATTTCCCCCGTTAAAAAGGTAACGTACCTTGGCGTTACCTTTTCCTCCACCCTGACAACCAACTAGTACGGGCCCTGAAATCCACCCTGCCTGAGTGCAGACGCGCCACCCAGCTGCGCACGTACAAAGCGTTTGTAAGGCCCGTACTAGAATTTACCTTCTCCCTCCTTACCTCCTTTTGTATGACGGTAGCGAGAGGGAACAAGCTGCCATTGTACCACATAACACGCAGCAGGTTAGAAAAAAAATAGTCTAGCCCGAAAAGAACCTCAAATAAAAGAGCTGTTAGTGGCACCAGCTGCAAATCCAGCACCCACACTACACTCGTTTTTGTTAACCGTCGCCGAAACCCTCCCATCCTAGAAAACAGTAATGTCGCCATGTACCTGTGTTGGCGTCGCCCTTTCCAGGCCCTGGACTCCGTCCGCGGGCGGTCGTGATGCGCGCTGTGTTTCGTTGCCATCAATACTTCTACTTCCAGTCTGAAGAGGCTCAGCCTACAACAGACGTAAAATTACTCAGGTTGCTTGCTTGCCTCGGAACTGGATGCAGCTGATACGTCTGAACGGCTCGACTGCTGGATCTCGAATGATGAATAAATGCTTGCCTGGCACTATTAACATTTAAATCCTGCCATACTTTATTCACAGTATGACCTTTGTTTATCCATGTTTCATCTAGATAATAAATGGCCCTATTGTCTTCTCTTGCGGCATTTATTTGTTTTAAATATTTTCTTCGCCATAAAATTATTTCGTCTTTTTCAATCAAAACACTTGTCTGCCTTCTATTTTAGTACCGAAAATTTAAGCTTTTTAATATTTCACCCAACCTCCATTTGGAAATGTTTGAGTGTTCTTCATTTTCTCGAACAACTGACAAAACTTTAGCGTTGGCGGTTCGTTTTTTCAAGAAAAACGAATGAACAGTACGACGCACATAGTTTTTAACATCGTTCTCTACTACTAGTTTTCGGTCTGGTTGCTTCTTTGGCTCTGATAAGTCGCCAATATCCTTTTCTTATTTTAAAATCATTTAAAATCATGTCAACAACTTGGCGAACACTGTAGTCAGTTACAGAGTACTGGAGTCGTAACGCGTTATAAACATTTAAAATAATAATTTTCTTATTCAGTGACAACGCAAAATACTTAAATCGCTTTTTTGTGGGCGAATTTGAAGAACAACTAGGAACTGTATCCATTATTTACGACGCAGAGAAAACTTAAACTGAGTAAGAAATAAACAAACTGAGGTTTTATAAAAAAAGGCCAAGAGAGCATTATGTGTAATCTGTGTAATTAGGAGGTACCATTTCAGAAATGAAATTTGCAGCCCATAAACCTAATAGGCTTTTCAAGTACCCCCCGCTCAGTGATCCAATTAATACATTTAAACCCATGTTGAGCGTTTACCTATTTTTTTTTTTTCCAGGGACGTGTTGACCGCTCACGGCCAACAGTGGCCCCTCTGAAACTGGGCACTGCTGGAAACGTTGTGACACATTCTTCACACAGTACCCCGTCTTCCACTGGTTGCCTTAATAACCCATTTATATGTACAAGAATTAATCCTTAAACCTACTCTATGTTATGATACAGAACTAAATATAGTAATACTGGTAATAATACTAAGCACGCCCGCGTACATCGTACCCCTGGTTACGTCCCCTCCCTGCCATGGTGCTCCTACGTGCCCGTTCTGGTGTCCTTCTTTATCAGGACCTCCCTGGCAAACTCCGTAACCGCCTTCCATTTGTGTGGTGCTTCGAGCATGTGGGCAACCACCGTCTCCGCTCTGACCTGCTCCCCCAGTACCTCCGCTAGCACTTGCCTCTCACCCTTCCAGGCCCTGCACTCCGTCAGTGTGTGCTCCGCCGTATCTATTCCCCGCTGGCAAAATGCTCACCATTCATCAGCCGCTTTGCCGATTCGGTGAACATAGCTCCTGAACTCGCCATGTCCCGACAGGATCTGACACGTGAAGTGATCAACTTCTCCGTGTCTCCTCTCCACCCATGGCTTCAGTTCCGGAATGAGCTTCCTCGTCCACTCGCCCTTTGTTGCCACATTCCACCTTTCCTGCCACCTCCCAAGCAAGCCTGCCCATTCCGTCCTTTTCACCTCCACCTTCGCTTCCCCTTGCTTGACTCGCTCGAACGTTCGGGCTCGCATTTCAACCTGGAGGTCCGGTGGCGCCGTCGCTGCCAGCACCTCTGCCGCCACAGTCGAGATCGTTCTATAGCCTCGGATAATCCTCAGCGCAATTGGTCTTGCTGCTCGGCCCAGCCTGTCGACGTTTCTTCTTGAGCCACGACATTGGTGCCAGGCTGCCGCTGCCTATAGGAGTCTGGCGCTCACCGCCCCCATCAGCACTCTTCTGGTCCCCTCTGAGGGGCCTCCGATGTTGGCCATCAGCCAGGCCACGGCCCTGGCTGTCTTCGCCGCTCCCATCGCCGCCTCCAAGACCTGCGAGCTCCACATCGGGTTGGCCTCTAGTATTACTCCGAGATATTTGAGCTTCTTCTCGATTTTGATTAAATGGCCAAGCAGCTCCACCTCCTCCCCTTGTACTCTGCCCGCCCTGCGCCTGGACAGCCAGACCGCCCCGGTTTTTTGTGCGGCAACTTCCAGGCCCACTGACCTCATCCAGCCCTCGACCCTTTCGACCGCCGCTTTCGCCGTTTGTTTCAGTTCCCCGATCTCCCTTTTGCTTATCAGTATAAGCAAATCGTCCGCGTATCCCACCAGCTCCACTCCCTCCGGAAGTTGTAGCTTAAACACCGCGTCGTATGCCACGTTCCATAACAGGGGCCCCAGTACTGACCCCTGAGGTACTTCCCGATCCGTCTTCATCTCCTCCTGCTTGCCGCCCACCCCCTCGAACCTAAGTCTCCTCCCCTCCAGATAGCTTCTGGTCATCCGCAGGAGATATTGCGGAACTTCCTTCTCTTCCAGCGCCTTTAATATCGTCCCCCGCGGGATAGCGTTGAATGCGTTCTTAACGTCTAACGCTACAGCCATGCAGTGGTTCCTCTTCCTCAGTGGTCCGCTGTTCGCCTTGTCCGCTATCCTCCTAACCTCCCTGATCGCGTCGACCGTCGACCTGCCCTTGATAAAGCCATACTGTCTGGGCGAGAGACCCCCCTTCTCCTTCAAGGCCTTCCCTGTCCTATCGGCTAGGAGTCTCTCCAATGCCTTTCCCTCCCCGTCAATGAGGCATACCGGCCGGTACGCTCCTGGATCCGCCTTTGGTTTGTCCTTCTTCGGGAGGAGCACCAGCCTGGCTATTTTGTAGCGTGCCGGGAACGTCCCTTCGACGAGGCACTTGTTGAATGCCTCAGTGATTTCCTGTGCGTCGTCCTTGACCACTGCTTTGAAGGCTTCATTGGGTATTCTCCCGGTCCCGGTGCCTTCCGGTTCGGAAGAGCCGCTACTGCCGCCTCGACTTCCTCCCTGGTGAAGAGTTGATCCTCACTCGGCCCTTGCCACCGTGGTTTTGGCAGTGTAGGCTCCTCGGCCCTTGGAAAAAGTGCTCTGACCACTTCTGCAACACCTCCCGGTACCAGGGCTCCCACATTTGGAAGGCCCGATCCCAGCTTCTTGGCCACAATTTTGTATGTCATACCCCAGGGGTCCCCCTCCACTTCCTCCTTAAGCTGGGCCCACTTCCTCTCTTTACTCCTCTTGACGGCTAGCCTCCATCCCGCCTTCGCTGCCCTGCAGTTCTCCTCCAGTCTCTCCAGTGCTCCCCCCTTTTTCCTGCAACGGGTTAGGTCGCGCCTTGCTGCGTTAGCCGTCGCCCTGGCCGCGGCCACCTCCTCGTTCCACCAGTATACCGACCTCCGTTTCCCTCCTGTCTTCCTTTTCGGTATAGCTGCCTCGCAGGCAAGGTTCAATCTCCTAGTAAACTCCCCAGTGGCTCCCTCTCCGTCTTTTTTGCGCTTCTTCTTACCCCTCATGTACCTCACCAGCTTGTCTTCATCCATCCTTTCCGTGATTCACCTTGCCGATATCTTCTGGGTCTGTACCATCTCTCTGGGCCCTCCTGCTATCTCGAATGAGATATGTCGGTGATCGCTATGGCTTTCTCTCTCGCTTACTACCCTCCATTTGCTCAGCCTACTTATCAACCCCGGAGTTGCCAGTGTAATGTCGATAATCGAGCTTGCATTGGATCGTACGAAGGTCGCCTCCCGTCCCTCGTTTGCCACCTCAAGTTCTAATCCCGCCATGACGTCTAGCAGAAGTTCCCCCCTTCTATCTGCTCTGAACTCTCCCCATTGGTAGGCTTTCGCGTTGAAGTCTCCACCCACCAGCACCAGGTCGCCAGCCCTCTGCACGCAGCTCGCCAGGTCCTCCAGCCATTCCTCGTACTCTCCGAGTGTTCTGTTTGGTGAAGCATAACACGCTATTATCACAAAGCCTGCAACCCTGACCCAGACAATGCCTTTTCGAGGGCTACCGTGGGCCGTGGTCAGCCGATCCCACTCCGCACCCACCCGTATCGCAACATCTCCTTCCTTCCTATCTCTGTACCAGCCGCCGCTCATACGCGAGTCGTTTGGCTCGCTCACCATCACCACATCTATGTCCTCTTCCTTGGAAATGACCTCGAGGAGGTCGTGCGCCGCATGACATCTGTTCATGTTAGCTTGTATGAATTTAAGCTTCTTACCCCCCGCTATCCGCGCTGCCCCTCCCCTCTTGTTGCCTGTCCCATTCCCTTCCCATCTATTTGTGTCCCCTTTCCTGCTTGTTTCCCGTCATAGTGCCTCTAGCATCTCTTCTTCCCTGGTTCCCGCTCTGCCCTCCTTTGTTCTTTCTTCCGCTTCTTTGAATGCGGCACAGCTCGCACTACCCCTGTAGTGATTTGTCTGTGCCCCCATCGTTTCGCACGCGACGCATTTCGGACTAACCTCCCTGCAATCCCTTTCGACGTGCCCTTCCCCTCCGCATTTCCTGCAGTGACCCTTACGATCCGGCCCGTTGCACTCCTTTTGCAGGTGCCCATAGCCCAGGCACCTTCCGCACACCGGAGCTTTCTCCGCTCTCTCCTGGTTCCTGCACTTACTCCATCCGATTTTAATTGAGCCTTTGCTCAGCAACTTGCTCATGCTGCCCCGCGACCCTTCCACAAGTGCTATACGAAGGTCCTTTCCATATCTTCTAATCCAGACGACCTTTGTATCTTCCTCCCTGCCCACGGCTTCGCTGATGGCTTCAATGATGTCTGTTTCCGTGGTGTCCTCCTCCAGGAACTTGATCTCGATGACCGCCAAACTCCCTTTTGTCACTACGGCCTTTCCCTTTCCCAGGATCACCTCTATTTCGCTGATAATCGTGCTAGCCACCTTCCCTCTGGCCACCTCCAAAACCACGTTGCCTGCCAGGCTCCTCTTTGCCGACACGATGGCGGTTGCACTTTGGCCCGCCCCCAGGCCTCTCTTAACCTTCCCCAGTACCTCCAGGTACGAGGACCCCGCCGTATCTATTTTTATGCGGGTGAGCCTATCCTCCGCCTCCACCGGTTGCTCTACTCCGTCCCGCGTGGTCCTAGCCGCCTTCTTCTCCGTTGCCGCAGCCGTGCTGTTTGCCGTCCTTCTCAGCTCCCCCCTAATCCGCCTGCCCCTGGGTCCACGCTGGCTCTATGTCCTGCCCCGCAGATATCTCGGACCGTGCCTCTCCTCCCCTCTGGCTTTGGGTTGCCTCCTCCCTGGGTACCCCGACCGCTTCCATTCCAGTGGGATCCGCAGTCGCCTCGGTGCTCTCCCCTACCCCGGTTCCTTGCCCTTCTCCCCTGCTTCCGTCTCCTTTCACCTCGCCTGCTGGCTCGACGTCCCCTTTGAGAACCGTGTCTGCCGATTTCGCAATTTGCTCTATGAATTGGCACGCGTCTGTGCAAGCCTCGAGCAGGTGTAACCTCAATCCGTTAAGACGCCTCATGGCGCGCTTGCCCAACGGGGTGACGCAGCGCGTGGCGTCGCCGGCCTCCCTTTGCATATCCTCTCCTGTCGCGTCGCTCTTTGACCCAGTCCAGGGCGGCGTTTGCGTTTCCGCAGCCGATGCCCCCCTAACCTCCCGCGGCGGTGTCCCCTTGCCCACCGAGTCCAGCCCCTTGACCAGTGACTGCAGTTTGGTCACTTCCGATCTGATCTCAAAATGCCCATCCAGCTCCAGCACCAGGCCGCCGAGTGTCTCGACCGACAGGCACAGTTCCTCGACTAGTTTCTCCCTGCCTGCTTCCTGGGGATTTTCCACCAGGGTTCTCTCCCCCCGTTTCCTCGTGGGGGCGGGACGGTCCTCCGGCGACTCGCTCGCCTGTCTCTTGCCCGGGTGAAGCCCTCCTCCCTCCCGTTCGGGTTCGCCCCTTGTTGGGGTCCCTCTAGCTGCCGTCATTTCCTCCTGGTCGCCGGGATCGGGTAACCCAGTCCCCTCCTTCTTCCTGGGTGAGAAGCCCAATATGTCTGAAAGGACGTCTATCGACCCGCTGGAGTTGACGTCCACGCCTCCTTCCACTTCCACTCCTGTTATCCTGTCGACTTCCTGGGTCTCGCATGCGAGGTCTTCGATATCATCTCGACTCGCCTCCTCGGTGGACCTCGTACTCGTGTACCTGGTCCTGTCCAGCCCCGGCGAAGTGAGGTCGATGAGCATGGCCATCTCCGCTTCTATGTCCGCGACGCTTCCCAACTCGGCGGAGCCGCCCGCCACGCTTACTCCCGCGGCGCCTCCCACGTCGTGGCCCAGGCTTCCCAGGCTAGCACGCCTGTCCGACGGGTTTGTGCCCTTGCCGCACCTTCCTTTGGGGGCCACACCCTGCTGCATACCCGCGGGCTTCTAGTCACCCAAGTGGCAAGCCAAAAACCGGTAATTAGTCTTTAGTCCAACAACCACCCTGTATACGCTGCGCGCCGCCGATTCTGGCCACTCACCCCGTAGAGGGTCCCCTGAGGGCTCCCCCCACTCAGTTTCGACTCCCTAATTCGCCGGATGGCGCCGCTATTAGCGGTACCAGTTTTACCCCCTTTTTAGGGAACCACACCCTGTATATGCTTACGCGCCGGAAAATATATCGCGGGCCTTGAAGAGGGACCCGGGCCGAACACCCTGTCAAAATTTCACGTCCCTGTCCCTTCGGATGGCCCCGATGATCGCAGATTAATAAAATTAGTATTTCCTAACCTCAATAACCGCGTGCACGTGGTCCACCGAATATTAGTCCGATCGGGTCCAAATTCACTGGAGGCGTTCCTGACGCCCTCAGGATCACTGCTATAGCACTAAACTAAAAAGGTCCTGTCCTATCGTCGGCACGGTCACTCCACCGGCCGGTAAAAAGTCACTATCTTAAAAACACAATGCCGCCACTCAGGCACTACACAATGGTGCACTCCTGCCGAATTTCGTGGTTGAGCGTTTACCTGTAAATACCTGTATTTACATTAATATTCTTGTGATTTTGCGTTGTAATGGTATTTCAAAAGTTTTGAAAAAATATTTACATTATGTCATTACATTGTTTAGAGCCGATAACTTTATAGTAATTTTAAGTTAGTGTTTTAGGTTCATTATTTACAAATTATTTAAACTATAAACATATTTGAATATGTTTTAAGTTTACTTATATATCGTTATGTTTAGAAAATACTTAAATACATTTTTTTTAAATAAAATCATAATATTACGCAATTTATGCTGCACCACTGGTAACGACCTTCGCACATTCCACGCGGATTCTATAGCTCTTCGTATTTCTCCGATAGCGATGAGCACAACAAATGCCGAGAAAGGTCATGTTTGGGGCCTTACTGTAGCTCATTAACGCCGATAAAGGGTGTTTTTTTTTAATGGATTTCTTCTAGCTAACTATCCTAAATCATAATAAGTCGTATTATCTTAATTTTAAAAGTCATTAAAAATTCTATTTTGTCCACATAAAATTCGATTCTAGTCAGTGCGTCGGCCCGGACGTGGGTACGCATAAATTAGCCAGGTAGCAGATCCTCACGACTTACTCATATGTCCCTAATTTCCTAAGCTTACGAAGCTTAGAGTTAACATATCCTACTATATACATGATTAGAACTTGCGTCAATGTATGTGCCGGGCCGATCCTACCGAGGGGCTAGAGCGTGCATGGTGTGGGATTGTTTTTTGTATTTATAGGTAGGCCTTGTAGAAGGCTCCAAAAGATGACATACATAAATTTATTTTTGATATTCTGTGCAATAAAAAAAGAACATTTCTTTTATATTTTATGCAATTTACATGCATCTAATTAAAACATTTATCGCACCTTGTGGATCATATCCATGTGCCATTTTCTTTTAAATATTTTCTTCTATATTTTTGTTTTAATATCCCCACATTAACTTCAGTAATTTTAATATCAACGTCTTTTAAATCAAATAAAGTCCACCATGCCCATTTTTTGAGACTAGCTCATTTGAAGATTTATCGATTAAATCGATTTTTTCTGCGTTTATTAATTTTTGAAATGGCACTAGTGCTTTCTTTTTCTTTGTCAAACCTATTACCCTTTGATTTAGTCCTTTCGGACGACCTCTTGGTCTTGTTGTAGGGGTTATTTTTTATTTTTAAAATATTCAACACTGAAGAAAAAGGTTCAGATGGCATTTCTCTGCATTATTCCTATGTTTATTCAACACTGAGGTAAAAGGTTCAGACGGAATTTCTTCTGCATTATTCCTATATTTATTCAACCCTGAGGCATAAGTTTCAGAACCGATTTCTAAATTACGCGAATTTTTACTATAGTTATCCATTGATTCCTCCTTAATTATATTATTAATAGTTGTCATGCATATCATGGATATCTGTTACTTCTTTTGCAACATTGAAAGTAAATGTATAAATATTGTTGGACATCATGTCTTCGCTTGCTAAACTAGCAACTAATTTACATTTGGCTGATGCGAGTTTATATCAGAGCTAGTTTTCTTTTACTTGATTGTTCCATAATTTCAATACTGGTATTTTCAAAAGTAATATTATTTTTTCTATTGAAATTATTAATCGCAGAACTGGTAAGGGGAAGAAAAAATATTCGGTTTTTTATTATATATTCTTGTGTCCATCTTTCTTTAACTAAGTTTTGGACAAATAAATCCATGATATGTTCCAAAGCGACAAATAAATGTTTACAGGGTAGATCCATGCAATTAAAAAAATAGCAAGAGCCTTGATTTTGTGTTGTATCGTACATATTAAATTAATTTAAATTTTACTTTGTATGAAATATTATGTTCTTTTGAGTGATTTCACTATTAATTACAACCTTATATCTCATAGAAAGTTGAGCAAATATTTTTTAAATGCATTTAAACTTACAAATTTTTCATACTTAAATTCTCCACTATTTTTTTATTAAAATTGTGAACATACCTTTTGTTAATATTCTCTGGTAGTCTGGATTATTGTTCATTTTCTAGTGACTTCAAAATTATAAATAGTCGATATAAAAATTCTTCTCGTGAACCATTTTTCTGTATTAAAATTTAATTTACCGTTTATACCATAAATACTGTTGTTGGTAGATAGCATACATGAAATTCATAAATTTTGTTTCCAAATAAGGACACCATTCCGCACGAATATTTAGCTAATGTTGCTCTAAATACTCTACGATACTTTTTTATAATTTACATTTAATTTTGTTTTTGTTGGAATCGAATTCATCATTTTTAAAATAAATAATTTCTTCGAGTGGTGTTAATGCTAACATTCTTTCAGAACCAGATATTTTCATTTGGTTATTTCACGCTGGAAAATTTTTAAAACATGAAATAAATAAATTAAAATATGTGCATTTGGGAATAATTCTCGAGCACATCTCTCTCTTTCCAATCTTTATCGACCATAATTTTAACTGTCTCTCCCTTTAATGGTTTTTTTAAACCCGAAAAAACTGTCTTTATCTTTTTGTATTAGCACTCCAACACCAACAACAACATTCTCCCCATTTACATTTTCCAGTAAAACTAAATATATCGGAGTCCTTATATTTAAAAATTTATAAGTTGCATCAATGCACAACAATTCTGGAAATACCTTCATATAAGTCAGGTCGAGTACTGAACATTAAACCTCTAAAATTATTTTGTTGGTGTATCAATAAATGACTATCACAACCTAAAGCTGAAAATGTGTTAGAATACAAAAATAAAATAATATTTAAACTTACGTAACTTTTCAGATATTTTTTTTATGGATGCTTCTTTAGAGTTTGTATATTTTTATCGATTTTGTTGTTGCAGATTCCTCAAGACTTCAAGCCTAATAATTTGATTTGTTTTTTGTTGCAACTCATGCCTTAATAATTGTTTATTTGTATTTAACTTAAGCAAGCGTTTTGAATATCTTTTGGAAATTTGCGTAGGGCAGGTAATTGCAAAAATAATTGCTTATCGATGACATGGTTATGTCTTGTAGTTATAACTTCCAGATAATTTCCACAGTCACTAGCCTTAAATTTTATAAAACAAGGGCATTGTTCTTATTTGGGCATCCGAAAAATTTCTGATATATACAGGGTAGACCAAGCTTCAATCAAATGAATTATAAATAGATAGATTAAGAGAAAAATGTCATTTTTTTTAAATTGATTCCACAAAATGCTTCTTCATTTAGAAGATATAGACCATTAGTATTTCATTTTAAGATTATTTACTTTTACATTTCTTTTTATTTCTTTTTCCCGAACCTTATACTAGTGAAATGTTTATTAAACATGTAGTCGTAAAAATGTCATTTTTTGGACTAATGCGTGTAACCGATGAGTCCCTTACACATTGTGTTTGAAATTCGAGGGCCAACATGGGGATCTCGATTATTATAAGTTTTACATGTTTAACATGCTTTCGCCCACCATAAATATTTTATCTGATAGTATTGCAAATCATTTAAATTCAAATAAAAACGAATAACTTTGTTGATATCACTTTATTAAATATTAGTGACTACAGTTTTAATACATTTTTAGCTTGTCGTTATCAAACTATGACTTCAGTTTGGTTATGCGACGACCATTTCTTCACTAGTTGTACTTATATCATTCATCTGGTTATGGTCTTCTATCTGGCTGCCAACTTCAACACCGTCTTCAAACTCAATGATGGCATTTTCAATATCAACATTGTCAAAATGTCATCTTTCTTCTACATCTTCAAGATCGGATTGATCACTATCCAAACTATCTTCGCTAACTAATTCATCATCAAATATATGGTGACCATACCACTCCAATTCTGTTTCAGTAAGTGGTCTGTTTTTGTTCATTGTATTGCGTAATGTATTAGATGTGATACGTACTTTTATATCAACTATAAGAAAGAATAAATTCAACAAACGTTTTAGTAAACTATACACAAAATGATAAAATAGCAATATGCTTACAATTATTGCAATATTTTCACCAATAAACATTAACACATTGCTGAAAACTCCAACTGAGCACGTGCCTTCTGTCAGACATGAAAAGATGTTGATACAACTTCTTTCACCGACAAATCTTGTGACTCAGTTTTGGCCATAATGTAAATCACAAATAGGGATGTATCAAAACTGCTACACTGTGCTTCCAGGTGAAAATAATTTTTTGCATGTCTAGAAAAAGGTTTCCTAATGGTTGTCAATAACTTAAAATATTAATAATTCATCGCCGTCGGCCACTTTTTACAAACATTATTTAATAATTTAATAATTTATCGCCGTCGGCCACTTTTTAAGAACAATATTTAAATGTGTTTTCTTCATATTTTAAAAACTGAAGCCGAGTTTACTTAAGAAAGTACCAGTTTACTATATACATGCTCCCTTTGTAGCGCATTCTTCTTTGCAACCACCGGCATAAGGGGCTGGGTATTGGGACCAGTTGATTTACACAGTGCAATAAAGTGTCCTTCGTACACGCCTTTCATTCATCAAAACTTGCGGCTGATGCTGGAGCGGCATAAAGGGCTTCGCAACGGAAATTAGTCATTTCCATTTGATTGTTGAATTTTCTTCAACACAAAAAATACGTTTAGTATTTAGGATCGTTGACTTAGGATATTTCCGGGAACAAATAATAAATATACAATATTTCCCTTTTTTCAATTGCACAATTGACATCTGGGATATTATCGATGCGATGCAAGATTTGCGCGGGCAGCACAGTTGTTTCAGAAAGTAGCAAAGACAAGGGAATAAACATAAACGCTGCAGCGGTATTAGCTACCATTTCTGTAGGCAGTGGGTTCTCTCAATTAAATAAATTTATGCCCATTATAAATGTGTCATCTGTTACAGAAAGTAAAAATTAATGGAAAATAATATCGGCGAACTGGTAGACTCAGCTCTCAACAACTCAAAAGGGCAGGAAAAGAAGGAGCAAGAATCGCTAGAGAAAAGGGCCAATGGAATCCCATGCATATCAGTTATTGCTGATGGAGCATGGTCTAAAAGATCCTATCGCTTAAGCTACAACGCTCTATCTGGTGTAACGGTTATTGTTGGCAGTGAAACAAAAAAGAAATACATATAGTAGTCGGGAATAGATATTGCTCCGTTTGCTCCAAAACTAAAAATAAAAATGTGACTCCAAAGGAACACTTATGTTTTCAAAACTGGAAAGGCACATTTTTTTTTAAATTTTTGCCCAAAGGCAAATTAAGAAAAAAAGTACGCTGCCTCTTGTTTTCTTAATATAAACAACAATCCTGCAGAATAATTTTTCAGTTTACTGAACAAAATTGTTGGGGGAAAAAGTGTGATTTTCTCTTGAGCAGGAATATCAAATAAGTTGCAAGAGCGCAGCGATTTTGTACAACAGCAGAGGATCATTCATGTAATGTTTAGCACAATAAGACAATTGTGAGAAGCATCTCTCCAAATATATTGAGAAGTTTGGGAGAATAAGAAAAAATGAGGCGAAGCGGTGTTCAGCCAAACCAAAGAAAACGGCAATTAGCTAAAACCGACAAGGATTATGACAATGCCGATCAAATAGATCCACAGATACCGGAGGCCAATAAAATTGAAATTATAGACATGCTCTCTAAAGGAGATCGTACCGATATTGAAAGAGCAACAAGAGGTCAAAGTAGTAACCACATTTGGCCTCAGGAGCATCAGTATAGACTTACTGCGTCTAATTTCGGACGCATTTGCAAGCGAAAAGTTTCCACTGATCCTGAAAAATTAATTAACACTGTGGTGTTTAATTTCTTTTTCTTGGGCTGCTGCTACCAGATATGGAAGTGTGCACAATCAAGTGCAGTTGACACATTCTCAAAAATTACTGGATTAAATATAATCCCAAGTGGCTTCTTTATCGGAGCTGGTGACGAATATCATATATGTGCATCTCCAGATGGAATTACAGATGACAATTTAATTATAGAGATAAAATGTCCTTTTAAATCTAAAGACATGTCTGTGGAAGATGCAATGAGGGAAAAGAAAATATTTTTTTTAAGAATTAAAATAATACCTTGAAACTAAATCGCAATCACTATTATTTTTACCAAATCCAGAGCTAAATTACATTTTTTCAATTGACGGAGATGTTTTTTATTCGTGTGGTCTTCTATTGGCGAACGATTTGTTAAGGAAATCGAGCGCGATGATGAATTTTGGGACGAAGAAATGAGTCATAAATTACTGCAGTTAACCACCAGAGTGAATATTATCATCTCTACTGAGATTCCGGAGGAGATATCCGACTTTCTCTCATTAGGCCCCTAATTTGGAGTTTCAATTAACAAAAGTGAGCCTAACATTGGCAAATTGTTAAAATAAATAAATAAACGAAGACCCTACTACTTCCTTCCAATTAATAAACAAAAAGTTTATTAAATTGCTTACGGAAAAGGGTGCTGTAGATGAAGTCACAAAATAAAACATTAATGGTTTATAATTCCACTTCGCCGAAATTACATGGTTTACCAAAAATCCACAAAGAAGACCCTATCGTTGCCACTTTAAACAGCCTTTCAAGTAAAATTTCTGCATTCTTCGCAAAGATCCTCTCCACCTCACTAGCTTATTATAAAGATTACAACACCACAAACTCATTTGAATTTACACAAGAATTTAATAACCTTCAGTTACAAGCAGATTAAGAAATCATTTCATTAGATGTTGTTTCACTTTTCACAAATATCCCCCTCGATCTGGTCCTAACAGTTATTACGGAGAAATGGCCCCTCATCGAACAAAATTGTAACTTCACACAGGCACTTTTTATTGAAACAATCACTCACATTTTCAACGCCAGTTACTTCAGTGTGGGAGAGGAATTTTACTCACAAATTTTCGGTACCCCAATGGGATCTTCACTTAGTCCCATTATAGCTAACATTGTCATGGACTATATCCTAGATAACGTCATCCCCTCACTACCCTTTCAATTACCATCCATTAAAAATTACGTCGGCGATTTGATCCTGGCTGTCCCTAAAGATCAAATTCAACAGACCATAGATATTTTAAATTCTTTCAATATTCATATTCAATTCACAGTAGAAATAGAATAAAAAAGCAATGTTCCTTTCCTGGACGTTAGAATAATAAGGAGGGATGATTACACAATTTTTTTCGACTGGTACTAGAAACCAATAGCATCTGGTCGTTACATTAACTACAATTCCAATCACCCAACAACTCAACAGGTGAATACGCTTGTTGGAATAAAAAACCGTGTCCAAAAAATTTGTCATCCCTCCCTATTACATACTAACCTCCGGAAACTGAAACTGGAAGTTATGTTCAGAAACAATGGTTAGCCTCAAAACTTAGTCAAAAAAATTATCCACAATTCCCTAGGTCAAACCGCCGACGTTTCGACTGAAAACCCACAACCCCCTGCACCGCCTGTCTCCTTTGAATACAGAAAAGGCCCATATATACCAGGCCTCACAAACGACATCGTCAATGTTCTCAGAGAAGATAACATCAGAATTGCAAAATACAACCTAAAACAAATTAGAACCAAGAAATTCCTCCCTCACAAATCAGTGGTGTCATCTATTTCATCTCGTGTAATAAGAACTATATCGGACAGACGGGGCGGGGCAGTGGTTGAAGTCAAGGGTTACACAGCACAGAAGTGATACCAAAACCAAAAATGAAAAAAAAAAGTGCGCTTGTTACACACGCAAATAACACGCTGCATAACGTGGATCTTGAGAACACTGAGGTGTTGGACCGGGAGTTTCAGTATAGGACCAGACTGTTTTTTGTAAAATCAAAAATGTTTGTGCCAATTTTCGCGTTTTGAATGTTGTTTTTGCATTTTGGGCAAAACTTGCTGCTATTAAGAGTTGTAGAGCTGACCATTTTCAATTGATATAGATCATTTGAATTTCCCTATAATTTCCCGTTTTTTTCGCTATAAACATAGATCCTGTAGCATTAAAAAAACATTTGACTGGACGATTTTTGTATTTAATTACGTATTTCCTGATGCTCTTGAAAAACCTGTGACGACACTAGTATGTGACATGTAGGTTTTTTAATTTTCTAGCAGCCATATAAAAATTTTAATGATAGCATACAAAACAAAAAAAAAACGATTTTTGGATAACAACAATCGAAAATAACAAACAATCACGTAAACTGTAGACTCGATAACAATAACATTTGCCACAGTAAATTGATGTCGAATGTTAATTGTTATTTTTTGTTTGTATGTTTATCACGACAAAAGTTAATTAGAAATGTTTACATAGCAGATATAGATGTTCACTTTTCTTAAAATTTTTGTTATGCAGCCTTGATAGTTTTAGATACTTAACACATCTACAAGTTGTGTGATATAAAAAATTATTGCTATATAAAAAATTCCATGTCAATGTCAATGCCAATGTCAATAACTTTTGAGGTCACATTTTTTTAAGAATAATCAATAATTGCGCAATTAAAATAAAAAGTCGACTTGTCCGAGAATATTTTTTCTTAAGTTACCACTTAAGGTTACCGGATCAATGTTCTTACAATTTATTTCAGGTAGATTAAGGGCCGGTATTGCAAAGGTCATTTAAATTTAATTGACCATTACATTTTAATTGACATTTGTGCTGCATGTCTTTCGCATATGACCAAACTTAATTTAAATTTTAATCTTAAATTTAACTGACGTTTATAATACCGGGTCTAAAATAGTTAAAAATAGCTTTGCAGTATATTACAAAATAATGCGTTGCATTTCCTGAACAATTTAAGTTTTGAGACATAGTACACTTTACCGCTGAGGTGCAAATAGAGAATTTTCAAATATAAAATAAAAAATCAATTTACCTATAAAATTCCATATGAGTTTTTTCGGTGTGTCCCATGAATCGTACCATTTGTTCCATTTCATCTTTTTCAAAATTCATTAGTTGTAAAATCGTTGAACCATGTGCTCGTCAACAGTTCGGGATTTTTGGCACCACATTTAAAAGCTAACTTTTTTAGTATAACCGGCCCATTCATCAATTTGTCTGAAGAATCAGGATTGGCGAAAAGGTATTTATTGGTATTGGGTACAATTTTTGTGGTTTTTCTAATTTTAATTAGTAAGCCTGTAAAACGTTAAAATTTGGCACAGGTCTACTTCCTTTTCTAAAAACCACCACCCGTTTTAAAACATTTATCATAGTCTTTTCAACTTCTGTAAGTACAAGCAAGAACTCTTGTTTATTTCCTTAAAACGTCTCTTCATGAGAATTCATCTCCAAAAACTGAACATCGCCTATCCTTTTTCGATTAAAAATTAAGACGGCTGCCAGTGTGCACTCAGCAAGAAGTTTGTAATTAGATACGACGTTTTTTCTTCCAGCAGTTCTGCATAAGCAGTTTCAGCTTTTTCCATAATAAAATTATTAAATAATTGCACATCCTCGGCCAATGGAAGCAATCTAGGTTTAGCGCATTTATTTTTAATAAGGTTTTTATTAGCCAAACTTGAAACAGCGTTATTTCAGTGTCCAATAATAGTTTCTTTTAATTCAGATATTTCTTTAAGTCTGGCGTCTCGATCTACGGTGTGAAGCAAATGATTTTTTGTTAAAAGTGCTTTCTTTGCAACTTCGCAAAGAAATTTCAGGTTAGTTCCCATGTGAAGTGCAAAGATGAAGCTTGGAATGTTCGTGTCTCGGCATTATAGCCACTTATTATTTTTGATGCAGCTACTAAATCATTATAAAGTTCTGGCTTTAAAGCATCAAAAAGTTCTGTGACAGCGGTAATTTTTTGTAAAGCTAATTTCAGTCTTCTAAGTTCACGAATTTTGTTGGAAACGACCACATCGATTTGTTTTCTTTTGTGTTTGCTTAAATATGACTCACAGTGTAAGCATATTAAAGCATCGGATTTGCAAACTTACTTATTTCATCCGGTCTCACAATGTTAAAATCTTCTTTTTTTGGCCGACTTTTTTCTAAAAAAAATCCATGCAAACCAATGGCGGCCACGAATGTTTGAGATTCAGACAAATGCTGAATTTTGGTTCCTTTAGATCTATTATTATACAAATCGGCTAAACAAATTTTCTTATGCCTCCATAAATAAGTTTTTATGTAATACCACAAACAATTGGGACAGGGAATCATTATTATCTATTTTTTTATGAGAAAAATTCTCATCGAATCGATTTGCTTTTCTGACTGGATTGAGCTCTTTGTGTTGTTGGGCCAAAAAAAATCCCTTCTTTCTTAACCTCTTTCCATTTAATAGGCATATTAAAAATGTTCTCTACGGTTGCCTCATCCATATGTTTACGGAATAAATGGCGAGAAAAATCACTGACCTCTTCAAAGCAATATTGGCAAAATGTTTTATACATTCTTGAATTTTTATGGGTGTTGGCAGATCTATTACTATTTAAAATCTGAAAAATATACCAAAACATTATTATTTTCACCTACGAATCGCAATAAAACGGATCAATCTTTGCAAATATACACTGCTCAAAAAAGTATACCATTTTCAAGACTAATGTAAAAAAGTTAAAAAATATATATAATATAGATACTGTGTCGTTTTTTACACCAAATAATTAAGTTCAAAATAATATTCAACAAAAAGTTTAACAGTTATACAAGGTGTCTAAAAAAGACACCACCAAAATGATATGGTGTATTTCTGAGACAAAAAACAAGCAAATTAACTAAATTTATCTATATGAAAAATTACATACTTTCCAAGATACAGCATGTCAAAGTTTTAGATTTTTAAAATGTTTTAATCTATATCTCGAAAATGGCAGATGAGAATGATTTGTTTATTTTTTTCTGACAACTACATTAGGTGTACTACATTGTTTAAAAATTTCAAGAAATTTCTTCAAGTACAAAGGTGCTCCAGAGGACATGCTGTTTACATTATTACATAGAACTTTTTTGTTCTTCATATTTTTTACGATTTAATATTTTTTTCAATGCAACTCATCACTTTTAAAGAATTTATAACTCTTAAAGTTTTTTTGTTTACGCCTTATTTTTAACAAAAAAAAATAAAAAAGAACTTATTGTTCATTGTTTAATTGTGCTCGTCCTGCAAGAAAAGTCTTAAAAATAACTATAATCCAAAAACTGCTTTTATTTTAACATATCAAATTATTTAACAAATTACAAAAATTGTTCAAAATGACCCTCATAAAAAAAAATCACAGTACACATTGTATGCGCCCGCGCGTCGCGTCGATGCGCTTCAACCACCGGCGATACTTCGGTCACCACCACTCAACGTGTTAACCAGTTTTACTTAAATTGAAAGTTTTAATTGTACTGATACACGTTTTCAACGAATTGACACCCGCCTACTTAGATTATTTCATTTTTTAACACGAAATTTTCCAAAAACAATAAGTTCTTTTTTATTTATTTTTGTTAAAAATAAGGCGTAAACAAAAAAACTTTAAGAGTTATAAATTCCTTAAAAGTGACGAGTTGCATTGAAAAAAATATTGAATCGTAAAAAATGTGAAGAACAAAAAAGTTCTATGTAATAATGTAAACAGCATGTCCTCTGGAGCACCTTTGTACTTGAAGAAATTTCTTGAAATTTTTAAACAATGTAGTACACCTAATGTAGTTGTCGGAGAAAAATAAACAAATCATTCTCATCTGCCATTTTCGAGATATAGATTAAAACATTTAAAAAATCTAAAACTTTGACATGCTGTATCTTGGAAAGTATGTAATTTTTCATATAGATAAATTTAGTTAATTTGCTTGTTTTTTGTCTCAGGAATACACCATATCATTTTGGTGGTGTCTTTTTTAGACACGTTGTATAAAAGACTACATTTGGTTGAATGCAGTAGTTTTGAACTAACAGAGCTTTAATTTTTAGGTATATGGAAATCAAGATTATATTTTAATAGTGGAAATTTATTTGTTTCGTACATTGTATAGAACAAATCTCCACAATCCAGATTTTGATATCAAAATTTGGATTATATAAAATGTTAACAAAATCAAGACCAAAAGAAAACATTACATACGTGTCAATTGTGTGTAAAGTGAGATTTATAATAAACGTTTTTGCTTCAAAATTATTTTCTTACTTTTGAGTTGACAGCAACAGAAGTTAAACATGGTTTGAGTTCTTCAAATTCGCCATCTACATTTTCAGTCGAAGGATCTTCAGAATCGGGTATATATTCAGTACTACATGTACTGTTTTCGCTCGTTGAATGCAACACAGAATCACTATCTATTTCCTTAATATTTATATTTTGGGCTACAGCTACAACAGAAGACGAGGCGAAAGATTGTAACACTTTTTCATAAATAATGATGGGAGACGATATGGCGTCGAGGTACATTTCTTCGTCAAGTATTGGCAAGCTTTCGTCCGAATTTTTTGATTTGTTGTTTTCATTCAATAATGATGAGGTATTTTTCAAGTTACTGTTATCAGTATCTATATCAATAAAATCATAAATATCCGGTGGAAGCACGGGCATATTTTGTAGAGTTGCCGAATTGTTTGAAGATGATGGCACATTGTTGCTACACTGTAACAATTATTAAGATATTGACTTAATAGTCAAACTAAGTTCGTTCGTTTCATCCAAATAACAGCCCAGGATCAGAGCCCTCCAGAAGCGGATTTTTGAAAGAACGGCCCGGCCCGGCCCGATAGTGAAAATTTTTGAAAGCCCAGCCCGATTTAATTAAATAAATAAAATTACTGGACCCATGTACTCCCTACAATTCTTAAAATACATTGTATTGCGTCGAAAGTCGCAATATCCACAAAAAAAATTGAGGGGAAACGGTTCCCACCTGATTCCGGCGATTCCAATTTTCTCGCCAACGGCGCGGATTGTACGAGTAAATACCTGGGCGGTAGGCCTGGTGAGGCGGCGAGCTGGTGGTGGCGGAGATCCTTGGCGGCTTCGGGGCGGTGTGCGTCCGTGCTGCGGTGTACGGTGATGCGCGCACGTGGCGCGATGAGATGGAGATGGACCGCGGCGGCTACCGTGGCGGAAGCCGCGGATTTATTGTACGAAGCACTTCTTCGCGGCGTGGTTTAATTACACGCAAAACTAATAGTGTCGTTTGGCACGAATGGTCTCTCACGCGTCTCGTGATAAGACCGGAGAACAACTGACTAATCTTCGCTCAGGCGCAGTTTTTTTTTTGCGCCTGTTTTGGATATTTGTTCGGGCCCGTGCAGCGTTGCTACGAGCGCTGGTATTAAAATTAAAAGCCCGGCCAAACATCCCGCCCGCCATGACTGCACGGAGTCATCATTGATCTGGGAGAGGGCATAGTTTTACCAGCGGGCGAGTATATACACCGGTGGTGGTGTTGACCTCGGCAACACGGATGAGTCCATCACGGCCGGGGAAGGTACGGACGATTCGGCCAAGAGGCAAGGCGAGCGGCGGGGCATTATCGTCCTTGATTAGGACAAGAGTTCCCTCCTGGACTGCGGATCCCGGAGCCAGCCATTTGGAGCGATGCTGGAGGGTGTGAAGGTACTCCGTTTTCCAGCGCTTCCAGAAGTCATTCCGGATGCGCTGAACCAGCTGCCACCGGGCGAAGCGGTTCCCAGGAACGTGAGACAGATCCGCCAGCGGCGGCGCGTTGAGAGGGCGCTGGATCAGGAAATGTCCTGGCGTAAGCGCTCCGAGGTCAGATGGGTTAGAAGAGAGTGGGCACAGCGGGCGAGAGTTGAGAACGGCCTCAATTTGGACGAGCACGGTGGCGATTTCTTCATACGACAGCAGCCCATGACTCGGCGAAGGTGGTGCTTGGTCGACTTAACGGCGGCTTCCCATAATCCGCCGAAGTGAGGCGCCGAGGGTGGTATGAAGCGCCAGTCAGTACCAGCGGAGGCAGCGCTAGCCATGATGGCCGCCTGGTGCGCAGGAGACGCGAGGAACCGGGATAGGTCGGTGAGCTCGCGGTGAGCACCGACGAAGTTCGTGCCATTGTCACTGAAGATGACCGCGCTATGACCACGCCGGGCGGCGAACCGGCGATAGGCGGCGAGGAAGCAGGCTGTGGTGAGATCGGAGGCAAGTTCCAGATGCACTGCTTTAGTGGTGAAACAGACGAAGGCACAGACGTAGGCTTTGGTAACTCGGGCAGCGCGGATGCGTCCGGTAGTGATGTTGAAGGGGCCCGCGTAATCCACCCCGACTCGGAGAAAGGGGGGGGGGGCGGCAACGATGCGGTCCGCGGGAAGGTTACCCATCGGCTGGATGACTGGACGAGGTTTGCAACTGAAGCACCGATTACATCGGGCGACTCGCCGCCAAGTGACGTTCCGGCCGTCCGTGATCCAGAACGACTGGCGAAGGAAGGCGTGCGTATCTAGGGCACCGGAGTGCAAGTTGCGGATGTGGGCGTCATTAATCACCAGGTCGGTAAACGGGTGTGCCTTCGGCAAGAGCGCGGGGTGCCGTTGCATGTAGGAGAGCTGGGACGCCGAGAGACGACCACCCACTGGTAGAATGCCATCCTGGTCGAGGAAGAGCGCGAGGCGGCGCACTATACTCGAGCGGGTGTTGGGATTCGCCGCCTCGGTGCGTTCAGCGCTCAACGCGGCGAGTTGCACTTGGAGGATGGCGGATTGAAGGGCGTCTCGAAGCTCGTGGCTGGTCAATGGTCCAGTCTGGAGATCATGGAAAGCGGTCCTCGCATTGGCCGCGAATCGGCATTCGAGTCCTAATGGCGTCTGGGTAGCGAGCAAGCTCGGGACGGGATCAGCTCTTTCTTCCTCTTCGACTTCTGGCCGACAGATAAGTGGGAGTCGGTCGAGTGGCCACTGCGAAACCGGGTCGGTTAACCAGGGGGGCCCCGCCCACCACAAATGGTGATCACGCAGCTCGCTAGCAAGCAGTCCTCGAGAGGCGCAGTCGGCGGGGTTGTTTTCCGAAGCGATGTGATGCCATCGGGATGCGGGTAGGACCTCTTGAATCTCGGCCACTCGGTTGGCGACGAAGGTTTTCCAACGATGCGACTCGCCGCGAATCCACGAGAGGGCGACGGTCGAGTCGCTGAAGCCGAAGACGTTGGCGATCTGGATGCTAGAGAGTTGTGGGAGCAGAGAACGCAGCGGCGGACTTACACTCCGGCAGGTGACGCGGAATGGAGATCTCTTCCAGCAAAGAGAGTTCCGCTTGGAATTGGTACAAGACGCTGGCGACGTCGGGGGGGGGGGAACTTCGTCCCAATCCAATTTCAGCAGCCAAAGTCGCTGAATGAACAATTTGGCTCGGAACACCACGGGACCTAACCACCCGGGGGGGTCAAATATCCGGGCGGTCTGGGACAACATGGCTCGTTTGGTACACGGGTCCGACGATGCTTGGACGGAGTTTGCGAATCGATCGGCAACGGGATCTCACTTGAGACCGAGGACCTTGACTACTGGATCCCGGTCGAGCTGAAGAGCATCGGGCGAAGAGGGCAGGCGGCGATGGTCATCCGGGACACCTTCGAGGAGGGCCGGCGAGTTGGCGAGCCATTTCCGCAGTTCGAACCCGCCCGCCATGAGGAGCTGAACTAGCTCATGGCGGAGATTAACAGCTTCATCTTCGGTGTCACAGCCCGTTAAGATGTCGTCGACATATACGTCCGACTGGAGGACCTTAGTCGCAGCGGGAAACCGCGAGCGTTCATCGTGGGCGAGTTGGCGAAGAGTTCGTAAAGCGAGAAACGGCGCTAATGAAACGCCGTATGTGACAGTGTTGAGCCGATAGGTGGAAACAGGCTCATCGGGTGAGAACCGCCATAAAATGCGTTGCAGGTCTCGGTTCTGCTCGTGAACGAGGATTTGACGGTACATCTGGCAGATGTCGGCCGTGAAGACGAACACGGCTATGCGGAAATGGGTGATCAGCGAGAAGATGTCCGCCTGGAGATTAGGGCCAGTCAGAAGGGTGTCGTTGAGCGATTTTCCGGAGGAGGTGCGACAGGAAGTATTAAAGACGACGCGGATCTTGATTGGAGGATCGTCCGGGCGGTGAACAGGATGATGAGGGATATAGTAGGTGACAGCGCCCGTAGGGCCGCGCGGGTCGATCAGCTCCATGTGTTGGCTTTCCAGGTAGTCCCGCATAAAGGCGTGATAGGCAGCATACAATTCCGGTTGACGCTGCAGTCGCGCTTCAAGGCGATGGAATTGACGAAGGGCAGTATGGTGCGATTGCCCCGGGTGAGTCTCCACCACGGGCAGAGCGACGCTGTACCGACCAGAGTCATCACGGGTGGTCGTAGCGACAAAGATGTCTTCACATTGCTGTTCAGCGGGTAAATAGGGAGGTTGGCTGGCGACTTGATCTAGTTCCCATAAACGCGACACAGCTTCGGTGAGAGCGACATGGCTATCTGCGACGAGCGCCGGCGATGGGGATTCAACCGAGCACATCACAATCGGAGAGGTCGAGCACGCTGATGGAAAATGTGAGAGCACGACTGCCGGGGGGGGGGGGGCAGGAGAGTCCTGAGCCGGCGATGGTGGTTCCTCGGAACTGGAAGGGGCCAGCGTCCCGTCAAGGATCTCCAGGGCATCATGGTCGGGGCAACGGGATCGACGAAACGGGCGCAGTGTCCCCTCATTGTCAATGACCGATGGATGGAATCGGATGCGGCGAGCTAGTGGAGGGAACCCATAGGGCCCGCACATAATCCAGCCGAGGGTGGTCTCCACAGCCGTAGGAAATTGACGGCTAGATCTCCGATAACCGGGACGATGTAGCGACGGGTAAATATCGGCTCCGAGCAGTAAGTCCACGTTGGCGGGCTGGTGAAAATGTGGGTCGGCGAGGCTAAGATGATGAAGATGCGGCCATCCTTCGAGAGGCAACGGCCTTGGTGGTATGCGGGGCGTGATCTGATCCACAACCCGAAACGTGACGGCCAGACGAGGGGTTTCGCCGTCATGCAGGATAATGGTGGTCACCTTGTGACGAACAGGAGGCAAGGCGATGTTCCCCAGCCCACTGAGGGGGAGATGCGCCGGTTGAAGGTGGAGCTGAAGATGCCGGGCGCACTCGGTGGTCATAAAGCTCGTACTACTGCCAGAGTCCAGCAGGGCGCGACGGCGATGCGGCCAGCCGGAAGCGTCGAGGATCATGGTCTGAGCCGTGGCGAGGAGGACGTCCCGGTGGGGCGAATGGCGAGAGGCTGGTGGGCAGTGGGGAGCGGTGGGCGGTGCCAGTCATTGAGAGGCGGTCGACGACGAGGAGGACCGTTTGGGAGACTTCGGCGGCGTGAAGACGTGACGGGGGGAGACCTCCAGATCCATGTTTCTCGCATGCAAGAGCGTGTGATGGGGGTGCCCGCACCGGTGACAGAGGCCAGGGGAGCGACAGTCGGCGGCGAGGTGCGATGCACTCAAGCAGTTCCCTCGAGCTGCGTCGGTCCAGGACACACAGTTGTTTGAAGCGCATGCACTGACGGATGGTATGGTGCGGTTCCGCGCAGTACCGGCACGGCTGGTTCTCTGGACGGTGATGGAGTACCGGAGTCCGGGGTGAGGGGCGAGAGCTTTGCGATGTCGGAGGGGGGCGAGCAGAGCGGGGAGGGGCGCGGGGGCTGGATGCCAGGGCAGGGCGAGGAGACCGCCTCAGCGCAGTCTCCTTCAGCGCGGCAACTCGCAGCCGCTGACTCACGAACCCCATCAGCTGCTGGTACGTCGGCATCGTGGAACTGGTGTGCTGCTGCTCAAACGCAGTCCTAGTATCAGTGTCGAGATTGTGGAGGGCAGCTGAGAACAGCATGAAGTCGGCGAGGTCGGGAATTTGCAGCACTCTGATCGCGTTGACAGAGGTTTGATGGACGTCCATGAAACGGTGTAGCTGCTCCGCCGTTGCAGAAAGCACAGGCGAGAAACTCGTGATGTTCTGTATGTACATGGCGGCGATTCGACGGCTGCTGTGGTACCACGAACGAAGCGCTTGGTATGCTAGAACGTAGTGGGCGTCGCACATCTGAAAGTCGGATATGGTCGACAGGGCTTCACCCTGAAGGGACGCCTTCAAATATTGCAGCTTTTGAATGGGCGGGACAGATGCGTCGTCATGCACTAAGGAATCAAAAAGCGCGATGAACGTAGGCCAATCATTCAGGTGCCCGTCGAACGACGGCAGGCTAATGCTAGGAAGAGAGGAGGGCATCCGGGGGGGGCTCACCGCAGGAGCCGGGGGCGCGAGCTGTCGCAAGCAGACGCACTTCGACCGAATGCAGAACAGCACATCATTGAAGGCGGTCTCAGGCGGGGTGAGGGGGGCTTGGTCTTCCGGCGCGATCTGGCTGTTCAACTCGATAATGAAGTCCTGCATCCGCTCAAATTTTTCCTCGAACATCCGCGCCTTTTCCTCCATATCCGGCAGGACGGCGAGGTCAGCGATAGTGAGTAATTGTACTTTGTCACGGAGATGAGTGACGTTGGCGAAAATATTTTCGCGCTGGGCGATGGCCGTGTCGAGCTGCTGTTTGAGTTTGGCGGCGGCCATTGTCGAAGCGAGAGTGCTACTATAAGCGAGGAGATGAGATCGATGGTAGACCGCAAACGATTACTCAATCGGAAAAGAATGATCGATCACCCTGTATGTTGAGGGGGGTTATAAGACAGGCGTAATGGTGAATGAAGTGGCGGTGGTGGTCGCGATGCCGCGGAATTTTCTCTAATTTTATACGAACTTCCTATATACGAGGTGTTTTTTGTCAACCCTGTATAATGCGGGTGTGATGGCCAATGACGTGATAGTGGTGGCCGCGATGTCACGGAATTTTCCCGAACGTTTCACGAACGGCCTGTATACGAGGGGTTTTTCGTCGACCCTGTATAATGCGGAGTGTGCGCGAATAAATTGTAGTTATTATTCCATCGGCGGCCGGCGCGGAATTACAATTATTTGCGCGATACCCAGTGCGGCGGCAATTTAATTTCTGAATTTCCGCGAGAAATTCTTACGGTGTTGTATAATTCCGCTTCCGGATTACGGCGAATTCCAATTTTCGTGTACGTACTCGTACACATGGACCGTGATTTTAATTATTCACGGCCGAGAAGAAATTGACCCGAAATATATTATATTAATTATAATCGGGCCGGCGAAAATTATACCATCGAATTTAATTCAATGATGGCGAAGGGATCTAAAGATCCCTGGTTTCGGCACCAGAAATATTGCGTCGAAAGTCGCAATATCCACAAAAAAAATTGAGGGGAAACGGTTCCCACCGGATTCCGGCGATTCCAATTTTCTCGCCAACGGCGCAGCGCGGTAAATGTCTATTGTACGAGTAAATACCTGGGCGGTAGGCCTGGTGAAGCGGCGAGCTGGTGGTGGCCGAGATCCTTGGCGGCTTCGGGGCGGTGTGCGTCCGTGCTGCGGTGTACGGTGATGCGCGCACGTGGCGCGATGAGATGGAGACGGACCGCGGCGGCTACGAAGCACTTCTTCGCGGCGTGGTTTAATTACACGCAAAACTAATAGTGTCGTTTGGCACGAATGGTCTCTCACGCGTCTCGTGATAAGACCGGAGAACAACTGACTAATCTTCGCTCAGGCGCAGTTTTTTTTTTGCGCCTGTTTTGGATATTTATTCGGACCCGTGCAGCGTTGCCACGAGCGCTGATATTAAAATTAAAAGCCCGGCCAAACACATTGAATTCATGTTAATAAAACTAACCCAATTTATTTTTCAGTGCACTTAGTTGTTACTTTCCAAACTATAATTAAATTAAATTTATCTAAGCTCGGTCCGGTCTAAATTATCCATCGGAAAGCCCGGCCCTGCCCGGAGTTTGAAAACTACGGCCCGGCCCATGCAGGGCTCTGCCCAGGATCTCCTACCTATTTAAACAAATTATCATTTTATTAGAATTTTCCGACTATATTGGGGAAAGGAGATATATCATTTAACATTTATTAGTGGTATTATCAGACTGTAGCTGCTTTTAGCAAATACCACTTACGATTTCTCGGTATTTAAATCGAGTTATTGACTTATATTTATATAAAATAATTGATTTTCGCTCAACATTGTTGACACTATTCACTATTTGATTAAATTGACGGGAGATGTTTGAAACTAAGAATAAATACTGGAAATTCAATTTTTAATTTATTTAGAGCACACTATATAAAAAAAAATACGTACCTCTGACATTGAAAAAATATCTTCTTTTTGACGGATCGAATTATATCTTTGGTCAGATCCTTCTGCAAAATTTATCAAATTTACAAACAATGGAAAACGATCGAGTTTTTATGATATCGAATATAGCACTACCCATATAGCACAAACTGGTCCAATGGATATCATTTTAACAATATTGCAATATCCATCGATATCCATTGAATATGAGATGGAAGAACATTGGATATCCAATGAACGTGAAATGTCCGTCCATATCGTTTGAAATTTTGAGTATGTTTTTTAATCTTTTGTCACACTGTGAATTTTATTTTGTTAGAAAGGAGAACAAAGATATAGTAAATAAATTAATAAATAAAATGGATATCTTGATGATGTACATTGGGTGTCCATATATCCCATTAAAATTATCTCCATATGTATATATTCAGTGGACATTTAATACACATTATAAATATACATTGGATATCCAATGAACATGAAATGTCTGACCATATCAGGTCCAATGGATATCTTCAGCATATTCAAATGAAGTATATTGGGTATCCATATCATATGCCATGGAAATGATCTCCATACGTGTATATTCATTGGACATTTAAGGTATCTATCAAAACGGCTTTTATCTTCGAAATATGAAATATTGTGGTTCTAAAAGCTACCAATCTCGTGACATTTTGACAAAGTCAAAATTGATCTTCATCAGGCGTGTTACTCTCTGTTGTTCTCAGTTCTCCACCGACAACAGAGAACACGCCTGATGAAGACCAATGCAACTTGGTCGGAACATCGAAAAACTTTTTAGGACCACAATATTTCATATTTCAAAGATAAACGCCACTGGTATATCAAACAAAACTGAAAATAATACTTTCATCATTAGATGTTTTCTCCAAATCCAGTTATGTTGAAATAATATGAATGAAAATGGAGAACCAAAAAGAACGCCAATTTTAGTTTTGTAAATTCTCCAAATTTAATTTTCACACTAGAGCACAGTTCTTATATGTGTCTCAACCATTGTAGGCCACTCTATACATGACCAAAAGAATTTATAGTAGGTATAATATAATTAAATCCAGAAGAGTGAACAAGGAAAAAAGATAATTACAATTACTGAAATTTAGTTATATTAAATTTTTTTTGTAAAATAAATAAATACACATATAAAAACGTACAATAAAAATAAACTCTAAATATATAAAAAATAGACTACAAATGTATAAAAATAAGACAGTCTTCTTTGATTCAATTTTCATCCGCAATTCTTCTAAAACAAATACAAGTTTTCTTAATATCATATTTATGTAATTAATATTAATGTAATAATAAATATTACCTACCTTTTCTTACGATGGTCCAATCGCTCCCTTGCTCTAACTAAATAAAGTTTAATAATCTTTATGATATCCATGTCAGTAGCTCCTTCAGTTGTTTTGTTAAGCCTAACTGCTTCTAAAAAACATGAGTGAATGTAATTCTTATATTGAAGAGCTTTTATTACCATGGTAGAAGTATTACGGAAATAAATCTAAATATTTTGCTAAAAAGGGTAACAAATTGTATTGTTTACTAATTTGTACTTACTTATTATAACTTTGGCCAGGGCATGGTTTTTAAAAACCCTTTTTCCTTTTGCTCCCTCCCAGCTGTACTATTGTGCTACCTGGTTAGATAAACTTGAATACATGATTCGCTTCGTAATCATTTGAACATTTTCCCCACCGATCTAAGCAAACTTTCTAGCCTGAAAAGTAGATATTAAAAATGGTTTCCATGAATACATTGCCAACTTACAAGAGCACTTGAATATTTTTCAACTTGCAAAATCTCTTCCAATTTATTGAAATCCTCCATTGTTGTTAATGGTAATGGTACATTTATGTCATCGTTTTCATCTGGTCCTTCAGAATCTTTGGTCTGCTTGAAATTATATGCAAAGTATCAACAATACTGTCCATTTTAATGTTGATAACGTTTAGTTGACGAAAAATTTGTCTCTAGAATTCTAAAAAAATTAAAACATTACGTAATTAAATATCATAAATAAAGAATTATAACCGACGATACCATCAAATTTGAATTAAAATTTACATATATTTTTTGGGGCATGGTTCTCCAATGAAGTGCCATACTGTACTGCCTGCTTTTTGGAACAAGGAGGTATAGGGTAGACATTCTCATCAGCCGATGAGGATAATTCTTATTCTGATGACGTGTTGATTTTTCTTTTGATAATTCTACATCCCTTTCCCATTTTTTCTGGCTCACTTGCACTTAAATTATCTGGTGTAAGTTGTTTTAGTGCTTTAGAATTGGCCTTCTTCAAACTGTCTTTAAAAATGGCAAAGTAATGATTATAGAGGTGACATGTAATTTATTCTTACTGTATTTTCCTAAAATGATACAATCATATACATCCCAGCCTACATCTGGAGATGTATGACTGCTTTCAAAAATTTTGACTTTCCATCCCGTTGGCCATGCACATCTATACTTTTTGGATGATAGAATCATCCACGTTGACGGAACAACCTCTACTTCATTTTCATTTATGAAATGAAACACAAACCAAATGTGATCCATATTTCTTAAATAAATTAATCATTGTTCCTTGAACAATAATTCTGAACATAGATTATTATGCGATCAATCAGTTAGACCTTCCAATTTTACACCTGGCTGTACGTGCTCGATTACGGTGCACCGCAACAACCCATAAAAATTAGGAGGAGTCATAAAGTTGTCAGACATTGAGTCTTTTCTTGCGGTATGGAGGACGTTTGGGGCACTTGAAAATTGAATTGTGCCAATACAACTCATTTGGAATTATCCACAACTACCTGTATAAAGTCTGCCCGCGCTATGATTGCATCTGAGGTGATTAACTTGGACCGCCCCCATTTGTGTGTTGGGCGGGTGAATGCCTGAGGTTTTGAATGCCTGAGATTCTCAATGAGCGAACATTAGACGTTGGGGTGCATGCATATTTGAGTTGACTAATTTCAAAACCGGATAACTCCAAGACACCTAATTGTTCAGGAGAGCCAAAAAACGTACGCCGCAAAAAGTACACATTGTTAAAAAAAAATCTAATATCAAAAAAAGTTTAAAAAAATAGATTAAGGAAAACTAATTGCCAAAAATATTATTTCGAAAAATGAAAGAGTTATGTCAAAAAATAGTTTGGAGTTATCCGATTTTGGAACTGACCGTTGGATTTAACCGGTTTTGCAAGTGAATCTTAAATTTAGTTTTAAAAAATGGTGATAAAATATTATTAAATGAATTAGTGGAGGGGTAAATTACCTTTTGAATTTTGGTGTACAAGCCTTGGAATTTTTTAAGAATTTTTTCTTTAATTTGCAATTTTTGGTATTTTTATGAATTTTAATGAACAAAAAATTAAGAATGATATCATTAATGAATAAGTCCATATTGTATGTAGCTTTAAAAGATTTGTTTAAGTCGGGATTTGAACCCGGGACCTTTGGCTCCAGTTTTCTTATTAAATGTTGGTAACAAAGAAAACAAACAATATATAATCAGTAAAAAATATAAAGTATTTTATTAAACATTAAAATTACAAGAAAAAAAATATTTATATAACATTTTCATCAACTTCTGGACCAACACAGTTTTGTTCTTCATCTGATTCTGCAGAATTTTCATCTGCAATAACTCCATTATTCCATGCTTGAAGTGCAGATTTGTAATACTCCAAGTTTAATTCTTCGCTTCGTTCTATCCAATTTTCCCCATAGTGCTTTGTCAAAAGCTCGTCAATATTTTTGAGTTTCTTGGGATTTATTTTAACGCTAGATTCGAGTTTAATTCTTCCAGGATTTATAGAAGCAATTTTCTTCCCTTGCTTGCAAATAGAGTTTGCATTATTAAAATCGGAGTTGTAGTGTGCTTCTCCTTGAACTAAAATTTGCCCCTTTTTGGCAGAACGTGTGAATATTATTCGCTTGTACGAATTAATTTTGAAATGTAGAGAGGATGTCGTTTTTAAAATTTGTCCAGCCTCTTTTTTCCAGTCCTGTACATCCCATTCAAAACCTAACTCTTTTAGAGTTCCATAATTTTCAAAAATTGAATAATATTCTTCTGGTTGTATTATTGTGTCCTGTTTTTTAATTTTCTTTTCGATAAAAGAACATAAACGTAGTCTAGCGCACTGCGCATTCACTGCTACATTCAAGCACGTCGCACGCAGCAAGCAGGGATGGATTTGTCCGGTTTTGTATGCGTTTGACACGATGCAAGAATATTACCGCTTGGAATTAGCCGAATTTATTTCTCAACTACGAGATGGAATTATCCGGTTTTGAAATGAATTTTACGAGTACGTTAGCCGGTTTTGGAATTGAGTACTATTTTTACTATTTAATTTTTAATGTTTAGTCCGCTTTTGGAACTAAAATTTTCATCACAATCGATATTTTCTACAAGATGGCATTGCTTACTCGGGTTTATCCGGTTTTGGAATTAGTCAACTCATTTAGTTCTAAAGCTTTCTGTAACCATTTAAGAACCATTGATTTATAAATAGAAGTCACGCAAGTGGAGTGTAAACATATGTGAGTGTAAAGTAACAAAATATCCAATCACTTCTGATGATGGCCCTTCCTACGACATAAGTTTTAAGTAGCTTAAAAGGCTTCCATAACGCAATAAATTACACGACAGAGAGAAATCAGTGATTGACAACTTTAAGGGGGTAAGTGCCGCGTCGAAAATCGATGCATTTTTGATGGTCAGTATATACATAATTCTGAAGTTAATATCAAATATTAAGAAATTATATTTTGCACATTTAGAGAGAAATGGTTAAACTATTCGTATATAGAATTTGATTTTTTTTAAATTATCAGACAAACTATATAATTTATCCTGAAAATTACCAATATTGGATGGATATCTGGAGCTTTTCTCTGCAAAGACCTAAAAATGTAATGCTACAGAAAAATAGTTTATACCTTTGAAAACAATATGTACGTAATAAAATTAGTCATTACTTATCAAATAAAGTCGCAAAAACGTAAGAGCTGCACCCCTACAAACACGAATTTGCTTCATTTTCACCGTTGCAATGAACGCCACCTGCATGAAACATTTTGTATCAACCCTGGAGGCATGTACAATAGTTATTTGTTTAATAAGGCAATAAAGTGACAGATTTACGGACGCGGCTGGAGTTTCACCGCCGAGCCAGCTTGTTTTAACAACATTATCATTAATAGTAAACCCGTTATTTATTAATCTTGTTCATTCTTGAGTAAAATCATATAAAAATGCATTAGAGTCTATCGGTTTTTCATAACCATGGTACAAACCAATTACAAAAACTTTAAAAATATTCAATATTTTTTATACTAATTAATATAGGCCAAAATGAAGATCCTGATGACTTGCTGAGTGAAAGACCATCAACATTTACAGCTAATTCAATTTCCTTCGTCGGCTCATAATTCATAATATTAACAAAAATTGATAGTGAATTTTCTATTCCAAAATAATAAAATTTGCCAGGCTTACCAAGACTAACGTGAGATAGCCCATTTTCTCAGTTTGAAATAAAATTGATTAAATTATTCATCGCCACTTCTTACTTTCTATAAACCATGGAAGCGTAAATATAAATGATACCATCAAGTCGGAGAAAGTAACATGATGGCCACATCACCATTTTTTGATCAGTAATAAAACTACTTTTTTCATTATCGACTTCATTACCATATTCTACATTATTTGATAATTAATAAAGGAGTCTTTGAAACTGTTAAACTAGCAGATAAACTATGCCCTGCAGCATTTATTACGGTTATTGTATCATTAACGGATTTGTTAATTTTTCTACACAGATGACGTTCTGACATTTTAAGTAATGAATTAAATTAGATGATTAAATGAATAGGTAGTACATCAAACTTATAATTATTGATCTGCTATATAATATAAAAACCAACAATAACTTCTAAAAATAAAACTAAGGTTACCTACTGTAACAAAAGGAAGAGGAAAGGTACACTTGCTTTTATATCTTCTTGTATGGCCACTTTAAAACGTCGTACAGTCAGTAACAATAAATTTAGGATATCCGATATTATAAATTGTGAAATAAAATGAAAACATCTAACAAACGCGCAACAATTCACGTGTATCACGAAGAATGACGGAATAAATTGCGCACGCGCGTAATGGAGTCTTACTGCGAGAATATAATTACCTACAATGACTATAGAAATAATATTTGAATTGACTCAACAAAAATACTACTTACTTACTGCTAAATTACTTACCCTTTTACATACACAAATATTTTGTGCTAATTAATTTTGTAAAGTTACAAGAAATATTCTATAGATATACAATACATATCCATCCATATTACGTTAAAAACCTCACATCCAATGTATGTTACCGATTTTATTTGCACATTTGGTATATATTATGGATATCCAATGAATATACTGTGTTATATGGGTATAAAAGGATCATTTTTTGCACCACTTCTGGTGTAAATTGGCATTAATGTGGACATGCTTGTGGATTTTTGTGTACACATTACACAGAATTATAAATAATTTCAAATTTTGAAGCCTCGCACTACACTATAATGATAATTTGAATCACATCTTGAATTTATGAAACGACATAGGGAATACCGTTGTGCCTCAAAAGTAAAAACATGATCTTTTATAAGTCGTGACAACAAATTAAAGAAGTTGTAGGAAACTTAATTTTAGCCTTTTGTTCGTATAAAAATGTGTCTGATTATCACTCATTTATAAAGTGTTTTCATCGTCAAAGTTGTTCATGTGAGAACAAATTTTTTTTTTTATTTAGTCAAGACATTTTTAAACTCTGGCACTAACAGTTATACAGGGTGAGTGTTTTGCAATATTTAGTATGGGGATCTGGGAAACTTTAAATATATATAATATATAATATATACAGGGTCTTCATTTCAAAAGGAGCCACCCTGAATAACTTTGGATCTGAAGTAGTTACGGTTTCAAGAAAAAATACGTCAATTTTGTTTTCGAGGGGGAACTTAAAAAACACTGTTTTTATAATTTTATCTTTCACCCCCTCACCCCCAGCCACCCCATCTTTATAATTTCAAATGGCACCCCCTATTATGCGATACCTCATTTTAAAGGGCACAAAAAATGCTATCCAGCAAAGCAAAAATAATTGAAATCGGTTCATTTGTTTTAGAGAGAGAGGGTATTCATTTCAAAATAAACCACCCTGAATAACCCTGGTTCTGAAGTAGTCACGATTACAGGAAAAACCATGTCAATTTTGTTTTTGAGGTGGAACTTGAAAACACTGTTTTTGGAATTTTATCTTTCACCCCTTCACCCCCAGCCACCCCATCTTTATAATTTTAAATGGCACCCCCTATTGTACGATACCTCATTTTAAAGGGCATAAAAAATGCTATCCAGCAAAGCAAAAATAATTGAAATCGGTTCATTTGTTCTAGAGAGAGAGGGTATTCATTTCAAAATAAACCACCCTGAATAACCCTGGTTCTGAAGTAGTCACGGTTACAGGAAAAAACAAGTCAATTTTGTTTTTGTGGTGGAACTTGAAAACACTGTTTTTAGAACTTTATCTTTCACCCCCTCACCCCCAGCCACCCCATCTTTATAATTTCAAATGGCATCCCTTTTTGTAAGATACCTCATTTTAAAGGGCATACAAAATACTGTCCAGCAAATAGACATTAATTTAAATCAGTTCATTTGTTTCAGAGATATTCATATCAAAATATGCCACACCAAAGATTGTGTGGCTGGGGATGAAAGAAAAAATTATAGAAACAGTGTTTTTCAAGTTCCACCCTCTAAAATCAAATTGACGTATTTTTGCTTAAAACCGTAACTACTTCAGATCCAAAGTTATTCAGGGTGGCTTGTTTTGAAACCAAGACCCTCTCTTTCTTAAACAAATGAACTGATTAAATATTTTTTATTTGCTGGATGGATGATATTTTGTATTGCCTTTAAAATGAGGTATCGCACAATAGGGAGTGCCATTTGAAATTTTAAAGTCGGGATGGTTGGGGGTGAGGGGGTGAAAGATAGAATTCTAAGAACAGTGTTTTTTTAAGTTTTCCCTCAAAAACAAAATTGACGTTTTTTTTTAAACCGTAACTACTTCACAACCAAAGTTATTCAGGGTGACGTATTTTGAATTGAATACCCTCTCTAAAACAAATGAACTGATTCCAATTATTTTTGCATTTCTGGATAGTATTTTTTAAGCTCTTTAAAATAAGGTATCGCACAATGGGGAATGCTATTTGAAATTATAAAGATGGGGTGGCTGGGGGTGAGTATTTTGAACTTAATACCCTCTCTCTCTAAAACAAATGAACTGATATCAATTATTTTTGCTTTGCTGGATAGTATTTTTTATGCCCTTTAAAATGAGGTATCGCACAATAGGGGGTGCCATTTGAAATTATAAAGATAGGGTGGCTGGGGGTGAGGGGGTAAAAGATAAAATTATAAAAACAGTGTTTTCAAGTTCCACCTCAAAAACAAAATTGATATATTTTTTTCCTGTAACCGGGACTACTTCAGAACCATGGTTATTCAGGGTGGTTTATTTTGAAATGAATACCCTCTCTCTCTAAAACAAATGAACCGATTTCAATTATTTTTGCTTTGCTGGATAGCATTTTTTATGCCCTTTAAAATGAGGTATCGCACATTAGGGGGTGCCATTTGAAATTATAAAGATGGGGTGGCTGGGGGTGAAGGGGTGAAAGATAAAATTCTAAAAACAGTGTTTTTTAAGTTCCCCCTCGAAAACAAAATTGACGTATTTTTTCTTAAAACCGTAACTACTTCAGATCCAAAGTTATTCAGGGTGGCTCCTTTTGAAATGAAGACCCTGTATATATATATATAAAATCGGTTAAAACGGTAAAGAAGTGCCGTTTTAAGAGCCGAATAAAATGACACTTATGAAATTTCAAATAGTCAATGATAACTAAATATTTTGAAAACTGTAAAAAGTGCCAATTTTTTTAAATCTATTTTACACGATTGTTGTTTTAGAAAATTTTACACTACATAAGATTTCATCAAAATGTTTCTATCGATATTAGTTGCCGAGATGTAACACATTTTTTTTTCAATGGAAATCATAGTTGGGTATGGCTTCAACAGAACGATTTTTTTATCTTTAAAATTATTTAGCACTTATTTATAAAAATAATTGAGTTGTTATAAATTTTATATTGCATTTAAAAAAAAGTTATGGTTAGCAATAAAACAGTGACAATATAAAAGAATTTGAATTGTATTTTTCTGTATCTCAGAAACTAATATTGATAGAAACATTCTGATAAAGTTTTATTATTTAGTCTAAAATTATCTACAACTTTGCCTTTTACAGTTTTTTTCTATTTCTCATAACTATCGAAAAAAATCGACTTCAAAAAAATCAGCACTGTACATTTTTTCAAATATCTATTTATCATTGGCTTTTTCTAAAATTTTATAAATGCTATTTTATTCGGCTCGTAAAACTGCCCATTTATTCGTCTCTTTATCTCCGCTAGTTTTCGAGATACCCATACTAAATCAACATTGAAAAAACTCACCCTATTTTTTTCGGTAGTGTAACGAAAGGCAATAAATTATTTTGAAGTAAATAGCCGATATCTTCGTCCCGCCAGCCCACTTCAGTCACCAAATGACCAAGTACTCACCCCTGCCATTAAATATTTTAAGCCTAAATCACACAAATTTATTTAAATTAAAACTTTAGTGCCGGTATGTATTAAAGCTAGTGTAATATATAAATTATTTAATAGTTATTATTGGTAATACGTCTAAATTATTAATTATTCGCATTATTACCTGAAAATATTTCGAAGTTTTTTATTTTTAATTCAGCGACTTGAAAGTTATTTGAAATATTTGCAAAATTCAAATAAAGCGAATAATTGCAAACTGGACGTACTAGCAATGATTATTATTGACTATTTAACTCAAATCAAAATTTGAATGCAACTTTGACCTACTATCCTTTCCAAAAAGGGAGTCACCTGTGTTTTAGTAGGTATATTTCAAAAACTAGTACACTCCGCATATTTATGATTTAGAGGGCACGAATATTCTAAAATGTATACCATACAAAGATACATCGTTTTCCTATATGTATATTAATTTGTAGGAAAATATTTTTATAAATACTCCTTTTTTCGATGTATTTGTTTGAAAAAGTACGGTTTTGAACGACAATTTTCGAAACTCTCACCATGTGTGCATGTAAAATTGTTATTAATCACTTGAATATAATCAAAATAATAAATATCTAAACATACTTTATTTTGAAAGGGCAGAAGAAATTGTTTTGTTGTTTTTATCATAAGAGTTCAGGCCTAGAATCGAAATATCTGTTATCTTAATAATTATACAAAATAATTGAAATGTGGCTTTCGCTTATAGATATGTTAATATTATTTAGGAAACAAGTGCAAATAAATATTAAGAAATGAGTAGAACTTTTGTCAAAATTTATTTATTTTCCAGTCGATGATTATTTTAGATCGCCGAGAGAGATGCATATATGTAATTCAGGCGTTCGCGCGACGTTAGTGTGGTTCAGTTTGACGGTAAACAGAAACGAAAACAGATCAAGGCAGAAATTCATTCACAGACATTAGAAGCGATTTGAACACACCGTAAATATACCGTGAGCGTAAATATTGTCTATTTCATAAAAGGGTTTTTAATTTGCGTAATTAAGAAATAGTTATTTATGCAACAAGTGAGTAAAGTAATATTTTTTTTCACGAGTAGGAAAGATTGCCGCATGAGCCGAAGGCGAGTGCGGCAATTCCTACAAGTGAAAAAAAGTTGCTTTACTCTCGAGTTTCATACAAAATTTTTTCTACGTCCGTAACTTTAAATAAATTTATAAATTTGATAAAACCTTAATCAATTTTTATAAGTAATAATACTTGTTTTAAATAAAGAAAATAATAATAATCATCAAGTTGTCTTGATCGGAAACGAATGTTTGATATTTATCGGCGGAACTCGCGGCGTGTTGTGAAGAGTTCATGACACACTTTGCGCAAACAATTCTATAGTAGCGTTAAAAAATGAACCGCTATGGCACTTTTTTTCACGCAAAAGAGTGAAAAAATGAACCGTTATGGCACTTTTTTTCACGCTACTTGAAGGGTTCAGGAATCACATATTTTATGAACCCAAATTAATGAAAAAAACTGTACATTTTATAACGGACGTAGAAAAATTATATTTATTTACGATTAAATGATATATTTTGCATCAGATTTATAAGAAGTACGTAATCTGAAAAATTTGTATACTTCTATTCATTAATAACTGAAAAAACAATTTTCCGCTTTTTACTAAATTACAATAAAACTTGTTTAAAAAAAATTACATATTACCTCCACATAATAGATAAAACTACAATTCATAATTTTTTCAGATTTTTGTAAGCATTAGTTTACTTTCTATAAGTTGTTTAATTTCATACATCTCAAAATTTGCATTATTTCGTGTACTTTTTACACTTTTTCAGTATTATCTCGACAAAAAAACAAACGTATCCACTTAATTATGTAGCAGATTGTGGATAATACTACAGAGAATGATGACTAATTTTATATAATTTTAGAGCGCACTAGGTTTTGAAATATACCTGTTGAAACACAGGTGACTCTCTTTTTTGGAAAGGATAGTAGGGTGGGCAGATTTTTTTTTAAATTTCACATGTGGCTACCGTAGAAAAGTTGTTACTTGAGTCCCTTAAATCGCCGACGAAAAATCAGGATTTTTAAAATATATTTAGCCATGCCCATGGGGCCGAAAACTTTTTTATTTTTGATTGGAATAAAACACTTTAACTTTTATATACCACTATATTTTATTTATGTGACTAGTTTCGAACACTCACTGGTCATTTTTAAACACTCATGTTAAAGTTAAAGTGTTTTATTCCAATCTACAATCAAGATGTACCACGAAGTAAACGCCGCCAACATTAAACATTTTTTTATTTTCATTAAAAATTAAATTAACCCAGGCTAGTTATAAATTGAATATTTCTTGTCGTAAATAGGTGGCTTTGAATAATTATTTTAGCCGGGCCCCGCTGCTGTTTACCAAATATTTTGCGTTCAAATTATACGTTGTTTTGTGCAACTTTCCCTTCATTGTGCGGTGTATTTTTATATGAGTTATGCGATGTGTTTCAATTTTTTTCTGTGAGTCCCCGTTATACTGGGTGTTGTAAAAATGGCGGATTAACTTAATGGTATATTGTCGAGGATTACTTCGAGAGTTTGGAAAAAATAATGAAAAAAATCAGTATTGTATTTTTTCGAAGATATGAAGAATTTAGTGTAAATTATTTCATTGCTTAAAGTCTGCCTTACATTAATTATTTACACTCCAGCTCATTAAATAATTTTTTCAGAGATACATACTTTCATGCTTGTCAATATCATGTATTGGTATTACAATTGGTATTTTTAAATGCGATAATTTGAATGTTAAATAATTGATTTTCCCTTTGAAAAAAAACCTAGCATCAGTAGATTTATTTGAATGCAAAAATCAATTATACCGCATCATTCCTAGAGCAATTGGTGCAATGGACTGCACACATGTGAAAATTAATTCGCCAGGTAATTTTTATTATTATTAATAATAATAATAATAATATTTATTAATGTCCATGGGTACACAGGTCAATTACATTCATATCTTAAAATCTAACAAGTATTCATTAATAGAGTAAAATGCTTTGGTTATTAGGTTATTAGCATACATTTAACCTGTTTCTTAAAATTAGCTATTGTTAAGTTTTTATAATTTATAGGTAGAGCGTTATACAATTTAATAGCGTGATAGCGAGTACTGTTTTGTGCGCATTTCAATCTATTATACACTGGACGAATTAGGTTAGCATTTCGAGTACTAAATTTATTTATTTCGCAGTTTTTCTTGTACTGGTCATTATTTCCATGCACATGCAGGAGGCATTCCAGTATGTATAGAGACGGTAGTGTGAGTGCATTCATTTCTTTAAAATAGTCTCTACAATCCTCGGTATATCCAAGGTTATAAATAATTCTAATAGCTTTTCGCTGTGCTGAAAAAACCTGATTCGCTGTGGAAGAGTGTCCCCAAAGTATAATTCCATATCGAATGTACGATTCAATCAGGGAAAAATAACATGCTCTTAGAGTTTCTAGGGAGACTACTTTGGAAAGTTGTCTTAGTAGAAATAAGTATTTATTCATTTTTTTTACAGTTTCATGATTATGCACATTCCACGATAATTTACTGTCCAAATGAAAGCCAAGGAATTTTACATTATCAGAGAACCCTTGATCTATCTTTTTTAGATTGAATAAAATATGTATAGTCTTATTACTATTCAAGCAGAGCTCATTGGATAGAAACCAATTTCTGGCTCTTTCGTTCATATTAAGGTTAACCATGTGAACTTCATCAGGCGACTTTGCCCGGTTTACTAATGTTGTGTCATCCGCAAATAATATTATTTTGTCTTCTCCAATATAATTACATATGTCGTTAATATACAACAAAAATAGTATTGGGCCTAGCTTTGAGCCTTGCGGTACCCCTCTGTTGGTGTAGTATGCATTAGACAGTTTATTGTTCTGTTTAACTACTTGACATCTGTTTGACAAATAGCTTGTTAATAATTTACAGCTAGTGTGATGAAAGTTATACATGTACAACTTTTGCAATAATATTTCATGACTTATGCTGTCAAATGCCTTGTGTAAATCAAGGAAAGTCGCCTGAAACAGTTCGTTTTTATTAAAGGCTTCCAAGCATTGTTCAATGAGCTGTAAGGCAGCAGTAGTAGTAGAACGGCCACAACTGAATCCATGTTGGCTTAGTGATATTATCTGTGATTCATTTAAAAAATCTTGAATTTGGCATTTAAGTAAGTCTTCTAGCAATTTGGAGATTACTGGTAAGATGGAGATGGGCCTATAGTTATTTACATCACTCGTAGAACCTTTCTTGTGAACAGGTATCACAATTGCCCTCTTGAGACAGGAGGGAAAAATACCTTCCGTAATTGCTAAATTGAACAACCGAGTTAGGGGCTCAATAAAAGATTCTTTGATAGATTTAAGTATGGCAGCTGTACATTCATAAATGTCTCTACTTTGACTATTTTTTAACCGCATAATGGAATCCCTCACTTGCTTACTTGATACCTTTTTAAATTTAAAATATGAACCATTAACATTGTTATATGGTCCCAGAAGAAACATATCACTGGCCTTGGTCAAAGTGGGGTTATTACTAGGTTGGTTAGATGATACATATGAAAAGTGTTTTACAAAGTGATTTGCCTCCAGAGTATTAATATCTTGAGGTTTACTAGCCCGATAGGAGTTTACAATATTCCACATTACTTTGGGGTTATTCTTGGATTTATTAAGTTTACTATTATTCTCCTTACGCATTTCAATTTGAATAAGATTATTGTAGCGATCTTTAACCTCATCTCTAAGTAGTTTGTTTTGTGTACTCTTATTTTGTTGATACGCTTCATCAACTAGTTGAAGAGTATTTTGCATTTTACGTATATTTTCATTATGTTGAGTGGTATATTTAGTTGTAGATTTATATAATTTTAGTGGAAAAGCTGTAATGATGGCCTCATGAAAGTGGTTCATAAATAGGTTAAATTTTCCATCTACCGAACATGCATTACTTTCAATAAATGACCAGTCAGTGCCTTGTAGTAGATGGAATAGTTGGAATTTCCCTATGCTTGTTATTGGTCTTCGTTCAATATTTATTGTATTAACGTTTGTCGGAATCATTTTTGCTTGGACATCCAATCCCACATGGTCAGATAGGCCAGTATATAAGGGGGTAACAGTTAACGTATCCATATTAGTAAAAATGTTATCTATTTTGTTATTGAATCTAGTATTGAAGTCGACTGCATCCTTTAACCCAAAACTCTTAAAGAAATTACATACGTCTCGGGTGTCCATTGTATTGTTATTAAAATTGATATTGAAGTCTCCACCTATTATTATATTATTTGTGATGTCAATTGTTGATAGTAACTTATTGAAATTCTCCAGAAACAAGGACAAACTTCCACTTGGAGGCCGGTAGACATTAATAATAATTACATTTAAATCGTTTAAGAATGTACAAGAGAGTTCAATAACGTTTTCAATTGAAAATTTATTATTCATTTTTTCTGCCTTAACATTATTACGTGTAAGTATAAGAGATCCACCATAGGAGGATTCTCTAGTAAATATTGAATTTAGATTATATTTATTCAACACTAGATTATCTTTTTCATAATCATTGAGCCAGTGTTCGGTTATACAAAGTGCAGAAACAGGGATATAAGTAGTATTTAACAGTACGCTCAAGGGATGTATCTTATTTCTAATTGACTGAATATTCAAAAAAATTAGACGGCAATTGCGTAATTATTGTGAGAGTGGGATGATTCCATAAATATTGACCGACAGAAATGATTTCCTTGCAAGTATAATCTGAGTACACGAGACTTTCTACTATATATCTTATAATAAAACAAATATTGTAGGAAATTTAACTTCATGTACTATTTTATCTGTTTTATATTTATTATTTTCAGGTGGAGAAGATGCTGAAATATTTCGGAACCGAAAGTCGTATTTCTCAATTAACGTTTAAATGATTTGCAATTCAAAATTGGAAATTATGAACGTGGTTGCGAGGTGGCCGGGTTCAGTACACGACTCTACTATCTTTACCAACAGTGTAATAAATGCAAAATTTCAAGAAGGACATTATGCAAACTGTATAATACTCGGTAATATTTTTAATGTATATAGATGATTATTATAATAAATATGATGGTTATGACCGCTACCACTTGGTAAACCATAATAAAACTTAATTTAAATTATCGATGTTTCACTGCATTTAATTATTGTAATAAATATATAATGTAAGAAAACAGTCATATAAGTCTAAACAAATATTCATTACTCAAGTGTCAGTTGTTCATTATCAAGCCAGTTTCATTGCTAAATGTATAAGGAAAATATAATTTAATAGTTGATATATTGATGAAATATTTTATTGTAGGTGATAGTGGCTATCCCAATAAGCCATATTTAAGTACGCATCTACTGAATCCACAAACCCAGGCTGAATAACTGTATAATGAATCCCATATAAAAACACGCACCACTATTGAAAGATGTTTTGGGGTACTAAAACGGCGTTTTCCATATTAGCTTAGGGGTGCCACTTTAAAATTAATTGTAGCAACTGCTGTTTTGCATAACATTGCAATGCACAATGGGGATGAGGATGTTCCCTTATTACCCGAAGAAATTGGCGAAGAAGTAGAGCAATTAATATTAAATGCTAATATACCACACATTCACAATGGGAATGGGAATCAAGGAGATATTCGAAGGCAACTGATTACCAACTATTTTGCTAATTTGTAATATTATTTATTCAATAAATCGTTAATTTGTATTTTTTTTAACTGGATGTCCAGTTAAATTTTTTTTTCTTAACTCGCTTTCCTCTCTTTCTCTAAAAATTCTCTCTTCTTCAAACTGTAATTATTTTCGGAGAACGTTCATTTGCATTTCTGCCATTTTTATCTTCATCTCGGCTACTTCTTCTTACTTTTTTGCCAGGTTGCTGTCGGCAGTCAGCAATGGCTTCCTTTTATTACATGGTCTGCTGCCTGAATTCAATTTACTACTTATTGGGGTCTGAAGTAGTGATGTTTTATAGTCACCCCTTTTTTGGTCCTTGCTAAAAATGTACATCCACAAATCAGTAATAGATATTTACAATATTATTCGGATAAAATAGTTATTTACATCATTCATCTGGTAAGTGATGTGTGACAGTATGGGTTACATGTTTACAGAGAAGGCAACACAGAAACAATGTCTGGGAATTCTAAAATAATACATTAACATCACTTAACGGACGTGTAACATACAACATATTGTGCTTTAAATAGTCTTGTAATACTGTTAATAAACTTATCTCCGTTAAAAAAAAACCTTAATTTATGATATATTCACAAGATTTATACATACCACCAATGCCTTATCCTAATAAAATTCAACCCCCAATTATTTAAGCATGAAATCAAAAAATGTTACTTCCAAAACCAATAAATATAAAAATATTCACCTTTTCTGTATTAGCACAACAATCAACAAAAATCTGTGAAATGTACAAATTCAATGTAATTTGTGTTGTATATATTTTCATTGCATTTAATAACTATTAAAAAAAATACTCACATTAATGTTGGTGCTGGTGCTAGGAACGTTACGGAAATCCTCGGGTTGATCAATATTCTTTAAAACATAAATATTATAACTTAAATTTGTTTTTTGATTATATTTACCTCTTCATTGCCAACGACTTCTAAATCAAAATCCTCGGATGTACCATCGCCATCGAATGGATTTCCTATCCCAAAAACGGTCTTTTCATTAACGATACTTAACGTCAAAACTAACATGGGGTCTTTCTTGGGATTGAGAGGTCCTCCGCGTGTTCTAAATTGGTCTATCCTCTACTGGGCCGCAATTTTCCTCGCTTCCCTTTTTTTATTTTCGTAAAAAAAATTTAACGACTCCTTTTGTCGTGGAATGCAGCTGGGGTTTTGGGAATTAAACATAAGTGTAATATTTTCCCACGCTGCATCTTTTTCCCGTGACCTTACCGCATTGGTAGTTTTGTTTTCAATTATTTCCTTGAACTGTTTGATAGTGCTCAAAGCCAGCATATTTTCATCTGGCGTAAAGTTTACGCTCCTACTTCTTTTTTGAGCCATCTATATTAAATCAAAATAATTTAGGGCCGGTATTATAAACAAAAATATAATCTCCAATTAACTACTTCATAAGTAAATTTAATCATCAGTTAAAAAATGGTTCATGCCCGTTTGCACCGCACCCGGTTAACTCTTTAATCATTGATTATAAGTTAATCCGTTTGCACCGCCATTTAATCATTGATTAAAGTCGGGATAAAGTCCCAATTTTTAACCGGTCAAGTTTGGGCGGTTAGGAAGCCGGTTAAGGAAATACACGTGCGTTTGTGTTAAAAATAAAGGAACATGAAGGTTTATTACATTGAGGACGACGTTAGGTGATATAAAATCAATACGGAGATCAAATACAATTGATTTTATTTATTCAAGCGCTAGATTTAAATGTCGGTATGCCAATCCAAGTGAATATGCGAATGAAAAATTTTGATTTATTAGATGAAGCGTGTTTTAGGATTTAGATTAAGCAAACAATTCACATTCAATTTGTTGCAAGTAATTGAATATTTTAACATAAAATATATTTTCTAAATAATAGGAAACTGTAAACAGCTGTTCATTTGGCATCTGAAGCATGCGCAAAGGCGTCAATTTCAGTGGCACCCACCCCAGAAAATAAAATAACCCCACAAATTGCCAACCGTATTTTTTGCTCACAACCACCTAATCATCGGATGCTAACCGATGGGCGGCGCAAACGGAGCGGCATGATTAACTTAATCATTGATTTAGTAATCATAGATTTTAACCGAGTGCGGTGCAAATGGGCATCAGTACCATAAAACCAAATCTCATGTTAATTAACTAACTGGAGATTTATTCAGTGTGATTTAAAATTTAGTTGTGTTTCTGTGGCTTTTTCTTCATGCCTAGCTTCATGTTTGTTGTCGATAGTTGGCAGCATAGGTATAATTGTGTCGGTCTCTTTATAAATGGAAAATTAAAATCATGAACGAGGTCGAAATTACATAGAAGTGGAGAAATATAATTTGCTTAATATAGTTGAGGCATATTTGTCGATAATTAAAAATAAATGACATCAATGGAAATTAAATTAAGTTGAAAAAGGAAACCCGGTCAATCATTGCAAGTAAATTTAATACAATTCAACAAAAATGCTTCCGAACGCAAACTGCTTATACGTTTATTGAAAAAAATCCTTTCCGGTTTCTAAATGTTTCAGCGTTATCACCTCCTGCTAATTGAATTTTAACATGTTTACCATCAATAGCATCGCATACATTTGGAAAGCTACAGATGTTGAAAAAATCATCAGACTAGATTTCGTTGCTGATGATTTTTGTATTTGGCATTTTTATATTTGTTTTTTAATAATGCAATGTAGTCTGTAAACAAAATGATCACCAATTTGAAAAGATGCTCTAGCATAAAATCGCAGTGTTATTAGTTATTGGTTCAGCGCAGATATCGATTGATTTCGCAATGTAAATGGTCTAATGTTTCCTTCGATTTGTTATAATACATTAAGGACACATTGTTTGGACAATCAAAATCGTATTTGGAAACTGTCTTCGTTATATGTATCGAATGGTTTGGTTCTATCACGGAAGATACTTGGTAATCTGTACCCACGATTTTCGTCTTCTTCGTCCGTTGAATAAATCGATATATCGCTCACAGATGATATAAATGGTACCGATGAAACTGACGAAACCGATATTGTTCACTATTTTATATTTTGGTAACATTAGTATAAACTGTAAACAGAACACCTAACCTAAAAAATGTAAGTTAGAAACGTCAGTTAAAATTTAATGATTTTCGTCCATTAACTTAATGGCAGATTTAATGCCCTATTAACTTTAACAAACCTTTATAATACCGAAATCTCCAGTTAAATTAGTTAAGTGGTTAAGTAAATTTTAATCTTTGATTAAAGTGCTTTATAATACCGGCCCTTAGACACTCTATTATCACACTGTAATTATATTTACATGATTACTTACCTTTACAGTAACGAAACTCTACTTTTTGTAGAATAAGCTAAAATGCAAAACACGTGGATGATGTTAACAACTGCCGATTTGCGTCTATTCCACGGGTACCTAACCCAAAAAATAAAAACACCCTGCAAATTGCCAACTGTATTTTCGCTCACAACCATTTAACCATCGATACACTAACCGATGGGCGGAGCTAACGGAGAGGTATGATTAACTTAATCATTGATTTAGTAATCATAGATTTTAACCGAGTGCGGTGCAAACGGGCATTATTGAGGTGGATTAAATATAGTGAATCTGTATAAAAGGTGGTCTCAAGTTTGTACAATCTTTATGGCGGGTCTAGTAAAATATTTAAATTTATACAGGGTGTCTTATAACAAAGTTACAGATTAAACTTATGTTTTTTTAAATAGAACACCCTGTATATTTTAGCATTTTTGGATTCCTTGTTACTTGGAGATTAAAATGACTTAGGTTTCGGCGATTGAAACCAAGCCGTTTTCGTGTTATCCAGTTGTTTATACAAAAATTTGAACAAAACTGTTAAAGTGCTCCCCTGATACTAATAAAGATAATTCATTCTAATTTAGTGGTAAAGTTTAGTTAAACTTTAGTTTTCAAAATTACTCTATCAACCAAAACATAACTCGGCGTATTATACAGGGTGATAGCCATTCGCAAACTGCACAATTTCTATTTTTTTCTTCAAATGGAACACCCTATATATTATTTCATAATTTAAAAGTTCATTAAGCAAGCTTTCGTTTCATATCAGGTTGAATATATCTGAAGTCGATGGTTACTATAATAAAGGGTGTTCAAATTTGAGGTTGCTTTTTCAATTTGTAACAAAACGCTCAAATTACGTACATTGTATGAAATTTATATTTTGAATTAAAGTACAAATATGGCGGTTAACAATGAAAAATAATATCGGACAAGTGACCTCCTCCTGACCTTTGGCAGGATATCATTCTTTTTGAAAAAATCGCTACAACTTTTTCGCATAACTGCGGCGATATTTCACCAATTGTCGTAGTAATGTTATCCTTAAGGTATTGTATGGTTTAAGGATTAGTAGCGTAGACTATTTCCTTTAAGAAACCCCACAGAAAAAAATTCAAAAAAGTCAAATCACAGGACCTAGGTGGCCAGTTATTGTTTCCTCCTCGTGAAATTATTCGGTCTTGAAATCGTTCCCTCAAAAGATTAAGTGTTTCATTGGCTGTATATGGTGTGGCTCCGTCTTGTTGAAACCACATATGCTTGATATCTATCCCATGTAATTCTTCCCATAAAAAATTCTCAAGCATCGATCTATACCGCTCTCCTGTTACGGTTACTGAAATGCCGGCTTCATTTTCGAAAAAATATGGGCCAATAACACCTCTAGCCCAAAAAGCACACCAAACAGTAACTCGCTGGGGGTGCATCGGCTTCTCCACTACCATTCGTGGATTTTCCTCACCCCATATTCGGCAGTTTTGTTTGTTGACAAATGCGCTTCATCACTGAACATAATGTTGTTAAAAAAAATCCATTTTCTTCCTTTTTCTATAAGGCCAAATTAACAAAGTTTCGCCGTGCTTCGTGATCAAGTGGCTTTAGCTCCTGCGTTAACTGTATTTTGTAGGCCTTTAAATAAAGATCTTTGGTTAAAATGTTATGCACAGTCGTATTTTTGAGGTGCAGTTGCTGTGCTCGATGGCGAATTGATGTTCTTGGAGCTTCGGTAACGCTTTGCCTTACAGCATCAATATTTTCAGGAGAGCGACCACTACGAAGGTAAACGCGCTTTCTTGCATCCTGTACGGTTCCAATGTCCTCAAATTTTTGTATTAACTTCGCAACAGCCGTTTTTGATGGAGCATTATTTCTACCAAATTTCGTATGGCTTTTTCTAACCGTTTCTGCAACACTTTCTCCATATTTATAATAAGTTTTTACTAAAAACACACGTTTTTCAACCGTATATCGCTCCATACTTAAATACCGCAATAGTTTTACAACACATACGTCAACTGTCAAGCGACAAATAAATAGAAGCAATGCTAGTGGCGGATCATTCAAAAAGCAACCTTAAATTTCAACACCCTTTATTTCAAAATTCGTTGGTAATTTGCATGTTTTTCTTATTAAATTGTTGGTGTTGTAATCCATGATTAACTGGGTAATATGTAATAGGTAATAAAATGACGTACGTCCCAGTATTTAGTTAAAATTTTATTTTTCTGTACTAGTTTCGGATATTATCCATCTTCAGCAGAAAAACTACAAAGATACAAAATATATACATTTATAAAAAACAAAATATAAAATTATAAAGAGGGGTGGAGGCGAGAGGGGTAAATTCATAGTCTTGTAGCGGATACAATTACATAAAGTATTTTGTTCACGAAAATGTTATAATGTGCGCATTATTTAAGTCTATGGGCAGCATTAATGGGGTACATTTAACACTCATTTCATTAAACACGCATTATTAAATAAGCATTAAATAAATAAGCACACGCATTTGCGTGTTTAATATGGTCATTAAACACGCTAATTCGCGCTTTAATTCACAGAACGCGATTTATGATATTTTCTTTACCCTATTTAATACTGATTTTAACTTTGATTTTAATTTTTTTTCAATTGTAATTGTAATTACAATTCTAATTTTGATTTTGATTTTAATTTTGATTCGAATTGTAATTTTAAATTAAATTTTGATCTTGATTTTAATTTTCGTGAACAAAGTATAGTGTACAACTCGCATATAATGGCTATTAATCACGAGAACGATGTTTGCGGAACGAGCCGTAGGCGAGTGGAGCAAATCATTATATGCTCGTTGTACATTGTACAATCTACTATTTAAAAATATTGTTAAAGTATATTATGGTATTAGTTATTTGAAAAATGTATCTGTTAATATGGGTTATTATCTTAATAAATATAAAATCTGAATTTGCTTACACGTCTAATAAACAGGTTTTGGTTTTTGTCGTATTCCATGTTGTGTTTGATATAAAATGTAAATGTAGATGTGGGATTTATGGCGATTGTGATGTTTTTGGTTTCATTTTTAATTATCTTAACCTGTTATTGGAATGGTTTATTTATTATTTGTATTATTTTGATAAACTGATATTAATGTGTGTAACTTACGTGTTTATTGTTCTGTCGTTATGTATGTGTGTATTATTTATTTTATTGTGTATGCCTGGAATTAGAGTAAATTAATCAGTTCTGCCCGCGTGGTTGTAGTATTTTATCGAATGTTTTTTTGTGTTATTGAGTGTGGCAGTGTATATAGTATTATTTTGTTGGTATGAATGTTTAGTGTATAGTATGTATGAATATGAATTAAATGCGAGTTATAGTATGTAAACAGAATTTATAATTTGTATGGGTAACTTAGAGTTTTGAATAGTGGTGTATTGTGTGATTGTATTTGGTCGTTTAAGCAGTGGATTGAAGTATTGGTGTTGATTAATTTTTCAATTTCGTATTGTTCTAAAAGGTTTATTTGTTGTCCTTTATTCATTTAATGTAATAATTGAATGTTATCAGGATTTTTGCAAGTGTGGTTGTGAATGTATAAATGTCTACCAAAGTTTGAATTGTATGTTTGAGAGAAATGTTCTTTAATTCTGGTTTTTATAGCTCTTCCGGTTTCTCCAACATAGGTAGCTCCGCAGTCATCGCAAGTTAATGAGTAGACGTTGTTTTTGTCCATTATATCTGTCTTATCTTTGGGGTTACAAAGTGTCTGATTGTTTTTGTACGCTGGTTTAATGTTATATTGGTATAGTAATTTTTGTATTTTATGTGTGATAGGTCCGTGTATGGTGAATTTTTATATATGAATGGAGTATTCTGAGTGTGTTTTCATTGTTTCTAGAGGTGGATGAAGCATTTTTTGTTGTTTTTTATATATCAGTTTGTCTATTAAGTTCGGATTATATTGATTATTAAAGGCAATTTGTTTGATAATATTGATTTCATGTTGTTTTTGAGCTTCTGTTATAGGTGTATTTATTAATCTATTGATATATGCGTGGAATGCTGCTAATTTATGTGTGTGATGATGGATTGAATGAAATGGTATAATGGTACCTGTTTGTGATGGTTTACGGTATACGGAAAAAAGTAGGTTTTGATTATTCTTAGTGATGGTGATATCTAGAAAATTAAGTGAATTGTTTTTTTCATGGTCTATAGTCAATTGGATATTCGGGTGTATTTTATTAATGTCTGAATGAAATTTGTTGATATCATCGTTATTATCTCCTTTCCATATGCATATTATGTCATCGACGTATCTTTTCCAGAAGATGATATTGTGGGCATTATTAGCCTTCAGCACATAGTCTTGTGAAAAAACATAAATTTCAGCCTTACCACATACACTTACAACAGCTTGAGTCTGTCGCTGTGCCCTTAATACTCTGGAAAACAATAAACATTTTTTTTATTTTTGTGCTGTTTACTGATGAGGCTATATTTCATAATATAGGCAAACTAAACAGACTTAGGCTCACTTGCACCATTGTAATTAAGCTATGCTTAAAGCCTTCTTAAAATTTAAGCAACATTTAAGTGAGTATTTTGCTTGCACCATACTTTAAGCACGGTTTAAGCAAGACTTTAAGTAAGTCGTCGTAATGAACCGCTTGACATTTAAGTTTAAATAATGTTATAGTACAATACGTCGATATTTTTTTATAAGACGATTAAAATCTATTTTTTTCACGAAAATCTTATAATATGCCCATTATTTAATTTTATGAGCAGCAAAAATGGGGTACATTTAACACTCAATTTAATTAAACACGCATTTGCGTATTTAATATGGTTATTAAACACTCTAAGGCCGCTTACATATTTGCGACTTTCAGAAGCGCGACTTGGCCGCGCGATAGCAGCGTACGTCGTTTGTAAGTACATAATTCCCTATTCGCTGTACACATTAGCGATTTGACCAATCGAGTGTGCAGCAGCGACGATTCACCTGTAATGGCGAAGCTTACTTCTTTTTCTAAAATTAATAATTCTATATCGAAACTCATCTTTCGGAATCTATCCACAAGTGGACGTGCGTACTGCAGAACTAAACGAACCGCAGGTAGTGTGAATATAGCGTAGTATGTAAAAACAATTGCCGATGAATCGTCGGGGCCAATCACGTGGTGTTGCTGCTGCACACTCGATCGCGCGAGCAAATTTCTAATGTGTATACAATTAGGTACGGACTATTACACATGATACCACAATCCGTCATCGTTTATCTGTCAAATTATTATAAAACAAAACAGACCATTAAAACTGTTCTGTGGAAAAATTGCCAGTTTGCCATCTACTTCATTAACACTCAATCAACCGAAGGTCAGAGAAGCTGCAGAATTAGCGTCTGATAATTTACTACCCGAAAAATCACGAAAAGCATATCTCACAGAGTCTGAAAACTTCAATAAGTGGAGAAGTGAATATATAATTGTCAATATTAATTTTGATAAATATATTTACAATAAATGTTGTGTTATATATTGCTGTTGTCAAGAACAAAGTATAATGTTCAACTCGCACATAGGATTTTCATGAACAATAGTACATTACATACCGAGTCATTGCAGCCGAGGGCAGAGAATGAAAACCGAGGCGCAAAGCGCCAAAGTCTGCAATTGCGCGAGGCTAGAGGCTACAATTGTGTTCCTGCGAGGTATGTATACTATTTTATTCACAATGACGAATTGTAGCGATGAAAGTAAAATTATTTTCTTGGTGTTCAAGAATTATTATTTTGCCTTCTATCTATTGTGCAAAGCATATTTGGCATTTTCTACATAATTGAAAGAAAGTGTTTTTATTTCCAAATGTTACTATATTATAGGTACTTTTGAAATAACAAAAGACAAATATCATAAATAGAGAAAGATTTATATGTTGAATAAACAACTACATTTACGTCAAAGCATTGAAAAATTATAACACATTCTATAAAACAAGAAAGAGCAAACGTATTAAAGTGATATAAATATAATTATTGTTAATGTACTAAATAAACCATTGAAAACCTGTTTCAAATCAAAATAAAAGTTGTAATTGTATTAAAGCAAAAAGTAAATGTTATTTATTAGAGTAATTTAGAATGTTAGATAAATGAGCGTTTGAATGAAAAATTTACTTGCATTTGTTGTAGTTATTTACAACAAATATTTAAATTTTTTCCCCACTTTTATTCGTAAATATATCTAGATTTTCATTTTGCAGTTGAAGGCATTCGTCTATTTTTGGAGGATTTTTATTTTTATGTGATTTTTAAAATAAGAGAGAGTAATTTGCTTTTGATCATCCGTCCACGGTTCTAAACCTCGCTTATTTTTCTTTTGAGATTGTGCCTGTAATTGTAAGGAATTGTTAATTCAGGCGACACAAATTAAAAAAATTCTACATACTTCGTTTATTACAGGCTTCTCATTTCATCTAAACATGTTCCTTTATATTTTGCAGCTTGTCCTATTTCGTTCATAAGGAGTAACTTGATATCTTCGCCATCTGGTAAACATCGTTTGGTAGCCTAGGTATGTTTTATGTATATCTGACATGTGCCCCATAAAATTTGCTAGTTGCTCCAAGTCTTGTTCAGAAAGGTTAATTACTTGAGACATAGTTGCAAGGTGTTTTCGTAATTTGGTAGATGTAAGGGCAGTGACATTTTTTGCGCCAGCAAGCCTCTCAAACTTGTAAATTGCCTTTGATCCACTGATGCCAGATGATGAGTTTGTATTCGGAAATAAATATGGATTTGTTTGTCTCACAAAATTTTCTCGAAGTTGAACTAATAATTCACAATTTTTCACCATCTCATCTGTAAATAAAACGGATATCCCTCGGCCTCGTTTACCCCTTATGACAACCCTCTTGAAGCACTTCAATAGAACTTTCTCGCTTTCGCTAACGCACATATCAAACTTATTTGAACTCGTATTATTAATATTAGTTGTATATGCAGATATAGACATTCTCTGTAACTCACCAACTCTTTTTCTGTTCAATAAAAGCAATTGCACATAACTTATTTCCACCAGAGTTTTGAAGGCATTTTCATTTTGTGGGTTTCATTGTAAGTATTTCTACATTTCTCACCTTCTGCAAGTAAATAGGCTTTTAATAAAATACGGTCAACTGCTAGTGGAATAAGTGCAGGTTTATTTCACTTTTTTGCTGTAAATCACTGTTTGCTATCGTTGAGATCTCATATCGCCATTCACTGCCAATAAGTTCCTTTAAACCTTGCAACATTTTTGTATGTTCAGTTTCTTGGCGAAACTTTTTAATTGACATATTATAAGCCACATCAGTGCAATCTTTCAATTCAGTATCCTTTTGAGCTGCTAGTGATGGGGCACCATAAGTCTCCGTTACGGGGTCGTACCTTCTAATAATTTGTGTGCACTCTACAATGGTATCAAAGGGATCCAGAGCATTCAATAAAGTTTTCACTTTAATTTTTTTCTTTATTTCGATAAGCAATGCAGCTAGTTGTCGCATATTCCTGGAGCAGCTAACTGCTTTTCAAAAAAATTCCTTAATTTCTCAACTTGTCAAAAAGATGTTTCCTTCTTGTGTTTCGTACATTAAGTGCTTATATTTCTTGTACTTCTATTTCAAATCGGTGATCTCAAAATATGTCGTGAAAACTTCATAACATCAGTATCGTAAAAAAAATCAGTAATCCTTTTTATTCCATACCCTTTTTGTTTTCTTGATTTGCGGTATCTATTTAAATAATTTTTTAGAACTGTTTTTAGTGCAATGTATAATATTACCTCTCCTTGTGTCACAAAATTTTGATGTATGTGGTTGGTTCAGTGCTTTTATTTGGTACGGGAATATTACCGTTAAGTGAACGGGAAATTATTTTGTTTCGCCCCTTGTAAAATAAATGTTTTAAATGTTTTAAGAAAAGTAAATATGTTAATTGATTTTGAAAACTCATTACCTTTAATTCTGCATGGTAATCCAAGCTATCCAGGGTCATGCTAAAAAATTTCTTAGCATGAACCAAAAAATAAAGTGATAGAATGCCAAGACAGTAAAACAAATGTTCCCACAAAGTTGAACGAGACCTTGACTATAACTAGTAACCAAAGTAGCTGAGCAATATTACTTTCTTTAGTTCACTTTATCGCTAGCTTCAATATACGGGGTGTTAAGTAAATGTCCCGCCAAACGTGAGACTAATTTGAATCATAAAGTCCTAGACATTTTTGTCTTAAAATATCTTTTACAACTGGCGACAAAAATAATTTTCTCAGCGTTTGACAACTGCTGAAACTTTCATGATATAGTAATTATTCCTGTAATTGATTTCAATTACACACTTGAAAACCTAACTTTATTCTGCCTATTGCGGGTAATGTAAACACTTACCGTGTAAAATGTCTTGAAAAATAAATGAATAAACTTTATAAGAACGGCGAATAAAAACGTGGCAATACAATACAATAGCAAATTTATTCATTTTATTTATTTTTTTCTTATTGGTTATTCTAATAAAGTGTCTGTATGCGTTTTTCAAAGAAATTTGAAACAATCAATGTTTAAATGAACTGCTATAAGTAGAATAAACTGTGGGTATAATTGAAATTAATGACGGGAATAATTACTGTACTATGACAGTTTCAGAAGTTCTGAAAAAAAATCTGGGACTTTCTGGTTCAAATAAGTCTAACTGTGCTGATCTTAAGAGCATCTTCTAACAATCACGTACCATCTACGGTCTTGCAAGTGTAAAGGGGGAAGTAGGTTAGGGGCAGGACTTGTAACGCCGCGTCACCATGCTAAGACCAGCCTTTTTTAAATAACAAAAAGTGGTTCCCCTCAGTCGTTGTAGGGGTACGGAAGAGCGGTGCGTGAGTCACCGGTCCGGTCGCTGTCACGTCAGGCCGTAATATTCAACAGTAATATAACGAGTGCCTATGATTTTGCCGGCAATTATTAGCGGCAGGATCACGATTTTCTAGAAGCAACAAGCAAGAGTGATCCAGACGCTAATAATTGCCCAGGAAAAATCAGTCACGAGTTAGATTCGAGAAGACAATTGGCCGAACAGAAAGTTCACACTTCTTAATTTGAAAAATTAAATTTAGTGACACCAAGTGTCAGACGTGTATTAATCTGCGCCACAATAATTGTAGTAAAAATGAGCTTACCAAGATTTTGAGAAATGCCTATGAATACTATTACTGATGAAAGCACCAACACTTCACCCGAAAATACAAACAGATCGAATTCAGGAGCAAACTGCTTAAAAGTCCGGCAATAACTGACGTTTTATACGTTATAGAAAATGAACCAACGCGTTGCAAGGCAATACCAACATGAGAGATTATCTGATTAGATACCACCCAGGTTTAATTGCCATGCATAACATAGACCGTGGTTTGTTACGCATCGTAATTAGAATTTTATTGGATCATCTCATCAACGTTATTCGATTTCATTGGTTAATAAGTAAATGAGGGTAATTGTCTCATTAATCTTTCATCGAACACCGACACTAAAATAACAATTTGGCCTTATTCACATGGCATCGCGTAGCCTTGTGAAATAAATTGTTGTTAAAAGGAAAATCAAAGGTGTATTGAATGAAGTTTGGTATTTTTTTGCAAATGTTGTATTGTTGTAACTTTAAACCAATTTATGCAGCAAGTAAATGCAGATGAAAATGAAAAAGAATAATTTATACATATAAATATAAAAGTTAATTACAATATGTTTCTTGTAGAATACATAATTTTTGACATAAAACATTTTTTAACCTTTTTTGATAATGTGTGGAAAATCCATTTAAATCAAAATAAAAAAAAAAAATATCCCTGTTGTTTATAACAATTTATAACCAATTAGTATTGATGAAAACAATATAAAAATTACTATTACATTCATGACAGTCCCATGTAAATGTAAAAAACAAATATTTAAAAAATTTACCAATATTCAAAAAGAATACAATACAAATTTATTGTAGAAATGTTTATAATTTCTTATTATTATTGACGGTAAAACTCACCTTTACATATATTTTATGTTCAAAATCAAGAGAAATAATTAATTGATTAATTCAGTTACAATAAATATATTGTTTACATGCAGTGCAACATGTTTCAAACAGTAGCATGTACAGAGGAGGCAAGCGGGTTTATAGTAAATAAAAATTAACAATTATTTAATATATGTAATTTGATTTTATTGGAATTTAAAAAAATCAAAATAAACAAAATATAATATTATGTACATAAATAAAAAGACTTGATTGATTTGACAATTGTAGACAACCGTATCGTATTAGAAGGAATTGGAAACTTGGAAAGCTTGTATCCACAGAGGATTTCAAGCGAGGATTTACAAAATATTGGCAATCATATTTAAACATATTTGTACACTCTTCAAAATATGACGATGATGGAAGAAAAATATATTACTGGGTTCATTAGAAATACGATTATTTTTAAAAAAGCAACATCTATGACACAATGGGAGTTATAGAAACAAACGAAGAAAATAAAACAAATGAAATGGTGGTTACAAATCAGGTAACCTTTGGTTCAGGCTATTTTCATTTGCTAGCCAGTTACATCAAATACGAGATTTGTCTTTAAGAATTAACACAATTTACAAGAATTTATGATGCAATAGTACTTTCCTTTTGGTAAAATTTCTAATTAGGTAAACGTAAGAAATAAATATCTTGGAATTTGAAAAAAGCAGAAATGTAAATACCAAAGGAGGAAATATCGAATGTAATATAAATTGCTCTGAAACGTTAATTCCTGTTCTAAGAAAGAAAATACATTTAGGAAGAGCCCTCCTTTACAACTAATTTGCAACAGCTGATTACAGTAGTGTATTTTATAAATTATTAGGTGCATCCATATCGAAAACAATACAAAAATCATATCATGTTGGTCATACAAAGAGATATTACGAATTCAACTTGTTTTAAGAAAGGGGAAGCTGCAACTATAGAAAAAGAAATAAAAAAAATGAAAGGTCAGAATATATGTTATTATTATAAACCAAATTCTTACATGATAAGGTGGTTTGTCTGAAATACCTACAATGATAATTTGTAGAGAGATAAAATCATATTTGTCGAACACTTACATAATATTTACCTGAAATTATCGATGGTCGAATAACTTGAAAAAAGACCTCTCCAGCACATTTTGAAACAACTTATTATTTTTTATTTGCCTGTGCCTTCATAATGTACGGAGGATCTCTATTTTTCATTTTTCTCGCAAGCCGGATATCGACAATTTCAGGTAATAGGCAATTAAAAAAAATTTTATTTAATTTCGGTAACATAATATCTCTCCAAAAATTTCCATCTCTACTAATGACTTCAATTTTTAAATCTACTTTAGTCCACACTCCAAAGTAACATCTAATTTTATTTGTTACATTTAGCTGTCCCTGAACTTGATAGTACCAAATATGTTTTTTATTTATTTCTCCTGTTGCCGCATCCCAGAAGCGAATGTTTTTATTACCTATACCTTCTTCAACAGTTAAATCTCTAGCAGAATAACTGCATTTAATTTCGACAATACAATGGTCTTCAGTTATACCATCTGGAGATGCCGCTAAATGAGGATACTCTTCACAAATAAACATACCACATTTTTTAATTTTTTAATCTAATTTTTCTTCCATCTTTTTCCTTGCCGTATCTTCATTTTGTACACCGAATTTAATTGCTGGCAAATTGTTAATGTTTTCATTTGGCTGACGTATTTGTTTTACAATATTTTGGCAACTGGCAGTTGGCAATAACCTGCAAACTTTTCCAAAATTTGATGCTGTCAATAAGTTTTTTCGTGTATCAGTCCACAATTCTGAGTCTGTTTGATCTCTAGTTATTAATTCAAAATGTTGTATATATTCTTTCGATTTTTTTAAATTTTCTAAAAAATCAGATTTGTTGATTTCAAAAAGTTCTTTATCCATATCTGGTTTCATACAGCAAGCTCCATAATCGCGATCTGTTTTAGATTGCTTATTAAATTTCCTATATTTTCTTTGTTTTTGGATTTGAACTAGATTACTCTTTACTCTATTTAAAATATTTTGGTATTGTTTTTCGTAGGACAATAAAAATTTACCTGAAGGTTGTTTAGTTATTTTGTTAACTACAATACTCAAAGGTTTCTTTGAGTTATATGTGACTACTGCAGCCAAACATCTTGTCCTGTAAGATTGGGATTTTGAATAATTTATGCGTTTTCCACCGACATATTTAGCAATAATACAATTAAATTGTTCAACCATATTACTGTCTACATTATGTATTAAACTATTTGAATGATTCGCCAAATACTTTACAACAGAAGACATTTTAGAAAACAGTGCCGTATCTTTCATTTGATCAATAAAATTTGTACAATTACTATCTTTCGAAGAACAAAAATAATCACCACATTTTTCGTGTTGTCCAAAAACGTGATATGGGACATTCATAATGTCCTTTGTTAAATTTTTTACTTTCATTTCTAGAGTAACATCTTCTGATTTTCTATACGACATCGCTTTAGTAATGTCTCTTCGCATTCGTAAAATGTTACTCTTGAATTCTTTGCGTAATGGCAAAGAAGCTGCTCCAGTGTCTTTTAAAATATCACTTAGCTTATTAGTAAAATTCCGTAAATGATTTTTTCCGCTACCGACAACGTAAATACGCATTGCATGCATGATTATAGGTACCGTAAGTGGCTGATAACATTCGTGGTGTTTGTTGTCCTTGACGACGGAACTTAATTTTTACTTACGGACCTAGGAAAATAATAAACAGAAACGTAACGCTCCAACATATAGGCGAGCAACACATTTTCGTCTATACCTACAGAATCGGCATCCTTTTTACATAACCACTGCTTAAAAAGAGTCGTAACAGGACACATACCTTTTTAGATTTTGTCGGTAACACATTCTAACACGCAATATTCGCAGCTTCGTTTGCATCCGTGCCCGCAAAAACTGTCACTGGATAGACACAAACAAACAAAATTCGACATTGTTTTCTCTGTTGCTGGGTTGCCATAGGACGCATAGAACGCATAGGTGACTATAAAAATTTGAATCCCAAAAGTTACAAGCCGTATTTTAGAATATTTTCTGATCATTTTTAAGTATTATATTTCCGAGCGGAAAAAAATTAATAAGCAACATGGAACGTAATGACAATTAACATTTTCGGCAGGCGACGAGCCTCGGCTCCGCCTCGGTTCGTATTCGCCTACCTCAAATGTTAATACGTCCTTACGTTCCTTGTTGCTTAAATAACTATTTACATTCAATTTTTTTAACCGAAATATTTTCAGACCGATAAGGATTGGAATCTAATATTTTTTTGTAACTACTACTGTCACCGTCAGCTATAAATTTATTATAAATTAGTCCTCTTTTCAATTTACTTTCTTTAAAACCTTGAACAAGAATATCAGCTTCCATAGCAGAAGAACTGCCTGTCCAATTTTTATTACACTCGTGTTTCCTAGGTGTGATTTATTTGCTCTCGGCTCTTTTGCATACCTCGCAATATTTATTTCTTACATCCATAAACAATACTTTACCAGTTTTTTTGTCCTAATATAGAAGCTGCACCAGAAAGAGCATTGTATTTGTATCGGTAGCTTCTCTTCGACCAAGTGCCGTCACAAACGACGGTTACTTGGTTCGAATTTTCAGCTGCCTTTTCCACTTCGGCAGCTTGCATCATGGACTCCTCTGCAGCTTCCTTCCAATTGCTCGATGCATTATTTTCGCAATTTTTAAACATCTCTTTACTCATACACCTCATATTTAAAGCAGCTGTTAGTTGCTGTAAATGATAATAACCTGAACCAATGCTTACCATTCCTACAACTGCTAATTCATTTGTTGTATTTGTCTTGTCTGTTTCTACATTTTTTATAATATTGCACATATTACATTTAAACATTAGGGTACTGCACAAACCACCAATAGATGATTCTTTAACTAACTCCATATTAGAAAGAGTGCATGCTAATGCCGAATTATGGTTACCAATTTTTTGTAGATCCTTGATGAAATCCCCCAAGGAAACTAATCTCCGTCCCTCCAACTGTAAAGTCGTTTTCGTTTCTGTAAATACAAAAAATATTTATAATTGTAAATACATTTTTCTGATTTTTTTTTGTCATAATTAAATAATAACGTGCTTTGCTTACCAATGTATTTCTCATATGCCATATCCTCATAATCCTCTATATTCATCTCGTCCTCTCTCTCTCTACGGATCTCTGCTCCTGGATCAGGAGCGGAAGAGGGTCCTGGGGCTGAAGCGAAGGTTGATAGTTCCGGAACTGCAGGGTCCAATTTTAATTTTTTTAAAAAATAAATGTGATACAGCTCCGGATCATAGCATAGACAAATGAGATCAATGACTAGGACCCCGTTTTTAGAGGGCCCCGTCTAAGTAATAGTAATAATATAGGTACAACAATAATAGAAGCGAAGGCAATTAAATGCTTTAGAAATAAAAGCTTATTCCGATTTTTCAAAAATGGTTGGAAAGAGGAAAATATTATATGGAAAAGTTCATCACGACGGGGAATAAGCAAAAATGGCACAAAATTGTACTGTTGAAGAGTGACAGTTCACAACTCGTTTATAGAAGTGGATGAAAACCGGAAAATGTTTGTAAATTTGCCTAAACTTTTGGTAAATGGCCATTTTTCGCTAATGATAATGTTCTGATTTCAAATGCAATGATTCTATATATTTTTAATCCAACGATACGTTTGAGAAAATGTTTATTTATGAGTAGCAGAAAATTCTAGCTTACAATAACTGTCACAACTTGTTGCTGGAAATAGATATAATTACGAAGAAATTGAATTCAAATTCAAAATAATGCTACAGCAAACAAACTGTTTCTTTCAAACATTTTTAATTTATCAGAAAGTTAATTGAATTTGTATTTTAAGTAAGAAACGGGTAGTTTTGCTTTTTTTGTAAAGTTCCAAAGATTTTAAATTCAAATTTGAAATAATGCTACTGTACAAATATTGGAGGCAATTCTGAAGATCAAAACATCTTCATTGCAGCTGTACAATACATGTAACAAAATGCTTTGGACAACATCATTCGGAAGAAATAATTGTTAATTTTGCAGAATTGAAAGTGAGAAAAAAAGAGTTTTAATATAAAGAAAACACTTAACTTTTTTATACCACTTTTATTTTACTATACGTGACTAGTTTCAATTACACGGTAATCATTATCAAACTGAGTACTTAAAATACGAAATACAAAGGTATATATACTAAAACTAGAATGCTTCAAAAAGAGGGGTGTACATCAGGTCAATCTGGTCGTTGAGGATGGAAATTCCCTCAACGACCAGATTGACCTGATGTACACCCCTCTTTTTGAAGCATTCTAGTTTTAGTATATATACCTTTGTATTTCGTATTTTAAGTACTCAGTTTGATAATGATTACCGTGTAATTGAAACTAGTCACGTATAGTAAAATAAAAGTGGTATAAAAAAGTTAAGTGTTTTCTTTATATCGAAATTGAAAATGTACCACGAAGTGAACGCCTCCAAGATTCAAGAAAAGAGTTTTAATTTAATGTTATACTATTGTGAAGTCTATTTCTTGCGGGGCCGGCAGGAAAAGTGTGTAGAAATTCACAAATTATAGAATTGTCCAATTAGGCCCGTTGTTTCCTACGTTAATTACCCGGCAAAAAGTACACTCAGATGCAAAAAAACCGGGTCGGTCTTTGGGTTATTTTTGCAAAAAACGAGGGTAATTTTTTGTTTTAGTACTTTGAATAAAACTTTTAGTGTTTTACAACCAAAGAGACCATCAGAATGTAGATAAAAACAACATATGGTACTTATTACTTTATTTAATGAACATTAATACGTATACACGAAAGAAAATGCATTTCTGCAAAATAAACTTAAGAGGGATTAATAATGAAAATTTCTGTTAAATATGATTTTAATTCTTCGAATTGCCTCCTCGAGCCCTAACTATTGCCTGCATACGGCGCGGCGGCCCATGCCACTAATGAGCTCACGAATATCATTTTGTGGAATATTCTGCCATTCTTCCTGAAGTGCCACACGAAGCTCGTTTATTGTGGTTGGTGCAACTGCACGTCCTCTAACACACCTGCCTAGATTGTAAAACACTAAAAGTTTTATTCAAAGTACTAAAAGAAAAATATACCCGCGTTTTTTGCAAAAATAACCCAATGACCCGTTTTTTTTGCATCTGAGTGTATAATATAAATATAATATAAATATTCTTACCCATGAAGATTTTAAATTTGTTGCAACTCTTTTCCTTTTTCTTCCATATGCCGTTACAACACGTTTCCTTGTCTCTTTATTCGCATTATCACTCATTATCACTAACACTTGTAAACTTGGCCTATTGGGTTAGGTTGTAGAAAAAAGACTGCCTAGATTTTGGTTTACCACCAGACAGATCATAACTATGAGTGAAGAACCGAGGGTCGGGTGTGCGGATTGCCAACATAGCGAATCGGCGTCATCGGCCGAATATGTCCGGCTCTCCGCCACGCGACACCGCTCGGTTTTAAAAGTCAGCGGACAATATTATGCTATGAATGGTCGCCTGCAACTTGATGCAAGAGCTGCGAACACCGACATAAAACAAAATTTAAATATATATTCAATAAATGAATAAACTCCAACATAACCGAAGTCTTGCTTTGCTTATCGCAAGAAACACATTAGTCTAAAAATAGATTCCTGCGTCGCGCGCCTCTAGGCGGACCTAACCTCGCGATTAAAGATTTCACCGTGAAAATATTTAGAAACTAATATTGTTGTTAGGTAATTTTATGTCAAAAAAAGAAAATTTTATGACTTTTTGCCACGTTATGCAACCGTTTACCAACTTGTCACAACAATATTATTTTCTAAAAATAATCTAGTATTGATTCCAACAAAAAAATATTTTTTTCGATTATCCGTAATCGAGTTATCTTGGCGGGCACAACTCCATGTAATTCTTATGGAGCGTTCAGCGCATGCATTTCGAGCGCAGTGACTCTTAACATTTGGCGGGACATTTACCTGAGTGTGGTCACATACAAGAAATGAACTTCACTTTACTCACTGCATGTGAAAGTTGATTTATCCCAATAATTAAATAAGTTATGGAATTCATGACCATTTGTTTCTGTTGTGTATGACTGTAATGGCATTCATTTATCCAAATTTACATGCTATCCGAATATTTTGTGCGCGGCTTTATAATAATATTTGACGGCACTAACTTTTCCTCATTTATCCTGTTTTCTTATAAACGATTATTGTACTCACCCTTTTTTTATGCCCCACATGTTCATCCTTGCGGCCCTCCTCTACATTTATACTGTTACTACGTTCTCGCTTATCTAAATTGTTACTACTAAATTTTCTAAATTTACAGAGTGCCTTTGAAAAATTGCCATCAGAGTCATCTGTCTCACTATCAGTGCCTTCAGAATCTGGAATATATTCCTCACCGATATCCTCGAATGGATTTGTTGAATCAACTTTATCAGATCGTATTACGATTTAATTATTAATATCCGAATCTTCTCCACTGAATTGTTTGGCAAACAATCCCCTTTTAATTTGATCGTTTAAAGTCATCTAACACAGCTTTTCTCGATCGACGAAATTTCTTCAATTTGTACATCGCTCTTATCAGGTATAGTTAAACAGTGTATGACATCATTGATTTGATTAAACAATTTATGGCAACCTTAAATAGTATATATGCAGCGATTTTAATTGAAACTCAAGTTTTGATTGCTTTAAATTTTCCTAATTTATACTGTATATTGCATTAATTAATTTTATTTGGGTACTTATATTGAGCTGATTCAAATGAAATATTTTCTTTTTATTAAATCTTTTTCTAATATTAGTCCAAGAATTTTTTGAAATATATTATTTGAAATTCTTTTTTTTTAAGAAATTGAAATGGTCGGATGTCAGAATTAAAAGAAGTCGTATGTTTTTAATTTAATTTAATAACCTATGTTAATCATGATGGTGGTTGCGACCGTTAATTCATCATATATATATATATATATACAGGGTGTTTCAGAGCTCTGGGAACGGTCAATCGCGTGCTTATTTGTCAAAATTTTGAAAAATGTTTTATATAAAAGTTGTGCAGAATAGTGATTTGCATGCCCTAAAAGTATTTAAATTTATACAGGGTGTCTCATAACAAAGTTACAGACCAAACTTATGTTTTTTTTAATGGAACACCCTGTATATTTTAGCATTTTTGGATTCCTCGTTACTTGGAGATTAAAATGACTTAGGTTTCGGCGATTGAAACCGAGCCGTTTTTGTGTTATTCAGTTGTTTATACAAAAATTTGAACAAAATTATTAAAGTACTGCTCTAAAACTAATACAGATAATTCATTCTAATTTAGTGGTAAAGTTTAGTTGAACTTTAGTCTTCAAAATTACTATATCATCCAAAACATAACTCAGCGTATTATACAGGGTGATAGTTATTCGCAAACTGCACAATTTCTTAATTTTTTCAAATGGAACACCCTATATATTTTTTCATAATTTAAAAGTCCATTGAGTAAGCTTTCGTTTCATATAAGGTTTCGTATATCTGAAGTTGATGGTTACTCTGATATTTCAAAATTCATTGGTAATTTGCATGTTTTTTATTATTAGTTTTAAAATCTAGTTACCAATCATTTCAAATAAACAAACAAAAAAATACAGGTGACAGTAATTATTATATTAGTATCAAAAATAGATCGAAACATTTAAGTTGTGATCTTAGTTTATAATTATGAATTTCTCACAAGAAGAATTGGTTGACATGATTTTCATTCTTGGCGAATGTCACAAAAATTGTCTTTTGGCTTCACGAGTGTATGGACAGCGGTATCCCGAGAGGCGGTGTCCACGACAAGGAGCATTTAGAAGAGTGCAAGAGCAATTTGAGACTACAGGTAACGTTAATTATTCAAAACCTGTGCAAAGCAAACCTGTAATTAACGAAGATAGCGAATTCCTGGTATTGGCATCGATAGTTGAAAACCCTAAATTAAGTTTATCCGAATTAAATAATCAGTTGGATATTAGTCGGTTCTCAGCGCATAGAATTTTGAAGAAACACAAATTTCACCCTTACCACATCCACTTAGAACAACAGCTTGGAGAAACAGATTTTACCGCTACAACTGCATTCTGTAACTGGGCCCTTAATATTCTGGGAAACAATGAACATTTTTTTGATTTTGTGTTGTTTACTGATGAGGCTTCATTTCACAATAATGGCAAGGTAAACAGACACAACCTTCATTATTATTCGGACCACAATCCTCATTTCACAAGGACAGTAAATAATCAAAATCGATGGAGCCTGAATGTATGGGGTGGTATTCTAGGAACGCGCGTCATAGGACCACACTTCTTTGAAGGGACCACACTTCTTTGAAGGCAGCCTGAATGGAGAAATGTTTGAAGAATTTCTTAGGAATCACTTAGATGAGTACCTACTTGACGTACCACGCAACGTAGTAAGAGATATGTGGATCCAGTTGGATGGTGCACCACCACATTTTGCTCGCAGTGTACGACAATTTTTGAATGACCGTTACCCTAATAAGTGGATAGGTCGCGGCGGACCTGTACTATGGCCACCTAGGTCGCCGGACCTCACGAAATTAGATTTTTTTCTATGGGGCTATATCAAGGACACGGTGTTCCCTATACCACCGACTACAGCAGAAGATATGCGAATACGAATTAGGAATGCTTTTTCTGCAGTAACACCACAAGTTTTAGTTGCAGTTCACAAATCGTTTGTTGAACGTCTCAGAATTTGTTTAAATCAGAATGGTCGAAATTTTGAAAACATGTTGTAAACTTCTTTAAATTGTTATTTTTCATTTTATATACTTATGTTATTAGATTGTTTTGTTATTTTTCATTTTATATACTTATGTTATTAAATTGTTTTGTTATTTAAGTTGATTTATAAGTTTTTACTATGGTTCTCTATCTGTATTGAAACATAATTGTTTGTATAACTTATTGGGAATAATGCATCCAGATTTTGTTGAAATATGGTAGGATACAAGATTTGAATACATGTCTCAAAAACATAAAATACGATTTTGTAGGCAAACACAACGCTTATAAACGGATCCTTCTCAACCGAAACATGCAACTTACGAACGAATTCTGAAATATTCCAGTCACTATCAACTTCAGACATACGAAACCTAATATGAAACGAAAGCTTACTCAATAGACTTTCAAATTATGAAAAAATATATAGGGTGTTCCATTTAAAAAAATGAAGAAATTGTGCAGTTTGCGAATGGCTAGCACCCTATATAATACGCTGAGTTACGTTTTGGATGATATAGTAATTTTGAAGACTACAGTTCAACTAAACTTTACCACTAAATTAGAATGAATTATCTTTATTAGTTTTAGGGAAGCACTTTAACAATTTTGTTCAAATTTTTGTATAAACGACTGAATAACACAAAAACGGCCCAGTTTCAATCCCCACAACCTAGGTCATGTTAATCTCCAAGTAACGAGGAATCCAAAAATGTTAAAATATACAGGGTGTTCCATTAAAAAAAAAAAAAAAAAGTTTGGTCTGTTACTTTGTTATGAGACACCCTGTATAAATTTAAATATTTTCAGGGCGTGCAGCTCACTATTCTGCACAACTTTTATATAAAACATTTTTCAAAATTTTGACAAATAAGCACGTGATTGACCGATCCCAGAGCTCTGAAACACCCTGTATATATCACTAAATAAAACACTGTTTTTTACCACAATTTATTTAATGTATGTAGAAATATTACATATATTAATGACTTAAGTTTCGACGTTTTACGGTCATTATCAAGTGATATCAAGTAGTGATGGGCAAGATCGAGTATCTCAAAGATCGATCAATCGATCAGTTGAAGTATCGAGCCGCTCGATCTGGTCGAGCGGCTTGTGAAGATCGAGCCGCGTTGATCGATCAAAAGATCGAGCGGCGTTGATTGATCAAAAGATCGAGCGGCGTTGATCGATGAACAGATCGAGCGGCCTTGATCAATCATAAGATCGAACGGCGTTGATCGATCAAAAGATCGAGCGGCTAGTCAAGATCGAGCGGCTTGAAAAGATCGAGCACTCTTACTTTCAGGCGATCTGCTCGATCAAATAATATATTGGTTGTTAACAAAAACAAATATTTAAAAACTTTTTAAGGGTCTCTTACAAAACTAATTAACGAATTTACCTAAGTCATTTGCTATTTTAATAAAAAATAAAAACTACATTTTTATTATATAAGAAAGTCATGAGATCAAAACTATCTATAATATATAATTAAAATATATTTAAAACAGTATTGCAACCGGTTATAAGTGTTATAAAACTGTTTTTAAAGATATTTAGATTTTGCGATATAGATAGTTTTTTGACAGCTTTTATCACAAGTAATTATAATTAAATCTGTTAATCAATTAAAAAGTATTGTTTTCTTATCTATACATTTGTATTATGTTAACATTACAAAACATAGTATTTTATTCTGCAATCATAAATAACTAAAACATCTATTATGTTCCATTAAAAAATTGTTATTTTAAGAAATTTCCGGTTAAACTGAGAGTGATGAAACCTATGTAAATAATGAAGGTTTGGGTTTTTTAGATGTGTCCGTTCGTTGTGGTTGACATATTTATTACTCGTCATCGTATATGGTTTCAATTTTAATACAAGCATTCATTCAATTTCGAATTTTATTTATTTATTTATTTATTCACAAAAGAAGAGATACAGATAGGACAAGTCCCAAATATAGTATCTACAGAACAAAATCAAAGATAATAATAATAATATTATGGCAAACTTACTAAATATATACATATATACATACATACATGCTCACTCACATAGATATTTACATTCACACAAATATATGTACATACGTACATACACCCACGCGCGCGCTCATACAGGCACACATACACGCAGGCAGTCGCACACAGACCCATACAAACAGACACAAACACACACATATACAAACAAAATATATAATAGAAATAAAAAGTAAACACAAAAATATAAAATAAAATAAAAAAAAAAATAAAAAAAAAAAAATAAAAATAAAAACAAGCCTATCAATGCACAGTAATGTTTCGTTTAATTTTTCGTTTGATCTGGTTTTTGTTGAAAGCAAAAATATCATGGTTACTGAATAGTAAATTATAAGTGTTTATCATGCGAGGTATAGGTGCATTTTTCATAGAGCTGGTGTTAAATCTCTGTTCGCTAAACGTAGTAATAAGTCGAGTATTATGAGCAGGAACTTTAAGGTTGAGTTGTGACAAAAGAGAAGGTGTTTCGGTGTAAGAATTGATAATCTTATGAAGAAAAATAACATCAGCCATTTGACGACGATGCACTAAATGAGGAATTCCGGTCTTTTCACACAACTCTAAATAGTTCTCAGCTTCCAAATTGAATTTTCTATTTAGAAATCTTAGAAACCGTCTCTGTACAGATTCTAATCTATTTATATATACTACGTATTGAGGGTTCCAGATAACACTACAATAATTTAAAACGCTGTAGACATAGGCATAATATAGGAGCTTTAAGGATGAGATCTGTTTAAAGTCGCGTGAAGATCTGATTAGAAACCCGAGTGTGTTATTTGTCTTAGAAGATATAAAGTGCATATGCTGATTAAATAATAATTGACTGTCAAATATAACGCCAAGATCCTTTATATGCAACACACTTTTGATGTTATAGTTACCAAATGCATATTGAAAATTGAATGTCGTTCTATTTCTAGTAAAAGTAATTTTGGAACATTTTTCGAAATTTAGATGAAGTCTGTTTACAGTGCAATATTCCTCAAAACGCAAAAGATCTTCTTGCATATGCAGACAATCAGTCATAGAATTTATTTCCATAAACAGTTTTAGGTCATCAGCGTAGAGTAGAAATTTGCAATATCTAAAGCAGTGTGCTATATCGTTTAACTAAATGATAAAGAGCAGTGGACCCAGATAACTAGCCTGGGCAACACCTGAGGTTAGGACTACTTCTGAAGAGAGGTATCCCCCAATATTTACTAACTGTGACCTATTTGAAATGTACGAGGCTAACCAGCGTAATAAGTCTCCATTTATTCCTATTGCAGATAGCTTTGTTAATTAATATGTTATGATCAATCTTGTCGAATGCCTTGCTAAAGTCTGTGTATACGGAATCGACCTGTTTTCTGTTATCCAACGATCAAGAAATATGTTCAAGGTAAGTTACTAAATTTGTTTCAACTGATCGACCCGAAAAGAAACCGTGTTGTTCATCAATTATTTGATTTTTTACTTGAAAAAATATTATTTCAAATATTATTAATTCAAAGACTTTAGGGATGCATGACAAAATGGACACCGGGCGATAATTAGTTGCGTCATTTCTGTCGCCAGACTTAAAAACGGGAATGACAGAAGCTTTTTTCCAATATTTAGGAAATACACCTTCTCTTATGGATCTATTAAAGAGAATTGTTAGTGGTACAGCTATAGTTGAGGAACAGTTATGCAGAAACAGAGGTGGAATTCCATCTGGGCCAGGCCCCTTGGATAAATCCAAATTATTGAGCACTTTCAAAGTATCAGATTCCAATATTGTAATCTGACTTGATGTTATATGATCATCGCTTACGTTTATCGTGAGTCTACCATTTATAAATACAGATTTAAAATAATCCGAAAAGAGTTCAGAGATATCATCGCCATTACAAGCAGTTTTATTATGAAATTTCATTGAATTAGGAATGTCTGAACTGGTACGTCTGTTACGTATAAATTTCCAAAAATGTTTAGGACTAGTTTTGATATTATTCTCAATATTGTTGACATATTGCTCATAACCTCGACGAATGTTTGCTTTAGAAATACCTCTGAGTACACTAAACGTTAAATAATCTAGATCATGTGAGTATTTTTTTCATTTTCTATGATATTTTTGCTTTTCTTTAATTGATTTAATGGTGTCTTTAGAAAACCAACAGAGATACGTAGTATTCAGAAGACGAAACGGGGTGTGTTTCTTAATAGCATCAAAAACAATATTGTAAAACATGTCTACGGCACGTTCAATATGGGTGGTATTCAGTACGGACCAATCAGTATTTCTAAGAACATAATTAATGTTTACATAATCCGCCTTATTGTACATGTAACAGTGATTCCTACACGACTTAAGGTTAGATAAACTAGCGAATTTTACTATAAATTCTAATGGAGGATGATGTTGATCTACAGAGTGGATAGTTTAATGTAAATATTTAAATATTAGAATTGAGTCGGGAGAATTCTAAACATATTTAATAATTAACTCCCGACCCGGGAAAGATTTTACTTTCGGCCCCCAACACTAAAGTATTCTTTGTGAAAAAAAATAATTATCGAAAACAAATTATATTCATTATTTAGTCAAAGAAATCACCGGCATCCGCCTCCATCGGCCCACCGCTAAATTCTCGGTATCCCTATCCGCACCTGACACACAACTTATAAGAACTAATACAGTGGTGGGGAAACTTTTTTTAAGACGGGCCATTTGTAATAACTAGACAATCGTAGCGGGCCAAAGAATAATGCTTAATCGTTAACTAATTTATGTGTTCTATAAACATATACATATATTATTACATACACTTATTATTTTAATAGTAAAAAAGCAAAAGGTAACAAAATTATAAGCACAAAATATAAAATGAATTTAGTGTAGTACTTGATGTGAAGTATTATCACTTTATTTTCTGGTGTCATTACTGGTTGATGGTGCATGAGAAAAATGAAATTGAGACTGTTTCATCATAGTCCGGTTCATTTGCGAAGCAGAAATTCTTAAAAGTGATGAAAGGTTCCTATGCTTCATTGTTGAAAAGATTTGTTCGCATATATAAGATGAGCCGAACATTGTCATTATCTTCATTGCATGAGTAATTAGATTTGGGAAATTATCTGGACTTAAATTTTTATAAAATTCTAGTAATGGTACTGTATGAAAAGTTTGATTCAGGAGAGTATTACAGTTCAGTTCTATTAACTCAAGTTGAAATTTTCATCAACTTCTTCGTAATTAACATTGAATGGGGTCGCAAATATACTAAACCCTGGTTCCATTTTTCTAAAGTCCTGAAATCTCCTTTCAAATTCTGTAGATAGTTTTCTCAAATTAATTTCGTATTTTTTAATCTTATTGTTTGATATAGTGAATTTTAAAGATTGTATTCTTGGAAAATGAGAAAAATCAGATTTAGAGATATGATTAGCAAATAATAATAACTGTAATTTGAAACATTTCAGGTGTTGCCAAATATCGTGAAGAAACTGATTTTTTCCTTGCAATTTGAGATTAAGTTTATTCATGTGTACGAGGAGGTCTGTGAAAAAAGCGAAATCAGAAAGCCACGTTTCGTTTTCTAAGACGTCAAATTGATTATAAATGTCTTTATCAAGAAGAAAATTCACAATATCGTCTTTTAAATCCCAAATTCTTTCAAATACTTTTCCAGCACTTAACCAACGAACTTTTGAATAATACAGGATATCGGAATTCTCAGCATGTACGGACTCCAAAAACTGTTGAAACTGGCGATGTAATAATCCTCTGGAACGAATCATATTTACTAGTTTTACAACAATATTAAGTATATGGTCAATATCTAAAGCCGATTTACAGAGAGCATCCTGATGTATAAGGCAATGCAAAAAACAACATTATTTTCCGGATACTTAGAATTAAATTTCCCAACAAATCCTTGATTGATTCCAACCATATTAGGAGAACCATCTGTAGTTACATTACATGGCTTGTCAATAGGTAAACGAAGTTTATCGATGCAATTTTCAAATTCACAAAATATATCGGCACCAGTCGTTGTTCCTTTCATTGACTGCAGCCCTGCAAGTTCTTCTGTAATTTCAAAGTGGGCGTTGATTCCTCTTACAAATATGAGTAACTGCGCAGTATCGCCGATATCTGTACTTTCATCCATGGTAATTGAATAAAAAATAAATTTTTGAGTTTTTGTAGTCAGTTCTGAAATTAGATTTTAATCAATATTTTCAATTCTCTCGGTGATTGTTCTTCTTGAGAGAGACAGTGACTGAAAATCATTTTTCTTGTCAGGGCACATAATATCGCACACATCTATCATGCACTGCTTTATAAATTCACCATCTGAAAATGCTTTATTAGATTTAGCAATATTATAAGCCAACACATAACTGGCTTTCGTAGCGCATCTTTGAGAATGATTAGCTCTCTGAAATAATTGTTGTTGACTTGATACATTTTTTATTAAATCTTTCGATTTAATTTTTTTCACCTCTTCACTTAACGATGAGTAGGAGTGGTTTTCATGTTTGCTCTTGAAATGGCGTTGAATGTTATATTCTTTTAAAACTGCAACAGTTGTATTGCAAAGTAAGCACACAGGTTTTTCTTTAAATAAAGTAAAGAAATATTTCCACGTCCATTCTTATTTAAAAACTCGACATTCTGAATCCACTTTTCTTTTTTTTACATCCATTTTAGACGTTACCCGCTACGGAGAACAACACACAGAAACGCAATTGACGAAAGCTTACTGCTAACTAATGCTCTTACGCGGGAGTTTGTTGAGGCACTGGGAGTTTGGGGGATTACACAAACAATTACTCGAGTCACAGCGGGTCGTTGCAGATGACTGACTAAGTCGCTAACTAACTGATCTTCCACGATCTGTTATGTTGATTCTCTCAAGTTGGCCGAGAGACAACTGCAGTTCGTCTCGTTCCTACTGCTGTGTTTTCTTGTTGTAGTGTTTACTTCTTACATTTATTTACAGTTTTATATACATAATATACATAATAGTCTTAACCTATGGTTTTTTTCTGATTTGGCCCTTTTTTTTTGTTAGTTTTCTCAGTTTTTTTTTTTATATATAGTTTTCTCAGTTTTTTTTTTCTGGCCCCTATTCTATTTGGTGTTAGTTACAATATGGTTTTTACAGTTTTTGTTACTTGCTAAGTATTAGTAAATTTACAGTGGTATTTTTGTGAGATTTTTCTAGCATTGTAAAATTAATCTCGGGATTATCAGAGAGGTCGGCTGTGGTTGTGAATTTTGAGTTTAATTTAGTGACATGTTCCGTGATTGTTTCCTTAAGTTGGGATGTTTCATGCAGTGTTTGGGTTGTTGTTAGTATAGGTATTCTATGTATTTTTCGGAGTATGTTGTTTTCTGTTATTTGTAGGAATTTTAGCATGCTGGGACGGGACAGAGACCAGACTTGGCATGCGTATGCGAGTGTTGGTCTTATTATGGATGTGTAAAGTAGTGTGTTTGTTTTGTGTGTAAGATTTTTTGTGATTAATGTTATGTCTTTTGTTTTTGTGTATGCTTGTTGTCTTTTGTTCTGTGAGTGTGTGTTAAATGAGAGTGTCTCGTCTAGTGTAACTCCCAGGTATTTGATTTCCTGATTCCATGGTATGTTTGTGTTGTTGTGTGTAATGTTGTCTACGTGTATGTGGTATTTTGGGTTTTTGGAATATGATTCCTTCTGTTTTATCTGTATTCAGATTAAGGCCCCAGCTAAGTGGTATGTGATGGTGTCTAGTGTGTCTTGTAAGAGGATGTTTAAGGTGTTTGTTGATTTGGAAGTGGCTAGGATGGCTGTGTCGTCGGCGAATAGGGCTGTTGTGACTCTGGGATCTTTGTTGATGGGAATTTTGTTGAGGAATATGTTAAAGAGGGTAGGGCCTAGGTCGCTACCTTGGGGGACCCCGCAGGATTGTGGTGTGATGTTGGATTGTGATGTGTTTACTCGGACTGTGAATTTGCGATTTTTTAGGTAGGATTGTAGGATTTTGATGAGGTATATGGGAATTTGGGCTTGAGTCAGTCGATAAATCAGCACGTCATGTCTCACTTTGTCAAAAGCTTTTTCCAGGTCAATGGTGACCATGGCGGTGTTGTGCTTCGTTTCCCATCCGTGCTGAATTTTATCGACGACTCGAAGGAGTTGTAGGGTGGTGGAGTGTTCAGTTCGGAATCCGAACTGTTGGTTGATTATGGTATTGTTTGTTAGGAGGTGGTCAGTGATTTTTTTTTTGATTATTTTTTCGAGGAGTTTGCCTAAGGTGGGGAGGAGGTTTATGGGTCGATAATTATTGGGTATTTCTGGATTTTTGTTTTTTTTTTGTGGATAGGTATGATTACTGAGGTTTTCCAGGTTTCGGGGAAGGTGTGGTGATTTATACATTTAGTGTATATTACTGCTAGTTTGTCAAGGATATTGGGGTGTAGGTTTTTTAGGGCTATGTTTGGAATGTTGTGGATGCCTGGGGATTTTTTATTTTTAAGGGTTTTTATGATGGAAATGATGTCGTTTTTTGTGATGTTTTCGGTTGATGTGACGGGAGTGGAGTTTATTTGTTCGATTGCGTTGTTTACTGTGTGTAGTGTTTCATTGTCTAGGGGATTTGGTGTGAATGTGTTTAGGTAGGTTTGGGCGAGCAGGTTGGCTTTTTCTAGGTCTGTGGATACAAATGTTTGGTTGGATTTTAGGAATGGCATGGGGTATTTGGCTTTTAGGAATTTGTTGGGGTATTTCCATGGGTTATCGGTTTCGCTTTTTTTAATGGCTTCTTCCCATTTTTCGCATTTAAATTCGCGGATTTCTTGTTAGATGTTTTCTTGGAGGGATTTTTTGTTGGATAAGTATTGTGGGTCACGGGTTTGGAGGTAGAGTTTATATTGGTGATTTTTTTGTTTGATTGTGTTTATGATATGTGGAGGTAGTGGTGTGTTATGTGCGTATGTGTTTTGGTTGTTGTGTGTTGGTAGCAGACTTTTTGTAGTGCCTTTGTAATTGTTTCGGTTATCTGTTCTGCTGCTGTGTTTATTTCTTCTGTTGTGTTAGGTGTAATTATGTGTTCTGTGTGTTGCGTGAGGTGTTTGAATAGTGTCCAATTTGTGTTTTTTTCTGTGTATCTTGTGATTTTGTGTGGTGTATGATTTGTTGGTATATTTAGGGGGGCAGTGAAAATGACGGGTAGGTGGTCTGATGAGAGGGCAGGTTCTGAGTAACATGAGTGTATTGGTATATTTTTGTGTAGTATAATGTCTAGTGTGTTGGAGCAATGTGTGTCGTGACTTATGTATGTGTGTGTGGGATTTCAGGGGGCGGTGATGTTAAATTCTGGGTATTTGATGGTGTGTTTAATTAGTGTGTTTCCTGTTGCGTTATTTTTGGTATGATTCCAATGGGTGTGATGTGCGTTGAAATCGCCGGCGGCAATTACTTGCCCCGGGAAGCTGGTGAGTTTGTGTAAGGTAAGCGGAGGGAGTTGTTTTTTGGGAGGTCTGTAGATGCTGATGATGGTAAGAATGGTGTTGTTGTGCGTGATTTGTATTATGGTGTTTTCTGTCGTTGATTGTATGTGTGGTATGTGTTTGTGATCTATTGAGGCCTTAATCAGAATAGCAGTGCCGCCGTGTTGTTGGTTGTGTTGTGTGGGTGGGCGTGTGTTTGTAAGATATGTTTTGTAATTTGGTATTTTAAAGTGTTCTGTGTTTTTAAGTCTGGTCTCTTGGATTAGGGCTATGTCTATGTTGTTTTTAGTAAGGTAGTTAGTAAATTCAGGTTTTTGTCTGTTTATGCCGTTGGCATTAAATGTTAGTATTTTTAAGGAGTTGATTTTGTGGTGTGTGGTCATTTATGGGAACATGTCACTTACGGCTTCAATTATTATGGAGATTTTGTCAATATTATCTGCGTTAATTTGGTGATGGTTTTCGTGATGACTTCCCTGATTTTCCCGAGATTAATTCCCGCGAATATTTGTTTTAATTCGATTAGTAATGAAGCAATGGACTGAGGGTCTGTGTTTGTATTTGATTCTGGTTGCATCTGTACTGTTGGTCTTGTTACATTTGTGTTTTTGATTCTTTGTCTGATTTTGTTATAATCTATGGGTGTCGGCTGTTGCTGGGTGCTGGAAGTTGATGGTTCCGCGTACTTGTTGTGTAGTGGCAGAAATTCGTTTGGGGTGATAATTGGACTTTGTCCTACCTTATTTGTTGTGGTGTTTGTTGTTGCGGTTTGTCCTGGTGTTGGTGTTGTGTGTTTGTTTGTTCGCTTCAGGTATTTTTTATGGGCTTTGCATCCCCTGTAATTGGCCGGGTGTTTGTCTCCACAGTTGCTGCACTTGAAGATGGCTTCGGTGACTAGGCACTTCCCTGTGTGGGCCGGCGCACTTCACACATCGTGGGGCTAGTTGGCACAGGTAACTTGAGTGTCCGAAATTTTGACAATTGTGGCACTGTGGTGTCGACGTCGATTTGTAATGTTCGGTTTTGACGTGCACTCCACTAAGTTGCACAAGGTTATACACTTTCGGCGCACTGTTTTTGTCCGTAGTCAACTTTATTATCGGCACTACGCTTTTGTCCTTTTGCGTCACCCTTCCCAAGGAGATGACGTTGATTCTTAGGTTCTGGAGTTCTTCTTTTACTTCCTCCAGGGTGATGTCTCGTGGGCAATGCTTGATGGCTATTTTCACTGGTTTGGATTCTGCTGAGCCGTATGTAAAGAACTCGATGTCGTTCTCGAGCAGCATCCTCATGGTGTTTTTATTGTCGTCTTTTTCAGTAGTTTTTACGGTAATGTATTTGTTTCTTATTGTGATATGGCATTCCTGCTTGCAAATGTCGTTGATTTTCCTGGCTGTTTCTGTTTGTTTCGGTGTGTAAATGAAGATCGTGGGGTTTTGCCCGTCGTCCTTCTTCCTTTTCTCTTCGGTTGTCGTGTTGTTGTGTGGTGGTGGTGTGTTCGTCTCTTCGGCGTTGTCCGTGAGAATTTGGAATCTATTTTGTGTCTTGCACTTATATTGAAGAGGCTCAGTCGACTTCCTCTTCTGCCTTTTGTCCTCGGGGAGGGGCACTTCCATGGGGTTTATCTCCGTCACTTCCATGGCTGCGACGGATTGGTCCTTTATGGAGGTGACCGGCTCCATGGCTCACGTGGGAACGTGGCCTGGTGGTGTGTGGTGTTTGGTGTTCGGTTTTCGGTTGGATGTCCTTGGGCTTATGCGGTGTTTTCTTCGTGTTTCCGTGTTTGGCTTCTTCGTCACTGTGAGTATTGAAAAATGCTTGTACGTCTGTTACTGGTCGGTTGACTGGCTGCGACTGACTGCACTGCACGTCTGCGATAACTGATCTTCGGGCGGCCTCGCTTTTATTTATACCTATCTGCGAGAGTGTCTGGAAGTTTCGAGCGAAGATGAGTCATCTGTTTAGGTCGGATGGATTTGTCCAGAATACTATTGTGTTTTGAATATCGCTGCAGGTAGTTTTTATGCGGGTCGTCACATTACGAAGTAAGAACGCGTTCAAACATTCTCACGACGGCACTCTTAAACGGGCCGGATTAAACCTTTCCGCGGGCCGGACTTGGCCCGCGGGCCGTAGTTTCCCCATCACTGAACTAATGCAATGCCAGGGCCGTAGAAACTGTTGAATACATGCAAAATTAGTTTTATAAATTCAATTAATTAATTAATTAGCAATCAAGTTAGTCTAAACTTTATTATTTAATCGATCAAATAAAATGAAATACATAGTGTAATCATGCAACGATCGAGGCGTGCTCGATCAGATCAAACCACTCGAGCCGCACAATCTGATCAATTACTCGCTGCTCGATCTTTTTACGCCGCGCCGCTCGCTCTGCTCGTTTTCATCGAGCAGCTCGAAGAGATCGAGCGGCGCACAGTGTGTCGAAACGCGAGATTCTGCCCAGAGGTAGAGGGGGTATGCAAAATAAAAGTGAAAGCTAGCGGAAATAAAAATAACTACCACATTCTAATCTTATTTATATTTTTGAAATAACCCCTTGTTCTGAAATTAATTCCTAAAGTTGAACATTTTCTTGTTGTGAGCGGTGCGCGAAAAATGTACATTGTCTTAACAACGGATTACTTCGTTCTCGTTTTATCAAGTACTATCATTTGGATACACATTATTAACATTGTATGGATGCTTTATTTGGTGTTGATGTCATTTTAATACACTTATTAGAATAAAAGTTAAAAAATTATCATCCGCATATAACAATACATTACATTTAAAGATCTTGCAGACATCATCCATGTAGAGCAGTAAGAGAAGTGGGCCTAAGTTGGAACCTTGAGGAATAACACTAGATGCAAGATAACGTTTGGATTGATAACCATAAATCTCGACGAGTTGGCCACGATCATATAGGTAGGACGTTAATACCTTCACAATATTCTGCTGTAACCCAAACACCTTTAGTTTTGATATCAGGAGAGAATGGTCTAATCTATCGAATGCTTTAGTTAGAACTCCGTAGATAACGTCTACTTGTTTGTTATTCTCCATTGATTTAGCTATTCCTTGAGTGATGTTAGTTAAGTTTGTAGCTGTCGATCTACGCTTCATAAAACCATGCGGATGGATAGAAAGATGAGGGCTCACTTGATGATATATGTGTTTACATAATATTGACTCGAACACTTTTGAAAGGTTACTGAGAATGGCAATTGGTCGGTAATTTCCTATATCCCTTTTAGATCCCGATTTTAAAACTGGGCACATATTTCCACTGCGTGGGAAATCTTCCAGTTCTCAAAATCAATTCGAAGATATAAGTAAGTGGCTTACAGAAAACAGGTGCTGCATCCCGCAATATAACAGCAGGTATTTAGTCTAATTCCATTGTAAATTTTGGCTTTAAGCATTTCAGTTCATTCAAAACATCTTTAGTATCTATGAAAAAATCGCCATTTAATTTCTTATTTAATTCAGTAATACGGTTGGTACTACTGACAGAGTTTGGTAAGTATGATTTTGTAAAGTGGTGAGCACACCCATTCGCAATCTCATTAGGGGTATTATATGTATTGCCTTCATGTATCATTGAATTCGGAATCCAAGAATCTCTTATTATTTATATAATTCCAAATTAGGTTTGGTTTCTTTGAAAGACGTTGTTGGGTGCGTTCAATATACTCTAAATGAGCGACGGCAATATCTTGTTTACAAGACTTACGTAGGTCTTCTTGACTTCGTGATTTTACAAATCGCTTATGAGCTTTATATTTTAGCTTTAATTTATTCTTAATAGGATGGGTAATCCATGGAGCTGATCCACTAGATGCCCTTTGTTTATAACGTGGCACGGACGTATCAAATATGTTATACACAATTTTATAAAAAGCTTCACAGGCGGCGTTAACATCTTGAGAATTAATAAATTAAATACGGTTGATAAAATTTATCAGATAAATTATAACATTTAATTAATTTTAATATTAGCCAGGAAATCCTTTAGAAATATGTTCTAAAATAAATAAAAAAATACTTAATTTAAATCAGGCCCGAGGAAACCGAAGCCCGCGTAATTCTAACACATTTTTGCACTTACTCGAGAGAAGTACGTTTATTTTACTTTCAGTTAGTCCTTTCTATTCCATTAAAAAAAAAAACAAGTTTTGTCAGTAACTTTGTTATGAGACACCCTGTATAAATTTAAATATTTTTAGGGCGTGCAGCTCTGTTCGATATCCGACTTAATCAAGAATGAAATCGGTGCCAAGTGGCAAACCAATAGACTGAATATCAAACAATATTAATTTTGTTTACTCTGGATTTGAAATAGGTCTTATTAAGGTCTTTAAGCTGTTCAGTTATTGACTAAATTCCGCATTCCGATGGTGCCTGGATTAGAAAAAGAAACTCTGAGGTTAACCAGTAATATAAATTTATTTTGTTGAATTTCACTAAGATTTATAAATAAATTATTCAATTCTAACTCCGCCGTTAATTTGTTTTCTTCTTTTCCTTTTAACTAAATTAACTTTCTCTTACAAGCTAAAGATGGATAAATGAATGAATATATCAAATAAATTCCTTCTGTGACAGTGATTACAGATTAAGGTGATTGGTAAAACTCACGACATTTCCGCTGAGACAAATTATTTACTACTCAAATAGTTACATCATTCAACAATCTAACACTATAACTAAATGCTTACGAAATCTGAAAGTATCTGAAAGATACAGGTTGTAAACCGATTGAATTCTTCTTTGGGGTGGTAAAATAATTCAAACTTCTCAAATTTCAGTGCATAAACTGAATCTAATGCTGTATTCTATCTTAATATTTTCCGTCAATATGTGGGAACCAATTAGTGCAAACTTGACTTTAACTAATTAATCAAATTTGTGGGATATTTCTATAATTCCAATGAGGTTGCTGCTAGGCTCGTAAAACTGACGTATTCCTGCACCAACAACAGTACGAATAATTAGCAAATGTTTATACCAATTATTCCCACCACCGTTCTCATTGGAGCGGAGGTTTACAATTTGTAACTGCTCGAATTGCCACCATGTAAATCTGACAGTGATGCCAACTCAAGCCCGAGCCATACAACAAGCAATCATCCCTGATTACTGATTATACAATCCGGTGAAACAGAAAGGGGACTTAAGGAAGTGTAACTGGTTAAGGCTAAGTAAAGCTCGTAAAACTGACGGGTTCTTTACAGCCTTTAACAGTACTGTGTAACTAAAACTACCACCGTGATCATTGACGATTTTACCTAGCGCAGCTCTGAGTTACCGTAGAAAATTATTAATTATAACGGAAACATATAAGATAGAATTTGACGCTTATATTTCTGGTCAGTTTTAACTTATTAACATTAACTAATTCAATTAAAGCAAATGATACAAACGCATAATGGTCTAAATGGGTCCGAATACCAATTTGATATTAAAATTGATTGTTATTTGAATTAAACAAAGAATTAATAATTCTAACCCACTTAGACCGCGCCAATGATAATGAACTGATCTGTTTGAGACCCGAGAGAAGACTGTCGATTTTGTCCTCTGCAGCGGGCTCATTCCCGAGTAGCGGGAAAGCGGGCGCACTGTATTTAAGTGGGGCACGCACTTTCATTGGCTAACGTGACCCGTCACATTCTAATTTAGATCAGCGGCCACGTACACGAAAGTTAATTCAAGGTGATTGAATTTTTAACACTCTAATAATTACATTTTATTTATCCAGGCGGACTATTTCGTCAATCTTGCTGAAAACCGAAAAATAGCAAAACATTCCTGCATTTCATGTTGTAATCGAGCTAATTTATTTAATTTTCCTTAATTTCCCGTTCTGGGGACTAAATTAATTACAAACCATTCATTTATTTTCCAATACTAATTAAAAATTGCGATAACGAGTCATTACTCAATGGCAATATTTAACAAGCTCACTATTCTGCACAACTTTTGTATAAAACATTTTTCAAAATTTTGAAAAATAAGCACGAGATTGACCGTTCCCAGAGCTCTGAAACAACCTGAATATGGGTATGATAGCGGAAAATATGGAGAATATTTGAAATAATTTTAATATTACCACATCATCTAATACCACTAACTTTAATAGAAGATTGCCACTCATACAATGATTACAAATTTTACAAATTCATTGTTCTGTTCAATGATCAAATCCATCTCAATATTTCACCGTTGCTCAATATTTCCTAAATTTTCTGTAATTTTGTATTTAACATGTAGAGGGAGTCCACGCGAAACCGTTCGTTAAATGTTTAAGGGGTTCCTGTTGTATTAAAAATTTGAAAAAATCCTTGTCACACAGTTGAATCAGTTCTCATCAAGTTAAATATTTTCAACTTTCTATCACTTCGAGTTCAACCGGAAGTAGTATCAAATTTGTTATTGGCTACTATGGATAGTGACGAGTTTACATTACCACCGGCAGAAATAGGAGCCAATGCAAATAATGCATCATTAAGTTTGCTTCCGGAAAAAAGTAAACATCTCTATGAAAAAAACTTACGTCGAATTTATTTCCTGGTGTGAGAACAAACAGGTGACGTGTCATTCCGAATCGGCGCTGTTAGCATTTTTTGCCGATGTTGCTGCAAAGGGCTTAACAGCAAGTTTGTGGCCTAAATATTCGATGCTTAATGTAACTTTAAGCTTAAAAGAAAATATAGACATACGGAAGTTTAATAAATTGACCATGTTTATCAAGAGGAAACATGAAAATTATGCGCCGGAAAAATCAAAAGTGCTCGACAAAGAACAAGTTTATATCTGATGCTCCTGATAACCTCTTTCTTATGAGCAAGGTAAGGAAATAGCAAAGCTAAGTTAAAAATATAATTACTAAAACCAAAGCAAACAGAAAACAAGAAAAGTATCGGGAGGAGCCAGCTTTTCTGGCCTCCCACTGTAGGAAACGTACCGTCTGGCTGAAGAACGGCTCTGCCCAGCTGAAGGTAGAGGACATCAGGGACCTATACCACGACCCATGGGGTCAAGGTAATATAGGCCAACTTCCACCGCTTGGTGTGACAGATGACGAGAAGGCGCACGGAGAGGTGCTGATCACGGTAGGATCTATTTTCAGTCGCTATTTCTGAGAAATTATCGACCAGAAGCTGTTTCAACAACATTCAGATCCTTGACGAGACCATTGGGACGCAGGGCGTGTGGATGGAACCATCCAAATGCACAACCTTCCAGATACGTAAGACGCACAAATCCTGTTATCTAGCTTATCCCCTGGTGCATATTGACAAACAACCAGTACCGGCAGTAGACGCAGGTTCAGAATTCCGTTACCTTGGAGTGAAGATCACTTCTTGGACGGGGAAGGAGGAAGATGGAGTGATCTAGGAGTTAAGGCAGACCCTGGAGAGGGTGAACGGTTTGCTTTTTAAACCTCAGAAGGGGATCTAGTCCGTCGATATACAGTTCCCCACTACAGCTTCCTGTTGACGACACAGGTGATGCCAGGTGAACGAGTTCAGTCAGGAACTAAAAACCGGCATCCGCAACATTTACCATCTGTCGCAGTGTACAGCTAATCTGATACACTGTGCCATGCGAGACGACGGGCTAGGATTCCCAAGATTTGAGATTGCGGCCACAGCAGCCACTCTGGCGGCAGGTCTTACGTTCAGAGAGAGGATAGACGATCCCGTAATGGCAGCCCTCACTGCGGCCAACAAACTCGACTTGCGACTCGAGAAAATGGCTAAAGTGATGCGAATTAAATGGCCAGTCACTGGCCAAACTATCAGGGCGTTTAAGCGGAAGGCGAGTGTGAAGGAGGTAAGAGTATGGACCAACCTCGGTAAGCAGGGTAAGTTCGTGGAGGCCCACACGAACGACCCTATCAGCAACGCGTGACTCAAGAACACCGATCTGCTGAAACCATCGGGACAGATCACGGCGTTGCGAATGCGAACAAACAACTGTGCCGATCCGGGGTCCGGACGTGCAGTGTTGCCAGTGTGGGACAGATTTAGAAACTCTGTTCGTCGTTACAGAGGTTGGGAAGATGGGGTCAGAGGTAGCAGTGATAAAGGAACTAATGCCCATCTTTGCTAGGGTTAACTTGAAACCGGTCTTGGTGATAAGAAGCCAAGACCTAGTCTTTGTGGTCGACATTAATGTCCGCCATGAGGGCACAGGGAGTCTTGAAGCGGGGTTCACGGGGAAGCAACGTAAGTACGAGGTCCTGCTGCCTCAGTTGAAGGAGCGATGGGGTATCGTCCAGGGATGTAATCCCTACAGTGGCGGGGACGCTGAGGGGCATGCCCAAATCGACCAGGAGGGGCCTAGCGAAACTGGGCATAACCGGAAGAGCGTCGCTCTTGACGACATCGCTGATCACCACGAGGTCGTCAATAGAACTTTACCACCGGTTCATGGACTACGGACACCGTAGAAGAGGAAGAGGACGGCGTCACTAAACCTCTTGCATTTGTACTACTAGATTAGGTTCACTTCTCCCGGCGGTGTATCGGTCTCGATTCCTCAAAGGACATCTCAGTATGCACCTCTAAGGAAGAGGGACCGAGGGTGACCTCCACGAGGTGTTCCCTGGGCAACAGTGATCCATCAGCGGACACAGGCTAACTATCTCCAGCCCCGGCTGGCATGCTTGCAGGCAGAATAAAGGTTTCTGAAAGGCGCCAGATTAGTGAGGAACAATGGGAATCTCGACCAACGAGTAGCTCGAGAAATCAGTTTCTTAACCCGACACTTGAGCTGTTTTTCAGTAGCTTCATCGTTCATTTTTCAGCTTCAAGGTGACCACACCATAAGATCTTAAACGTGGGAAGTAGAGCCTATAGGCTCTAGAACTTAACCTAGTAAATAATGAACATAAGACCCCCTTAAAAATGATTAACCACTATATCTCACTGAGACCAGCACATACTCCGCACAAACAGTTTTTTATTTACTGTAAATATAATAAGTGCTCAACACAACCAATTGGAATAAATACATTTTCTAAATTACCATCGCAAATGGCAACCTTTTTAAAATTAGATAATCCGCATCTCTACACTGGACATTGCTTTCGCCGTTCTTCTGCGTCAATACTTTCCGATGGTGGTGTAGACTTAGCAGCAAATTAACGACATGGTGGTTGCAAGTCGACCAAGCGTAGTGTAGCAGAAGGATATATTGAAACATCAAAACAAAATAAAGTTAACACTGCCAAGAAAATTCTCTCTGAAAATGTGGTAAACATTCCGTGCACTAGTACTTCCAACGTTGAACGACTTGCTAACGAAACTAACGATATAAACTTAAATTTAAATTCGGAATATCGAATAACTCATCATGTACCTACACCTAATTTCTATTTTAGTTCTTGTACCGCTAACTAATAAATATTCACAAACACAACACAAATTAAAAATTACTTATAAATTAAAATTGTACTTACTTTAAATGTTGTTATATATTTTTATTAAATTGTATGATAATTGTAAATGAATACGTTGTTCATTAAACTTGTACCTACATTAGATATTTGTTTTATTTCAGATGTCTTATTTCAATTAAATAAAGAAACATTAAAAAAATATATTTTCCTAAAATAAAATTGTATTTTCTCTAATATAATCTAAGTTACGATCAACGGAAAAATCTTGTAACCAACTCGTGTGTTAATTGGCGATTAATGATCTCAACAATTAACGCACTCGCGCAAGCGTTCGTGCGTGAAAATGTCTCGATCATTAACAGCTGTCATTAACACTCTTGGTTAAATAACTATAAATTACCTAATAAATATTAAACGACATTAGTGTTGCTTGATAATAAAAACTGTGTATGAAATGTACACTTTGGTATGTTAATAGAATTATAAATCTTATGAATATAAATAAATACACTGGTGTTTATACTTTCTGCAAAGAAATGTCCGCACCAGCAATGCATATCAACGAAAAACAATTGTGGTCTATTGGTTAAATCTCATTTTTATAATGCGAGGCTTATATAAAATATACTGTGACAGTTATTTCTACTAATTTGTTAACATGAATTAATATCTCAATACTAATTACGTGTTTTTATTAATATTAATATATATTCTAAAAGAAAGAACTCAGGATTGCAATATCTCGAGAACGGGTATACGTAGCAATTTGAAATTTTCATGAAAAATCACAAAAATTTCAAAAACATGAACTTCCCAGCGCACAGTGTTCCGCAACCGTTGAAACGAGGTCAAAATACTGAAAAATGAAAATACAAATATACGCATTTACTGTGTATTTTTACTGATAGTTCTTATCGGTTATTATTATATTTTGCTTTTATTTAAAGTTTGTCATTGAAATGAAGCGAGAAACTGAAAAAAACACATACATTACCTTTACTGGAAGGACATTGTAAAAGCTTAAATTATAGGATTTGACATTAAAAAAATGTTTTTAAATATATTCTTTGGGTTATTGCAAGGAATACTGACAAAATACTGAATACTGAATTAAATTATAATTAAATTATTCAGTTTAAGCCGATAGCGATATATACTTTGAGTTACAAAAAGTTCCCTTTAACTCTCCGTGCTCTATCTTGATACATATATAGAAGGACCCTCTTACTTTTCATACACAAAATTCCACCGCGCGGAACTGAGCGGTTTGTATCTCGTAAACAAAAAGTCAGGGCATTATGGCCAATGTCTTAAAATGTTCGCAATGAATGAAGTTTTATATAAAAAATCAGTTATTACATTCATTATGACGTACTTATCGAAAAATCACTTTCTCGAATATGCAGGGTGTTTCAAATTCGAGGCTCACCATGGGGATCTCGCTTATTAGAAGAGATAGAGGGTATGTTTAAATTTGGCACTTTTGCAGAATTTTAAGGTGATTAATAATCCATTAAGAAAAATTACTTAAATTACTTTGTTCTTGAGTTAAGTAAAAAAACTAAAAAAACTGATTTTTGTTGTTTCTTTGTATCTTCGTTATTTGAGGTGATATCACGGCGTTATTCAAATTGTATGCAAATTTGTGTATCGGGTACTTTTGAGGCCGCTGATTAAAAATCTGAAATTAAAAATTTGAAAAACAAAATGGCGGATCCGGTATGGTGTACAAAAATTACAAAAATTGTAATTTTTGAATGAAATTTTGGATATAAAGTTTTTTTCTTTATAAATATATTTATATACTTTATATTGAATTGTATATTAAAAATAACCGACCCTCCATCCGTTTCATAGTAAATAATTACTTTATTATATTGGATCCGCAATTTTGTTTTGTGAATTTGTAAGTTCATATTCTCACTCAGCAACCTCAAAAAACCCTATGTCCGAAGTTGTTATAATTTATATCCGAAATTTTTTTTTTCTGATTTTTAATTTCAGATTCTTTATCAAAGACCACGAAAAACCCTATATCCGAAATTTTATGAAATTTCGACAATTTTTATCATTTTTGTCAGCTGTATTGGAACCGCCATTGTGTTATTAAAATTTATGTTATTATATATTTTCAATCAGCGACCTTGAAAAGCCCCATCTCAGAATTTTCATGAAAATATAACAATTTTTATAATTTTTGTCCGCCATATTGGATGCGCCATTTTGTGCCTTTGCAATATAATGTGTTCTTGAGGTAACAGGTTAATGCCTCAAGGGACTCAACTTGTTAACAAATTCAATAGTTTGTAGAAGACAATAATGACAATATGGTTGATGATCCCCAGGGATACCGCTCCTACATATTATTGGTAAGTTATTGTTATATTACCAAATATTTATGCGTTAATTGAAACATTCTGTTTAGGAAAATTCAACTAAAAAATCTAGAAATCAAAGCCCACGAACGACAACTACATTGTTTAAGCCACGGTAGTCTCCGCAGGGGCGCCAAGTACCGCCTGGTTTCGTAACCATATGCAATGGCGTAGCCCAGGGACTTGCCGAAGGTTGTAGGAAACCGAGTTTGATGAGTTTGCCAAACTCGTTCCTAGCCGCTTGGTACTTTTGTGGTGGCAACCTGCGGGGCTTAGCAAAAACAGGGGGACCCGTGGTCGTGATGTGATGCACCACATCATACTTCACGGGTTCTGAAAGATTAAATGGTGATTTTAAACCAGGAAATTGCTGAAATAATTTTGAATAAGGTGCATTTTGAGTCAGCAATGAATTTAGTTCTGTTGGGCCGAATGCATATCTCAATAATTTATTATGGGCAATGTCAACAATGATGTTGAAATGCCTGAGAAAGTGGGCGCCCAGAATGGAATGGTTCACTTGCGCAAGTACAAAGTGCCATGTAAAATTTACATCCAGGCCGATATCAATGTTCAATTTAGATTGACCGAACGTGGGTATTGAATTACCATTCACCGTCGTTAGGAAAAATTTAGCTCGACGATGGGTATTGGCGTAAGTTTGGTCTACCGCTAAAATGCTGATCTGAGCACCTGTGTCAATCAAAAATTTATTGCCTGAATGAGCGTCGCGAACAAAATATAACCGACCTGAGCGCTAGCAGGGCAATAGGCCGACATTAGCCCTGTAGCTGCCCGTTTCCCCACTCGCACGGAGGTGTACATTTGGTGGCCTTACCCTCGTATTTACGGTGGTACCAGCAATGCTTGCTTTCCGGTTGTCGGTTGGCTGACTTCGACCGACTTCTGCTGCGTGTTTGACGAGAAATTGTTTTCTCTAGTTGTGCTACTTTTGTAGCCAAAGTGGCAACTTGTTGTTGCAACAGCAGCATCTAACGGTCGACCGGAATTGCTGGTACCGCCAACGGGGTGGAGGTACTGTACAGATCGTATGAGTGCCTGAAATTTCTATAATTTGGTCTGCCATATTGGCGAGCCAGGTGGGTTGTATTTGTCAAAATCAATATGCGCTGGACATCTGCTAGGAGACGGCTGAGAAAAATCTCAAGTAAGAGACTGTCGTCTATGGCAGTATCCCCTAAAAGTTGCTGCAACTTCCTGAGCAACTGAGATGACGTTTGGTTGCCCAATGTCTCCTTTGAAAGAAGTTGCTGCATCTTTTTTTCCGAGACAGAGGTACGTTTACTCACCTCTGCCTTCAAAGTCTCGTAAGGAAGGATTTCCGGGGGATTGATCAAAAACTCGCGGACCTCCATGGCTACTTCGGTCGGAAGTGCCGCGACCACATCATGAAATTTACGCACTGAATTTGTGACGCGGTTATTCCGAAAGGTGGACTCTACTTGAAGGAATCAAATGGTGGGGTCAAATTTGAAATAAATAGGAAGTTTATAACCAAACGTGTTGCCGGTTGTTTCCAACTGTTTCTCCATGGATTAGTGTGAACAAGTGTATGTGCGAGAGAATATAGGAGAGGAGAAAAGTGAAAGAAAAGGGAAAATGGGTAGTAACCACGGAACAGGAACAGGAAAAACGGGTTGGCTGCTGAGTAGGTTGTTGAGGGGGTTCGGCAGGTCATCGTGGTGGCAGGAGTCGTGACCAGACATATCCGCACAGGACTGCTCACGCGAAAACTGCGCACAAAAATGTGCGCACAGCGAAAACTCCGCAGGCGAAAACTCCTCACACGGAAAACTGCGCACACAGAAAATAACGCACAGTGATAATTGCGCACACGAAAATTGCTCACACTGAAAAATGCTTACACGGAAAATTACTCACTTTTATCAATCCTCACAGGGTGCGCACAACAAATATTTTTGCTATAATTTTTATATTTCACATTAATCTAAAAGCAATAATGTACTGTGTTTCTATTTGTGAAAATGTGTTTATTTTTTGATGTGTTAAATTTTCGAAAATTATTGTTTAAAAAAATACTGATATCATACAAAACATCTACCTTTAGAATTAACTACGATTTTTGAAAATGTATAATTTTTTTGCGTGAGTTATGAATTTTTAATAATTTTCTTTAAGTTGTCGAATATTTGAACAATGAAAAATAGAAAAAAAATACTGATATGATTGAATTCCTTAAAACCAAACCTCTAATGCAATAATAATACATTTAACTTTAAAATTAAATTTGATTTTTGAAAACGAGTCAATTTTTGTTAAACACTTAAACAAAACAAAAATCGTAAACAAAATTGAGTTCCTCAAATATTTTGATACATCCACAGAACGACTGCTTTTAAAACTAACTATAATTTTTGAAATGGTGTTTATTTTTGGATGTAATAAATTTTTGAAAATTAATATTTAAAAAAATACTGATATGATACGGAACATCTGCCCTGATATGATTGAATTCCTTAAAAAACTCTAATGCAGTTATAATACATTTAACTTTAAAATTAACATTGATTTAAAAAAAAAATAATAATAATAATAATATAAAGGGTGAGTTTTTTTCGATGTTCTCTATGGGGATCTCGGAAACTATAAGAGTTAGAGGTTAAATGGGGAAAGACGTGTAGTTTTACAAGTCCAATAAAGTAACACTTTCAAAGTTTTCAAAAAAGTGAAGGGTAACTAGATATTTTGAAAAATGTAAAAAGTGTCAATTTCTTCAAATAAATATATCTCCGTTATTATGATAAAAAAAACTGTGAAGGACAAAGTTGTAGATAATTTTACGCAGCTTAATAAAATAAATTCAGAAAAATTTGAACGCCATTATTTTCCCAGAAATGACTTAAATTTTTTTTTAATGGAAACCATAGTTGGCTATGGCCTCATTCGAAAGACTATTTTTTTCTCTTTAATACGATATCACAAATGATATAGTTATTTCAAAAAATATGTGAGTTACAGTCATTTTTAAGTTTTATTATTGCACCAAGTGCCGTATGGGTTCGAATCCCTGCCCGGGCGAAAGATTTTTCGGAGATCGAGAAGTATTCACTCGGGTCCATGGTTGTTGTATACGTCTGACATTATTAATTTGTTCATTTATTCATCCAAAAATTGTACAGTAGCCGCCTTGAGATGGCCATATGGCCTACGATCCCGAGGCCAAAAGAAAGTTTTATTATAAATAAAAAAATAGTTAGCCATGAAAACGATGAAAGTAAAACAATTGCAGTTGTTTATAACCACAATAATATATTGTAGTCATTTTTTTTATAGAGATAAACAAAGTTGACAAAAAAACACCGTATAATAATTCTTTAATTATAAAAATAATAAATGGATCGATTGATCAAAACTGCTGTCACTAATAAATAAATAGTGTGATATTAACTAAGTAAAAGTGCATTTTATTTCAATAATAATAGGAGACACATTTTAATATTACAAAAGATGCTCAAAAAGTCCACCATTAATATTATGGCATAAACTGCATATTTTTAAAATTTAATTCGTCTCCTATTATTATTTAAATAAAACGCACTTTTACTTAGTTAATATCACACTGTTTATTTATTAATGACTGCAGTTTCGATCAAACGATCCTATTATTATTTTGATAATTAAAGAATTATAATACTTTATGTTGTTTTTAGTCAACTTTGTTTATTTCTATAAAAATAATAACCATAATATTTTATTGTTGTTATAAACATTTATAATTTATAATAAATTTAAAAAATGACTGTAACTCACTTATTTTTAGAAAGAACTATGTCATATGTGATATAGGATTAAAGAAAAAAAAATAGTCTCTCGACTGAGGTCATAGCCAACTATGGTTTATATAAAAAAATGTAAGTTTGCGTCATATCTCGGAAAATAATGGCGGTAAAAATTTTGTGAATTTATTTTATTAAGCTGCTTAAAATGATCTACAACTTTGTCCTTTACAGTATTTTTCTATCTGTCATAATAACCGAGATATATTTATTTGAAAAAATTGACACTTTTTACATTTTTCAAAATATCTAGTTACCCTTCACTTTTTTGAAAACCCCGTATTTAATAAGATTCACCCCGTACATTTAAGAATTAATTAGAATATAAAATATAAAATAAAATATTAATATAAAATATAAAAATACAAAAATACAAAAGTTAAAATTACAATTTAAAATTGCGACAACTTTGAAATGACAAACAAAAACAAGTAAAAACAATACAATGCAATACATCAATAATTAAAATAATGAAAACCCCCGCAAGAAAGTTGCTTTTATCTAAATTTGACCACAAAGAAATATCGAGAGATTATTATCGTGGTAAATTAGATTTAAAGTCTGAAATATTATTTGAAAACAGTTTAAAATTGGCGTTACTTATCGGGCATTTCGCTACTCTTAAAGTCCGTGACAAGGGTGCATCGAAAACCAACCAGTTTAAGTACAAAGGAGCAATCAATGTGACTATTAATGTGACTATTGAAATTGAGTCCATTTTTGTGTGAGTTATGAATTTTTGAAAATTAATATTTTAAGTTAAGTAATAAAGTTTGTAAAATCCTACAAGTGTAACGAGTTTTAAATTCCAATCAAAATTAAATTTCTTCATTGGTTTAATCATTGAATTGATGAGCCGAATTTGCTTTAAAAGATTAGGATCCATGAACAGGACAATACATTTCTGATTTTCCGTTAAAACAATTGCCAAATTATAGCTCAAAATAAATGACAACATTTTAACATTATCTGGGGAAACGAAATATGCATTTTACGAATTTAAAAGTTGTAAACAATTTATTAAAAGTTCAACTTCTATGTAAAAAAAATAAACATTTTTGATTTTTCATCTTAGGTTAAAACAAAACAGCAATTTTCCAAACTGAAAACGGGAAAACAAAAATAGCTTAGACAGATTGAAAAAAATAATCAAAGAAGAAATTGGTTTTGTAACCGGGGGATTTAGCGCGGGGTTGCCGTACGTAATCGAAGCTATTGGCAACCGCAGTTTCACACCTCCAAGTTACCGATCGGCATGGCTTGATGTAGAGCACAAGAACGGACGAAAGAAAGTAGCAAACAAAAATATAAATTGGTGCTTACCTTGCTGCTGGAATCGGCACGGTCACGTACGGGTTTGGATTTGGGGGTTATTGCAAACACGCTTGATAATTATGCTAATAAATTATGTATTGATGAAAAAAAAACAACAAAGACAAAACAAAGACAAAACAAACCAAAAACAATTAACAATTAAATAGAGAACAAGAGCAATTAACAATAAAGGCTTACTGTTTACAATAAGGGAAAAGGAAGATTATTCGTAGCACTAAACGAAGTTGGTCAGCACGGCTAACCCGACGAACAAATAAAAATAACACGAAACAAATACGCGGCGCGCAAAAATTAAAATACAAGATCGGTGAATGATAACGAAAACTTGGGTACTGTATGGCCTGTGCCAAAAATGAAACGATACTGTCTGGCCTGTGCCAAAAATTACACGGTACTGTTTGGCCTGTGCCAAAAATTAAACTGTACTGTCCCTTTGGGGAGGGAGGAGGGGGCGGCGTTCGGCTGCTTTTTAAGCAAAGTAGTAGAGGCAAGAATCTGTCTTTCGCACCCTCTACTAGATGGCCTTAGGGGTACCGGTTTGTAGCATAATTCATCGAATATGAATTTGTACCACCTATTAGACTTAATCCTATCTAACGCTATCTAACTATATTTACAACTACACCTATGTACATATGAGGTTCATCTCCCGTAATTCGTGGCAATCTACTGCCCGTTGCCCGTGCATCTGCATACCTTGTGTGAGGTATCATTCTGCGCGGTATTCCGTCGTCTCTTTGAATTTTGCCGGCGTATTTTGATCGAACTTTGATTAGCGGCGTAATACGCGAATTAAGCGATCTGGAATACATCGGTTGGTTTTATTGGCCCATAAACGAGTTCGTTTCATTAAGTATTCGGAAACGGGCGTAGGCTCCTTTGTTCGATGTTGTAAAGGGCCTCGCATTTTTGAACCGTTTTATGGTACCTTAATCTTCCAAATTCGGGATTTTGAGTAATCTGTCGCCTGGCCGACAGATTTCAAAATCCCGGCTCGGTGCATTGTTCAGCCCGATGCGTTGCTGGTGTTATTACCATATCATAAACCGCCTTGGTCGGTTTGGCACGTTTCGGGGTGGACCGGTCGTCTATCACAATGGGCTTATATTGCAATTGAACAATAAGGTTTTAATTTATTCACGGGCAGCAAATCCTCACGAGAGACTTACACTCATATTCCTAACTTTATGATGCTTAAGACTAACATGCATCCTGTTATGTACATTTCTATTTATATGAGGTGTCAATGTATGTATTACGAACGTAACTCATTTTGAATAAAAAAAAAGTGCTTATGAAATTAATGAAATATATACAGGGTGTCAATTTGAAAACTTTCAATGTGAATATCTGTGAAAATAAAAGAGTTAGAAAAACGCAATTTGGCACAAATGTTATACAGGTAGGGGGAACTAGTACCACCATATTTTGGTTATCGGGTGAGTGACTCCTTAGGCCCCATTCACCCTAACCCCAAAATTTTAAATGGCATCACCCCTTTTGTGATTCCTTAAATTAAACGTTTTTTTGAGTAGTATTCACCAGCACAAGGTTTTTTTTTAATTTAATACAGGGCCGAATAAAAAAGTATAATTAAAATAAATTCTGTTTCTATGAATTGCTATTTTATTTAATTGGATTCTTATAATTCATTCCATTTTGGGCTACAAAAAAGGATAATAAAATGTTTTTCTCCAAATACTCGAAGCAGTGGGTCAGGTTTTAACAAATAACAATCACCTATTTCAGTCAGGTGTCTAAATAGCAATTCTAATACCGGATAAAAAAGAAAATTAAATAGTGAATTCGTCTGAAATTATTTCACTTCGATTGTTTTTGAATTTGACGTACAATCTAACACACCTGACTGCAATAGGTGATTGTTATTTGTTGAAACCTGACCCACTGGTTCGAGTATTTGGAGAAAGAAAAATATTATCCTTTTTTGTAGCCCAAAATGGAATGCATTATAAGAATTTAATTAAATAAAAAAGCAATTCATAGAATCAGAGTTTATTTTATTTTAATTATACTTTTCGTTCGGCCCGGTATTAAATTTAAAAAAAATTCTTGTGCTGGTGAATACTACTCGAAAAGAGGTTTAATTTAAGGGATCACAAAAGGGGTGATGCCATTTAAAATTTTGGGGTTAGGGTGAATGGGGCCCAAGGGGTCACTCACCCCATAACCAAAATATAGTGGTTCTAGTTCCCCCTACCTTTATAACATTTGTACCAAATTGCGCTTTTCTAACTCTTTTATTTTCAGAGATATTCGCATTGAAAGTTTTCAAATTGACACCCTGTATAAAAAAGAAATGAATTTAATGTATTGAATTAGCGCGCGGTTTGAATTAATCATTGAATAAGCATTGTATCGACGACTGAGGTGGGTCGCCGATAACAGTTTTAAGAGTTTAAAATTAATTGAATTTTTTTTTCGGATTTCGAATAAAAATGAGTGCCAAATCCGAGATTGAAAAGAAACAGCAACACACCAAAATCGAAAATTGTACGGTTTAAAAAATTAATCATTGAATATTTTTTTAAATTGGTTATTTAAGCTCCAGAAAATAAACCCATTCGATGGTGAGAAAGATAACTGCAAGTCGTATTTGGTAAGAATGTAAATGTAATTATAAGATTCTGTACGATTTGTCAATAAGCTACTAATTCTGTATTTTTTTTATATACATTATTGTAGCATAACATAAATTAACTATTGACCTGATGGTTTCTACTACACCATTATTTTTGTATTCAGATATTATTAAATCGCATTAAAAAAATCAATATTGTGAATAATTCATTCCACAAATTTTACATAAATAAGCTATTGACTTGATGGTCTCTCTACTCCTAATGTTATTTGTGTTAAATCGCATTGAAAAATTCACAATAAATTATTCCTTCAATAAAGTTTAATTAATTGCATTTAATCGCTTACCAACAGTAGAAACTATCTTCATAACTGATAATCTATTTCCATTAATGTAATTTTTAATATTCTGCACACACTGAAACACGCGAACATTCACTAGGTGGAAGGTAAACTGCCGAATCGAACGGTTTTCAATGACTAAAAAGAGATTTAATCTAGAAAGCGTTCATGCATCGTGGATAAAGATTGATAACAGACGACGAAAGAATGTGTTTTTTGCAAACATCTACGCCGGATACTAATTGCCAACGGGGCAAAGTTCAAATGATTCACGCTCTGTAGCGTAAATGTAGTATAAGCTTTGGAGTGTTACAACTCTCTATTAGAATCTTCCAAACAGATGCGTATAGATCCAGTAAAATTTAATTCTAATTTAGATCTTCAATGATTAAACCTTAATAAAACCAAAAAGAAAATAAATTTTATTTAATTCCGTTTTGAAAAGTCAAACTTTTACTTCAATATCTGACGTTATGAAACAGTTTTTCATAACTGTCATTATAGAGTTACGTAAAGTGAGTCGTACAGTTCCAAAATCGGCCATCTCCAAAACCATGAAAATAACAAAAAATGCTGAAATATAGCATAACAGCAAGTTCCAAAAACAACCTTGTACAGTTAGTTATTAACGTGGGAATATACGACTTATTTCCAAATACGGCCTAATTCATAGAGTAGTCAGTTCCAAAATCGGCCATTTCAATAGTTCAGGCCACCTACAAGTGTTTGTTTAGCCATATTCTGAGCTGTTATATCTCCCTTTCAGCAAAATTTTTATATAGTTTTATTGTGCAGTGACATTATGGAATGTACACCGCAAGTTGTAACCCCTGAAAATGCAAGAAGAAAAAAAACGTAAAGGTTATTATTTATCATTGGAATGAAAGTAACTTTCATAAAGGTTCGAATGAAATTGCTTTTGCACTCTTCCATAGACTTAATAATACAAATTTTGAAAACATAGAAGTTCTGAGGTTAGTTGCCGATGGATGTGGTGGTCAGAACAAAAAATTGTATTATGATGACAATGCTTTCAACATGGATGCTTACAAAAGCTCCTGAGGAAATATAAATGGTATTTCCCATTGTAGGCCACTCGTTCTTACCTGCCGATCGAGTATTCGTACGCATAGAGAATAGTATATTCTGTAACAAGGTTAGAATGGAAATTCGATGCGAGCATCTGAATTTCTATTCTTACCGAGTATCAGACTATACTTTTTCCTCGACCAGATAAAATAGACTAATAAAATAATGAACACAAAGAACTTACGTTTTATTATCACGTTTGTGGTTATGTTTATAGTATTTTGACAATTGTGATATCCAAGGCTAATTGTTTTATTCGAAACGATGTGAGAATATTCATTCTATATCTTGTTATGGAATGAATTACATGCAAAACGCATAAGCGCACAGTGTTTTGTTCCATAACAAGAGTGAGAATGTGTTCGTTCTATAATCAAAATTGATTTCAGAATGCTTAAATTCTATGGTGGTCGTGGAGAAAGTTATTCGTCGCATTGATGTAATTAGTAGTCCAGAAAGATATGAGGAAATCTTTTCAGATCATGGAACTATGTTTTGCCTTGGTACAGATGCTACAGTATTAGACTGGAAATCAGTTTCGCAACAGGTATTTAATGCCACTGGCATTTTAAATTTGCCTCAGCTAAGAGAAAAACAAGGAAAAAGTTCCATATTATTTAAGGAGGAACCTAATTGTAGAGTTGCTTTTGGAAGTTACAAAAGTGTTACTAAAAGCGGCAAATCATCAAGACTATATCCAGAAGGCATTCAAGAAGGGGTTAACATAAATCCTATTAAACTAAATGACGTTGATAAGCTTCTAGCCAAACATTTTGGCACAGACTGGAAAACAATAGAGAACCTAAAATACTTTAAAAATGTCTTACAATGACCACCAGATGTTGAGGATGTTGCAGAAGAGCAACTTAATGATGTTTGCCAAGTAAATGATAGAATGGAAGAAGTTACAAATCCCCAAATATAATTATAATTTATTATGTATTTCAGAAATAAATATTAAAATAATTTTGTCCATAAAACATGCTAAATTTATTAACACGCCTAAAATTTATATGCCAAAAATTTCCATAACCGGCCATGTACAAGGGTTAGTTTCAAAACCGGCCATCTATAAAATTCTAAAATCTATAAATAATAACATAATGAATTTTGATTTCTAGCAGTATTGCTATTATTTTTCACTGACAGATATCTGCTGAATGCACTAAAAGTATATTTCAATATTTTCATGCAAGAATGTGTACAACGTTTTTCCACTTTCTGGAAAATCGTTTATGTTGGAGATGGCCGGTTTTGGAACTATACGACTCAAGTAGTAAAGTAGTTATGTAAAGTGTTTACGTAACTAGTGAGGTTTGTAATCAGCTCACATTCAAAAGCTTAATAAGGAAAACTTTAATAGAGGAAACTTTATTTGTAACAAATATTATTAACAATAAGCAATTAACGTGTAACCTCAGGCAGTTTTAAGATTTATAAATATTAAAAACGAAATTATTACACATACAATTGGTTAAATTTACTCCAGATTCAGGAGAAATAGTATCATTAACTTTCGTGATATTTATTTCTTCTGAAACATAAAGGCTTCCTCCTGAACTTTCACCCAGAATCTTGTCAGCTGTTCTTTTTTTATTCATAAGTGAATTTTCCACATATCCTTCTGCAACGCTAGTGGATTTCCAATCACCATGTTGTTTAATTCTTAATGTATCTGCCTCTGAGTCAGCTAAGAGTGAAGCCGAGGAACGCCTAAAGCAGTGTCCTGTGAATTCTCCTGGGCATGGTAGGCCAAGATACTGTGCGATCAATTTTGGTAGTTTCGCGAAGGTATTTATACCAACAGGTTGGACTGTACAGGTCTCGTTGTGATATCTTACAAAAAATCTATCGTGCTTTGTTGTAAGGGGCCTCATATTTATATATTTTCTGACAAGTTCGACCATATTGACACCAGAAATATTTCCCGCGGAAACGATAAATTCTCGAATAACTCGAGTTTTTGTTTCGAGGATAATAATTTAAAAAAAGTGCCCTCATCTGATAACTCACCTACTCGTAGAAACGTCAATTCTGCTTTTCTACAAGCACCAGCGATTCCAATTAACATTGCGACCTATGAGAATAGTATAAACTAGTTTTTCAAGCTAAAGATTCTTTTGTTAAAATAGTCTTCTTAAATAAATTTTTAAATAAAAAAAAAATAATAATAATATTTTTTTTTTAATTTTTTTTATTTTTTAATTTTAATTTATTTTCAATTTTTATTTATTTTTAATTTTTAAGTTTCAATTTTTAATTTTTAATTTTTTTAATTGGTGACGAACGACGGCTGCGCCGTCGCCTGAGCATATCCCATTAAAATTGACCAAAGTAACTGATGGCGAACGACGGCTCCGCAGCGCTGCGCCGTCGTCCGTGCGTGACCTATAAAAAAAGAGCAATGTGACCGGTGACGGTGCTTAGCTTATTAAAATTGAGTAAAGTAACCGGTGACGAACGACGGCTCCGCTGCGCTGAACCAAAGTTACTGGTGACGCACGACGACTCTGCTCTGCGCCGTTGATGAACATTTTTAAATTATTTTTAATTTTTCGTTTTTCATTGTTCGTTTTTCATTTTTTTTTATTTTTCATTTTTTATTTTTCATTTTTTATCTTTTATTTTTTATTTTTTATTTTCATTTTTATTTCGTTTATTTTTTTTGAAAGCCACTTATATCCTCTGCGATCCCTAAAAATTTTGGCTTTCCGACTTGAAAAGAAAAAAAAATCGGCATTAAATGAAGAGAAACGAACCCTTAAAAAAAAATAGAAAAAATACGCCCCTGAAAGAAACTTGAAAACAGGTAGAAACAATGTGGTCAATCTTTGAAAAATTGTATCCCGTTAAGGGAACAACAACAACAAAACAAAAAATGTTCCAACATAAATATTGTAGGGTAATGCTTTGTCAATATACTGGAGTTTCGACAAACTCTTCAAAGTCAAAACTGAAGGCATAAAGACTCCTGAAAAATAATCTTTAATCGCTCACTTTTAAGGCCGGGTCCCGGGACGCGGCTCATAGGTTCCTAACCGAAACCCGCGACTTTAAGCATGTCATGTCAATGTCATTAAATCTGCAAATTGTGTGCAATCATAACCTTGTTCCAGATATGTCAGTGAATGTCATGTCTGACACACAGCTGATAGGTTCCTAACCTAAACCCGCGACTTTGGCTTGTCATGTCAATGTCATTAAATCTGAAAATTGCGTGCAATCATAACCTTGTTCCAGATATGTCAGTGAATGTCATGTCTGACGCACAGCTGATAGGTTTCTAACCTAAACCCGTCAATGTCAATGTCATTAAATCTGAACATTTTCAATCTGACAGAAACTGTCATTTTATATAAAATGCGCTCTGGAGAGGTGGGGGGTGTTTGAAAATTTTTGAAAAAATTACGGATCATGGCTAGTCGCATCTCCCACCCACCCTAAAAGTTTCAGCTCTTAAATTTCCATAAAAAAAAATACGTCCCCATAAGAAAAAAAAACGAACTCGGGGGTGAAAATGAAGCGTAAGGGGGCCCCCAGAGGTAAAATACTTGTCACGCGGTGCCCCTTGAGGCGAAAGGTATCTTTGGTGAAAATTTCAGCCAAATCCGTGTAATGCGATTTTCACTCAAATTTCCGATGGTTTACTCATGAAAAATGAAAAATTTGGTGCCTTGACCATAAAAAAATTCATAACACGCAAACGATTGGAAAAATTAAAAAATAATAACAATAAATGTTGTAGAGGGGTTTTTTGTGGAGAGGATGGAGTGGTTTTAAATGATCCAGGATGTACCCGGAAGGCCGGGCCGAATTTTCTTGTATAATTTCTTGAGAAGGCCCCGACGGCCACGGGGAGGATCATAGGGACGATAAAATTTGCTCATTCGATGACAATTAATAGGCACCACATTGCCCGAAAGCGCCACCTCTCTCATCCGTGCAGAAGGGGGTGAAAAAAATTAAAAAGACATTATTTTAAATCGTTTTGCTCAAACCACACGCGTCGAGGAATGCTAATCTGGTGGTAACCCCAGTTTCTGGTAACCCCAGTTTCCGAATCTGACATCTGTCAAATGTGACGGTGCACCATCAATGCATTTCTTAATTTGCCGTATGGAGAGCACTCGGACGTTAACAGGAAGATGTTATTTCTTTTTCACCAACTTTGGCCCTCTAAAAATTATTAAGGGGCCGTCTGAGAAGCGTATACACATTACAGACCGACAGACAAACAAACACAACTTGGGCGGCGGTACTGATGGGGGTTGTTTTGGTCTTTGGCGGCTAACGGGGTGACCGAAATGTTACCAAACTTTGTTGGTCTGCTTCAAATGGAACGCTCAATGATTTTCCAAAGTTTCATTGTTCTAACCCTCCCGGAAATATTTTTTTTTCGAAATTGATTTTCCGGGGAACAATTTTCAACGTTCAAAAACGACAATAATTCATATATTCATATCTCGGTTAATAACCGGGCTATTTTAAAAATTCAAAGTTTGTTTTGCGTGCACGCAATGCGGCAATGACCCGTCGTTGGATTCGTGATTTAAAAAGGAATGGAGAAATTCATCTTTAAACGATCGAAAAAATTTACCGGCAAAATAATTAAAGTTGAATAAATTTTTAAAATTAGAAGCAGGGGTCTCATCAAATATATTTATTTGGATTTTCTGTTGGTCTTGAGAAGAGATTTCCGGCGGTGTAATCAGCGATCGACACACCAAACAATATTAATAAAGCATTACTCTGAAAGTACTCACCCAATTTCAAAACTTTCGTAAAGATACCAACGAAAGAGGCCGGGAAAAGTCAAGATTGATCCACGTTACATGCACTCCTAACCGAGAACTATGAATTCTGACGTTTATTAATTGCCTGGAATTAGTGATGGTAGCAAGCAATGATAACCTGAAATCTCGAATTTCGATTGGCCCGTTTGACGTACATGTCACGTTCGACGCTTGACTTTCAATTATTTGAAGGGTTGAAATGAAAAAATCTGCGAGGTTAAAGGAAAACGGTCATATATTATTAACGGTTTGCCGTACGTATAAAATACCGGTTACCAAAATGATCTAGAATATATTTATCTACAATTTTTATTTGCAACATTTTCTCCTAGAGATAACGGTTGACGTTGTAGGGGTTAATATGTAAAAAATGGGGTGTTTTACCCCCAATAACTCCTTAAGGGCAATAGTTATGAAAATAACGGTAATAGATAATTGTAGAGAAAAGAATTCCCTACAATAAACATTCATACGATTTTGCGATATCTTCAAAACTGAGCGCGCTATGGCGGCCCAAAGTTTTTCGTTGCAAGAAATTTTGCTTGCACCCCGGGGGTGAAAAAATCATATCTCGAGAACGGGGCAAAATTTCAAAATAAAAATAAGCAAGTTTTGTGTAGGAAGTATTTGCGAGTATTTTGAGATACAAATCGATCCTCCAACTCGAAAACTGTAAAAGAAGATAGATTTTGACTGGAAAAAAGTGTTAAATGGGCCCCCCCCGGGGGGGTGGGGGTGAGTTGAGAGGAATTTATGCATATGGATAGTTGCGTAAATGGTAGAGGCACAGTTTAGTATAATTTTTTTTTTGAAATTTGATAAACTCTAGCCGCGACGGTCAAAAAAGGTGTTTTTTCCATTTTCGCGGGGGGTTGATTTCGGGGGTTGAAATGTACAAAAACCGGCCCCTTTGGTGATCCCGAACGTTTGTTGAAAATTTCACCCTTCTACCTCTTTCCGTTCGCCTGTTATTAAAGGTTCGTGTCTTGCGTTTAGGATATATAATATAAATAAATAATATAATTACATAAAGAAGGTATACGCATAAATTAAAGCATACCTTTGTAAATAGAAATTGTTTGTCTTCAGCTTCTTTTAAAAAAGATTCTACATTTTCTTTTGTGAAAACTCTCGATTTCTTAGCATGATATCCAACGGATCGCCTCCTCAATAGTGCTATTAGCATGGTATATTCTTTAATATTTTTGCGCAGAGAAAGTTCCGCTCTCAGCATTGAATAGGTCGTCCAAAGAGTTGACGACATTAATGCTTTCAAATTTTCAAAATAAGCAAGCATTACCTTTTCATTGATTGTTTTTACTTGCTTAAGGTTGTACCATCCTTCAAATTTTTTGTATGCTGTATCATACCTCGCTTTTGATTTTTGAGGTATTAAACTAGACATGGCAGAATTTGCAGACTCTTCAATATCGAAGAAGACATTATAATAAGTAATTTTAATTATAATATGTAAACAGGTACGTGAATTATTTTCGTCTGACGTTTATTTATTTAAATAAAATCTTGTTGCTATGGTATCGATGTCCATAAGCCTATATTATTTTGTGCTCTAATTTAAGGAGCGCGCTCCTCAATCAAAAAGTGAATACAAATATTATATTCTGATGGAATTAAATTAAGTTTTGTACGCAATACATTATGAAATATGCTATATTGTTTGACTCGTGCCTTTGCCAAAACGAGCGAAGCACTCGTCAAACAATATCGCACTTTTCATAACTAATTACGTAAATAACTATAACATACCTGTGATGCATTATCATGAAATTGTTTATTCAAATTAATATATTAGACATTTCTACTTTTAATTAAAAACACAGTACATTGTTGCTTTTAAATTAATGTGATATGTAATAATTATAGCAAAAATATTTGTTGTGCGCACCCTGTGAGGATTGATAAAAGTGAGTCATTTTCCGTGTGAGCATTTTTCAGTGTGAGCAATTTTCGTGTGCGCAATTATCACTGTGCGTTATTTTCTGTGTGCGGAGTTTTCCGTGTGAGCATTATTCCGTGTGAGGAGTTTTCGTGTGCGAAGTTTTCGCGTGAGCAGTCTTCCTGTGCAGATATATCACCGAACCGGCAGGAGTTGGGGTTGGCTGGGCGTCGTCTGTCAAAAGTGACAGTTATTGATGGGGGCTCCGCGCTAGACGTGCAGTGTTTTCCTGTGGGAGTGATGCTCCGGTGGCTCTCTGGTGTCTTCTCAATGCAGGCGTCTTCTTGATTCGGGGTCACCAATGTAGTGTAATTATATGTATATACAGTTACTACTTTATTTGTCTCCAATTTATTAAAGGTTTTTGTACAAGAAGAATTAGCGTGTCTTCACAAGTAATATTTTTCTCGTCTAGTTGTTTATTTTTCTCTCTATAGTAACCGAACGTCACGGCTACCCGTGATCCTCATTTTCGTTTTCCTATTCCGGTCCAGGCAGTCACCACATATACAGGGTGTTTCAGAGCTGTGGGAACGGTCAATCACGTGCTTATTTTTCAAAATTTCGAAAAATGTTTTATACAAAAGTTGTGCATAATAGTGAGCTGCACGCCCTAAAAATATTTAAATTTGTACAGGGTGTCTCATAACAAAGTTACAGACCAAACTTATGTTTTTTTTAAATGGAACACCCTGTATTTTTTGTCATTTTTGAATTATATGGAGCAAATAAAGGTGAGTTACTTCAATACTCCCTATACCTATTGTTTGCCCTTTTCGAAATATTTGAAGATTTGTTGAAATACATGGTCTGGGTGAAATTTTATTTTTGCCCCAGTGATTGACGTTAAACTATTAAAATCATTTTAATTATTTGCTTGAAGGTTCGAACTATAGAGCCAACCATGATTTCATACAAAAAATTATACAGGGTGATAAAAAAATGCGGTAGAAAAACCCAAATTATAAAGTTGAATAACTTCGTTTTTTCAAATGGCACACCCTGTATTTAGTAACGTATTCTCAAGTAGAATCCAATAATCGTTCAGATTATAATAATTATTCCTGATATGATAATCGCCGAATACAAGAAAACTATTGAGATTAGGAACAGGGAACTCTTATACAATCTGAAAGATAATTGGATTCTACTTAAGAATACGTTACTAAATACAGGGTGTGCCATTTGAAAAAACGAAGTTATTTAACTTTATAAGTTCGGTTTTTCTAGCGCATTTTTTTATCACCCTGTATAATTTTTTATATGAAATCATGGTTGGCTCTATTGTTCGAACCTTCAACCAGATAATAGAAATGATTTTAATCGTTCAACGTCAATCACAAAATAAAATTTCACCCAGACCATGCATTTCAACAAATCTTCAAATATTTCGAAAACGGCAAACAATAGGTATAGGGGGTATTGAAGTAACTCACCTTCATTTGCACCATATAATTCAAAAATGACAAAAAATACAGGGTGTTCCATTAAAAAAACATAAGTTTGGTCTGTAACTTTGTTATGAGACACCCTGTATAAATCTAAATATTTTTAGGGCGTGCAGCTCACTATTATACACAACTTTTGTATAAAACATTTTTCGAAATTTTGACAAATAAGCACGTGATTGACCGTTTCCAGAGCTCTGAAACACCCTGTATAACAGTGGAGGGGGGTGATTTTAAATTTATATCATCAGTATTCAAATTATTATTAATTACATTATGTGCACATATGTTCAGGTTGTCATTGGTGCTGCTGGAAGTTTGCACTGCATTAAGAATTTTGTTGACTGTGTCCATCTTATTTTTCATGGACGTATCTATGTAGCCTTCAGCCACAGATGTGGATTTCCATCCACCATGTCTTTTCAACGCGGTGATATCAGCACCTTCATCTACCAATAGAGTAGCGGATCATCTTCGAAAACTGTGGCCAATATATTTTTCTACTTCCGGCAACCTTAAAAGGAAGCTATTTGCTTTCCCATTTTGCCCAGTTTGCTAACACCTATCCTTTGACGTGTGCATTTATGTTTTTGGCAATTAAAAAAAAAACGAATAATTCGCTACATTTTGCGGACGGAGATTAACATATTTTTTTACAACATCATAAAATTCACCAGTTATGGTGAATTAACGTACACTTTTCGTTTTTGTAACTGGAATGGTGATCACCATCACTTTGTTTAGATCCGTAATATCAGTCACCTTCAGAGCATACATTTCACAATCCGGCACACACCATTATAAGAACAACCTTAAATAATATCTTTAGATATTATACATTTGAAAACGTTATGCTTACCTTTGTAACAAGATATATTTCATGTGGAGCTGTCCGCAACTGAATATTTAATTGTCTCTGGAACTGGATATTTTCGATTTTATAGTCTTATAACCCTCCGATTGTCTTTTTAAAAATGCTCGCAGCTTTGGGTAGTTTTCGATATTAATATTGTTGTGAATACTTAAAGTAGACCGCAACATAGAATACTGGCACCATAATGACGAACATTTATATTTCTTCGCTAGTTAATAATTCGCCAGAATAATATTCTCAGAAAACGAATGAATGTTCTTTCCGATGCGACAGTCCATAAAGTTTTTGTAGGTTAATTAGTACTTGCTTTTGGACTTCTGGGGTAGTAGATTTAACGTTGTAATATTAGCCACTTAACGGATATCGGGCGGCGTCAAATCTCTGCATCTTCCTTTTCCATATTTGACTTCATTTCGTTTAATTGCAGCACTCCGCTAACAAAATTAGGATGTTTGTGAATTCGTGTTTTTACAAACAAATGGTGACCATAGTAACAAAACAAATACAGTGTAGCCTGGGTACTACTTAAAGGCGGCGCTCACGTGTACGCGCATCCCGCACGCTGGCCGGGCCCGTTAAAATCCCGAGCGAAAGAATGTTCATGTAAATGCAAGAACATCGCAGATTGTGAATACGCACACTTTTTATCTCGCACTTTTCGTACGGGATTAGCGCCTTGAAAATGTTTAGTCTGCTTAAAATTTCATGCGCCTTTTTAATCGCGACGGATATAACACAGTTTTGGCATTCCACACACTAGAATTTGTCTTGTACGGCCTGTGTAAGAAACACACGGTTAGAGCGGTATTCAATAACCCGCAAAAGAGTGTATATGTGAACGTACCTAAAATACTAATCTGTTGAGCACTCCACTGGTTTATGAATACGTGTTTATACAAACAAATGGCAATGAAACTGCTATCATTTCATTGGCTGAAATCAGTTGGGCAATGAAACTGCTATCATTTTACTGGACGTCACCTGTGGAGAAAATGATTCGACCTAGTAATGGACAACTTTCTCAATCAAAAATGATTCAGCAACGTTTATATTATTTAATAAGATGCGAAAAACTATATTAATTTTATAGTACTGAAATGACGAGAAGGGCTTTAGTGAGGTAATGGTTATCTGTGTTGTAACTGGTGTAACGTTCAGGCCGGGAGCGGATGGTAGTTGTTTTATTAAACTATTATTTAACACGTTCAGATTTGGTTTTATTTCAATTATTCATGTTATTTTAAGAATACGCCCAAACTTACACAATTATAAATTATTTTAACGTAATATAGCTTTGTCAGAAAGATTTAGTAGAAGCGATTTCGAACGGGGTTAACTTAAGACTACCAGTAAAAATATAAAAGTTTTCCTCCACACTTCTCCACACAAGAAATCCTACTTCATTGTAGATAACAATAACCAATTGGAAACACGTATACCATGGGGAACAAAGTCTAGTTTCTGAACTGCAAGGTATTTACTTTATGATCACGTGGATCCAAACGGACTTTAAACGATGATTACTAAATGATATAAGAATAATGTTTAAAACTAATGGACTATTTGTTGTTTCCAATGTTATCTGTGCTAAGCCGTTATCAATAATAAGTTTAGGAAAATACAATACATAAAATATAATATAAAATATTTAACATATATAATAATAATAATAGTGATTATGTTATCGGGTACATTACACCGGTATAGTTTTCCAATATATTTTTCGCAAAAAATTGAATAATATTGCCGTTTTCTAGTAGTTTTATTAACATCTTTATCACAATGCAATTTTTAAATTCCTATTGCGAACCGGGCGTCAATAGGCACAATAAACACATTTGCCTTTGACAATATAATTGTACATAAACTGAAGTGGATTTTAAAAGAGATAGTCATTTTTTTTCAAAGTTGACTATTTGGCGAGGGATGGCCGTATCTCAATTTCCGATTTTCAAAAATATCGATATAGGAATTGAAATCTGGTTAGTATTCAGGATTTTGCAATTATAATATTCAGCGTGAAAAGTGGTTTTGTATTGAGAGTAATAAATTTTAATTATGTAAACAAGCTGGGGTTCAACACAATTTTATATGGCCGCATTTGAAGGATAGACATTAGAGTGGTTTTAGCATACATGGTGGAGTTTCGAAGTATGTGAAAATCAACGGGACAACCCGGAAACTTGTTCGTATCGATAAAAAAACTAATAACTGTAAATTTTGAGCCATATCGAACATTGCGTAACCGGGCCCTAGCCCTATAAAATTTGAAAAAGTAGGTTTTTTATTTTTGTTTATTTTGGTCCACCGTAATGGTGAAATTATATATTGTGTCGACAGAGGAGGTTAATACGAATCCAAAATTAATTTATTTGTTGAAATCGGACTAAAATTGATGGAGTTATGATTTTTGGTTACATCATACTTGTATATTTTGATATTTCGTGTTTTTAGATATTACCAATTAATGCATTTTTATTAAAATCTCTTGTGATACTCTTCAAAGTTTAATAATAAAAACTTCATTTGTTCCTTGTCATTGGTTAATAGAGTATTACATACTGTTTCATACATAATTGAAAAGTATAGATATAAAATGCAAAGCAATTCTTAATACAAAAATGCCTGAGTCACCGTCAGCTCTCAACGGATGAACTATACCAGCAGGACGGTGCAACCTGTCATAGTACGATAGAAGTAAGGCAATACCTTGAAAATATCTTTAATGGAAGGTTAATTCATAGATATTCCGATATTTTTTGGCCAGCTAGGTCGCCAGATTTAACCCCGTTAGATTTTTTCTTCTGGAGTTACTTAAAGATATATCAACACAGGCCATTCACAAACATAGAACATTTGGAAACAATTATTGCAGAAACAATTCAGGGTGTAAGCCCGAATATAATTAAAAATGTATTGAGAGAATTTTCTTCTAGAACGGAAACCTGTATTGTAAGAGAAGGCGGATACGTTGAAGCAATAGTGAATTGATGATAAACTATTACACGCTTGTTACGCAATTATTATGTAGTTGATAATTATTGTAAAATAAATTATTTTTTTATTTTGAAATAATGCAACATGGAGGTTAAGAGACGTAAAGTTAAAGAGATAACAGATCAAAGGTTTTGATATTTTCAAAAATAAATTTACTTTACTGTTGGCCAAAATTGATATTTTCTAACAAACCTGATGATTGTATTTTAGATTTTAGAACATGCAGAACTTTTTATGAAGAATAACTTTTGTTCGTAAAATTAATAATAAAAAAGTTTTCCATATGGTGCGAACCTAAGCAGACACACTGTATATCAATGATATCTTTGACATAATAAAAAGTAAAAATCAGACATTAACTCTTTCGCTGCGCATACGCACTGGCTGATTGTTAGCGTATGCGGTATAACTTTTGAATGAAAATTTTGAAAAGTAAAATTTTAAATTCTGGTAAAGGTTTTGATTTATTATAAAAAAATAATAAAACCGTCACATTAAAAAAAAATGACAAGACGCCAAACGGCGCACATTTTGATAATTTTTTGAAATATCCGGATGACGCCACTTGGCGTCAGCTAAAACTACACTACATTTTTGCGTGATACAACCTCAAACACGGATCTGCGCACAAACCAGGTTTTTCGGGACAAGAATTACATTCCCACACCGTATCTTTTCTTATTTTATATTTCTGACACTGTCGGCATCGTTTTCTTGATGTTCGATTTGCATCCCGATTACTCTGAATTTTTGTTGGAATATGTTGGGAAACTTTCTGCGTAGGTTCTGATTTTTCTGGCAATAATTTTGCTATAACTTCCAAACGAAAATCATAGAAAGAATTTTTTTCCCGAGTATTTACAATAAAAAACGTACGAATTGTAAAGAAGAAGTTGAAAAATGTGAATTCCTAGCTTCTTGTACCAAAACATTGTCTTACGCAGTGCAGGATAATAGGACATCATTTGGTCTTGTCTATCTACACCACCCATATATTTATTTTATTCGGCAATTGGTTTCGGTTTTTCTTTTGCTACGTTTCTTCTGTTTACAATTTCAACCATCTCATTTCTGAACTCTGTTGAAATGTATGAGACATCTCTCTTGTCTGTCCATTTTCCAACCATTATACCGTTAGAATATTTAGCTTTAGATTCACCTTTTTTTAATTTTGCGCCAGTCACATCTTTCGGCAGATCTCTTCTATCGGCTCGTAAGGTCTCTGTGCAGTATGTTTGATTTAATATTAAAGGTTCTGCTAATCCATAGCTGTTGTAGTAGTTGTCCATGAATAATGAGTGTCTATAATTTAAATAATTTTGCATCGGATGCATGACAACTTTTTGGGCATGACCTTTGCCTCCCATTTCATCCATTTGATCAGTATAAACAGCAAAATTAAGTACTAATCCATCTGGTTCGGCTAGTATGTACAATTTCAAGCCATACTTATGTATTTTGTTCTGGATATATTGCTTGAAAACAAGTCTACGCCTCCACAGTACCATAGACTCGTCAAGAGCCAAATTTTGACCTGGATAGTATATCAAACGCATTTTTTCATTAAAATATTTTATCAGTGGTCGTATCTTATATAGACGATCAACCGGTACAGGTTCATCTGGCTTAGGATTTGGCGCAAAATGCAAGCACCTCAAAATAACTATTCAAATTGAATAACCTACTAGTTTTCCAATAGTCTTGAACTTTGTTGAGTCTAATTGTGCCCATATGAAAGACCAAACCCAGGAATGTCAGCAATTCATCTTGCGACACATATTTCCATGCACTAATTCTAGATCTTTCAGACTTGCATTTTTCTAAAAATACTTCAACTGCATACGCATTAATTTCTTCTCTTACAGTTTTTAATATACCATCATCAACAATAAGTCTAAAATATTCATATGGATCCGGATTTTGAGGAAGGTCCACCAGCATTTTATTTGTCTTTGTAAAATCAAACTGCCTCATACCTGTAGCCTCATCTTGCCATGTTTTTATGGGTGCTTCTGATTCGGCAGCTATAGCGTCAATCCGGGTAACATCTACAGCAAATAAACAATGTAAACGCTACTGCCAAACTATTACAAAATATTGTCACTTACACTCATCGTCGTCGTCTTCACTCTCTGAAATTTCTTGCTCCTCATACTCTTCATCACTCTCCGAATTGTACAAATAATGTAGCATTTCGTCTACCGTAAGTTTTTGTGGACATCTCACACTACATTTACTTTTTTTTTGTGCCCGAGGGGTCAGGAATTTCATCCTCAGAAATACTCATTTTCAAATGCACAAAATATACACCAAAAATAAAAAAAATCCGCAAACCACAGAATTTATAGTTTGCCTGTACACTTTTGAATATGCGGACAAAATCACGTGCACTTCTGTCTAATGCGGAGACAATACTGACGAATGTAGAACAAACAGGGACAGAACGCCATTCGGCGTCATGCGCACTGTGCTAGATACGCCAAAAGGCGTCATACGCCGCGAAAGTGTTAATCAGTTACGTTGATGATAATAATATTATTATAAAAAACCACAATTCTCAAAATCTTGCCGTTAATGCCAATACCATGTTTGAAGAAGCCCAGACTTGGTTTAGCAAAAATAAATTATTCCTCAATGAAGATAAGGCCAAATGCATGTTATTTGGAACTAAACGGGCATCATTGGATGTACCTAAAATTGTGGTATTTGGCTCCACTAATTTGCAAATGTCATCTTGCAAGTTTCTTGCAATTTGTATAGATAAAAACCTAGATTGGACATAGCACATCAGTGCATTAAATAGCAAGTTGTGTTACTATATATTGCATGAGAACTATTAAACCGTATGTAAGGCATGATACGTTAAAATCTGTATATTATCCAATGCAGTTAATAGTATATTCATTACACAAAAAAACGCAATTAGATTATTGTATAACATGAAGTACAGAGACTCTTGTAGGGGAGTATTTAGTAAGTAAATGGACTTCATAGCAATGTATATTCATGACTGCCTGATTTTTATTCATAATAATAAACATCTCTTTCATGAAAATTTGAACCTAAATCCCCATAATACTAGAAACACAAATAACACAATAACATTCAATTACACATATTATCATTATATGATGATGTGGTTATATAATAGACTTCCTGCTAGGTATCGTAAAATTGTTATAATTAATAAATTTTAAAGTGATATAAAACAATTATTATTAGAAATAGAACCATACTCGATCAGTGAATATTACACATATTTTGCTAATGTTTAGATGTACAGGTTTTTGACTATTTCCTTACCTATGTACTTAATGTCATTTGAATGTTAATGTATATCCTTAAGAAATAAATGTTATTATTATTATTGTTATTATTATTATTTATCTTCTTTGTCAGGAGTTTCTCTATTAGTTTTGAGCAAATATCGGTCACTGCGACGGGTCTAAAGCTGTCTAAGCTTGATGTTAGACCGTTTTTGTAGATCTGTACTATTTTAGACGGTCCAATATCAAATGCAAGATTGATAAGGTAGTATAGCGGATCAATTAGTTCTATTATTATCCCTTTAATAACTTTTGGAGGTACTCCGTCTTGTCCTGCACTTGCACCTATTCTCAGGTTCAATATCTCATTATATATTTCTGCCACTGTAGCAGGCTCCAGGTACATGGAGTGTAGATTGTTACCTGATGTGGTACATGTATCAGATATGAGGTTACCGAAATGGGATTCAATTTTATCATCTGTTACAGTTAAATAATACCTGACAAAAAGGTTTGCAACTTCTTAGGGGTTTTTAGTAAAAAAAAATATATATATTTCTTTCTTGTGTTCTTGTAATTCTTCATGTACCAATTTCCAAATTTGTTTTTGTTTATTGTCGTTTCTACAAAGGATATCGTTGTAATATTCAATTTTAGTTTGTGTGACTAGTTTTTTATGTTTCCTTTTTCCATTCCTATATTTCTCCTTCATATCTTCTGACTGAAATTCCATTATTAGTTGATACGCAATTTTTAGATTGTTACATGACAATTTCACTTTCAATATTCATTTTTTACGGTTACTTTTGAGGCAAGTATCCTTACCGGGACATGATATGGAATTGATGCTGGAATTCGTAGCGAAATAGATTGAATGCAGTATCAAAATGTCCGGTTTTAATAAAATGCCACTTAATTCTAATATTTTAACTCAGTTATATTGGTTTCTATAAATTGTCGCTTTTTTACTTTCTCCGTTACGAAGTACGAGGAAGTATTGTGATCGTGAAAATTTTTTCAAATTTTTTTTAACGGATATATCCATTTTGGGGTCCCTACATGCCATTTCAACAATTTTTGGATTGTGTGTGTGTGCACCTCTATGCACCTCTAAACTGAACATACCAGTGTAAATGGAACAGTCACGACCAGACCACGACCCTCTGAAGAATTTATACCAGATTTAACCGCTGAAAATTAACCTCTCCGGCTTTACAGTCTAATGGCAAAAAGGAAACGTAACAAATTCCCCCCATTCCTCCCAAAAAATCGCTTTTCGTGGAAAATCAAGAATATGAGTACCTGAAATTCCCCATACACCCTAGTAAGTGTATTCCAGCATGGAATTCGGCTTGGAGAGTGAAACACTAAGAAAGATCTCACCTGAGCCACATTAAATTCATCATTTTGACCAATGCCACCATAAAATGATACACCTGCTTCCCAAGTGAAAAGGAAGAAAAAAACAACAAAATCAATTAACTCCATAATCTCAACAAAACAAAAAAAATGGTCAAAACATCTCACTGGAACGTGTTTTTTTTAACAAAACTAAATAAAATCCCAATACCATACTAAACAAAATCCCGATGTCCAGACAACCTATGCCTGGGTAGAGGCCCCACACTACGCCTACTACAATGAAAGCCACTGAGCCCAAAGTCTCCTACACTTTCTCCTACCTCATTATCCATCCGATAATTCCAACCCCACAATTCTATTTCCACACCACTAATTCCGTTTTGTTTATAGAATTTTACTCGTCTTGCTGTCATCCTGAGGGTGTATGAGCTCGTATGTCCAAGGTGAGAGCTTTCGATGAATAATAAACGGCCCAACATATTTAGGCGCTAACTTTGCATTAAAGTGATTGACGGCATTGGACAACACAAAATTTCGTCGCCAGACACGCTGACCCCGCTCAAATTGAACTGGCCTACGACGTAAGTCATAATATTTTTTTCCTTTATTTAAAACTTTCCGTAACTTAAGTTGCACTTCCCCATATAATGAACCCTTTCCGTTGGGTTATCCTGCGGATGGTAATTAGCAGTATAAGACAAGGTGACCTCATATTTCTTGGCCAGCTGAACAAACAGTTTACTGCGAAATTGAACACCATTATCTCTAATATTTTTTTCAGAAGCATCAAACATCCAAAATCACCTGCTTCTCCACCTGTTTCACTATGGCCGAGGCAGTAGCCGAACGTAACGGAAAGGAAAGACAAAATTTATTGAAGGTATCATGTACAAGAAGGATATAAGAGTAACACATTAAATCCAACGCGATCACTTGCCAAGGACGCGACTAACTATCCACCCACACGGAGCCCTTTGTTCTGGTTTATGTGCAACACAAATCGTACATTTTCCTACATATCGAGCAATATCGGCTCGCATATGAGGCCAATAATAATCTTGCGATAATCGATTCAATGTTTTATATACCCCAGTATGCCCTGAAGTGGGTTGATTCTAACTTGCATTCATCAAGGTTAGTCTGTCAGCTTCGAGAATGACCAATTTACAACAGGACCCAGGAGACAGTACGGCATAAGCACTTTTAATATATTTGAAAATTTTCCACCCGGTAATTCGAATATTTTCTCGGAAACTTCAGAATTTTTTCCATCAACGCCAGATACCAATGGTCTTGAATAGAACGAACCTCAACAATGGCTAGCTTAGGAACTGCCCTGAACAAGCAATCCGTTTGAGTCGTAAACGGTAGCGAAAAATCTGGACAAGTAATAATTGGGGCGTTCACTAAACAATCTTTAATTGTGGCGAATGCACGACTATAATCTATATTTCACTGAAATTTTGAATTATTTTTAGTTAATGCCGTAATGGGAGCAGTTACAATCCAGAAGTTCCTCGGTCGTGTTAGTAGGAATCGGTAGATCAAGAATAGCGAAAACCTTTTCTGGGTCCACCAACAGTCCCTTCCTATTGACTAGATAGCCTAGATACTTTAATTCCTCTCGATAGAAATGACATTTTTACCTTTTCAACGTTAACCCTGCCTCAATAAGTCGGCTCAACACCTTCTCCAATACCTCCAAATGAACTTGTAATGAAGGCGTAGCAATAATAATGTCGTCCAAATAAGCAAAGCAGTAAGGCTCGAGATCAGCACAAATTTCCTGATCAATTAGGCGCTGGAAAGTAGCAGGCGAGTTATGCAACCCAAAGGGCATCCTCTTAAATTGATATAGGCCACGATTCGGTACAGTAAACGCAGTTATTGGATGAGATTCTTCACTGACAGGTATCTGCCAATATGCTGATCTAATGTCTAAACTAGAGAGCACCATAGCATCCCTTAAACGATCTAAAATGTGGCTGATGTACGGTAAAGGATGCGTATCTTTTTCAGTAACGGCATTCACCCGCCTATAATCCACACAGAAACGATAACTACCGTCTTTCTTTTTGACCAAGACTATGGGAGAAGACCAAGGAGATTTTGATGGTTCAATCACATCGGCCTCAAGCATTTCAGCTAATTCTATATCGACCTATTTCTGAAGGCTCGGAGAGAGGGGATAATACCGCTGTTTTATTGGCTCAACTTTACTACGCATTACATGTTGTAATGATGTACAGCCCAGTTTATTGCGCATTTCCCCAAATTTTTCTGTCAACAGCTTGTCTAACTGACTGAGCTCCCCTGATGATAAATTTTCCTTTACTACAATCTCTTCCAGTCGACTTTCTGGAGCAAAAGGCCGTAACCCGAAAAAACAACTCTTATCTCTCAAATTTGGAATGATACCCATTCCCTTCCAAAAGTCAACACTCAGAATCAACGGTTGAGATACTGATGGAACAAACAAAACATCCATGATGATGGTCGAGTTATTGAGTGTAAATGGTAAGCTAACGACACCAGTAACTGGGCAATCGTTTCCATTTGTCACTCAGATTCGGTGAGGGCCTAACCTTTAATTTCATTGAGCTCAACATTTGCCAACCACGCCAACCCAAAATTGTATTGGAGGCTCCGTAATCCAAGAGGCCCAACATAGCAACTCTAAAAAGTATTTACATTTAAATAGGGGCGTTCATCATCCCTTGCATTCGCCAGAACAAAATCTAATGGATACCGCTTAGGATCCGGTAACTTATGAAAATGGTAATTATCTGTGCTAGTTGTCGAGATATGGATGTTTTCACCGCAGGACCTTACTCGACCTAGTTCCTTCTGGAGTAGTTTCTCTGACCCTTACAAGTAGGGCACGAAAACTTCGTGACATCAGGCCTACCGCACCCAAAACAATGCTTCCGAGTATGTACTGAACACTGGAATGACAAATGCCCTGATTTCTGACAATTCCAACAAATTTTCTTCCTATCACGTGAATGGTGAGGGACAACCCGATCCAACGGATCAGTAACACCAACTGGAGCAATGCCAGCGGCCCGTGAAGTATGATCTGCTACCGAAAGTGTTTTTACCCCCTGACTAGCTGGCATATGCATCTCAACTGATATATTTCAATCCTAGAGATCTCTGATATTGTGGCAAAAGATTTCTACGAATGCATTCCACCCGATGAGGTTTAGAGGCTTTCGAGGAGAGTCTACCGAACAAACTTTCAAGGACGGACACATACAGTGCTATCGGTTCATTAACACGTTGTGTTCGTAACCGAATCTCTTCCCACAGAACATGCTCATGATCACACAGCAAAAAGGTATCTTTTAATCGGTTCACTAACTCATCCCAACCCCATACACTATTTCGAACTGATCTATACCATAATAAAGCTGCACCCGAGAACAATTCTACTGCTGATTTAAACAATTGCTCTTTCGAAACCCCTCTCGAAAATCTCAACTCTTCCACTCGTTCTAGAAATTCATATACGTTGGAGCGACCATCATATGTCACATTCCATTTATGAATGGCTCCAAAATTGTTAAACGAATTCCGTGCAGGACTACCACAAGAAATGGGTACCGAAGCATTTTTATTCCCCAGCATCGGATTCTGTGATCTATTCACCTGTGTAGGTGGTGGATTGGAAGTACTACAATGTGAAGAGGAATTCCTGTTACTGGTACCAAAATTTAGGTTATCTGGGCAATCAATCAAACTAATATTAGGCAGCACGTGAATCGGTTTCCCCATTGGGCTATTCCCGGCAATGTGTGATTGAATTGCGGCAGAACCTACCTCAATTCCCCCCTTGGACATTTTATCTTTGTGCTCTTGAGCGAGATCAAGTAGGTGTTCAGCCCTTGACACTAATTGATCACGCTGTAATCGCACATATTCCGACGACACATTAATTCTACCTGCCCGATTACGCACATGAATCAACCGTGAAGCAACACTCTCAATTCCATTCACCCTACCCTCAACAACTAAATTAAGTCCTCCTTTAAATCGATGATATTCGTACCTCAATTATCTAGCTCCTCTTCTTCTGGAACAATCAAGAAGTCAAAAATTAAGGTTTCACCCCCCGTTCCTTTCTCAACAACCCCCTTAATATCTGTCTATTCTCCACCACAGTACCACTAGCAGTCACACCTCGCATTTTAATTTCATAAACTAATTAATCCCTCAGCAACCTATTAATTTACAACCTAAATGACCCGCAGGAATTCATAATTCCACCATATAACCGTGTATCAAACCACCTAAAGATCTAACCTATACCTATTTGTGTTCCACGCGAATTTACTTTAATTCCAGTAGAATATACCTCATTGAAAACGTCACTCAAGAAAAATCGGACAAAGACAATACTTCCCGTGGAATCAAAACCTGCTACCAATTTTCCAGAAGGGGGCCCCAAGTTGGTCGCCAAATTTGCTCCCTCAATTTCTGGTCGCAAAGGTTCGGCACCCAAGTACCCATCAAATCCCACCAAAATTTTGTAATCCAATGTCACTTCCCCTGTTATCTGGCCTAGCTACAGTCAGCAGAGTAGGGGGGTTACAAAAGAACCAATATTAAAAAGGGCGTCACATAATTTAAATTTCAGATAACAGGCATTAGTGACTATTAGTGCTATCATGAATCTTGGATTACCACCTTTAAATACCAACTAGGAGAAAGAAAAATATAGTTTTAGCGTAAAATTAATAAACTAGTTTTATTTAAGCCAGAGTTGAGTTCAAAAAAAAAACAAATAAATTATCATCTGCGATTAATATTTTAAGTGTAAATTAACCCTCTTATGAAACTTATTTTAAGTGCGGTTGATACGGGATAGTGGTAATAACGTTATTCCATTACATATGGTCCCCAAACCAATGTAACTAAATTATAGATACTATATAATCGGCTAAGAGGAATTTATATAGGACTTCAATCCGAAGTTTGCTAAAATTGATACCAATAATACAGGAATACAGTCTTGGTCAGGATTGAACTAGGATTTAATTACTCTCAACTTCACGTAACATATAAAAATAATCATGCAGCCGCAGGTAATCAGTTACTTTACAAATTGAAAACAGTGATAATTAAATTCAAATTTCAAACAGATAATAATTAATTTCAAAATTCAAACAGGTAATAATTAATTTCAAAATTTAAACAGGTAATAATTAGTTTCCAAAATTCAAACAGGTAATAATTAATTTCAAAATTCAACCAGGTAATAATTAGTTTCAAATAAAAAAAACTTTTGTGGCATACAGTACTCGATGGTGAGCACCACACGTGATATTACTCTTCCAACATAAACCGTAAGGAAATAATGAAATTTAGTTATACAGTAGAATTATCAATTGAATTACTTACATTATCAAATGAAGAAAGGTAAAAAAATTGTCTTTCAATATAAATGTTGAATTAAAAAGTTGGGAAATAAATTGAACGAAAAAAAAAATATATCGTAGAGAAAAAAAAATTATTCAAGAGCGCGACGCGTGACGTGTTTAATAAAATAGTAAAAATTTTTTCTTATTGTACCGTGGATTCTCCCGTCCACGTGGTGGAAAGATGTAACAACCAGCTCCTCGAATATCCGGCGAAATTCCGGAATCGGCGGTGGTTCGGCAGAATATCCTGAGAATCGGCACTCCGCTGGATAATTTCCAAATTTCAGAAATCCAAAAGTCGGAAACCAAACGGAAAACAAACGGAAATCACCTGGACCTAAGTATTTCGACTCAGTATTAGAAAATTCAACTCTCATCGAGGAAAACAAATTTTACCACTCACCTAAGTTCTAGTGCGGTCCTTAAGAATAATTTTTCGATTCTGGATAAGATCCGTGAAAATTACGTCCCACGTGGTCGCAACCCAAACTCCAATTGCTTCACCCACAATGGTAATTTTACCTCCTTCGTGTAAAACTCCCTCCACAGAGGAACACTAACTATTTAAGTGTTGAATATTCCACGAGATGGTATTCGCCAAAATCGAAGAAATTACTTGTGCTCTCTCCAAAAGCAGAAACGGAACAGAACTAGAACCTCGATGGCTCCTCTCAAGAAAAAGATAATAAAAAAAATTCTTGTCGAAATATTCGTCACATCCGAGAGAGAAATTATTTTTTTAAATATTTTCCACAATTTTCCCTTCAATTAAAAAAATAAATTAGTCCAATAATCTCGATATTAACTCCACCACTGGAAAAACGTCAATCACCCGGTAACCGCCACTAGTCAGCTTCCGCTATAGTAGGGAACATCATTTCGCGCAAAATCAAAAGATGGCGCCACGACTACCCCGATAGTCCAGGTTTAATACGATCATCCAGTAAACGTAAATAACTACTAATATTTAAATCATCCATCAACCCCTATTATTACCCCACCCCCAAGTACAACATTCAAGAATTAACAATCTAATTTATCCCATCCAAAGTTTATCAAAACGAAACCTGTAATTTGCATTACCATCTTGGTAATGCATCATCTACAGTGTTATGCCATTGCTACTACCCGAATTGCAACCAAAAAATCGTAGACAACAAGAGATTTACTAAATTACTGCGGTAAGTGAGTGCATTGTGATGTCCAGGATAAGGTTCTTAGGACGTGGAGCAACCAGACGTAAGTACGGGCTTAGTAACTTAATTACAAACATTACTCATCTTAACCTCAATGTTATGACAATATTGAAGACTAATCCCAAGCTCTCATCACTCCGCAATTATCTAATCCCATACTGCGTTGTTTAGGTAACACATCGAATTGAGGACCATCTCCCCTATGTACCTCTAAACTTAACATACCAGTATTAATGGAACAGTCACGACCAGACCACGACCCTCTGAAGAATTTATACCAGATTTAACCGCCGAATTAACCTCTCCGGCTCTACAGTCTAATGGCAAAAAGGAAACGTAACAAGATGATAATATATCTTCAAGCATTCGTTTTTCTTTTGTATCATATATAATCGATGTTCAGGTCTCCACACAGAATGATGTATTCATGCTTGGAATTAACTTCTACTATCATATTAGATATATTTTCGAAAAACACATTTATGTACATCTCAAACTGACCATTAGAATTTGAAGTATAATTTATCATGTTCATCTTTTATAATTTTGACGTTTTAAACGTCAGTTTCATCCGATTCTACAAAACATTCGATATACCGGGTGACCCAGCGATCTGTAAAAGCCCCATAACTTATTTGCTATTTGAGATATCGACTTCTAGTTTTCTTGAACTGGTAGTCACACTTATTCTGCATATTTTAAAAATATGTATGTTTTTGTACAGGGTGTCCCAATATACATAACAGACCAAAGTTATGTTTTTTTAAATGGAACACCCTATATTTTATACTTTATTTTCAACCCTCTTGAGAAGCTGATAAAAATAGTATAAGATAGTATGGGTCTATTATGGACGGTTGGTTAGTTATGGGCAAATTTGTGGCAAAACAAAGACACATTGAAAAAGTTGCAGAAGCGCTCCTAGCAATGCTAGCGTGGTTTTTTATACACTAAAGAATTTTCCACATCATGAAGAATAATACAAATCGGCTTTGGTTTTTTTTGTTCATACTGCTATACAGGGTGTCAACATACGCAAAATAATGGGTAACTATTTTTTTTCAAATGGAACACCCTATATATCTTGCCACCAATGCATGGAATTTTTAATAAGCTTTTTAATGATGTACAATTTGTATAATGAAATATTAAGGATTCTTAAGATTTATCCATAAAAACATTTTTCTTTTGTCACCTCCTGCTCATTTTTGGATTTTCAGCCAAAACTATGCATTTTCTGAAAAAAATAATATGAGACCAAAGTTGTAGAGCGGAAAATTTTCGATCGATACAGGTCTTTCGACTTTTCCAATAATGCGTGCATTGCCCGCCAGAGTGCGCAAAATCACGACCGTATTCGCATTTTAGAGTTTTTCTCAAATTTTTTGTTAATTAATTGCACTATACCTTATTTTCCACGTCCTCTAGCAGAAAAACGGGTAATTATAGAATTATTTAAATGACCTACATCGATTGAAAATATTCCGCTCTACAACTCTTAAAAGAAACAATTTTTGCCCAAAATGCATAGTTTTCTCTAAAAATGTAAAAAACCATTGAAAAACGCAAAAATTGATATATACATTTTCAATTTGCGATTTTAGGGAAAACTATGCATTTTTGACAAAAATTGCTTCTATTAAGAGTTGTAGAGCGGAACATTTTCAATCGATATGGGCCATTTTAATTTCCCTATAATTTCCCGTTTTTCCGCTAGAGGGTGCGGAAAATAAAGTATAGTGCAATTTATTAATAAAAAATTTGAAAAGAAAACGCTAAAATGCATACACGGTCACGAATTTGCGCGCTCTGGCTGGCAATGCACGCATTATCTTATAAGTTAAAAGACCTATGTCGATCTGAAATTTTTCGTTCTACAACTTTGGCTTCTTATAATTTTTCCTCAAAATGCATAGTTTTGGCTGAAAATCCAAAAATGAGCAGAAGGTGACAAAAGAAATATGTTTTTATTGATAAATCTCAAGAATCCTTAATATTTTGTTATACAAACTGTATATCATTAGAAAGCTTATTAAAAATGCCATAGATTGATGGCAACTTATATAGGGTGTTCCATTTGAAAAAAAATAGTTATCCATTGTTTTGCGTATGTTGACACCCTGTATAGCACTATGAATAAAGGAGAACCAAAACTGATGTGAATTATTCTTTATAATGTGGGAAATTTTCTAGTGTATAAATAATCATGCTATCTTTGCCAGGAACGCTTCTGCAATGTTTTAAATGTGTACATGTTTTTGCCACAAATTTGCCCATAACTAACCAACCGTCCATAATAGACCCATACTATCTTATACTATTTTTATGAGCTTCTCAAGAGGGTTGAAAATAAAGTATAAAATATAGGGTGTTCCATTTAAAAAAACATAACTTTGGTCTGTTATGTATATTGGGACACCCTGTACAAAAACATACATATTTTTAAAATATGCAGAATAAGTGTGACTACCAGTTCAAGGAAACTAGAAGTCGATATCTCAAATAGCAAATAAGTTATGGGGCTTTTACAGATCGCTGGGTCACCCGGTACATTTAAAATATGATTTATATTGAAAATAAATCATGAAAGCGTAATAGTATTACATAACTAGAGTTGTAAGTAGCAAATTACGCGCTAGTGAAAGATATTGCGTACAAGCCGCGTGGCGGCGAGTGACGTAATTTCACGAGCGCGTAATTGCGTTACAACTCGCGTTATGTACTATACTTTACTTTCGACCTTACATTTTTTCGCTTAAACTAAAGACATGTTGAAACTGAATCTTGTCAGGATGACGTTTAAATTTGTATTAAATTGCCGGTAATGGCAATGTAGGACGACTACCAACTAAACAAACGAATTACCGTTCGAACAATTTTCCGTCGAAATATAAATCGTCCAATACATTGATTGAACAAATTTAAGGATGCGGATCGTTGTACTCACTCTGAAGTGTTAATCTGCTAAGATACCATTGCCATGGAAGTACTAATAAGGCATAGCGTGGAGTTATTGTGTCGGTTGTTGTTTTAACCAATAAGTTTTAAACTGACGTTTAAATGTCACTGTCACTTTTATTATTTAAGGACCCACAGACGAATGCAGAGGGGCTCGGCGGGCGTTCATTGTAATTGGCTAATAAGTATATAATATAGCGAGGTACATAAGTGGTAATAGTACATGTTACACATTTATGTACAACATTTAACATCTATATATGCTCTATATATTCGTAATGGGTCGCTTACGATTGGTGAAAACAGTTCGGTAATTCATCAATTACAAAGTGGGAGTAGGTAAATATAAATAACTATGATTCCATCAAATCGGAGAACGTAACATGATGGCCACATCGCCATTTTTTTCCCATGTCATCCATTGTTCGCGATGGCTGGTCTGGGAATGAGAATTGATTACCCCTTTACTTTGGTATAACATATATACATCGCACTCGGTACTGAATAATATGCGACGAACCTTAATTTGAGCGGTTTCAGTGCAACGCAGACTATCAAACAGAAGACTACAATACCCATAATGAATTTCGATGTTACATTGGGTCGCGGTTTTTCAATAATGTGTTGAAGCATGGAGCGCTCTTGCCGAATTCGATGAAAACGTTGATTTCGGATCCAGCTAACTATGGCAAAACGAATATTCTGTTCTCGCTACTTTTCCAACCGAATGGCCTCGAATTTTAGAATGTTTACGTCTACTCAAAATCTGTTTACTAACCGAATTATGAGTTTCTTAGCCCTTTTTAAGGGGAGAGTTTTGTGTAATGGGTCTGAAAATATCGTTCTTTTGTTGTAGCATAAATAAATGGTATAAGGTTTGAAAAACATGTTGTCAAATATTTATTTTAAAATTCGTAAAATTCTCGAAGTTAGTCAGTTTGGTGAGACCCGTGCATGCTTGACTAGTTTTAATGCAGCAGGCTGTTCCGGCAGGCTCGGGTATCGCTAATAAATAATTAGTTTTTCGGTTCTCTCTTTCTTAATTAAAAAAAGTGAATGTTTAGGACACGTCGGAAAAAGGATGGGTACTCGTTTGCGAGCCATTATAAAAACAGCGAAACTTGGAGGAAAGGGAAAACTGACGGACGCATTAAAAAAATTGACGACGTACTATGGACTATAGCATATTCGGTGGAATGTAGCGGCCGAGGTCGTAAAACGGTCGGTCCGCCCTGAGGATCGACGCACCCTCAAAGAAAAGGTATTGGTGGTTCGTCTAATTGCATCCCATACATTTATTACTGTCCTTCGCTCCGATTGGTATACGCACTTTTACACCAGTACTTCTCAACAAAGATTGGTTTGAGATAAAAAATATTAAATAAAATAGAAACAACCTTACTTATTGCAGAAAGTATTAAATTTTTCTTTTGTATCATTCAATATCCGGCGTGGCACTAGCCAGGGAAGTAGTTGTTTCAATAAGTTATTTGTTTATAGTCTTAGTAAGACTTAATTTTGCTTGCAGAGTTACGAACAGGTTGAAAAAAATATTACGTCCACTACTTACCGAACTCCGACCCTCTTTTACGACCACAGCCGTCAGATTCCGGAGAACGGACTATAGCAAGTGGAAGGCATACGAATTTCGTAAAAGGGACGAAAAAGCGAACAGAGCTACTTACTACGACCTCTGTCCCACCGATGAACCCCACAACATGAGAACAATCCACACAAGGAGCTATAAGTTGGTGCAAATGCCGAAACGCAGAAGCAAATGGTACACTTGACGAGTTTGAGAAACCACCAGCTTTTCAAGAAGATTTATTGGAAAGATGATTAGGCGGATATACTCAGAATTCCAATGAGAGCTTTATTGCAAGTCTGTGGCATCCAGAATATCTGGGCAAAAAAAAAAAAATTCAAATTGCTGCTAACATCACCGCTGCTACCTTTAATGAAGGGGTATTTGTGGGCACTTAAAGATAAAAAGGGTGCTTCGGTGTGCAGGGTATACGATAAAATTTAAAAAGAAATCAACCGTCGGCTGTCAGTAGGATCTTCTTCTAGAAACCGTCAACAATCACATCAATGTCGCCGGTCCTCGTCGATTTAAAGTTGATGATGTGGTACAGATTAGTAAAGAGAAGACTGTATTTAAGAGGACTTCAAATTGGTCGACGGAACTCTTTAAAATGGTAAAAGTCAACGTTATAAACCCTGCTACTTACCTGCGCTCCGATATGAATGGGCACGAGATCAAAAAAGGATTCTCCACGAAAGAGCTGCAGCGGACGTATATCCAGTGGAAAAAAAAATTAAGGAGATAAGGATCCAAAGTGAACGTCAAGCGGCTGGGGCTTGACAAATCTCACAATAGCTAGATAGCGCACTATGATTCTTATGTATTTATAAAATTATTTTGATGTACACTTTTTTAGTTACCTAAAAACGTTAAAATCTGAACTCATTAGAAACATGTGTATATTTTAAATTATTAACACTGTAATGACTGTACTTATTGGAGGATTATTTTTTTATGAAAATACTAGTACATAGATAACAAGCATAAACAGAATATTGGTATCATTTCGATCATGAGATTGGAATTCGAGGACCAAAGTCGGTGTAATTTCGTGTGTTGAGAAGCAGGGTCTTTACCGAGCTTCTTGTGATATGTACATTGTTCCATCTCTCGGTAAGCGCTACCTTGCATACGGGTGGTTCGTGCTCATTTTCAGTTTCCATATTAAGCAATTGCTTCATTCCTTTCCTCTTAATGGTAATTTGAGATTCCCAGGCTTTATTCGGTTTATTAACGTACACGGTATTGTTGATAATATTTACGAGCAATATAAAATTTGCGTGATGCATGTTAACGGTGTGGCTTTTTAGAATGGACAGACTCGTCGTTGAAATTCAATATCTCTTTTAAAACTTTGTTGCGGATTACGGTGGTGTGGGGAACCGATGAATGTGGGCGAATGAGGAATTCACAAAGAATTTCACCTAGCGCTCGTTTCCACACACTAAGGTCTGCCGTACACGGACCGCTTCAAGCAGTTGAGAACGACTGCTTGAAGCCGCGACCGCGCGGTGAACTGTAGTCATTCATTCGCTGCCGTACACACGACTGCTAGAACAGTCGCGACCGCTTTAAGCCGTCAACTACATGACGAAATTCCATCGTGCCGTCGACCGCTCGCGAGCGGTCGCGAGCATGGTGCAAAGATTACATGGTGTGCCTAGACGGCCGCGTTCTCACTTTAAAATCTTCCCCTCTCTCATTTGGCCGATGCTCAGTGATGCAACCTTGTAAAACTACTTGCTAAACTAAAAAAAAGTCGATATAACTAATTTAAATGTCTGTCGCACGTACTTTATTCACATTTTATCATATTTTTTCGTATTGTTTAGTGTGCAAATAGCAAATTAAACATCTAAAACCACATTTATTAATTTTCTTATCAACCTAATTGCTTAAAAAAAAAAACTTTAATGCTCGTGAAATTTTAATATATTATTGTGTAATAAACTAAATGTTTTATCGTGTTTTTATGTCGAAATCGAATTTTAACGTGTTTTGCAATTTATTTTCGTTGGTGTTGATTTTTATAGTTTCATTTTTCATGGTTGGTAATTGCAGCATCAAAAATATTCAAAAGGGGCGTGGTACGGGAGTTATAGGCACACCATGTAATCTTTGCACCATGGTCGCGAGGCATACACGGACTGCTCGAGCCGTTGACTGCGCTAGAGCAGTCGACAGCTCTCCGACCTCCCCCCCTTCCCTTGTGGCCTCGCGGCGTCTGTCTGTCTCGTCTCATTTGTCGACTGATCTTTGAACATGGAGGGCGTGTGCGATAGTGATGCGCTTATTAGTGCAATTAAATCGCAAGAACTTATTTGGAACTATAAACTTAAGGAACACAGCGACAAAATAAAGAAGAACAATGCATGGGCAATTATTTGCGCCCAAGTAATTGACAACTTTGATGAAAAACCAGTTCAAGAAAAAAATCAAATCGGTAAGTAAAAAAGTCAGTCATTTTACACACACATTTATTAAGTTTATGTCATATTATTATAAAGTCACACACATATTTATTGATTTATATCATATTCCATTGCCAATCTAGTTTGCCTTCTTCGCTCACAAAGTAATTAGCAAATTCTTCACGGATTATTGTTGGACGAACTTGCTAGGTTGAATGTATTATAGAATGAGGAAGACCCTCAAACGTATCCTCTAATTTATTTCCATCTCGTTGTTTTACGTAGTTGTGAAGAACACATGATGATTTTACTATATCCACTGCGAAATCAACACTGACGTTAAGTGGTCTATGAAAGATCCGCCATTTATTAGCTAATACGCCAAACGCATATATATCGCCTCGCACGTGATAACCGATACTTAAAAATTAATTTTGTCTCTGGTAAATTCTTGCCACCATATGGACGCATTAAATTTTTCTGCAAGCTGAACGCTTCATCCCCAATAAACACATTCGGTAATAAAGATCCATTTTGCGATATTGCAGAAGGTGGAGGTATATTTAACTTTTTTTCTTGTAACATTTTATATAGACAACTCTCTTCGAAAATAGTCGAGTCAGCGTGCCTTCCATATATCCACGAAAGTGAACATATAATTACTATCACATACTGCTAGAAGTATTATCGAAAAATAATTTTTATAGTTATAATATGACGATCCACTTTGCGCGGGTTGTATTATTCTAATATGTTTGCCATCAACGGCACCGAGGCAGTTCGGAAACTTAGCAGTTTTTTTTTTGAAACCATTTATTATGTCTTTCCATTTATCTTCAGTTCGTTGTCCCATACACATATCCTTCATATGTATCCATATATTTCTGCAAACATCCCTCACTATCTTACCTATTGTTGTTGATGCTATTCTAAAACTATATTGCAAATCCATAAATGTACATCCAGTTGCCAAATACCTGTAAAAACATATTTTTTTAATCAGTCAATTGTACGAATAATTTTTTTTGTTGTTACAGCCATGTTAATACAGAAAAAATTTAACACATTAAGAGATGGGTACACCAGATATGCTAAAAGAATTAAACCAAAGAGTGGTTCAGCAGCCCTCAACATTCGGCCATATGCATATTATCAGCAGATGTCTTTTTTAAAGGCAATAATAGAAGATAGACCCGACAAAACAAACAGTTTACAAGAAAGTGAGCACGCTGAAATTACGTCCGAAGAAAGCGAAAATCGTCAAACTGAAATAAACAAAGAAAGAAACAAGAGAAAATTAACTACTACAATTACAGATGAGAACGTCTTAATTGAAAAATTATCAAAACGCTTCGATGACAAATCGCAGAATTCGCGCATTGATAATGAAGATGAAGATAAATTGTTTTTATTATCATTAGTTGGCGAATTCAAAAAAATTAATGAGCAGTATAAACTAGATGCTAAGACAGAAATACTTAACGTAATGAAATACTTTAAAGGGATGACAAATCACACATATCCTTCGAGTTATGGTGACAGAGGATATTCATCACAATATTCATCGTTCAATGATTACCGTGAACAATGGGGTTATAATACTGGCCCCTCTAGTTCTACATCAGTGCCTGGCCCCTCTGGATCAGCGACTAGCCCCTCTACATCAGAAGAACATCCATTTGAAAACCTTTCATCATCTTCAGTAATGTCCGATGATGTAATTTCCAATATTTTTGATAAATAAAAATTTAAATAATTGCTATGTATTTTTCAAACCTCAATGTTACTGCTGGTCTTTCTTCTGGTTGGATACTTCTCCTCATAATTGTGTCTTCACGTTTAATTTGACACTTTAGTATATTATTCAATTCATCAAACGAAGATATTGACATTCTAAAATAGTTGAAAATTTTTTCTCCATCACTTCTAAGTTCCATCAACAAATGATGGAATTGTCCATGTTGTTCTCTTAATTCCAAAATTGGATGAACCCAAAATGTTCTCTTTTGACGTCGCCGCCGTCGTCTCCGCTTGAGCAGAAGCAGCAAAAGCAGTGCTTTCTCGTCAGAATCCATGACTCGACTGTGGTAGAAAATCAACTGCTCGAGAGGTTGGTAGCGACAGCTCGAGCAGTCAACAACCGACCCCTCGAGCAGTCGACGCCAATCGCTCGAGCGGTCCGTGTACGTCGCTCAGCCGTTAACTGCTCGAGCAGTCCGCCTTAACGCTCTCCAACAACTTTCGGCTGCATACAGTGACATGGAGAGCATGAGAAACTATTAACAAAAGAAACTCTACTTACCTTATGCTTTTAAGGATGTATCCGTATTTCGGCGAGACACAAAAACGAGAGAGAAAGGTTGAGTGAGAGAAAAAAAGGTTAATTGATAATTGAAGTTGAATTTGACTGAGATTTATTGAGTTAATAAAAAAACAAACAAGCAAACAACACGAACAACAAACAAGAACAATTAATAAAAAATTACTCTAACTCATTTTTAATATCTAAAAAAAAATGCTTATGAAACAATGAAATAAAATAATAATAAAGAATGATGTATTGAGAATAGCGCACGGTTTAGTATGATTGTAAAATAAGCAATGTTATGGCGTTTCCGGTAGAACGTCGATAACAATTCGGCCCCGTAAAAATGAGTGAAGTTCTCATTCCATCTAGATTCGCGGAATATAGAGAACGACATACATTGACGTTATATAATATATACACAAGAAAACTGAAAGATAAGAGAATGAAATCAATCGAAAACAAATTGAAAAAACAAATTGATTGACGAGGCGGATACTTTCCATGTTGTAGTGTAAGGGGCGTCTCACACCGGATAAGTGGGCTCTATAGTAATAAGAGCCCTTACGTTCGATTGTAGCAGGTAGCAAGGGGCTACCAAGGAAGGAGATGGCTGGCTCTGCAGGACATGGTGTCCTCGTGGATGGGCCATCTCTCTGTGGTGAGTGCGAGGAGATTGTACGTCTCTCAGTGATGCGTGCGAAGAGATTGTGCATCTCGCAACACATCGGCGGTACCAAAGGGTGCCGAGACGATGGCTGGCTCTGCAGGATACAGTTCCATCTCTCGGTGCTGTTGTAGTGGGCGCCACAATGGGTATTTATTGTTTAGCTGCCCATTGTCAGCTGTCTGGATGGCGTATATGGACGTCTCGTGATTTTGCAAAATCCGGTGAAGGGCGTCGGATTTCATAATAGATGGAGCAAACGCCTCCATCGAGCGTCACGGGATGTACTGATTTAACTCTTATCCCATTGAGTGATGTACACGAAGATAAAAAAAGTCTATTTACACGAATATGATTGTGTCTAATTGTTCACTACACTAAATATTGACTGTCCGGGGTCATAAGGCCCGGCGGTTAGAAAGTGTCTATGTGGTCATTTAATCTTATCCGGGATCACAAAACCTGGCTGTTCGAGAGTGCCTATTCATACAGGGGTCACTTAAAATTGTCCGGGGTCACAAAGCCCGGTGGTTAGAGAGTGTCTATGGTTAAATATGGAGCACTTAATATTGTCCGGGGTCACAAGGCCAGGCGGTTCGAAAGTGTCTAATCTCGGGTAAAATAAGGTACTGCACACTTCGGGCTAGTCCAGACGGCTAGATGGTCCTGGGGCGGCTGGGTCCACGGAATCTTCGGCGTCCGCAGTAGCCGGGGATGCTGGAAGCGGTTGAGAATCAGGGCGGCGTCTTGGAGGACGTGGTAGGCCAGTTTGGGTCGCCGGTCTTATGTCATCCGCATGGACGCGTACCATGGTTCCGCCACGGTTGATACGATAGACTTGCCTCGACAACCGGTCATGGATGCGATAGGGCCAAGCCATTTTGCCGCAAATCCGGCAGGATTCCTCGAATCGCTGATGGGGTGGTTTCGAATAACCACTGACTGTCCTATCTCGAACAGTGGTGCTTCATCCTGCTGATTTTAGCGACGAGGATACCGGAGTTGGCGCTCCCGAATGTCGTCAAGACGCCCTTCTCGCTCCTCGTGAGCTGGGGCGGCTAACGCCAGGGTTCTCAAAATAATATGTTCCCCGGGTCGTGCTAGTTCGTGGCCCAGAGGAGCTTGGGCAGGTGTTAGTCTTGTAGCGGCGTTGGCGCGTGAGCGGAGCTCAAAAAGAGTATTGGTATATGCTGAGCCCAACGGTTTCCAGGCTGACCCTGCATTTTGATCCGAAGGCACTTTTTCAGGTCCTGATTCCTCTGTTTCGTGGGATTCGCTTGGGGGTAGTACACTGGCGTGTAGTGGGTGGCAATTTCCCAGGATTCACACTGCGCTTTCCATTTTCTCGACCGAAATTGTGGGCCATTGTCACTGATTATCACCTTAGGGTAACCGAACCTATTGAAGACCTGCTCCTCTAGCAGCCGAAGGATGGTTTCGGTGCTGGCACGTCCGATTGCAAAGGCCTCTACCCACTTCGTGAGCAGGTCGGTTACCACTAAGATGTTCTTCTTTCGCGGCTTCGCCTCGGGGTATGGTCCCATAAGGTCCACAGCGACGGTGTGGAATGGTGCGATGGGAATTCGGGCCTTGAGCGGTGTGGGCTTTTGACGTTTGCCGCGCTTGGTGGCAATACATATGAGGCAATTTTCAACGTACTGCCTCACATCGGTAACGATGCTTGGTCAGAAGTATTTTGCCCTAATACTTCGCAACGTCTCATCGCGGCCGGGGTGAACTGCGTCATCGTGTAGGTTATGGAGGACACGGGGGCGATCAGCGACGGGAACGAATAATGTTCGGTCTCGTCCGTCGGTGGGCCGATAATATAATAAGCCCTCGACAATTTCCAGGGACTGCTGGTAGCCTTCCCACTCTGGGTGATCAGGGTCCTGGATGACCTGGATTTTCCCGCTCGTCTCCTCATCCTCAGCCTGGGCACCAGCCACTGCATTGCCCACTGTGAGGGCCATGGCATTGAGTGTTGGCGGTAAAATCGTTTCCAGACTTAGAATTTCGGCCACGATATCCTCGTCTGGGTCGCGGCTCAGCAGGTCTGGTAATTATTTGATCCAGGGCAGTGTTTAATTGAAAAGTCGAAACTTTGGAGCAGGACTGCCCATTACGTCAACTTTGGGCGAGTGTCCTTAAAGTTGGTAAGCCTCGTAAGCGCTCACGAGTCGGTAATGGCTTGAAAGTGATGACCCTCTAACAGAGGACGATACCGTTTTAATGCCCAAATGAGCGCTAAGAATTCTTGTTCATTTATATGGTACCGCCTCTCTGTTTCATTCAGTTTCGCCGAATTGAAGCTGATTATCCTTTTCTCTCCTTCCGGGGTTGTTTGGAACAACACCGCTGAGATCCCTAATTGCGAGGCATCCGTCTGGACCGTGAAAGGAAGTCCTGGCAACGGGTGGTGGAGGCTAAGCGGTTCTAGTGTATTCCTACGTACCTGTTCCATTGCGGCAGTGGTTTCGGGTGTCCATTCAAACGGGCGGGTCGTGGCGGTCAATTCATTCAGTGGGGCTGCTATATGGGCGAAACCTGGAATATATTGTCGCACCCAGTTGCAGAGCCCTAGATATCTGCGAAGCTGTCTCCTTGATTTGGGCAGCGGATGTCGCTGGATCTGCTGGAGGTGTTTAGTTAGTGGCCTGGTTAGAGCCATATCCATCATATGTCCGAGATACTCCAACGACGTCTTTCAAACTGTTCGAGGCGTTCGAATACGAGAGCCAAGTGACTTAGATGTTCCTCGGATGTCCGGGAAAACACGATAATATCGTCGAGGTATACTTTCGTAAAGTCGTGCAGCATCCCGGATAACCCCTCCTGTGACATTAATCGCTGGAAAGTTTGCGGCGCGTTTTTAAGGCCAAAGGGCATGACCCTAAACTGATAATGGCCGCCATCCGGAGTACTGAAGCCGGGGTACTGTTTGGAGCTGGGCTCCATTGGGATCTGCTAACAACCGCTCTTCAAGACTAAGGTAGAGAAGACTCTGGCATCTCCCAAATCTCGCAGGGCCTCCTGGATGACGGGCATCGGCGTCGGCTCTTAAACTGTAACCTCATTAATTTTCCGATAGACAGAAACCACGTTCCCCATCCTTATTCTGTACTAGCATTATCGGAGAGGCGTATGGGCTGATTGAGGGCTCAATAATACCCTGGGTGAGCAAGTCAGTGACTTGGCGGTCGATTTCCTGCTTACATTCAGCATTTACACGATACGGCCGGATTCGGATGGGTTTGTTGCACGTAATTTGGATCGAATACTCAGTCGTTCGAGGCCGGTGTGCAAATTGATCCTTCGGGATGCAAGTTCGACTGAACCGCTCGATCAATCCCTCAAAATCATGTTAGTGTCGACCTGTGAATTCGTGGTCTCAGTCTGGGGGTGGTGAGTCGTTGCTGGCCCTGTCTTTTGAGACCAGTACACGGTTTGCCGTAGTCCTATGCCTAGGTCTACACAATTCCGGTGACAGTCGATTACTGCGTCGTGCTTTTTGAAAAAACCTAATCCAAGGATGACCTCATATTAGAGGTCGGGCATCTCCAGGAATTCCTCGTCGAACTCTGCTGTTCAAAGCTGGAAGGTAACGTTGGAGAATCCTGTGATCTCGGCTGTTGCTTCTGCTGCGGCAAGCTGAGTGGATTTCTGGACCGGAGGTGTCAGGGCAGCTCTTCCTGGGCGAATATAGTTTTTCGCCGCCCCTAGGTCGAGCAGACAGGCGTACATCCGATCTTGAATAATTATGGGCAAGTTTATTAAGAGATATGCGCGTAAATTATTGCACGGGTTGAGCACTAACTCAGTGTCTATTTCGGGCGTTTCATCGTAGAGGTACTGGGGGACGACACTTCTCGCAAATTGTTTGTGGGGTGTCACTATCATCGATCGGGGCGTCAATAAATGGCGTCTCATTTGGTGTCGGTATCGAGGATTCTGGGGGCGGTGCTGTGGTCGTCTTTATAAAGCGGCAGAGGAGGGAAGATAGCTTTATTGTGTGTCTGCTGCTGTAGGTAGTTTTCCGGAGCATTTGGGCAGTACCGGTGCCAATGATTGCCATTTCTGCAGATCCTGCATGGCAGTGGTGTATGTGGTCTGGCGGGTTGAGCCTCCAGTGTTGGCGTCGCGTTTCGGCCGTCTGCTCTTACGGGCGGTTTTGCTGCCTCCTGTCTCCTAAAAACCTCCTGACGACGTTCACCAACGTTGTTGGCTTTGGCCTTATCAGGTGATGCGTGCTGCCGGTACGGTCCCCCGTTCGGTGGTGGAGGTGGGCAATTTTCCTCCTGATTATAGCCTCGGCCATTATAGTAATTTCCGGGTACATACCGTCCAGATTTGTTTGTGTACTCGTATCGAGGCAGGTGCTGTTTGTCATCTCTGGGCGGAGACTCTCTGCGCAAGGGGGGGGGGGGTTGTTAGGTCGGAATTGGGTTTGTTTCCTGCGGCGGAGCTGCTAGCTGAGCTTCCTGGAATTTTCGCCGCTTTCGACACAAAATCTTACACTATTTCTGGACGGAACACAAAGGTCTGCTGGAGCGCTAGTGAAGCGAGGTTCCACATCACCTTCGTCTTAAATTCCTCACCCCAGGTGGCTCCAAATCTGTCTAGCAGTACTTGCTTACGCACGGCAAATATTCCTGGCGGCTCATTTCCCTATCGCTTTGTAAACATCTCGGTTCCTTCTTTGTGGTTGATCGCATCCGGATTCACCGCAGATATAAAAAGTTCCTTGGACTTCTTCCAGGGAATTTCGGTGGCAAAATATCCTCCATATTTCTGCTTTGAATCGGCGTTCATTCTGGCGAGCGCCCGGTTCTTTTTCGCCGTTTCAGACACGTCCAGTTCCGCAAACTCCCACTCTATGCTCGCAATGAAGGCCCGTGGGTCACGTCTAGAAAAGGTTACCCGTTCCTCGGGCTCAGCTCTCCCGACTGCACATGGCATGGCTATGAGCTGCGACTTGCTGAAGCGGTTTCGCTTCGGATTCCTTCCTCTGCTGGAGTATTTCGGATTGGTCTAGGTTGCTGGGGCGGTGACGCATGGATATCGGCTTCCAGCTGGATCTCATTGAATGGCAACGGAGAAGGGACAGTCGAACGGGCTCTGGTTGCAGCAAGTTCCCGGCGAAGCTCTTCTTCTATGCGATGGACTTGGTCGTGGTCGCCTGAGGGCTTCACGTTCATGGTCAAAAAGTTCGCGCTCGCGTCTGATGGCTCCGCGTTCTGCTAGTAACTGGTGCAGCTCTTCGTCGCGCTCCATCTGTTCTCGAAGTCGTCGTAGCTTTTCGTCTGACGCCATCCGTCTTTGATGCTCCTCATGCTCACGACGTTGTTGCTCCTCCTGGTCCTGGTGGATGCGGGCTTCTTTTTCTTGGCGAAGGCGGCGCATTCGCTCTTCACATTCTGCCATCGCATCGTGAGCCGACATCTTATTATGTGACTGCTGCGGCCCCGTCGGGTTTCCTAAAGGAGTCAATTCAGCGACAAGATTAAAGATAAAACAGAAAAACCAAAAATGTCTGATCTAACCTTCGTAGAAAATGACCGATGAAAAAAAAATTGTGGGAAATTTTGAAAAAATCAACTTTTAACCCTTTGACCTACAACCACGAGTACTCCTCGTGTTTAAATGTTAGGGCCAAATACAACGACCACGAGCATATCTCGTGGCGCGCCGCTTGGGCCAATCACATCGAGCCCGAGCTCAACTTGTGGCGAGCCGCTTGGGCCAATCAAATAGAGCACGAGCCCAACTCCTCTTGCGAAACAGAATTTTTTGCCCACGTCTCGAGCTAATGTAAAGCACCACCGCAAGCGGCCTATACCTTACAGGAGCTTATATTCTCGGTCGCGCGCCTCGGTCTGAATACCGTCCACGTTCCGAGCTAATGCAAAGTACCACCGCAAGCGGCCTATACCTTACAAGAGCTTATACTCTCGGTCTCGCGCCTCTGTCTGAATACCGCCTACGCCCGAGCTAATGCAAAGCACCACCGCAAGCGGCCTATACTTTACAAGAGCTTATACTCTCGGTCTCGCGCCCTCGCCTTGTACTGATGCAAAATACCACCGCAAGTGGCCTATATTCTGCACCAACACCAATTCTCTAACAGCATTTCCTCACGAGGCCTACCAGGAATCTGTCTCCTAGTCCTCTTGTCCCGGTTTAAATAGTCGGGAATCGCGCCGATCCCCCACTGCTCACTCGCGCAGAGTGGGAAGGATATTATTCCCACTACTCGCATTTCGTGACGTGCCACGGAATTCCCGCCGTCTAGACAAGGTCGTCTAATTCCACTCGGTTTCTTACGCGCCGAATTTATGCAGAGTGACCAACCCAATAATCTAACATTATAACATGGCTGGCACTCGTGGCATATTAAATCGTTACAAGTTGTGCCATGAAAAAGCATGAATTTGTGCGCATACAATTGGGCACGCCAGGCGTGGCTCAGTCGGACTGGTTTCTGCTGCTGCATTCGGACGTAAGTAAAGTAGGTAAAGGGTTAATTTAATTTAAAAAAATAAAAAAATTAAAAGCAAAGAAAATTAAATTTAAGTTGCGAGAACGCTTGTTAAACAAAAAAAAAATGCAAGAACAAACAACAAATAATAAAACGATAGGTGAATTTGTTAATCCGGTGAAAAAGAAATTATGAAAAGATACACAATAATAGCAACATACACAATAAACAAGTTTTCTGAAAAAAACACGTAATAAAAAAACTAATTCAACGTTTGCGAACAATTTCGAACTATAAAATGAAGAAAAAAATCCTTGCAAAACCAATTTTGTTCAAATTGAAAATTATATACAAAATCAATTGTTGCAAGTCGTGGGTGTGAACAGTAAGAGTCAAATTATTTTAAAAAATAAGTCACAAATTATTTAAAAAAATAATTTAGAAATAAAATCTAATTAGCGGGACACAAATGCGAATTTACTTTAAAAAAATAATTCAATATAAAATAAGAAAAAGAGAGAAAAAAAATTAAAATTTATACAGGGTTGCGGATTCACTAAGTTGGGCGCCACGGATTACGGCGGTATGGGGAACCGATGTACGTGGGCGAATGACGGATTCACAAAGAATTGCACCTAGCGCTCGTTTCCACACACTAACGCTCTCCAACAACTTTCGGCTGGATGCAGTGACATGTAGAGTATGAGAAACTATTAACAAAAGAAACTCTACTTACCTTATGCTTTTAAGGATGTATCCGAATTTCGGCGAGACACAAAAACGAGAGAACGCGAAAGGTTGAGTGAGAGAAAAAAAGGTTAACTCGTAATTGAAGTTGAATTTGACTGAGATTTATTGAGTTAATAAAAAAACAAACAAACAAACAAGCAAACAACACGAATAACAAGCAAGAACAATTAACAAAAAAAAACGACAAACAAAACAACAAACAAGAACAACACAGGGAGCAGAACAGCTTGTTGAATTTAACAATTATGATGACACGGTAGTACTATGGAGTACAAAATACTGCGAAAAAATGGCGCGATTAAATTAGATGACTGTCCACTAGCGTCTACTGTCTTTTCTTGATCTCCTCTTCGTACTATCTTGTGGGGGTGTTTCGCAAAATTGAGGGTAGTAGGGGTAAAAATTATTCGGTTACCCTCTATTAGAGGGAACTACCCGTCGCATTTTGAAAATAAATTAATCTAAACCTTATCCTATCCAAAACTAACTTAACTATATACATAGTTGGGATGAAGTATAGAACCAAGTAAATATCTTTAAAACAAAAAGGGCTAAATTTATGAAACTTTGCAGGCAAGTATAATGACACATAACGCATCTGATGCCATATTTTTTGTTAGTACTGTACTTTTCAACAAACAACAAAACTAACCATCATTAACAAAGTATTTTTTTCACGTTCAGTTAGTTCACCCAAAATTGAACAGCAATGTTAATATTTCACATGGGTGCTATCTGTCAGTTACAGAAACCGTAAAAAATACGAAATTGTTTTATCGGAAAATAGTGTAAGAAGATTGAAAAAGCCAACTCGATGTAGAATTGTTTTATTTAACACACACACCCACCGAACCATACATCATTGCAATGGTTGGAAAAGTATCTATTCGAAAATGTAAAAATATTCAGGGTGTCCCATTTAAATTAATAAAAGTTGACGGTATTTCCGGTGAAACCGGAAGTACAGTAGTAACAAAAATATGGCATTAGATGCGTTATGTGTCATTACGCTTGCCTGCAAAGTTTCATAGATTTAGCCCTTTTTGTTTTAAAGATATTTACTTGGTTCCATACTTTATCCCAACCCTGTATATAGGCGTTTAAGGTTTAGATTAATTTATTTTCAACCCTGTATACAACCCTCATACGTAACACACGCGGGCACGTACGTTATACCGCGTGACTGTATTTGGTGCCACACGAGGCGATGGATGGTGGTTTGAGCGGTGCATATGTGGTGTTTGGTATCAAAACGTGTTACGGCACGGGCATGATCATGACATCCAGGCTTACGTGATTCGCGAGTGCGTGCTCACGTGAATCGCGAGTGCGTGTTCGGTAAACCTGGAATGTCATGGAATTGGGTTTCCACGGCCGTAACAATATGCACCGCTCGGTTTATTGCTCATTTATTGGCCCTCGCCGGAACTCGTGAAGGACAAGCTAGTTTTTGGGAAGTGCCTTTGTTACGAATTTTGCATGCCCTTGCGTCTTAATCATGCTGTCACGTCTTGGCGTGAAAATTAATGTAATCAAAATTGTCTTTTCTATTTTTGCGCACTTTCCGGAGACTATTGCTTAGTCCTATTGTTCTTGTCACGTTCCTGTCCGAGGGCACCAATATTTCCGAATTAGGAAACATAGGGATTTAACATGTAAAATTAAATATGTGTAATAATTAGGGCCCCTATTTATTTTAGAAAAAAATCGTAAAGGTATATTTTTTAGAGATTTAAAAATTGTAAATGTATCATCCGTTTAATTTACGTTTGTACTAGAATCCACCTCAGAAATAATAAAAATAAGTTTAACCATTTACCATTTAACAAAAACCCTTGCTATGACTTTGACAAATGTCATGTTATGGTGATAATCTGAGTTATTCCAATGAAGAGAGCGTATTCATTATCAAAACAGTTTGCAGTGGCGTTAGTTTACTCAGAGTTCGTGACATTACATGCAAACGGAACAGAAGAATCAACGATGAATTGGAAGAAACAGTTTTGGGTTTGATAAATGCTGAACCAACAACTAGCATACGATGCATTGCTCGTGAGTGCAACGTGTCTAAATTCTCTGTATAGAAAATTCTGAAGAAGCGTGGTTATCATTCTTAAAAACATCAATGCCATCAGGAAATACTGTTAGTGGATGAAGAAAGGAGGCGTATATTCTGCGAAATAATGCAGGATCGATCAAATACAGACCATAATGAATGCTAATAATTTACTTCCATATAACAATAAAACAGTAAACATTCAGTTTTTTAATAGAAAGACACCAATTGTTAATTTAAATCAGAGCACCAAATTTCTTGGGATTGCTGAGGACGAGCAACTCACCTGGTGTCAGCATGTTGATTATGTGTAGTAAATTAAATACTGCTTACTATGCAGTTCTTAAACTAAAACCAATTTTACCACCAGAGTCAATCATAACTCTCTACTACTCATAGGTATATCCTTATCTCTCCTATAATATAACAGCGTTTGAAAAAAGTCATATTCGAAGGCCCAGAAAAGAATATTAAGATTAATTTTTAACAAAATTAGATTGGAGACTTGCCGTAGTTTATTTAACGAGAACAGCACACTTACATTAATATGCATTTACATATTTAAAATAGCAACATTTGCTGCGAATTAATAAACTAACTAAAAACTAAACTAAGCTTAACTTTTTGCAGTCTGTTTTACCGAAGAATGCTAGTTCACACTTTACAACGAGCCCAACGTTATTGTTCATAGTAATTACAATGCGTGAATTGATATCTGACTAGAAAAATTACTCACCATGACATGACATTTGTCAAACTCATGGCAAGGGTTTATTTTTAAATGGTACATTGTTCAACTTATTTTTATTATTTCTGAGGTGAATTATGGTACAAACGTAAATTAAATGGATGATTCATTTACAATTTTTAATTCTCTAAAAAATATTCCTTTACGATTTTTCTCTAAAATGAATAGGGGAGCTAATAATTACACATATTTAATTTTACATGTTAAATCCCTATGTTCGCCCCTTATCCCAGACACTCGGTATAAGTTGTAATGTTGAAAACAGAGAAGTCTTGATTTTTTTCAACCGTCAAGTTTACTTTTGTATTCAATCGAAAGATCGTTCCAAATAGTCATAAGTTCCAGGGGATTTAGATGGTTTGCGAGGTGCTGTCTTATATTCCCTATTAGCCTGAAGCAGCAGGTATGACAGCATGTCGATATGCATCGATCTATTCCAGACAAAAACAAATTCCTGAACTCGAACTTTAACTTGTTCATCCTCTCGTAATTCGCTACTTCATTTCACTAATTCACATCGACAGAATAATTAGTCTATTTTTAAATTCCTCATTAATACATCGTTGGTGTTGGCTTGATGATGGATGTAGAGGAGGAAGCGTCAGAACCATAACACTGTCTGACCGACTAAATCACTGTGGAACGTTTCACTGTTGTATTAAGAATTTTGTGCTTGTACTCAATATTTTCAATTTACCAGTCTTTCGGCAACGATTCTTTACATGAGGGAGGCGATGATTGCAATAGAAATTTTTTACATGCCTCTGTGATATTGTCAGGACCGGATAATGCAGTTATGAGACCTGTAAACTTCAACAAACGCTGATTGTAAAAGTTCAAGAATTACAATTTTTCCAATCGTGAAAAACGCGGTATTCGATGAGATGGAGTATTTAAACAATTCGGAGAAAGACAATTTGTCGATTCTAATTGCCACTTGCCTTTTCTCAATTTTAACGAGCCTACTTTGTCTTTGACCATCATAGAGAAGCCTACAGTCGTCAAAGTAGGTTTCAAATCGACGTCATCTCCCAATTCCTTAACACTTCTTTTCCCGCAGATGCCATATGGCGTCATATCTTTTATCAGGTCTCCATAATCTGTGTTTTGATTTTTTTCTTGGTGATACCATTTGCCCAAGGACTCCATTTGGACGGAAAAATAGGGATACATTTTTTTATTTAATTTTTTTAAGTTAGAATATGGTATTAAATCAAAAATTTCACAATTTTTATTTCCATAAATTAGTTGGGGAAAGAGAGGGTTAACAACTTTTTTATTGCATCTTTCAATTTTAATTATTTTTTTTTACTACAATTCTTCCGTTCTTCGAATTTAATGTCGAACAATCACTTATAAATTTAAGAAAGCGGAAATGTTGCTGACGAAATAGCTCATTCTATTCGGAATAAATAAACGAAATGTTAGACTTGAGATTAACAGATGAAATTATCGTTGGGTAGAAACCTTTATTTATTATTAACAATTATAAACTGTATTGTTAATGAATATCAAAATGATCGTATATATTAAAACTAGATGCAGGAAAAAATACCAATAGATGTTCCCACTTCCTCTTGGTTAGTGTGACAATTTGAGTGACTGACTTCGAAACAAAAGTATAGTTGTGAGGAACACACTTAAACAATCCTTGCACCTAAAACAAAATAGATTAATGTTTAATTATGTACATTACTTTACCACAACGCATTGTGTTTAATATATTTTATCTAAAATCGGGTGTAAAAGCAAATTATTGCGGTCATTTGAGAGAAGTAATGTTGTTCATTACCCACTGAATGAGAGAATAAATCGGACTCACGGAATGATTAGATCCTTCGTAAGATTTTTTAAATAATTCAAATTGACACCACGTATGTCAAAATTTTATAATAGTACATTATTATACAAGTTTAATGAGAGGGTATATTGTGGCACGAGTGGGATTAGAGCACGACTCGTGCAGAGAGGAGTGCTCAAATGTAACGAGTGCCACACATTGCCTCTTGTTAAACAAGTATAATATACTATTTTTTCCACTTAGGTTTTGGTTAAGGATTTATTTCCAGAATAAAATATATACTTAAACGTAGTGAGTTTTATCTGCAACATGTGGCAGCACTGAAACAATTGTTCGTTTGGAACGAATTTAATATTTGACATTTCTACGGCTATTTCAATAGTTAATTTTAAAACTTATTTTAATCTAAAATATTACTTACACACCTCCAGAAATAAGGGAAGTTACTAAGGGTGCGATAAACGAACTATTTCCAAGTAAGTTGTAACCAATTTAAGCTTATAGAATAATACAACGTACTTGCCTAAATGTTTATCGAAATTTAAGGTTATGTTTACATTTGTTTCTCGTTTCTCGTGTAAGGCATCTATTGACGCTAATTAAAAATCCACACCGAATTAATATACCAACAGAAGCGGCTCTGTTTCGCCACGAATGAAACGTACATGATACTCTCGCTTTTTCTGCTGTGTTATTCGTTTTGCTAACAAAGTGATAATGTAATAAATTACAACCTTTCATCTGTGTATGTTGTGTTGCCTAAACATTGCAGACGAGCGTGAATTCATTCGTCCGGCCGTACTATTGTCACCGTGTTCCTTCGTTTTACACGCCGGTAAAAATTGAACAATATTACCCCTCCGTTTTCTTTAACCTTAGTGGTACTGGTGGCGAACTCCCCAATATGCATTATCGAACATTTTTAGTATGTAACTCATTGGAGAGTTCCAATTATCCTAAGAATTATTTTTATAATTTTACATTTTGATGTCTACACCTGTCACGTTTAAGTACTGCCAATCGCGACAACTAAAATGTTACCACAAACAGTTTAATAATGAGCAAAAATGAAGAATCTCATTATTAAACTATTTTTGAAATAACAAATGGTCGATTATTAAACCAAAGTAGAAAACATTATTTCAATATTTAATGCAATTACAGATGATTTTGGATAAAATGTTATATTATGTGAAATTACTTATTAATCCCTTAAGAAAATTACCCGTAATTAACGGGTAAACAATTTCTTGCGGGACTAATTACGTACGTATATACTCCACATTTGTATAATAAATAACTATTATCCACCACTACTACTAATAATAATAATAGTTTATTGTCGCTGTATGAAACATTACACTTGTAAAAACATTGTAGACACGTCAAGTCAAAAATATACCATAATTGGAATGAAAAAAAAAATAAATTTTAAGGATTAATATGTTTTTTCTAAAAGAAAAGACTTTAGTTTATCCTTGTATATTTAGGAAGGTGATTATACAGGGTGTCTCAGACTTCCCGTATCATGTTTTTATTTTGAGAAAACGACTAGTTGTAGAGAGTTGGGGCGAAAAAAATTATTACAAAAGCCGTATTTAAGAATCTAATTGCATTGTTGAGCTCTTCTGGTGACACTATCAGAGTATCTCTTCTGTTATTAATGATTGGCAATTCGAATTCGCTGGAACTTTCTCTCGTTGGAGGTCACTCGACTATACTTTCTCCACCAATCCACTTGTTGGGAAATAGTTGATTTGTAGTGTTCCTAGCAACCAATGGACAATTAGCCGGGAACAGTCTTGCTGATACCAATTGCCATTCGAGTTGCGAGAGGTACATTTTTCATCAAGTCAAGTTAAGTTACTGCGTAAAAACTCAGCAAACCTTAATCCCCATTAAGGGTCTCTTAAAAAAATATGGGCCTATAATTTTCCACCAGGTAGGCCACACCATACGTTGATACTCCAAATAGTTCCAAGCCAATGAGGATTTGTTTGCGATCAGACTTAGAGCTCAACAATGTGTATAAGTGAATGGAGTACAATTTGAACACAACTTATATTGTTTAACTGTGATTTTAATTATAAATTTTCAAAATAAGTTATCCGTAGAAAATTGAAATTTAATAACTTTAATCAGATATGATTTAAAATGGGTGCCAGTAACAAAATTATGTTTTTGTAATGTTTGGTTTTGCGCGCAGTTCATCAAGTGGTTGACATACGGAGGCGCGCGCATCAATGAGAGAATAAATTAGTTAGTTGAGTTGTGATGCTGGTTGGGAATAGTTGTAAATGTATTTCCGCAGAAATAAAAGTTCAGTTATTTGAGAATATTGTTTTACTTCACCGGCCAGAGTATAACAGTACAGTGGCGATGAGGATTCGTGAAATATAAAGTGATTAGTGTTCGAGTTGGCAAAATTTATTACCGACAAGTGCAAATCTCCAAAATGGCGGAGGCAAAAACTATACCGACTATCGGAATCCAAATTTAATTCGACCCGAAGCATCATGAATGGTCAATTCATAAGTGTAGAATAGACCAGTTCTTCATCGCAAATTCGTTAACCGAGGACACAATTAAACGCGCCATCGTTTTAAATAGTTAAACGCAGACGCCTACAAACTGTTGGTGGATCTGGTAGTGCCAAAAAAAACCTCAGGATTGTGATTTAAACGAAATCCTGGAGTGTTTAGATGGATTTTATGAACGCAAAAAGGCGATATTTCCGGAAAGAGTAAGATTTTATTTTATGCGCGGAAGATAGTAACAGAAAATCTTCAAGAATGGGCAGCCAGAGTGAAAAATTTGGTTAGCGATTGTCAATTCGGGCCATTTCTCGAAATCGCACTGCGCGATAAGTTTATCTTTGGACTCGAAGACGGGAAGGTACGAGAAAAATTGTTTACAAGGGACGACACACTCGCATTTAAGCAAGCCTTGGAAATCTCCCAAATTACGGAGGTAGCTCAACTAGGCTACGGATTAGTGGACCTGGAGAAGGATTGCATTAAAAAGGAGCCATTGGAGGTTCACCGACTGGGGCAGAGAAAAGCATCCTCGGCGCGGGACAGAGGCGACAATTCCAGGACGACAACGATGAAGAGGGAAAGCGGCAGCAGCAAAATTCATCCGGAGGGGCAGCATGGATCGCGCGCAGCACGGAACGGACCGGCAACAGCGCGAGGAACGGGACGCGCATGCTTCAGGTGCGGCCGGAGCAATCACACAGCTGATTCCTGCAGATTCAAAGAATATATCTGCAATAGTTGCGGAATTCCAGGACATTTGAGTGCGGTATGTAAAAAGAACGTCAAATATTTAGGGATGCCGAATACGGAAATTTTTAATTTAAAAACCAAAAATTGGTTACCAATTTTTATGAATGTCAATAACGTTACTTTACGAATGGAGTTATATTCTGGAGCAGCAGCGTCGTTTATGTCTTATAGATTATACGCACAAAGACTAAAGAAAAATTGTCCTTTATCAGACTCTAATTTGAATTTAATTGATTACACATGCGGCCGGGTTTCCATTCGGGGAAAAATTTCAATAAGTTTAACTTATAACGACGTAATAAAGCCATTAGATATTTATATTGTTGACGGTGGGAGACCACCCCTGCTGGGTCAAGATTTTTTAGAAAAATATAATATTGGGTTTAAAGAATTGAATTGTATTCGCGGTCAAAATCGAATGGCTGACACCGAAATGGACAGAGATTTGGTTAAACAATTTCCCAAGGTGTTCTCTGAAAAATTAGGTACATTTCAAAATTACAAACTGCATTTACAGATAAAAGAAGGCACAAAGGCAAAATTTTATAAACCACTTTACCGTTTTCTCTTAAAGATAAGGTTGATAAGGAATTAGATCGGTTAGTTAATTTGAACATAATATCACCATTGGAAATTAGTGCATGGGGCACTCCAATAGTACCGATAGTAAAAGACGACAATACTGTGAGGCTATGCGGGGATTATAAGGTAACATTAAATCCCTCTAGAAATTGATAGGTATCCGCTACCGCATAGAAGAACTTTTTGCAAAATTGGAAGGTGGCGTGCAATTTTCAAAAATTGATCTAACGCGCGCGTATTATCAGGTTTTATTAGAATAATCACGCGAATTGACCGCAATATCTACACACCGGGATACATTAGTCTATAATAGATTACCATTTGGGGTAAGTTCAGCACCTGCGCAATTCCAGCGAATAATGGAAGGGTTATTAAGTAAATTTGAGGGAATTTGTATTTTTATGGATGATATTCTGATTACCGGAAAAAACATTTAAGGGGCATTTGATGAGAGTGCAAAATGTTTTGAAAATATTAGAAAATATTAGAAAATTCAGGATTAACAGTAAGGAAAGAAAAGTGTGCATTCTTTCAAAACTCAATTTCGTATTTAGGGCATATAATTGATAAAGACGGTTTGCATAAATCACCCATAATGTTGAAGGCAATTCAAGAAATGCCGGTGCCTAAAAATGTCAGCCATTTGCGCTCATTTTTAGGAATGGTTAATTATTATCATTGATTTATACCTAACATGCCGGACATAGTACATCCACTGTATGAATTAATAAAAAAAAGATGCGCTATGGTGTTGGACGAGTGATTGTAATAATTCAGTTAATAAGATTAGGCAAATAATCATGTCTAAGGAATTCTTAGTGCACTATAATCCGACATTGGAAGTAAATTTGACAGTGGACGCGTCTAAATACGGCTTCGGAGCTGTTTTATCTCACGTATATGAGTCGGGCTTAGAAAGACCGATCGCGTACGCATCCCGCGGAAAGCAAATACTCGCAGATAGATAAAGAAGCGCTTGCGATTGTTTTTGGCGCGAAGAAGTTTTATCAGTATTTATACGGCAGAAAATTCAACCTGATAAGAGATCATCAGCCGTTAATTGTGATTTTTGGCGAAAAGAAAGGCATTCCGTCAATGATAGCGAATCGTCTACAACGTTATGCCTTCTTTTAAAGTGGTTTCGATTTCAGCATCAAATATACAAAATCGTTAAATAATAATGCCGATTTTTTATCACGGTTGCCGATAAAGAGACTGAAAGTAACGATGAAATTGAAACATGTAATTATTTAAATTATATTGCAGAATCGGAAATTCCTCTGAACGTGGAATCGTTAAGAGAAGCATATAAGAATGATTTAACAATAAGTAAAATTATAAATTTTGTTAAAAATGGATGGCCACGGCAAGGTTTGGGTGAATTATAAGCATATTTTAGCAGAAAGGATGAAATTAATATAGACAATGGGGTTTTGTTATGGGGTTATAAAGTAATCATTCCCGAAAATCTACGTAACGTAATATTAAATGAATTGCATAGGGGTCATATGGGAATTATTAAAACCAAATCGCTGGCTAGATCATATGTTTGGAGGCCTTCCTTAGACAAGGATATCGAAATTGAATGTAAAAAGTGTACATTATGTCAACAATTTCGAGGCGAACCGAATAAAACACCTCTCCAAAGCTGGAGATTTCCAGAAGGAGTGTGGCAGCGTATCCATATTGACTTTTAGGGCCATTTAAGGGCACTAGTTTTTTGGTTATAACGGACGCTCTTTAAAAATGGTTAGAAGTATTTCCCATGTCCAAAATTACATCCATAGGAACGATAAATAAATTAAGGGAAGTTTTCGCGAGATTTGGGTTACCGAAAACTATGGTTTCTGACAATGGAACACAGTTTACCTTATCAGAGTTTAGAGAATTTTTATTAAATAATAACATTGAGTATGTAAATTCACCCCCGTACCACCCTGCATCGAATGGCGCGGCCGAAAACAGCGTAAAAACGGTAAAATCATTTGTACTAAAAGAATTTCAAGGGGGAGATGCAAATTTAATTTTAGCTCGATTTTTGATAAATTATAGAAACACAGAATATTGCTCTACATGGGAGTTACCTGCACGTCTTGTGTACGTAATTTAACAAAAGTCCAGGAGAAAAATAGACGCAATTATAGAGGGCGTAGAGTTGCAAAATTTAAGGTAGGGGAAGAAGTTCTAACAAATGATTATAGATATGTAAAACCACGCTGGGTTTCAGGAAAAATGAATAAAATACTTGGCTTAAATACGTACACAGTAAAAATTGGTAACATAAATTGGAAACGTCATGCGAATCAAATAATGAAAATGCTTGGTGACGTAAGCGAGGGAAATGTAGTGTCAAGTGACAGCGCCAGTAGTGAACCTAGTAGTAAGGCGGATGAAAATGTATTCGAGATGGAAGAATTGGGGTTAACGGATAAGCATACAGTAAACGAGACTATTTCCTAACAAAATTTGAACCCTAATCGTTCCACTGTGGAACCTACTGATATTGTAAATGATCAAACCGAGTCGTGCATTCCGGTTCGTCCTCAACGTAACAGGCGACCACCTGTTAGGCTGGAATATACGACCTAATTATTGTAAATTGTGTAAATATGTGGGTTAAAAATGAGGGGTGAGAACTATAATGTTTGGTTTTGCGCGCAGTTCATCAAGTGGTTAACATACGGAGGCGCGCGCATTAATGAGAGAATAAATTAGTCAGTTGAGTTGCGATGCTGGTTGGGAATAGTTGTAAATGTATTTCTGGTGTTGGGTCGATTCGGATGAAAATAATCGGTGACTCCGATTATTGAAATCATCGGTGACTCCGATTATTGAAATAATCGGTGACTCCGATTATTAAAATAATCGTCGAGTGGCGATTATTTTTAATCTGATTCGAAATCGTATTCCGATTCGGAATCGTATTTCGATTCGGATTCGTATGCCGATTCGAATTCGTATTCCGATTCGGATTCGTATGCCGATTCACATTCGTTTGCCGATTAGTATTCGTATTCCGATTCGGATTCGGATGCCTATTCGTATTCGTATTTCGATTCGGATTCGTATTCCGATTCCGAATATTATTCCGATTCGGATTAATATTCGGATTCGGATTTGCGTGGCATATCAACAGTTCGGCATTTCAAGGACAGTGGACGCAGTGTTTTTGCGGTACTAGGGCGCACCTAGTAATCCTTTGGATTTCGTTTTATTGCGTTTTGTCGATGTCAGGTCGATAATAAACGTAGAAAAAAAAGCGGCGCGTTTCTGTTATTTCTGAAGATTTAAGTAATTACAATTCGAAAAAATATATCTCTACTGTTAGAAATAGGATAGGAAAATTGTTTTTACTTTCTCCGACACGAAGTACGAGATTTAAATATCGAATATGACCGGTAGGGGTACAATTTTCAAGGGAAGGCCTTTTTTTGTTTTCTCCAATTTCGATTATTTTTTTATTTTTCCAATTATCAAGAGATACTCCGATTAAGATTATCATCCGATTATTTCCGTCATCCCAATCCAAATATTCCGATTATTAAAATCATCCGATTATCCCATCACTATGTATTTCCGCAGAAATAAAAGTTCAGTTATTTGAGAATATTGTTTTACTTCACCAGCCAGAGTAGAACAGTACAGTTTCTTACAAAACTTGCTTGATTGTAATGACCTTTTAAACGATACCATTGTCGACTTATCGTGCCATTTAAAAAACTGGAGTTCTTGAAAAGCTCTCAGGGATGCCAACCATTTTTGGGAATAAGAGTATTATCATTCGATTCTTCAAACCGGCTTTTGTAATACATTTTTTTGTCCTAACTGTCTAGAACTAGCCGTTTTATCAAAACAGCCTAATACGGGTGGTCTGGGACACCCTGTATATAACATACAACATTTAGCAGCAGAATTTATGCACCCAGCTAGATTTTTGGAGTGTGTAACTTCAAGGTTAGAGTTGGCAATAAAAGGAATTTACTTGTTATGAGAATTTATAAAACAATTTTGTGTCGGCATTAAGTTGGTACAGAACAGGTGTTAAGGTGTGTAAGACACAAAGAAAAATCTTGAAAGGAACGAAGTAAAACAACATTTAGTATATATTATTGGAAGATACACCATAAAGGCGACATCTAATCGAAACTTTTGAAGAGAACTTGTAGATATTTAGTATATTTATTAAAAGTATTAAAAAAGTTGAATCGCAAATTGACAATGTGTCAAGTTTTCCAGGTCTAAAGACAACAAAGTCATGTTTTAAATTCCTAAAATTTAACGAATTGTTGAACGCGCTTTTTAATGTGATGGATTTATATGTTGAAATATAATAAATTTAATGCGTTTCATAAAAGTACAAAGAAATATTCATGACGGGTCAAGTACAATCGTCAAAATCGGAAGTTTCGAAGGCAACGAACTTCCGGGTGTGGTTTTTAAAGATTGTCTAGGTGTTGAACGCGTTTTTATTTATTATGATGATTTATATGGGAAATTGTAGAGAATGTAGCGTGTTTTAAAAAATATTAAGAAACATTCATGTCAAGTCAACGAAAATTACCAAAATTCGAAATTTTCCTAATCTAAAGTCAACCGATTTAAAAAAAAATGCTCAAGTATTGAACGTGTTTTTGATTATGATGATTTGCATATTGAAATTTAGAGAATTAATTTTATTTTAAGAAAAGAAAACTACCTAACTTCCGAACTCGTGATTTGATATTGATGATTTGAATGCCAAAATTCAGAGAATTTAGTGTGATTTAAAAGAAATATTATGAAATATTCATGTCAAGTCATTGAGAATATCTGCAATTTTTAAAGTCAATCGTAAAGAAAATCACGTTTTTGATTTATAAAAAATGCTGAAGTATTTAACGTGTTTTTGATTGTGTTGATTTGATTGTTAAATTGTTAAGAATTCATTTCAGAAAGAGACAATACATTTATTGAGACACTTTTACAAATGACCTGAACAGGCAATTGACCAGTATTCATTTCATTTTAAGGGATATAAAGAAATATTCATAATGAGTTACCGACTGCCAGAATCAAAAGTTCAAAGGCAACAAATTCGCAATTTCGATTTTTAAAAGTTGTTGAGGTGTTAAAAGCATTTTTGGATTATGATTATTTATATGCGGAAATGTAGAAAAATGATGCAAAATATTCATGTACGAAAATTGACAAAATCTGAAATTTTTCAAAACCAACATCAACAAAATCGCGTTTTTGATTTTGAAAAATTGCTTGACTTCTGAACGCGTTATTTGATTTTAAAAATTTAAGAGCCAAAATGTAGCGAATTTAGTGTGCTGTAAAAAAGTATTAGGAAATATTCATGCCCAATCAATAAAAATTAATAAAACCCGATTTTTCCAAGTTGAATAGAAATAAAATCGTGCTTTGGATTTTGAAAAATTTCAACACATGTTTTGATTATGATATTGTATGCGTTAAAAAGTAGAGAATTTAGAGTGTTTTAAGTGGTGTTAAATGTATTCGTGTACAGTAAATAAAAAGTGCTAAAATCTTGAATTTTCCGAGCTTAAAGTCAACAAAATCAAGTTTTTGCTTTTGATAAATTATTTAACTTACAAACGCGTTATTTGATTTTGGTGGTTTAATTTCCAAAAGCGAAATTTGTGTTTTTTAAGTATTAAAATAAATCATGCAAAATCAACGCAACTTGGCAAATTTGCAACATTTGGTTCTAATTTCGACATGTCACATGAATCAATTTTTTAGGCGATTTGAGCTATCTAGATAGGCGGGTATTTAAAATGCATTCGCCCCCTCAAAATGAACAACGTCCCCCAAATACGGATTGTTAGTTAAACGCCCAATTTAGACGTTGGTGATGAGAAACTCTACTTTAGACAATACAACATACAACACGAAGGCTTTGTATCCCCCTTTTTAAGTTTTGTTTTTAGATACTGTTTGGTGGAATATTGTCCCTTATAGGTATCATGTGCTCATCCACACAAACTTTCTTCAACATTAGGAATTTGTTAAAGTTTTTTACCACTTTATCAACAAATGGGCGGAAATTGATCATTTAAATTTTATAATTTATATGGGGTTTAACTTAATTATAATCTAAAGTGATTGTAATTTATTCACTGATTTAATATAACGTCCCCTATATTTATATTGCAAATTCATGTGATAAAAGGATTCAGTAATGCTCTAAGCAAGAAATGTACTGTCATTAAAATGCATTTTGATTTTATATGCATCCGCACCCAACTGTTTCTTGACATATTCTATGCCACCCCTGACACCGGTATGTCTCGGTGCCAAAATATTATTGCACGAGGCAAGCCATAAATAGACATCACAAATGTTATATCTTTAAACTGATCCAATGCTTCTACAGATAATGAAAGAGGTCTACTCAAATCGGAATAAACGGAATACAGGTTGCTCTGTTCCACCATGTGTTCCTATATGTCTCAATAAGCTTTCTAAAATAACCTAAAGGAAGACCAAAGTCTTCAGGTCCATCCAGTAACTGACTTTTCCAAGGTACTTCTGGTCGAATTTAACGTGCTTTTCCAGATATCCATCCTTCTTCTTGTTTTTTTTTTGTATATCGCTCTGTCCGATAGTATATACCAGTGGATGAACATCTTCAGTGTCTCATTCCATATGATCTGCTTTATCAAACTTATTATTGTTGGGTGTTTGATCTTTCACATGTAAAATGACATCCTCTTCATCACTTAAAAGCAAGTCATCCGAGTCTTCTAGATGCTCTATTACATCAGTGTACATTTGGGAATCCTTTGTTTGCGAAGTTTTCCCGTCAACATTGACGGATTCAGTGTAAAGTAACTGAAACCATCAAATGGCATTTCACTCACTGTAGCTTCTTATAGCTTTGAAGTAGCATATCTATTTTTGGTTGCCAATGGGTAAATAACAATAATTATTACTATTCAAATGCAAACACGTAACTTAATTTACATAAATGAAATCATAAAATGTTTGGTTATTAAATGTATTCCCTGTTTTGCACTTAATTACGACTGTTATTCAAATCAACTTTATCTGACCACCATTACTGTTGACTCACATATAACACTAAATATAACTTTAAATCCTTCAAAGATATCCTCTAGATCAGCGTTTCCCAAAGTGTGGGTCGCGACCCGGCACTGGGTCACAGAAGAATTTTGCCGGGTCGCGAAAAAAATATTGTCAAAAATGTTTTTTACATATTATTTGTTTTATAACAGTTAGTCACTAGAAACGGTGGCAAAGTGTGTATTTGTAGTTTTTCGTATAGTAGACTTTACCAAATTATGTCATCATAAACACCTCCTTTTGTATTGTAATTCACGATGGCTTTTAAAGAGAAACGTTTTAAAACGTCTGAGCTAGATATAGATTCCACTCTATAGTTCTATAAAATTTGGAAAACATTCCTACCTTAGATTTTAAAATAATCACTCTTGAACAACTCCCGGTTCAATTGTGATGAACTTTTTACCAACCGCAAAAAAACAATTGAAACAAACCTTAAACTTTCGATATTCCTCTAAAATAGATTACACTTTAAATATATACTTAATTTTGGAAACATTCAAAATAATGACATTTCAACATTCTTAGGTTTTTTCGAAATTGCTAAAAAATGAAAAAAAATATCATTTAAACAACCTCTAATTTTTTTTTAAATTCACTTAAAATATATTGCACTTATTTTTTCTGCAAAAAAATGCATACATTACTAAGCTAGGATTCGGAATAATCACACTTGAACACTCTGAAGTCAAGAATTTTCTAAATCGCCAAAAAGTATAAAACCAATTGAAATTTTTAAATTCACTGAAAATGCTTAACTTCACTTTTCTATAAGAAATTTGCAAACATTCCTACCCTAGATTTCGAAATAATCACACTCCTGTTCAATTCTGAGGCGAACATTTTACAAGCCATAAAAAAAAAACACACAAAAACAGTTGCAGCATTCTCGAACCTTTTCCAATTTAATCAAAATGGATTCTATTAAAATCTATTAACGCTCCTAGCCACAATTTTGAAATATTTACCCTTAAACACTGAATTCAATTTTGAGGTTGGACATTTTCAAGTTGCCTTGAAAATAAAAACCAATTGCAAAAAATTCCAGACTTTCAAATTTACTCAAAACGGATTAATTTTCATTTCTATAATAAAATCGGCAAATATCCCAAATTTTAAAATAATCCGTACATTGAAAAAGCATTTGTTTACTTAAATTAACTCAAAACATGAATTTTCGAAATTTCAACTCAAACATTTTTGAATACGCAAAATCGTCTAGATTTTCTTCATTTCCTAGAAAACGACTTAATGGATTCTCTTCAAATTTTACAAGCATATTCCATAGATTCGTAGTAATAAAACACGTAAATGATAAAAAAAAATAATGTGAGCTGATTTTTCCGAAATTTCAACTCAAATATTTTTGAAAGCGCAAAATTATGCATCCACCTAGATTTTCTTAATTTCCTACAAAATCTTTTAATAGATTATCTTCAAATTGTAAAAGCACACTCTGTAGACTTCTAAGAATAAAGCAAGTAAATAATCCCAAAGTAGTTTGAGCTAATTTTTCCAAAATTTCAACTCAAAATGAAAAATATGCCCTTATAAAGTCCCTTAGTGGATTATCTTTAAACTTTAAAAGCACACACTGTACACTTGTAGCAATAAAACAAGTAAATAATCAATAAATAATTTGGGCTAGTTTTTCCAAAAATTTTGAAACTATAAAATCATGCATTCGCCTAGATTTTCTTAGTTTTCTAGAAAAAACCTTAGTGGAATATCTTTAAATTTTACAACCACATTCTATAGATTCGTGGTAATAAAACAAGTAAATAATCAAAAAATAATTTTAGCTAGTTTTTCCGAAATTTCAACTCCAAACATTTATGAAAGTGTAAAATAATGCATTCACCTAGATTTTCTTTATTTCCAAAAAAGTCCCTTGGTGATTTATCTTCAAACTTCAAAGGTACACTCTGTAGACTTCCAGTAATAGAACAAGTAAATAATCAAAAAAATCATTTGGGCTAGTTTTACCGAAATTTTAACTCAAACAATTTTGAAAGTGAAAAATGCGCATTCGGCTAGATTAGTGTTTCTCAACGTGGACGATCGACCAGTGTCGGCTCGTGGATGTTCGGCGGTGAGGCAACGGAAGAAAATTTGATCGAAACAGCAACGAAATATGTGTTTCCTCTAAAAGAGTAAGTAGTGCGGCACGAGCGACATCTTTGTCTTTGTCCTTGCGGAAATCCACGAGCCGCCGCTGCGATCGACGTCTAAATTGGGCGTTTATCTGACAATTCATATTTGGGGGCCGAAGGTCATTTTGTGTGGGCGAATGAATTTTGAATACACGCCTGCAGAGATGGCTCACCTAAAAATTTGATCAAGATTATGTCTTTCGAAATTAGAACCAAATGTTATTAAACTTTTCTAAAATCAAAAGTTGCATATTTGCCAAGTTGCGTTTAATTTGCATGTAAATTTTTAGTATTTAAATGTGGACTAAAGATTATTTTTCTGTCGGAATTGAAAAGGAAGAAATATTTAATCTTAGTGAACAAGAAGTTGATAATTTAATTGAAATTTCATGCGACACCGATCTTAAAAAAAGTGTTTGAAACCGTACCACTAATTTATTTTGGTTGCGGTGCCAAAAGGAGTATCCAAGCGTAAGCGAAGAAGCGATACAATTTTTAATGCCTTATACGTGTGAAGCTGCTTTCACAGCCTCGGTGTACTTAAAAAAAGTATCGAAATAGATTGGATGTCGAATAATTTAGGAATAAAATTAACATCATTACCTGCGAATTTGAAATTGCTATTTGATGACAAAATATGTAAAACAAAGTTTACTTCGGGACGCTCCGTGGCGGAGCGGTTTGGCTCCCGCTTTCGGTGCGAGGCGTCGTGGGTTCGAGTCCCATGCTAGGGCGATAGCTTTTATTAATGAAAAGTTATCGTTCGGGTCCATGGTTCTTCAGTATTTGTCCCATTCATTATAAAAATGAATTTTCAAATTCCGAATAGCCAATCACTTACGCCAATTCCCTTAATCATTCACTCTCCTTAACCCGCTATTGAGTCAAACATCCTTTCTTTTATTAAAAAAAAAGTTTACTTCATTTACTAAAGTTTTAAATGAATATAATTGTTAATTTTTGAATTACGTATATTTTTCTTATACATATAATTATTTAGCAATTTTTGTGTATGAAAAAAACAAACAAATAACTTGATTTTTATGAAAAAATAAAATTTGTTTTGTAAATAAATGTAAGGTGGGTCGCGAAAAATGTTAAGACTTTGTACCGGGCCGCGGTCTAAAAAGTTTGGGAAACGCTGCTCTAGATGGTAACCTGAGTGCGACACTATAGTCATGATATTACTTGAAAGTCACAGCAGGTCATTATTGATCTAAAACCTCGTATTTACATGATAATAAAGAAAAATTTAGTATGTTAATTTGAAGTCACACGGAGCGGTAGAGGGTTAACCAATATTAAGACAAATTGCACATTTTGTGTAGCCTATAAGAACAAAAAGTGCAAAATAGTTTTACTTACTATTCCAAAGGAGTCACCTTCCCATAGTTCATCAATAATAGTTATAGAATCCTCGCTCTCAAGAACTACCTCCACTACACCTTTCTGTATAAAATACATCGTCTCGTTTATTTCTCCCTGTGTACATATCACATCGTTGTTGAAATAAACTTCTATATCCATTATCCCAAGCAATTGCCTCACAAAGTCCGAATGACATATACAAAAAATCTAAAACATAATACGGGTTACTTTAATCAAATCATATTTTTTATCTATTCATATACAGGGTGCGGCATTTATCCTAGACACCCAAAATATTGATTCGGAGAAAAAAATATTTCAAATAAAATGTATTTAACATGAACGGGCTAATGCAGCAGAAATAGGTATTTTAATTCTAAGCAGGTTTTCAAGGTCATTTCAAGGTCAACTTGTTTTTTTTTTTTTGGAAACCTGTAATTTTTGTTAAGGAATATGAATCTACGAATCAGAGGAAATAACTTTTATCTGAAACATTTTATTTTTCTTTTCTCTTACTTTACAAAAAAAATCAATTTAACAGGTGTTTAACGACGAACATTATTTCAGGAATTTTGAATCCTTTCCTTCATATTTCCCCGAATGGTAGGAACATTTTTGGAGACTTTTTTTTAGATATCTCCATCAAACATCAGGGGTCGTTACATCTGGTGATCTAGCAGGTCAAGACAATGAAATAAATCGTGTATTCAACGATCATTATAATTATAATTCAATATTTGTATGCGAATAATGCGCTAGACAACCATCATGCTGATACCAAATGTTCAATCTTACTCTTAAATTCAATCTTCCATCAGTATTGGCAATTGGTTATGAAGAAAATGGTGATATCTCTCACTGACGAGTAGTTGCCTACAACTTTCTAGCCACGGATTTTGGTGCCTGCACCATCATGCGAATTATGACCAATCTCAACAAAATATTATTTAATCACGTATTTCATTTTAAAAAAAGTATCGTACTAAGAGATATTCAATAAACATTTTATAAGTATTTGTTTGCAATTTAAATAAAAATTAGCGGCGAATTAAATTTTGTGTTTAAAAACGATTAAATTTAAGAAAAATCACTTGATATGTACATTCCTTGAAAATAGCTTGCAGCCGAAAGTAGTCGCAATTAATAATTTAAGAAGTGAAACATATCAAGTGATTTTTCTTAAATTTAATCGTTTTTTAAATAAAAAAAGAACATATTTAATTCGTAATTCAAAAGAGAAGTTAGAATTTATTTATCTAATCCGTGATTTCTTGGTTTTTCTGAAATCTATTCATTCTAGTGACATGTGACTGAGGAAAAAGTCTTTTGTTCACGAAAATGTTATAATGTGCGCATTATTTAATTCTATGGGCAGCATTAATAGGGTACATTTAACACTCAATTTCTTAAACACGCATTTGCTTGTTTAATAAGGTTATTAAACACGCACACGCAGTTGCGTGTTTAATATGGTTATTAAACACGCTAATTCGCGCTTTAATTCACAGAACGCGATTTATGATAATATTTTGTTTACCCTGTTTAATACTGATTTAAATTTTTTTCACGAGAACGATGTTTGCGGAACGAGCCGTAGGCGAGTGAAGCAAATCGTTTGAATGATTAATAGCTATTATGTGCGAGTTTTACACTATACTTTGTTCACGAAAATTAAAATCAAAACTAAAATCAAAATAAAAAAAAACAAAAACAAAATCAAAATTAAAATCGAAATTAAAGTTGTAATTACAATTACAATTGAAAAAAAATAAAATTAGTATTAAACAAGGGGAACAAAATATTATCACGAATCGCGTTCTGTGAATTAAAGCGCGAATTAGCGTGCTTAATAACCGTGTTTAAATGCGTGTGCGTGTTTAATAAGCATACTAAACACGCAAATGCGTGTTTAATGAAATTAAGTGTTAAAAGCACACATTATAACATTTTCGTGAACAAAGTATAGTGTATAACTCGCATATAATGGCTATTGGATAACAAGGATTCCGTAACCGGAGAAGTCCAGGTGAAGAGCGAGGAGAAAAGGGTGTTGGTCCGACCGAAGACATCGTGCCATCGAGGGAACGGGACGAAGACTAGGTCATCATTTAAATGTAGATAGATTCATTTTCATAGGTTTAGTCCTGTCAAATGTAAGTAAGTTGTCATCACACAGTCAAATATACCAATCAATTTAATTATTGCCGGCCCACTAGCCGCGTGCGTTAGCGCGCCAGAACTAATGCGGAGGGTCCTGGGTTCGAATCCCGGCGAGGGCATGGATGTTTGTGGATTGTCTATTTTCATTTAAAATGAATCAAATATTATAAAAAATCGGTTGTAGCTGAATAACCTACGATGTCTAAGCCAATGTCCCATATCATCCATAATTCCCCAACCCAAATTTCCGTTAATCATCCTTCCTTTTAATTAAAAAAAAAAAAAATTAATTATTGTTTCCATTCTTTTTTCTTATTCTTCCTTCAGTGTACGTTACACTAACTGGCGCCCATATAAAAAAAGGGAACCTACAATCTTCACCCAGCATATCCGTTGAACTAATTCTAGCCGTGCATTTGTGGACCGGTTTTCTAACAACAGAAAACCGTGTTACATGACTAATACGAATCCGCTGAGGTTCAAGATTTAGAAAATGTATTGAAAATAGGAATACATGATATCATGAAAGTTTAAAATAAGTCTTCTGCAGCAAGACATTTGCTAACAAAAGTATTTCAGAATACGGCTGCTGGTTATGGAGCCAAGGCAGTTTGCCTCATACAGATTTAAAACTACAAACGAATGTGCACCCGTTCTTGTGAACGATGTAGTCGTACAGCTTCGCAATGCTTTAGAAGATAAACCTTCTAGATTTCCCAATAAGTCATATTTAACCATGGACTTGGTTGAATACAGTTTACTGTAGATTTAGGAGCATTACACTTACTCAATAATAGAATATTTTAAGTTAAATTTTATTGTCCATTGTCAAAGTATCCGCTTAAGGGGTAACTCTGGTTATATGCAAGGGTTTTTCGTTTTTACTTTCTCCGTTACGAAGTACGAGAAAACATTGTGATCGTAATTTTTTTCTTCAAAAATGTTTTTTACGGAAATATCCGTTTTGGGGTCGCCATTTCAACAATTTCTGGAAAAAAAAAATTGTGTGTGTGTGTGTGTGTGCGTGTGCGTGTGCGTGTGCGTGTGCGTGTGCGTGTGCGTGTGCGTGTGCTTGTCTGTGTCTGTGTCTGTGTCTGTGTCTGTGTCTGTGTCTGTGTCTGTGTCTGTGTCTGTGTCTGTGTCTGTGTCTGTGTCTGTGTCTGTGTCTGTGTCTGTGTCTGTGTCTGTGTCTGTGTCTGTGTCTGTGTCTGTGTCTGTGTCTGTGTCTGTGTCTGTGTCTGTGTCTGTGTCTGTGTCTGTGTCTGTGTCTGTGTCTGTGTCTGTGTCTGTGTCTGTGTCTGTGTCTGTGTCTGTGTCTGTGTCTGTGTCTGTGTCTGTGTCTGTGTCTGTGTCTGTGTCTGTGTCTGTGTCTGTGTCTGTGTCTGTGTCTGTGTCTGTGTCTGTGTCTGTGTCTGTGTCTGTGTCTGTGTCTGTGTCTGTGTCTGTGTCTGTGTCTGTGTCTGTGTCTGTGTCTGTGTCTGTGTCTGTGTCTGTGTCTGTGTCTGTGTCTGTGTCTGTGTCTGTGTCTGTGTCTGTGTCTGTGTCTGTGTCTGTGTCTGTGTCTGTGTCTGTGTCTGTGTCTGTGTCTGTGTCTGTGTCTGTGTCTGTGTCTGTGTCTGTGTCTGTGTCTGTGTCTGTGTCTGTGTCTGTGTCTGTGTCTGTGTCTGTGTCTGTGTCTGTGTCTGTGTGTGCGTGGGTGTGTGCGTGGGTGTGTGCGTGGGTGTGTGCGTGGGTGTGTGCGTGGGTGCGTGCGTGGGTGCGTGCGTGGGTGCGTGCGTGGGTGCGTGGGTGTGTGCGTGGGTGTGTGCGTGGGGGTGTGCGTGGGTGTGTGCGTGGGGGTGTGCGTGGGTGTGTGCGTGGGTGTGTGCGTGGGTGTGTGCGTGGGTGTGCGTGGGTGCGTGTGTGCGTGTGTTCGTGTGTGCGTGTGCGGGTGTGTGTGTGTGTGTGTATGTGTGTGTGTGTGTGTGGTCGTGTGGGTGACTGTGTGCGCTGTATCTCAAAAACTAATAGAGCAATTGATATGAAACTTTGAACATGCGTCTTATTTGATAATCCGAAGAACTGAAAAGCCTTTGGTAATATTTCGTACACCGGAAGTCGGTGTTTACATTAACTGTTTTTTGCCAATATTTTCTTAAATATGAAAAATATCACAAAAATATTTAAACAAACATTGAAGACAACAAACAAATGCACATCTTTTGCTTAAAAATATTTTTCATAAAATCATTGCTATTCGATAAAAAAATGTAATATTAATTTTTTAATTTTTGGTTTATAATTATGAAACGATAATAGTTACAGCAAATTTATGTAAATAATAATTGTAAAGAATGCCAAAATGAATAACTTCTAAAGAATAAGTTTTTTATCGAAATCTCGTTAGTTTTTGAGCAAACAGAGTTTTTGAATTTGAAGTATAATTTTTCCATCTTTCATAATTTTGACGTTTTAAACGTTAGTTTCATCCGAGTTTGCGCAACGCTCGATGTTCATTTAAAATATGATTTCAATTGAAAATAAACCATGAAAACGTAAATATAAATGGCTATGATACCATCAAGTCGGAGAAAGTAACATGATAGCCATTTTTTCAACTTCTTTTTGCTAAAATAAATTTGTTTGGCATACCAGAGTCTTTTAAAAGGTTGTTTCCAACAGTTGTTCATATTGGTTATCGTTCAAAATGCAATATATCGTCAGTGTAAATCGCAAAGTGCTTAACTCCTCTTGACCATATTTTGCAGGAGAGCAAAAAAACTGAATATAGATGCCATTATATCATATATTTGTGAGTTACGCACTTTTCATCGCAAGTAAAAACAACATCGAATAAAAGTTTTTCTTTATTTAATCAATTTACAGGAGGAATATTATCATAATGTGAGTGGTAATCAGCCGGCAAACTGTGTTTCAATTGCTGAAGATGCTGGAATTTTTCTTTTTTATTTTTAGTATTTTCCTGTACAGTGATATAGAGTTGAAAGTCATAATCTTTGCGTTTCTATTAATCCGAATAGGTAGACAGTCCCATTCCAAATTGGAATGTCGTAGTTTGAAGAAAATTCCTTCATTGCTGTATTTCAGTGCCTTTATGCCTGTAACCCCAGGATCACCAATTTTTTTACCGGGTCTAATTGAAGTAAAAAAAATTAATGAATGAACATTTTTAAAAAAGTCATGTGTTAAATATTCAACTGAATATGGAGATTTTTGACAAGCACTTTTGCAAATAGTTACATAATCAGCTGGAATATTAATGTTTCTCTTTCTAATGATTCCTTCAATATTAGAATGCATGCTATCAGCCTCCATTTGAGTATGGCCTTTCTGCAGATACTTCTGAATTATATTCACATTTTTTTCAATTGCTAAATTATACAATGCATTAGATAACGTAGAATTTCGATGTACATCCATCGCAGTAAAAGATGTAGTCAATATTTTTTGAGAGGGATAAACATCCATAAATTTCAGAAGAAATGAACTATTATTGATGAAAACTCATTTGTGGTTAGACCTCCTTCTGATTCGTTCCAAAGGAAACAGTCCCCATTACGACGTTTTAAATCGTAGATAGTGAAATTGTGTATCATCAATTTTGTCTTGCAATATAAAGAAGACATTTGGATTTTGGGCATAAGAGCACAGACTGTAAATCCATGGTAAACACTTCGTTGCTAGAAAGTTTATCATAATTTTTCTCAGACCTTGCTTCCTCTTTCAAGGTGATGTGATATTGATACTCATTTTCTGACAAGTTGTGAGTTTCAAACATATACATCACATTTATCTTTCTTTGGTTGATACAATGACAAATTACTATTATCGAACGCCTTAGAAAAAGTTGCACGAGAAATAGCATCAACATTTTTTGTCTTGCAAAATTCATTTTTGTAAGTTCTATATAGATCGGCTTTTGGCTGCCATATTGGCTCCAGATATAATTTTGATGACGAGGCCCGCCAGTAATGTGACTCCAACTTTGGGAGATTGTCCAAAAAGGCATTTAAATTTTTAATTTCTTCTGATGTTTCAGGAGTTAACTTTTTTTAAATATTACTGGTAGAGCACTTTTTTATCTCCCCAACACAGAAAATATTAAGGAACATTCTTTTACACGAATTAGTTCTCCATTCATTTTTAAATAAAATTCTGTGGTTGTAGTTCGTCTGGATACAGCTTCAGTTCCTCGTTTTCTATCCGTGTTTTTAACAATCACCAGTATTTTTACCAACAACTTTTTTTCGGGCCACGTTAACTTCCAAAATTTCTCAAATTCAGCTCTTCCGTCACTTTCTTTTAGCAATTTACATTTTAGCTTGCAATTTTCTTTCTCACAAAGTTTACAGTGAGAAGGTGGTTTTAATCGTTTTTCACTTTTCTTTACGCCATAGATCCATCCTTCGTCAGTTTTCTTTTCCCAATATATACAAGTCCTTGTTCCCTCATTCTGTAATTTTTATTTGCTGCCCATTTGTTTGTATCCGTTGCGTTTCTTTTTGATCGTTTCCGTTTACCTTTGTTATCCAATTCATTTTCACCTTCTTCTGCATTCCCACATCCACCATCTCCGTTATAATAACTCTCTTGTTCCCTATCACTTCCATCTTCATCGACATCTTCATTTTTGTGCTCATGATCATTCTTTGGCAACAAATCGTGTTCTCTTTCAACAAATGACATTGATTCACTGTCATTTGTATTATGTAAGATATCACTTCCAAAAATAAAATCCCCGTTTGCCGCATTTGTAATAAACTGGCCAAGATCCACTGCTGTAGTGGTATTTGTATTTTGTAAGCACTCCTCACCTACCAAAGTTTGATTTAAAAAAAAAATATTTTGTAATTTTCAAGTATTTTCTTATAAAGAGACTTATGAGTTGTATACGGTGGCGTAGACAGAATGAGAGTATATGGGGGGTTCTCGTGAAAGCAACATTTTCCTAAAATTTCTACTTAAATATTTAAAAAATCATAATTTTACAATATAAAACCCCCTTCAAAATGTAACCTCGCCAAAAATTATTTCTGTCTGCGTGCCTGGTTGTACACGAGAGTATTAAATTTAACATAAATAAATGTTATATATATATATAAATTATATTTTCGGAGAGCACTTTTGGTTTTTTAAAAAACTTTATTTTAATTCTACACGAAAATATTTAATTATTAAATAATATTTTACATTTATTATGACATTAATTACAGCGTTAACTTTACGGCACGAATTACAATTATAGAATGTGTGGAATAATATTTACTCCTACTATTTATATTAAATGAAATTATAAACTAAGCATTTTAACATCTGGCGATAACTGCGCATTAATTCTAAATATAAATATATTAACAATAAATTCAATTAATACCTAACAATAACATATCTATTGTGGACTACAGGTAACTCTTCCCCCCTTAGATTCGACATTCCCGAGGCGAATCATTGTCTTTGTGAGTGGTGCAAATCCTTCTTCTTTTTAAACACCTATAACCTAAGATAACAATACTAATTAAACCTAATAAATACAAAAGGAGTGTCCATGCACTTGGTTTCAGGGGTATAGTCATTTCACTCACTAGGGGTACTTGATTATATACGGGAATACTGTCTAATTTTAGTCTTTTCAATCTTATAGTGAAGTCACTCATATTATAGTTTGTTGATTTCAATTTTGAAGCACTTATTAACACTGGTATTCCTGTGATAGCTTCAATTTTTGGCACCTTGTAGTTTTGGAATACAAGGTCACATTGGTCCAGTTGAATTAAGTAGATTCCTTGAAGATCCAGAGTTTCTTCATGGTCTGGGCAGATGATTTTTATATGTTCCTTACTAACGAAGACAGCAAGGAATTTGTTTGTGTATGGCAATTTTTCCAAATGGTTTTTCCTAATTTCTAATTTGTTTCACATTCATCTTTATAATTTAAAAGTAGATTACTACTACACTGGAATTGCTTGTCACCACCAAAGCATATATCATTTAGAGGCCAAATTTTTGAGTCAATTTTCGACTTATAATAATAAAATTTTAATATTCGGAATTATCGTAGCATATTCTGATTTATATTTAGTAGGAATGGGATTCATTGCATAAAGATCAAAAGGGTGTTCATAATTAATAGGAAGTGAAATTAAATAATGAATCATTGATTTATAAATTTTACAGTTAACAGTCATAACGGATTCAAAGTTCAAAATATTTTCTAATTTTACTTCAAAAGGTAATTCTTCTTGATAGTGAGTAGAAATTTTTAATAATTCATCGTATAAGTCTAGAGGTCCAATTATATCTGGTTTCAGAACCTTTAATCTACAGAACGTTAAAGAATTTATAATTTTTTGAAGAATACTTCTAATTGTTCCAAAAAGCAAGATAAGCTGATTGTATAGATCTTTCGTGAATAAAACATGTTGGTGATCAATTTCTTCTTTATAAATTGCATGTAATTGCATAATTCTAGATTGTAGTATGTTTTGATTATGCGTAATATCCTTGATGGTGTCATTAAAGTTTTTAATAAGTTTAGTATTAATACTATAACCGAATTTTATTTGATTTTGAAGGTTGTTCTGATTTTTCCTAAATATTGTTTTAATATTGTATTAATTCTTTTTTCGTCACGGGCATCCATATTTCTACTAATTGATTTAATTATTGTGCCTAGTCCATCTATCAAACCTCTTTTTACTCTTTTTGGTTTAACATTCAGTTGAATAATCTTAATTTTGTCAATAATATCATTTCTAGAGTAATTTACCAATTTGTCATAATTTTGAAATTCCTTCTTAAATTTAGATATAGATAGATAGATAGATATAACTTTATTCACATTAGCCACTATATACAGATATATTTACACATAAGGAAATATTAAAGCGGATGTGAGACGTCCAATAATTTAAGTCTAAAAATTTATAAAATTTTGTATAAAAAAACTAAAATATATATAAATCACACTTATAATAACATATACAAAGCATTCACATACTAAAGCGTATGATCATGTTACGGTACTAACGGTTTTCAATCCTAGTCGGACTTACAATCCTCTACAAATTCACTAAACGTATAATAGCATTTACCTATTAGAAAATGTTTCAAGTTTCTTTTAAATATTTTTATGTTTCCGGATATCTTCAAATGTTGTGGGATCAAATTGAACACAAGCATGCATGAAAACTTGGGAGATTTTTTGTAGAGCTCGCTGTTATGGGCTTGAATTCTGAGGTCGTGTTTATGTCGAGTGTCGTGATCATGGACATCTTGACTTGTGGTGAACGAACGTAAATTTTGGGCAGCGTATATTGCGCATTTATATATAAATATTCCAGTCACAGTTAGCAATTTGTTATCTTTGAAAAAGTCCCGACATGAATTTCTTCTCTTCAGATTGAAGATGAGGCAAATGATACGTTTTTGTGAAATTGAAATTCTTTGAACATTGGTCGCCCTGCCCCAAGATATGATATTGTACGCTATGTGGGGATAGGCTAGTGCATAATATACATTTAACAATGATTCTTTTGAATGATTAAATTTTAACTTTAAAATGGAGAAATATGCGCTACTCATCTTAGAGGACACATGATCAATTTGCCTATTCCACGTTAATCTTGCATCGATAAAACTGCCAAGGAATTTAGTATTTGACGCATTATTTGATATTGGATCTGTTGGTGGTTTCCTATTATAAAATTGGATGTTGACCGTTTTTTTACACCATTTTGCAACCTCGGAATGGATGATATTGATTTTATCCTTAAGACCTTGAGGTGTTTGTGCGGAAATTACTACTGACGTGTCATCTGCAAAATTAATCATGTGTCCATCACTGATAAATTGGTGTAAATCATTAATAAAAAGCAAGAAAATCAAGGGTCCCAGGGTTGAACCCTGAGCTACCCCTTCAGTAGTGTTATATGTTTTTGACCTTTTCCGCTCAATCTCTACATACATTTGTCTGTTAGTTAAGAAAGAAGTAATTAAATCTAATATATTTCCTCTAATGCCAAGGGCTGATAGCTTCTGGGTTACGAATTCTACATCGATGGTGTCGAACGCTCGGGAGAGGTCGTAAAGAAGTGCGGCTACGTTTCTACCAGCATCCACTTAAGAATATACTTCATCGATGAACGTTATCATTGCACTTTCTGTAGACTTGCCTACACGGAATCCGTGCTGATTTGGAGGTAGTAACTTGAATTTGTTTATGTAGTTCCATAATTGTTCACTGATTACCCTCTCAAATATTTTTGAAAATGTGTTTAACACCGACACTGGACGATAGTTCGCAACTTCTGTTTCCGGCCCTTTTTTGTGTAGGGGTACTACGCGCGCGATTTTTAGGGCACTGGGAAATTTACCACTTTCAAATGCCAGGTTTACAAGATAGGTTAGTGGCTCTATAATGAGATGGCTTACCGCTTTAATTACTGATGTTGGTATTTCATCACTGCCCGCACTTGTTTTGTTGTTTAATTTATTAATCACTGATTGTAGATCATGAGACGATATCGGTTGAAGAAACATGCTATTTATTGAGTTTGTTTTTGTAACAGTACATGAAGTTGACACAGTATTTCCGAAATGGTCGTTAATTTTTATGCCTGTTACAGTGGCATAGTAATGACCAAATGTTTCTGCAACTTGGTTTGGCTCTTCTATTCTTCTCTCTCCATTTTCCATGATAATAATAGGTTTTCTTTTGTTTTCTCCTCTTCCCAATTCTTCGTTTACGAGTGACCATATTTTTTTAACTTTGTTATTTGCCTTTAATATTTCATTCTCGTGAAATATTTTCCGTGTATTTTGTATTAAAAGTTTATGTGCTTTTTTTGCTTTTTTATAAATTGAATTTAATTCTTCTGATTTAATTTCTATCATCGTTCTGTATGTTTCTTTAAGTTTTTCCGATGATTTGATTATTTCATTAGTGATCCACTATATTAATCATGGTATTCCTCAGGAATCCGTATTGATACTCCAATTTTCTAAATTCATTATAAAGGGGCTCGAGATTATAGTGATGCACCAAAGTATGTTCACTTTTTTCTAATTTAGCTGTACCCAAATTAACAGGTAACAATCCTATATTTTCTGTAATATTTTTAATCTCGAATGTGATCACAGGCGTGATGAAGAACAACCTGAAATTAATTAAATTTAATTACTTAATTTGAATTATTATTTTTGGAAATAATTTTCGAAAAATGATTTCCTCTGTTGAACTAGATTATCAGAAGTTGTTGAAGGACCTGGTATTGAATCGTCTAATTCAGTTTTACCAAGGTAAATATTTATTTGTAAATTGAAATTTTGAAAAATATAATCAATCATTGGTTTTACCGTTTCATATTCTAATTTATCAAGGCCACAGCCTATTTTAGGGATTGCTAATTTAGTAATTTGTTTATCTAAGCAGAACTGTTTCAAATTAATTAATGTTTTAAACAAACATTCTAACGTGGGTTTATCATCATAATATCTTTCTGTGATTAGATATATTATATATTTGTCATCTTCTTTTAAATGACATAAGGAATATAATTGGGGATTTTGCTTACTCAACTCTACCAAATCTTAATTTAAAATCTTTTGCTATACCTGCACCCATTTTAAGGTCTTGACTAACACAGTGAGCAAGTGAGAAGTTCAATGGAGCATAAAATAAATCATCTTCTATTTCTAATACATTCTTATTTACAATATTTCTTTTAGTATTTAAACAATTAATAAAATTCTCAAAAGTTGGAATACCTTCAAAATTTGATTTCTTAACTCTAGGTCTTTTTACATTTGATAAGTGAATTTTACTTACTTGATTATGATGTCTAGTTTCTATTTCTGCCGTTTTACGGTTAAAGTTTACTTTCTTAACTTTTTCTTTTTTATATTTATTTTTTGTTTTTGATTGCTTCTGCTTGTTTTGAATAAATACATCCTCTGGAATTTGAGGAGCTTCTTCCCGGGCCACATTACGCTTTTCAATAGCATTAGTTTTATTTGCATCTATAGTTTCATTAATTTTCTGATATAGTAATTTCACTTTATTTTTATGCATTTGAACGTAATTATTTGTGAGAATACTTTCTAAGTCAATATCTAATAAAGATTTATTATCAATATGTCCGGAAATAATTTCGGAAGGTTTTAATTTGGTAGTGGAATGTATAGAATTATTATAAGCTAGGATAGCGTAAATCATTTTTGTTTCAATTGACTCTTGTTTAAATATATCCTGATTATTTAATAATCTTATATGTTCAATGATTGTTGAATGAACTCTTTCAACAATTTCGTTAGATTCTGGATGTTGTGAGCTAATGAAATTAATTTTAATTTTGTGTACATCTAAAAGTTCTTTAATTACCATATTTTTGAATTCTAAATGATTATCTGATATAATTAAATTTGGGATTCCATGGTGGCAAAAGAATTTAATTAGGTTGTTTGCTATTTCGATAGCTTGGTAAGAATTTAATTTATATAACTGAGTATATTTTGAAAAGGAATCTATTATGGTAAGAAAATTTGCATTTTCTAAAGCGATACAATCTATATGGATTATTTCAAAAGGTCTCATTGCCGTCGGGGTATTACTAAATTTTAATTTTAATGGTTTACGTTCATATTTAGAAACAAGGCAGACTTCACAATTGTTTATATATTCTTGAATAGTTTTTCTCATATTGGGCCAATAATACGTACGTTTTAATTTTGCTTCTGTTTCATCTATACCTCGATGATTGGTTTTACCCTCATGATAATTTTGTATTATTTCTGAGACATCATTATTATTTTCAATATCAGTCACGAATTGAGTGCATTTAGTCATTTTAATATTAGAGTTCTTAAAATATTCTTGGAGAACACTACTAAATTTTTCATAAACTTGGTTTTCAAAATAAAGATTGTAATTAACATTGGGGACTATATATTCTTTAATAAAATCGACCACTTCTTGATTAAAATTTAATTTGGAAAACTGGACATGAATCCGCATTTTCTTTTTATTAAATAAGTTACTAATTTTAATTTTAGAAGGAGAATGTTCCACTTCTCTAATTATTATCTGATTATCACCGATATTAACGGGTTTATCAGAAATAGGTATTTCTACAATAGGGTGCTCTAAACTAGAGTGAATACTCGCATCATTTACAATATCATTTACATGAGTATTTTCCGCGAGTTCTGCTATCATAGATAATTGATCATCAAAATTCTTTAAATAATCTTCTAAATTTTGTGCATATTCCTCATTAATATTCAGTTCTATTCTAGACAGAGCATCTGCATTTTTATTTAAAATTCCCTTTTTATAAATAATTGTATAATCATATTCCAAAAGTTTTAAGCACCATCTCACTAATTTAGAATTTGGCTCTTTGATTGACATCAACCATTGGAGAGGCCTATGGTCAGTGACTATCTGGAAGGTGCGTCCGAATAAATAGGGGCGAAAATATTTAACAGCCCAAACTATGGCAAGTAGCTCTTTTTCTATTGTCGAGTAACGAGTTTCAGAGTCATTCAATGTCCGACTGGCATATGCAATAGGCAAATCTGAACCGATTTTACCCTGCGATAATACAGCACCAAGAGCCTGATTACTGGCATCTGTAGTTAATATAAATGGTTTTGAAAAGTCCGGATATTGTAAAAGGGGATGATTTGTTAGAACATTTTTACACAAGTCAAAACAATTTTTATATTCTAAATTTTCAATATTAATAACAACATTTTTCTTCAAACATTTTGTCATAGGTTTAGTCAAGTCCGCGAAATTTTTTATGAATTTCCTATAATATCCTAACAGTCCTAAGAATCCTTTAATTTGCTTGGTTGTTTTAGGGATGGAATAATTTTGGATGGCTAGAATTTTGTCTGGGTTTGGTTTAACTCCGTCAGGTGTAACTACATGTCCTAAATAGGATACTTCTTTACGCAAAATTTCCGATTTGTCCAATTGAATTTTAAAATTGGATTCTCTTAATCTTTTGAATACTTCCGTTAGTCTAATTATATGTTCTTGCAAGCTGGTTGAAAAAATAATTATATCGTCCATGTAAACTAAACAATAGTCATTCTGAATGCCCCGTAAAATATTGTCCATAACTCGTTGGAAAGTAGCGGGTGCGTTTTTAAGTCCAAACGGCATTCTCAAAAATTCATAATGTCCGTATTCGGTATTAAATGCTGCTTTGGGGATATCGCGTTCATCAATTTCAATTTGATGAAATCCCGAAGCTAAATCTAATGTCGTAAAGTACTGAGCTTTGCCTAATTTATCTAAAAGGTCAGTGATATTGGGAAGTGGGTAACGATCACCTACAGTTTTATCATTTAATTTTCGATAGTCAAAGACGACACGCCATTTCCTCTGGCCTGATGCGTCTAATTTTTTCGGGACTATCCAAATTGGAGAAGACCATGGACTAAAGGATGGTCTTATTTTATTTTGCTCTAACATTTCATTAATTTGGTGGTTTACCTCATTTTTATGCACTTCTGGGTATCGATATGTTTTGGTAAAAACTGGAATCTCATCAGTTGTAATTATCCTGTGCTTAATTTGATTAGTGAATGTTAAATTATTTTCTTTTAAATGAAAAATATCTGAATATTTTAAAATTAAGTTCTTTATAACTGTTTTTTCTTCATCATTCATATGATCCATCCGGATCTTAGAAAAATCAAATTTAAGTTTGTTTGTATTAAACATATTAAAATTATTATACTTATTATTATTATTATTATGGCATTTCTTAATTACTTTTTTATTTGAATTTTGTTGGTGTGGCACCACATCATATCCGCTGATGGGTGTTACTACAAAAGGTTTCTTAAGGGTTACTTCCCTATCTATGTCTGTCTTATTTATGACAGCACAAAAAGCCCTACCGTTTCTTACGGTCGTAATACATTCTGGTAGTAGAAAATTTGTAACGTCCATTCTAGGGACGACAACTTCACCATTCTTAATATTATTAATTTCTACCTCTATAATTTGCTGACTTTGAGCGGGCACTAATATTCTCTTAATGACCGGCAAAGAAGCTGGGTTTGCATTTTTATTACAATTATTATTATTTATTTCATTTGTATTATTTATTTCATTTTTATTATTATTATTATTTATATTTAACATATTTAAATCCTCACGAATTTTAAGTGGGATTTCATTATTTGGCGTTTTTTTTCAAAATTCACACAAGCTTTAATTTTGTTCATACTATCTACACCTAAAAGAATGTCAAAAGATGAATTAAAATCAAAAATATAGCATTTCAATTTCGATGCTAATTTATCTTTAAATAAATCTTGAAGTGAAATATCAACACTATGCATTCCGCGAGAAGTACCATGTGCACTGGTGACTTCAAATGGATCAATTTTAATTAAGTTTTTATTTAATTTCCTCGCCAATCGAGGACTTATGAAAGAACGGGTACTTCCCGAATCCATTATAATTTTTAATTTAGTTTTAGGATCTACGATAAATGGTAAAGTACTAGCATTATTTACTATTCCTAAAAAATCAACAGATGTTTTCACGAGGCCATTTAATCTAAAAAAATTCCTCTATCGTTATCATTAATATTATTATTATCATTTGTGTTACTTGGCGATCCTGTCTCGTCAAGATTATATAACATTGGCCTTGTATTATGCGTTGTTGAGATTGACATTGGCGTGGGGTTTGGTAATGGAACTGCACTTTGTTGAGGCAACGGATTAAAATTTCTATTATAATTTGGATTAAAATTATTTCGATTATTATAATTTGAATTTTGATTTGAGTTATTATTATTATAATTATTATAGCGAGGTCGCTTATTTGACTGATAATTATTATTATTGTTATTATTAAAAGGCCTATTATTAAACTGATTAAATTGATTTGGAGGTCTCCCAAATACCTGCCTATTAGTTGGAAATTGACGGGGATTTTGTTGCCGAAATTGCAAATTAATAGGTTGACTCGGAAATTGACGATTAGAAAAATTTGAAATAAAAACTGGACTTTGATTTTTATTATTGAAATTAAAATTAGCATTATTTGGTACATCCAATGTACTCTGGAAGTTATTTTCTTCAATGACATAATTTATCGTCTCCTCGAGTGTGTCAGGTTCACGTAAGCGAACAATACTTTGCATATTTCCTTTTAAACCACGCAGATAAGTTTTTAGTGCCAACTCATCATAACTGCGTTGGTGTATACGTTTAGCGGCATCAGTCATTTCTGCTGCTGATAAAGAGTTAATTTTACTTGAAAGTTTACTACGCAAAATCTGTAACTTTTCACCAAAATCTAGAAAACTTTCATTTTTAACAGGTTTCAAATTAATAAGTTGTTGTACAATGCAATCATAATTTCTTAGATCACCGAACCGTTGTCTAATATGATCTCTAATTTGCGGCCAAGTATTTAATTCTATTCTCGAACCTATAGCAATCAAAGCTTTATCTCTTAATTTACCAATAATTGCATTTATTAAATAATTATCTATTCTGTCATTATTCAAAGCTCTGAACTGACCCAACACAGCCTCACAACGTGAAATAAAAATTTCCGTCAACTCATTATTTCCATCAAACAAAGGAATAGTGTCTACGTTTAATTTTAGAAGTTGATAATCTACGTTTTCCATGGTTATATCTAACAACTCGTCAACTATAAATTGAACAGGGGAACGCGAACGGAAAGGAGAATTAATTTTAGGTGGAGAGTCTAAATCAGAATCCGTGTTATCTTCATACATAAATTATTCGCGTAATAAAAGAAAAAGAAAAGCCTCTAAAAAAATATTGCTCACCAAAAAATCACTCTGTCCAGTTGGTCCTTGGTGTTCATCCAGGGAGATTATGAAGCGGGTGATGTTATCCTCTGCGTACTGCTGTCCTTGGAGCTGGTTTCTCGAAGTTTGGAGAACTCTTCGGATCGGATGCGACATGGAAGATGATTAGGTGTTTCCAGTAAATCGTTGAAACGAACGGCCACTGATATGCATTCAATGTACCTCTGGAACAATCCTACCGACTGCGCCAATTATATTTTCGGAGAGCACTTTTGGTTTTTTAAAAAAACTTTATTTTAATTCTACACGAAAATATTTAATTATTAAATAATATTTTACATTAATTATGACATTAATTACAGCGTTAAATTTACGGCACGAATTACAATTATAGAATGTGTGGAATAATATTTACTCCTACTATTTATATTAAATGAAATTATAAACTAAGCATTTTAACATCTGGCGATAACTGCGCATTAATTCTAAATATAAATATATTAACAATAAATTCAATTAATACCTAACAATAACATATCTATTGTGGACTACAGGTAACTTATCTATATAAGTTTTATTTACCTTAATTATTTTTCATTTCTATTGAACCACACACACCTTTATTCTTGACCATACCCAGTATTTTTAACGTTCTTGATGACACATTGAACCTTCAACATGAACATTATTATTTAAAATAATATCTGTTTGTTGATTGTTAGTCGTTACCACGAAAACGCATATTTTTTTTGTATGAATGAAACAAATAACTACTCTAAAATTGCGTATGTCCTTCTAGGTCTATAAAATATTGCTTTTGGAATAATGCGTATCTCCATACTAACGTTTAATATCGTAACTATAAGTTGTTGAAGAGATACACCTTTCAACGAGCGAATAGTAATAACAATCAACATTTTACCTACCTTAAATACTGCAAGTTTACGCAATAAAATGTCTTTAATCCACTAATATTTGAGTATAACGTAACGTGTACACATAACCACTAAAGCACCGGCTCAAATATGCAGAGTAATGGGAGTTACGCAGTTCAGAAATGGCTCTGTGGACTTACGACTTTTTCTTAATTGCATTTAATTATCCGTATACAAATTTGTGGAGTTCGGTGTTTTTTTAGCATATCCGTTGCCGTTCTCCCCAAAAAATGGTGCAAAGATTAAATTTTCGCCCGAATGTGGAGTTACGCACTCTGCGATTTACACTGACGATATGTAAAAAACATATACAAAACATAAGTGTCTATTATGTAATTAATTAATAAAGATATAATAGGGGCACTTTATGGCGGCTATATTTTATGTACGAAAATTTAGACAAAAAATACGAAATTTAACAAATATAAATAATCTATAGTGGCCTTAGTAGCTATAATTTTCCTAAAATCATTCACTTTCTCTCTAACCTTCATTTTCTAAATAAATGAGGCATGATCTAGAAACAGCATCATGTTTGTAAAAATTCTGCTTACCGGATTATTATAAATGTGATGTCCATAGAGTCGACATTTATAAGAAATCACCAAATTCAACGGCATATTTTCTGCCAAGACGGGTAATTTTTTCCCTTTTTTATATATCCATATCCAGTGCATATATCCCATTAGGTAATGGCATAATTTCGGGGATATCATTGAGTAAAGTAGGAAAGTCTGAAAATAAAGAATTTAGTATGCATAAACTTGGGTCCAGAGATATTTGTCGACTAAGTGGTTCCTCTAAATATTTGTAGTATCGTATACTCAGTGACATGGAGATCGCAACACCAACAAGGAGTAGGAATTTTTTTGACCAAACTGCCAGAAATGTTTAACTATTAAAAGGTATCGATTAATTAAAATTGCGTTTATATGGATCAAGTTATCATGAAACAGACAGTTCTTTCAGTTTTTTCTAACAATGTTCAGCTGTATATTTTACGAGATTTCGCTCAGCTCTTTATTAATTGTGATTATTTGTTTTGAGGTTAAGAAGTTAGAAGTGTGATGACTAGAGTACTCCAACGTAAAAATCACCACCAATTAGGTGAATTCGACAGATGTATTGATGGTTTGCGCGAATGTGATTTTTCGTTCAGAGAAATTGCAAATCGCTTGAACCGGAATCAATCCAGCATTATCTGTTGCTTTCAGGCATGGGCCAGGGAGGGTCGGGAAAGTCGCCGAAGAGAAACTGGGGGTGAAGCAGAACAAATGAGGTGCAGGACGGCCATCTTCAACATATGGCAACAAGAGACCGATTCTGCAGTACCAGATCAATTGCCGATGAATGATAAATAGTAAGGTAACGAGGATCGTCCTGTTAACGTTTTACCGCAAAATCTGTGCTTGCGGTTTGTAATCCTATCGACCACATTTGGTGTTACCACTAACGGCTCAACACAGGCGGTAACGTTTGGAGTGGCATAGGCTACGACTGCACTCTAACCTAGAGTGGCACAGGGTGGTGTTTAGTGCTGAATCCTGATTCTGTTTGGGAATGTAAGATGGCTATATGAGGATCAGACGAAGAAGCAATATTGAATTTTCTATTGCGAGGCCTGTGCACCAAACTGTGGGGATTATGGTATGGGGTGCTATAACTTATGGGAGTAGGTCTCATTTGGTATTGAATCGAGGGGATATGAATGCCCAAAAATATATGGATGAGGTGGTAGAACCCCATACTCTTCCATTTCTTCAGTAGTTGGAAGACCCACTTTTCCAGAGCAATAATGGCCGTCCCCATTTTGGAAAACCTTCTATGGACTGATCTGCAGAGGATAACGTCAATATCTTGCCGTGGCCAGCCCTATCACCCGATCTTTGGCCCATCGAGCATGTTTGGGTTATTATGGGGAGAAAGGAGACTGACCAACTTGCTAACTTGCTGCATCCTCCGCAAACGCTTCAAGCTCTACAGCATGAATTAGCATCTGCTAGAATCGATGCCACGAAGAGTGGGGGAGTGTGTACAACCCATTATTAATTAAAACATTTTCTTTTATTTTTCTTTAAAATTTTAATCAATTGCTACTGTAGCGTGAAGGGCTATGTTTAGTTAAACTAAAGGCTATGGTTCTCCAGTTTTATTTTAGTTTTTGTATACAAAGATGTGTGTATTATTTTTATATTGTGTATCTCGTCTCCCTGGTAATAGGTGATTTTCTCCATTCTGAATAAGCGTTGCCGCCGCCTGCTCCGCGGCCAATGCGTCGCCACATCATCCTCCACCTAGAGAAAGGAAGAAAAAGAAACAGAAGAGGAAAAGCTAACTTTTTAGAGTTTTGTCCTTTTTTTTTGCTCGCTGGGTGGTGTTTAAGTATTGAACGCAGCGGGAGAACAGGAGGAGAAGAAAACATAGATTAAGAAAATGAGGTGGTTGAAAATTTTTGGAAGAATTACAGGCTTTTGGCTGTCAATGGAAACCGTGTTAATCCTCCCGTTAATATTAACCGTAATGAAGTTTGAATTTCGATTGATAATTTCGAAACGAAAGTAGTACGTTTTCGAGTTATAGCCAAAAAGTTAATTTTTCCCATTTTCGATCTTATTTATTTATTTATTGATTCACGGAAAACTCCTGCTATACATTAAATACATATGTACAAAAAAAATCAACAAATTGAACTTATAACTAAATAAATCTAGATTGATTCTAAGTAAATTCTTTTGAAAGCGAGATGTATTAATATCAACTATGTCGATTCCTGCTTTAAAATATAATGCATTTGCAAAATGCATCATCCTGGAAATAGGATTATTTAAAGAATAATTAGACCGGTGCATTTTTAAGCGAAATAGCGTGTGCTGCCGAGTGCAAGTGCCAGTAGTTTGGTGCCAAAAACTAAATAATGACAATAGCCGGGCGCATACAAAGTGGCTGTTTATGATTTTGCGCGAAGTACATAGGTCCTGAATTATTCTGCGTTCCTGTAGGTATCTAATACTAAGGTAACAACGTAAATATTCATAATTAATATTAAATTTGTTAATACCTAAACGATATGCAACAGTACGTGAAAATTTGTTCTGAACTTTTTCTAACGCGATAATTAAATATTATTGGTAAAGGCTCCAGATTACAGATGCATACTCAATAGTTGACCGGACAAATGAGCAGTATAAAAGTTTCAATGTATATAGAGAGAAATCTTTACCAATACGCAATACAAAACCTAACATTTTTGTTGCTTGGTTTATAATATTATTAATATGAGTGGTAAATGAGAGCTGATTAGAAAAAGTAACGCCAAGATCCCGTATTTGATCAACATGGTCAAGTATTGTGCTGTTAATGCTATATTCCAAGTATTTTAAATGTTGTATTACAAGTAAATGATATCACCTTACATTTGTCAATATTCAAGAATAATTTATTGACGAGGCACCAATCAGCCAATCTGTCTAAGCAACATTGTAGTCTGGCAGCATCTTGTGCAGATTCGATTACCGTAAACACTTTTATATCGTCAGCAAATAGTCGAAATTCACACCCGTACTGTCCCGAGATTACGTCCAATATGGCCCAATATGTGTACCTTGAGGCACACCTGAGGGAACTGACAATCTTGACAATTTGGTGTCTATTAGATAAAAAACTTCTGATCCAATCCACTGCTTGACTACTGAGTCCTATTAATGCTAGCTTATGCAATAAAATATCATGATTGACTCGATCAAATGCCTTAGAGAAGTCAGTGTAGACAGCATCAACTTGTACACCCTTCTCCAAGGCATCGGCTATATAAAGGGTCCGCCATCTAACTTTTTTTTTCAACTAGTGCTTATTTCGTGAATGGTAGCACTGAGCTCATGTCTGATTTGACAGATAATTAGTTTTATCCTTCCGCTGAATGAATATGGTTGTGTATACGCTAGAACAACGCTGGGAAATATTGCGACATTACTTTGACAATTGCCCTCATTTACTTACTAACCAATGAAATCGAATAACGTTGATGAGATGATCCAATAAAATTCTAATTACGATGCGTAACAGACCACGCTCTATGTTATGCATGGCAATTTACCCTGGGTCGTATCTAATCAGATAATCTCTCATGTTGGTATTGCCTAGCAACGCGTTGATTCATTTTCTATAGCGTATAAAACGTCAGTTATTACCGGACTTTTAAGCAGTTTGCTCCTGAATTCGATCTGTTTGTATTTTCGGGTGAAGTGTTAGTGCTTTCATCAGTAATAGTATTCATAGCCATTTCTCAAAATCTTGGTAAGCTCATTTTTACTACAATTATTGTGGCGCAGATAAATACACGTCTGACACTTGGTGTCACTAAATTTAATTTTTCAAATTAAGAAGTGTGAACTTTCTGTTCGGCCAATTGTCTTCCCGAATCTAACTCGTGACTGATTTTTCCTAGGCAATTATTAGCGTCTGGATCACTCTTGCTTGTTGCTTCTAGAAAATCGTGATCCTGCCGCTAATAATTGCCGGCAAAATCATAGGCACTCGTTATATTACTGTTGAAAATCATGGTAATGTTGCAGAATGTGTGCGAAAATTGCGTACGGATTTTGGAAGAAGAGAAGCACCGTCAGCTCCATATGTTCATTATTTTGTGAAAAAAGTGAAAGAAACTGGCATCTTCATCGATAAACCAAAGCGTGAAAAGCCAAAAACAGTGCGTACACCCGAGAATATTGCTGGTGTGGCAGAAAGTGTGCGTGAAGCGCCATCAACATCAATTCACCGTCGTTCTCAACAATTGAACATTTCGGAGACATCATTGAGACGAATTTTGCATAAAGACCTTGGTATGACGCCATACAAAGTCCAATTGGTTCAGGAGTTGAAGCCAACTGACCATCCAATGCGTTTTCGCTTCGCTGAGTGGACCTGCGATCGACTTACAGAAGATGCCGATTTTGCCAAAAAAATCATCTTTTCAGATGAAGCTCATTTTGATCTTGGCGGGTATGTAAACAAGCAAAATTGTCGCATTTGGGGCACAGAAAACCCGCACGCATACATTGAAAAGCCGATACACCCAAAACGAGTCACTGTTTGGTGCGGATTTTGGTCCAGAGGCATAATTGGGCCATTTTTCTTCGAAAATGAGCAAGGAGTGGCCGTTACAGTCAATGACGATCGTTATCGGGCCATGTTGAACGAATTTTTGTTCACAAAAATTGAAGAGGAGGATATTAGCAACATTTAGTTTCAACAGGACGGCGCTACGTGCCACACAGCCGAAGCTACACTCGATGTTTTGCGCCCTGTTTTTGAAGATCGCATTATCAGCCGCAGAGCTGATGTCGTTTGGCCACCTCGGAGCTGCGATTTGACACCGATGGATTATTATTTGTGGGGTGCCCTCAAAGATAAGTGTTACGCCAACAAGCCAGAGACAATTGACGCTTTAAAGGACAATATTCGTGAAGCCATTGGTGAAATACAGCTGCACACAATCGGTAATGTGCTTAAAAATTGGATCGATCGTGTAGGCTACTGCATGGCCAGCCGAGGCAGCCATTTAAATGAAATTATTTTCCATTATTAACCGGGGGGATTGTACTTTCAAATAAAAAAAGAAATTTGAGAAAATATTCAGTAGTTTTTTTTATAGCATTTTCAAAAAAAAAAAAGTTATTTGGCGGACCCTAGTTGAATTTTCATAAAGCAGTAGGTTAGTAACTGTTGACCTATCGCATACAAAACCATGTTGCTCCGTAATGAGGATATTTTTAACTGCCCATGATAATTGCTTCGACAAAATTTGCTCGAGCATTTTGGGAATAACTGATTGAATGCAAATACCCCTATACTTACAGACTTCGTGCTTGCTTCCATTTTTGTGTAAAGGGGTTAAGTAGCTAGTTTTCCAAATAGTTGGGAAGCATTGTTCTGCAATCGATCTTTCAAATAATAATGCGAGAGGATGTGATAAAGTGCAAATACAACGTTTTAAGAAAATGCTAGGAATATCGTCTGGACCACACGTAGATGAACATTTTAGTGTGTCGATGGCACACTATTTTAAATTATTTAAATTACTTCCTGATCGCTGGATAGGTAGATTTGGTCCAATACCTTGGCCATCCCGGTCGCCTGATTTGACTTTTTTGTGGGGGTATCTAAAAAGCAATGTTTATAATAACATTATTATAAACTTTAAGAGTGAATTTTTATTGGGTATTAACGGCCAGAATGTTGTTAAAATGTGCAAACATATATGAGAAGGAATCCAAGACGGATACTTCAGAGTTAAAAGATCGTATAATTACTGTTTGCGATGAATTAAGAAGAAATCCGCAACACATTAGAAATGCTATTCAAGGATTTTATAATCGAGTTGGCTACTTCTTAGAACGTGAAGGTAGTCATTTTGAATATTTAATATAATTATTTACGATTTATCATTGTTTGTTTCATTAACCTCACTTTATTCGTAATAATTTTAAGCTTTCACTGTACTGTGACAGGTCGACGGGACCTTTGCGTATTTGGTTGCCTACGTTGTCAATACATTCTAATGCATTGAGGTGATTATTATGACATAGAACATAGAGATTAACAATCATATGTTCTGAGTTTAAAAAAAGACCCTGTATAACTGTGATTTTTGTCAAATGATAAACAACTGAGATATTTCAATATATCGAAAATGGAAGAATTTCCTTTTAGGCTATAACTCGAAAACAAAAGAAGATAAATAAATTTAGTTTCCACCATTAAGTTTTTCTGGAAAAAAGAGATCGAGGATGAGCCACCATTTTTTCTCTATCTCTTATAATTATCGAGATCCCCTATACAAACGAATTTTACTCACCCTGTACATATGTTGCGCGAGTGGTTGTGCGAGTGACAGCACGATCAACTGTCCTCAAATTGTCCCTGAGGCTATCGATAAATTTTGAGCTTAAGGAATGTTTTTTGATGCGGAATTTGGAATCAGAAAATCGGCAAGCGTAATATATTGCCGTAGACGTATTCTGCAGTCTGGGCCGAAAGCGATGTTTCAAAAACTGTCCGAATACCTAATAAAACTAACGGATGTTGTGACGCTACTCTCGTGCGAAGGAATTAGACAAATTCTATGTCACCTTACTCGGTTAAAGTCAACATAAAAGGAGGACGTTCTAGTTCGATGACCTACCGCGACTAACTTCAGTGAAGAAGGAATGGTTCAAAATGAGGGCGCCACGAGTTTTTTTATCTTCAGTAAACCAAGGTCGTTCGAACTAAAAAGTCTGCGGGAAAACGAAACCTGGGTGTTCAAAACCAGAGTAAGTTAAAACCTTTTAATTCCCCCACAATAATGTTTTTACATAGCAAAGTTATATAGCAATATTTCAAAACACCTGTTCTTATCATAAAAGAAATTATTATTATTATAATGAATTTACAACTAAACTGAAATTGATGCACCAAGTCAAAAACAATCTGCTCAGTGGTAACAACCAACAACAAAACAAAAAAAATAAATTGAATCATACAAAATACAGTACCGTCCTAAGGTCGACGATGATACAATTCGTGAAATAGATGTTCTTTTCCGTGACAAAGTCACATGCTCGAGATTATTATCTCGACTAACTACGATTGTACTTTTTCCCCGCGATCGAAAGGAATACGGCGATATCGACGCTAGCGCTACCGTCACGATCTCGCGTAAGATACCGACGCGACGCTACGAATGTAACTGTAATGCGGACCTATTAAATTACGAAATCTTTAATGCATGTGAGATTTTCACCTTACATGTCAGAACATCCTAAATTGAATTTAATTAATTGAGAAAGAAAAAAAAAACTACAAATGGTGTTATATCAGCTAAATTAAAACAATAAAGAAAACAATGAAAGAGAAAAAAAAATACGCAACACGTCCTGTATATTTTTTTTTCCTTTTCCTTTTATCGATTAATTTATGTGTCACACTCGCCTTTAGATTCCGACGGCGATTTAATATCTCAATAATTCTGAATTAAAGTTACATAAACTAAATTTTACAACAACCAACAATAGAAAACCCGCAACGATATTGCGAAAATCGGTAATTAAATGGTATTAAATACTATCATCAAATAAAACAAAAAAGTAACAAAAAATATAAAATCTCTGGCCTGTTTCCTTGCAACACAGCAACTCCTTCCCCTCGTCTTTCTCTGTCCACTTCGTCAATTTTCCCAATCAGCAACCTGATCAGCAACTCAGAAACCCTCAGTGTCCGACATCTGCTCCACGACAACTCCACTACCTCCGCCTTCCCGGAAATAATTCGCTACTCGTGACGCAACTGGTGAATTCGACGAAAATTCCGCCTCCTCAGAGAATAACTCGGTAAGGGCCGTTGGACCGTTATCCTTTTTTCCTCCTGCGCGGCACCGCGTGACGATAAAACCGACAAACTAATTAATCCGCCTAGCGGTAATAGTTACAGCTTTACTGGTTACACTATACTCAAAACTCACGTAACTATACGGATCGTGGCACTAATAGACGACAATGTCGAAACTCAGCACAAGTTAAATAGCTCCCACGACCTGACAATCGGTTCTGACCACGATGTCTCGTGCAGAGAAAACCCGAAAATTTTTAGACAAAAAACCTCTTTCCGCCTTCTCGCCTCAATTTCGGACCGGCCGGAAATCACGTGACTCGAACCTCAACCAACGACAAAATCAACTTCGAAAATAAAACATATAATCGACACCCACAACGGGATAAACCGTTCAAAATCCCAATAACCACGATTTATATTATCAACGATGATGTACCGAAGATTTTCTAGAAATTAGATTGCGGAAAAATATGAAGAACAGAGTTGGTAGCCGTGCTTGTCTTAATAGTCGCATTGTTTACATTTGTCGAAATGTCATTTCTTCCCGAACAATTTCTACCCACGGACAGAAACATCGCAAGTGCGTATTGATAATTTTTATACGTCGCCGTTGGACCCAACACCACACCGACTCCTCGTGCGCGTGTGTATGCAGTTCCATAGTTGTTTTGTTTTTCCCCGAGATAACTTCGAATCGTAAGTACAACACCATTCTTCCTCGCGATAATTATGTTCAACCACCACTCACTCATATTTCCCTCACCTAACACTAACCCTAGACCATTTTACTTGTAGTTGCCGATTGCTACTCGAAGTCATTATGACGTCGCCTACGGACCTCACAACTAGTTACGGAAAAGTTGCTGCTGCCTCATTTACATCGCAGGATATTCTACTGACCTTAGTTACACTATACTAACCCTACAGATATTTGTGATTAGTTAATAACGTTACTATCTTAGATTTAATTAACAGAACTTGGTCTCCATAACATCATAGTTTAAGTGTATATAGGGTTGCCTAGAATAAAATACCGAATTTAATAAAAATAATCGTAAAATGAAAAATTAACGTTACAATGTTGAGCTACCCAGTTTGTCGGATCGTTGCTCTTTCGGATCGAGTCTTTAATTTGTTTATTGAGACGCTCTACCAAACCGTTACTTTGCGGATAGTAGGCGGTGGTGGTTTTGTGCTGTATACCGAGTTCTGCAGAATTCCTTCCAGATGTTGGACTGACACTGGCGACCTCTGTCAGTGACGACCGTCGACGGCATTCCAAAGCGTGAAATCCAGCATGCCAGAAATGCTCTGGAAACGGATTCTGCAGTTATTTCAGTAAGAGGAATTGATTCTGGCCAACGCGTGAAACGATCGATGCAGGCCAGAAGGTATATGTATGTGTTGCAAATAGGCAAAGGGCCGATAATGTCGATGTGGACATCTGTGAATCAGTCATCCGGGTCTGGAAATTTCGCAACGGGTAACACTGCATGTCGGTGGATTTTAATCTTCTGTCATCTCAAACAGGATTTGACAAACTGTGCAATGTCATGGTTCATCCGTGCTGCTACGAGACATCTCATTGCACGGGCGCCCGGGTGCGTGAGTTCATGTAAAGAACTGATAACCTCATGCCGCAGGCAGGAGGAACGTATGGTCGTCATGATGCAAGAGACGTGTCTACGTAGATGAACGTGTTAGAGCCAGCCGGAGTGAACTTTTTCAGTTTAAGTAATGTGGTAGTGCTACCAAGAAGAGATTGTAATACACAAGAAAGTCATAGAATGTTGCTAGCCTTATTACTATTTATTTTTCTCTAAAATAGTACTTGAAATGTTGTAAAATAATTACAAAGATGTTCAATATGAAGCCTATTTCCTTTGACATTTCAACCGCATTTCAAATCAATTTTAATATTTTTAAATATTAGAATGGCTAACGAAGAATGTTGTGATTAATATAGCGATTGAAGTATAAAAATATACTTGTTCATTTCGCCGTGGTTAATTAATATAAAACACTAATTTTCAATTTCGTCATATAATCCGGCAGCCGCTTATTTCTCTGTTCCTTTTCTACCGTTTCTCTCTCTTCGGCCTGGTATCCGATTGCATTCGAGATTTGAGACGTGTTACCTGACTTATGGTATTCTAAAGAGACCAAACATCTTTTACGGCTTCTGGAGATAATCGGAGGACTTAATTCGAATATAAAAGTGCAATTCCTATTATAACTACTATTGGGAAAATTGAATATATCGATAATTCCACGTCAAACCGGACACTGAATTTTAATCGATGATTCCGATTTTTTACGATCACTATGCCGCTCAGAAAAAAATATATATTCGTGGTCCCATGGTGGAAACATTTCACTTGAAAGGGTTAAACTAAAGGCTACGGGTCTCCAATTTTATTTTAGTTTTTATATACAAATATTTTTTATGTGTGTATTATATTCATATTGTGTATCTCGTCTCCCTGGTAATGGGCGATTTTCTCCATTCCAACGCTGCCCTGAATAATCGTTGCCACCGTCTGCTCCGCGGCCAAGGCGACGCACAGTGGGCCACAGCCCAAAAAAACCTGGCCATCGTATGAAAATGAATATATAATTGCAAAATGTTTCGTTAATTCAGGTTTTTGAGGTCGCTGATTATGAATACGATGTTCAAATTTTGAAATTCAAGATGTCGGATTCAATATGGCGGACCAAATATGCCAAAATTGATCAAATTCACGCACGGTTGCATTTAAGAGCGTATCTAAGGTCGCTGGTTGAATTTATTATACAAGTTTCAACAATAAAAATGGCAGATTCAATTAATGTTAAAATTTTACATTTCAATTTTGCAAAATGGTCAAATACACAGTGAAATGTGTCGGAACACCTAATTTCTGGCTAAACGTCTGTTTTTTTTATTACTTTTAAAAGAAATGTTTATAGTTTTGTTTATTCTATTCAGTGACTTCCTTTGATTTTCAAAAGCTACTCTAATTTTCAAGATATGATATCATCAGCAGTTTTATTTAAATGAATTACTCTGTATATTTTTACATTTTCAAATAGATACCTTTTCGACAATTACAATGTAGGATTTGGTGAGCGTACGATTTGTGGTTTTGTAAATATTAAATAAAATAATTCTATATTGAGTTCATTTTGTTATTTGCAATTCGTTTTATTTATTTATTATGTTATTTATTTATATCATTTATTTATTATATATTCATTATTCATTGTTTATATATTTATTTATTAGGTTATATATCTGGGCAAGTCAAAAATAACTAAAACGTTACTTAGTGCTTGCAATGAATTTTTACGAAAAGTCGCGATAAAATAAATTCGTGCAATTTCGGGCAGCTAAATTTTGTAAAATCCAAAGTACTTATAAACTCGTCATACAAGCTTAATAATAAAGCGGTGCCGAGCGGTGCTAATTTTGTAGTACTCACACTATGTCTAAAATTCGATTTGAAAAAAATATTTTTAAATGTTTATTTGTTTACTGTAGATGTTATTTGTTTTAATAAATTGAAGAAGGGCTTAACTTACCCTTAGAGGTCCTATCTATACCGTACGTTGATGAAAACTTCGTAACAGTTACCCCAAATCACACTACTCACACGTGAAGTGTTCCCATAAATGACTTACATCTGTTAACGGAATTCATCCCATTTTAAATAATTTGTTCGCCTGCCTCTACCGAAACCTTATAATTTCGGCCATAAAAATCGTGATTCGAAATGATAGGTTAGTTCTAGTAAGCAGTTGATTGGTCACTTCCGAGACGCGGGAAACAAAAACGTATGACTGGAATGCACTCAAGGCGTTAGATTAGTGTGCACTGATTCCTTCTTGATGTTATATAATAACTAAACTTAAACGGAGCGATTTTTTTTTCTTCAATGGCCAGGGTTTTATGGGCTGTAGCCCACTGTGTGACGCCACAATACCTTTTAATAGTTTCTGGCATGTTTGGTCAAACAATTCCCACTCCTTCTTGATGTTACGATTTCCATGAGTATATTAGGAAGTTACAATTTACTTTTAAATGGGCAGCGGGCTTCAGTAGAAACCAACAAAGTGCGAGTAAGAATCCCGCTAAATAAATCAATACACACTCATATGCACACACCTATATTATACGTATAACAAAGTTATGAAATTTAAAAAAAAGTAAAAATGCTCACCTTAATCATTTTTAACTTGTACTGAAAATCTTGTCCGGTATATGTAAAGTACCTAGCCATCACGAAGATTTGTCCGAATATCACGTTTATCATAATTCTGTTTGGAAACACCAAAACCAAGAACAACATATGGTCTGTTTGAGTCCATGGCTTCCAAATTTTGTGACTGGTTTGAGCAAATAGTAGAACTGAGTAATACACGCTGCATAGATACGAATTGGAACAGAGGGACACTGCAAAGTTACGAATGAGTGAAATACTCTATACAGGGTGTCCTAAATAGAGTAGGATTGCATGGGTATCTTTCTTATTCTTAAAGCTAGAGATCTGGTTAAATGGGCAATGTTGTGAAGTTTTCTATGCTAATTCAGATTATGTTGAGAAATTTTCAAAATTCCGAGCAGTTTAGAAAATATTTAAAAAAAAAACTGAAAATCGCGATTTTCAAAATAATCAAATATCTCAATAATTATTAAAGATGCGAAAAAAAGTTTTAAACAAAAGTTACTTGGTTTAATAAGGCAAACATAGAAATCAAGTCAAAATAAAATTCAAGATGGCGGTTTCCGAGATATTAATACCAACTTTCTTATTTCAAATGGCCGCCATATTTGATTTTTACACACATAAATAGACTTTTTTCTCTTTTCAACGATGCACAACAACCTATGTCAAAATAAAAAACAATGGAAATATTAATTGTTTAAATTTTAATTTAAATTTTTTAAATTATTTTTAAAGCAAATGTAACAAAACAAAAAGAGGTAATACAACCAAGTTGTAAAATAACAATAAATTATAAAAAATGCTCAAAATGTTGACCGTTATCGGCCAAACACAATTGACAGCGTTTTACAACACTGCCAGTTTACTTTTCGCAATGTGTTGCGATTAATGCCGTTTATTGCCTCTGTCCCTGCTTCGCGAAGTTCATCCACATTGTTATAATTGAAGTTACTTCCATAAACTTTGTTTTTTAAAGTGCCTCACAAATAAAAGTCAAGAGGCGTCAAGTCTGCAGATCTGGCTGGCCACTGTACAGGTGTATTAGTCGCTATTACTTTATTATTAAAACGTCCATTTAGATAAGTAATAACATCTTTGGCATTGTGTGCTGGAGCGCCATCTTGCTGGTACCATATTTGCATATCTTGTGCCAAAGGTAAATCATACAATAAATCTTCTAAGGTTGTTTGAAGAATTTCCAAATAACGTTGTGCAGTTAGAGTTCCATCAAAAATTATAGGACCAAGTAAACGATTTCCCATTATGCCACAAAAAACACTAAAGCCGAACCGTAATTGGTTTCGCCGTGGAATAACTATGTGTGTAAATAATCCACAATTAGAAAAGTAAAATTCGTTAGTCCATAAAATTGTGTTTATAAAATCACCATTTTCCGTAATTTTGTTGATTAACCACCTGCAAAATGTTAATCTACGGATGTTATCATTTGGTTGTAAAGTCTGAGATAGGTGCAATTTATAAGGGTGAAACTTGTGCTTTTTTAAAATTGTTGATGCTCTAGACTTAGATACGTTAACTTCATTTTCTATCTGCCGACATGAAATGTTCGAATTAGCTGCCACACAAGCCAATGTTAATTCTTTATCATCAACGATCATATTTCTATTTCTCTTAGGTTTTTTAAACTTCCATACAATTGCATATTTTCATCCAATCTTTTAAATACCTTAATGTTTCAAGTAATTAATATTTATCGATATTACAACAACTTAAGACAATACACATGTATGAATGATTAATACAACTGATAAACTAATGTAAGATGACAGTTAGTCGTTATAACAAATTTTGTTTTATTTTTATTTATGCCTACTTGTTTTAAACTTACAACAATTAATATTTCCATTATTTTTTATTTTGACATAGGTTGTTGTACATCGTTGAAAAGTGAAAAAAAAAGTCTATTTATGCGTGTAAAAATCAAATATGGCGGCCATTTGAAATAAGAAAGTTGGTATTAATATCTCGGAAACCGCCATCTTGAATTTGATTTTGACTTGATTTCTATGTTTGCCTAATTAAACCAAGTAACTTTTATTTAAACTTTTTTTCGCATCTTTAATAATTATTGAGATATTTGATTTTTTTGAAAATCGCGATTTTCAGTTTTTTTTTAAATATTTTCTAAACTGCTCGGAATTTTGAAAATTTCTCAACATAATCTGAATCAGCATAGAAAACTGCACAACATTGCCCATTTAACCAGATCTCTAGCTTTAAGAATAAGAAAGATACCCATGCAATCCTACTCTATTTAGGACACCCTGTATAATGATTAATTAATTTCTCACTTAACCCGTGGTGAAACAAAATTATATGTTTTAGTTAATCAAATTACTCTACATAACCTGAAAAATTGTGTCAGAGACCAATTCACATTGTTAACAGAAAAATATTACAATCAGAAATATGCACTTAATTATTCCTTTTACCAACGTTGGTTGGCCGCAAAGACTTTCCACTCGGCTACGAAATATGCTGACAATAAATGTGAAACTCCCTCTATGCCGCATTTGCAGGCTCATCTCTATGTTTTATTGCGAGTTATATATCGGGTGTGTATAAATTGGTGGTAGAATTCTGAATGGAAAATGTCGATGTAAAAATGTTGTATCATGCCTCATAGGCCATCAGGAACCATTTAAAACAAATGTATATTCAGGAGCTGTCCTGTTTTTTCAATAATGTCATAATTTTTTATGTGGATTGGGTCGGAGTAGAAGAGTAATAATGATTGAGCTGGGTTTATTTTCAGATGTATATGCAAGATAAAACAGATTATGAGTAAATAGTGCCGAGAAAAGTCCATTTTGACATGCGGGAACTAATACAAACCGATATGAGGAAATGAGGAAAGTAGAATTGACACAAAATTGGGGGTTGTTCTCTTTCTTTCATCTACTATCCGTTTTAAAAAGGGAGTCTTCTGTGTTTCAGCTTGTATTTTACAAAAACTAGTGCAATCTAAAATTGTATAAAATTAGTCAACATCCTTTGTAGTATTATCTATAATCTATTACAGAATTAAGCCATTTAAACCTGAAACTTTTTTTTAGTATTCACTTAAAATCACTCCCATGTGCAACAGCTATCATGGGAAAAATGAAACTTAATTTTATTCTTACCAGTATTTCTCAGAAATTGGTGTCCTTTTAAAAGGACAGTAGGACTATACACGGTCTTTTAATTGCAAACTATATTTTATTTATAAATGTAGAAAAGTTATAAAATATTAAGAAAATAGAGAGTAGAAATTTTCAAAAACCAGTTATATGGTATGAAAATTAAGAAAACAATCTTTTGGATGCAATCCAACATTTCATTTTTTGCATCGAAAGTTGCACTTTTTGTGACACAAAGAACATCTGGCCTGATTCTCCTGGTAAATGATAATATGGTCAATTCCATCGAAACGAGAATGCTCTTTATATGAATGCGATTTCTTAGACGGAACACGTTTTTTCGATGTTTTATGTGTTTCCAGTAGCTCGGACGCAATAGACCATCTGAAGGTAAGTTGATCTAGTTTTTCACCAATTTTATGGAGATGCCAAGCATTTTACACCGCCATATCAACGCAATGGTTAACTAGTGGTGAATACCATTTCTTGCCACGAATGGAAATTCTATATTGGCTAATATTCTGATCACTGCGATCCACACCGCCCATATTTTCATTATATGACTTTATAAACAATGGCTGGTCCACATAAATATGCTTCTTGTCGCGTTGAGAAAAACGTTTAGCTGTGTTGATAGGATTCACTGGAAAAGCATTTGAAGCAAGTGTACCCACGCTGTTATTATTCCAAGGACAAATTATTTTATCATCAACCGTGGCATGTTCAAATGCTCCACGAGGTTTTTTCTTTCAAATTTTCGTATTCGTTAGCGTAGATTTTGAAATTCCTTCATTAGAGACATCGATGTGAAGAAATTATCGAAAAACAGATGATAATTAGTAAATCCACGCGAAGATAAAACATCAGCGTAATTCAATATCACTGTAGCGCCTAGTCCCAGCTCTTTATATTTATTTGGTAGTGTCTTCGTAGAGCCTTGATAGGAGTCAAAATGAACTATATACCCAAGTCGGGTTGCACGAACCCATAACTTGTATCCCCACCTAATAGGTTTCCCTCTTATAAATTGTTTGCAATTGTGCCTTCCAAAATATGGCACCATTGCCTCATCGACAGAGTGGCATTCCTCTGTAGGTGCGAATTCCAAAAATGTATTGTTCAGGTATTGGAACAAAAATCTGATTTTGGAATAGCGATCATCTTTTTGTAATTGATTATTGTCACAACAGTGAAAGTTTGTCATTACGTATTGAAATCTGTCCCTTGATATAGACGATGAAATAAGTCGATTATTCGTATCCTCTGAGTTTTGCCAGTATAGTTTCTTCCTTGATACTTTAGAGTTTCCACTGACTAGCAGAACTCCTAAGAAGCAATATTTTTCATCAATAGTTATATCGCCAGTGCGGTTTTTTTGTGTTGCGTAGAGATTACTGAACATTCCTAACTTAGTGACAAGTGTTTTGTCGAAAAATAACTTGAAATATTCGCAAGGTTAGAGATTTCTACAAGTTATATATTCTGGTGTCCACTCGGGTAAGTTGGGGGCGAGATCTTCTCCAAATTGGAAATTGAATACTTTCGATTTTTTGAGAAGTTGTAATGTTAAAAGAGGCATATTTCATCATCACTATCCCAATCTTCATCCTGGTATTTGGAATGGTCCTTGTTGGATATATCTACTTGTACGCGTAACTGTGAACCAGGCAAGTTGTTTATTTCAACATTATCTTCTTCGCCAGAATCCTCATCTGTATAATAGTCATTACTATTACTTGGAGGCAAAATTAAGATGTTATCGGGAGCATAATGTATATCTTCCAAGTTTTCTATCTCTTGTAGAAGTTCGTGTGCAGTAAGAGGTCTGTTCCAACAGCTAGAGATAAACTATGAATTATTCTTCAAATAAAATGTTATAGTATGTTATAGACCTACTGTCCTTTTAAAAGGACACTGACATTTGTGCAACTCTAAATGGTACAAGTACTGTGATATGCATGGAATAGATTATTATTGCACGTTACATAGGCCTTGAATTATTGCCACCATGCAATGAAAATCGATTATTCATACTATTTTATAAGAAAACTCACCTCCACTTACGCACGTCGCCCATGTCTCTTGTTGAGTCAAACAGTACTTATTCTAAGAAAGCAAAAAAATAAACACAAAGTGCAAATTCGGTAGTCACATGCGTAGAAATAGGTTATGTTTACCATGTTTGAGAGCGCCATCTAGAATACAATAGCCTAAACGAAGATATAGGAGCCTGTATCAACCGTCCTTTTAAAAGGACGGTAGGTTCAAAGGGGTAAAGTGTTTAAGTTTGTGATTTAACGAGATAATACTAAAAAAGCGTAAAAAAGTACCCGAAATTAAGCAAATTTTAAGATCTATGAAATTGAACAGCTTGTAGAAAGAAAGCTAATGCTTACAAAAATCTGAAAAAATCACATGAGATGAATTGTACCTTTACCTATTATATGTAATGTGTATTTTTTTATTTAATAAGTTTTGTTGTAATTTGGTAAAATGCTGAACATTGTTTTTTCAGTTATTAATGAATAAATGCATACACATTTTTCAGATTACGTACTTCATATAAATCTGATGCAAAATATATCATTTATTCGTAAATTAAAAACCTTTTTATGAAATAGAGAATATTTGGGTCCGTCAGCTTGGCTCCCCACAAAAATTAGAGCTGGCTCCAAAAAGGTAAAAAGTTATAGGGGATTGAAATTTGGCGGGGCCAAGTTGACGTTTGCCCCCCACTTTTGATTTTTAAACTTTTTTTTATAGATTTAGATTCCCCAGACCTAGCTCCAGCAGGCTCCATCAATTTTAAAGCTGGCTCCGTCCCACAACCCCCAAAAAAATTACAATTTTTTTTTTACCCTAGCCCTAGCCCCTCACTTGAATATTTTTTACTCAATTTTAAGTGATTCCATAGCTTAGAGCTAGCTCCAGCCGAATATGTAAAAATTATTGGAAAAAAAAGATGGATAAGAAGATATAAGTGTTTTAATTATAAGACGTGAGCTTTTCTGAATCCTGTATGCGCATTCCCAATCATGTGATCATATTATAACGTTAAATGCGAATTTTCGGTTAAATCCAACGGAGTTGGTGCCACTTACCAATTACATTATTATATACGGTAACAAGGGTTCCTTAAATATTGCATTACCATTACTTAGGCCTTAGAGCCGTCCTTGAAATAAATATTCAACTTATGAACAATTCGTACATTTGATAAATTATTAATGAATTAGTTAAAATATATACTGAATATTAAAAATTAGAGAAATGTGACTGTTGAATCAAAAAGCTGGCAAATATTGTAAATGAATGAGACAGTGGCGGAGTGAGTGATTGATTGAGGCATGTGAAAATATTGTCAATTTCAACGAAACTCGGTACACGTACTAATTATAACCTGAAAAAAAAACAATGTAAGGGTAAAACAGTAAATCGGTAAGACAATTTACTCCATTATCTAACTAGTGCACGGATCCAATGGCGATAATCAAAAAATTCACCAAAAATAGTTAATTAGCAAAAACTGATAAATAAAAAATCTCATTGTTTTACTGTTATTGATACAACAATAAATCGATTATTAATTCAAAGTAAAAATAAATATTATATTTTACTATAATATGAATAAGGCTACATTTAGAATTATTTCCTATATCAGAGCACAAAATTAGATTTTCTCTAAATTAATTATGATCCAGTTACGATCAACGGAAAAATCTTGTAATCAAATCGGGTGTTAATTTTCGATTAATAATATCGACCATCAACATAGTCGCGCAAGCGCTTGTGCTTGGACCATTAACATACTCGTTGGTTAAATAACTATTTCACTCGCACATCTCATATGGAATCTTGTCATGGGGTCATTCTACAATTGCGAATCGCTTATTTGCCCTCCAACGTCGCGTTATTCGAGCTATCTCCAATTTAAAGTACAGAGATGACTGCAAACCGACATTTATAGAGTCTCATATTTTAACAATGCCCTGCATCTATATATTAGTATGTCTGGTATATGTTAAGAAACACAGCGCCAAGTACACTAGCCATGATGAAGTTCATCAGCATGAGACCCGTAACAGGGAGCATATTTATCAACCTTACCATAGAATCACTAGGTGTAGAAATGGCGTGAATTACTATGGGCCCAAGCTATACAACGCTCTTCCTCAAACTGTTAAAAGCCTCTCTGAGCTGCAATTTAAAAAGAAGGTCAAATCTTATTTAGTTCAAAAGGCCTTTTATTCCTTAGAAGAATGTTTGTCCAGCAAATTTCTAGATTTCACAGTGTCATTATGTCCATTATAACACACACATACTTATCTTAATTAATATTTGTAATTGTTTTATTCAATATTTTATTATACCACTGTATTTTAACGTTTTCGTATATTCCTCGTCTTAATTAATATAGTTTAATTTCTTACTCACTGACCAATTAGTTGTAAACATTTTATTTATTGACTTTCAGTACACTCTGTCTTAAAATGTAGTCCGTCTGTCAGTCGCTTATACTACTTTGTTTTTATTTATATATTTTATTATGCGTATATATATATATATATATATATATATATATATATATATATATATTATAGCGCTAGCTCACTTTATTTATACACTTAATTTATACACTAATTTATTTATGAATGTGTTCTCTATTTAGTCACTTATTACTTATTTATGTATTATCCAATTACTACCTACTATTTTTTATGACGTATGTAAAACTTTACAGTTGTGGCATCAATAAATGAATATGAATATGAATATTAATATTAATATCGATAATTTACCTAATAATAATAGGTGCGATGACAGAAAATCGATAATTAATGGGGTAGCTTGACATTACAACAATGTTTGCATTGTCGAAATCGATAACGGAAAAAAGGTAATTAGGTGAGTAGCTTTTAAAATTATATAAAACATGATGTTCATGACATTATGACACTGACATTAAGTATTATTTTTTACAATTACTATTGAAGCAAACCAAACTATTCAACTTGTAATACCATACCATAACTTTTCCTGTGCCTTGATTATTTAATTTGGTAAATTATCTACCCAAATATACCGCGAGATTGGATGAATTATCAAAAAACATTCTTTTCGTACCTGTTACCTTTTAGTAATTCATCTCGACATAACATTTGTTGTCAACTGGTTATTAACCGAGAACGTCAGACAACAAATGTTATTGTCTCGATAAATTACTAAGTAACAAGGTACTCAAAAAACGATTTTTTGATAATTAACCTCGATCTAGATATATTACTACCGATAATTTACCACATAATAATAGATGCAATAACAGAAAATCCATAATTAGTGGGTTGGCTTGACATTACAACAATGTTTTGCATTGTCATAATGTTAGGTTCGATAATAGAGAAACGGTCATTTGGCGACTAGCCTTTAATGGTATATTATTTTTGTCGAATAATATATTGTCCAATAAATTTATTGAACAAATTTGTACTCGTTCTGAAGTTTTAATCTGCTAAGATACTACTGCAAAGGAAGTACCGATAATGCATGGTGAAGAGTTCAATATTGTGTCGGTTATTGTTTTAACCAATATGTTATAATCTGACATTTAAATGTCACTGTCACTTTTGAAATTTAAAGACGAACTGACGAATGAAGGTGGCTATACGGACGTTAATTGTAATTGGCTAATAAGTAAATAATATGTAGCGAAGTACATAAGTTGTAATAATATTACAATTTATGCATTACATTTTACATTTATATACCGGGTGTCCCAAAAGTTCCGGAACGGTTGAATATCTCGAAAACTAAGCGACGGATCGCAAAGTTACAAAACACGTGTTTCTTTATTTGTTGGGAGGTATTTAACCATGGCACTTAGAAACCACCCCCACCCCCAGGAGGTGAGGGGGGTGAGGTAACTTCGTAAACTTAAATGGGATCCCCCATTTTTTTGCAGTTTTGGATTCTCGACCGAAAACTGTTTATAAAAAACTCAAAACCCCAACCCCACCGCTCACCCCACCCCTTACGGGGGGAGGGGGCTAGAAGAATTATCGTTTAAAAATTCATTCCACGAGTCAAATTTTGCTTAATTTTTTTTATTATTATTCAGAGAATACAACTCATGGACAACTAGAATGTATTTTGAGCCAATCAGATGCAAGGACATGCGTAGCAGCATGTATATCCCCGCGATAATAAAAACAAAAGTAGCTGTGATATTTTATTGTGATCCTGTCAGAATTTTGAACCTCAAAATGGACATACTAAATCATTGGGATGCAGTTTCTAGCAGTGAAATCAGTGAAATGGTGAAAAATACGACACTCAGAAACACCGTGGGTAATAAAGGGTCGAAGTGCCGACAGTTTACGGAGTCTTTGTGCTGCAAGAAACTACAAGACATCTGCAGCTCGGTTTCAACTCCAAAATATCATCGGTAATAATCACACCACTCGTTGTATTACGGCTGAAAATATTCACAGCAATCCTACACGCAATCCTTCACCCCCATCCCAACCCCTAACGGGAGTGGGAAAAGAGTTACAGTTGAACAATTCGTCTAAAGCGCCAATTTTTTTTCTAATTTTATGATTTTTGAACAGAAATTATTCAAGAAACTCTTGATATCCAAAATCCTCCTCCAAAAGTTCCTGAGCAAGATGTATTTTATAGGGATGCCATCTTACCGCTCGTATAATCCGTTAGACCGACGATTTACTGACGTCTTGCGCTTGCGCGACTCTCCTAATTGACACATGAGGATCTTCAACATAATGCTGCAGAACTTCCAGCTTCTGGTCCTCACTTCTCGCAGTTGGTGGTCTGCCACTGCGTCGACGATCTTTAACTCCTCCCGTGTCCTCAAAACGTCTCACATTTCTTTGGACAGTCGATTTTGAGATCGGCTCGCGATCAGGGTGAGCAGCGTTAAACAGCCTGACTACTTCTGCATACGATAGAACGTTCTCTCCGATTCCTCGCAACATCAACAAAATTGTACGGTCACTTTCTGACAATCTCATCTTAAACAAATTGCTAATTAGCACTGTAACGTCAGCGGTTACGTTAAATAAAAACTTTAACTATTAAATTATTATCTATCGAAAGACAGAGATGCTTATTTGAACGTATTGAACACAACGTTTCATTTTTTTAATAAAAATTCTAATATCAATAAATATTTCCATAACGACCCGTAGATCCTCAATCCTTACTACTTCGATCCGCATATCCACATTTCCGTGTCTCAAGTACTCCAGGTACTTCAGGAAGCACACTGACAATAATCATGTTATTACTTCTAGTTTCTAAGCTAATCCGTATTTTTCGAGATACATTTTAAATGGGTGGGGATTAGGGGTGGAGTTTGGATAAATAATTTCTGTTCAAAAATTATAAAATTAGGCAAAAATTGGGCGCTTTAGACCCCCGTCGGGGGTTGGGATAGGGTTGAAGGATTGCGTGTAGGATTGCTTTGAATATTTTCTGAATAATAATAAAAAAAATTAAGCAAAATTGGACTCGTGAAATGAATTTTTAAACGATAATTCTTCTTCTGTGAGCGGAGGGGTTGGGGTTTTGAGTTTTTTATAAACAGTTTTCGGTCGAGAATCCAAAACTGCAAAAAAATGGGGGTTCCCATTTAAGTTTACAAAGTTACCCCACCCCCCTCACTCCCTGGGGGTGGGGGTGGTTTCTAAGTGCCACGGTTAAATACCTCCCAACAAATAAAGAAACACGTGCTTTGTAACTTTGCGATCCGTTGCTTAGTTTTCGAGATATTTAACCGTTCCAGAACTTTTGAGACACCCGGTATGCTCTATATATTTGTAATGGGTCGCTTACGATTGATGAAAACAGTTTGATAATCTATTAATTACAAAGTGGGAGTAGATAAAATTATAAAAACATGATGGTCATGACATTATGTCACTGATATTAAGTTTTAATTTTTACAATTACGCTTTCAGCAATCCAAACCATTCAATTTCTAATAAATCATAACTTGTCCAGTTCTTTATTATTATTTTATTTGGTAAATTATCTATCCAAATAGATTTGATGAATTAACAAAAAACATTTTTTTCGTACCTGTTACCTTTTAGTAATTCATCTCGATATAGCATTTGTTGTCAATTGGCTGATACTCTCAGTTAATAACCAGACAACAAAACAGAACAAAAACTAGGTAACAAATTACTTAAAAAACAATTTTTAGGAGGGTAACCTCGATCTTGGTATATTATCGTACTACCGATAATTTACCTAATAATAGTAGGTGCGATGACAGAAAAACGGAAATTAATGGGGTAGCTTGACATTACAACAATGTTTGCATTGTCGAAATCGATAACAGAAAAATTAGGTGAGTAGTTTTTAAAACATGATGTTCATGACATTACGTCACTGTCATTGAGTTTTAATTTTTACAATTACTCTTGTAGCAAACCAAACTATTCAGCTTGTAATAAACCATAACTTTTCCGTATCCTTATTATTGCTCCATTCGATAAATTATCTACCCAAATATACCGCTAGCTTGGATGAAATATCAAAAAACATTTTTTTCGTACCTGTTACCGTTTAGTAATTCATCTCGACATAATATTTGTTGTCAACTGATTATTAACCGAGAGCGTCAGCTCTTGTCTCATTCAATTACTAGGTAACAAGGTACTCAAAAAACGATTTTTTGATAATTAACCTCGATCTAGGTATATTACTAATGATAATTTATGGTTATTGATTTATATTAGTAGTAAACATTAGTAGCTAACGTTAGTAAAGTTTTCGAGATATTCAACCGTTCCAGAACTTTTGAGACACCCGGTATGCTCTAAGTTGCATTTAGTTAAATATATTAGTTGTTTAAGGACAAGAAATATTTATTTTATTTTCATACGAATATTATGAACAGTAAAAGAGAGAAACCATTATATACCATTTAAAAACTAACAAAATATTAATAATCGCTTTAGAATTTTAGGAGAACTATAAGTATATTAAGGGTGGGTTTACAGTACATTTTTTCATTCGAAATTAAGTTAATCGTGCAATCAATTTAATAGCGCCATCAAATTAATCGCGGTTTAGAGATACTCTTTTGTCCAAATTAACAACGCTATTAGTTAATTTCAATTAAGGCGATTTTAATCGCGGTTGGTACGACGCGAGACGTCAGCGGCTAACTTCACGCCGTTTAACATAACCAATAAATTAAATAGTCTGTCACCAATCTGTCGCCACGAATAAGTGCGCATGTGTTGATTGTATGGCGGTCGATGGTGTTTAAACGATCTGCTGTTCTCTGCTGGCGCGTTTGCTTTTGTAAAAGATTATATAAAATAATACAAATGAATCAAGAGGATGTTCTCTAATACGGGAAAATGTTTATACATGTTGGAACAATATGTTCCTTTGTAGTTTTTGGCGTTTATAATTTTTTCGGTAGTAATTATTAATATAATTAACTGGACCTTATCATTGTCCAAGAACGTTTGTTCAGAGATATGCTGTGCCATGACGTAAGTATTAAATGCATGTTTGCACTGGCCATATACTATAGTATAGTATAGTATTGCACAGTTTTAGATGAATTTGTTTGATTTTGACGATATCATTAGAATTAATTACCTTCTCCGCTATTAAATAAATTTGAATTACATCTTGTGATGCTATGAAATAGGTTCCTCTACTTTTTTATTTTTACACAGTGAAAGAATGTTTTGACTTGCCTTATACATATGTACATAAATTTATGATGCCTGTACTAACATTATTCGGATAACAAATACGCGTTTCATCAATTACTTACCTTTTATTAATTGATAACTTGCCAAATTTTTGTTGTTAATAAGTTTTTCTTTTCAATTTCACTTTAATCAGGGACTTAATTGAGGTAGCACCGTCAATTAAGTTAACGTCAAATTAAACAAAAAGGTAATCGCAATCAAATGCTAATCGAGCTTCTGTAAACCGATTTTTTGTTTAATCGCAATCAAATCGGACTTAACAACGCTGTTAACTTAATCGCGATTAACTATTTGATTTCACGTTGATTGATATTAGTTGGCAAGGCAACGCGAATTTTAATCGCAATCAAATAGTTAATTGCAATCAAATATTTGATTTGCTTTCTGTAAACCCACCCTAGGGGTGGGTTTACAGTACATTTTTTAATTCGAAATTAAGTTAATCGCGCAATCAATTTAATAGCGCCATCAAATTAATCGCGGTTTACAGATACTCTTTTGTCGAAATTAACAACGCTATTAGTTAATTTCAATTAAGGCGATTTTAATCGCGGTTGGTACGGCGCGAGACGTCAGCGGCTAACTTCACGCCGTTTAACGTAACCTATAAATTAAATAGTCTGTCACCAATCTGTCGCCACGAATAGGTGCGCATGTGTTGATTGTATGGCGGTCGATGGTGTTTAAACGATCTGCTGTTCTCTGCTGGCGCGTTTGCTTTTGTAAAAGGTTATATAAAATAATACAAATTAATCAAGAGGATGTTCTTTAATGCGGGAAAATGTTCATATATATGGGAACAATGTGTTCCTATGTAGTTTTTTTGGTAGTAATTATTAATATAATTAACTGGACCTTATCATTGTCCAAGAACGTTTGTTCAGAGATATGCTGTGCCATGACGTATGTATTAAATGCAGGTTTGCACTGGTCATATACTATAGTATAGTACAGTATTGTACAGTTTTAGATTAATTTGTTTGATTTTGACGATATCATTAGAATTAATTACCTTTTCCGCTGTTAAATAAATTTGAATAACATCTTGTGATGCTATGAAATAGGTTCCTCTACTTTTATTTTTACACAGCCAAAGAATATTTTGGCTTGCCTTATACATATGTACATAAATTTATGACGCCTGTACTAACATTATTCGGATAACAAATACGTGTTTCATCAATTACTTACCTTTTATTAATTGATAACTTGCCAAATTTTTGTTGCTTATAAGTTTTTCTTTTCATTTTCACTTTAATCAGGGACTTAATTGAGGTAGCGCCGTCAATTAAGTTAACGTCAAATTAAACAAAAAGTTAATCGCAATCAAATGCTAATCGAGCTTCTGTAAACCGATTTTTTGTTTAATCGCAATCAAATCGGACTTAACAACGCTGTTAACTTAATCGCAATTAACTATTTGATTTCATGTTGATTGATATTAGTTGGCAAGGCAACGCGAATTTTGATCGCAATCAAATAGTTAATTGCAATCAAATATTTGATTTGCTTTCTGTAAACCCACCCTAAGGGTGGGTTTACAGTACATTTTTTAACTCGAAATTAAGTTAATCGCGCAATCAATTTAATAGCGCCATCAAATTAATCGCGGTTTAGAGATACTCTTTTGTCGAAATTAACAACGGTATTAGTTAATTTCAATTAAGGCGATTTTAATCGCGGTTGGTACGGCGCGAGACGTCAGCGGCTAACTTCACGCCGTTTAACGTAACCTATAAATTAAATAGTCTGTCACCAATCTGTCGCCACGAATAAGTGCGCATGTGTTGATTGTATGGCGGTCGACGGTGTTTAAACGATCTGCTGTTCTCTGCTGGCGCGTTTGCTTTTGTAAAAGGTTCTATAAAATAATACAAATGAATCAAGACGATGTTCTTTAATGCGGGAAAATGTTTATACATGTTGGAACAATATGTTCCTATGTAGTTTCTGGCGTTTATAATTTTTTTGGTAGTAATTATTAATTTAATTAACTGTCCAAGAACGTTTGTTCAGAGATATGCTGTGCCATGACGTATGTATTAAATGTATGTTTACACTGGTCATATACTATAGTATAGTATACTATTGCACAGTTTTAGATTAATTTGTTTGATTTTGACGATATCATTAGAATTAATTACCTTCTCCGCTGTTAAATAAATTTGAATAACATCTTGTGATGCTATGAAATAGGTTCCTCTACTTTTTTATTTTTGCACAGCCAAAGAATGTTTTCGCTTGCCTTATACATATGTACATAAATTTATGACGCCTGTACTACGTGTTTCATCAATTACTTACCTTTTATTAATTGAAAACTTGCCAAATTTTTGTTGTTAATAAGTTTTTCTTTTCACTTTCACTTTAATCAGGGACTTAATTGAGGTAGCGCCATCAATTAAGTTAACGTCAAATTAAACAAAAAGTTAATCGCAATCAAATGATAATCGAGCTTCTGAAACCCGTTTTTTTGTTTAATCGCAATCAAATTGGACTTAACAACGCTGTTAACTTATTCGCGATTAACTATTTGATTTCATGTTGATTGATATTAGTTGGCAAGGCAACGCGAATTTTAATCGCAATCAAACGGTTAATTGCAATCAAATATTTGATTTGCTTTCTGTAAACCCACCCTAAATATTACAAACTGATGAACATTCGTTCAATACAAAATATTTATAATCTACATATTTTTCCACAAAAACATTAAATATTAAAAATATGTAATATAATAACAAATAACATTTTTTTAGGTTTCGAGTTTTATCTTGAATTCATCTTTTTAACCAAAGAATATGTAGACAACTGATGAGCGAATTTTAACTCACTCTGTAGATACAGTCTTGCTAAAAAGTTTAGGGGACACCGCGAAATTTCAGTTTAACTGTTGTGCCTGTACTTACTGAAGTCGATAATTTCATCGTATTCGTCATGAAAAATAATTCTGGTGGTTCATATTTTAAAGCAGTGATGCAAAATCTTTTCGACGATGATTTTTTTTAAATTTCTGATTTCCCGAACAAACCCCTGTTTTCCGATATAAACAAATGTATTACTCAATAGCAGTATCGATTTCATTTTTGGTACGTTTGATTGGCATAACACGCGGACTAAAAAAATAACTTTACAAACATTGACAAAACATTTACCTGTGTTTAAACAAATTTTGATATTTCAGAATTTCATCCTTTAAAACCATTAACTTTGGCGCATGATTACTCGTAAATGTGTGTCATTTAGTGTGTTATTTTTGTCAATGGTCGTAGTGGTGTTTATATTCCGTATGTTATGCCAAACAAATTCACCAAAAATTAAATCTATGCCACTTGTCATTGCGTAATACATTTGTCTGTGCCCGAAAACAAAGTTTTGTTAAAGAAATCTGAAGTTAGAAAAAAAAAATTGCCAGTCGAAAATAAAGGATGTTTGTAAAGTAGGGACGAATTTTAAAGTGCTATAGAACATATAAAATTTATTGAAAATTAAATTGTTTTTTACAAACACATTAAGTAACTACTTAAATTTATGTATGAAAAATTATATCCGCCATATGACCACCCAAGGCCGTGCGGCATTGAGTAATGCGTTCATTAAAATTCGCGATGACGCGTTCACAAACATCTGGTGGGATACCGCTAATAACCCTTGTAATTTCATCCTTCAGTTGGGCTATTGTTTAGGGTTTGTTCACGTAAACTTTTGATTCAACAAATCCCCACAAAAAAAAAGTCACAAGATCGCATGATCTGGCAGGCCATTCATGGTTGCCACGCAAAGAGATACTTTTTTTAGGAAATTTTTCATTCAGCAGTGCAAGTGTTTCGCGGGATGTGTGACATGTCGCACCATCTTGTTGGAACCAAAAATCAAAATTTTCCATACCTTTCAAAACTGGGGAAAACCACCCAGAAAGCATGCTCCTGTAACGGTCGCCATTTACAGTGACAGTAGCTCCCTCATCATTTTCAAAAAAGAATGGGCCGACCACTCCTCCTGCCCAGAACCCACACCGCACAGTTGTGCGTTGTGGATGCATCTGATCTTCCATAGTCACTCGCGGATTTTCTTTATCCCAAATTCTGCAGTTTTGCCTATTGACGTACCCACTGAGGTGGAAGTGCGCCTCATCCGAGAAAATTATTCTTTTTGTGAAGTTCTGGTTCTCCGCTTGTCGAGTCAAGACCCATTGAGCAAATCGATGTCTCTTTCCACTGCAGGCTCTAACTCTTGTGTAAGTTGAATTTTGTACGCATGCATTTTCAGATCTTTTGAAAGGATTTACGGTCACATTGTCACGCACAACAGCAATATTGTCTGTTCGAACAGACCGCGGTCGCCCGGTTTTCTTAACGTTTAAGAGGGGTATAACAGTGCGAGCCGCGAGGAGTGTTGGTAAACGAACGATAGTTCCGAGAGCGACAGAACGATACCGAGTTATAACGAGGTTTCACCGAGTCCCATGCAGAATCGCCGAGTACACACAGAGCAAAATCAGCCCACCCGATCCCAATTATATATTATAGGCGTAATAGTAATTCAGCGTTGCTGGCCTTACCGCTATCGAGCTCGGGCCGCCCAAACCAAACGCCCGCGACGCGTTTGTCTACGCGAGCATTCATTCAATAGATGCATTGTATAAACGTACAAGTCAATAAAAGCGCATTATTATCACAATTAAAAAACACATTTTTTTATTAAACAATAAAAGATCATTTCGCGATGCAGTAACAATTTTGTAGGTTCATTTCCTCAATTTTAAAAATTAATAAAATGCAATTATTGAAATTCATTTTAATATCTATTGAATTTGTCACATAATTAATGTTTCGGAGATTGGTCACATTTTTATTTACTTAATTACGAATTACCTAGATTTATATTTGAATGAAAATATGAATAATTAAATGCAACAAAACACTTATTTTATATAAAATGTTATTCCTGATCTTCAAATGTGTAATAATTTACTGTTTCATTAATATGGAAGTGTATAGTATACAGTTCAGGACTTATTATAAATATAACATAACATATAACATATGGTATTTTAATTTTTATAATGTATCAACAATTATAGATATTTAAAAAAATACTCATTTCAGGTTTTATCAAGAAATCAAGAATTAGGAACAACGATTGTTTATTTAATTTACGTTGGAGAAACCCGACACAATAAAACTAAAATAATGATTGCTGCGGCAAAAACGGAAATAAATGAGGAAATAATATAACATCTGCATATCACCTTTATATATCGTTTTTTTATTATTTCCAATACGACTGATGAGAAATAAAAATGTTGCAATTTGTTTATCATGTTTTGTTCCCAAAATTGATCATCTCTGAAAATCTTTTCTATGTGTATTTCGTGGGGAGTCCACACTACAAAATGGCAAACATCCCTTTTGCATATTTGTAATTGGCCTTGTATTTGATAAAAATACTTATGATTTCGTTTTAATCCAACGCTGCCACTTTCATCTACTTTTAAGAAATCAATTTTTTGTTGTTGTATTCCTTCAATAATTCCCAGTTTTTCTAAATTAGCAGGACATTTAATCTCCACTAATTCATTATCACCAACTAATCCATCTGGGCTTGCACCTAAAAAGTATTGTTCTCCTTCGCCTACGAAGAAATCACAATTTTCCACAAATAGTCCCGTTTTCTCGCGGAATTCGTTCTTAGCAGTTTCTTCGTGTAGCTGCCCATACCTAGTTGCCGCGGTTCCTTTAAAAGTATGGTATAATATACTTTTTACAGTTTTTTCTGGATTAGTTGTGGATTTCAACTTACATATCCGTCCGAAATTAGATGCCGTTATTCGCAAGGCTCGTTCTTTGTGCCACAAATGATTGGAGGCTTGTCCCCTCGTATTTTTTTCTATTTCCAATATTTCATCTCTATTTTTTTTCAAAATATATTCTAATTTCTTAATTCTATTCTTTTTCTCTTCGTCCGTTAGGTCCTCAATAACGTTTCCATAGTCTTCGTCCGCATTAGCAAAGTTTCTGGATTGAAATGTTTTTGTGCGTTTCTTATTATTTCTATTTCTTGCACGTCTGAGTTGTCGACGTTCAATAAATTTTGTCGTATATATTCCTGCTTTTGATTCCATAAACTCGATGATTTTTTGTATATAATATTCTTTGCAATTATATGAAATAGCTGCCAAAAAACATCGAGTTTGATAAGAAGCTTTGAAACTAAAATTTATCCTCTTTCCACCGACAAATTTATTAACTACACTATTGAACTGCTCAGCCGAATTATTTGCTTTGTTTAGAAGCAAAGATGATGCGTTTTGCAGTAATCTTTGCATGCATTTTAAAATATCCTCCTTTAATCCACAATCTGTTAACTGAGGAACTAGATTTTGTTCCTCGGACTTACTCCCTTTACAAAAATATTGATCACAGTTTACATGCAGTCCAAAAATGTGATCAATACTATTTTTAATATCTCTTTTTAAAAATAAAATGTTTGTTTGTCTGTTTCACTTGCATCTGATTTTCTGTGAAAATCTGCTGCTTTTTTTATGGCAATGCGAAATTTCATAATATTAGTTTATCGGAATAGTAAGTCCAGATGAATGTTTCGATTTCTTACTTATATCTCTTAAACGATTACAAAAGTTTCTTAATAGGTGATTTACACATTCCAATTTCTGTACAATTGTTTCACCATATGGGTTTTCCTCTAAAAGTTTTCTCGTAACACTGCTGTCACCGTCTCGAACTAATTTTGTGTATTTAATACCATGCATCTCCAAGCTTTTCTTGAAACCTTCAACGATTATAGCAGATTCCATTGATGTTGAACTACCCCTCCAATTTTTTGCACAACTGTGGTCGAGAATAAAATAGAATAAAATAATATGGGTATACAACATTGTAATAAATTGTCGATGCACATGGCGAATAGAAAATCGGATGTTCACAGTGTAATAGGTCTATACAAGTTTTTCCCCTTAGTGTGCATAGCGCCGAATCTATGATGATTATGCTAGCTGGCAAATCATGCAACAATAAGAAAACAAATGATACAGTTCAAAATATTTTTGAATGGATTTGAATCACTGCAATAGTTGTAATTGCATTATAAGCATTCGAGTATGTACATTTTTTTTCTCAGTGAGTAATGAATACAAAGCAAACATATTGTTTTGTTTTCGAATCAAACATACTATACTCGGCGCACCGAATCCATGGTATATTGGATATGCGTGTTCTTCGCGTGATGTTCGCTGATTGGTCAGCGCAAACGCATGTGAAGCGCGTATCACGCAGCCGAAATGTAGTGATACGTTATATCCATAAATCAGTCTTTTTTAATTACAATTAAATAGGAAGTGGTAAATAGTTAAAAGAAAAAAATATGTGTATATTCTCACGTTGTGTTTTAAGTGTCTGTTATATTTCCGGCACAGAACTAAAATGTGGCAAGGCAGTGTGAATCAGGCTTTTAATATCGCAAACATATACCACCGATTCGGTGCGCCGAGTATAGTGTAAATGTCCAGTTTGAATGAAAGGTTAATTTAATGTACATCTTTACCGTGAATGAGATCTATTACTCATAGACTATTTTTGAAAAGGGTTTACATGACATTCATTTTTCATATTTAATGTTAAACGGCAGCATTTTATTAGAATTTTAAAATTGGACTGCCTTTGTTAAAAAATGTAAGTGTTTCTGTTAGCATATTGTTTTTATTAAATTCAATTTTCATATCAATCTTGTTTATAAACGAAAATACTGATGGTACTCGTAACATTCCATTTGCGAATCTGATTTAAATAGGACCCCTTCTGAGAATCTGTAATTAGTTGCTAAAGTAACAATATTAACACAAACATATCCTAAACACAGAAGGGAACAATGCCATCCCCCAATTTAAAAAAAAAGTTTATGTAATACGTACAAGTGTACATATGTAAGTAATTGAATAATCAAATCGATTTTTGTATACAAAGGTGCTGTAATATATAATGGATAATAATATTCTGAAATTTTTAATGTATATTGCCGTAAATACGAAACAAAATCGTAACAACTCATTTTAATTCACAGCGCGAGAAACTTTTGGCTTAGAGTGTACGGCGCGCCAGGCCGCTGTGTTGCGTAGGTTCATCCGCACGGCGGCAGCAGTTCCCAGAGCGAAATTTTAAATTGATTTTAAACAGTTATGGATCATCGCATCACTCTACAATTTTCATATTTAGACGTAATACAAAATTATCTGTCCGACTATCTTTTAACTTTTTTTTATTTTTAAAATTGCCATTTTTTTTAGTTGTATCTCCGAAACTACTAAATTAAAAAAAAAATTAAAACATACTCGGAGAGAAAATTATATTTAACTTAAGCTGTCAAAATTTCAAATCTTTAGGATAATTCCTTAACGAGTTACATCAATTCAAAAATCTGTACCCCTGTTATATTCCTCTTAACAAAGAACCCTGTGTGCTCAAACTTCCACATCAACTTCCGAACTGATGACTCCGTTGCAGCAGCGTTACGTCCCAGTATCACACGCAATTTGCGAACGGTTGCCGTGGCACTTTCATTGTTTTTATAATAACTTTTTACCACCTGTATCCGTTGCTCAGTCGTCATCGGCTGCATGACTAACCAGAACTACTAATGGGAATGACAACAGCTATCAAAAATTATAAAAACACGGCTACCAACCGTCATATAACAAAATGGCGCCAAATTAAAATTTGTCCCTACTTTACGAACAGCCTTTATACACGAAAGGTAATACAAATATAAAACAAAAGACATAGTTTTTATGCCCAATAGGATAAAATTGTTAGAGACAACAGTTAAACAACTGAAATTTCTTATTGTGTCTAAAATTTTGGCAAGATTGTACTGTATAAGCATATATATTAAATAATAATTGAAAACATTAGTTTACTTTGTGTAGAACAGTAACTGCGAATTTAAGGTTTTGGTCCAAGGATAATGCAAGCAAGATGGGGAATCTGTACCTAAGAGTAATATGTCATTCCGATTTCCTTTGATCTAATTGTATTGACTAATGAACAATAATTGAATCGTTCATTAATGAAAAATCGTTTATTAATGAAACAAGGTTTATTAATGCAAAATATTTTATTTCGATACATTGCAGTGTAATTTAAATAATGTGAAACTAGCTGAGTACCCGACGTTAATCGAGACGTGTTGTAGATATTGTCTTTAGTGGTAATGATGACACGTTCCATAAAACTACCAGGTATCTAGGAGATTGAGCAAAAATATTACACTCGTTGGTAGGGTGCTAGGGGTGTCTTTTACTTCGTATTGTTTGTGTCCAAGTCTATGGTAGTATGTGCACCAAGTTTGGTTGAAATTGTCTATATTTTTAAATGCCCAAGCCCACTCCCGTCCCCAGGGGTGCGTTTTTTTTTATCTGCCTGTCGTTTGTTTCTGGGTTATAAAGCTGTTATAAAGTGTCTAAATAAGACATCTTATCAAATAAAATGCCTAAGGAAAGTTTTGAATGAACCACAATTAATACAGGTATATTATGCAAATGCCCATTCGCGGCTGGTGTACGGTATGTGCTTCTGGGGTACTTCAACACATTGGCACACTGTATTTGTCGCTCAAAAACGTGTTATTCGATCAATAGCTGGCGTCCCACAAACTCGATCATGTAAACCATATTTTCGTAACTATAAGATCCTACCCTATCCATGTTTAGTTATGTATGAATTAATATTATATACACATCTAAATAAACAAACATTTATAACAAATAGTGAAATACATACCTATGATACAAGACGTGTTAATAATATTCGCATTGATAGTTGCCGTTTAAACATCAGAAAATATTCGCCTAATGTACTTGGACCAAAACTGTTTAACAACCTGCCAGAGGACATTAAAAACATCACTTCAACTAATATGTTTAAGAAAAAATTGAAGAGTTTTTTGCTGGAAAAATTGAATTATAATTTACATGATGTTATTACGTAATAAGGAATACTTTTTGTTTTGTTATATATACCTTTCTGACGCATCCAATACTGTAAATGTATATTGTGTACACTGTACAGTCTATGGAATAAAGAGATTATTATTATTATTATAAATTGTACGTGTATCAAGTTTCGTTGAAATTGATCATCTCTTCGAAATACCACCCTAGTCCACTCCACCCCCAGAGATTCTAGGTCTGATTTACCCTCACATTGTTTTTTTTAAGGTTATAAATAGTACGTGTACCAAGTTTCGTTGAAATTGACAATATTTTCACATGCCACAATCAATCACTCACCATGCCACTGTCTCATTCATTTATAATATTTGCCATCTTTTTGATTCAACAATCACATTTGTCTAATTTTTAATACATATTTTAACTAATTAATTAATAATTTATCAAATGTACGAATTGTTCATAAGTTGAATATTTATTTCAAGGACGGCTCTAAGGCCTAAATAATGGTAATGCAATATTTAAGGAACCCTTATTACCGTATATAATAATGTAATTGGTAATTGGCACCAACTCCGTTGAATTTAACCGAAAATTCGCATTCAACGTTATAATATGACCACATGATTGGGAATGCGCATACAAGATTCAGGAAACCTCACGTCTTATAATTAAAACACATATATATCTTTTTATCCGTCTTGTTTTTTTCAATAATTTTTACATATTCGGCTGGAGCTAGCTCTAAGCTATAGAATCACTTAAAATTGAGTAAAAAATATTGAAGTGGGGGGCTAGGGTGAAAAATGTTTTTGTAATTTTTTAGGGGTTGTGGGGTGGAGCCAGCTTTAAAATTGATGGAGCCTGCTGGAGCTGGGTCTGAGGAATCTAAATCTAAAAAAAAGTTTAAAAATCAAAAATGGAGGCAAACGTCAACTTGGCCCTGGCAAATTTGAAACCCCTATAACCTTTTTGGAGCCAGCTCTAATTTTTGTGGAGCTAGCTGGAGCTAGCCAAGGGCTTTCTGGAGCAACACTTTTTTCATAAAAATCGAAATTAGGGGGCCAAGTTGACGGACCCTATCTACATTCATGTTTTATCGCACAGCCGCTCAGAACTTCAATAATTATTGGACACCCGATATTTACCACATAGATTGCGCACTTTTCCCGAGATGGTTTAAGTCATGTATAACTAGGATAGAATCCAAATAATATGTTAATACAACAATCAGACAATTGTGAATGCAGTGAGGAAGAAGTTATACTGAAGGCTACTACTTAGTTTTACATTTCATATAATAAATAAAGCACTATTGCTTCGTTTGTACAACTTTTGAAAATTTATTATTTCCGTGGCTATGGTTTTGGCAACATCAACGTGTCATGGGGATTCCGCTAATCAACTGCCAGATTGACTTAATCTGTGAATTCTGTAATTGTATCCGTAAGTTTGATAATGGCACGTTGACGTTGCCGAAATTATAGTCACGGAAATATTAAATCTTCAAAAGTTATACAAACAAAGCAATAGTGTTTTATTTATTATAACAATTATGTAAAATACTACACCTCCCTATAGACAATAATTTAAACGAACACCTTAAGAATAATAAGATTATATGCAATAATTTCGTTTGTAATATTAATATCTCATAGCCCTAATGTAGACATACAAGAGATGTCCAACCAAATATGAAGTGAAGGCCCTCACTGGCTACTAATTCCATCAAAGCTCTTTGTGTATCTCTATGTCGGTAATTTAAACTAGTGTGGAAATCTAATTATTGCAATGTGGTGTGGATGAGAGTCCTATGCCAGGATCACTGCATCCAAAGAGTAAAAAAAAAACAATTAGCTTGGTAAAGAAATATTACATTCATTGAACTTTTCTTGCACTGCGTTCTCGTTCTGGGTGGTTCCAAATATTATACCTAATTTCAAGACATGTATCCAAAGAAGAGAAATTACTTATTCAAGAAATAGTGGTGCTGGTTTATATTAAAAATAAAATAGAATACATAAATACTAGTTTTACCTTTCTGGCCTGGGACGTAGATCCATGAATTCTCAGTGCATATACTATCCGGACAACTAACACGAAACGATATGCACGCGACCGAATGGATGGTCATAACCATGATTGCTAAAATTCCGATAACATTTACCAGGATTACGTTGAAACTTATGTCATTGTAGTATCTCGAAAAGAATATGTAAACTTCTAGCTAGTAATAAAATGTTAGATTTTAATACAATTTACTGCGAGGCATAAACATTACAACAAGGCTTTAACATGTTTGTACTAAACATTGTTGAAGGTATAGATAAATTAGTTAATTGATTAAAATTTTCTTAGAGTTAACATTTCTATCGTAAGTTAGTACATATTGATTTCTACTTTATTTTTTGGAATTCTTTTATGTTTGTTCAATTTTCTTCCAAGCGTTCATTTATGAGTAGAGTTAGAGTTCGTGTAAATTTCAGCAAATTAAGTGACTTTAACCCATTTTCTCCTAAGGTATGAATTAATATTACCAACAATGTGACTTCTAAAGGGATTAACGTGGAAAAAGAATATATTTAGTGTCCGTTTTCAAAATTTTGGAAGGTGCGAAAACGAAGCACTGGTAACATATGTTGTAAACAAATAGATACATTGGATCTTTTTTTAATTTTTTATTTTACGTATCATATAATTTACATTTTATTTCACTTAAACTATTCACTATAAGTTCTAATAGTAACTTTACATACAAAAAAATATTTAAAATAACATGAACTTTGTTTGGTGCGAAAATGAACCACTGAGAAGATATGGGAATGTCTATTTCTATTTTCTGTGATATCATGTCTCTCTTCTTCTGTAGACGTAGTTTGAACGTGTTTTTAGATATAGATTCTAGTTTTAAAGGCCTAAGAGCAATAAAGGGTTTGAAATCGATTTGTGAAAGTTTTGTTTTCTCTGTTATAAATTTACTATTTAAGGTAAAGCGCTAGTAGATGGCCACTTAAGGTGGTTTCGGAGGGTTTTTGAGGGCTGGTAATAAGTTATTTCTTCATTTTTGACCGAAGTCGGATTTTATGGTTGGCTTATCAGTCTTAAATAACATGTGGAATGTATGGAAGGTCCAGCTTTTGGTAGTCAAGGAAAAAATTTAAGAAAATAACTTGATGTTTTTGACTCAGTAGTTGGCCACCTGAAAATCATCAAAATTCAGTAAATGGCTATTTTTTGAACCAGTAATTGGCCACCTATATTTAATCTTTTACCAACATAGCTTTATTTCATACTATTCATAAGTGAGAGATAAAAGGGGAGACAATAAAAGATTTTATGTATCAAAAGCCATTTTATTCAAGTAAAAAAGCCAATTCAGGAACACTGAATAAATTGCGGGTCTTGCTAGCCTTCTTTGGTTCTTCTATTCCAGCCAACGCCGATTCCCAAGGGTAATCTAAAACATCAGGGCGATTAGGCCATTTCCATAGCCCTCCTATCGGTTGCATGGCAGAAATGGAAGCTGTAGCTTCCGAAGCGTTGAAAATTACACCAGGATAGATAGGGTTTCCAGGTCATACTGGTAGGTTCTTCTTCATCCATGACGCTTTCTCCTGAGGAAACTATTGCACTTGAATCAGAACTAGTTGAAGAGAAACTTATTTTCTTCCTTGCCCTCTTAACTTTCACAGTTTTCTTTTGCTCAGCCTTCATCCGTTTCAATTCTTCTTTTTCGATTTTCTTTCGCTCCCTTTCTCTGATTATTTCAATCTTAAACTATTCGAGTTCTTCTTTCCGTTGTATTTTATTTTTCAGGTATTCCTTGTAGCGCTTTCCTGATACAACAGCCGGTAGTTTTTCTTTCAACCTTTAATTTTTTGGCGTATTCTTTTCTACAGTCTTGTAAAAAAAGTGTTTTTTAAATTGACTAGGAACATTATTAACTGCTGCCTGGCTCGGGCCAGCAATTTCTGACTGTGGTTGGCTGTCGTCAGGGACATCCACTACTGGCTGAGGTTGGCTGTCAACATGGGCATCTTCTCCTGGCTGAGGTTGGCTGTCTGTAGTGTCATAGACTGCTGGCTGTGGTTGGCTGTCGTTGGCTGTCGCCAGGGGCATCTGGTTGAGATAGGTTATTTGCAACTTCGGTGACTGTTAATTCAGAAGAGGTTACTCGAGGGATTTCACTTGAGATTCCTACAATATTCCACATATCATCTCCAAAACGACTGCGGTTAAATGGTGACAATGCTAGCAAGCTGTCTTCTCCCTCTCTTTGATAGATTTCAAGTTGCGTGGTCGTTCTTTTCCACAACCCGAAGAGTGAAAAATCAGAAAAATTGCCTGACCATGGCCTAATTGTAGATTCGATTCGCCTTGATGGTTTCAGAATTAAAGTTTTCTTTTATAAATTGCAACCCTCTCTTCAGGTATAGGATGTGCTCAGTGTTGTCCTTGACATTATTATTAGATTCGGAATTTAATATGGATACAGCCTGCGGGTTCCACGGTACCAAGCCACACTTGCGTAAACCATTAATCAAAGTAGTTTATTTTATTGTTGCATCGAAAACTTCATGCAACAGTTTTGCAAAGTCTTTTTTCTTTAACAATGGGGTTTCATCCCTTGCAATTTGTTCAATCCTCCACTTGTGCACCCTCTTTTTCCAAGCCTCTTTAAGGGGCTTAAAAACAGCCACATCCATTGGTTGTATTAGGTGAGTAGCATTTGAACACAGAACTACCAGCACTATCTTATTCTCTTCACAAAACGTACTCGTCTGTAATGATAAGTGCGACACATGGCCATCAATAAAAAGTATTACAGGAAAAACTATTTGTTGTCAAACTAGCCACGGATGGAACACATCGGCAATGAATTCAAAAAATGACTCACAGGTCATCCATGCTGAGTCTGTGTTTCCTAAAGCCCAATCTTGTGGGAAGTTATCAGCTGTATTGGACGGGATGCGCTTATAACTGTACAAAATGGTTGAGGGTGCTAGAGCACTGGCAGCACTACCTGTAACGAGTACCGTCAAACATTCTTTTTCGTCCGGATTTACTTGCGAGTAGACATTTTTCGCCCCATTTTTTGCAAGAACTTTGGGCCCCTTCGGAGCTAAAAAGAAAGCCGTCTCGTCGCTATTGAAAACTTGGGAAGGGTCATTTAATACATCAGCACAATCCATCTCAAATGGTTCCTTATAAACTCGATCAAACCACTGCTGAAGAATATCTTCAGTTACGGCGGCCCTAGTCAATGTAAGGTTCTGAGAAATTCGCGTTGCTATGGTGGGGTTTCTTCACATAAACAATTTCACAAAGGTTTTGCCAGGTTTTCCATCTTTAAAGAAAGGGCATGCCCTCTTTATTTCTTTAAGATAAGTTTCTACGCTTACAATAAATTGTTCCGCTGTCACAGGAAATCGAGATTTTGACATCTTAATTATCCAGTTGCAAACTCTCTGTAGGACCTATTCTTCTTTCCATAGAAGATTTTCCATCCAACTTGTTTTTTAATGTCTGTCTGGGAACACCAAACGTTGCAGCTGCTTTCCTAACAGATATCTTCCTCAAACTTACGACATTTATAGCACTCATCATTGCTTCCTTTGTGTACGCGAGAAATTTTCCCTTCTGCCCCGGCATCTAAAATGGAAGACACAAGTAACATCAATATGGGCCCATTTTGTACAAACAACTATAACTTGGCCCACTACTAAAAACATGCAATAAAAAGCAAATATTGTCAGGCCAATTGATTTATTTATTTAAATTTAGATATGAATTGTAGGGTTTTGGCCAAAAGGGATGGGTGGTAAAATATTTAGTAAACAAATTAGAAACAACTTTACTTGTTGCAGAAAGCATTAGATAAATACAAGAAAACGAAATGTAGCCTGAATATATGAATATTCAACCTGTTCGTTAATCTGCAAGCAAAAAAAATAAGTCTTACTAAGACTATAAACAAATAACTTATTGAAACAACTACTTCCCTAGCTAGTGGCACGCCGGATATTGAATGATACAAAAGAAATTTGCATGTTATTACTAGTACTACTAGATAGATTTGTTTCATCTAGTAACACTAGATAAGTTTAGCACTGTGTGTCCTTGTCAAAATATTTTCTGGATTTTTCATTTTAATAATAACATTTACAGTTTAAAGTTTCACATTTCATTTTAGAATAATTTTCTACGTTAGTCTTGTATGTAGAAATAAACGATCTTAAACCAATGTTATTATCTAGTAGTACTAGTAATAAGATGCAAATTTCTTTTGTATCATTCAATATCCGGCGTGGCACTAGCCAGAGAAGTAGTTGTTTCAATAAGTTATTTGTTTATAGTCTTAGTAAGACTTAATTTTTGCTTGCAGATTAACGAACAGGTTGAATATTCATATATTCAGGCTACATTTCGTTTTCTTGTATTTATCAATTATTTAGTAGTTGCCATCCCGGCCATTTATTAATTTTCTTGAAAAAATAGATGCTGGTAGTTGGCAACCCCACACTGCCCAAACAAATCAACATTTTACTATTTTGCCTTGTCAATTACCTCTACAAATATTCAAATAAAACGAATAAATTTGTTGGTATCACTTTATTAACTTGGAGTAGTTACTATAATAACGTGATACCAACAAAGCTATTCGTTTTATTTGAATTATTCAAAATGTATCACGAAGTGAATGCCTCCACAATTGCTTATTCTACAAATATTTATTAAAACATAAAAACACATACATTCACTTACCCTGAAGAGCAACACAAATATATATTAATACAACAACTCGTTTCCTTATCAAAATCACTAAGAAATATAGCGAAAATTGCAAAACATGAACACCTTCAGAAACAATTGTCAGCCATGATGATTTTTTATATCCGACGCATGCGCAAATGATACTTATTTATCCCCAGATGGCAGCAATGTCCTATAGCCGTCAAATAATTTAAAAATATACCACGCAACTCTTATTAATTAAAATTTTGTGTTAAATGGCCAATTACTGGTGCATGGCCATCTACTGGCGCTTTACATTATGCTGTCAACGGTATTGCAAAAAATTGGCCACCACTATTTTTTGCCATAAATTTGGCAACGATAATTTGCAATACCATTGTCGTGCAAATCAACCCCCATATATTTATGACAAATATCGTTTGGTTGATTAATAAAAATTTCTTTTATGTTTTTTCTCATATCTTTTGGCTTTATTGATGGGATGAACATTTAAATTGTTGCTACATACTGTAATAACAGAGTTGTCATTCCATCGAACTATTGAAATTTTTGAATTATTAATATAAACAGAATCAAACGCACCTGACCGTAGTTTTTTTATTTTTATTTTTTACATTTTCTACGGGACATCGGGTTGTATTGTCCCTAATTGTGCCTGTTGTATTTATTTTTTAAATGCACGGGGTGGGCAAAATTCGATGTTTCTATAAGAAGTATCGATAACTATAATAATCGATCTCTATTTTGGAGAAAAACTTAATGGTGAAAACTAAATTTATTTATCATCTTTTGTTTTCGAGTTATAGCCAAAAAGTATTTTTTTCATTTTAGATATATTGCAATATCTCAGTTGTTTATCATTTGACAATAATTAAAGTTACATTATTATACAGGCACTTTCTTAAAAAGAATAAAATAGGGTTAACATAATTCTGATATCTTCATTAGCGTGGAAGTTATGACATGAAGTTGTGTTTTTTAAATATAACCTATAGTCGGATTTGGACTATTTTATTAGGTTATTTATTCTCTATAGGATGTCGGAGTTGTATTTGTAATTTCATTAAAATCTAGTAAACATTATTATTTTTCAATCATGCAATATATTTTCTCAGTTTCATCATTGGCTTGTATTTTTGGGGTAATATTATATACTTTATTTATTATAATACTTCATTCAAAAAAATTACAATAAGTCAACACGAAATTAAAATGAACATTAATTCTCAGTCAAATGTGCAAACATAACCAATCAACATAAACTTACACTAAAATCACCTTATGGGAACTTATCTCAGTTATTATGACCTTGCTAAGCAAAATAAACACTAGCACAAAATAATTCAATATGGTTAGTAATCATTATATCGAATTATCACGTTCACGGTTCGGCAATGAAGATGCTCGAGAACCCATGACACCTCGCACCGAAAGCGGGTGCTCTTTCACGCAGCGCCCCCAACTGGTAATAACTGTATTTTTAATAACTAATGTTGAATAATTTACTTGCAAAAAATGTTTGAACCGAATATCATTGATAAATACTCATAATTATTAAAGTTTCCTCAAGCAAGTTGCTTTTAAGGATCAACCCTCCGCCTAGGGCGTCGAGTTGTTACTAAGCAACGTGCTTTCAGAAACTTATTAAATTATTTTGTATTATCAATTTCCTTATGATATTACAACTGACAATTTTTTCAATACAAGTGCCCATTATACAAAATGCAAAGGTTACAACTATTCATAACACTTTTGCATGCATTACGAATATGAACATTTGAAGCGCGATTTAAGATGCAAGTGTAGAAACCTTGTTTTGAATATTACAAAAATGAAATTTGCATGCTTATTAACTATCCTATTCGACTTGTACCGAAAATGTGGTAAAAATGCGTTTTTCTTCAATTATTCCACTGCAAAATTGTGTGTATTTTTTTCCGGTCAGTTGCGTGATCGGATTTACTTGATTTAATTTTATTACACCCAAAACTAGAGAACGGCCTTTTTCCAGATTTTTTACGGGTCATGGAACTCCAAAAACTTGGTGTAAACAGCAGAAAAACGTAAAAAAAATTAGTTTTTCAAGAATATTTTTTTTTTAAAGCTTTCTTGTGCGCTTACAAAAAGGGGCCAAATAGCATAAGTAGCCATATATTAATGACCTTCATTATCCCCTTAACCGCGTGTTAATATCTTCACATGTTCGCGCGAAAACTCAAATTAAGTAAATTTTGTTTTTCATAACATGGTAATAAAAATATACTTGCACTAGTAATTGACAAAGTATAAGTCGTATATAACATTTTTAGTATAAAGTACATTATTATAGCATATACAAATGTTACAATACATACAGGGTGTCCCATTTTAAATTGCCACCCCAAATATCTCGAAATCTGAGGAACATGGCAAAAATGTTTCAGATGAAAGTTGTAGGATTTGGAGGGGGACATATGCTAGTGACCTTAAAAATGACCTTGGCGTTAATTTTCAAGGTCAAACGAAAGTCTAATTTTTCAAATGTAACCTCTATTTTTTATTGCGGGATCATATTCTACGGGAAAAAATACAAACTTTTTGTAGGAAACGTTATTTTTTTTAAATGCTTTTTTTAGGAGTTTTTTCACGAATTTTGTCCATCATGTTGTTTCTCAAGATCTCAGATGAATCCAGGCTATGATTCATGCATTAACCTGGGTATTATCGTCACCCGATGTGCACTACGTGGATGTTCCCGATGGAGCTTTGCACATCATTGGCCCTGAAAAGGGCCGATAGTTTAAGTGGCTGGAGGTTCGATCTTGTTCTTAGATTAAATGCTCGATCCAGTGACCATCCTTGTCAATGCACTTCTGTACCCGCTGGCGAAAGTTTACTTGAACATTTCAAAGGGTTTGGATGGAAATTGCTCGAAATGCAGCCCTAATCCTCTCCTTCATGTTCTGCACTGTTGTACTAATTAATTGAAAAGTTTAAATATTGATAAAACTTAATGCCATCAGACGTCGCGCGGAACACCTGACGGCTCGTCGCGTTGCTTTGATGCTGATGCTGAGGGTAATGTAATGTAATAATCATAGCCTGGATTCATCTGAGATTCCAAACAACATGACGGACAAAATTAGTAAAAAACACACTTCCCGTAGAATACGATCCCGCAATAAAAAATAGGAGTTTCTATTTGAAAAATGGAAGTTGACCTTCGCTTGACCTTGAAACTTGATGCCAATGTCATTTTCAAGGTTACCCTCCAAACCCTACAACTTTTATCTGAATTTTTTTTGTCATGTTGCTCAGTTTTCGAGATATTTGGGGTGGCAATTTAAAATGGGACACCCTGTATTGGAACTTTATTTGTCTTCGTTTTTCGCTTAAAATATGAGTCCCAACAATACGACAATATTTGAGTTCGGTAAAGTAGATTAGTGGTAGTGGCGCTGGAATTGCTGTACGGCGATTGCGCACGGCATTGCGCACACTCGGGGTTACAACTACCCCAAATTTGTGTTTGATTCTTCATGTTGCGCCAAATCTATATTTGATGATTATATAAAGAAATATATCGTGATGGATAAAAGTCGTCTGGAACTCGACCAGTTTAGGTAATGTGAACAGTACAACTTCAAATATTGTTGTATTGTTGGGACTCATATTTTAAGCGAAAAACGAAGACAAATAAAGATCCTACATGTATTCTAACATTTGTACGTGCATTTGTATATGCTATAATAATGTATTTTATCCTGTAAATATTATATACGACTTATACTTTGTCAATTAATAGTGTAAGTATATTTTTATTACCAAGTTATGAAAAACAAAATTTACTTAATTTAAGTTTTCGCGCGAACAAGTGAAGATGTTAACACATGGTTAAGGGGATAATGAAGAGCATTAATATGACTACTACTATGTTATTTGGCCCAGTTTTGTTTTTCTGCTGTTTACACAAAGTTTTTGGAGTTCCATGACCCGTAAAAAATCTGGAAAAAATGCCGTTCTCTGGTTTTGGGTGCAATAAAATTAAATTAATTAAATCCGATCACACAACTGACCAGAAAAAAATACATACAATTTTACAGTTAAATAATTTAAGAAAAACGCATTTTTTACCACATTTTTGGTACAAGTCGAATATATCAGATAATGAGCATGCAAATCTCATTTTTTGAATATTTAAAACAAGGTTTCTACATTTGCAATTTAAATCGCACGGGGGCCGCCACACCTATCTTATCCCGCTACCCCCTTTGATTTATATACTCAATACAATTTTAATATTGTCATTTCTCATTTTATACAACTTGTTTTTTATTTGTCCCCAAAGAAAAGAAATCTAGCGGCGCACAAAGGGGTATTTTCCCCAAAAAACCGCACAAAATTATTTTTCAGTTTCATTTAACATATAAGTCATAAACAGCAGCAGTATTTATAATAAATTTGAATTCTTAGGTAATGTACTTTAGAGAATAGCAAAGAGAGAGTCGTGTAAAAGATACTTTTTCAGGAAAAGGTGTAAAAAGAAATAAGGCAAATCTAAGTAGAACAGTATATTTATCGCAGGAGATCTAAAGTAGCTATCCACTATTCAGAGGATGAGTCCCATCCTTCTTCATTAAAGGAATCATCTGTTTCTTCCAACAATTCTGTCGCATTTTTGTCTTCGTTGGAAGCCTCAATTTCACTTGGCAACAAGATTTCCATGGCTGTTGCGCTAAATGGCTTCGATCTCTTTGGTGGTTTTGGTCTTATACTGCCCATTAAGGGAACTGATGTTAGAAGTAACCTATTTAAAACATCTTGGTTACACTGTGCTCGAGAAAATTTTCGAGAGAAATTTTGACGAAATTGCCGAAAATGTTTATTTCTCGCCTCAGCTGCTTCTTCCGACAAGGTTCCAATGGGTAATATGGCATGTTGAACCACAAGAGGTCCGTGAATAAGTACCTTGTGTACAGTGGGCGACAAAGGATGCCAGGAGTATAACTTGGTATACAGTATTGCTGTATCATGGCAAAATATTGAGAATTTGTCAACATTTATTTTATGCCCACTGGAAATTACTTCTAAGATATGTATTAGCAAATCTTTCAATTAACCTGCAATCAATCCCAGTTATTTCTGAAGACACTTGTGGTTTCTCAAAAAATCTTCGGCTAGTATTCCCGTCATTGGAGTTGCCGTAGCCAGTTTTGGGAACATCAACAATGAGACCAAGCCGAGTTCTAAATTTTTCTTGAATCTCTTTTTTTCTTAGAATAACAATATTTTTATCGGTCTGGGCTTTTATTTGCCATTTCTGTACAGTTATCTTGTAGGAAAGATGGAGCAAAGTTTCAAAAAATCGTATCCTTGTGTGTAAAACAGACAAGCCGAATTTAAGATTGTCAAAGTCCATTCCTTTGGACGCGGATGTTGCTAAATTATTAAAATCTTTGGAAGTTGCCTTACAAATATAACACCTCATTGTTGACTTTGTTTGGGTAGATGAATTACAAACTTTGCCGTCAACCATTGTAAACAGCATCGTATGTTTTATTGTCACATCTCCTCTTGCGTTTGCTACATTTGTCTCCTCTAATTGAATGATTTAATCATTGAAATATTGTATTTCCTCCTGAGCAAATCTGATTCTCATTGGTCGGCAATAGCGTGGCGAGGATGGTGTCTGGTTTTGCCAAATCACCCCTTGACTGCTGCGACAAATAAGTTGAAGTGGCACCAATGACGACTGAAAAATGTTTGCATCAGAATCTCTACATTTTTCAAATTTTTGTTTGTGTTCAGTCTGTTTCGAACCATCGCAGCCCCATTTGCAAATTAGCTCCAAGGAAGCTATTTTTTCTATTGGAAGACTTTGTAGGACATCATCCAGGTACAACAGCAAGCGTTGTGATGTATGATTTAGTAAATCTTGCAGTCGGACTTCCGCACGCGTTGTAGTCACTTGACAACTCTCTTGGATTAGATAACAGTCTTTCTTGGCTCTTTGCAAAACACTATAGCATGGATATAATTTTTTGTCACTGGTCCTACTTATCCCATACTGTTTTCTCGATAGAGACGCTTCTACGAAAATTGACAGCGTTTGAATAGGTGTTAGTTCAGGTCTTGGATGGTGTGCTGCTGCTTTTATAGCTTTTGAGATATTTAATACCTCTGATAGGTGATGTGGTAATATCCTCGACGACTTTTGCAGCCTCCTTATTACCAGCCTCTGTAAGTTTCATTTGAGTAGCATATACGAGCTCATTTACTTCATTCCCTTCTCTAAGAGTTTCAATTTTGCTCCTTTGACTGCAATCACAGAAGTCATCGAACGCTTTTGATGGACCTGTTTACTTGTACATTTTACAGGTATTTCCACAGTCCCTCGCAACCAATCGCTGTTTTTTTTTTTTCAAGAAACCATGTTCAGTTCTGTTGGGAGCACACCACCTAGTCTTCATTTCCGTCTTAACATAAGAAAATTTATCTAAAACTTATTTTTTGTTCAATGGGAAAAGTGGGTTTGTTAATTATCACATTCTCAAAAAAAAAATAACTTTTTAGCAAATTCTCTTTCCGTTCTTTCTTTCACCACATTATACAGTTGTTCTCGTGTTATTATTTTGATACCAGAACCACCTTAAATAGGAAAAACATGATATTTCAATAAAAAGTGAATAAATAAATGTTTTTTGTACAGTCAAAGAGAAAGGAGAAAAAAATATACAAATTTTCGGCACCCAATCTTTGGCTCGGAAACAATTCGTCCAAAGCGCCCAATTTTTGCCTAATTTTATGATTTTTGAACAGAAATTATTCAAGAAACTCTTGATGTCCAAACTCCAGCGTTAAACAACCTGGCTACTTTTGTATACGATCGAACGTTCTCCCCGATTCCTCTCAACAAAATTGTACAGTCACTTTCTGACAATCTCATCTTAAATAGATTACTAATTAGCACTGTTTTAAATGACTTCAAAAAGCACACTGACAATAATCTTGTTATTACTTCTAATTTCTAAGCTGATCCGTATTTTTCGAGATACATTTTAAATGGGTGGAGGGCAGAGGAGGAGTTTGGATATCAAGACTTTCTTGAATAATTTCTTTTCAAAAATCATAAAATTTGGCAAACCCTTTTAGGGGTTGGGGTGGGGGTGAAGGATGGGGTGTAGGATTGCTGTGATTATTTTCTGAATAATAATAAAAAAAGTAAGCAAAATTAGACTCGTAGAATGAATTTTTAAACGATAATTCTTCTTCTACCCTCCAGAAAGGGGTGGGGTGAGCGGTGGGGTTGGGGTTTTGGGTTTTTTATTAACAGTTTTCAGTCGAGAATCCAAAACTGCAAAAAAATGGGAGGGAAAATGGAAGTAAATACGGGGTATATACAGGGTGTTCCATTTTAAATTGCAACCCCAAATATCTCGAAACCTGAGCAGCATGGCAAAAAATGTTTCAGATGAAAGTTGCAGGGTTCCGCGGGGGACATATGACCTTGAAAATGACCTCGGCGTTAACTTTTAAGGTCAAACGAAGGTCAACTTTGATTTTGGATTGTATTCTACTGGAAAAAATACAAACTTTTTGTAGGAAACGTTTTTTTTAAAAAGCTTTTTCTGTTTTTTCACGAATTTTGTCCGTCAGGTTGTTTGAAATCTCAGATGAATCCAGGCTGTGATTCATGCATTACCATCGGCATTAGCATCAAAGGTGCCGATTCCCGAATCTTGCTCCCCTTGACCTCTGGGGACTAGTTAAGGAGAAAGTATTTGCTGAAGCTCCGACAACAGTGCAGAACACGAAGGAGAGGATTAGAGCTGCATTTTGAGTAACTTCCATCCAAACCCTTCAAAATGTTCAAGTAAAATTTTGCAAGCGGACACAGAAGTGCATTGACGAGGATGGACACTTGATCGAGCATTTGATCTAAGAAGGAGATCGAACCTCCAGCCACTGAAACCATTGGCCCTTTTCAGGTAACAGGTAAGGTCTAAAGTATTTTACTGCCCAAACTATGGCTAGTAATTCTTTTTCTATCGTTGAATAATTGGTCTCTGAATCATTCAGAGTTCGAGTGACGTATGCTACTGGCAAATCTGAACCTATTTTGCCCTGTGATAGGGCCGCACCCAAAGCGAAATTGCTTGGGTCCGTTGTAAGGACGAATTCTTTTGATAAATCGGCGTACTGGAGAATTGGTGAATTTATTAACAAATTTTTACAAAGATTGAAACAATTGATATAATCTGGATCGCTGATTGTTATTATCGCGTCCTTTTTTAAGCGTTTCGTTAACGGCTTCGTTAAGTTAGCAAAATATTTTATGAATTTTCGGTAATATCCGAGCAAACCGAGGAATCCTTAAATTTTTTTTGTAGTTTTTGGAGTTGGATAGTTTATTTTGTCAGGGTTGGATTTTACGCCTTCGGGAGTGACAATGTGTCCCAAATATGCTTCTTTTGACAAGAACTCAGATTTGTCCAACTGAATTTTGAAATTGGAATTTCTTAAGCGATCGAATACCTCGCGTAAACGTGAAACGTGTTCTTGGAGACTGGTACTGAAGACAATGATGTCATCCATGTACACTAGAGTGGTTCTTATTTTAGAAGTATGTGAAAATCAACGGGACAACCCGGAAACTTGTTCGTATAGACAAAAAACTAATAACTGTAAATTTTGAGCCATATCGAACATTGCGTAACCTGGCCCTAGCCCTCTAAAATTTGAAAAAGTCGGTTTATTCCCTTTTTTCATTTTGGTTCACCTTAATATTAAACGATCCACCCTAATGGCCAAATGATTTATGTATTATGTCCATAGAGGACGTTAATGTGAATCCAAGACGTGTTTATTTGTTGTAATTGGACTAAAATTGACGAAGTCAATGTTTTAACGCCCCTCTATTCATTGAAATTGGAATTACTTTATAAGAGAGCCACGACTAAGAGAACCAGACGCTTGACGTCAATTGGTAATCCAATCTCGTTTTTATCTTTTGACATTTGGTAATATTAGTTTGATGCACAGGTTTTAGTCTGCGCCGCAGTCCGCAAGAGAGTAGAGGGGTAATTTTCTTGTGACCTCTGGTTTGATGTTTTCGATGGCATTTTGTAACGAAATTATAAAGTTATTTTCAAAATGAGTGAAAGAACCCTATCTGCAGATGAACTTTATTTGATCAAAATCAAAAATTTGGAACAAAAAACGAAATTACAGGCCAAAGATCTAAAATATCGGCTACAAAATCAAAAACCCTATACTAAAAGTAAAAAATGCAGATTGAGAATTCAAGTAAAGGAAAATTAATTTGTCATTTTCACCCTTAGCTCAAAGTAAGTTTCCGACCAGAAACTCGAAAATAATAGCCAAAAAATAAAAAAAGGTCACACAACAAAATCAAAAATATGACAGAAAATCATAAATTTAGACCAAAAATCGAATATTCGGGACCGAACATCAAAAACGTAGATTCAGAAATTGAATAATATTTCGGCCAAAATAAAGAAAACTTAGGACAGAAGATCAAAAATTTAGACCGCAAAGTCGAAAATGCAAGAAAAAAATCTAAAATATAGGTCAAAAAATGTTAACTCTAAGCTTCGTAAGGTTAGGGAATTAGGGCATATGATCGTGAGGATCTGCTACCTGGCTAATTTATGCGCACCCACGTACGGGCCGACGGACGAGCGCTCGGTGACCGTGCGAATGCAGACCAAACAGTTTATAGTTTAGGGCCGTATAAACCCTGCCTCGCTAAACAAAAGCACCGGGGCCAAATTTAAAAAAATGTTCAGCCCACATGACATTACTAGCCGTTGTCCAAATTCCAAAGAATGGAATATTTTCGGGCAGTAATTGGGCAATAAAAATTAAAAGCTTTTTGACGAAAATATGCTGAACATCTTGGGCCAATAAAGCGATTTGGAAATGCGAGGTCCTTTGTCCGAATTCGGAAAACGAAGACAAAGGAGCCTTCGCTTCTTTCAACCGAAAACATCCAAATCGCTTTATGGCAGCAATAAAGAGGCCCAGTAAATCAGCGAGTTTAATTCGCGAATTACGCCGTGAATCGACTCGCCATCTCAATCAGATGGCGTAATTCGAAAAGGGCATATAATTACGCGCAGAACGACACCTCACACGTGGGTAATTCGCATACGGGTAGTAGATTGCCACGAATCATGAGGGACGATGCTCATATGTCCTTACAATTAGTTGTACATATACGCAGGTAGCTTTTGATAGGTTAGATCCTTCAGATACAAAACACGTAGGATAAGTTAGAAATTTAGTAATTTTAATATCGATGGCGACATCTAATAGAGGGTGGAAGAACCAAGTGCCCACTCCCACCCTTGGTTCTGCCACCCTTCCTACCACCCGACAAGGGATTTGAAGAAGAAGTTATTAGGCAGTTCTTCGTTGACCACAACAAGAATCAGTCGTTTTTTTTTTAAACAAGTGTGTGTTCTTGTTTCGAGCCAGTGCTCCGCTCCGCTCCGTTCAATTTTAGTAAGTTAGTGTTTTTTTTTCAATTCGCGTCCGCGTTTCCCTTTGCCTTCCCATCTATTTTTTTTTATTGTTACCGTAGTTTTTTTTGTTGTTTTGTTATTTTGTTGTAAATATTTTTGCCTTTAAATTTTATTATCAGTAAATCAGTTATTAGCCAGAAATCATTCTTTATCATTTTCTTATTTCCTTTTTTTGTTTATTTTCAATTCGAGTCAGTTAACCCTTTCCTTTCCCATCCCGAAGTCGTGCAGAGCTGCAGCAATAGCTGAAGAAAGGTAAGTGATATATTTTTTTAATTTTCTTATGACAACCTTGTTTGGTTTCGTTCTTTGTTTTGTGCTCTACCAAGCTAGTACGATAGTTCACCGGGGGAATGTATAGTGACCGTATGTGTTGTGTTCACTGAGTTGCTACTACGCCGCTTAGCACTCTTTGGGTTAAGAGTTTTCTTTTTCTTTTGTTATTCGCACATACGATTTGCACGACCACACCCCTCGAGTGTAACAATTGGCGTCGAACTTAGTGGCTTAATAAAAATCTAACAACCCTGAGAATTTTAATTTACATCACCCGTGTAAAGCTGTAACAAGTAGCGTTCCAGCCTTGTGGTTTTAAAAATTCTGAAAATTTTGCTTCAAGTTGTTTTATTGACAATTGTTTACCTTGTAATACGTTTTTTTTTCTCTTTGCACGTTACACACAGTGATCTAAATTAATTTTTAATCGTAGCCCGATCGCACTTATACCATCAGTATATTTAACGCCAATACGAGCAAATTTTTTTAAATTTTCCCTATTCTATTTTTGTTAATCAAAATTCATGGTTTCATAATTTTTTTTTGTCTTTGATTTACATATTAATTTAATTGTATATAGGTATGTTTATAGTATTTTTGTTTCTATTGCGTTTGATTTTAGTTCTTGTCACATATTGCCATTTCGTGTCTTGTTAATATATTTTTTGCGCTACCGTTCTATATTGCTATGCTTACTGTGTGTGTATTTAGTCACGTTCGAATGGCTTTCCCGGACTAATTTCGGTTGCTAGGAAACTCACAAAATAACAAGCCTGTTCTGAGTCATGACAGTCCTAGTAGCGTTATGGGCTAGATAAAAGAGCAGCGATTTTTAATTATAAAAGTCTATTTGAACTATTTTTTTACTATTTTTATAACTATTTTAAATCGGTAGCGCAAAAAATACTATACAACACTCGGTTCGTTAAGTGCATTCAAACAGGTGAGAGAGCACTTACCGAACTTGTGTCGTAATATACTATTTTTCTCTTTTCTCTGAATATTTTTAGTTACTTATATGTGTGTTTATAATTTTAAGTGGGGTGTGCTCCGCTAACGCAATTTAGTTACAGTTACAACGGTTGTCGCTGTAATAAGCACCGCTACCCCGAGTTGTGTTAAGTGTGTTGCTAAGTTGCATAATTATAACCATTTCTTTTTTTTTCTAATTAAATTAGCACCAAAAATTCTTGACAAACAACACTATAATAGTAAATTGTGTTTCAAACGTTATTTGTTTTTATTTTTTCAGTCTTAATTATCAGCAATTTTTTTAATTTTTAATTTTTTTTTCTCTCTCTTAATTCAATTTACTCAATATATTTGTGTTATCTTTCACCAATTATTTTTTTGTAATTTATCAAAACAACTTGGATCTATTGTATTTTTTTCTTTTGGTGGTTTCATAAATCAAATACCGTTGTTTGTCAAATTTGGTACAGCCAGTCAGTTTTAAAATTCGACGGGGCCGGGAAAGATCAAAGGAGTTGTTTTCTCAGCCAAGTTTGGGAATTTAACGGGGCCGATCACTAGATCTGCATTGTGTTCTTTTTTCTACGATAATACGTTATTGGTGTAAGAAGACCCGCACATACTGTCCGTAGTAAAACTTCAGGAGAAGATGTCTTTTAACGAACTTAACGAACGACCACGCCCGCAATCAGCGTCCGTCGTTCAATCTCCTGGCACCGAAGCCAGGGACACCGTTAGGTCATCCACTCACTCAGAACATCACTCGCCGATACATTACGAAGACTGCCGTTCGAGCCAATCTCGTAACTGCGCCACCCCCAACAGTGTAGCAGGCGAAATCCCGCCTCCACCATGCTCGACAAGTAGAGGAGCAGGATGCACGAAAACGCGAGATGGAAATGAAAAACCTCCGAGAACAGAGAGAGCAGCACCTGGAGCGCCAGCGCATTATGGAAGAATGGGAGAGACTACGTATCGACCGAGAGGAGTTCACACGCAATGTGGAATTTCATCGAAGCCAATCTCGAGTTTCGTCGCAGCCCTCACCAGTCCGGTTCGACGACATTCAAATCGAGGCAGAAATCCACAGGAATCCTCAATATCAGCCTCAACCCGAGACCTATTTGCCGAGCTCACCAGAAGACGAAAATAACAGAATTGCTGCACAAGCTGGTCGCACATTAATTGCTCTCCTACGAGAAGCGAAACCTTTAGAGCCTGAGGAACGTGTCACCTTCAATGGACGAGACCCAGCAAAATTCATCCGTCAATTGGAGAGGGAATTCGAATCGATCGAATTAGACGACTCCTATAAAAACAAGAGAGTGTTGGCCCGCATGGATAGCGTCGCCAAACAAGAGTACGGCGGGTACTTTGCAGAAGAAGTTCCTTGGTCTCAGGCGAAGGAGTTATTTATCTCTTTCGTCGATCCTGAGGCTACAGGGCATGATGAAGCAACGGAGTTGCTCACAAAAATTCAAGGAAGCCACCAGGAATCTACTCTCTCCGAAAACAAATGCTTTTCCTGCGCTATGCGGATTACTGGACCGAATCGTTTAAGACAAAAATAATATGGCGGCTAGCGTCTCCTTCGCTTCGCCAAGCACTCGTTTTTCGCCCTCCGACAGTCGCTGATTTCGTCAGAAAAGCAGCACAGCTCTCTGCAACCGAAGTCTCGCCGGCCCCAACACCGAAAACCACCACCAATATACCAGCCTACCGACCCCCCCAATGCCGAACGCCGCCTCCACAGAACAACGCAGGCCGTGCCAACCCACCAAGATATAATAACTATCGACAGAACCCCAACTCCAGGCGCTACGGCGAAAATAACCCAGGAAATGGACACCCCGGGCCGTTGATCCAGCCAACAACCCACGCAGCGAGAATAGATCGAGTTTCCGGCAGCAACATGGTCGGGAATACAAGCAAGATGCCTCGCCGGGTAAAGCGAAATTTGTTGCTAGCGGCAGACGAAACGACGCGTATGGCCGCAAGGATGAGCAGCGCCCATCCTTAAAATATGATGCCCCAACACATTCGCAGCCTCTTGGTCAACAGCCTCCACGTCCACAAACACCGCCCCTTTGCTTGAAATGCAAGCAAGGGCGGCATTGGCACCGGGACTGCCCAACCATGCCGGGAAATGATCCCCAGCGGCAGAGTCAAAACTAAAACGCCCAACTACTACTGCCGCCTCCAGACGCCAACAGCCCCCACAACCACGAACGTTACGACGCCAGCACCCCTACGACGCCAATGTGCTTCAACCCCATTCCGGCCCGCCCTCAACACCAAAGACAGTTTTACGTACAGTGCCGCCCCTCACAAACAATATACGTAGTGCGTGTAAAATCCCCAGTGACAATAATGTGTACGGCCGCGACAAAGACGCTAAACTTACATTAAACCCAATAGAAAGCCGTGTGTGCACATTAATAAATTTACCGATTATCATCCGCGATCAAACTTACCGGTGCTTGCTTGACCTCGGTGCATGTCAAAATTACATCCATCCGGGAATAGCGTCCTACGTCAAGCCGATGCGGATGAAAACACACCTCGCCGGACAAAACACCACAGCTGATATCACCGGAGTTTCCACCGTGAATTTCCAACTAGGAACCGCCCACTTCGAGGAGGAGTTTTTCGTAATGCCGGACTTACGATATGAAGCCATCCTCGGACTTGATTTCTTCAGGAAACATGACGTGATAGTTGACTGTAGCCGACGCTGCGTACATCTCGGGACAGGATTGCGGCAAACCATTCATTGGTCGCAGGAAACGAACCTCAGTGACAATCCCCCGCCTCCAGAATTAGATCACGGCTTTACCGGTGAAACCGAGCAGCACTTCAACGAGCTAATCCAGCGATTTAGCCACACCTTTGCCCTGAGGGATCAGTTCGCCCAACGTCCACACACTTCAGAGCACCGAATCTAGCTTACCTGCACGAAGCCCATTCGGATTCGGCCATACCGGGTAAACCCAGACCGAAAGCAGGAGATAGATCGGCAGGTGAACGACTTGCTGAGGCAAGGGATAATCGAGCCATCGATCAGCCCGTACGCATCGCCCATTGTCCTTGTGCAAAAGAAGGATGGCACCAGCCGCTTCTGTCTGGATTATCGCAAAATCAATGAGGCTACCATATCCGAAGCGACATCGATGCCCGTCATCCAGGAGGCCCTACGAGATCTCGGAGATGCCCGAATATTCTCCACGTTGGACCTGAAGAGCGGTTACTGGCAGATCCCAATGGAACCGTCCTCAAAACAGTATACCGCCTTCAGCACTCCGGATGGCGGACATTACCAATTTAGGGTAATGCCATTCGGTCTGAAAAATGCACCAGCGACATTTCATAGGCTAATGTCGCAAGAAGTCCTGTCTGGAATATTGCATAACTTCACAATGGTCTACTTGGATGACATTATAGTCTATTCCCGAACTCCAGTAGACCACATCCGACACCTGGCTCTTATTTTTGAACGCCTCGAACAATTTGACCTACGACTGGGCGTGAATAAGTGTTCTTTTGATAAAACGTCACTGGAGTACCTTGGTCACATGGTAGATGTGGATCTCACCCGGCCTTTGACGAAACACCTTTTGAACAAATCCACAACAACCCAATTCCTAAAACGAGACGACAACTACGACGTTACCTGGGATTATGCAATTGGGTGCGCCAGTACATTCCAGGATACGCAAACATCGCAGCCCCTTTAAACGAATTGACGGCTACCTCAAAACCATTTAAATGGACGCTTGAGGCTACCGCCGCCATGAAACAGCTGCGGGAACAAATCAGCCAGCCGCTATGCCTTCACCGCCCCTGCCCGGACTGCAGTACACTGTTCAAACCGATGCATCGCAACTGGGAATTTCTGCAGTGTTATTCCAAACGACCGACAATGGAGAAAAGCGCATTATTAGTTTTGACTCGGCAAAACTCAATGCAACAGAGAGACGATATCACATTAATGAGCAAGAATGCCTCGCACTCATTTGGGTACTAAAACGCTATCGTCCGCTGTTGGAAGGCAAGCACTTCCGCGTCATGACAGATTCGCGAGCGCTCACTTGGCTCGCAAATTTTAAGGACACTCGGAGCAAACTGACGAAATGGGCATTGTTACTGCAGAATTTCGATTTTATTATAAAACATTGTCCTGGGAAGGATAACGAGCTCCCGGACTTACTGAGCCGCGACCCGGACGACACGCCCGTAGGCGAGATGCCGGATTTAGAGGAAATCCTTCCACCAACGCTCAACTTAATCGTCCCGTTGCCGGTGGCAAATGCAGTAACAGACGCTCAAACCGAAGACCAAGAGACGCAGGAGAAAATTCAAATCCTCGCCGACCCCACACACCCAGATTGGGAAAATCTCGATGGATCCCTAGAAGTCGTAGACGGACTCCTATATCATCGGCCAGTGGCAAATCGAGATCGGACCCTTTTTGTTCCCCATGCGGCACATCCCCGTATCATGCACGCGTTGCATGACGAAGCAATCCACCCCGGCCGCGACGAGACTCTCCGGAGTATAAGGTCTCGCTACTTCTGGCCCACCTCCCTGACGGATGTTAGACAATACGTCAATAATTGCCTCATATGTATCGTTACAAAGCGTGGCAAACGCCAGAAAGCAGCTCCGATTAAAGCCCGCATCCCCACTGCCCCATTCCACACCATCGCGGTGGAACTCGTCGGATCGCTTCCCCAAGCACAGGGCAGAAAACGCAATGTCTTAGTGGTAACCGACCTATTCACTAAGTGGATAGAGGCCTTTGCCATTAGACAGGCCCACACCGAAACTATACTTCGACTTCTGGAGGAGCAGGTCTTCCACCGGTTTGGTTACCCTAAGACAATAATTAGTAACAACGGACCGCAATTCCGGTCACGAAAGTGGAAGTCACAATGTCAACAATGGGACATAGCCGCCCACTATACCACCCCCAGGCAAACCCCACCGAACGCAGGAACCAAGAGATAAAGAAGTGCTTGAGGATCAAGATGCAGGGACAGCCCGGGAATCGATGGACTCAACAACTGCAGGCGATCCTATTTGAACTTCGCTCCCGTGCCAATGCAACTACCGGGTGCACTCCAGGGCAAGCTCTCTTGGGCTACGAGCTAGCCATACCCGGCGAGCACCAACTCCGACGGACACTGCAATGTGCCGCCCCAGCTCACGCAGAGCGCGAAGAGCGGCTGAACAATATTCATGAGCACCAGCGTCGGTATGTTCGCCGCTATGACCAGCCGGGAGAGGCACCACAATTTGAGGAAGGATAGCCCGTGATGATTCGGAACCACCCGATTAGCGACGCAAAGAATCCCGCTGGATTTGCGACCAAATGGAATGGCCCTTACACCATTCGTGATCGGGTTTCTGACCACGTATATCACGTCATCCGAGGCACTGCCACAGTACGGGTCCATTCCGACGATTTTCGGCCAGATCCCCGCCAAGCTGTAATCACCCAGCCACGTCGACGCCGACGAGAATTGCCACCACCGCCCCCTGCGTTCCCAGAACCCATTGAATATGAGTATGTTGCGGACGAACAAGACTCAGCTACACCCAGACCCTCCAGCCACCTGGACTAAATTTCACCGACGCCGAGGTGTCGCCTGTGTTCCCGCGAACAATGTGTTCTTAGTGCCTGAATTCCGAGAAATAGACGCTTTTTCCCCGTAAATAGACACTCTCTAACCGCCGGGCCTTGTGACCCCGGACAATATTAAGTGCCCCATATATAACAACAGACACTCTCCAACCACCGGACATTCTGCACCCGGATAGTGCTTAAACAATATAGACGCTTTCCAACGACCAGGCCTTGCGACCCCGGCTAGTGTGTAAATAAACCATCTAAGTGTACATCAACAATTAGAATAATTATTTTTCAACATGTTCGTGTAAATAGACTTGCGTGTTCATTGTATATATATATATATAGACGTTTTTTTTGTGTGCTTAACTCTACGGGATAAGAGTGCCACCCAGATATCCCGTGACGCCAGATGGCGACGTTTTGTGCGCCGTCGAAGAAGATTCCAACACCGTCTCCGGATTTTCCAGGCAGAAATCACCAAAGCAAACGTCTCAAAATTAAAGGCGTCGAGACATTCTTCTGCCTTCCTGCTCGGCTGATAATGGGCAGCCCTCACTACATCTGTCATACCCATTGTGGCGCCCAAAATTCCGATCCGGCCGTGCCAGTGCACCTAGTTGGCAGCCCAACCACACCGGAATTGGAAAAAGGCCAATATTTACCTGTTAGGAAGTAGCCAGTGCTGATTACTAGGATATTGTGCCCTCAAAGCTGGGAGCAACATACAAATGCTCCCCAGCATACACCGGGCCGTACCCAGTAGTACGAAGTCCAGGACGCGTGAGGTTCCAAACCACGCCAACGGCAGCGCATCCACGACGCAGAAAGACTTCTATCCTGTAATGTTCCCCCAGCTAGAGGTTGCCAGTACAACCTTTTCGAAGTAACAGGAGCCGCCAAGCAACCTACGAACAGGCGGCCAGTGCTGTCTCACAGGAGCATAGCCGCTCCCTGAGGAACATGGATCCGGTGTGGGAACGTACGAATCTCCCCCACATCTACACATCGGAAGGGTCCAGAGTTCCATCGCTTATATGTTGCATATTTTCTTTTTTGTATATACTATCTCTAAGGTCAATGTATGTCGTTGTGTATATTCCGCGAATCTAGATGGAATGCGAACTTCACTCTTTTTTACGGGCCGAATTGTTACCGGCGTTCCATCGGGAACGTTGTAACAACGCTTATTCACAATTTATTTCAAACCGCGCGCTTTTCATTACCATCATTTTTATCATTTGTTTCATAAGCATTTTGTTTATTAAAAATGTGTTACGTTCGTAACACATACATTGACGAAACGTATTTTAATCATGTAAATAATAGGATGTATGTTAACTCTAAGCTTCGTAAGGTTAGGGAATTAGGGCATATGATCGTGAGGATCTGCTACCTGGCTAATTTATGCGCACCCACGTACGGGCCGACGGACGAGCGCTCGGTGACCGTGCGAATGCAGACCAAACAGTTTACAGTTTAGCCTCGCTAAACAAAAGCGCCGGGGCCAAATTTAAAAAATGTTCAGCCCACATGACATTACTAGCCGTTGTCCAAATTCCAAAGAATGGAATATTTTCGGGCAGTAATTGGGCAATAAAAATTAAAAGCTTTTTGACGAAAATATGCTGAACATCTTGGGCCAATAAAGCGATTTGGAAATGCGAGGTCCTTTGTCCGAATTCGGAAAACGAAGACAAAGGAGCCTTCGCTTCTTTCAACCGAAAACATCCAAATCGCTTTATGGCAGCAATAAAGAGGCCCAGTAAATCAGCGAGTTTAATTCGCGAATTACGCCGTGAATCGACTCACCATCTCAACCAGATGGCGTAATTCGAAAAGGGCATATAATTACGCGCAGAACGACACCTCACATGTGGGTAATTCGCATACGGGTAGTAGATTGCCACGAATCATGAGGGACGATGCTCATATGTCCTTACAACTAGTTGTACATATACGCAGGTAGCTTTTGATAGGTTAGATCCTTCAGATACAAAACACGTAGGATACGTTAGAAATTTAGTAATTTTAATATCGATGGCGACATCTAATAGAGGGTGGAAGAACCAAGTGCGCACTCCCACCCTTGGTTCTGCCACCCTTCCTACCACCCGACAAGGGATTTGAAGAAGAAGTTATTAGGCAGTTCTACGTTGACCACAACAAGAATCAGTCGTTCTTTTTTAAACAAGTGTGTGTTCTTGTTTCGAGCCAGTGCTCCGCTCCGTTCAATTTTAGTAAGTTAGTGTTTTTTTTCAATTCGCGTCCGCGTTTCCCTTTGCCTTCCCATCTATTTTTTTTTTATTGTTACCGTAGTTTTTTTTGTTGTTTTGTTATTTTGTTGTAAATATTTTTGCCTTTAAATTTTATTATTAGTAAATCAGTTATTAGTCAGAAATCATTCTTTATCATTTTCTTATTTCCTTTTTTTGTTTATTTTCAATTCGAGTCAGTTAACCCTTTCCTTTCCCATCCCGAAGTCGTGCAGAGCTGCAGCAATAGCTGAAGAAAGGTAAGTGATATATTTTTTTTAATTTTCTTATGACAACCTTGTTTGATTTCGTTCTTTGTCTTGTGCTCTACCAAGCTGATACGATAGTTCACCGGGGGAATGTATAGTGACCGTATGTGTTGTGTTCACGGAGTTGCGGCTACGCCGATTAGCACTCTTTGGGTTAAGAGTTTTCTTTTTCTTTTGTTATTCACACATACGATTTGCACGACCACACCCCTCGAGTGTAACAGCATTTTGAAGGGGCTAGAAGGAAGAGAAACTCTGATCAAGAAACGGCAGCGAAAATGGTAATAACAGCCCAGCTGATTTGAATAATAATACTGCCTCAGATCTGGTTCAGGAAATTGAACCATAACCACAAGCACAACGAGGAAAAATTGCATTGCTGTTCATCTTCTGATTACCGTCGCTAAAGGATTAGGTCACAATGTAAACGATTTAATTATTATTAAATATTATTAATCGGTACGGGCTATGCAATTTGAATCCATCATTTGGCCCCAATGTTAGGATTACATTGCCAACTGTAAAATTGTTAGCAAAATTTTTGTTAGACCGAAAAGTCAAATTAATTGAAGAATTGAATACTTTATTAACCAACAAATGAACAAAAGTAAATTTTATTATTAACCTTTGAAGAGTATCACAAGAAATTTTAGTAAAACTACATTAATTGTTAAAATCTAAAAAAGCACGAAATCAAAATATACAAGTATGATATAACTAAAAAAAATCATAACTCCGTCAATTTTAGTCCGATTTGAATAAATAAATTCGTTTTGGATTCGTATTAACATCATCTATCGACACAATATACCGAGTGTCTGGGATAAGTAAAATGTAAAATTAAATATATGTAATTATTAGCTCCCCTATTCATTTTAGAGAAAAATCGTTAAGGAATAATTTTTAGAGAATTAAAAATTGTAAATGAATCATCCATTTAATTTACGTTTGTACCAGAATTCACCTCGGAAATAATAAAAATAAGTTGAACAATGTACTATTTAATAAAAAAACCCTTGCCATGAGTTTGACAAATGTCATGTCATAGTGAAAAGAATTTTGCTAGTCAGATATCAATTCACGCATTGTAATTACTATGAACAATGACGTTTGGTCAGCTTATTAATTCGCAGCAAATGTTGCTATTTTAAATATGTAAATTTATATTAATGTAAGTATGCTGTTCTCCTTAAATAAAGTACGGCAAGTCTCCAATCTAATTTTCTTAATATTCTTTTTTGGGCTATGAATACCCTTTGAATATGACTTCTTTCTCAAGCTGGTATATTATAGGAGAGATGAGGATATACCTACGAGTAGGAGAGAGTTATGATTGACTCTGGTGGTAAAATTGGTTTTAGTTTAAGAACTGCATATTAAGCAGTATTTAATTTACTACACTCATAATCAACATGCTAACACCAGGTGAGTTGCTCGTCCTCGGCAATCCCAAGAAATTTGGTGCTCTGATTTAAATTATCAATTGGTGTCTTTCTATTAAAAAAACGTTTACTGTTTTGTTATATGGAAGTAAATTATTAGCATTCATTATGGTCTGTATTTGATCGATCCTGCAGTATTTTGCAGAATACACGCCTCCTTTCTTCATCCACTAACAGTATCTCCTGATGGCATTGATGTTTTTAAGACTGATAACCATGCTTCTTCAAAATTGTCTGTACAGAGAATTTAGACACGTTGCACTCACGAGCAATGCATCGTATGCTAGTTGTTGGTTCAGCATTTATCAAACCCAAAACTGTTTCTTCCAATTCATCGTTATTTCTTCTGTTCAGTTTGAATGTAATGTCACGAACTCTGACTAAACTTACGAAATTGCAAAATGTTTTGATAATGAATACGCTCTCTTCATTGGAATAACTCAGATTATTGTTAATAGTAATTTCAATGCGTGAATTGATATTTAACTAGCAAAATTATTCTCACCATAACATGACATTTGTCAAAGTCACGGCAAGGGTTTTTATTAAATGGTAAGTGGTTAAACTTATTTTTATTATTTCTGAGGTGAATTCTAGTACAAACGTAAATTAAATGGATGATACATTTACAATTTTTAATTCCCTAAAAAATATTCTTTTACGATTTTTCTCTAAAATGAATAGGGGAGCTAATAATTACACATATTTAATTTTACATGTAAAATCCCTATGTTCGCCCCTTATCCCAGACACTCGGTATAATTTGACCATTAGGGTGGACCGTTTAATATTAGGGGGGACCGAAATGAAAAAAAAGGTATAAACCTACTTTTTCAAAATTTAGAGGGCTAGGGCTCGGTTAAGCGATTTTCGATATGGCTCAAAATGTACAGTTGTTAAGTTTTTATCTATACGAACAAGTTTCCGGGTTGTCCCGTTGATTTTCACATAGTTCGAAACTCCCCCATATATGCTAAAACCACTCTACTACATATGTATTAAAAAAAAAATCACTCCTTTCGGGGGCAACACCATTACCGTGCTCAGCATCCTCGAAAATCGGGGGAAAGTGTTCTTTTCTCTTTTCTGCAGGAAAATCGGGTCAAGTGCGTTTTACCCCTCTTAGGGGTGGTTTTTGGCCGTTTTGTTGCGCAACCCCAAAGAGAAATTCTAACACCGTCATCGTGTTTAGCCTCCTCGGAAACGGGGGGGGGGGGGGTGGAGTTAATCTGATTCCGGCTCAAAATATTTACAATTTTCAGATTTTTTTCCGACTCACACACGCTACTATGCGCACTCATGGAAAATCACTCAATTTATTATGGCTCTTTTGATTTTGCTTCCGTTGTCTGTATTTTGGGTTCTAGATCTATTGCATGTACTGGGTGTTTTAGACCACCCGTCCCAGGCCTTTTTCTTGAGAACGTGACATCATAGAGCTTCGAGAAAAAAAAATAGCATTACCAATGCCTACCTAAAGAATTTAATGGAGGTAGTTTCGACTTCCGGAAGTTACCGGAAGTAGGCATTACTACACTCAACTTTAGATTAGAATTTCAAACGGGAACCATGGTCAAGTGGGGTATCAATCGATTGGTATTTTAAAAAGAAATAACTTTTGTTTGAAAAATTTATTTCTGAAACGTATGTGTAATGAAATAAAAATTAATGTTTTAAATAACCAGTCCCTGGCCATTTTCTCATTATTATTACGTCATAGAGCTTCATAAAACAAAATTACATATCATCAGCCTACCTAAATAATTTAATGGAGATAGTTTCGACTTCCGCAAGTTATTGAACGAAATTTTAAAGTATGGTTTTTGGTCAATACGAAAAACTTACAAGCGTTTGAAAGATTTGTATCGGTTTTTTTTGTTTTCCCGATTGTCTTACAGCAAAATATATTGAACACAATTGAAAACATAATTTCTCTTCATACATTATTTTCATAAACTCCACGATTTTCTGTAAAAATTAAATCATTTTAAAATTTTATATTAGCAATTTTTCCTTTTCATTTTTGTTAATAGTAGTGTAAAATATGGAAAATATTACAAAAATATTTTAAAATTTTGGTAGCGAATTTATTGTTATTAAATATTTATTACAAACTGCATTTTAAATTGAAGATTGTACCAGCTAAATTGTGTTAAAAGCGGTTCGTCGTTAAATAATTTATTGACCAGTAAATGAGTTAATTTCTTGTGCAATTTAAATAGTCTAGTTTCATACGATAAATTCATAAATGAAATTGTCTGCGAAATAGAGCGGTTTCCATTTTTATAATAGAAATGCGGTTCGCATGTTTCTTTTGGCGACAAACTGAATTTTTACAGCATTGAAAAGAGCGGGAAATAATTTAAAATCATGTGTTACTTGTCATATTTAGTTTTGTGAAAACAATGGAAAACGAAGAACACATTTGTTTTATTTTTGCTTATGAAATAAGGGAAAATGGTTTCATGGATATTTCTTAATTTAAAATTTTAAACTATAATAATAACCTCGTATAATGAAAAATCCTTGTAATTTTGACAGAAATACCCTCAAATGTATTGTTTTATATAACATATTTTCGGGCATTTTTGTCAAAATTATGGCGTAATTATCAGTGCCCTGGGTTATAGCTGGAAATATTTATTCTGATGCTATCACTAAAAAAAGTGTATGTCACCGCACTGTTTTCAATAAGTCGACTTATCAAAATATCATTTGGCCCATCTCTAGTTCAGAGTTTGCTTGCAAAGCGTTTATTGTATTTTCCATGATAATTTAAAAAATATGAAAAAATAACATAAAATATCTTTTAATAAATATTTAAGATAACGAAAAACTTAACACATTTTGTTAAAGACTTTTAATCATGACGGAAGTGCACGAGTTAAAACAAAATATATATTAAAAATTTAGTAATTATTTTGTCTGAAATTATATTAATTAAATCAACTGTTATTTACATTAACAATAATTGTGAATAACGCCAAAATAAACATTTTGTAAAGAATAATATGTTTTTGAAATTCCATTCGTTTTTGAAAATAGGCAAAATCCTATTACATCAAAAAAATGCAACATGCGAATGGTGTAAAAATCCAACCGCAAGAAAAATAAAAGTTGGGTGCTGTATCTGAAACGCTGTACACTCTATATTGGCCATTATATTCCTTGAATGTCATTTAGGTTGTTTACAAAATTTCATTTAATTATCTGTCAAAAACGGAGTCAGTGAAATGAAAAAAAATGTGATTTTCCGTTTATGGCCATATTTTGAAAATCAATGTTTTTCTTCGAAATTGCTTTACATATTATTATTTAGCATTAAAAATTGAACTTTTTTTCGAATTTAATTGACTTTATAGCTCTACTACTTTACAAGATATCAATGGTGAAATGGATAAAGAAAAATGCTCAATGTATATTTAATATATCATTTATGTGTTGTATGTTGTATGTGTTGTATGCGTCTACAGATCTCCATCTGGTGATTGGGTCGAGTTTATTAGTGTTTTAAATTACTTTTTAGAAAGTATTGATAATAAGAATTACTTTACATTTTGGGAGGGGATTTCAATATAAATTTCAATTTGTGTACGGATAGTAAAGTGATTTCACTGTGTGATACATTGTTATGCTATGGATTATTCCCAACTGTTGACTTCAACACAAGGGGTAACAATAAAATAGATAACGTTTTCATGAATTTTAAAACTGAATACACGATACATCCATATAACATAGGTATGTCAGATCATAGCGGTATATTTGTAAATTTTTGTGTGCCCTGTTTCGCAACGGAAGCTAGTCTTGGCGATAATTGTCGTCCAGTTACGAAACGAGGTAAATATGCATTTTTCCAATTAATATCCAAAATAGATTGGAGTTTTGTGTATCTTCTAGATAGTTTAAAGGATAAAGTTAACAAATTCATCCGTTATATCGTTGAATCGTATGAAAGTGCGTTTCCATTAAAACGATATAATAAACAAAATAATTACATTAAAGTAGTATGGTTTAACGATAAGCTCCGCTTAATGAGACAACATCTTCAATTTCTCAATGAAATTTGTAACCAATACCCTACAAATAGAGCTATACGTAATGAGTTCAAAAAGCAATATAGAGATGCAATACAGTTATCTAAAAGACTAGCTAACGATAATTATATATCAACATCATGCAATAAAAATAATGCATTACGCAATGTAATAAATGCAGCTCGCAATATAACTAACGGTGATACCAGGTGTGATATTTCATGTGATGATTTTAATTCTTACTTTACCAGCATCGCGGATGAGTTATTGGCCAAACAACCCATTGTTAATGGTAATGCTTTGAACTTTTCAGTAAACGTAACAAAACAGTTTTCGTTTAGGGCAGTCTCAGAGGTCTGTGTTAGGGATGCTATTGACAGCCTTAAAAACAGCAAAAGCTTGGATGTTTATGGTTTATCAGCTGATCTCATAAAATCGGTCAAGGATTTAATTGTACCACCCTTGACAAAACTAATAAATGATATATTGACAACTGGCGTATTTCCGGATGAATTAAAAATATCAAAAGTCATTCCTATATTTAAAAAGGGGGACTCTTCAATAATTGACAACTACAGACGAATTTCACTAATCCCAGTAATTGCTAAGATTATTGAAAAAGTGATGAAAAAACAAATTACTGATTTCTTTGAACGAGAAAAACTTTTTAACAATCAACAATTCGGATTCCGGGAAAATCGATCTACAACTTTAGCTATCCAAGCTTTTGTCAGTAAAACACTAGATTGTTTTGAAGAAGGCCAATACTCCTTGGCTTCCTTTCTAGACCTTAGCAAAGCGTTTGACTGCGTGCAGCATAGTTTGTTAGTTGAAAAATTGCACAAATACAACTTTGATACGACTAGCTGCAATCTTATAGAGTCGTATCTATTTAACCGCTGTCAAAAGGTTTGTGTCGTAAATAGTTCATCGGAATACCTTCCAGTAAAAAATTGTGTGCCCCAAGGTTCTGTTTTGGGACCATTGTTGTTCTTAATATATATTAATGACTTTCCTATGTGTCTGGACAACTGTGATATATTCCTATTTGCGGATGACACGACAATTTTGAACAAAGCCCGAACTACCGATGAAGTTCGAAATAATAACATTTCATTGATTGCCGAAGCCGAATAATGGTTTAATTTAAACAAGCTAACTGTAAATCCAACCAAGACAGTCAATATTATGTTCACACTAAAAAGAACCGATATCGAGGAATGCGCTAGAAATACAAAATTTCTGGGCATTCAGTTAGATAGCACTTTAAAATGGGACCTTCACGGCTCTCAGGTAGCTAAACGATTGTCATGGGGTATCTACCGTCTAAAAAGCCTAAAAAATTCGGTTTCTAGTTGGATATTAAAAACTGTTTACTATGAGTGCTGCCACTGTCATCTTCAATATGGAATATTAGTGTGGGGTCATTCTGCATCTCGTCATAGGCTTTTTGGTTTACAGCGTAAAGCTGTACGTATCATAAGTGGACTTAGCTACCGGGACGACTGCAAGTATAAATTCAAACAGCTTAATATACTTACTTTACCTGCACTATTTATTCTGGAGTGCTTGTGCTACGTTAAACAAAATTTGAATATATATGCTACCCACGAACACCATGGATATCCAACTAGAAACCGAAATGACATAAATATACCACAGATTAGGCTAACCAGATCTCAAACGGGACCGAACTATTATGGGCCATTGTGTTTCAATAAATTATCCCTGGGTTCACGAACACTGGAATTTAATAAATTCAAGACCACAGTCAAGAAATTTCTTATTGGCCTTGCTCCTTACAGTTTAGAAGACTTCCTGTCTAATGCAGAAGTCATCTAAACTAAATTTTAAATTTTTATTTCAATACACCATCATTTTAATTGTGTCTGTTCTATTTTAATGTATTAATAAGTTTTAATTTAATACGTTTCATCTTAATATGTTGTATTTTAATATGTTTGATTTTATTATGTCTTATCTTAGTATGTTTTATTTTAATATGTTTCATTTGATTTTATTATGTTTTATCTTAATAACTTTTATTTTAATATGTCTGATTTTATTATGTTTTATTTTAATATGTCTGATTTTATTATGTTTTATTTTAATATGTTTGATTTTATTATGTTTCTTTTAATATGTTCTATTTTAACATGTTAATTCGATTTGCAATTTAATGATTGACCTGTGTAAAGCACCAATAAAGTATTATTATTATTATTATTATTATTATTATTATTATTATTGAAAATAAAATGAAAACAAATATATAAAATAGATTAATGAACAAGAAAAGCAATTACAAATTTTATAAACTAAATTAACAAAAAATATTTAATAATAACGAATAATTTAATTTAGTTTGTATTTATAAATGTTGTCCTGTTCATTAATCACTTTTATATTTTTTGTTTATTGTTAGTGATTTCGTTCATATTTGATATTTCTTTTTCTTTTTCCGATCATACATAATGTTTTTTTTAATATCACACTCTAATCACATGAGATTTATAAGCCAATAGGATTGTCGAATTTTTGTTTGAACCAATCAGCGTACGATTTAGTGGTAATTATGCAACGTTAAGATTGACAGATAAACGCACTAGTGCAAATTTTCACTTCTATCAAAGCCAAGTCATTCGACGCATACGATTGGTGCGATTGCAATCGGCCCTCGTCTTAGACACGTGCCCACTTGCAAAAATGATCGGTAATATTAAATGCAATGTTACTGGCGCACCGTAACTGTTGTTATGTTTATTAAGATTTATTTCATTAAAAGCAGCATTTTCCTGCACGATTCTCGCGAATCGCATTTCGGCGCGGATTCGCAAATTCGATTCATTAGCATATTGACGTCATTTGAGACATGTCAGCAACAATCTTTTAATGCAAGGGGAACAACCCATCAGCAATCATTATCTAAATAGCTCAACGAAACTATCGATTTTTTTTAATCGGCATCGTAATGAATATTGTTTGACGCAGTGAGGTTTAATAAATCAAATAAAGATGAAAGAAATAGCACGATTTTTTTAATTATCAGAATTTCATCCTCTAGAAGCGAAAACTATCAAAACCGAATAGACCCGAAATATTACCCGAGAAAGTAAGGTGTGTATGTGTTGCCTATAATCACACTAATTTGGTTTAATCCCCCTCTGGGCGACAGCTTTACGTACTTTAGAGGGGTATCCTACTGTTAATTTTAAAACATATTAAATCAAGAATATTACTTGTACACCTCCAGAAATAAGGGAAGTTGCTAAGGGTGCGATAAACAAACTATTTCCAATAGTTGTAACCAATTTAAGCTTATAGAGAAATGCAACGTACTTGCCTAATGTTTACCGAAATCTAAGGTTATGTTTACATTTGTTTCTCGTTAACCGAATTAACACACCGACTGAAGCGGCTCTTTTCGAATAAAACATACATTATACTCGCCGTTTCTTCCGTGATATTCGTTTTGCAAACAAAGTGATAATATAATAAATTGCAACCTTTCATCTGTATATGTTGTGTTGCATACAATGTGGCCGGGTGAATTCGTGTGTTCGGTCATTCTGTCACCGAGTTCCTAAGTTTTCCACGTCGCGCCGGTAAAAAGTGAACAATATTACGCTTCCGTTTTCTTTAACCTTAGTGGTACTGTTGGCGAACTCCCCAATATGCATTATCGAACCTATTCAGTATGTAACACATTGGAGGGTTCCAATTATTCTATGAATTAAGGGCAATTTTTCATTTTGATGTCGACACATGTCACGTTTAAGTACTGCCAATCGCGACAACTAAAATGTTACCACAAACAGTTTAATAATGAGCAAAAACTGTAAACTAAAAAATTTCATTATTAAACTATTTTTGATATTACAAATGATCGATTATTAAACCAAAGTAGAAAAACATACTTCACAAACGATATTAATGTTATGCCATGATGTATGCATGCTTTATCATATATCTTCCAAAATTTTATCATTGACCTATGTTACCAAAAACTATTTAAAAATAAATAATTCCTTCTTTAGGTTACAATGTTTAAGTCAAGCAGTACATTTTAAAAATTATCAGGACAAGTTACCAGTTTCACAATTCGGTTCAGCCTAAATACATCTTGGAGATATAAATGTCCTGGTAGCAGGTAAGCAATTATTTCGAATGGTATTACGGAGATTAAGTGTTGGACAAATTTCTTTTTTAGATACCTACAAAATTAAAATTTGTAATCGCTAACGTATAAGAAAATGCGTATCAACAAAAACAGTTACACAAATATACAGGTCAATACGTTGCCCGTTGCTGGATTATAGCTGCATTATTTTGACAAAATGCGTCCTTCTACACTACCATATCTAAGTCGCTGAAAGGTCAACCCTTAGAACATTCAAAAAACTTATGTTGGGTTCATTAGGCTTTTACCGTTTAAGGTTTAGTGATTATTGTTTTGCGTTTAATGTCTAATGTTTAAGCGAAAGTTGTTCATACCAAAATAGGTGATTCAGAATTTTAGATAATCTGTTTTACATGAAATTCCTATAATTAGTGAAGAAAAAAACTTAAAACTATGGTTTATTATTTTTAATTTTAAATTGTAAATAATAATTTTAAATTTTCTTTCGTTAACCATTTCGACAAATTACTTAAAGAGCAGATTTTAACAGATGATTCCGGATTAATGTGTTAAAGCCGCCATTAGTATTCTGATCGGCTGTTTATCAACACAAAAACATGTGCGCAGTTATATTTATGTTTAAGAATTAAGGAAAAAGTAGCAAACTCTTAACACTAAACATTAATTCTTAGCATTCTTAAATTTCGTATGAACGCGTCAGCACTTATACGGTAGTTGTATGCTTAACATTAAACCTTAGTTAAAAGTCTTATAAACCCAGCATCAGATAACTTAATATCCAAGTTCATAATCTTTCGAATAATGATTTTAGGTTTTTTTGAATTTCTTCAAAAGTAGTCGGAAAGTTTTAAAAAATCAGCAAATTATTCAGTATTAAAATACGCAACTTTATGCAACTCTTTATGTCTTATAATCGAATTTATAACACCCTGCATGTCTTCTTAGGAGGCGCAACTAAGATTTCCCCACTGATCTTGTCCCTTGAGTTACCTTATAACTTTTCAACAACACAAATTAGGAATAACATGCTGGCAAGAGAATAACGCTTTTACTAACATCCTTCCGTAACCATGTTTTTGCGGCGAGTTTGTCTAAGGCTTGCTTGCACTCCAATATTATACTGCTGGCCACCCTCGGTCTCGAAAGCGCAGCTATGCTTGATTTGCTGTCAGTGAGGAACAAAATGGATTTGTTCGAGACTGCCAGTTCCGACAAACTCGCCGCAACCAACAGAGTCACAATCTCCTGGATTAAGGGACATTCAAATAATGAAGGGAACGACCGGGCCGACAGGCTTGCCAAAAGGGCTGCCCTGAAAAGGGAAGGCTCTAAGGCTTTGCCACTGGCACCACTCACTGTCTCCCAAATACTTAAAGGAAACTCTCTTGAAGAACACAAAAAGGAATGGCTACAGACTGACAAATATGTGGTCGCCAAAAAATTCATCCACTCACCAATACCGAAGCTGAGCAGGAAATACATTGAATTACCAAGAAGTAGCTTGCGGTTGCTAGTCGGTACACTTACTGGGCACTGCAAACTAAAAAAGCACCTCCACAACATAGGGGTGGTAAAAGACCCCCTATGTCGGAAATGCGAGCAAGAAGAGGAGACACTAAGACACATCATGTGTGAATGCGAGTCACTCAAACAACTTAGGTGGTCCGTTTTCGGAGAGGAGTGGCCAGATTGGTCACAACTGGGCAACACTCCACACGGCCAACTACTTGACTTCACAAGAAGTTTAGGTTGGCTTGAGGAGTAGGGCCCAGGAGGCGGCACAAAGGACCAACGTATGGTCTAAGCGCTGCGACCATTTGGTCGCCCTCCACAAACCATCAATCAACCATGTTTTTACAAAAAAAGTTATGTTCGTGTCGAATTCCTCGAAATTACGCACATTACGATAGTTTGAATGTTATAAGGTAAAATTAGGAGAAAGTAAGAAATACGTGAGTATATATAAAAAATAAGTACTACCACAGGGCTACAAATTATCGACGGTTCGTAAAATTTTGGAGAGAAAGTTGTGAAAGAAAACAGTGTACCAATACTTCCTTGCTTTATAAGAGTACCGAACCGAATATTCACGAACCGCCACTGCTTCAAATAAAATATTGTTTGTGTTAGAGATTACCATTTTATCGCCTTCTTTTTTCTGAGAGGAGTGCCCTGATTGTCGAACCTTGTAATAAAGAAGTTGTTAATAATCTGACCATAGGATATCATTTCGAAGGTATAAAATATTGCAGTGTACAGTGTGCTGTACTCGTCCGTACGAAATGCGAAAATAAAAATTGTCCAGTAAACTGAACAGTAGGCTGCTAACATGAAACACGATTCAATGTACTTTGAAGAAATTCCTCGAACCATTGACATCCTAAAACACATAATAGTTATATTATACTGGTGATATGTTATTTTGGTTTGGTTGCTTAACACAATTAACCCGTGAATTCTTAGCTTTAAATGTAATGTTTATTTTTCTTAAGTTTCCAACTATCGAAAATAATGTAAGAATATGTACTTTATTGAATTAACGGAAAACTAATTTAAACAAATTATTACATAAAAAACAAATTACATATTCTCATATCGATAGGACACATTCACGAACACACATAAACAATATTTTTTCTGAATAAAATAAAATGTTTCAGACCACCCGTCCCAGGCCTTTTTCTCGAAAACGTGATGTCATAGAGCTTCGATGAAACAAATAGCACTACCAATGCCTACCGTAAAATGGGGTGAATAGAAACACTTTCATACATAACCAATCTGATATTTCAAGATTCAAAAATGTTATAAATATTATTATTGGCTTAAAACATGGGTCTTGGTTCATTCTTTGAATTTTATGCTGAAGTAAGCCATACAACAAATCGAGTTACGTAAAAAAAAAAAAACTGTGTGTTTCTATTCACCTGCAAGTCAGGATAATAGAAACACGTATTATAAATTCATGTTTATTTCGATTTTACTGTATGTAGGGTCAATAGAAACAATGAAATACATGTAAAAATTACTATGTTGATCCTAAATTTTATTCACAAAGTGTAACAGTATAAATAAATAAAAAAATAAACTAAAAATGAGCAAATCAAATAGAAATGTCACATTTTTTAAGGCCTCTTTGGTAGTCTTCTGGTGGGTTAATTCTTCCAGTCACTTGTTCACAGGTAAATTCAGATACGTCTGGAACGTTCGGAACACCATAAATGAATCCTGGAAAATCCCGTGAATATCTCTGTCGATAAAATTCTCCCTCAAAATTATTATTTGTAATGGTTTTAACGTGTCCGATAAAAGATTTAGTCGCGGTTGAAGTTCCTGGCTTATTTTGGGTGATAGGAAACCGTACCACTAACCAATCCCCAACCTTAATATCCTCCGTTTTTACTGAAAATGGATAAGCAAATTGATCTTCCTGTGGTGCTTGGTCTGTCTCTGTCAGCAGCTCATTGAACTCAGGTTCGTTTACGATATGTCTTGCAAATGGAATTTCTTCTTCAGATTCGCTTTCAGAAAACTGCAAGGGCGAAGAACCCGACTCATGTAAACTGATATCGGACGCATCCTCGGATGAAGACTCATTGGCAATAACACTTTTTCCTGGTTTGACGTTGACTTTACTTCTCTTATTCCGCATAGAAGTTCGTGCTCCATCTTTATACCTCATACTTTTTAAAAGTTCAATGAATGTATTATCAATCTCCTGATTATGGACTTGCTCATTGTTTACAGCAGGAGATGCAGAAGGAAGCATATCCAATACTGGTGTCCTATTAAGTGGAACAATGCCGCATTTTTTGAAACCAGCACGAACGTTTTTCGGCCCCTGCGCAGAGATGGACTCCATTAAGTGGTTTAGTAGCCTCTGAAATTTGTCCTTAGGTAAACTTGTCTCATTTCTTCCTAGACCTGCCTTCCATTCCGAAAGAATTTTTCTCCACGAGCATTTCAGAGGATGAAAAAATGCCACATCTAGAGGTTGAGTGAGATGCGTAGAGTTTGCAGGTAGAAAAATCAGATCAATGTCAGATTCTTTGCATAATCTGATTACTTCCACCGTCAGGTGTGAAGCCAAGTTATCTCCAAGCAATATTCTTTTTCCTGTTTGTTTCGTCAGGTATGGTATAGCGATAGTAACTACCCAATCTTCAAAGGTGTAGCTGTCGAACCAGCCTGATTTGGTGCGATTGTATCTCACATTTTTAGGCCCACCTTCAGTCCACGAATTGTACATGTGAACTGCCTTGTACACCACGTAGGGAGGTAATATAGTCCCATCTCCAGCAGCACTGAACATAATCGAAATAGATGTTTTTGTGCTATTCATCAGCCTTTCAGGATATTTGCAGCCTCTTCTGGTTATAACCTTTTTTCTTCCGGGGTCATCGCATAGATTTGTTTCGTCAAAATTGACTATATTTTCAGGTGGAACACCTTGAAGCTCCAAATACAGCCTATCAAAATATTCATTTATTATTTCAGTTGACACAGCGGCACGATTTCTTTTTATATTTTGACACATTCTATGTGACAATTCATCCTTATGTCGTTTCAAGAACGAGTATACAAATTCTCGTCCAGGCAAATTATCTTTAAATCTAACCACCTGTTTTCCTCTTCTGTCCAAATAATCCTTGATAATCATTCTTAGCGTAATTACGTCAATTGGATAACCCTATACAGAACAAATTTTAAGCCTGTCAACTAGAAGTTGTTCTTCTATTTTGGACAAACTTGTCTGTCCACCATGTGATTTTAAGTCTGCCCCTTTTTTCAAGTGGCGATATATGACCGAATAATGTATGTTATACTTGGCTGCTGCCCCCCTTAATGGTAACGTGCCACCCTTTACCTCCGAAACTGCTTGCTCCAACGTAGCTGGATCGTGCTTTTTGTACGGCTTACGTGACTTCGATTTGTACTCTCTCGGCATCTTGGCAAGTACTCTGCAATATATAAATAATGCGTTTCATTGTACCTACCTAGGTATATGTGTGCATATATATTGCCCATTGTATCTATATGTGCGCATGTGTGTATGAATTAATATTGTAGATCTGTTTTTAGATTTTATTTTTGATATTCTATACAATATACATTATGTTTTTTTACAATAAATTACTTACTTTACTCACAATAAATTAATATGTATCACCTACCAATGAAAATAAAATTGGGGTCAATAGAAACACTATTTGTGTATGTTTCTATTCACCCCATAATTTAAAAAATGGACCACGTGTTGAATAAAAATAAATAACTGAAATACTATTAGGATGACTTAAAAATCCTATTGATAACATTGAAATAACATAATATTGACTAACTTACCTGTATTCAGCACCAAACTTAATAACAAATAAAGTCTTGGCAGATAAAGTTTTGTGGTTAACTGCAATGAAGTAAATAGTGAAACTGTCAAAATTATGATGATTATGAACAGTTGAAAGCAATGCTGCAAACTTAAATTTTTCGTATATTGGTTCTACCAACATTACATAAATATGTAACAAATGTGGAAACATCAAATTTTACTTTGGTTACTTTTTATACATATTAAAAGTTTAGCACTAAGTTTTGTTTCTATTGTCCACATCGTTTCCATTCACCCCATTTTACGGTACCTGACGAATGCAATGGAGGTAGTTTCGACTTCCGTTACCGAAAGTAGGCGTAACTACTCTCAAGTTTAGAATTTCAAATGGGAACCTAGGTCATGTGGGGTATTATTGAATAGGTATTTTAAAAAGAAACAACTTTTGTTTGAAAAATTTATTAACATGCATGACGAAATAAAAATTAATGTTTCAAATAACCAGTCCCTGGCCATTTTCTCAATTTATTACGTCATAGAGGTTCATAAAACAAAATCACATGTCATAAGCCTACCTAAATAATTTAATGGAGACAGTTTCGACTTCCGGAAGTTACCGGAAGTAGGTGTAACTACTCAACACTACACTCAATTTTACAATTTTACATCGGAACCTGGGTCGAGTGGGGTATCGTTGGACAGGTATTTTAAAACGGAACAACTTTTGTTTGAAAAGTTTATTTCTAAATGATACGCGCAATGAAATACAAATTAGTGTTTCAAATAACCAGTCCTGGGCCATTTTCTCAAAAGTATACGAGGGCAATCCACAAAGTGGCTGACGTTTTGAAATAAAAAATAAACAAAGTGATAAAACTAATTTTTATAATATACATTTTGAAGGTAAACTCAGGCTATTTTTCGACGTAATCGCCATATAAATTAAGGCATTTATCATAACGTTTTACAAGCTTTTCAATGCCCTCTTTGTAGAAATCTGCCGCCTGCGAGTTCAACCACTGGTTTATACCGGCATCGAGTTGAGCGTCAGTGTCAAAGCGTTGCGTACCGAGCCACGTCTTCATCGTTGGGAACAGATGGTAGTCACTCGGGGCCAAATCCGGGCTGTATGGCGTATGACTGACAATTTCCCATCCAAAATCACTCTTGAGTACGATTGGCTGTGTGTGGACGAGCGTCCACACACAGCTAATCGTTAAGTTTTCCCCGATGCTTGTTTTGTATCGCGCGTCTTAATTTTAGAAGTGTTTCGCAATACCTCTCTGAATAGATTGTTTGACCACGTTCAAGAAAATCAACGAAAATCACTCCCTGAGCATCCCAAAACACAGTAGCCATGATTTTTCTTGCTGACAGCGTCTGCAGACACTCCTTGGTTTCTTGAGCGAACGCGTGTGACCCTATTGCATCGACTGCCGTTTTGTTTCACAGGTCACGTGCTGTACCCAAGTCTCGTCACCAGTTACGATACGATCGATAACATGGTTTCCACTTTTGTCGTACTCTTCCAGAAAAGTCAGTTCTGCAGCAAGTCTTTTGTTTTTGTGGTCTTCCGTTAGGATTTTCGGAATCCACCTGGCACAAAATGTGTGGTATCCAAGTTTACCAACTACGATTTCATGAACTAAACTCGGTGAAATTTGGGGAAAATGTTCCGAGAGTTCCGTAATCGTGAAACGACGATTTTCACGGATTTTTTCATTCATTTTCAACAACAGTTCATCAGTCACAAGACTAGGCCTACCCCTACCACTGCGATCCTCATCGTGAACACTGGTTCGGCAATTGCCTCACTCAGCTTTCACTCATTATTCCGTTGCCGTAAACGTCACAAATTTGGCGATAAATTTCAATCGGTTTCTAATTTTTCCTCAACAAAAACTTCACAACTGGCGGGATTTTCAATTGCAGCGCTCATTTTTAAACGCCACTGTATAAAAAATACAATATACACGATGCTCTAGTCACCACGGCTGGTTGCATACCAGGTGTAGAAACATTCTGTAGCCAAGATGGTGGCGCCAGTGCCGCCAACTGCCGCAGTAGTATGTAGATAGCCGGTTCTGGCCGCAGGAGAAGAGGAGAGCGCTCTGATTGGTCGCCATAGGCGGTGCCAGCTCCTGATTGGTTGCCCGGACCACACCCCCATCTTTCTATTGGTTAAGGGTGGTTTAAGCGGCCATTTTGTTAAAATGGCAATATTATATTGGCCAAGGGGTAGAAGACTCCATTTTGTAAAATGAAAGCAGCCTTCTACTGGTTACGAATAATAAGTCTTCATTTTGTTTTTGCCCAGACCATACCCCCCCATCTCTCTATTGGTTAAGTACCATCTAACCCGCTATTTTTTCTAAATGTCAATGTTCTATTGGCCAAAGAGGAGAAGTCTCCATTTTGTAAAATTGGGTAACAGGTGTTCGTTTAAAGTGTTTGTTGCCCCCAATGGGGGGTGGTACTACTGATTTCTAATGGGTGGTAATCCACTAGAGGGGGCTAATTTCTAGAAGAGTTTTTAATTGGTTTTTTATTTATGAGATATGTCTCAACATAGTGTTACAATTAAGGAAAATAATAGTATATAAATTATCACATCAAGAAGACAAAATTGTTTCTTTATTCATCATTCACAATCTTAGCAAAGTCCCACCGAATCCTCTGCTCCCACGTTCAGCCTTCTGCAAAGCCAAACCTGATCGTGGAGCTATTTCGCCATAACACCCATCTGGAGTTTCATACAAATCATACACGCATCTTTATCCATTCTTAAAAATAAGTCTCTGCTACACACTGTACACTGAACATCAATTTCTAATATTTTAGAAATCGAGTAATGAAATGTATAGTTTGTCGATTCTAGTACTATTACTTCTAGAGTGTCCATATAGCATTTATGACAAAGTCTGTTACTGGGCACCATAGTTTAATAGCTAAAATAGACACAACATGTGTCTATTCGACGTTCTGAGAAATCATAATTCAAATGACGAGTTAGACCATCCACCACTGGTGTAGTCGCTTCAGGTCCAGGTGGGAGGCGATGACGCGGGTTAAGACGGTAATTACTATAAAAAATTAAAAAAATAATATTTAAAATAAATATAAATATAAAAACTTACGTGGTTCACCGTCTTACAGAACTTAATTAACTGCAAGTAAAGATTAAACTTATGAATTGCATTTTCGAATATATATATACTAACAACATGTTATTTTTAAACCTAGTTTATTTATATGTACATTCATTTTCCCAGGGTACAGGCCTCGCTCGCTGCATTTTGTAAAAATAACTTTCTAATTTATTCCAACTCTCATTTATCTATAAGAAAAAAATATATAAACAAATTAACACGGCTCAGTAATTATTAACTGCGAGTCAATTTATGGGAAATTACAATCTTACATATAAATAGCAATAATAAATTTCCCATGTTGCTCACTTTAGGTTATTTATTGGTTGAAATCTATTTGACACAAATGAAGATTAATTTCCTTATTGCGCTTAATTATTCAACAATTTACCTTCACAATGTTTATGTAACATTATTTTTCAAATAAACGAAGCACCTCTAAGTAGGGGTGATATTGAGTATATAATGAGTGAACAAATTGATAGGCTTACTCTTGTGTTTAACACAACTATATCTTCAATTTTCAAAAATGGTAAATACTATCATTAATTTAATTTTTTTCTTTCAATAAATATATTTTATTATTATTTCAAATTAATTTTAGGAACATTTATTAGCTCTTCAAACAAAAACTGATTACATTAAAATGGCCGACTTGAAACTTAATGAAAAAATTAATTTTATTTGAAAAGCAATCAACTAGATATGGTGAAAAAGTGATATTAAGATTAATTGATAATAAATTATTATTTTTACCCGAACGATTTAATTCATTAGATGCGACTCAAATAGAAGAAATTAATAAAATTGAGAAACCTAAATTCTTTTTAGTTAAAAATAGAAAAGAGTGTGGCCCAGGAAAGTGGACTAACGGCTTAGAGTTCATTTTTGAATATGTTTTTTATTTTAATTCATTAAATAATAGTTTAGGATCAATATAATATCTTTATCTCTTTTAGCCACCAAATAATAAATGTAAATTTTGCAACAAAATATTATCAAACACTGGAAATTTAAAAAGACATTTAACGCATTGTAAACAAAATAACACAAGATTTAAGGATGAAAAAAATATAAAAGAATCATGTTATTTATGTAATACATCAGTGCAGAAACGAAACCTGGGGAGACATCTCAAGTTGAAACATACTGTCTCTTTTTCTTCTTCTTCTAATACATCAATAAAGGATATGGAACAAGGAAATGCATCACACAGCACAAATGGTAAGATTTAGTAATTGTTTCGTACTATAATAGTCGTAATATTTATTTTTATTTTCTAGAGCCACCGTTGAAGAAAAAACTGTGTGTAATATGTAACATTCCAATTGATGTTAAACTTTATAGAGGACACCTCAATTCAGAAAATCACAAAAACAAATGTCTCGAGGTATTGAATGATGATGATGGCGATGAAAGCATTATGAAATTCAATAGCTGCTTCCAAAACTCTATAGCTAATTATAGAATCAACATTTCACCAATTGCTGATATTCCGACTGCTCTTCAAGAAATAAAAAATAAGGTAGAAAATATTGTCCTTAAATTGTTGCAAATACATATTTGTATTAAATACAATATTGAGTTATTTGCTCAATTTTGTAAATATAACAATGTTAATCTAGTGTATACAAAAAAATCATTTAACACAAAACATTTTATTGTTACTGATAGAGAAAGTTTTAATGAAGGTTATTCTAATATGTGTAGTAAAATTTTAAAAAAATCAGAACAGTTTGCTGATCATGGGTCAGTATGGGCATTTGTAAAAAAAATATACATTGAATTAAATGTCAACAAATATTCTCCACTACAACCATCAAGTTATTTAGATTTACCAAAGAAAATAAAAGTTAAAAAGCTTGTATAAATATAAAAAATTGTGATAATGCTTGTTTCGCCTGGTGTATTTTAGCTGCACTTTATAAACCCAATGGTAAAGGTAATCTAACAAGCAGTTATCCTCAAAATTATGCAACCATATTAAATTTCAATCAAATTGAATTTCCTGTAAAATTAAAAGATATACATAAATTTGAAAAACAAAACAATCTGAGTATAAATGTTTATGGTTTATCTGAAAAAAAATGTGAGATAGTTGGACTATATTATTTTACAAAAAAGAAATGTAAACCCCATATAAATTTATTATTAATTGAGGATGAGCAATGTGAAATTCAACATTATTGTTTAATAAAAAGCATGTCTCGATTACTTACTTCTAACTTAACAAAAAATGAACACTCAAGATATTATTGTGACGGTTGTTTAATGTTATTTACTTGCAAAGTCAACACAACAAAAACGACTGCAATTTTATAAAAACAAAAATGCCAACAAATCAAATTGTGAATAATCCATACACTAATAATATTCGCTTTGAGAATATATTAAAATTAAGTAATTAATTTTAATTAACAGTAAAAAAAAAGTATTTATTCAAAGATTAATTTTTGATGTAAAATATATTTATAATAATCATTTTAAAACGAGCATTCCAACGAAACCTTTATCAGTAAAGCAATTGAAAGAGATTGAAAAGGAAAAAAATGTCACATTTGCAATTTAGAATTTTATGAGTACGATTTAAAATGTTTTGATCGTGATCATTTAACGGGAGATTTTAGAGGTATTGCACATAATTCGTGTAATTTAAATTTTAAAATACCGAACTTTATTCCGGTTCTTTTTCATAACTTATCAAATTGTGACGCTCATTTATTTATAAAAGAATTGGCTTGCGATGAAGAACCTATTGAAATCATACCGCTAACAAAAGAAAAATACATTTCAATTACCACGGACGTTTTAGTTCAAAATGAAAATAATAAAAACCCAGTAAAAATAAAAATTCGCTTTTTAGATTCTTTTAGATTTATGACAGCGGGTTTAAATACACTTGCTAGAACGTTAACTAGAGAGGGATTTATTGAAATTTATAAAAAATTTCCTCAAAATCCTCATGTAGTATTACTTTTAAAGAAAGGTGTATTTCCTTACAGTTATGTTTCACATTACAATAGACTACTGGAAACTCATTTACCTGAATATGATAAATTTTATGATGACTTTAATAAATGTCACATATCCCACGAGGAATATTTACGAGCTCAACAAATATGGAGCAATTTTCGGTGTAAAACCCTTGCTGATTATTCAGATATTTATTTAAAAACTGATGTATTACTATTAACAGATATTTTTGACAAATTCCGAAAAGTATGTTTAAAAACATATGAACTTGATCCCTGTCACTTTTTTACAACCCCCGGGTTAACCTGGAATGCAATGTTAAAATTTACTAATGTGGAACTAGAATTATTAACCGATATAGATATGTTACATTTTATAAAACGATCGATAAGAGGATGCATTTCACAGTGCTCTCATCGATATGCAAAAGCAAATAATCCCTATATGGGGGAACTTTTTAATCCCAATGAAGATATATCATATTTAGGATATTGGGATTTTAATAATTTATATGGTTGGGCAATGTGTCAATTAATGCCAGAATCAAATTTTAAATGGTTAAATGAGGAGGAAATTAATAAATTAGATTTACGAACGTTATCTGTTGAAAGTGAAATGGGTTATATTTATGAAGTTGATTTAGAGTATCCTAAGGAATTGCCGGACAATAAAACAATGAAAAATTGTAAAGTAAAGAAATTAATTTTAGATTTTGACAAAAAAACTAATTATGTTATTCATTATAAAAATTTATTACAATGTCTTGAGAATGGTTTAATAATTTTAAAAATTCATAGAATATTATCTTTCAAACAGAGTTATTGGCTAAAACCCTATATTGAACACAATACAAAGTTACGTCAGCAGTCTACAAATGCATTTGAAAAGGATTCTTACAAACTAATAAATAATGCTGTGTTTGGGAAAACAATGGAATCGGTAGATAAGCGTGTTTTGGTACAACTAAAAAGTCATTGGGAAAATATTGGAAGAAAAGTTGGTTCTAGCAAGTGTATTTAAACCCACTGCCATAAATCTAAAATAATCTAAAAAGAGAATTTTTATTTTTACTGGGTCTTTATTATTTTCATTTTGAACTAAAACGTCCTTGGTAATTGAAATGAATTTTTCTTTTGTTAGCGGTATGATTTCAATAGGTTCTTCATCGCAAGCCAATTCTTTTATAAATAAATGAGCGTCATAATTTGATAAGTTATGAAAAAGAACCGGAATAAAATTCGGTATTTTAAAATTTAAATTACACGAATTATGTGCAATACCTCTAAAATCTCCCGTTAAATGATCATGATCAAAACATTTTAAATCGTACTCATAAAATTCTAAATTGCAAAAGTGACATTTTTTTTCCTTTTCAATCTCTTCCAATTCCTTTACTGATAAAGGTTTCATTGGAATGCTCGTTTTAAAATGATTATTATAAATATTTTTTACATCAAAAATTAATCTTTGAATAAATACTTTCGAAGCATCTAAACCACGGTATGTTTTAAATTTTGAAAAGTTATCACTAAAAGAACATTTTATGTAATATGCAAAACTATATGGCAGGGGTTCCCAACCTGTGGTACGCGTACCGGTACCGGTACACACATGTCAAGCTACCGGTACGCGATAAGTGAACAATATTTTGCGTATAATCATGTGTTTTGGGGCCTGGGTGGCGAAGTGCGTTGAGAGCACGCCTCGTAAACCTCGTAAACCGGTCGGTGATTCAAATCCCCGTCGGGACGAAAGATTTTTTTATGAAAAATATTCGTCCCGATCCATGGGTGTTCGTAAAATTATCTGTTCATTGTCATTCATATTTATATTTACAACAATAATTGGAAGTTGGCTAAATGGTGAAATATCCGAGGCCAGGCGCAAGCCGAATGTATGTAAAAAATCATGTGTTTTTTTATACAATACATCGCCAAGCCCTAGGGTTTTGTCTGTTCTTTTTCATCCCGAATACTTTTTCTTTCTCCGGTGATAGATAACGTAATAACGTAAGTTTTTTTTATTTTATCTATCTATCTATTACATCGGTATTTATTGTCAAAATAGGGACAAGGTCCATATAATGAAGAGATTTTTAGAGCAGGCTGGATGTAGTTATTCCAACTCAGATAATTCTTCAGAGGGAAACAAAGATGAACATTCGAAAACAAAACGTAAAGAAACTTGGATTAGGCAGTACGATCCTGATTATATGAGGTATGGATTCTCAATGAAATCTGGCACAGAAACTCAACCTATTCCATAGTGTGTTATTTGCTATGAATGTTTATCAAACGGGTGTATGAAGCCTTCTCTTTTGAAGAGACATTTATTAGCGAAACATCCCAATTTAAAAGATAAACCAGTTGATTTTTTTAAAAGAAAACTTTCGGAATTGTCCACTCAAAAAGCAGCTGTGTTCTCTTTTAGTAACATAAACACTAATTGTGTTCAGGCATCATATTTAGCAAGTTTGCGTATAGCCAAGTGTGGGAAAGCACACACAATTGGAGAAACATTGTTGCTACCTGCTACTAAGGATATCGTCAAATCTGTGCTTGGAGATAAGGCAGCTAAGGAAATTGACAAAGTTTCCCTGTCCAACAATACTGTTAAACGGCGAATAGAAGATATGGTATTACAGATTGAAAGCATTTTAATCAAGAGAATAAAAGAAAGCCAATTTTATTCTCTGCAACTAGACGAAAGTACTGACGTCTCCAAACTGGCACAATTACTTGTGTATGTTCGATTTGATTTCAATAATGAAATACAAGAAGAAATATTATTTTGCAAACCGTTATCTGCGAGAACAACTTCGAATGAAATATTTAAAATAATTAATGATTATTTAATTTAAAATAATATAAGTTGGGTCAAATGTGTTGGAGTTTGCACCGATGATGCTCGAGCTATGATTGGAAATTTATCCAGCGTAGTGACTAGAATTAAAGAAGTAGCACCGAATTGCAAATCTACGCATTGTATTATTCATCGTGAAGCCTTAGCCACAAAAAATATGCCTGTAAATTTAAGAAATGTTCTCAATGAGGCCATAAAAACAGTTAATTTTATAAAATCTCAAGCGCTTAATTCCCGCCTATTTACAATTGTATGCAATGAGATGGGGAGTATTCATAAAACACTTTTGCTTCACACCGAGGTACGATGGCTCTCACGAGGAAAAGTCCTGAGTCGACTTTTTGAGTTACGCTCCGAGGTATCTATTTTTCTTAAGGATTCTGGAGATTCCAAAAAAGATAATTTTGCCAATGAGGAATGGTTATTCAGACTAGCGTACCTATCCGATATATTTTCTCGACTAAATGATTTAAATTTAAGTTTACAAGGAACTAATAATACTTTGTTTGACTTCAGCGATAAAATATTAGCATTTAAAAGAAAACTGCAGTTAATGATACAACAATCAGGAAAGGAAATATTAGTATGTTTTTTTCTCTCTCCAATTTTGCTGAAGAAAACAATTTACCAGTATCAAACTGTGTGATAAACGACATTAAGCAACATCTAATATCGATGTCAGATTGGTTTGAAAAATATTTTACAGAAGATTTTACTTCCCAAAATTGGATTCGTAATCCCTTTATATTCATTGCGGAAGTTCCGGATGACGTAATTGCTAAAGAATCCTTCATAGACCTCATAAGTGACGGTGGTTGGAAATTAAGTTTGAGAGCACAAGCTTATTTTCATTTTGGCTTTCTGTTCGGGCAGAATATCCAGAACTTTCATGCCAAGCTCTAAAATTTTTAATGCCATTTAGTACAACTTATTTATGCGAAACCGGGTTTTCAACTATGGCAGCAATGAAAAACAAATATAGATCATTACTCGATATTGAGCCTGATCTTCGCCTGAATCTGACAAAAATTGATCCCGATATTTCTACGCTGGTAAAATGTAAACAGGCGCAACCTTCATATTAATTGCAATAATTATTATAATATCTTTACACATTACATACATGTATATTTAGTATAATAAAAGTATTTACGAATTTAATTGGTTTTATTGCAATAGGATACCACCATGCTAATGTAATGTCGTTTTTCTGTGCCCGCCTCGAAAAAGATTTTAACTAAATTTCATTTTTCAAAGGAAAGAAAAATAAATGTTATCGTTTAATTTTCAATTTACAAAGTCTGAACTAAAGATAAATACATCTATAAATTTATCATTGCATTCTGTCTTTCCAAAGTTTTTGCCAAAAAATGGATCTTCAATAAATTGAAAAATAAGGCCATTATTTGCGAAATATTTACACTGGTACGCGACCATATTGTCTATTACATACCGGTACAGCATATTCAAAAGGTTGGGAACCTCTGCTATATGGAACATGCTTAAATGTTTTAATGTTTTTTTTTTCTAAACTAGAACTAACAGCATTTCGTATAGGTTCTAACAAAGTTTCAAAATCGGCATATATTACAAAAGGGATTTTCATTTTACTGTTAAAATTACTAAATTTTAATATATTCTCAAAGCGAATATTATTAATATATAGATTATTCACAATTTGATTTGTTGGCATTTTTGTTTTTATAAAATTGCAATCGTTTTTGTTGTGTTGACTTAACTTAGTTTTGCAAGTAAATAACATTAAACAACCGTCACAATAATATCTTGAGTGTTCATTTTTTGTTAAGTTAGAGGTAAGTAATCGAGACATGCTTTTTATTAAACAATAATGTTGAATTTCACATTGCTCATCCTCAATTAATAATAAATTTATATGGGGTTTACATTTATTTTTTGTAAAATAATATGGTCCAACTATCTCACATTTTTTTTCAGATAAACCATAAACATTTATACTCAGATTGTTTTGTTTTTCAAATTTATGTATATCTTTTAATTTTACAGGAAATTCAGTTTGATTGAAATTTAATATGGTTGTATAATTTTGAGGATAACTGCTTGTTAGATTACCTTTACCAGTGGGTTTATAAAGTGCAGCTAAAATACACCAGGCGAAACAAGCATTATCACAATTTTTTATATTTATACAAGCTTTTTTAACTTTTATTTTCTTTGGTAAATCTAAATAACTTGATGGTTGTAGTGGAGAATATTTGTTGACATTTAATTCAATGTATAATTTTTTTACAAATGCCCATCCTGACCCATGATCAGCAAACTCTTCTGATTTTTTTAAAATTTTACTACACATATTAGAATAACCTTCATTAATACTTTCTCTATCAGTAACAATAAAATGTTTTGTGTCAAATGATTTTTTTGTATATTCTAGATTAAGATTGTTATATTTACAAAATTGAGCAAATAACTCAATATTGTATTTAATACAAATATGTATTTGCAACAATTTAAGGACAATATTTTCTACCTTATTTTTTATTTCTTGAAGAGCAGTCGGAATATCAGCAATTGGTGAAATGTTGATTCTATAATTAGCTATAGAGTTTTGGAAGCAGCTATTGATTTACATAATGCTTTCATCGCCATCATCATCATTCAATACCTCGAGACATTTGTTTTTGTGATTTTCCGAATTGAGGTGTCCTCTATAAAGTTTAACATCAATTGGAATGTTACATATTACACACAGTTTTTTCTTCAACGGTGGCTCTAGAAAATAAAAATAAATATTACGACTATTATAGTACGAAACAATTACCATTTGTGCTGTGTGATGCGTTTTCTTGTTCCATATCCTTTATTGATGTATTAGAAGAAGAAGAAAAAGAGACAGTATGTTTCAACTTGAGATGTCTCCCCAGGTTTCGATTCTGGACTGATGTATTACATAAATAACATGATTCTTTTATATTTTTTTCATCCTTAAATCTTGTGTTATTTTGTTTACAATGCGTTAAATGTCTTTTTAAATTTCCAGTGTTTGATAATATTTTGTTGCAAATTTTACATTTATTATTTGGTGGCTAAAAGAGATAAAGATATTATATTGATCCTAAACTATTATTTAATGAATTTAAAAAAAACATATTATTCAAAAATGAACTCTAAGTCGTGAGTCCACTTTCCTGGGCCACACTCTTTTCTATTTCTAACTAAAAAGAATTTAGGTTTCTCAATTTTATTAATTTCTTTTATTTGAGTCGCATCTAATGAATTAAATCGTTCGGGTAAAAATAATAATTTATTATCAATTAATCTTAATATCACTTTTTCACCATATCTAGTTGATTGCTTTTCTATTTTAATAAAATTAATTTTTTCAATAAGTTTCAAGTCGGCCATTTTAATGTAATCAGTTTTTGTTTGAACAGCTAATAAATGTTCCTAAAATTAATTTGAAATAATAATAAAATATATTTATTGAAAGAAAAAAATTAAATTAATGATAGTATTTACCATTTTTGAAAATTGAAGATATAGTTGTTTTAAACACAAGAATGGCACTATGTAATTGCACTGTAAGCCTATCAATTTCTTCACTCATTATATACTCAATATCACCCCTACTTAGAGGTGCTTTGTTTATTTAAAAAATAATGTTACATAAACATTGTGAAGGTAAATTGTTGAATAATTAAGCGCAATAAGGGAATTAATCTTCATTTGTGTCAAATAGATTTCAACCAATAAATAACCTAAAGTGAGCAACATGGGAAATTTATTATTGCTATTTATATGTAAGATTGTAATTTCCCATAAATTGACTCGCAGTTAATAATTACTGAGCCGTGTTAATTTGTTTATATATTTTTTTCTTATAGATAAATGAGAATTGGAATAAATTAGAAAGTTATTTTTACAAAATGCAGCGAGCGAGGCCTGTACCCTGAGAAAATGAAAGTACACATAAATAAACTAGGTTTAAAAATAACATGTTGTTAGTATATATATTCGGAAATGCATATTCGAAAATGCAATTCATAAGTTTAATCTTTACTTGCAGTTAATTAAGTTCTGTAAGACGGTGAACCACGCAAGTTTTTATATTTATATTTATTTTAAATATTATTTTTTTAATTTTTTATAGTAATTATGCAAGTTCCAATTAATGACGATGGATATATAAACGTGTTAGAACGCGATTATAATTTGTTGATGAGAATTTTGAGAAGGATATTAATTACATGCACGATTCTGGGAATGAAAGTGATAATGACGGGGTTGAGGTGGATCCAGTGATTGGTCGTGATAATTACAATCATTTTGAATGGAATAGGTATTACCGTCTCAACCCGCGTCATCAGTGGTCGATGGTCTAACTCGTCATTTGAATTATGATTTCTCACATGTTGTGTCTATTTTAGCTATTATACTATGATGCCCAGTAACAGACTTTGTCATAAATGCTATATGGACACTCTAGAAGTAATAGTACTAGAAGCGACAAACTATACATTTCATTACTCGATTTCTAAAATATTAGAAATTGATGTTCAGTGTACAGTGTGTAGCAGAGACTTATTTTTAAGAATGGATAAAGATGCTTGTATGATTTGTATGAAACTCCAGATGGGTGTTATGGCGAAATAGCTCCACGATCAGGTTTGGCTTTGCAGAAGGCTGAATGTGGGAGCAGAGGATTCGGTGGGACTTAGCAAAGATTGTGAATGATGAATAAAGAAACAATTTTGTCTTCTTGATGTGATAATTTATATACTATTATTTTCCTTAATTGTAACACTATGTTGAGACACATCTCATAAATAAAAAACCAATTAAAAACTCTTCTAGAAATTAGCCCCCTCTAGTGGATTATCACCCATTATAAATCAGTAGTACCACCCCCATTGGGGGCAACAAACACTTTAAACGAACACCTGCTACCCAATTTTACAAAATGGAGACTTCTCCTCTTTGGCCAATAGAACATTGACATTTAGAAAAAAATAACGGGTTAGATGGTACTTAACCAATAGAGAGATGGGGGGTGTGGTCTGGGCAAAAACAAAATGAAGACTTATTATTCGTAACCAGTAGAAGGCTACTTTCATTTTACAAAATGGAGTCTTCAACCCCTTGGCCAATATAATATTGCCATTTTAACAAAATGGCCGCTTAAACCACCCTTAACCAATAGAAAGATGGGGGTGTGGTCCGGGCAACCAATCAGGAGCTGGCCACGCCCATGGCGACCAATCAGAGCGCTCTCCTCTTCTCCTCCGGCCAGAACCGCCTATCTACATACTACATGCCGCGCCAGGCCAAAAGTCTGTCACTATCTGGATTGCCCTCGTACATCATAGAACTTCAAAAAACAAAATTGCATGCCATAAGCGTACCTAAATAATTTAATGAAGGTAGTTTCGACTTCCGGAAGTAAGCGCAATTTCAATATTTTAAATGCGAACCCAAGTCATGTACGGTATCTTTGGCTTTGACTATTTTAAAGATAAACAGATAACATTTTTATAAATAAACGAATTAAACATTTTAAGCTTAAACTTACTCAAAACCACAACACTAAAACAAAATTAACACAAAACATTAAAACACCAAAAGTTTTTTATACAAAATGCTCAAAGTATCTTCCTCGCTCACCTAAAACCATTCGCATATCAAACCCTTCCCAATTTGAAAACACCATGTTTATTATTAAACAAATACAACTCTTAAACAATAAATTTGATTGCGGGTAGCGTAGTTAGCAACCCACAAGCAATTATAATATTATGGATTATTAGTGCCCATGGTAATTAATCAATGATTTTGTATGCATTATCTACTCTTATAAATACAAGATCGACGAAAAGAAAATTATCAACTGGCTATAGGTAAGTATGGTTAAGTTTATAAGAAAATAACGTTAAAACTGCCCTAAACATCAGCTGTTTTCGTGATATGTGCATATCTTTTTTTTAAATTTTTAAACAAGACCACTTTAGAAAATTACCAAGGCCAAATTGACAAAAGAAAACAATTGATAAAGCATGGTAAAATCTGGCCAACCTGGATAGGTTATTTGTAACATTAATTATATTCATTGCGAATATCATTTAGAAATAAATGTTTAAACAAAAGTTGTTTCTTTTTACAATACCTATCCAACGATACCCTACACGACTTAGTTCCTATTTGAAGTTCTAAAGTTGAGTGCATTTACGCCGACTTCTGGTAACTTTCGGAAGTCGAAATTATCTCCATTAATTTTTTTAGGTAGGCTTATGACATGTGATTTTGTTTTATTTGCTATATGACGTAATACTACTGAGAAAATGGCCAGGGACTGGTCATTTAAAACATTAATTTTTATTTCATTACGCATTTGTTTCAGAAATAAATTTTTCAAACAAAAGTTATTTCTTTTTAAAATACCTATCCAACGATACCCCATTTGACCTAGGTTCGCATTTGAAATTCTAAAGTTGAGTGTGGTTACGCTTACTTCCGGTAACTTCCGGAAGTCGAAACTACCTCCATTAAATTCTACAAACGCACAAAATTAGTTTCCAATTCAAGAAAAAAATGTATCCACTATTGTAGCTGGCTCTAGATGTCAAAATTGCTTTAAAAAATGATCATCCTTTAATATACCGAAAGGATCTTAGACAAATCTTTCGTTGAAACAAAATGGCGTCGGTCAAAGCTGAAAATTTTGAATTGAAAAATGCACAAAATTAGTTTCTAATTTGAGGTAAGTATTGGTAATGCTATTTTTTTGTCTCGAAGCTCTATGACGTTACGTTCTCGAGAAAAAGGCCTGAGACGGGTGGTCTGAAACACCCCGTATAATATGGAAAAAATTACATGGACATTTTTATAATTGAAATTTTGCGTTCCTTGAACATATTTTATGTGAAACATATTACGAGGTATTAATCGCTGATTAGTACCTCACTTACTTAAAGTAAGAATCAACCATTCATTAATAAGAATAATAATTAGGTTACACACATACAAATACACATAATAAGATTAAAGGATCTCGTGATCGTTAGCCAATTAGAAAGAACCTACGAATACTATTCATTATTGCTACTACTAGAATAATAATAATAGATTTTACTTACCATTTCTTTACTTTGCTTTGCATACTATACCCCGGTAGATATTCTTTACACTGTGGCAAACCTTTGGTAAATTCTGTTAATACTTCGTAGTTGCTTTTTATATAAGCCTGAAATAATTTATGTAGTATTTTAAGTCATAGTTTCCAATAGGATTATGAAAATAAAGCTGCAAACTATTAATTAAGTTATTTATCCTATAATTTAGTTAATGATAATACGATGATGGTATATAATCCTAACGTTAATAATATTTAATATCTAATCCTAATATTAATTATGATGACTTGCTATATTACTATGCCCACATTTGTGAAAATTAGAAAATTTTTAATAGGATATGTTGAATGAATATCTAGTGTCATTAGACTTTACAAGTAATAATAAAGGAGGGTGACGTGCTGTCTATGCGAGCGACAGTTTTCTTACACACATCTATTTATATGAAAAAAGGAACCCTGTTTTCCGTTTGATGTTTGTTTATTTCTCTCAAAGTGCGAACACCGCGAAAAATCTACATCACATAAGGGTGAAAATTTGACAATTCTTTGCATCTTCAGCCTATGTAAGAGTACTTCTGTATGGGTGACACAGTATGTATAAAAATAAGCTTCCTAACGCGACGCTATACTCAGGCAGATCACTATGAGACGCTCGAAAGAAATGCATCAGTCGCACAATTCCTATATTTCTGATCTATAAAGGAGCAGCGCGCTTTCTCCAGAATTCACCTTAAAGTGGCGAGCATAGATTCATTCCCGATAGAGTGCGCTACTGCTAAGAGGTTACTAAAGAGCCTTCTCCGAAGTTCTTCCCCTTTCTCCCTCTACAGTCATCATAAGCTTCTCTGCCTTTTCATCCACTAAAAAATCTCCAGCAAGCACTGATCAGAGTTCAGAAATCATCACTGACTACAACTAAGTCAGTACGTCACAACGAATCCGCACTGTTCACCTACAGTCCAACTTGCATTTTGTAATATTATTGTGTACAAAAGTAGGCAAATATACATCTTGTCTTTCGACGACAGAATCTTACCAGGATCGTATTTTTGCCAAGGCCTATAGTACGCTTATACAAGGGGCCCGGGACCTGTCTTTAGCAGCCATAACGATGTACAAGCGTCAAGTTATAGGTCCCAAAATCGTTATTATCACTTATATTGCAATGTGTGTTTTTTTTAATTTGACTTGACTGGAACGAGGGGGGGGTTGCATTAAACAATACATACAGACGACTTTAACCAGTCCTACAACCACCAACCCAGATGAAGTACGTGTCAGCTACGATGAAGAAAATAAGCACCAACAAAACCAGCGTATTAGCCGTTATCGGCGCTTAGTTTATCTACGCGTCTTAACAAATGCGTAATTATCTCAATTTGCATTTTATGAGCTAACCATTGCACCTTTTAAAAATTAACATAAATCCGCATTATTGAAATTTACAAACGAGATAATTTTCGAAGAAGTACAGCTGCCAGTAAGACACAATGAAGAGATAAGCCTTCACCTATTGTGCGCCGATGTCTCCAAGAAATCGTTAGGACATTTCACAGAACAATTAGTGAAATGTGCAGCTGCCAGGACAACACAAGGGGTTGTCGATCCACCTCCCGATGCCTACGTGACAAAATCGATTCGAACCCAAATTGTTCTTGGAAGAGCAATTTGCCGGTTAGAACCAGGGGTGTGGAGTCGGAGTCGGAGTCGTGGAATCGGTAAATATTTGGGGTCGGAGTCGGAGCCGGAGTCTGGAGGCTGCAAATTTGAGGGGTCGGAGTCGGAGTCGGAACAAAAAAATTCAGGAATCGGAGCCGGAGTCGGAGTCGCTACATTTTTGTCACAACTCCATACCCCTGATTACAAGTTAGATGATTCTATTATGCATCCAATTCTCGAACTGCTCACACAACTTGCATTAGAGAAAATAAAAATATTCAGAAATTCGACGATGCAAATATTCGACAGAGAACGGTGCTTCCCCTTGTTTTTTATATGATACGCAAAATGAATGTTGATTGTTATTCTAATACGACGTTGTTAACGTCGGAGTCGGAGCCGGAGCCGGTTTCGGAGACGGAGTCGGAGCTGGAGTCGGAGCCAGAGTCGGAGTCGTAGCCGGAGTCGGAGTCGGAATACAAAAAATGAGGAATCGGAGTCGGAGTCGGAGTCGAAACAAAAAAAAAATTGGAGTCGGAGTCGCTACATTTTTGTCACGACTCCACACCCCTGGTTAGAACACGTGCGCCGATCTCGACGCTCCCGTCACACCCAACCACCACCACCACCACCCGAAACCCGGAGAAGAGTAGGGCGTGGACCGCGTAAAAGGCCTTGGAGCGCTCCCCAGACAGGCAGACGAAACACAATCAGCCATTTCTCAACAATCAGAGAGAATTACATCAATCAGACAGACACGAAGTTCTGCAACAGAGCCGCCGACGTCGCCGAAGCGGCCGAGCCAACGACGCCACAGCCGTCGATCCAACGACTCTGCAGCCGCCGATCAACCGACGCCGCAGCCGCCGACCTAACGACTCCACGCAGCCATCGCTGCCGCCACTGTCTTCGCTGCCACTGCCGTCGCCACCACAGCCGATGCAGTCGCCGCCTTCGCCGCTGTCTTTGCCGCTGAGCCGCCGGTCACCTCTCCGCAAACTCGTCGGGCATCCCGGTGCGAACTAAGTGAAGTGTTGGTGCCTATTGCTTTCGTGACTGTTTTTCTTTATTTTCGTGACTTTTATTGTTGACTTTCGTGTGTATATTTTTTCTTGAACTTTGAACATTATTGTACTGTATCATCCGTGTGTAAATAATAGCGATCGTTATCAGAATTTTTCTGCCTCTGCCCCCCCATCCTGTGTGTTCTTGTGCTGTTCTCATAGCAACACCGACTCCAAGAGCTAGCTAGAGGACATCGAGGGCGGTTTTCCACCCTTTCGCTGCTGCCCCCGTTGACGTAGCGTTTAAAGATATATAGAACATTATCAATGCTAACCCGCTATTCTATTAGACAAGGATGCCGCTTCGTTGTAACAAGAAGCTTACTCCAATATTGTCCAGAAGCCATCGCCACCTTACAAGAAAGGCCATTTTCGGCCCATTTTCGAAACCTTTCTTAATCATTCAAAACTGTTTCAGGGAAGTATTAGAATCTGAAAATGGTATATTACATAACCAGAGTTGTAAATAGCAAATTACGCGCAAGTGAAAGAAATTGCTTACGGGCCGCGTAGCGGCGAGTAACGCAATTTAATGCGCGTAATTGCATTACAACGCGTTGTGTACTATACTTTACCTTCGACCTTACATTTATTCGCCTTAACTAAACACAAATTGAAACTGAATCTTGTCAGGGTGACGATTACATTTTCAAGGCTCTACTAAATAACCATAGTCTATTCAAATCAGCAAGAAGCAGCAATTCACATTTAATTTGCTGAAAGTAATTGAATATTTAATAGTAAACTAGCGATTGCTGGTGAGAAATCACGGCAAAGATTTAATAACGTATTTTTTTCATTTTCTTGAATAAATCTTGTTATTATTAAATTCAAATGAGTGACATTGCAATTAATCACTAGACGTTAAATGTTCAACTCTCTATTGATATATACCCTATTCACATTTTCTTCTCGCCACAGAAATTTTTGTTGGTAGTAAAAGAGTTACTAAGAATTTGGTTATGTCATTGCATTTTACATAATAACTCATTCACATGTAAAAATATTGTTTGACAACGTTTTATTAAAATTAAAGGTTAACAATTTGGATTTATTTTTTTCAAACTTTCAAGGTATCGGAGTTACTCTTTCAGATAATACTTTATTAAACTCAAGTGTACATCATTTGGCCTACGACGTTTTGCTACCCTTTTTACATTGTCAGCAGCTTCACACAATGAAAAAGATTCACATGTACCACCTTGCAGACTTTGCCGCACTCAACACATATTTCCATTCTATAAATTGGTCCAACTTAATGAATGATTCAAATATAAACAAAATAACAGACAATTTTTATGATGTCATTCAAACTGGTATCGATACGTACATCTCTTCAAAACTAATTAGTCTAACTGGTAAAACTCACCCTAAATGGATGTCTGTCGAGCTAAAAAACTTATTGGGTGATAAAAAATTAGCTCACAAACGTTTTAAAGTCAGCGGTTTGCAGTATTTCTAAAGAGGATGTTTTTTAACTTAATTTTAAATCAGAAGATTAGTAAATGTCCGGGCCCTGATGGTATATCGAGTTTTCTTTTGCTAAACTGCATTTATTCGCTGTGTGGTCCTATTTATGACCTAATGTCAAAATCGTTGCAACTAGGTATATTTCCGTGCAGATGGAAAACTAGTTATGTCATACCAATTCATAAATCTGGCCAACGCAGTTTAGTAGATAATTATCGAGGCGTTTGCCTGCAGTCAATTATTCCTAAAATGCTAGACAAACTAGTCGCGGATCAGATAGCATGGATGTCACGTCAAATTATTGTACCACAACAGCACGGATTTGTTCCTAAAAGATCAACAGTCTCGAATCTGCTATGCTACAAACAATACCTGTCTAACGCATTGGATAAGGGCTACCAGATTGATTCAATATATACTGATTTTTCCAAGGCGTTTGATAGAGTGGATCACTCTATTCTATTAAACAAACTCAAAGCCTTGGGTTTTAATAATACAACACTATCTTGGATTCAATCCTTTTTAGAAAATCGTATACGAAAGGTACGCCTTAACAATTTTACATCTAAAAGCATTCATATAACTTCTGGTGTGACTCAGGGTTCTCACCGTGGCCCTATTTTATTTTTATTATTCATTAATGATATACAGCATGAAATAAAACACTGTCGTTTCTTGATGTATGCGGATGACGTCAAAATATTTAAATGTATTAACTCCATTAATGACTGCAAATTAATCCAAGAAGACATTAATAGTATTAATCAATGGTCTATTCTAAATAGATTATTTTTAAATAAGAAAAAGTGTAACTCCATTTAATTCTGTAGACGTGCTAGTTGCATCGACTTTACTTACTCGATCGATTCGCTGCCTCTAGCAAAAAAAATGAGGTAAACGACTTAGGGGTACTGTTCGATCATAAACTGACCTTTAATTTACATATTTCAAACGTTTGTGGTAAGGCAGTAAGAATGTGGGGTTTTGTGTGGCATATTAGTAAACATCTTAACGTAAATTGTATAAAAACTTTATATTGCGCCTTGGTTCGCTGTCACCTAGAATATGCTTCTGTCATTTGGTCGTCTCATACATTAGCAAACAAAACAGCATTAGAAATGGTACAAAAAAAATTTCTTAGGTCTATAGAATATAAAACTGGCTCCGTCCATATTCAGGGAGCTTATTCGAATATTATGAGTCGGTTACGGATACATGATTTGGAGGACCGTAGATGTCTTTCAGATTTGTGTGTATTGCATAAATTAGTGAACGGTATGATTGATTGCACTTATCTTGTAGAGCAACTGGATTTTCATTTCTCTGACAACAATCGCCTGCTGAGATGCAAACCTTTATTCCGCGAGAAAACTTTCTTGACTAATTACAGCGGCAATAATTCTATTAATCGAATTATACGTTACGCAAATTTATACAATATACATGACTGGTTCGACATTTTTAACTCCTCATACGCCTCATTTAAGTTTTCTTTTAAGAGACACTTCAAATAGACAAATAGATTGTTGATCTCTGCGCTTGTATTGCTTGCAGCGGTTGTATGTGTGTGTATATATATTTTACTTGTTTGTTAAATATAATCATTATTTGTTTTACATATATGTTTAGTACTTAAGTTGTTATATAAATTGTATAAATCTTTATTGTAATAGGGGTTTCCCGTTTCTAAATAAATAATAAAAAAAAATAAACATACTTCAATCATCACTATCAAAAATACAACAATATAACGACAAAAAACATCCCGACTGCGACGAGAATAAAATGTGATCAGAACACATAAATATGAATCGAATAAACAAACCCAATATTTTAATGTAATTGTGTTATTTGTCACTTATATATGTAAATATTATGATTAATTAATTTCTCACTTAACCCGTGGTGAAACATAATTATATAATTTGATTAATTAAAACACTTGGTGTTTTGTTTCACTGATTTTATTTTTCTCTCCGACTAGTTTCGACCTTAGGTCATTCTCAAGGAGATATGTACAAAATTAACATGGACTGGTATTTATACAGGAATTTAAAATCAGGTAATAAGGGTCGTCGAAATGGGGGAGTTCCAGATATCTTCGACGTTATTAAGCGTGGTTTTTCCACGTTTGATTGCCTTGTTCATTTCGAGATTCAAATCCCATCCCTTATTACCTGAATACAAAATTCGGAAATTGTTGTCACTAAAAAAATGGTTACATTCAATACAATGTTGTGACAGACCTGTAGAAATTTTATTATTTAATATTGACTTCTTGTTTTCATTTATTCTGATTCTGAAATTTCTACCCGTCTGTCCTATATACACACACTTACAATCCCCGCACTTGATCTCATATATACCGCACTTTTCGAGTTTATTTACTTCTGATTTGTTGTTCACTAGAAGTTTGTGTAAATTGATTGGATTGGGCATTATAATATTAAACTCATACCCCTTAAGATTATTCTTAATATTTTGTGATAGGTTGTTAACAAATTCCAACTTGTGCCATTTTTTTGTTTCTATTTTAATTTGTGTATAAAAATATTTTTGAAGCTGTTTAAGTTTTTTCTTTTTTACGAATTTATCTATTATTTTTGTACTGTAACCATTATTAAATGCTATTGTTTTTATTGTTTTTAGTTCTTCGTTAAAATTATTTTCGGTGAGAGGAATATGTATTAGTCTATGGATTAGAGAGTGAAAAGCGCTGTATTTAATTTGGTAATTGGTGTTAGAAGAATTTGGAATAATGGCATCTGTGAAGCTGTCTTTTCTATAAATTTTAAATTCTAATTTATTGTTTATTTTCGTTATAGTTAGATCAAGAAAGTTTAAACCGTTGTTGATTTCTTTTTCTGTGGTAAATTGAATATTTTTATTGATTGTATTACTAAATTGTGAAAATGAATTTAGTTGTCGTGTTGTTCCAGTCCAGATGCAAAATAGTTATTTATGCAACAAGTGAGTAAAGTAATACTTTTTTTCACGAGTAGGAAAGATTGCCTCACGAGCTGAAGGCGAGTGCGGCAATTCCTACAAATGAAAAAAAGTTGCTTTACTCTCGAGTTTCATTCAAAATTTTTTCTACGTCCGTAACTTTAAATAAATTCGATAAAACCTTAATCAATTTTTATATGCAATCATACTTTTTTTAAAAGAAGAAAAAATAATCATCAAGTTTTCTTGATCGGAAACTAATGTTTGACTTTTATCGGCGAAACTCGTGGCGTGTTGCGAAGCGTTCATGACAGACTATGCGCAAACAATTTTATAGTAGCGTTAAAAAATGAACCGCTACGGCACTTTTTTCACGCAAAAGAGTGAAAAAATGAACCGCTATGGCACTTTTTTTCACGCTATTTGTAGGGTTCAGGAATCACATATTTATGAACCCAAATTAATGAAAAAACTGTACAATTTATAACGGACGTAGAAAAAATATCATCAACGTATCTTGCCCAATAAAATATATTTGAAGTTACAGGCTGTTTGAATAAATATAAAATATAAATTTTATTATTAAATTCGAAATAGTTTTGGTCTATGCATATGTTAACTAATTTTTTCATTTCTATTTTATGTGTGTCAGGATGGTCAGTGTTATTTATTAAGTTATCTATAATTGTTTTTAATTGGTTTGTTGGGATTGACGTGAAAAGGCTTTTAACGTCGAACGATATTAATTTTGCATTCACATGAATTTTTGATAATTTCAATATGTTTACTAATTCTATTGAGTTTTTAATTGAGTATTTTGAATGGAAGTTATTATTAGAATACATTAATATATCCAATGCATTGTAATTTGACATTTAAATGTCACTGTCACTTTTGATACCAAGGACGTTAATTGTAATTGGCTAATAAGTATATAATATAGCGTAATACATAAGTTGTAATAATATTTCAACTTATATATTACTTTTTACATGTATATGTGCTCTATATTTTCGTAATGGTATGGTTATGATTGATGAAAACAGTTCGGTAATTTATCAATTAGACAGGTCGGCAAAAAAAAAAGAAATCCAGCCCTGACACCATTCCCGCTGATTTTCGTGGAAAATGACTTCCTGAATCCGAATATGACCTCCATTTTCCTCCATCACCCATCGTTTTTGGAGGAGCCCCCATCCCTTATTACCTGAATACAAAATTCGGAAATTGTTGTCACTAAAAAAATGGTTACATTCAATACAATGTTGTGACAGACCTGTAGAAATTTTATTATTTAATATTGACTTCTTGTTTTCATTTATTCTGATTCTGAAATTTCTACCCGTCTGTCCTATATACACACACTTACAATCCCCGCACTTGATCTCATATATACCGCACTTTTCGAGTTTATTTACTTCTGATTTGTTGTTCACTAGAAGTTTGTGTAAATTGATTGGATTGGGCATTATAATATTAAACTCATACCCCTTAAGATTATTCTTAATATTTTGTGATAGGTTGTTAACAAATTCCAACTTGTGCCATTTTTTTGTTTCTATTTTAATTTGTGTATAAAAATATTTTTGAAGCTGTTTAAGTTTTTTCTTTTTTACGAATTTATCTATTATTTTTGTACTGTAACCATTATTAAATGCTATTGTTTTTATTGTTTTTAGTTCTTCGTTAAAATTATTTTCGGTGAGAGGAATATGTATTAGTCTATGGATTAGAGAGTGAAAAGCGCTGTATTTAATTTGGTAATTGGTGTTAGAAGAATTTGGAATAATGGCATCTGTGAAGCTGTCTTTTCTATAAATTTTAAATTCTAATTTATTGTTTATTTTCGTTATAGTTAGATCAAGAAAGTTTAAACCGTTGTTGATTTCTTTTTCTGTGGTAAATTGAATATTTTTATTGATTGTATTACTAAATTGTGAAAATGAATTTAGTTGTCGTGTTGTTCCAGTCCAGATGCAAAATAGTTATTTATGCAACAAGTGAGTAAAGTAATACTTTTTTTCACGAGTAGGAAAGATTGCCTCACGAGCTGAAGGCGAGTGCGGCAATTCCTACAAATGAAAAAAAGTTGCTTTACTCTCGAGTTTCATTCAAAATTTTTTCTACGTCCGTAACTTTAAATAAATTCGATAAAACCTTAATCAATTTTTATATGCAATCATACTTTTTTTAAAAGAAGAAAAAATAATCATCAAGTTTTCTTGATCGGAAACTAATGTTTGACTTTTATCGGCGAAACTCGTGGCGTGTTGCGAAGCGTTCATGACAGACTATGCGGAAACAATTTTATAGTAGCGTTAAAAAATGAACCGCTACGGCACTTTTTTCACGCAAAAGAGTGAAAAAATGAACCGCTATGGCACTTTTTTTCACGCTATTTGTAGGGTTCAGGAATCACATATTTATGAACCCAAATTAATGAAAAAACTGTACAATTTATAACGGACGTAGAAAAAATATCATCAACGTATCTTGCCCAATAAAATATATTTGAAGTTACAGGCTGTTTGAATAAATATAAAATATAAATTTTATTATTAAATTCGAAATAGTTTTGGTCTATGCATATGTTAACTAATTTTTTCATTTCTATTTTATGTGTGTCAGGATGGTCAGTGTTATTTATTAAGTTATCTATAATTGTTTTTAATTGGTTTGTTGGGATTGACGTGAAAAGGCTTTTAACGTCGAACGATATTAATTTTGCATTCACATGAATTTTTGATAATTTCAATATGTTTACTAATTCTATTGAGTTTTTAATTGAGTATTTTGAATGGAAGTTATTATTAGAATACATTAATATATCCAATGCATTGTAATTTGACATTTAAATGTCACTGTCACTTTTGATACCAAGGACGTTAATTGTAATTGGCTAATAAGTATATAATATAGCGTAATACATAAGTTGTAATAATATTTCAACTTATATATTACTTTTTACATGTATATGTGCTCTATATTTTCGTAATGGTATGGTTATGATTGATGAAAACAGTTCGGTAATTTATCAATTAGACAGGTCGGCAAAAAAAAAAGAAATCCAGCCCTGACACCATTCCCGCTGATTTTCGTGGAAAATGACTTCCTGAATCCGAATATGACCTCCATTTTCCTCCATCACCCATCGTTTTTGGAGGAGCCCCCATCCCTTATTACCTGAATACAAAATTCGGAAATTGTTGTCACTAAAAAAATGGTTACATTCAATACAATGTTGTGACAGACCTGTAGAAATTTTATTATTTAATATTGACTTCTTGTTTTCATTTATTCTGATTCTGAAATTTCTACCCGTCTGTCCTATATACACACACTTACAATCCCCGCACTTGATCTCATATATACCGCACTTTTCGAGTTTATTTACTTCTGATTTGTTGTTCACTAGAAGTTTGTGTAAATTGATTGGATTGGGCATTATAATATTAAACTCATACCCCTTAAGATTATTCTTAATATTTTGTGATAGGTTGTTAACAAATTCCAACTTGTGCCATTTTTTTGTTTCTATTTTAATTTGTGTATAAAAATATTTTTGAAGCTGTTTAAGTTTTTTCTTTTTTACGAATTTATCTATTATTTTTGTACTGTAACCATTATTAAATGCTATTGTTTTTATTGTTTTTAGTTCTTCGTTAAAATTATTTTCGGTGAGAGGAATATGTATTAGTCTATGGATTAGAGAGTGAAAAGCGCTGTATTTAATTTGGTAATTGGTGTTAGAAGAATTTGGAATAATGGCATCTGTGAAGCTGTCTTTTCTATAAATTTTAAATTCTAATTTATTGTTTATTTTCGTTATAGTTAGATCAAGAAAGTTTAAACCGTTGTTGATTTCTTTTTCTGTGGTAAATTGAATATTTTTATTGATTGTATTACTAAATTGTGAAAATGAATTTAGTTGTCGTGTTGTTCCAGTCCAGATGCAAAATAGTTATTTATGCAACAAGTGAGTAAAGTAATACTTTTTTTCACGAGTAGGAAAGATTGCCTCACGAGCTGAAGGCGAGTGCGGCAATTCCTACAAATGAAAAAAAGTTGCTTTACTCTCGAGTTTCATTCAAAATTTTTTCTACGTCCGTAACTTTAAATAAATTCGATAAAACCTTAATCAATTTTTATATGCAATCATACTTTTTTTAAAAGAAGAAAAAATAATCATCAAGTTTTCTTGATCGGAAACTAATGTTTGACTTTTATCGGCGAAACTCGTGGCGTGTTGCGAAGCGTTCATGACAGACTATGCGCAAACAATTTTATAGTAGCGTTAAAAAATGAACCGCTACGGCACTTTTTTCACGCAAAAGAGTGAAAAAATGAACCGCTATGGCACTTTTTTTCACGCTATTTGTAGGGTTCAGGAATCACATATTTATGAACCCAAATTAATGAAAAAACTGTACAATTTATAACGGACGTAGAAAAAATATCATCAACGTATCTTGCCCAATAAAATATATTTGAAGTTACAGGCTGTTTGAATAAATATAAAATATAAATTTTATTATTAAATTCGAAATAGTTTTGGTCTATGCATATGTTAACTAATTTTTTCATTTCTATTTTATGTGTGTCAGGATGGTCAGTGTTATTTATTAAGTTATCTATAATTGTTTTTAATTGGTTTGTTGGGATTGACGTGAAAAGGCTTTTAACGTCGAACGATATTAATTTTGCATTCACATGAATTTTTGATAATTTCAATATGTTTACTAATTCTATTGAGTTTTTAATTGAGTATTTTGAATGGAAGTTATTATTAGAATACATTAATATATCCAATGCATTGTAATTTGACATTTAAATGTCACTGTCACTTTTGATACCAAGGACGTTAATTGTAATTGGCTAATAAGTATATAATATAGCGTAATACATAAGTTGTAATAATATTTCAACTTATATATTACTTTTTACATGTATATGTGCTCTATATTTTCGTAATGGTATGGTTATGATTGATGAAAACAGTTCGGTAATTTATCAATTAGACAGGTCGGCAAAAAAAAAAGAAATCCAGCCCTGACACCATTCCCGCTGATTTTCGTGGAAAATGACTTCCTGAATCCGAATATGACCTCCATTTTCCTCCATCACCCATCGTTTTTGGAGGAGCCCCCACCCATTTTTATTACTTTTCGATAAATTGAAGGGATGAAAAGAATGAATTTAGCCTTTACATATCTTGTGAGGGGCCAGAGAGCTTGAAAGTTCTAAAACATAACCATTTTTAGCAAGGAGGTAGATATTGGGCGATTAAATTGTAAAAAAACTTTAAAAATAATCGATGTTGTGGGGACCGATGCTAGATAACCATATATACGCATACACACCACCTAGCGGCCACGAGCAAATGCGAGACCAGCGACTGAGCCGACGCGCCACCCCGGCAAGGGATGGGTGCGCCACCAGCAAGGGCTAACGTACCACCCGCCGACGAGAGAGGACGCGCCTAGAGTATTCCTAGTGCAAAGACGCGACGACCCTTCATAACACGCTGCGGACGAAGCAGAGGCAAGCTCTCCTCCGACAAACTGTCAGGAGGTACCACAGCTAGGACACTCGCATTAGCTGGTACAGTAATGTGGAAAGCGAGCTTTCATCTAAATCTAAAAAGGCCGAGTGCGACGATTAAGAAAAGTCCCAGCAGCTTTATCACCGATCTTGACACCCAAGAGGAGGATGCGGTCAGACCCGCTGACAACGCCGCCGAGGCAGATGACAGACTACTAGCAACGAACGACGCCCTGGGCCCTCTTCAGACCGGACCAGGACCACTCGACTCCAGTCCCAGTGTCACCACTGCCTCCGACGCCCAGAAGGAGACGGACAGGTAAACCATACCCTCGCCTACATCGAATCGCATCGACCGCGACACTCTGTTACCGGCGTTCCATCGGGAACGTCGTAACAACGCTTATTCACAATTTATTTCAAACCGCGCGCTTTTCATTACCATCATTTTTATCATTTGTTTCATAAGCATTTTGTTTATTAAAAATGAGTTACGTTCGTAACACATACATTGACGAAACGTATTTTAATCATGTAAATAATAGGATGTATTGGATGACATTACTAGCCGTTGTCCAAATTCCAAAGAATGGAATATTTTCGGGTAATAATTTGGCCAATAAACATTAAAAGCTTTTTGCCGGAAATATGTTGAACGTCTTGGTCCAATAAAGCGATTTGTAAATGCGAGGTCCTTTGTCCGAATTCGGAAAACGAAGACAAAGGAGCCTTCGCTTCTTCGAACCAAGAACGTCCAAATCGCTTTATGGCAGCAATAAAGAGGCCCAGTAAATTGGCTAGTTTAATTCGCGAATTACGCCGTGGATCGACTCGCGATCTCAACCAGATGGCGTAATTCGAAAAGGGCATATAATTACGCGCAGAACGACACCTCACACGTAGGTAATTAGCATACGGGTAGTAGATTGCCACGAATCACGGGGGATGATGCTTATATGTTCTTACAAGTAGTTGTACATACACGTTGGTAGCTTTGGATAGGTTAGATCCTTCAGATACAAAACACGTAGAATAAGTTAGAAATTCAGTCATTTTAATGTCGATGGCGACATCTAATAGAGGGTGGAAGAACCATGAGAGTGAACACTTGGTTCGACCACCCTTCCTACCACCCGACAAGGGATTTGAAGAAGAAGTTGAACGGCAGTTCTTCGTTGACCACAACAAGAATCAGTCGTTTTTTTTGTTTTAACAAGTGTGTGTTCTTGTTTCGAGCCAGTGCTCCGCTCCGTTCAATTTTAGTAAGTTAGTGTTTTTTTCAATTCGCGTCCGCGTTTGTTACCTTAGTTTTTTTTGTTGTAAATATTTTTGTCTCTAAATTTTATTATTAGTAAATCAGTTATTAGTCAGAAATCATTCTCTTTTTCTTATTTCTTTTTTTTGTTTATTTTCAATTCGAGTCAGTTAACCCTTTCCTTTCCCATCTTTGACAAAGTCGTGCAGAGCTGCAGCAATAGCGTGATTTTTTTTTTCTTGTGACAACCTTGCTTGGTTTCGTTCTTTGTCTTGTGCTCTACCAAGCTAGTACGATAGTTCACCGGGGGAATGTAGTGACCGTATGTGTTGTGTTCACTGAGTTACGGCAACACCGCTTAGCAGTCTTTGAGTTAAGAGTTTCCTTTTTCTTTTGTTTATTCACACATACGATTTGCACGACCACACCCCTCGAGTGTAACAACTCTATGCCGGACTGAATCCTTGGAGGGTTCGCCTCGACGACTCCAGAAGACATTCAGTGCGGAGACAATATCGCCGCTCACAAGAGGGACGACCCTTACCCTGAATGAAATGTAAATACGCTTGTAAATAAATTGAAATAAAACGACTTTAAGACCACCTCTATTTGGTCACCAAATAAACCGAACACAAACAACCCCAAATTGGTGACCCCGACGTGATCAAAGGTAGAACAAGCAAAACAACCCGCGATAAGTGGAAACTTACGAACATAAAATGGCGGATAAAGAAGTAAGCAGGATTCAAGTACGGATTCCACCATTCTGGGACGACGACCGGAAGTTTGGTTTGCACAAGTGGAGAGCCAATTCGAACTCGCAAAAATATCCACAGATGATACGAAATATAGCCAAATGGTTGGAAGTCTGGAACTCCGTTACACCAAGGAGATACGAGACATCCTAACAGCACCGCCAGCAACAGGAAAATACGACACAATCAAAACCGAACTCATCAGACGTCTCAGCGTGAGCCAGGAAAACAGAACACGGCAGTTACTAGAACGCGAAAAGCTAGGTGACAGAAAGCCTTGGCAATTCCTGCGAGACCTACAACATTTAGCAGGAACGACAGTACCGGACATGCTGCTAAGGTCACTATGGATGGGAAGACTCCCGAATAATGTGCAGGCGATCCTGACAACAAAAAAAAAGGCCAGCCTAAACGACGTAGCAGAGCTTGTCGACTCAATAGTAAACGCCACCGCCACACCAGTAGTAAACGAAGTAACAGAGAGCGAGCTAATGAAAACACTACTGACCGAAATCGAACAAATAAAAATACAGCCGCAGGAAAAAGGGAACACCCGACCCGCAACACCATTCCGAGGCCGGAGCCGATCTCGAGACGTGCAGCAGAACAGAAAAAATAAAAAAAACCGCACATATGACACATGTTAGTTGCACTATAAATTTGGCCTATATACCACAGATCCACAGACAAAAATACAGTAGGGGAGAGGTGTTATGAAAGGGACAATTATTGAAAGGGACAAAGACCGTAATTTGAAATTGGTTGGCGCGGAAAGTTGCTATTTTGTACACCAAGGTGCCGCTAGTATTCTGCATCCATAAATGTAATTTTGTGTGTGTATCTATACTCATTCAATTGTGACACGTGCAGGAGTCATTATTGAGTAAAATTTATAGAAAACGTGCTAACCTTAATCTGAAGACATCCAGCTGAATTTGAAATTATTTTCTTTGGATTTAGGACATATCATTGCTTATAATGTAAGTAAACTAACCTGCATTGTATTTTTTGTAAAAGTTGGATATGTTGTGACCTTTTTTTATTAATACTTAATATTGTACATACGCATTGAAAGGGACACAATATATCATATTGCAGGGGACGTGTCCCTTTCAATATCTCTGCTGTATTGAAAGGACACCTATGCGAAAATGTATTTGTAGGTCGATTTAAAAACAATTATTTTTACATATCTATTATGTTTCTAGCAGAATTATGAATACACATCCACAAAAACGACAAAGAAAATCTAAGGAGACTATCGAAACGGCCGTAAACACTGTCGTAAATGGTACAATGTCTATTAGATCTGCAGCAAAAGAGTTTGATGTAGCCAAATCAATGCTAGCTCGCCTAGTTGCACAAGCCAAACTTGATCCAGGTAATCCATTTATTTATAATCCGAATATAGGGAATAGACGGGTATTTACGACTGTGGAAGAGGAAAGTTTATGCAATTACTTAAAAATTTCATCCAAAATGGCATACGGTCTTACTTATATTCAGACAAGAGAGCTAGCATTTCAATATGCTGTCCAATTAGGCAAAGAAGAACTACCTAGAAATTGGAATGAAAATAAAAAGGCAGGGACTAAATGGATGAAAAAATTTATGTTGCGTCATAAAGACTTGTCCTTGATGCATCCTGAAAAAACAAGTTTATCACGGGCAACTGCATTTAATCAAACAAGCGTCAATTTGTTTTTTACAAAATTAGAATCGGTTCTTAAAAAATACTCATTTACGCCAGATCGAATATTTAACGCAGATGAAACTGGCCTGACTACAGTATCAGAGTTACCTTGCGTTACCGTAGAACGTGGTACAAAACAAGTTGGTCAGGTAACATCCGCAGAGAGAGGACAGTTGGTAACAATGCTCGCATTTATTTCTGCTATTGGAAATCATGTCCCTCCTGTGTTTATATTCCCAAGGATTCGATTTAAGAATTTTATGTTAGATGGGTGCCCTCCCGGAAGTTTAGGCTTATGTAACAAGAGTGGATGGATGACGTCGGAGAATTTTCAATTATCATTTAAACATTTTGTAAGCAAAGTCCGACCAACCAAAGAAGAGCCAGTGTTATTACTCATCGATAATCACGAAAGCGACATCAATATAGATGTTATCAGCTATGCACGTGAACATGGGGTAGTTATTCTAACATTTCCACCGCACTGCAGCCATAGGCTGCAGCCTTTAGACATATCTGTATATGGCCCTTTCAAAAAATATTTTAAGGATGCACAAAATGATTGGATGGTTAAAAATCCGGGTCGAACTTTGTCCATATGCAATCTGCCGAAGTTTGCGAATTCTGCTTTCAAAGGCGCATTTACGCCAAAAAATATATGTTCTGGGTTTTCCACCGCGGGTATTTATCCGTTTAATAAGAATATTTTTGACGACCACGATTTTCTGGCTTCCTCTGTTACTGACCATCCTGATCCAAAGGAACCAACATATTGTCAAGCATCCACATCAACCACACAAACATCTGTTAAAATTATATCCCCTGAAGACATAAGACCCTTTCCGAAAGCACCTCCGAGGCAACCTACTACAAGAGGAAGGAAAAGAGGGAGAAGCCGATTCATCAAGTTAAACAAGTATTAGTAGAAACTAGTGGCAGTGAAAGTAATATCGATGAAGATATTGTTTATGTCGAAAGTGATGATTCGTTGACTTGGACTTTGGAGCCGGAAGCGGAAACTTTCAACATGGAGATTGATAACCTTAACAAAGGAGATTTCATTCTTGTTAAATTCGCTAAGAAAAAACTAGTTAGACATTTTGTTGGAGAAATAATTGAACTACTGCCAGAAAAGGAAGTCACTGTGAAATTTTTGGAAAAGGTAATTTCTAGTAATCATTTTATATATCCCGATATTGAAGATATTGCAGATATTGAGAACGAAAATATTGTAATGAAACTACCCCTACCTGTAAATAATTATGGAACTAGTAGAGTTAAGGCATTTTTGTCATTTGATATTAATTTAACAGGTTTGTTATAAATAATTTGAATTTGTCCCTTTCAAGAAAATGCACGTCCCTTTCAACCACTTGCAGTGTCTTGAAAGGGACATAATTGTTTGTTAAGTTTTTTGCTTATAATTACTATACCAATAAATGATCGGTTTTGATACAATATTATGTAATAGCATTTATATTGAGCTCTGCAATATTGTAAGTTGTAACTTTTTTCCTGAATTAATAAAAAATAAACACAATTTTTGTCCCTTTCATAACACCTCTCCCCTACCTAATTGACACCAGAGCAGATGTGTGCATTTTTCTACGCCGACTTGTTGCACAAAAATTGCAGAAAACCAGCTAAAATTTGTACGCAGCGAATACACACATACGGCACAATCAACCTCAACGTGAATTTAAAACTGAGAAGAAATTTTCCGTGGAGATTCGTCATTGCGGAAGTACATAAAGCAATCATAGGCGCCGATTTCTTGTCATTCTACGAGTTACTCCCAGATGTGAGACACAAGAAACTGCACGACGGCAGGACCAACCTTGAAGTGTGTGGACAGGTAGACATAGCAAAGGAGAGCGGAATAAGCACACTCTGCAAAGAGAAGAAGCACCACCCGATTTTACAAAAATTTCCACGAATTTGTAAACCTCCAGGACTACCTAACGTACCACAACATGACACGGAGCATTTCATCTAGACAACCCCCGGTCCGTCAGTAACCAGCAGGCCCAGACGACTTGCACCCGACAAGTTGAAAATAGCGAAACACGAGTTTAATACAATGTGCCAGATGGGGATCGCAAGACCTTCAAAAAGCTCTTGAGCCGCACCATTGTATTCGGTAGCGAAGAAGAATACCGAATGGCGACCAGGTGGGGACTACAGAGAGCTAAACGTAAGAACGGTACCCGACAAATGCCCAGTTCCACACAACAGTTGCATGGATGGAAGATTTTTTCAACCATCGATCTAGTGAGAGGGTACCACCAAATCTCAATAGCGAGAGAGGATATTCCAAAAACCGCGATCATCACACCGTTTGGATTATTCGAATTCTCAACCAACTATTCCAACGACTGGAGGAAAATGGCATCGTTATTAATCCAGCGAAATGCCTTAGCAGTACACGAAATTCCATTCTTGGGATATATGGTATCCGAGAAGGGAACGAAACCACTTGACGAGAAAGTCAAGGCCATAAAGGAATTTCCACAGCCACAAATAGCGAAAAAGCTACGACAAATGCTTGGAATGATTAACTACTACAGACGTTTCATCCGAAATGTAGCAAAGACACGGGCACTGCTAAACGAGTTGCTGAAAGGCAAGAAAAAAGACAACCAGCCCATCATTTGAACCGAAGAGGTGCGGGAATCATTCAACAGATGCAAGGAAGAAATCAGCACCACAGCACTGTTGTCACACCCAAGAGCCGACGTCAAATTAGCAGTCATAACAGACGCCTCAGACCAAGCGATAGTCGTAATCCAGCAAAGGCAAGAAGACGGTTGGAAACTACTAGCATTTCTATCAAGAAAGCTATTGACAGCTGAGCAAAAGTACGCAGCGTACGATAGGGAATTGCTGGCGATATACGCCGCGATGAAACATTACCAGCACATCTTTGAAGGACGAAATTTCACCATCTTCACAGACCACAAGCCAATTACATACGCGTTCGCACAGAAGTTAAAGAAATGCTCACCAAGACAATTCAGATATCTCGACTACATAGGACAATATCAAAGGAAAAGAAAACGTAGTCGCCGATACACTAAGCAGAGTCGAACAAATAACAACGGGAATTGAATTCGCAACGATAGGTGACGAACAAAACAAGGATACCGAACTAAAGAAGATCCTGGACGACAAAAACTCGAACCTGAACCTGAAAAAGTATACTTCCCAGAGTATAAAACGGACATATACTGTGACGTCACCACCAACACAGTCCGACTATACATCCCGAGCAGGCAAAGGAGACAAGCATTCAACAGCATGCATCAATTGTCGCCCCCCGGAGCAAGAGCCACAACCAAGCCTGTGACGCAAAGGTTCGTGTGGCCTACAATCTGAGCCGACTGCAAGAAATAGAGCAGAGAATGCCGTATCTGCCAGGAAGCGAAAGTGACCAGACACAACGTACCAACCCCAGGAGAATTTCGATTGCCCACACAGAAATTTAACCACATCCACATGGACATCGTTGGCCCACCACAAGAATCAAACGGAAAGAAATACACACTCACATGTATCGACCGATTCATGAACGAAACCGACAGCATACCATCCTCAAGCGAACGGCTTGGTAGAAAGGTTCCACAGACAGTTAAAAGCATCACTAATGTGCCACAAGGACGAACCCTGGACCGACGCATTACCGATAATACTTTTAGGATTTCGAACGGCCTGGAAAGAGGATATCAAGGCAACGGCAGCAGAAATGGTATACGGAGAGACATTACGACTCCCAGGAGAACTACTATCCACGGTTCCACAGAGGCCACGGATAGAACCGGAGAATTACGCTACACGAATGCGGAACATCATGAAATCAATCAAACTAACACCAACATCGAATCACAAGACAAAACCGTTCATCTTCAGAGACCTAGCAAAAGCTACGCACGTATTCGTACAGAGAGACACCATGCGAAAATCACTCCAACCACCGTACGAAGGTCCATACCCAGTGATCTCACGAAACACGAACACAATCGTAATAAGGAACAACCACGACGAGGTCAGGCAGGGCGATCGAGAAAGCCGTACGTTTTCAACCATGACTCCGTCACAAGGAAGGGGGTGTGTGGGGACCGACGCTTGACAACCATATATCATACACACCACCTAGCGACCACGAGCAAACGAGCCGATGCGCCACCCCGGCAAGGGATGGGCGCGCCACCAGCAAGGGCTAACGTACCACCCGCCGACCCTTCATAACACGCTGCAGACGAAGCAGAGGCAAGCTCTCCTCCGACAAACCGTCAGGAGGTACCACAGCTAGGACACTTGCATTAGATAGTACAGTAATGCGGAAAGCGTCGAGCTTTCATCTAAATCTGAAACGCCGAGTGCGACGATTAAGAAAAGTCTCAGCAGCTTTATCACCGATCTCGACACCCAAGAGGAGGATTCGGTCAGACCCGCTGACAACGCCGCAAACGACAGACTACCCCCAACGAACGACGACTCGGGCCCTCTTCAGACCGGACCAGGACCACTCGACTCCAGTCCCAGTGTCACCACTGCCTCCGACGCCCAGAAGGAAACGGACAGCTAAACCATATCCTCGCCTACATCGCATCGCATCGACCACGACACTCTACGCCGGACTGAATCCTTGGAGGGTTCGCCTCGACGACCCCAGAAGACATTCAGTGCGGAGACAATATCGCCGCTCACAAGAGGGACGACCCTCACCCTGTATTAAATGTAAATAAAACGACTTAAAGACCCCCTCTATTTGATCACCAAATAAACCGAATACAAACAACCCCAAAGATGTTTTCATTTTTTCCCAATTATTTTACTTATTTTCTACTTATTCCAGCTTTGAGTCCCCTTGTATCCTCCCCGAACACCTCTGAACAAAAAGAAAACTTGAGACATATATCTTGGCTATACGCCCTAGAACTCAACAACAAAAATACCAGCAAGCTTCAAACTAGGTACAGGAATATTAAATTATATTCAGTTTGAAAAAAATATCGAAATGCCCAAAGCCTTAGTAAACGTCCAAGGTAATCTCACAACTACAACCATAACAAACGCAAGTGAAAATGAATTCAAAATTGAAATATAATCACATTTGCAAATTGAAGAATTATACGTAATTGCCAAATATTTTGTAGACAAAATGGAAGCAGATGAAATCATTTTAGATAAAGATTGCGACAATAAATTAAAATCGAATTTAAAAAACTCAAGATCTAATTACTGTAATCCTGAAAAAGGTAATGCCATCAGAAAATTATGTTTAAAATTCCGTGATATCTTTTACTGCGATGAAATTCCGTTCACCAACAAAATTCAAGACGAAATTAAATTGAAAGGAGAACCCATTTTCAAAATTCAACACCCCCATGGTCAAACCCCTTACGGATTATCCCGAAAAAAAAACGGAAATTTAATTTTAAAACTAATGCAAGATAATTGTCTCCTTCGCCCAATATTACGCTTTCGAAAATATAACATATAAAAATGATTAATTCTTCAAAATTGTTGCATGTCTTTAGTCCAATTATGTTCTAACTTCTATAGTTTTTAAGTTTCTGCATATCCATTCATTTTTTACGCAAACTTCTCTAGTTATAAGTTGGACAAATACATACAATTAATTAAATAATGCACCATCCTGAAAAATTGTTAATTAAACAGACCTCACAACTTAGCTGTGATTATGTAATATTATATTATATTTGTATTTTCTTTTTTAATTACCTTATTTTGAAAGAATTGTGTGAACGTATTGTGTTCTTCTATTATATTTGACGATGTTATACCAAATATGGTGAGGTACAAATAAACGAATTATTGATATTATTATTATTATAGTCTAAAGTATCTCTACTTGTTTGGAAGAAAGTTCAAAATTATTAACAACAAACAATTTCAAATTGTAATATCACATAATTCGCGTGATAAATTAGAAATCAAAAATAATACTTTAAAACATCATAATCTTGATTGTAAAAATTCCTAAATTTAATAAAGAATTCCTATTTCAATTTTTAAGAGACAAAAAATTATATTAACAATTGCGAAAATTGGCAAAAAGCAAAGTACTGTGGCAGATCACCATATGTTCCTGTAGTGTTAATAGAAACAATTATTACTAATCTGTTGCTGGCACCATTCATCGTACAGTTGTCACACGAATATAAAATATTACATTTAAAACAAAGATATTTTACAAAAGACGCTGAATACGCTCAAGGTGTTCACAAAGATATTTATAGCTTGGTGGCCAGATAATACAACAATAATCGAGAGTTGACCTTACAAAGGAGGCGAATCGATATTATAAGATAGACAATAAGTATATACAAGTGAGGGAACAAAAATATCCTTAAGTAATAGTGTTGGAACAAGAATGGGTGAATATTTATTTAGTACAATTCTTAAAACTAATTAAAAACTAATAAAATATATTTAGTATACTCTAAATCTCTCGATGTGGTACATTGTTTTTGCTGCAAATTATTTTCCAAGGTCCAAGTAGCAATAAACCACGAAGGTTTAAAAGATTGGAAAAATATTATCAATAGATTAAAGATACACGAAACAAGTAAAGAACATTTAAATTCAGATAATATCTGGAAGGATTTCGCAAACAGAATTAATTATACCTCAACAATCGATAAAATGCAGCAGAAACAAATTAATGAAAATACGAAAAACTGGAGACGTATTTTAAAGAGAATTTTTTCAATTATTAAATTGCATGGAACAGAAAATTTACCTTTACGTGGTACATCTGATAAGTTGTACACAGATAATAATGGAATTTTTTTGAAAATTATAGAAGTTTTTGAGGAATTCAATCCTTTTATGAAAGAGCATTTAAGAAAATTTTTAGGATTTATTGAGATTAACAAGAGTACTGGCAAAAGAATGACGGAGTAAATATATGAAATTTTGAATAAAAATGAGATATCTTTAAATGATTTAAGAGAACAAGGATACGACAACGGAGCAAATATGCGTGGAAAGAATAATGGAGTTCAAGGCCGTATACTGACCATATATCCGAGAGCATTTTTTGTACCATACTCAGCTCACTCTCTAAATCTTGTAGTAAATGATGCAGCAAATTGTTGTACTGAAGGTGTGCCCTTTTTTGATAATGTACAGCGCCTTTACACTTTTTTTCGGCATCTACACAAAGGTGGGATATCCTTAAAAAACATGTCAAATTATTGACCTTAAAAGGTCTTAGTGATACCAGATGGGCTAGTCGTTTAGAAGCTTTAAAACCAGTAAGATATCAGCTTGAAGAAGTAATGGAAGCATTGGAAAGTTTTTTGAACACACAAGAACCAATTACCTCTGCAACTATTGCAAAAAATAAGTCTGATGCAAAGCGTCTGTTGAAAATTATTGGCAATTTTAAATTTATATGTTCAATAATAATATGGTATGATATTTTATACAACATAAATATTACAAGTAAAACTCTTCAGAACATAAATTTAGATTTAGTTAATGCAAATTTCCATATAAACAGTTCAATTTGTTTTCTAGAAAAATATAGAAGTGAGGAGAAATTTAAAACTATTTCGTTGGAAGCAAAACAAATTGCAACTAATTTAGATATCGACCCAAATTTTGAAAAAAAATCGAATTCGCAAAAAGAGAAACCTTTTTGATTATGAAGGCAATGACGAAATCTATTAAAAAAGACAATTTTAGGATTCATTTTTTTATAATATTCTAGACACTACTATAAATGCGTTAAAAGATCGATTTGAATTATCTTCCAAATATACTGACAATTTTAAATTGGCCTGCAATCAATTAACTTGGACTTGTTGACCTTTTTTGAAAATCGGACTTGTGTGTGCACGTTTCCAGGCAGTTGGGAACTTGGAGGTCTTAACTGAGAGGTTAAAAAGAAAACATAGGGGTTTAAAAAAGTTGCATTTACAGTCGCGTACTCAATTGCTTGGAAGTTGGTCATCACCACTAGTATTATCGTTTTTTAAGTTACTATCACCTCTAACAACATCAGCCTCAGTAATTAAGAAAATATGTGGAGTACTGTAAGCGGATGATACGATATTAATATTAACATAGTGATATTAATTATTATTAATTAACATAGTCATGGTGGGGGCTTGCGTATCCGGTGGGGGGGCTTGCGTATCCAGTTGATCCTAAGTGCTACACCAGCGGGAAGGACAGCTCCCGGCAGGGTCACCCATTCTGGAAAGGACCTAGGTGATGGATCTGACTAAGCAGCACGCAAAATGGGGCAGAAGGGGCTCTCAGCTGCAGTGAAGGCAATAACCCAGGTGGGCTCGCCTTCGGGTGGCCCACCACTAACCCACCACACCGCGAGTGCACTGCACAAGTCCCCCCTGCTCAGGACGCCCCTGATAAGGACACTGGGGCGGCGCCTCGCGTTAGGGTGAGAAAACAGCTCTGCGGGGCTGAAAAGAAAAGGAGGAAGAAGCTGAAGGGGGCTGGCAGTAAAGCCTCCACTGTGGAACGGGCCACCACGAGCTCCAAGGCAAGTCCCTAAGAAGGGCAGCCAGGGACGAGTGGCACAAGTCACAGCAGCTTCCCCTCCTAAAACAAAACCAGAGGGGACGACGGCAGCAGACCGATCTCCAAAAAGAAGCCTTCTAATAAGCAAGGCCCCGGGAAAGGTCAAGCAGACCGTCCCCCCACAAAGAAGCGAAACTGGTCGGTTCACTCTGGGAATTCGCCTGGGCTCAACCCCAGGAAGAAACCCCAGAAACATCAACACAAAGCCCAGAACATACACGGAGGCCATCAACAGACATCTGCAGATGGCCATCGTCGACAGAAGCAACCTCCTGGGCAAACTATAGGAGAAACAGGAGAAGCTGGTACGCGACTCCCTCATGAGGGCGATCCAGGGAGACCCGACCAGCACGGTCGCGCCACACTTCTCCAGGGGGTCCGACTCAGGGGAGATACTGCGTATCACCTAGGAGGACACCGACTCCTTGAAATGGCTCGAGGAAATGGTCAACAGACTAGGGCCAGTCTAGGTGGGAGCCGAACTGGCAGTGCTGCAGGTTGACAGCCTGCCCAGGCTAGTAAAGGCTTCAGCCTGGCTGCCCAATGCATAGGACAAGGACGAAGCCTTGACCTGTCTGGGTGTCCAAAACAGAGAGGCCCAAATAGCCAAGTGGTGTATGTTCCACCACGAACAAAAAGAAGACGGCATCTTGGTGGTTTTTGGGATACCGCTCCAAGAAATCGAGCCGCTGAAGGGTAAACACCCCCAAGACAAATGCCGGCTATGGTAGGACCTGGGGAAAGTGACCCTTCATCTGAAGCAGCCAGAAGAGAAGGAGACCATCCTGCAGACTGTTGAGGACCCTCCCATGGAGACCACAGCAGTCACCCGAGATGCCCCCCTGTAACCAGCACCATAGCTCCGAGGCTAGACCAATACGGACTGGGAAATACAAAAAGGTATCTTTCTGCTTATTAGCAATTAAGTACTAACCACACAACCAAGACATTGATCTTACTTTTACAGGCAAACTCAATATCATACTTATTAACCTTAGACATTGCAAGATGGCTGTGGCGCACTTGTGCTAACATCCATACAACTACGAGGATAACATAACCCTCATACAGGAACCCTGGCTAACGATCGAAAGGGTTGCCGGTATGGGCACTCTACTACTTCATCTCCACTAAGCCAAGAAAATGTATTTACACTCCTAAGAATGTGCAGTGCGTGTTCCTACCACAACTAAGCTCACCGGACCTTGCAGTGGTCAGTGTGGAGTGTGCTGAGGGCAGGACTCTGATCCTGGCATATGCCTACCTTACGTACGATAGTGAGGCCCCTTCTCCCACAAAGGAGATGGCGGCACTCTCAAACACTATGAGGACGGCAAGCTAGATCTGATAATAGGGTGTGACGCCAATGCCCACCATATAGTGTAGGGCAGCAGCGCCACCAACCACACAGGAGAATCTCTTCTAGAGTACGTCTCAACCACGACCCTAGAGATAGTGAACTGGGGTCGCGAACCCACCTTCGCGACCCCCGCTAGACAAGAGGTCATAGACATCACCCCCGCAAATGCGAACACAGCAAAGCAGATGGAGAACTGGCGCGTCCACCAAGACGTGTCTTTTTAGATCACAGATGGATCTGCTTTAGTATAGGAGTTACGACCGTGGAATAAATACTGGTTAGAAACCCAAGAAGAACGGATACTGAACTGTTCAACAACTGCTTATCCAAACACCTAGAAGAAGATGTCTTCAGGCAGGACCCTGTAAACAGGGAGGCGGTTGAGAGACTGTCTCTGAAACTACAGATCAGCCTTTTAGACTCTTTTCACGAGGCTTGCCCCGCCAGGAAGGCAGGCACATCTGCTAAACCTCCCTGGTGGTGCCCAGAGCTTGACCAAAAAGACTATCGTAAATCTTTTAACAAAGCAAAGAACTCCCGACTTGGGGAGGATTGGGCCACATTCAAGAGAACCCGGAGGGACTTTGAAATTACCCTTAGGAGAAACCAAAGGGCCTCATGGCGCAACTTTTGTGAGGGCATTAACTTTGTATCGGAAACAGCCTGCACCAAGAAAATACTATCTGGGTGCCGCAATGCATAGCTAGGCATTTTTAAAGGAGGACGGCACCTATACTGCTAACCTCTGAGATTTCCTAAGTCTGCTTCTGAAGTCACACTTTCCTGACACCAAAAGCGGATCTGATGCAAACCATCAAAATGACTCAGAATACTTCCCCAAAGCGGAGGACTAGAACATGACCATGGAAATCGTCACCGAAACAAAATGGGATTGGCAATAAAATCATTCTCCCGTTTCAGATCGCCAGGACCGGACGGTGTCTATCCTGCCCTACTACAGTGGGGTCTGGTGCAGATACTGCCGCTACTGTGCAGACTGTTTCGGGCATGTATTGCAATGCAGTATGTACCGAGACCATGGAGGGAAACCAAAGTGATTTTTATTCCCAAATCAGGCAAAACTGACTACACGGCAGTCAAATCGTTCAGACCAATCAGCCTTACGTCTTTTCTTCTAAAGACCTTAGAGAGGCTATGCGACAATTATATCAGGGAGCAGTGTTAGTGTTGCTTGAACAGCAAACTGCACTCAAACCAATACGCCTACACGCCGGGGAAATCGACTGAGTCGGCCTTTCATCATGTGGTATGCAGGATTGAAGGATCGCTGGCAAATAAACAGTCAGCCCTAGGAGCCTTCATAGTCATCGAGGGAGCTTTTGATAAAGTCTCCTACGGCAATATAGAACAGGGTCTAAACAAACACGCGGTCCCCACGACCATCATTGGATGGGTCGGGGCCTTGCTAAGGAATAGAACAGTAACTGCCTCAATAGGTAAAGAAAGCCAAACAGTAGCTGCCACAAAAGGATGTCCACAGGGCGGGGTGCTATCTCCGCTTTTGTGGAATGTCGTTGTGGACGGCTTACTATGGCAACTAAACAACGCAGGATACCATGCTGTGGGTTACGCAGATGACGTGGTAATCCTACTTATTGGAAAACACGAGACTGTTCTGTCTAGCCTAATGCAGAACGCTCTTAAAATCATAGAGGAATGGTGCGAAAAAACGTCTCTCTCGGTTAACCCGAAGAAGACAGAATTAGTACTGTTCACAAGAAAAAGGAAGATCAACACAGGTAGGCTTCCCAAACTTTTTACCAACGTAATGCTTGGCAGACGAGGCGAAATACCTCGGTATTATACTGGACTCCAAGCTTAACTGGAAAAACCACCTAGAACACAAGCTGAAAAAAGTCTGTATCATCTTCTGGCAGTGCAGGGGCGCGCTATGACCAACCTGGAGTTTTAAACAATAGGTGGCCCGGTGGCTCTACACTGCAATTGTCAGACCAGCTCTGACATACGGAGCGATAACCTGGTGGCCGAGAACTAACCAATCGGTAACCAGGATGAAGCTAAACCACCTACAACGATTGGCATGCCTGGCTATGACGGGTGCAATGCGCACAACACCCCCGGCTGCAATTGAAACTCTACTGAAGCTGACGCCCCTTCACATACTTGTAAAGGAGGTGGCAGTAAGCACAGCCCTAAGACTAAAGGCAAATGGCACGTGGAGCCCGACAGCAAACGGTGTGAGACACGTCAAAATACTGAGAGAGGCGGGATCAACCATGCCTGAACTCAAAGAATCCCTCGACAGTGTCCCACCGAGACACGTTTAAGCGGCAATACGAAATAAAAGATCAAATTGATGATAAACCAGAACTCACCTTTTATACCGACGGGGCTAAGGCATTTACTGCCAGGAACTTGACCTCAGACTCAGCATCCCTAGGTAGGAATGTGACGATTATTCAAACGGAACTTTTCGGGATACTTGAAGGTGCTCGGAAACTATCGGAACTGGCAGTCTCGAACAAATCCATTTTGTTCCTCACTGACAGCAAATCAAGCATTGCTGCGCTATCGAGACCAAGGGTGGCCAGCAGCATAATAATGGAGTGCAAGCAAGCTCTAGACAAACTCGCCGCAAGCAACAGAGTCACAATATCCTGGATTAAGGGACATTCAAATAATGAAGGGAACGACTGGGCTGATAGGCTAGCCAAAAGAGCTGCCCTGAAAAGGGAAGGCTCTAAGGCTTTGCCACTGGCACCACTCACTATCTCCAAAATACTTAAAGGAAACTCCCTTGAAGAACACAAAATGGAATGGCTACAACCTGACACGTATGTGGTCGCAAAAAAATTTATTCACTCACCAACACTGAAGCAGAGCAGAAAATACATCGAATTACCAAGAAGTAGTTTGTGGCTTGTAATTGATACCCTTACTGGGCACTGCAAACTAAACAAGCACCTCCATAACATAGGGGTGGTAAAAGATCCCCTATGTCGGAAATGCGAGCAAGAAGAGGAGACCCTAAGACACATCCTGTGTGAATGTGAGTCACTCAAACAACTCAGGTGGTCCGTATTTGGAGAGGAGTGGCCAGATTGGTCACAACTGGGCAACACTCTACACGGCCAACTACTTGAATTCACAGGAAGTTTGGGTTGGCTTGAGGAGTAGCGCTCAGAAGGTGGCACAAAGGACCAAGGAATTCTGTTTCTAACGTGATAAAGTAAGTGTGACAACACTGTAAAATCGAAGCAAGTGAACTAATAACGGCATGCTTTCGCCATTTTTCAAATTTACGCGGTAAAATCAGTACCGAGTGCACTTGAAGCGAACTGTAATTAAGTTAATTTTGAAGAATTATGGAATTGATAAGTACTAATCACCATCTAATATGGGTGTGTTAGTTCTAAACTCTCACAAATTTGTAGTTTTTAAAACAAATATTCTAATTCACATTTCGGCGTCTCAAATGGATTGCTAAAATCCCGTAAATGTCGTTAAAATTGCAGCAAATAATAATTTTCAGCTGCTGCTTCTTGTTCCCGCAGCAATAATAAAGCGAAATAAAGACCATTTTCACAATTTTATGGTTAACACACACTTATCACCTGCTCCGAACTCGGTGATAAAACTGAACCTCACTTTTCGACTGACGTCACTCGAAACTCGATCGGTGATAAAAACAGAATCGGAAACTTGCGTGAAGTGAAAAGTTTTCGATGACAATCGAAAACTTTTCGAAAGTGATAAAAACAGAATAGGGCCCATTGTCCTTAATTTACGATCTAAGTCACTATATTCTGAATAATAGAACATTTCCTCACTTGTCTTACGGTGGTAGTAACCTTTCAGTTTAATGTCGCGTTTGATATCACTTGTGAACCAGGGAGGGAATGCAAACTTCTTGCAAGAGTATAGTGGAGCAGTCGTGTCAAGAATAGCGTAAAATGATATTATGAAATAATAGAAATATTGGAAAATAATATAGTCAAAATAAAATCGAAATTAAATAGCAAAACCGAAGTCCTTCACAAGAAAGAATTAAAGATTTCTGTTGTTTTAGGATATCCTGCCACATCCAAGCCCAACAACTCGAATTAAACAAATTAAACAAATTGAAAATTTTATAAAAAAAACTCTAGCTACGATTGTGTTGGACTTACCCAACCCGAATCAAATCAAATCCAACAATCCAACAGCGATCAGCAAATCATCCCCATGTGAAATCCAAATGTTAAATTGAAGCGGAAATGAAGAAAAATGTCAACAATTGCCAATCGAAGTTAACAACATAAAAATTCAAAGAAAATTACGACAGGATTTTAATCATACCAAACTAAACAGTGGCAATTCAAAAATATGGATCAAACAAAGACAATATCGCGTTAAATGGAACATTTGTATTAGAACTAAAATCAAATTGTAAAGTGGACATTGAAAATTTAAAACTTTATAGTATTTCAAAAACTAAGACTAAGATTATAAAAACGGAATTACAAAAATATTCGTGGATGATAAAAGTAACCATAAAAATAATCAAAATTTTAAACTCTTACAACTGGTCTCTATAAATCTAAACGAACTAACTAATATTCAATGGATATTCAAAATCACGAAATGGATAAAATCTCAAATGGACCTGTAAACTACACTTCGATCAATGTTGGAACAATTTAACTCTACGTACTACTGCTCATCATTATGTGCTACTTCCTGCACAGATATTACCAAAAGAAGAAGATGACCTTCTCAACACATTTCAAAGAAGTTTTACAATTCCAGAATGGATTCCGCATCTAATCCCTTGTCCGTACGGTACTTGCGTCGGAAGGAATTACGTGCCTGATAAGAACATGCTGAAACAGCATCCTTCGTTATATAAATCTATTTTACCTACTCCCACCTTGTAATTGATGAATTACCGAACTGTTTTCACCAATCGTAAGCGACCCATTACGAATATATAGAGCATATATAAATGTTAAATGTTGTACATAAATGTGTAACATGTACTATTACCACTTATGTACCTCGCTATGTTATATACTTATTAGCCAATTACAATTAACGTCCGCCGAGTCCCCTGCGTTCGCTTGTTCGTCTTAGCAGATTAATACTTCAGAGTGAGTACAAAGATCCGTATCCCTAAATTTGTTCAATAAATGTATTGGACAATATATTATTCGACGGAAAATTGTTCGAACGGTAATTCGTTTGCTTAGTTGGTAGTCGTCCTACATTGCCATTACTAGCTTATTTAATACAAATTTGAACGTCACCCTGACAAGATTCAATTTCAATATATCTTTAGTTTAAGGGAATAAATGTACGGTCGAAGGTAAAGCATAGTACATAACGCGAGTTGTAACGCAATTATGCGCTCGTGAAATTACGTTACTCGCCGCTTCGCTACTTACAACTCTAGTTATGTAATATACTATTACTTTGTTATTTATGCGATTTTCTAAACGGCACCCGTTCCGTGATGTACGCATTAACTCACGAATTATATTGTAATTTCAATCCGTAAATACTTGCAATTCAAAATAAAGCTTTTTCAAAACCAACTTGTGATTTTTGAAAACTTAACTCGTGCACTTGATTTCACTGTTGAGAAAAAACGGGTTTATTTAAACACAAATTGCATAGTGAATACAGCAAATACCATCAGTACAAAATGCAATGAAACACAATTGTATGTGGGAGATTCTATCTCAACTAATTAGCACGTGAATGGGGTGGTTTTCAAATCATCAATCGTATCAGGTCGTGTACGGGACACCAAAATATGGAAAATCCTAAATTTTCAACCCGGGATGTTTGTCAATTTTTTTGCGGACGATGATAAATTTTCGCCGGAGCGAGAATTTCAATTGAAAAATATTATAGAAAATCGATGCAGAATTTTCCGAGGAATCCATTCCGTACTCAAAAAAGGAAACTTTTGCCGACTTCCAAAAAATTTAAAAAAATTATACTTTTTAGATATCGCTGTTTAAAAAAAACACGTTGGACGATTTTGTCGACCGAGGAAGCATGCAATCAAAATTCTGATGGCGGACATGGATTCCTAGGAAAATTCTGCATCGATCTGCTATTTTCCAAATATTTTTCAATTGAAATTCTCGCTCCGGCAGTCTACGAACGAAAATTTGTCATCGTCCGCAAAAAAATTTAAAAATCAGAAAATTGTCCGTAATTCGGAAAAGTGCAACATCCAATTTGGGACTTTCCATATTTTTTTTCACTTGCTGATCTCCCATGAATATTATACATGCGTCATCTGATAGGTATATTATGTTCTAAGATCATGTTGCGTTACTTACAATAGATTCTGCGACTATGTAATGGTTGAGACGATGGCTAAAATATGGGATATCGACGGCAATATCATACATTGTTGTTGTTTTTGTATACCATAGATCCACTGATGTTAGTGATACAAATTTTACTAAACTTCGAACAGCTATGCAATTGTCTATGTGCCCAAACATGCTTCCAGTAGATATAACTTCTAACACATTATTAATACTGTCCATTACTGCTACTTCTCCTCTTCTAATGATATATACCTGATATTTAAAGTAATGCCTACTTGTAATTTATTACAGTAAAATTGAATCACTAATAGAAAGGGTACTTTAAATATCGTATGTTGTTCCGCAGAACTTTAATTATAAGAACAGAATACTATAAATAATAGTTAGTATCGATTTGATAGAAAATAAAGTTGAAATTCACAGAACCGCAGCTAATATGTTGCTTGTTGCAACGGGTAACCTCAATAGCAGATTGGCAGAATAAATCCGTTGAGGAGGTCGCCATCTACAGGATGAAATTGTCAGACATGAATCTGGATTACTGATTCTTAAAATTATAATTTCTGTAAATGAATATTAATGTTGGAATTTTTCGTTTTTACTTTCTCCGTTACGAAGTAAGAGAAAGTATTGTGATCGTGAAAATTTTTTCATTTTTTTTAACGGAAATATCCGTTTTGGGGTCCCTATATGCCATTTTAACAATTTCTGGAAATTGTGTCTGTGTGAGTGTGCATGTGTGGGATGTGTGTCTGTGTGCGATGTATCTCAAGAACTAAAAGAGAAATTGATATGTAACTCTGAACATAAATCTTATTTGACAATCCGAAGAACTGAAAAGCTTTTGGTAAAATTTCGTACACCGGAAGTGGGTGTTTACCTTAACTGTATTTTGTTTTTAATAAACATTTAAACAAATATTGAAGACAACAAAGAAATTAACATCTTTGGTTTGAAAATATTTTTCAAAAATTCATTGTTATTCGAGAAAGAAATTTAATTTTTTTTTTTTCATTTTTGGTTTATAATTGTGTAGGGGAAATGGAAAAGGCTGAAAATTCCAAAAAATTAAAGATCGGTTTTTTGCATGGAATGTGTTGTAAACGACATCGCCAATAACCTAGAGAAGGTCCAAAGTGCCAGAAAAATTCCTACTAGTTTCTAAAGCAGTCGCAAGGAGCAGCACCGTGAAAGCGCCCGCTGACCGTCAGGCTGAAAGTAGTTGCTTTTGGCGTGTGAGAATAACAACTGTTTCGTAGTCCCTGCGTTTTCGCGTACTGCGAATAGTTTGTGCCCTTTTGCTGTTATAGTGCGTGTTTTGAGAAAAGTTTACATTTGCTGTGATTTAAAAATGAGTGAAAATCAAACTCCTCCACCGAAGAAAGCCCACGTTCACAAAGAAAGGGAGGAAAGCACGAGAAAAAGGACAGCCTTATACGACTAGTAAAGGAAAAAACGTACCAGGTAAACCTACCCCCCCCCCCTGATGTCACCACTTGCTCATGCAAGTACTTTTGCAAAAACTTGACTCATTACCAAAAACAGTTACTGTACATGGATTTTTACAAAGTTAATGAACAAAACCAAGGTACCTACTTACTAAACCATATGCAACTTGTACCTGTCGGCCGTAGGTGTCATGGAAATTACGATGACCCAGAGGAAAGTAGGCGTTCTTGCAGTTTTACTTACAGTATGCCAGAAGGTTCGGGTAAAAATGTTCAAGTGTGTAGTAAAACATTTCGTCAGATTTTCGGAGTAACTCCCAGGAAACTGCAAACTCTTCAAACAAAAAACAAACAGGGTTGCTTGGTTTACAAAGATACTAGAGGTCAGAATCCACATTCACATGAACATAAAGTTAAGATCACAGAAAATGATTGAAATCTAGTTCGGAACCACATTAATTCGTTTCCCAAGTATGAAAGCCACTATTCCCGTAACAGAACAAATGAGTTTCTATCCCCGGACCTAAGCAAAAACCGTATGTTTTTATCTTTCAAAGCCCAAAATCCAACAACTAAAGTAACTTACAAATACTATGCTCAAGTTTTTCAACAAGACTTTCCCAAACTAAAATTCAAATGTTTAGCAACAGACACTTGTAAGAAATGTAACGTGTTTAAAGTCAAAATTCAAGCAGCTGTCAGTGAAAAGGCCAGAAATGCCATAAAAGTAAAGCAGGAGTTACACCATAGAAAAGCAGAAAAAGCACAAGCGTGCAATAAGGAAGACATTGTATCATCCAAGTAGTAAGAATAACTGCTTATGTATGGACTTGCAACAAGTAATGTTTGTACCAATGCTCACACTCAGTGATATTTTTTACTGCCGGCAGCTCTCAAGTTACAACTTGGGAATTCATGTGAATAACCATGGGTCTGCATATATGTTTATGTGGCACGAAGGGATTGGTGGTCGAGGGGCCAATGAGATATCATCTTGCTTCTTTAAGGTTTGCCACTTCTGAGGCTTTGTTAACAAGAAGAAGGTTAGTTTTAAGGTGTGACAACTGTGGAGCACAAAACAAGAACCAGTTCCTCCTAATGGCAGTAATTTACTTGGTAAAAAAAGGGTTTTATCGCTCAATAGATTTAAAGTACTTGGTTAGTGGACATAGTTACATGAACTGCGACCGGGACTTCGGTCTCATTGAAAAGCGGCGCAAAACATGCAAAGCAATGGTTCCAAAAGGTCTTGAACATATTGTTGCTGCTGCATGTGTAAAAATACCCTTTACTGTTGTTTCGATGAAATCTGAGGAGTTTATTGACTTTAAAGAGCTTGCTTAGACGTACCTCAATACTAAAAACCTTGGAATCAGTAAAATTTCACATTTTCGTATCGCACAAGAATGCTGGTATTGTAAAAGCGGCATCAGTTTTGGCAAAGGAAAATGATATTATGGTAACTTGGGACAAGGTGGATGTTTTAAAGAAAAATGCAAATCTTGAAGACCTTCCCGATGTGGATGAGTTACAAAAATTCAGTTCAAATGAAAAGATATCTCAAGAAAAGAAAACGGATCTAGAGGGAATGATAGAATACCTGGAGAAAGAAGAAGACAAGGCATTCTACAGGGCCATTGTTCATGGACCTCAGCAGCCTGCGGTGGAGAAGCAAGGAGAAGACGACAGTTAAGAGGAAGCAGAAGACGACTTCTAGAGGACTACTAGAAGGAAAAGTTGGGGGATAGGAGAGAGAGACAATATGTACCGGGTGACCCAGGGATCTGTAAAAGCCCCATAACTTATTTGCTATTTGAAATATCGACTTCTAGTTTTCTTGAACTGGAACCCACACTTATTCTACATATTTTAAAAATATGTATGTTTTTGTACAAGGTGTCCCAATATACATAACAGAACAAAGTTATGTTTTTTTAAATGGAACACCCTATATTTTATACTCTATTTTCAACCCTCTTGAAAAGCTGATAAAAATAGTATAAGATAGTATGGGTCTATTATGGACGATTGGTTAGTTATGGGCAAATTTGTGGCAAAAACAAGGGCACATTGAAAAAATTGCAGAAGCTCTCCTAGCAAAGCTAGCGTCATTTTTATACACTAAAGAATTTTCCACATCATGAAAAATAATACAAATCGGCTTTGGTTCCTTTTTGTTCATACTGCTATACAGGATGTCAACATACGCAAAATATTTGATAACTATTTTTTTTCAAATGGAACACACTATATATCTTGCGACCAATGCATGGAATTTTTAATAAGCTTTCCAATGATGTACAATTTTTATAATGAAATATTAAGGATTCTTGAGATTTATCCATAAAAACCTTTTTCTTTTGTCACCTCCTGTTGATTTTTGGATTTTCAGCCCAAACTATACATTTTCTGAAAAAATAATAAGATACCAAAGTTGTAGAGTGGAAAATTTTCGATCGACATAGGTCTTTCGACTTTTTCAATAATGCGGGCATTGCCGGCCAGATTGCGCAAAATCGTGACCGTATTTGCATTTTAGCGTTTTTCTCAAATTTTTTGTTAATTAATTTCACCATACTTTATTTTCCATGTCCTCTAGCAGAAAAAACGGGTAATTATAGACTTGTTCAAATGACCTACATCGATTAAAAATATTCCACTCTACAACTCTCAATAGCACTAATTTTTGCCCAAAATGCATAGTTTTCGCTAAAAATGCAAAAAACCATTGAAAACCGTAAAAATTGATACATACATTTTCAATTTGCATTTTTAGGGAAAACTATGCATTTTTGGCAAAAATTGCTCCTATTAAGAGTGGTAGAGCAGAACATTTTCAATCGATATGGGCCATTTAATTTCCCTTTTTTTCCTGTTTTTCCGCTAGAGGGCGCGGAAAATAAAGTATAGTGCAATTTATTAATAAAAAAATTGAAAAGAAAACGTTAAAATACATATACGGTCACGATTTGGCGCGTTCTGGTTGTTGAAAGACCAATATCGATCGGAAATTTTTCGCTCTACAACTTTGGTCTCTTATAATTTTTCCTGAAAATGCATAGTTTTGGCTGAAAATCTAAAAATCAGCAGAAGGTGGCAAAAGAAATAAGTTTTTATTGATAAATCTTAAGAATCCTTAATATTTTGTTATACAAACTGTATATAATTATAAAGCTTATTAAAAATGCCATAGATTGGTGGCAATTTATATAGGGTGTTCCATTTGAAAAAAAATAGTTATCCAATATTTTGCATATGTTGACACCCTGTATAGCAGTATGAATAAAAAAGAACCAAAGCCGACTTGTAATATTCTTTATGATGTGGAAAATTCTTTAGTGTATAAAAAATGACGCTAGCTTTGCTAGGAGCGCTTCTGCAATTTTTTCAATGTGTCCTTGTTTTTGCCACAAATTTGCCCATAACTAACCAATCGTCCATAATAGACCCATACTATCTTATACTATTTTTATCAGCTTCTCAAGAGGGTTGAAAATAAAGTATAAAATATAGGGTGCTCCATAAAAAAAAAACATAACTTTGTTCTGTTATGTATATTGGGACACCCTGTACAAAAACATACATATTTTTAAAATATGTAGAATAAGTGTGGGTACCAGTTCAAGAAAACTAGAAGTCGATATCTTAAATAGCAAATAAATTATGGGGATTTTACAGATACCTGGGTCACCCGGTATATGCGAGTCTTTTTTATTTAAAATATAAGTTTATTTTTTGTAATATCTTCTAAAAACTTGACATTCTAAAGTAAAAAATATAAATAGGGAAAAAAATAAAAAAGTAGGCCTAACAAATTAGTTTGTATTTAATTACTTTTGTATTTAATTTTGAAATAAATTTGTTTGTAGTTTTTTGAGGTCTTTTTAAGGATTTCGAAGAAAGAGAGAGATAATATGTATATGTGAGTCTTTTTTATTTAAAATATAAGTTTGTTTGTAATATCTTCTAAAAACTTGACATTCTAAAGTAAAAAACATAAATAAGGAAAACATTTAAAAAAATAGGCCTAATAAATTAGTTTGTATTTAATCACTTTTGTATTTTATTTTGAAATACATTGTTTTGTAGTTGTTTGAGGTTTTTTAAGGATTCCGTATTTTTTGAAACCACCATGAACATTCATCCTTTACGTGTAATGAGCGCTGGACCAGCCTTTTAACTAACAAGGAATGGCGTTTCCCAAAAAAAGATATGATGGCACTTTCAGCTTTTCACATGCAAAATCAAGTTATGTATGTACAATAAAATAGAAACTCTTGAAAAACAAATAAAAATATATTTTGTATGTTTAATGAACTTTATAGATTTTTAAAGGATAACGTAAAGTTTTAGGAATTTTTTATTGGATACTGAACATTTTACTTTGTGGCACTTTCAGCCTTTTTCTTTTTCATTACACAATTATGAAACGATAATAGCTACAGAAAATTTATTTTAATAATAATTGTACAGAATGCCAAAATGAACAACTTATAAAGAATCTCTTATAATTTTTCCATCTTTCATAATTTTGATGTTTCAAACGTCAGTTTCATCCGAGTCTACAAAACGTGCGATGTACATTTAAAATATGATTTAAATTGAAAATATACCATGAAAGCATAAATACAAATGATACCATTAAGTCGGAGAAAGTAACATGATAGCCACATCATTTTTTGTTTTTGAAAACTGTACTTGATTCTATGTAGATGATGGTTGCAACCATTACTACATATGTGATATTCCATATTCAGGTAACTTTCTATGAAACAACTTTTGACTTTTTATACCAATATTTGATTCCAGTGAAGAAGACAGCAATAGAAATCATAGTGATTTTTTTAATTGCAACTCATTAAATAATTCAGGAGGTGATTATTGGTGAAGTCAGAAGCTTAAATAGTTTTTGGCGAACGTAACTTACCGTATCAATTATATCATTCGTGTCTATAATTATAGAATCTTCGAGGCAGTACATATCCTTTAAATACACTCCTAATTTTCTAGAAACAGCTTGACATATGTCATCAGTAACACCTGGTACTAATTTCAGTATTTCTGAATAATAACGTATTGTCCATTCATCTTTTAAGGCACTGTGGCACTGGTTGATGATCTCTATTGCATTAACACCTTGAGTACGTTTCCACTGGTATTCGATATGAACCATTATTATTCTGGAAAATGGGTTCTTATTAGTAATTATAACAGATACAGTTTTAAACAAGGATTAGAAAAAGAATTAAAATATACAAAAGCAGAGTTGTTGTCATTATAAATAAGTGAAATAACAACTGCATCACTATTTATGGGTGTGAATTTCAAAGATCTCGATCGAATTTATGATCTCATGTTTCAGAAATAAAAATTATTAAAGTTGAATATATTTTAAAATAAACTTACCTCGTAAGATTTGTCGGCATGCTCTCAGATTTCAAAAACAAATTCAACTCAACAGCATGTTGTTGTTTTTCCACTAGTTTAAGATTAATTTTATTCTGAGTGATAATCATCACTACTAGTAATAAAATATTTACAAAATATCCTGAAAAAGAAATAACAGTTTATTCACAATCACTAATAATATGCATATTTTTAATCTGCAAAAAGTTGGGAAATTAGCGATTCCCTTTGAAAAGATATATCTTCTGGTCGGCAAAAACATGGGTCGAATTCTCAACCGTTTTCGAGATATCAAGTGTCAAACAACAATTTGAGCTCTTTTGCACTTTAAGACGTGAGAATTATCATATAAAGCAGAAATCATTAAAGATTCAAGAACCAGTTTATACAGAAATCGGATTTTATCCATATATCGAAAAGTATTCTTCCTTTGAGAACATAATTAAGTGAGTGGTATTTAGGATTATTAAAATGAGTCACTTGTGACTTTTTGCCTCATTTTAACAATCCTAGATATTAAAAATGTTTCAGCACGTGAAAACAGAATTCAACAAATGCGAGTGGTTGTAATAAGTCGACATTATCTTTTTCTATGACGAGGTTATCTTAACTAGAGATTGAATCAGTAATTCCCGTAATGAGCAGTGGACAATCATGATTTAATTGTGACTAACTTGTGCATCAATCATATTGTCGGTTTCTCCAAACGTATTTATACATATCTTAGGTGGGCAATGTTGCATTTTTATGTAAATTAATCCAATCTACCAATTTTACAATATATAACGCATTAAATGCACTTAAAGCCGTTACAGGGAATAAATTATTTGCCATTTTAAAGTTATTCGAGACGATTGACGCAGCCACTTCAAGAACGTACTATTTTTAAAATCGATTTTATGTAATTAAGTATTGTTAGAGAAACCGAACAGAAGTTTTACGAATTAAAGATGTCGGACGTTGAAATGGATATGTGTATCCAAATCAAACAATTTTACATTTTTTATCATTACATTTCGGGATTGTGAATTAAATAATATACACCGCTCACGGGAAACAACTAATGTAGTGTTTCCCGACTCGGTGTAATATACTACTACAAACTTTTTCATTTTAATAATAACATGTACAGTTTAAAGTTTTCAAATTTAAATTAGAATAAGTTTCAAATTAGTCCTGTATGAAATAAACGATCTTAAACCAATGTTATTTATCTAGTGGTGCTAGTAATAACGTACAAATTACTTTTAAATCATTCAATATCCGACGTGGCATTAACGAGGGAAGCAGTTGTTTCAATAAATTATTTGTTTTTAGTCTTAGTAATGTTATCAGCGCTTAGTTTATTTACGTGTCTTAACAAATGCGTAATTATCCAATCTGCATTTTATGAGCTAACCATTGCTTCTTTTCAAAATTAACATAAATCCGCATTACTGAAATTTCCAAACGAGATAATTTTCTAAGAAGTACATCTGCCAGTAAGATACAATGAAGGGATAAGCCTCCACCGCAATGCATCTTCCCTTCGAGGACGTCGTTAGGACATTTCGCAGAATAATTAGTGGAAATGTGCAGCTGCCAGTGCCCACAATGGACTGTTGATCCACCCCCCAGCTGCCTGCGTACGTGACGAAATCGGCCGGTTTGAACACGTGCACCGACCTCGACGCTCCCATCACACTCTACCACCACCACCATCCGCAACCCGGAGAAGAGTAGGGCGTGGATCCCGTAAAAGGCCATGGAGCGCTCCTCAGAGAAGCAGTCATTTCTCAACAATCAGAGAGAATTACATCAATCACTCAGACACGAAGTTCTACAACAGATCCGCCGATGAGAGGGAAATTGCGATGATCCGGCAGGCGAAACGAGACGTGGTTAGACGCCAGTACGACGAAATTCAATGCCAGTCCGACAACCGTCGCCAGGAAATTCATCGCTACGACTTTCCCCAAAGGACCTCGCCACCGCAGACAGCTGTACCAAAATTGCAGGTGTGCACTGCCTCAACAAAGGTTCTCGACGAGTTGAAGTGCGAGGAAGTGACGCCCCTCGCCGCGGATCATCCCGTTGTTGCCGCTGCAACAGCCACAAGCAGCCCAGCCTCCACCAAACGAGGAATCGACGAGACCGTGCAATCACGTGATTGTCCAGAGACCGCAGAAACAACGACTCCCAACCGTTGTTCTCAAGGTGCCCACCAGAAGCCCCAAAGGCCGCAAGAAGCCGCCAGTCACAACTGCCCATCCCACGCGGACCATAAAGAGGGCCACACCGAGGCCGCATAGCTAAGCCTCCAACGGCATGCGGAAGCCCCAAGCTACATTCGACGTCCTTGCCAGGAAACGACGCTCTCCGGCCCAGCTCCTGCTGCCTGTCGCTCCAAGGCGCCGCACCGTCCAAAGACGCCGCGTCCAAAGACGCTGCCTGCCGGACGATCCATGGCAGTCCGTCTACCCACGATGCCACAATATTTCTAGACGTCGACCTCCGGACGATCCACAGCAAACCGTTATTCATAGATGACGCAGATGCCCGAGGAAAAGACGTCCGCCGGCCCACCTACGACTGCCAATCATCTCTCGGCGTCGCAACGGTCACTAAAGACGCCCTCCGGCCCACCTGCGACTACCAATTATCTCACGGCGTCGCAACAGTCACTCAAGACGCTGCCGCCGCTTTGGACGCCGCAAGCAAAGGCCGGACTTAATGATAGACTTAGTATTAGTGCCCCGCAAATAAGTGTAAGTGACCACATGAATGCTTCAGTGCGCCATGAACGACAACGCGAACTACCCACGTCCGCCTGACGATGCGCAGGCACCACCTAGGAACGGGTCGTAACGCCGCCCCGACCTGCTGCGTGTACAGGATAAGGATGTAAACTCGCCTACCTTTCGGCATAGAGTATAGATTTGTCCCACTATCTAACGCCACCACCCCCAAGCAGAACACCATCCCATCAACCACTCTCCAAACTTAGCGGGGTTCCTGTCTGTTTAGTCTTTAATAGCTTATCTACAATACCTTTTACTACATTTCCATTTTACAGTTACGCTTTACGATTCACAATTTACAAGTTATATACATACACAATTTACAAGTTATATACATTTATTTACAATATTTGCACTGGTGGTTTATGCGTCCTCATCTTCTTGATGTTCCCCGGGGTCCTCGTCCGATATTGCTATTTCTGCCCATATGTTCATTTTTTCCACATGTGTGGGGATTGCCTTGTTACCTCTTCTGAGTCTGATAGAGAGGTCGCCATAGACCTCTATGATTAAGTTCCTGGCCGAAACTCTATGTTCCATTGTGCAGTATTGACTTATGTGCTCTGCGTCTTCCTGGCCTTCCCCGCAAGCACACTCCCCATCTGTGTCCTGCAGGTTAAACCTTCTAAGGTAAGCCGTCATATTGCCATGCCCGTACAGAGCAGGATGGCCTTATAGCTGAGGTTGAGTTTGTCAAAGCCCACTTCTTGGCACAAATCATAGACCTGCCTTCCACTATCCCCTCTATCCCATTCCGCTTGCCATTTGTTGCTGATTTCCTTCCTTTTTCTTACCTGCTTTGCTCTGCTGCTTTCTGGCCATATCGTAAGATCTGTTACTTCATCCAGTCTTTTCCCTGCCCTAGCCATTTCATGTGCTATTTGGTTCCTTTTGTTAGCTGTTGAGTGTCCCTTTCTCCAGATAATTGCCACTTCTGTGCCCTCCCTGCTTAGTCTCTCCACTTCCGCCTGTGTGCGGATAGCTGTCGTGTTCCTGGTGTTTTTATTATGTGCCGCCTCTACCACTGTTTTTGCGTCCGACTCTATCGTGACTTGCGTTTCTCCCGCTCTTTTTATCTGCTGTACCCCTTCTAAGATAGCCGCCATTTCTGCTTCATGGCTGTTTGTGCCATTTCTTATTCTCTTATTATCCTTACTCCAGCGATCTCCGTGTTCTGCGACCCATCCCAATCCTGCCAACCCTTCCTCTCCTACTGAGGCATCGACCCCTATCTTATTGCCTTCTTCAAATCCCTCCTTCCTGATTCCTTCCCATGCTGGGTGTGTCCCTTTCGCAATAAGTGACGTTTCTTTTGTGCGCTCCTGTTCTTTCATCACCCACTCCTCCGCTGCTACCCCACCTCAATGTGTATCGGTGCGATGCCCGCCACTACCTGTAATGCCGACGTGGGTGCGGTTCTGTAAGCTCTTGTGATAGCTAAAAGGAATGGTCTTTGAATGGCCGCCAGTTGTTTTACCACTCTCGCGTCCCTTGCTCTACTTCCCCAAACTTCTTTCCCATATTCTATAGCGGGTTTAAAGACTCTTTCATAAACTGTCCGCTTTACCCCCCCACTTTCTACGAAGCATGCCAATGATCTTACAAGACGAAATCGCTGTTTTACTCCTTATCTCCTTGATGTGGTCAAGGAAGTTGAGTTTCGAATCTATAGTGATCCCTAGGTATTTTACGCTCCCCTTTATTGCTGCTGCGTGTACACATGGAAAACCATTCCAAATGACGAAAGCGTCAAAACCGTACCGCCCACAACACCAGCCCAGACAGACACCACCTACAACCACCCGCTTGCATGCGGAAACACATGAAGTGGCGCCCATGATTAGATGACAAGATCCAAAAAGACCGCCTCCAGCTCGAGCCGCCCCGGCGTCCGATGCACCAGCCGGAGAAAAATGCCAGTGCACTCCTCACTCACCCTCGGCCAGACCAGACGTGACTGCTTCGAGGACCCAGGCATCCATAGATGCAGAGATCCGATGTCGAGATGCCCGAATCCCCTCGCACCGTAACCGCGGAAGGATCTCCAAGGACCAACGTCGAGAGCAGCTAAGGCGCCCAACAGAAGTTCCCTGTGGAACTTGGATCCGGTGTGGGAAGACCGAATCCCCTCACACTTCAACCTCGGAAGGATCCACCTTTGTGATTACATAACGACGACGACTTCAACTGGCAGCCATCACATGTACATACTTTCTACGCTCTTCAAAATTCTCTCATTTTCCGGGGCCGTTTGTTGTCGGCGCTCAGTTTATTTACGCGTCTTAGCAAATGCGTAATTATCTCAATTTGCATTTTATAAGCTAACAATTGCTTCCTTTCAAAATTAACCTAAATCCGCATTACTGAAATTTCCAAACGAGACAATTTTCGAAGAAGTACAGCTGCCAGTAAGATACAATGAAGGGATAAGCCTCCACCGCGATGCATCTTCCCTTCGAGGACGTCGTTAGGACATTTCGCAGAACAATTAGTGGAAATGTGCCCATGCCAGTGCTCACAATGGACTTTTGATCCACCCCCCAGCTACCTGCGTACGTGACGAAATCGGCCGGTTCGAACACGTGCGTCGACCTCGACGCTCCCATCAAACCCTACCACCACCACCATCATCCGCAACCCGGAGAAGAGTAGGGCGTGGACCCCGTAAAAGGCTATGGAGCGCTCCTCAGAGAAGCAGTCATTTCTCAACAATCAGAGAGAATTACATCAATAATTCAGACACGAAGTTCTACAACAGATCCGCCGACGTCGCCGAAGCCGCCGAAGCCGCCGAGCCAACGACGCCGCAGCTACCGGCCCAACGACGCCACGCTGCCGTCGCTGCCGCTGTCTTCGCCGCCACTGCCGTCGCCACCACAACCGATGCCGTCGCTGCCGCTGCCATCGCTGCCGTTGTCTTTGCCGCCGAGCCGCCGGTCACCTCTCCGCGAACTCGTCGGGCATCCCGGTGCGAACTAAGTGAAGTGTTGATGACTATTGCTTCCGTGACTGTTTTTTTCTTTTCGTGACTTTTATTGATGACTTTCCCGCGTGTATATATTGTATTTTCTTGCTGAAAATTTTACTGTATAATCCGTGTGTAAATAAGAGCGATCGTTATCGCGCCTCAGAATTTTTCTATCTCTGCCCCATACTTGTGTGTTCTTGTGCTGTTCTAATAGCGACACCGACTCCAAGAGCTAGCTGGAGGTCATCGAGGGCGGGTTTTCACCCCAAGAGTGTTGCCCAACTCTAGGCCGACTCTACGCCCACGACCCAAGGATGCCAGCACCAAGGACGTGAGACACAGAGATGGACATCAACAAAGCGATCGCCTTCGAGAAGCGGATGTACGAGGAGAACTTCGAATAGAGAGGGAAATTGCGATGATCCGGCAGGCGAAACGAGACGCGGTTAGATGCCAGTACGACGAAATTTAACGCCAGTCCGACAACCGTCGCCAGGAAATTAATCGCTACGACTTTCCCCAAAGGACCTCGCCACCGCAGACGCCAGTACCAAAATTGCAGGTGTGCACTGCCTCAACAAAGGTACTCGACGAGTTGAAGTGCGAGGAAGTGACGCCCCTCGCCGCGGATCATTCCGTTGTTGCCGCCGCAACAGCCACCATCAGGCCAGAGCCAACTCCGCTGCCGGTCGCGAAGATGAGGATGCCGCTCGTCCAGGCCCCAGTCCTACCTGCCATCACCGCAGCCATCACCGTCGTACCTTTGCCACCAACGTCGCCGCCACTAGCAGCCCAGCCTCCACCAAACGAGGAATCGACGAGACCGTGCAATCACGTGATTGTCCAGAGACCGCAGAAACAACGACTCTCAACCGTTGTTGGAAGCCCCAAACGCCGCAAGAAGCCGCCAGTCACAACTGCCCATCCCCCGTGGACCATAAAGAGGGCCACAGCGGGGCCGCATAGCCAAGCCTCCAATGGCATGCGGAAGCCCGAAGCTCCATTTGACGTACTTGCCAGGTAACGACGCTCTCCGCCCCAGCTCCTGCTGCCTGTCGCTCCAAGGCGCCGCACCGTCCAAAGACGCCGCCTGCCGGACGATCCCCTCTACCCACGATGCCACAATATCTGCAGACGTCGACCTCCGGACGATCCACAGCAAACCGTCATTCATAGACGACGCAGATGCCCGAGGAAAAGACGCCCTCCGGCCCACCTACGACTGCCAATCATCTCTCGGCGTCGCAACAGTCACTGAAGTTGCCCTCCGGCTCACCTGCGACTGCCAATTATCTCACGGCGTCGCAACAGTCACTCAAGACGCTGCCGCCGCTTTGGACGCAGCAAGCAGAGACCGCCTCGCCTATGGAAGGCAAACCCGGACGACCGCGACCACCACCACGACTATAGGCCGAGAATCGTGACGCGTTACCGTGACCGCGCGAACTAGACAATTCCGGACTTAATGATAGACTTGGTATTAGTGCCCCGCAAAAAGACGCAATTAGTGTAAGTGACCACATGAACGCTTCAGTGTGCCATGAACGACAACCCGAACAACCCACGTCTGCCTGACGATGCGCAGACCACCTAGGAACGTGTCGTGACGCCGCCCCGACCTGCTGCGTATACACATGGAAAACCATTCCAAATGACGAAGGCGTCGGAACCAGTACCGTCCACAACACCAGCCCAGACAGACACCACCTGCAACCACCCGCTTGCATGCGGGAACACATGCAGTGGCGCCCATGATTAGATGACAAGATCCAAAAAGACCGCCTCCAGCTCCAGCCGCCCTGGCGTCCGATACACCAGCCGGTGAAAAATGGACTGGAGAAACATTCCTCACGTCTTGGTACCCGCCGTGCCAGTGCACTCGTCACTCAGCCTCGGCCAGACCAGACGTGACTGCTCCGAGGATGCGACCAGCATCCTAGGACCCATGCATCCAGAGATGCAGAGATCCGGTGTCGAGATGCCCGAATCCCCTCGCACCGTAACCGCGGAAGGATCTCCAAGGACCAACGTCGAGAGCAGCCAAGGCTCCCAACAGAAGTTCCCTGTGGAACTTGGATCCGGTGTGGGAAGACCGAATCCCCTCACACCTCAACCTCGGAAGGATCCACCTTTGTGATGACATAACCACGACGACGACTTCAACTGGCAGCCATCACATGCACATACTTTCTACGCTCTTCAAAATTCTCTCGTTTTTCGGGGCCGTTTGTTGTCGGCGCTCAGTTTATTTACGCGTCTTAGCAAATGCGTAATTATCTCAATTTGCATTTTATGAGCTAACCATTGCTCCTTTTCAAAATGAACATAAATCCGCATTATTGAAATTTCCAAACGAGATAATTTCCGAAGAAGTACAGCTGCCAGTAAGATACAATGAAGGGATAAGCCTCCATCGCGGTGCATCTTCCCATCGAGGACGTCGTTAGAACATTTCGCAGAACAATTAGTGGAAATGTGCTGCTGCCAGTGCCCACAATGGACTGTTGATTCGCCCCCCAGCTGCCTGCGTACGTGACGAAATCGGCTCGAACCTAAATTGTTCTTGGAAGAGTAATTTGCCGGTTCGAACACGTGCGCCGACCTCGACGCTCCCATCACACCCTACCTCCACCACCATCCGCAACCCGGAGAAGAGTAGGGCGTGGACGCCGTAAAAGGCCATGGAGCGGTCGTCAGAGAAGCAGTCATTTCTCAACAATCAGAGAGAATTACATCAATCACTCAGAATCGAAGTTCTGCAACATAGCCGCCGAAGCCGCCGAGCCAACGACGCCGCAGCCGCCGACCCAACGACGCCACGCTGCCATTGCTGCCGTCGCCGCCACTGCCGTCGCCACCACAACCGATGCCGTCGCCGCCCCTGCCATCGCTGATGCTCTCTTTGATGCCGAGCAGCCGATCAGCTCTCCGCGAACTCGTCGGGCATCCCGGTGCGAACTAAGTGAAGTGTTGGTGACTATTGCTTTCGTGACTGTTTTTTTTTCCTTTCATGACTTTTATTGTTGACTTTCCCGCGTGTATATATTTTGTTTTCTTGCTGAACATTTTAGTGTGTAATCCGTGTGTAAATAAGAGCAATCGTTATCGCGCCTGTCATAATTTTTCTACCTCTGCCCCATCCTTGTGTGTTCTTGTGCTGTTCCAATAGCGACACCGACTCCAAGAGCTAGCTGGAAGTCATCGAGAGCGGGTTTTCACGTCATCGCTGCGACCCCCCCCCCCCCGTTGACACTAAGCCTTAATTTTTAAGAACAGGTTGAATATTCACGTATTCTGTCTCATTTTGGTCTTGATTAAATTTATTTAATGCACCTGCAATAAGTGAGGTTGTCTCAAAATTAAAATGTGAAATGTTTAAAATATAATAACAAAGTACAAACAGTTTATTTAAATTTATGTTAGTTTTGCGTAGCATATATAATCATTTGCAACAACACAAGAAGACTTGTTTTACTTGCACATTGTTGCAACTGCGCACCTGGTGTAACCTAACTTTTATTATTATTAATAATAACTTTTCAAGTAATATAATCTACATTCATTGCTGAAGGGACATTGTCAGCTTTGAAAGAATTTTATTAGCAATGTTCTATATTTTCTTCAGGATTCTGAATGTAACCTTCACCGATCTGTGTTAACTTCCAACCTCCGTCGCGCTTGACGTGATTACCGTTTATATTCATACAAACTTCTTGAATCGAACATTTTTGTCTATATGTTAATCAATAAAAATAACCTGCGGTCGTTGGAACAAGGTAATGTTAAGTGAATTCAAAGTTTTTGCCACGAATTTCGGAAATATAGCTCTACCAGTGCGATGAAGAGGTGCTGTTTTATTTAAACTATTAAAATGCAAAGAATTGAGTTTGAAATTGAAGTTAGTGAAGTAAATTACAAGTAATCCTCAAATATAACTGGTAGAGCTATATTTCCAAAATTCGCGGCAAAAACTTTAAATTCACTTTTCACTGAAATACCCCAAAGGTTGGCAGCATGTTTGAGTGCTTACCCCGTTGCAGAGTTCTTACCAGGTTAAGAAGTGCTTGCCCATCTGCACAATACTGTTCAAGATTGTAATAGTCGTTCACCATGCCTGAAGACGACATCTTAAAAGTTAGAACATCGCTGTTGCGATGTCTTGTTTAGTTAAATAGTTCAACGGGCAATAGCTCCACATCGCCCTCCTGTGCTGGACAGCTTAATTTTAAATTTAAAACGTAAGATCAGGTATTTTATTGGCTTAATATAATTTTAACTTATGCCATTTCTGTTAACTTTAAGTGTAGACCCCGAAGATAGAATTATTATAGATTTCTGCCGAGTGCTCTGAATGTCAACGTGAAGAAATTTAGCAAGCGCGGGTAAACTGCGGGAGTAACTATGACTCTCTTAATTAAGCATTGGCGACATCAAACGCCTTCCTCTGGCCCCGATTGCCGTCTTAATTAATGGGATGGCCCTATTGGGGCATACCAGCCCCTCTATTACTCTATCATCATACCGAAAAGAGATCTTGATAGGGAAGACATCAATAGCTGGCGTCCGATAACCATCTCATCAATTCTTATTAGAACAGCCAATAAGATCCAGGCGTCTCAATGACAATATCTCGTTCCATGAGGCTCAAAAAGATTTCATCAACGGAGACGGCACTTTAATTAATAGAATAGAATAGAATGATTTATTCGTGACTGCAATTTACATTGTTTACATATGTCAAGGTTAGAAGCGCATATTGGTAACATTGAGTACAAGAGATACCATAATAATAGAACTATCCATAAAAGTAAAAGTAAATTTATTTAAGAGGACCGTTCACCAAATTGACAAAACAGAAAGTAATAAATAGTAATGAGTTGACATTTTAAAAACCCTAAAATTAAGTGTACAAATAAAAAAATAAAAGGCTATATATAAATAGATAAAATTGGTGTATAATTAAAACGTTAAAAAGTAATTGGCAGTCATAAAATGAATAAAAGGATTCAATAAATTATAGAGCCGTTCTTCAAGATATCATCAAGAAGCACAGGAGGAAATGCAACCCGTACACGATCATTTCCCTTGACATCTCCAAGGCTTTCGACAGTGTTGTTCGACACAACTCAATTGCCAAAGGATTGGAACGATTTGGAATTGATAGTCTCAGAAGATATATACTTGCCAATTATTGTAATATCAGTACTGTTGTAGAGGAGTCAAACAAGGCGACCCGTTATCTCCAATTCTATTCAACATGATAATGGCGAGTTGCTGAAAAAGATTGACCATTCCCTAGGATTGACCATCCACGCTGATACCAAAATCAGAGCACTAGCGTACGCCGATGACCTGCTTATCCTAGGCCCAGGACAGCTCGAGGTATCTAGGACTCTTAAGACCTATACCGCCTTCTCAAGGAAAGGACTTTCGCTTAATACTGCAAAGTGCAATTGTATTGCCACTGGAAAGGTTCAGGGTACGCTGTGACTAAAACCCTATATAACATCAACGGGTCCCCCATAGCCACACTCGGTGTCGAGCCATTTAAATACCTGGGTCTCAAATTCTCAATGGTTAGCACGGAACGTCCAAGCCTCCACCTCCCTAATGCACAGCTCGGTCGAATCCCTAAAGCCCCGCTAAAACCCGCCCAGAAATTGCTGTTGATTAAACAATTCCTGATCCCACGATGGATCCATCTCCTACAATGCCCGCTTATAACTCGAAAACTGCTCTATCAAGCTGACCGAGATATAAGACGATGTGTTAGAAAGGCCTGTCATCTGCCATCTACATGTTGTTCTGTATATATTCATGCCAGTTCTAAAGACGGAGGTCTGGGAGTAATCAATATAAGAAACAGGATTCCAGCAATTTTGTACCGAAGGCTAGATAATATTGGAGGGCCGCCGGGCAGCATAAACGAAGCGCTGCATGAGTAGCGAGTACCTCAGAAGGAAACTCAAATCTTTCTACCCAAACTCGTCCATTCCATCAAAGTCCGCCTCGGCTGCCCAACAAAGTGAGGCCTTCAAAAATCATGGTCTGGTAACGGATTAAACCAAGGAAGTTGCCACGCGGGCAGTTCAAATTGGATTACATACCCACCAACCAACTCGTCCAGAAATACCTTCTGTAAGGCTTTGCAACTACGGGGAAACTTACTCCCCACAATCGGACACGCCACTAACAGAAGTAACAACCGATGGTGCAGGTCGGGTTGTGGTAATGTTGAATTCCTGTCACACGTCCTGCAGGGATGTCACGTCACCCACCACCAGCGTATTTCCCGTCACGACCGTACGGTGCAACTTTTAAAGAACGTGTGTACAAAGCGGGGCTGGACTGTAAAACTGGAGGAAAAGCTAAGACTGAGAGACGGCGCCCTGAAAGTTCCCGACTTAATCATATCGAAATATTCCGAAACCATCATCGTAGAGATCGGAATAAATTGGGAGAGGCCCAGACGTCTCGAAACGAGTTATGTCAACAAGAAGTTGAATCTATGACAACGATATGACAAAGGAAGCAGTATTAAAAATTTTCCCCGACAACAACAGTCTCGGTCATGCCGCTAATAGTTGGGGCTAGAGGAACATGGTGCCACAGAAATGAGGAGCTCATTCCACTGAACTAAGTAGATGGAACAAAGATTATTGCTGACGTTATCATTGGTAGCCTTAGCATTCATACGCACTTCGCCAGAGCAATCTGGAGTAACTGATGAATGAATTTTAAATGTTATATACAATCAACGGTAACGTACCGGAGCAGGTAGCGCGCGCCAGATGCGCGCGGAACAAAGCGCTCCGACTGCTGCCCAAATGAAAAGAGACATCGGCATCCTTCACGCATCCCGATGCGCACGATTGCATTTTAGTGTTGTTTTGGGCTAAAGTAAGAATCCTGGGTGTTCTAAGCGCAAAGGATTGCGAAACGATCGGTCCTCGCTAGATTTTCGAAAAAGTAAACCTCGGAAAAGGCACACAATAAACCCGCAGTTGATGGAAAGTGATCCTGCGAGTTTCAGTGCATCTGCGAAGAAATTGAAGCTGGACTCTGATGTACCGGAGAATGCCTCTGTGGAGTATCGAGTCATCAATTTTATCACCGTTTTTGCTGCAATTGCGACTTTCATTAAGTGCAAGGACCGTGGGGAAAAATGTGGAGTTTGGAACCGCCAGCACTCGAGGACTCGAATTCAAAATCTCCATATCGTGTGACACTTGCCCGTCGCGATTCGTTCACTCCTGCTCTCTCATCAAAAATACCTACGAGGTGAACCGGCGATTCATTTTTACGATGCGGTTACTGGGACTAGGCTTTAAAGGAGCTCAACAATTTTGTGGACTGATGGACATGCCGGCTTTTCTCTACCACAGTACGTACGATATGATTATCAAAAGTGTCCATGGCGCGGTGAAGTTCGTTGTAGAAGGTTTTTTCCGTGAAGCTGCTAAAGAAGAAATCAACGAGACCCGGAAGGAAACTGGCGATACACAATCAATCGATTTAGTCATTTCTGGGGATGGAACTTGGATGAAACGAGGCTTTACTTCCTTGTTCGGCGTTTCTTCCATTATTGGGTTTTACACTGGCAAAGTTCTGGATGTACTCACCAAAAGTTTGTTTTGTAAGCAGTGCGAGCAAAAAGGAGAGCACGGTCGAACACGAAGAGTGGATTGACACGCATGGAGCTGAATGTCAAATAAATCACACGGGATCGTCTGGAAAATGGAGGGAGATGCCATGGTCGAAATGTTTCAACGTTCTGAAAGATTTTATGGCGTGCGGTACAAATTCTACGTAGGAGACGGCGATTCCAAGACTTACTCGCAAATCGTGAAATCGAATCCGTATGCAGATGCAGCTGTGGTCAAGAAGGAGTGCGTCGGACACGTGCAGAAGAGAATGGGCAGCAGACTTTACGCTTGTAAGAAAAACAACAAGGGGGTCAGTGGTAAGGGTAAGCTTACTGCAAAATTGATAGACAAGTTGACTGTTTATTACGGCTTGGCTATTAAACGTAACTCTGATTCCGCCGACAAAATGAAGAATGATATTTGGGCTACGTTTCATCATTATCGATCCACTGACCAACATCCATTTCACGACAATTGTCCAACCGGATCCTAGTCGTGGTGCTCGTGGCAACGCGCGCATGTCGAGGGAACACTGGACACCTTCCATCGCGATTACAATCCTTTGCCAGCCGACGTTTTAAAAGTCATCAAACCTATATACGCAGACCTCAGCAAGGACGATCTCTTGGAGCGGTGCGTCGGAGGATTTTATCAAAACCGCAACGCAAGTCTGAACCAACTGATTTGGAAAATCGGTCCCAAAATCTCTCATCCGGCAAGCTGAACGTAGAGATTGCAGCATACGCAGCCTCCACGATGTTCAATGAGGGACATACTAGACTTCTGAAGATGTTTGAGGCGATGGGAGACAACTGCGGACGCAACATGCGCAGCTACATCAAGAAAGAGGACATCGCGCGAATCAAGTTCCTGGAAGGCTTAACCAATGAGGAAGGAGTATCTTATGGACCAGGGATCGATGATTCCATGTAAGTACCGACAATTAGTCACTTATAATACCGGCAATACATCTCAAATCTTTAACGCGATTATCTCGAAACCACATTTCCAAAGTCGGTGACACCGATAACTCGAAAAGTTTTCATTCAATTTGGCCGATTCTTTGCGTCTCTTATCCGAAACATTTTTTTCTAGTCATTGATCTTTTGGATTTCGTCTATTATTTAAATTCGATTTTTTACGATTTTTTACAAAGACAGATTTTTAGACCCGAAAAAATACTTTTTTCGCGGATTGATATGAAATGTACAATTTTTCGAACTGCTTTTAGGCCGTGAAATCACTTTTGCGGACTAGGCTTTAAAAATGCTTATTTATGCCTAGGCTGTAAAAGTAATGAGCCAATTAGGTGAGACTACGTCATGTTATTTCGCCAGTCAGATGAGACACCGCGTCGACCAATAAAAGCCGCCAGAAATTTGTTTGACATTATAATGTATTTTTCGCTTAATTGAGAGTTGCCTTCAAATTTCCCGTACCAAAAAGGTCAAAAATAGGTTCCCTGTAGTTTTAATAACACCGAGTGCGATTTCCCTAACCTCCATGCGAGTCCCTAACTTACCCACGCACAAAAATCGAGTTGCTGAACGGTGGCGAAATTTTCTTGCCGTGACCGGCTCCTAGTGGCCCGGCATTTGACGTTTAAACGTCATCGGCCGGCGCACTTATTTAGTAGAACGAGAGACTTTCCTTCAGATGTGAAAGAAGCCCAATAACGGCTTCTGCGAAGTATTAACAACCCCACGTAAGTTTTCTCCGAGCACCGCGTGTTTACCTAACTTTCCTACGTAATTGAACCCGAGCAGTAATCGGAAAAATAATCGAAAAGATTTGGAGGTTACGTACTATGTAAGTATTATTTCAATTTAATCATTGAACAATAATAATATGAACATAATGACTTTAATATTTTTAATCGTAAAGAAATGTTTGTGATACCAAGAAAGTGCATTTTATTGAAAAGTTCCTGGATTTCTGAATCAAAATGTATCACAAAGTAATGGCTTCCACCTTCAAACATATCAGTAAAGAAATCTATTGAAGAGTTTTACTCGAAATAATTATACGGTTCGTCCGATTTAAATATTCATTGCATGTCACTTACGAAATCATGATCATTATGATTATAAATGATTACACCACCCACACCGTCAAAATACGGACACCACAATATCTATTATAAATGTCAATTTTTGTTTGACTTGGGTACCTACGAAATTTTTACAAAGCTACCTGCGATTTGTTGATTGAATTAAATATATTGAAAATTATCGCATTGCAAGTTATTATTAATTTCTCCTGAACAATTCGCGAAAAAAATATGTGTTTAACTCGGCAATAAAGCAGATTTCCTGACTTGGCTTGATTCGCAAGCTCGCTCGGCGGTGAAACTCTAGCCGCGTCCATAAATCTGTCACTGTATTTCTTTGTTAAACAAATAACTATTTTAAGTATGAGGCCGCCATTTTGCCAAAAAAAAAATTCCAAAACCGAACGATCAACGACAGCTTTTACTCATTCTTAATGCAACCCGCATCGTATTTTTGATTTCAAATTATTTCTGCGACTTCAGGAGGTGTCACTGCAAAAGGCCTCTTTTAAAAGGTCATCTGCTGAGAGGTGCGCAGCGAGGACTCAGGACCTACAGCGGATATGAAAAAATTTGATTTTGAAGACCAATGTATGACTAATAAACTCAACTTATTCGATTTTACCTGTCTTGTTTAGTGTTCGAGAAAAAAATCCCGAATTTTTGCGATTTCTCGGTCTTGCAGGTAGGCATCACCCCTTTAGGCTTTATTTCTAAAATAAAATATATACTTAAACGTAGTTTTATCTGCAATATGTGGCAGCACTAAAAACAATTTCGAACGAATGTAATATTTAACATATTATAATATTTTTACGGCGATTTCAATTGTTAATTTTAAAACATATTAAATCTAGAATATTACTAACACACCTCCAGAAATAAGGGAAGTTGCTAACAATGCGATAAACAAACTATTTCCAAGTAATTTGTAACCAATTTAAGCTTGTAGAATAATGCAACGTACTTGCCTAAATGTTTATCGAAATTTAAGCTTATGTTTACATTTGTTTCTCGTTTTTCGTGTAAGGCATCGATCAACACTAATTAAAAATCCACAACGAATTAATATACCAACAGAAGCTCTTTTTCGCCGCGAATGAAACATATATTGTACTCTCGCTGTTTCTTCCGTGTTATTCGTTTTGTAAACAAAGTATAATAAATCACGACCTTTCCTCTGTGTGTGTTGTGTTGCCTAAATGTCGTCGCTGAGACCTGAGTAAATTCATGCGCCTAGCATGAACAATATTACGCCTCCGTTTTCTTTAACCTTAGTGGTTCTTGTGGCGAACTCCCCAATATGCATTATCGAACATTTTCAGTATGTAACGCATTGCAAGGTTCCAATTGGGCATAGATATGCAGAAAGCTACCAACCCTCAAAAGTACAAAAAATGTGTCTACCTCATGCACGAATTCGGTACAGGCCAGTCTTGATTTTATAGAAAGCTACCAAGCCCTACCTATATTAGTTTTAAGCTATACAACTTCAGCAACCAACCCACATACCCATTATGAACATTATAATATTTTACAGAAACCTTACAACCCACTTGGTCTATTATCAGGAAATACGCTTGCGCTACCAATTGGATTGATTGCTTTTTGCAAATCAACAACATAGAGCATAACCTTATTTTAGTCGAAAGCAAAGTGTAAGCAGTGTTTTGTAATACTTGCTATTAACAATCAAATCTGGCTTAACGTAAATGAGTGCGTTTCTTTGTAATTTGCTATATTAGTCAATACGAAATGAATAATTTTAACGATCGTACCGCTAAAATAATAGCTGCTCTATCAAAAACCACACCAACAAAAGGTAGGTTAAATTCTTATATTTTGACTTAGTGCAAGTAGTAATAGTAGATAATTCAGTTCAAGTTCAAGGTATTCATACTGCGATTGTTTTATTGGGTGAGAAAGTGGATCATTTAGACTCTGAAGCAGATGACGATGACTCGGTAGTAGATCCTACCTATGAGAATGAAAACTTTTCATCTGACTCTGCATCTGAGAACAATCAAGATATACTTCATGTAAATGGTGATTTATTGGATCGAAATCCACTAATAGAACAAAATATACAATATACTGGAAGACCGCATAAAGGGCGAAAAAGAAAATTTGAAGATCAAAATAGAGATCAGAGAAAACTTAATAAGAATAGTAACAAAACCGTACCGCAACTGTAAAGGAAGAAAAATCATATCAAAACAATTTAATAATTTTGACTGTCGTTGCACAATGAAATGTCCTGATAATGTTTCTGCCGAATTACATAAAGGTGAATTTGACAGATTCTGGTCGTTAAAATCATATAATAGTCAGGTAAATTTTATTGCTCTTGGCGTATCTCAATTTAAAAAGGCAAGAACTTATGGAGAAAATGCTGAAAAGCAAAAATTTTCTAGAATCTATAAAATAGGTAGCAAAGTAGTATGCCGAGAAATGGATGTGAAAATTTTAGGAATTGCAACATTCAGAGTAAATACGGCCCACAAAAAAATTCGTGGGGATGCTTATATTACTGACCAAAGGGGTATAAAGCAAGGAGGACATAATATACTATTCGAATATAAGCTCCAAGCAAATAAATAGAGTACCTAAATACACATCTCATTATTGTAGAACAATAACGGAAGCCAAGGTCCTGCCGCCAGGAGTCACACTACAAAAAATGTATCAAATGTATTGTGCAGGTGAGCATTTCCTCACATAAAAAGATCTTTTATGAGAAATTTAATTTCAGAAACAAACGGCTACAGAAAGATACATGCAACATATGTGACAGCCTCAAAATACAAATTGACAACGAAACAGATGTGGAAAACAAGCAAATTCTAACGGAAAACCATAAAAAACATTTAGATGCAGCAGAAGAAACACAAATGTTAAGAAGAGCAGACTTTCAAATAGCTAAAGAGAATAAAGAATATGAGTGCCTTACGTTTGATTTAGAAAAAACACTACCACTTCCGCGTATACCGACTAACATTATATTTTATAAACGGCAACTTTGGGTATACAATGCGGGTGTGCATAGCGGAAAAGAGGATCGTGGCTATTGCTACGTATGGGTTGAAGGTGAAGCAGGAAGAGGAGCTCAAGAGGTAGGCTCTTGCTTGCTGAAGCATATTAAAACCCCGTTTATCACCTAATATTCGACATTTGTTTTTGTGGAGTGACTCTTACGGAGGACAGAATAGAAATATAAAACTTACTTTAATGCTGAAATCTATTCTACACAGTACTGAACAACTGGAAGACATTACACTTAAATTTCTCTATTCGGGATATAGCTTCCTTCCAAACGATTCGGACTTTAGTGACATAGAATCAGCTCTTAAGCACCAACAAAGAATGTTTACACCTTCTGAATACATGGATGTTATGAGGAACCGTAGAAAAAGAAAACCACTTATAGTGACCAAGATGGTATCTTCAGACTTCTTCGGAGTAGCAAATATCGAGAAAAACATAATTAATAGAAAAATCACGGTCGCTAATGAAAAAATTAATTGGCTTCACATAAAATCTATTAAAATTAAAAGAAACGAACCCTTTTTGCTTATAATGAAGCAAAATAAATTTTCAAACCCTAACCAAGTTATTAATATAAAAAAAAACACGAGGCAAAAATATTTACAATGATTTAACATCTTTATGGCCAAATGGCAAGCCGATAGCTAAACCAAAACTTGATAATTTACACGAAATGATGCACCTTATTCCAGCAGACTGCCTACAATTTTATGAGGGACTAAGAGGCAACAATAACATATTTATATTTAAATAAATAAATAGTAAGTATATTAGTAGTATTACTTCAAACATGTTATGATTAAGCTTGCTACTTCTCCGGGTTTGACCCGGAGACTCCAGATTTTAGTGAGTTATTTTCGGTCTCTGAGTTTAATTATTACTTCAAATTGCAGAATCCTACCAACCCACAAAATATACAGCATTTTTTGAAAAAAATAAAAACAAAATTGATCTTCATATTGATGACATTATTTTCAAAAAGTAATTACAAAGATATATTATAAAATTCTCACAAAAACGGAGCTATATTTGTTAAAGAAAAAAACTTTTAACAGCGATTTACTCAGTTTAAGTATATTGAGGGTTGGTAGATTCTTGCATAACTATGCCCAATTATTAGTTCAAATCGCAGAATCCTACCAACCCACAAAATATACAGCATTTTTTGAAAAAAAATAAAAACAAAGTTGATCTTCATATTGATGACATTATTTTCAAAAAGTACTTACAAAAATATATTATAAAAATCTCACAAAAACGGAGCTATATTTGTTTACAAAAAAAAAACCTTTGACAGCGATTTACTCAGTTTAAGTATATTGAGGGTTGGTAGGTTCTTGCATAACTATGGCCAATTATCCTACGAATTTACGCCAATCGCCACAATTAAAATTTCATCACAAATAGTTTAATAATGAGCAAAATCTGTAAAATAAAAAATCTCATTATTACACTATTTTTGATATAACAAAAGGTCGATTATTAAACCAAAGTAAAAAAAAAATATGTTATTAAATCTTGTGATTTTTCACGTGCAATTGCTAGTATACTATTAAATGTTCAATTATAATACTTGCAGCAAATTAAATGTGAATTGCAGCCTCTTACTGATATGAATATACCATGGTAATTAATTAGAGCTTTGAAAATTTAAACTCCGACAAGATTCAATTTCAATTTGCTTTTAGTTTAAGCGATGGCTGAAGGAAGAAAACGGGAGTCATATTCGGGTTAAGAAGGTCATTATATAAGAATCAGCGTTAATGGTATCAGTGCCGATTTTTATGAAGTAGCTGCAACATGCAATAATGTAATTTTAATGTTAATTTACTATAAATTAACTTGAGACAAACCGCACTTATTACAGATTTATTGAATCAATTTAATAAAGACGAACAATAGCCTGAATATATGAATATTCAGCCTGTGCGTATAAGTCTTACTAAGACTCAGTAAGACTTAATGTTGCCGAGTCACGAACGGGCTGAATATTCATATATTCAGACTATTTTTCGTCTTTATTACATTGATTAAATTACTATGCTCGACTTTGAGCAAAGATACCCGTTATAGTGATATGACAAACTTAAAAAGGGTTTTTTCTATTTGACTTTGAATTAACTTTTTAGGTCACAATAATATTGCCTAAAAAAATGGTTTCTAAAACCCAATAATAAGATATTTTCTCAAAAAATATATCGATTTGTTTTAGAAGCAATTAATGCCAATAGAGCAAAGAGCCGAAGCAGGAGCTGTTGTAGGATTTAATATTAAATCAAATTGAAAACCTTTACTTGCTGCAAAAGCATTAAATGAAATGTAGCCTGAGTATATGAATATTCTCAGTTCATAACTTGACAAAATTAGGTCTTACACAGACCAAGAGCAAATAACGTAATGAAACAACTACTTCCACGCCGGATATTAAACGATACAAAAGAAGTTTCATGTTTAGTTTGAATATTCACATATTCGGGCTACTTGTCTTCATTTAATTTATCTAATATTACTAGTACCTATTATTTGCAGAATTTTTTAAACTTTTTACCTACCTGCGAATATAGTTGCCACGGTAACCATATCGTCGATAGTGAGCAGTTCGGCTCTCACAGCGTAAATGCTATTAAAAAACGTTATCATTTTATATGCACATATTGCGTGAAACTCGAATATTCCTTCGGTTTGTGCTGAAAAATTAAATATGTATATAATAATATTGTAACTATCATAATACATTTAGAGTATTACAAAACATCCACACGCTGCGCTCCTCATAACGAAATATTTTTGTAATCGAGGCGCTCGTAATCAACTTACAAGAAATGCTCATTAATATCGTTGTGAACACGTTCAGGATTATTATTATTATAGGTATGAAGTATAAAATTACCCTAAAATAGATAAATAATTGTAAGTATATAATTTTCATAGCAAAAACTAGTGATAATTAAGTTTAAATTTAGAATAATTTACCACATAATAATAGATGCGATAACAGAAAATCGATAATTAATGAGGCAGCTTGACATTACAACAATGTTTTTCGTTGTCATAAAATTATGTTCGATAACAGAAAAACCGTAATTAGGTGAGTAGCTTTTAAAAACATGATGGCCATGCCATTATGACACTGACATTAAGTTTTAATTTTTACAATTACTCTTGTAGCTAACCAAACTATTCAACTGTAATAAACAATAACTTTTCCTGTTTCTTATTATCATTTCATTTGGTAAATTATCAACAGTAATATAACGAGTGCCTATGATTTTGCCGGCAATTATTAGCGGCAGGATCACGATTGCTTGTTGCGACGAAAATCGGCACGACTGCGAAGCAGAAGTGCCGATGCGATCACCCCGTCTCCTCCAAAATTTTCGGGTATTTATCTCCTTCTTAAGATTTGGGAGGGTAAGGGGAAGAAACAGACCGCACTTGGCGGCTCAACGGTCGAACACTAGTTTTGTGGTAAACAGTAATTAATCTTTCTGCCGGACGTTCCGCACGTGGAGATACATCTGGTTCCTTGAGTAAACACATTTGTAAAAACCCCAGTTTTTTCATGCTTATTACCTGAATATTTTATACAATTTCTAGCATACATTTATATTCACATGACAATAAATAATAAATAATAATAAATCTAACCGTAATAAAGGATTATGAGAGGTGAAGTCTGAAAAATAAAGCAAAAAACGGAAAACACGGTTATAATCTTTTGCGCATACAATTAAATAATTTCAACATATCAATTCTTTCATGATCCTTTATTACAATTAAACAGTAGCAGATAATATCTAAAGTTATGAAGTTATGCTAATACATATAACTCATTCGGAAACATACACAACTACCTGCAATAATTAGGTAACTCATAATATGAAACTTAAAATAGATACAGTTAAAATTCACTTAAAAGGAAATTTGATTACATCAAATGGAATCCAAAAATTATGTTTTTTCCAAATCACGGCTTTATTGACCGAGATTTAATTCGTAGATATTTCTCGACGACACCCTTCATAAAAGTTGCTTTCTTAATTTTTGATTATTTCTGTTTTCTAAACGCGTTCGCATTTACGTACAGGTTGTTTCAACCGAGACTTAAAGTTGTAACTGTCTGAATATTTAGAATACAAAAAAATAATATTGTCGCAAATTCTTTCTCTTTTTCGAAATAAGTGATGTTTGGAAACTACACGTGTAGTTTCCAAACATCATTTATTTCTCAAAATCGAATGAATTTGTATTTCGCCACCAATTGTTAATACACTTGTTGTATTACTACTGATGATTAAGTATGTAAACTGCACTAATGAATTGACCCAAAGAGTAATGACTGTCAGTATTTTCTAATAAGTTAAATATGCAACAATATGAGATTAGTTAATGGTTATTTATGCAATAAGTGAGTAAAGAAATACTTTTTCCACAAGTGCGAGCCAAAGGCGAGTGTGGTAATTCCTACTAGTGTAAAAAATGATTTACACACAATCCCAATATCTGGTTGAAATTCGTCAATTCGTGATTTTATGATAAAATTTAAAATAATCTATGTACAGAAAGTGTCAATAGGGTTAGATTTTCTACGGGTGCTTCAAATATTTTATTAAAATTAAAGTTACTTTAAAACAGTGTCAGTTTTATTAGTACTGTTATTATGGTTTCGTTTAATTAGTTTTAACCGGATTTTGGTATGATGGCCTACTTTTATTTCGTCGAATTCCTTTTGAGTTTTAAAGGGAGGGTCTGAAGCAGGTATCTATTTGGGGTGAAGAATGCAGCTTTTGCTAAAATTATGCATTTAGATGCCTTATGGTAGCCACATGTTCGCATGATTCACCCCGAGTTTTCTACCTGTTTTCGACCATCCCTTTAAATTTTAAAAGGAATTCGTTGGAATGAATGCAACATCTCAACATCCGGTCCAAACTAACATTCATTAAATAAACTTAATTCACATTTATTTCATATTACACGTATTTTCAAGTTACAAATTGCAATTAACACATAAAAGCATCAACACATTTAAGGTGAAATGAGAACGGATAAAATAAACCATAAAAGGAACATTTGATACATAATTGGGGCTTATTTTATATCCATTTTATGAACTTAATTTCATTAAAAAAATTACTGAAATAAGGAGGAAGTGTAAATCGGGAATGAGCAAATATTATTTCAATCGATTAAATGTCGTAGCAAATAAAATAATTTATGAATTATATACATATATCAAAATCTTTGTTTTAAATAACTTTAATGACTATTTTCTGACTCTACATATAGTTTCAACAAATCGCATTGCTATATTTTTTTAATTATGAACAAGATCAAAAAACAATTCAAATAAAAGTTGTTCGATATTTAAAAGAACACCTACTAGTGACGTCAATAAATAGTTTTTAATATTTTTTTTAATGGAAAACCACCAAGTTTTTTTTTACTTTTTGGATAGTGTCGCATAAGAAAATTTCGAGGATATTCGACTTGAAAATAAGCGGTCAGTATCGCATAATTAATGTCTTTATTATTATTTTATTTACGGAATCTAAAATTGATTTTTATAAAAGTTCTTTGGTATGTTATAATACAACAAGCCATGAAGCTGGATATTCGTAGGCACTTATTATTTTGTTGCTATGACAACCGATTATTTCTTTTATTTTCAAATCAAATTCACTCAGAAATATTATAATGCAACTTCAAAAAATTAAATATATTGCTTAAATATTCTCCAATACATTAAATAACCTAGGTAAATTCCCGTATTAACGTGCAGTTCATGTATTTCTATCAGGGCGGTGGCGATTTAAATGAATTGATTTAGATCATGTTTTAATTTAAAATCAACTGTGATGGTAGTGATGGGAATAAAGGAGACATTTTAATAATCGATTATTTGGACTAAAATATTTTAATAATCGATTAGTATATCGATATTTTATTGATGTAATAATCGTTTTCTCCACTACTGATTGACGAGTAAGCGCATTGATTCTCATTATGCCGAATATGTATGGTTACATTTATAAATATAACACGTTTCTTGTGACTGATCATCTCTGAATTCTGTCATTTGTCAGTTGTGTGGGAGTATTCGAAAAGAGATAGTCAATCTATTTATAAGACTATTACATGCCAATTGTGCAACAAACGCACACACATATAAACATGTACTCAAATCAGTAAGCAAAACGAGTGACTTGTTAATTCCTGGTATACGAACTGATTGTTTTATATTGATGTGCCAATCTTTATTCTAAACAATTATTTAATATTCCATAACATCTAACCCCCTTTCTGATCACATCTACCGTTTTTGTACTTTGTAATTACTAATTTACAATTTATATATATATATATGTCCGTTTAACATGATACAAATAAAACCTTTCTGTTCATCGATGTACAATAATCGAGTATATCGAGATATTTTAATAATATACTAGTTCGATAATGATTTCTTGATAATTCCCATCACTACTCTTCACCATAAATATCAGTTTATCAGTTTTAACATATTTTTTTCAAAATCGTCAAGTCGAACAATAGCCTCAAATAAATCAGAATGAATCCCATTATTTAAATTAAATCAAATTGATTCTAACTGATTGCGCAATAAATACGAACTGAACTTTCTGAAAATATATCAGCCTCTTCATCCTTCTTATAATTTATGGGCACGACCCATGTAAACAACCCTGACGAACCACTGAAACACCCCCAATAACACGCATAAATTGCGGTTTCTTTTCTTCCATTATTTCTCTTCAGCTTGAAGAGGGTGTCTCTCTTTACAAAATTTACATTTGGAGGGACCGAGCAGTCCCTGTGCCGATTTTCTAGAAGCAACAAGCAAGAGTGATCCAGACGCTAATAATTGCCTAGGAAAAATCAGTCACGAGTTAGATTCGAGAAGACAATTGGCCGAACAGAAAGTTCACACTTCATAATTTGAAAAGTTAAATTTAGTGACACCAAATGTCGTGACGTGTATTAGTCTGCGCCACAATAATTGTAATAAAAATGAGCTTACCAAGATTTTAAGAAATGCCTATGAATACTATTAGTGATGAAAGCACTAACACTTCACCCGAAACTACAAACAGATCGAATTCAGGAACAAACTGCTTAAAAGTCGGGCAATAGCTGACGTTTAGATGTTATAGAATGTAACGGTTTAAAACACTTCTCGTTTGAAGGAGAAATATTTTAATAGTTTAGACTGCTTCCAGTATACCTCGGGCTGGTCCGGAGTTCGTTTAGTTTATTTGTTATTTTTATTTCTCTTTACTTTTCACCGATAGTCCAATAATTATTCAAACAATAAGTTTAAAAGAGTATATTTTAAAATAATATGTACAATAAAATCATAATGAAATTCTTAATAAAATATAATGATTCTGGTCCACTCTGGCTCCTTCCTGGATTTAGGGGTTGCGGCGACTTTTCGTAACTGGCTCTCCACACTTCTTCTTTGTAAATACGCCTTTGTAAAGAACAGAAGAAATTAGAAATTTAATAACAAATGATTAATTGATGATTGAATTCTTCAGTGCCTAATTCGCGTCAGTACCCGGTTAAGGGGTCGGTCACGGTCGTCGGGACGCTACCCAGTGTAGCCGCTTATAGACTAGCAGGCACCATGGGGCGCGTCGGTACGCGATAGGGCGTCGGTCACGGTCGTCGGGACGCTACCCAGTGTAGCCGCTTATAGACTAGCAGGCACCATGGGGCGCGTCGGTACGCGATAGGGCGTCGGTCACGGTCGTCGGGACGCTACCCAGTGTAGCCGCTTATAGACTAGCAGGCACCATGGGGCGCGTCGGTACGCGATAGGGCGTCGGTCACGGTCGTCGGGACGCTACCCAGTGTAGCCGCTTATAGACTAGCAGGCACCATGGGGCGCGTCGGTACGCGATAGGGCGTCGGTCACGGTCGTCGGGACGCTACCCAGTGTAGCCGCTTATAGACTAGCAGGCACCATGGGGCGCGTCGGTATCGCTGAGCTAATTGAACCGCTTGTGGAATAGCAGATACAATTAGGAGGATCATCCAAGAGAGCGCTTGTGGACTAGCAGAGCTCGAGGAGATACTCTGATTTTACCCGGTCCTCCACCTGTCTTTTATACCCTCAAAATTAATTAAAAACGGGAAATTAGCGCGCGTCTTTTCCATTTCCAACTGCCAAAATTGGTGGGGAGCGATGGTAGGAGTGATGGCGTACGCAGTTTCCTCCTCGGTAATGTACGCATTTTCCCGAATCGTCTAGACAGAAATCGTCTGCCGCGGCTCCGCCGGAATCCCCGCAAGGACGTTGGACACATTGTTCGCCGGCGCGACGAGTTTTTTTAGCAGTCCATGTGTTCGCTCGCTGTTAAACTTTTATCAGAATTTTAGAACTTTTTAGACGCGGTCTCGAAAGAGTGCAGTGCACAGCGTGATTAATTTTACAAATAACTTTGTGATTTACTTACCACGCTGAGCACTAAAACTCGTTACATTACCTTCCTCACCGGGGAGAGACCCGAAATTATAGATGTTTAATATATCCCAGACGAATGGCTTTCTCCCTGGTCATCTTCACCCAAGTTACTCCGTTGTGGACATTAATCCTTTTATTGGAGGATTTCCAATTTTTCAATGGTACCAACGGTTTCACTGCCTCGCTAATACTCGTTGATTCACTGGTGGATTCAATTGTGTTATTTTCTAACAAATATGCCCAAGATATTTGTTTGCCTGCACCCATCTCTATTTCGATGCCCCGTCCCGGTGTTCTTGGAAGATGGTCTTCTTCGGGGGTTCGAGGAAGCGGGGACAACGTAATTGTCTTTCGAACTGGTGGCGTTTCTGGGCCGAAAAGTTCAATTATTTTCAGCGCTTTCTTTATTTTTGGTGGAGTAGCACCGATGGGTGATATAAGTCCTGGAATTGGACTACAATGTACTTCCAATATATCCTCCATGGGTCGGGGCGGAGTCCTTAGAGGGTTTTCTTGAATTTTGCTGTTCATCTTCGCTTGGAACTAAAACTCAACTGAATCATGCTCTACACATCCTGAGTATTTAAACCATTTCGGTATTTCCCACTCCAATGAATGTCAGGTGTGTTGTTTTATTCCTCTTTTTTTTTTTCCTTTACCTATATCTCATGTACAATTTTTAATTCGGACACGTGTGACCTTCCTTTGACTTGGTTTTGCGTATCCATTAATTCGACAATAACCGGAGATATTATTTTGTGAATGATATATGGTCCGATGAACTTAGGAGCTAACTTGGCAGAAAATTTCTTGGACGCATCAGAAAGATGATGTTGTCGTTTGTATACTACATCTCCAACCTGTGGGCGATACGCTCTCCTTCTTAAATTGTAATTCGACTGTTGTTTAACGAATGCCTGTCTTAGGTTAATTTTTACAAGTTCATTAATTTCCGTTAATTTTCTGAGTTGCTCATTATGCTCATCAGGTGTTCTGGCGGGTACATCGGGAGTATCGGTGTCTTCTCGTAGTGAGTTCGACGAAATTAGTTCTCTTCCATAGTTTAATAGGGCTGGAGAAAACCCGGTTGATTCATGTACCGCACTATTGATAGAGTACATCAGTTCTGGTATCCATTGATCCCACGTGCGCTGGTTTCCTCTACACATTTGAGCAAGTGTTGTGCCGATGACTTTGTTCATCCTTTCCACTGGGTTATTTTTCGGACTGTACGGTGGACTGAATTGTTGTATAATTTTCAAATTCGCACAAAAATCCGTCATTAATTTATTTTTAAACTGGGTCCCATTGTCAGAGACTAACACTTTCGGTTTTCCAAACCTATAAATTAATTCTTTAAATTTTTGTTCCACTATGCTGGCTGTTGCACTTCTGATTGGTATTATTTCAGTCCATTTTGTGAAACGATCTTGAAATACTAACAGATAATTATATCCTTTTGTGGATCTTGGAAATGGGCCTATTAGGTCAGAACTTACGACTTCCCAAGGTCCATTTATTCTTGACCACCACATTTCGCCTAGTGGAGGCTGTTGAGATTCCTTATATTGGTGGCACACGGTACAAGATTTGACATAATTCTTCACATCCCGGAATAGTCCTGGCCAGCAATAATCTCGACAAATTCTAGCAATTGTTTTGCGGATTCCAAAGTGACCACCAGTATGACCTTCCTCCAGGACAGTAGTGCGCCGCGGTGTCGGCACACAAAGTTTCCATTCGGTGTGGAAACCTTCGGTAAGTGTCCTTCCAGGATATTTCCGGTACAAATTTTCCCCAATTATTTTATACTGAGAAAATTTTTGTGGATTTTCCAGCACTTTTCTTCTCAGAGAATCGTGCCACCCACAAGTTGATTTGTCTGGTTCGGTTATATTAATTGTATCCACCTGTGTGCTTCGGGACAAGGCATCGGCCACCCTGTTTTCGCTACCCTTTCTGTAGATAACTTCGAAATTGTATTCTTGCAATTCCAATATCCACCTGGCGAGTCGTCCTCTCGGATTGTGCATAGTTTGTAGCCACTTGAGACTCCTTTGGTCCGTCATGACTTTGAAGTGATATCCTTCCAAATATCCTTTCCATTTTCGAATCGCCCAAATTACCGCTAAGCATTCCTGTTCAATTACCGAATAATTCTTCTCAGCTGACGATAAACTTCGACTAATATAGGCAATTACTTTTTCACCACCATCCTGTATTTGTGTCAGAACTGCTCCTAATCCTGTTTGACTAGCGTCGGTCTGAACAGTAAACGTTTTATTAAAATCTGGACAAGCGAGCACTGGAGCACTTGTTAATGCCTCTTTTATCTTCCGGAACGCATCTTCTTGAGCAGTATCCCAAGTGAATTTTTGCTTCTTTTTCAATAGAGTCGTTAGCGGTTGGACTATCCTTGAAAATTCTGGAATAAATTTTCGGTACCATGATGCCATTCCTAAAAATCTTCTTACTGCCTTAACAGTCTTGGGAATTTCCATCTCGGTGATAGCTTGAATTTTCTCTGGATCAGTCTGTATGCCCTGGGAATTTATAACATGCCCTAGATATTTTAGTTCGTTCTGGGAAAATGTACACTTTTCTTTATTAATCTTCAACCCTTGTTTATTCAACTTTCCAATTATTAGTTGTAAATGTTGAAGATGTTCTTCAAAAGTGGAGCTGAATATTATTATGTCGTCTAAATAACATAAAGCAAAGTTGTCACATTCTGGTCCCACGATAGAATCTAAATATCGCTGGAAAGTGGCTGGGGCTGAGTGAAGTCCAAATAGCATAACTTTAAATTGGAATAATCCTCGTCCTGGTGCGGTGAAAGCTGTTATTGGGCGGCTTTTTGGAGCTAATGGAACTTGCCAATAACCATCTTTTAAATCCAAAGTACTTAAGTATTTAGCACCTCGTAATTTGTCTAGCAGTCCCTGGATGTGTGGTAACGGGTACGCATCTGGTTTACTGGCCTGGTTTACCCTTCGGAAATCAATACAAAATCGATATTTGCCAGTCTTCTTCCGGACTAGTACGACTGGTGAACTCCAACTACTGCTGGAAGGCTCTATTATGTCTTTTTCCAACATAATATCAATTTCCTTGTTAATTATATTTTGCATAACTGGATTTCTTGGATAATATTTTTGTTTTACTGGTTCACTCTCCGGTTTTAATTTAATTTGATGTTCCACTAAATTATTCCTATTCCCTTTAACTTCGGTAGGATGTATAATGTGTTGTAACAAGTTTTCCAGCCTTCTTTTTTGATTACTCGTTAACTCTTCGATGCCTGCTAGGTTATATGATTTACTGTGGATACATTCAGTGAGGGTTTGCTGTCGTAGATATATTTTTCGTTGTGCAGCGTCAATCTTAGCCTGATATTTGCTCAGGAAATCCATGCCTATCACAACGTCCATTGATAGGGTTGCAAATACATTCCAGGTTACTTCATATTTACAATTTGTGATCGTAATCGGAAACGTAATTTCCCCATCCGTTTGTATTGAGAGGCCATTTGCAAGCTTTATCCTTTTTTTATTATTTGCTTCCAGACGATAATTATTTTCCTGCAAATGTTGCCAGACATTCCTACTAATGTAACTTTCAGTAGCTCCCGTGTCTATTAGAGCTACAAAATTTTTATTATGTATTGCGATATAGAAACATAGCCGGTTGTCGGTTCCGTGGAAAGGTACACAAATTTCCGATTGCGGGTCTTGGGAGGTGTGGGCCGGTGATTTTAGGACTCGCCTCCTCGTTCCATCCGGCGGTTCCCGTTTCCCGGATTTCGGCAGGTGCAATCCCGTGTTAATACTCCTGTCCTTCCACAATATGAACAAAACATTTTTCGTTCTCTTTTACAATTAATCCGAAAATGTCCTGGAATGCCACATCTCCAACATACATTTTCTCTCCGGTATGTAGTGCTAGTTTGTGGCCGGATAGTTGGATTCCCCGTCATCTGGTTTGATACCGGCCTACCTTGTTCTCCAACAGGATCAAGTGTATTTACTGTATTATTTCGGGAACAGCTCGGTGAATTTTGTTGGACCATTTTTTTCACCGGCTTCCCTGTAAACGCTGTTTCTGGAATGAATGATTGGGCCGGACTTGGTGGAGCCACGAATGAGTTATTCACCATCTGAGTGGCCTCAAACTCTTCGCCAATTTCCATTAATTCCGGTAATGTTGTAAAATCCCTTCTACGAATATATAATTTATATTCCGGTCTTAAATTCTCATATATCCTTTCCAACTGGTCTTCCTCATTAATCCCTCCACGTCTTCTTATCAACGTCTGTATTGCAGTGATGAATTCAGATATCTTTTCCAGGTATCCTTGAGTTCTTTTTCGAATTTCTTCCTCCATCCTAATTTTGAATCTCGGCGGTAGGAAAGTTTTCCGAAAGCTGTGGTCGAATTCTTCCCATGTATTCCAGGAATATTTATTATTACGGTACCATAGTAATACTTTGCCCTTTAATAGTTCCGGTAACACTATTAATAAACTGTCCGGTGCGTATCCGTAACAAGTGGATAATTCATCGATCCTTTCTAGGAACGATATGGGATCGGCGGTTCCATCGAATTTTATGTTCCACTTACGAATACTATCGCACATCTGGGCAGCTGGGGGTAGTTGTGGCAATTTCTCCTCCATTTTATGCTCTTTTGGATCTTCTTCCTCTGATTCTGATTCCTCAGATTCCACTTCCTTCAATCTCTGTCCTTGTCCGGTTCTTAAGAATTCTACAATTCTTGCTCGCAGTACTTGAACTGTTCCCTCTGGATCAATTCCAAGTTTATCAGCAAGTTGAATTAATTCTCCCTTTTTCTTCAAGTATACCCACGATACTGAGAGGTCTGGTTCTTCAACGGAGTGTTCGGATGGTTCTCCGTATTCTTTAGTTGACATCCCCGTTACTCTTAATTATTGTTTAATTATTGGACTTTGTATTCGGTTTTATCGTGTAACTATTTTTTTACGGTCCCTGCTCGGGCGCCATGTAACGGTTTAAAACACTTCTCGTTTGAAGGAGAAATATTTTAATAGTTTAGACTGCTTCCAGTATACCTCGGGCTGGTCCGGAGTTCGTTTAGTTTATTTGTTATTTTTATTTCTCTTTACTTTTCACCGATAGTCCAATAATTATTCAAACAATAAGTTTAAAAGAGTATATTTTAAAATAATATGTACAATAAAATCATAATGAAATTCTTAATAAAATATAATGATTCTGGTCCACTCTGGCTCCTTCCTGGATTTAGGGGTTGCGGCGACTTTTCGTAACTGGCTCTTCACACTTCTTCTTTGTAAATACGCCTTTGTAAAGAACAGAAGAAATTAGAAATTTAATAACAAATGATTAATTGATGATTGAATTCTTCAGTGCCTAATTCGCGTCAGTACCCGGTTAAGGGGTCGGTCACGGTCGTCGGGACGCTACCCAGTGTAGCCGCTTATAGACTAGCAGGCACCATGGGGCGCGTCGGTACGCGATAGGGCGTCGGTCACGGTCGTCGGGACGCTACCCAGTGTAGCCGCTTATAGACTAGCAGGCACCATGGGGCGCGTCGGTACGCGATAGGGCGTCGGTCACGGTCGTCGGGACGCTACCCAGTGTAGCCGCTTATAGACTAGCAGGCACCATGGGGCGCGTCGGTACGCGATAGGGCGTCGGTCACGGTCGTCGGGACGCTACCCAGTGTAGCCGCTTATAGACTAGCAGGCACCATGGGGCGCGTCGGTACGCGATAGGGCGTCGGTCACGGTCGTCGGGACGCTACCCAGTGTAGCCGCTTATAGACTAGCAGGCACCATGGGGCGCGTCGGTACGCGATAGGGCGTCGGTCACGGTCGTCGGGACGCTACCCAGTGTAGCCGCTTATAGACTAGCAGGCACCATGGGGCGCGTCGGTATCGCTGAGCTAATTGAACCGCTTGTGGAATAGCAGGTACAATTAGGAGGATCATCCAAGAGAGCGCTTGTGGACTAGCAGAGCTCGAGGAGATACTCTGATTTTACCCGGTCCTCCACCTGTCTTTTATACCCTCAAAATTAATTAAAAACGGGAAATTAGCGCGCGTCTTTTCCATTTCCAACTGCCAAAATTGGTGGGGAGCGATGGTAGGAGTGATGGCGTACGCAGTTTCCTCCTCGGTAATGTACGCATTTTCCCGAATCGTCTAGACAGAAATCGTCTGCCGCGGCTCCGCCGGAATCCCCGCAAGGACGTTGGACACATTGTTCGCCGGCGCGACGAGTTTTTTTAGCAGTCCATGTGTTCGCTCGCTGTTAAACTTTTATCAGAATTTTAGAACTTTTTAGACGCGGTCTCGAAAGAGTGCAGTGCACAGCGTGATTAATTTTACAAATAACTTTGTGATTTACTTACCACGCTGAGCACTAAAACTCGTTACAAGAACATGTACTAACGCGTTGCTAGGCAATACCAACATGAGAGATTATCTGATTAGATACCACCCAGGGTAAATTGCCATGCATAACATTTAGCGTGGTCTGTTACGCATCGTAATTAGAATTTTATTGGATCATGTCATCAACGTTATTTGATTTCATTGGTTAGTAAGTAAATGAGGGCAATTGTCAAGTGTAATTGCCCAAGAGCAGTTATAATTACAAAATAATTTTGGTATTTAGGTCCGAAAGCGGCTTACTTAGAAACTGCCCGACGGCACAGCCGGAGTGCAGTTTCTCTAAGTAAGCCGCTTGAGGACATTAATACCAAAATTATAAGAATTTATTATTGCTCGAGGGCAATTCGGTTAGATAATTTCTGACATATAAAATTCACTTTAACATCTATGACAATTATCTTAAATAAACATAATATACCGAGTGACCCAGGGATCTGTAAAAGCCCCATAACTTATTTGCTATTTGAGATATCGACTTCTAGTTTTCTTGAACTGGTACCCACACTTATTCTACATATTTTAAAAATATGTATGTTTTTGTACAGGGTGTCCCAGTATACATAACAGAACAAAGTTATGTTTTTTTAAATGGAACACCCTATATTTTATACTTTATTCTCAACCCTCTTGAGAAGCTCATAAAAATAGTATAACATACCATGGGTCTTTCATGGACGATTGGTTAGTTATGGGCAAATTAGTGGCAAAAACAAGGACACTGAAAAAATTGCAGAAGCGCTCCTAGCAAAGCTAGCGTCATTTTTTATACACTAAAGAATTTTCCACATCATGAAGAATAATACAAATCGGCTTTGGTTCTTTTTTGTTCATACTGCTATGCAGGGTGTCAACATACGCAAAATATTGGATAACTTTTTTTTTCAAATGGAACCCCCTATATATCCTATATATCTTCCCACCAATGCATGCATTTTTAATAAGCTTTCTAATGATGTACAATTTGTATAATGAAATATCAAGGATTCTTGAGATTTATCCATAAAAACATTTTTCTTTTGTCACCTCCTGCTCATTTTTAGATTTTCAGCCAAAACTATGCATTTTCTGAAAAATAATAGGAGACCAAAGTTGTAGAGCGGAAAATTTTCGATCGATATGGGTCTTTCGACTTTTCCAATAATGCATGCTTTGCCCGCCAGAGTGCGCAAAACTGTGACCGTATATGCATTTTAGCGTTTTTGTAATTTTTTTTGTTAATTAATTGCACTTTACTTTATTTTCCACGTCCTCAAGCAGAAAAACGGGTAATTGTAGAATTATTCAAATGATCTACATCGATTGAAAATATTCCGCTCTACAACTCTTAAAAGAAGCAATTTTTGCCCAAAATGCATAGTTTTCGCTAAAAATGCAAAAAAAACAATGAAAAACGCGAAAATTGATACATAAATTTTCAATTTGCATTTTTAGGAAAAACTATGCATTTTTGGCAAAAATTGCTTCTAGAGTTGTAGAGCGGAATATTTTCAATCGACATGGGCCATTTTAATTTCCCTATAATTTCCCGTTTTTACGCTAGAGGGTGCGGAAAATAAAGTATAGTGCAATTTATTAATAAAAAATTTGAATAGAAAACGCTAAAATGCATATACGGTCACGATTTTGCGCACTCTGGCGGGCAAAGCACGCATTATCTTAAAAGTTGAAAGACCTATATCGATCGGAAACTTTTCGCTCTACAAGTTTGGTCTCTTATAATTTTTCCTGAGAATGCATAGTTTTGGCTGAAAATCCAAAAATCAAAGTGGCAAAAGAAATATGTTTTTATTGATAAATCTCAAGAATCTTTAATATTTTGTTATATAAACCGTATATCATTGGAAAGCTTATTAAAAATGCCATAGATTAGTGGCAACTTATATAGGGTGTTCCATTTGAAAAAAATTGTTATCCATTGTTTTGCGTATGTTGACACCCTGTATAGCACTATGAATAAAAGAGAACCAAAGCTGATGTGTATTATTCTTTATGATGTGGGAAATTTTCTAGTGTATAAATAATGTTGCTCTCTTTGCTAGGAACGCTTCTGCAATGTTTTCAATGTGTACATGTTTTTGCCACAAATTTGCCCATAACTAACCAACCATCCATAATAGACCCATACTATCTTATACTATTTTTATCAGCTTCTCAAGTGGGTTGAAAATAAAGTATAAAATATAGGGTGTTCTATTTAAAAAAACATAACTTTGTTCTATTATGTATATTGGGACACCCTGTACAAAAACATACATATTTTTAAAATATGTAGAATAAGTGTGGGTACCAGTTCCAGAAAACTAGAAGTCGATATCTCAAATAGCAAATAAGTTATGGAGCTTTTACAGGTCCCTGGGTCACCCGGTACATAAATATTCCTAACGGTATTTATAGAAGTGGAGTCGTTAATGAATTCATCGATTGATGGTATGCTCGCCGTACCAAATTGTGACATTTCAATTTTACGTATCTGACGTTTAAAAGAAATGCGTTCGTTTGTGCATAAACATGGCAATCAAGGGCGATTGCCGAGGGTGCTTACCGCTAACGATAATTGACCCGCCGTTTTTCGTTCCGATTGGTTCATTTTTGACACATGACGTATAATGAGCTAACTTCATTGGTATTTCATAACAGTCAGAAATGATCTCGGAAATTATCTACCCAAATATACCGCGAGCTTGGATGAATTATCAAAAACCATTTTTTTCGTACCTGTTAACTCTCAGTAACTCATCTCGACATAACATTTGTTGTCAACTGGTTATTAACCACCAGCTGGCGCTCTCGGTTAATAACTAGACAACAAATGTTATTATCTCGTTAAATTACTAGGTAACAAAGTACTAAAAAAAAACAATTTTTTGATAAATAACCTTGATCTAGGTATATTACTACCGAATATTCATTAAGAGATTTCAGATATTTTATCAGGGGGTCGGAAGTATAGAATAATACACGTTAAATCGAACGGATTAAAAATTCAAGAATGAAAAGGTTAAAAAACCCTCAGCCGCATTGCGGATTCATTATTTTTCAGCGCTTGGTCAAAAATAAAAATAGCTATGATGATAACCAAGGTTCGTAGAGAGAAGATTAGATAGAAGAAGCAATTTGTACATACAAAAATGTAGAGTTCAATAGCACCTATGGACAGAAAACTGTATGGTTCATGCAAGACAGTGTTTCACCGCACTATGCCACTGAATTAACACTGTGTTTTTGGAACAGCGAATTAGTCATGGAGAACCATCCAATGAGTCCTGGCACACACACACAGCACACACACATTGATGTGTGTGTGCTGTGTGTGTGAAATTGAATGTAAAATTACAACAAATACATACACTTTAAAAACCAAGTAATTATCAGTAAAATCACAATAAAATACAATAAAATTTAAAAATATGACACAAAAATAAGTTAAAGTATAAAATTAAAAATTTAAATAAAAATCTTAGATGACTACAAAGAGATATCGCTACACAAAAATTCATCGAATGTATAGAAGGCAGATTTGCGAAAAAACGTTTTTATCTTTAGTTTAAACTCTTTAAGTGGCAATTGCCTTAAATTGATTGGCAGTTTATTGAAATTTTTTATTGCAAAATAATTAGTGCTAGTATAAGATTTATTAAGCCTCATCTTTTTTTGGTATAAATTGGTTTTGAACCTAGTCTTATGTTGGTGGTGTTCAAAAGTCAAATACTTCTTCGGATTTTTTTTTACATATAGTAATGATTCTAAAATATAGATATAGACCTATTCATCAGTAAGGGCGGTTTACGAACTAAGTTCGGAACATTCAAATAATATTGGTATCCTTTTCTACTACCTGATAACCGAGCGGATATTCCCAAGACGTACGATTTCATCGGCCGTATCTTGAAAACACACGCGGCCTGCGTAGCTCGGTCTTACTATCCGTTCCAAAAAGGGAGTCTCCTCACTTCAAAACCTCATATTTATGATTTAGAGGACTCGAATATTCTGAAATTTATACCATACGAAGGTTTTTTTATATGTATGTTAGGTAATAATATAACCATATGTACTTTATATTATAAGATTTATAATTATTATTATTAACTTTACTTAATGAATTTAATGTGTGCCAGACGTAATTAAATGTTGCGCAGTTTATAACAATGACCACTGTAATACGTTTAGCACCAGATGTTACGCATTCCTCAGGAGGTGACGTGACCCTTATCTGTATAATATAAGCTTATCTTAGTCTAGGTAGGACAGCATTAGCTTGTTATCATTCGCACTAGCAGCTAGCTCATAATTATTCGCTCTCTGTATTTTAACGCCTCGTTTATAATAAAGTATTTTAATAAAGTTATTTTTCCACTGATTTCGGCTTCATCGCGAATTCAAGTTTTTTAAAAATTTATTTTACGAACCCAAATCGTAAAATGTATATTAATTTGTATAGAAATATTTTGATAGATACGCCTTTTTTCCGATGTATTTGTTTGAAAATGTACTGTTTTGAACGACAATTTTCGAAACTCTCATCTTTGTGTGCATATAACATTGTTATTAATCACTTGAATACTATGAAAAAAATATACATCTAACGCTGTTCTATTCTGAAGGCGTAGAACGAAAGAAAAAAAAAATGTTGTTTTTATTTTAAGAGTTCATGCCTAGAATCGAAAAATCTGCTATCTCGATAATTATACAACGAATTGAAATGCGGCTTTCGCTTATAGATGGATTAATATTATTTAGGAAACATTTGCAAATCAATTTCAAGAAAAGAGTAGAACTTTTGTCAAAATTGAGTAATTTTCCCGTCGATGATTATTTTTGATCGACAAGAGAGATGCAAATAACATATGTGACTCAGGCGTTCGTTCGACGTTAGTACGGTTCAGTTTGACGGTAAGCAACAGATCCCAGCAGAAAATACAGTCATTAGAAGCGGCGAGAACGCATCGTAAATATACTGACACGATATTCCGCCCGCTTCGCCCCGCGCCTCTGCTGTGAGCGTAAATATTCTCTATTTCATTAAAAGGTTTTTAATTTATATAATTAACAAAACTATATTTATTTACGATTAAATGATATATTTTGCGTCAGATTTATATGAAGTACGTAATCTGAAAAATGCTTATACATTTATTCATTCATAACTGAAAAAACAATGCTCCGCATTTTACCAAATTACAACAAAATGTATTTACAAACAAATATTCACATTACCCCACATAATAGGTAAAGGTACAATTGATCTCATGTAATTTTTTCAGATTTTTATAAGCAGTAGCTTACTTTCTACCAGGGTTGGAAAAAAAACAGTTTTTTTTGTTTAAAACAAAAAAAAAAGTTTTTTTGTTTTAAACTGTTTTTTAATGTTTAAAACATGTTTTTTTTACCAACAAAAAAAACATGTTTTAAACGAAAAAAAACATGTTTAAAACAAAAAAACTGTTTTTTTTCATATTTTAAGTAATGTTTTAATTTTTTAGTAATTCCAATCAAATACGCTCTTTCTTCTAATTATTATAATGCCCTGAAAGAATATTTACCAGCAAGCTTCAGTTATCGTCGTTCTATGTTTGTTTTGGAATAAAATAAATATACATTATGAAATGATTTCATTAACCTGTTGAAATGGGGTCATTAACTTATATGTCTGAAGCCCAAGCCTCACAATGTTTATTTATTTTCCCTTCTCTGTAGAAATTTGATGATTAGCTGAGCCCTTATATAATTTTATTTCATTCTGTCTTTTACTCTGTTCATACACAACCACACAGTGTGTTCCTATTTAAAAACATGACCGGTAGAAAATTAGACCCCATTTGGCAACATTTTTCAAAAGTGAAGGGAGGAAAGTTAAGTAAAGCCAAATGCCTTAAATGTGGCAAAGTATTATCTGCATTAGTGGCAAGAATGAAGCAACATATTATAAAATGCAAAAGTGACCTTAGAAATAGACAACAAAGAAAGGACGCGGATGTCGCCGATTTAAGTGAGGATGATGCTGATATTAGTGATAATAATGGTGAGTATTCAATTCAATTATTTAAATTTAATTTAGTGGTTTATATATGTGGAAGATCGTGTGATTTATGTAAATGAACTTGAGTCATTAACTTTTTAGAGCGCCACTAATACGTTGCTCTGTATAAATTTAGAAAACAATGTTCGTGTTGAGACCTGACAAGTACTATAACAATACTATTGATAAAAGTCTAGTTTAGCTCCGGTTGCAAAAGTATAATATTTCATATTCTCACTCGGAATGCGATCCTGAACACGAATCTGTAATTTGTTTATCGCGAAATGAAAAATAATTTTTTTATAAATTTATAATAATAATTTATAATTTATATAATTTTTTATAAAACAATTTGTTAAAAAACGCCGCAAGCGATAACTCCGTTAAATATTAGACGATTTTAAAAATTAAAAAAAGGAAATTTATGGTTCGATAAATACTACAAAATAACACTAATTAAATATTTTTTAAACATAATCTTTAAGGTCAAGCGATAGTCAACTTTTTTTTTCAAATGGCACCATATATTTTTTTATATTTTTTTTTTGGTAGAGAATGTTTTACTGAATCCAGTGATGTATAAGAAAGTTGACATTGATGGCAAAATTTCTGTCGTTGGTCTCATAATTTTCTTCTAATCGTTGCACTGTTTGCCAAATGAATGGCTTTAATTTGTGCTTTTTTAGTATTGAATGATTTGATACACCAATGTTACATGCAATTTCCCCAGTAGAAGTATTTGAATTTTCTTCCACACTAAGTAGAACGTCTAATTCAGTATTTTCCTGAAATGTAGACTCCATTCGTATAGGTTTCTTGAAAGCTCCATAATTCTTTACATTTTATTCAAGTCTAGAGAGGGTCTAGAACCTCTCTTGTAAGAAAGCGATCACTGAAAAGACGTACTGCTTGGCCACAGTTTCGGTTACATTCAAAATATTCTTGCAATATGTCTATTAGATAATTGTTGTCCATTGGGTAGTTTTATTTAATTAATTTAACCGCAAAAATCGTAAATATACGAGTAAAACTGAGACTCACTGTAACATTAACGTCTTAAACTATTTCTTATTTACTCAATAAACAATTAGTAGCATTTGACTATGTTGCATGGTATCCTTGATGCTAAAAAAAATATAATTAACGTTACTAAAAATTTTATTTTTTAGTAACTATTGCATCAATGTAAACTTTTTTATACATCACTGGATTCAGAAAAATCAGGAAAAATATAAAAAAATATATGATGCCATTTGAAAAAAAAAAGTTGACTATCGCTTGACCTTAAAGATTATGTTTAAAAAATATTTAATTAGTGTCATTTTGTAGTATTTGTCAAACCATAAATTTCCTTTTTTTAATTTTTAAAATCGTGTAATATTTAACGGAGTTATGGCTTGCTGCGTTTTTTTATCAAACACCCTGTATTTGTGTAATATTTTAATCACAAACGTTGTTTAATTTTATGTTTATGTTTTACAAAACAATCCGAAATAAAAATTGTTTCGTTCATTTTCAACATGAATAATTTAGAATAGCATGTAAACCCGGATTCATGGATAAAAATTTTGATCCTAAAAATTGAATTTTCTTTTGTGACATTGAATAATTATGTTAAATAATTTTAATTATTATTTGTTTACTTTGACCAAACAATATCTTTATTCTAGATGAACTAATGATTTAATAGATCAACTGCATAAAATATTACAAATATATTTATTTTGTCGGTTATATGTTTAATAAGTTGAAATAAAATTGAACATAAATAAAACACTTTATATTAAATTGAATATTCCGTGTGATATAACAAAGTAAAAAGTGTTTTATTTATATTTAAAACATGTATCACGAAGTAAACGCTTCTACCATAACGAATAAAATTGCACAATTTTTGTGAAAGAATAAAATAAATAAAATTATTTATTATTTTTCATTTTTAAAAAATATGGGGAAACAGTTTTGTAATGTTTGACAAAGTAAAAATTAAACTGATCACTTTTTGAGCTTTCAGAATGATATGATGAATGAATGATATAATAACCGAATTATGAATTTTGAGTGGAAATTTAACAAATTATTTAGTAGTTACTAGTTAGTACCCCAAAATGTTGAAAATAGAAATTCAATTGAGTGTAGCATCAGGACAAAATAAGAGAGCTTAAAATTAAGCAAGTTCTATAAATGAAACTGAAAAGAAAAGTTGATGTTTTCAAAACTAAACATATCAAATTTTGAAACAATTATTTGGGTTGAATGTAAAATGAATAAAAAGTATTATTATTAATTATAAATGTTGTATTCTTGTAAATAATACAATCACTACTACCATTAAATTTTTAATTTAACTTTATAGATTCTACGCCATCTACAAATGTTGCAGTAGCAAGTACTTCGTCCGCATTTGAATACCATACTACGAGTATTCGTGAAAAGCACTCCACGGACCTCTCATCTCCATCGACATCAGCATCATCTCTGTCATCTTTTGTCATTAGAACAACGAATACACTCAAGAAAAATATTGATCTACAGGTTGCCAAATTTGTTTATAGCACCAATTCAGCATTTCGTTTGGTTGAACACGAAGAATTTAAAAATCTAATTAATCTCTTACGCCCTGGTTATCAACCACCAAATCGCCGTCAAATTGCGAACGAATTATTAGACGAAGTGTATTGTTCAGTCAAACAGATAATAGAAAACAATTTAAAAGGCAAAATGGTTTCAATGGTAATTGATGGCTGGAGTAACATTCATAACGAACCAATTGTATGCATCTCGGTAACCGATCTTGTAGAAGGTAACATTTATTTAACAGACACAGTTGATACTGCAGAAAAAAGGCATACTGCAGAATATTTGCAAGATTTAGCTGCGAAAGCAATAAAAACATGCCAAAAATTTGGTTGTTACGTTAGAAGTGTTGTGACCGACAATGCCAGTAACATGGTAAAAATGCGTAGCGAACTTGCAGAACGCGACGATATAGGTATGCCCGACATTTTAACATATGGTTGTTCCGCACATGTGTTAAATTTATTAGCGAAAGATATAAATGTGCCAGGTCTAAAAGACGACATTAAAACAATTATAAAGTATTTCAGAAATTCTCATTTTCCTGCTGCTAAATACAAACAGGCTGGTGGGACATCACTTAATTTGCCCATAGACGTTCGTTGGAACACATTGTGTGATTGTTTAGAGTCGTACCAAAAGAACTGGCACTGGCTGAAAATTGTAATTTAGGCAAGGCTACGGAAATATGGCTAAATCTAATAGAAAGTATGCAAGAGCAGGGCAGCTGTCAGATTTTGAAAAAAGTTGTTTAGGTAATCGTTTCAATATGGCCATAACACCTGCCCATTATCTTGCTAATTTATTAGACCATCGCTTTAGAGGCCACAAGCTAAGCCAAGAACAATTAGAGGAGGCATTGGAATATGCAGCATCATTTTATCCGGAAGCTATGCCGTTTATTATAAAATACCAGGCGCAAACTTCGCCCTTCAGCGAATATTTATTCTCAAGTCAAAACATAGAAAATGTAAGTCCAATTTCATGGTGGCGGGCTCTTCACCAAAATATTAACCAAACGATATTTGAACTATCTATGCAGCTTCATACAGCAGTTGCTTCTTCTGCAGGCATCGAAAGATTATTTTCTTCGTTTGGTTTAATACACAGCAAATTGCGTAACAGATTAGTCACAGAAAAAGCAGCAAAATTTGTAACCATTATGCGAACCTTAAATTCTAATAAAAATTTGATTGAAGATGAGAATTGTTAATGTTATTTCTAGAGGAATTTAATTTGTTTCATTCTTTAAGTATTATTTAGATTATTATATTTTTACATTTTTTTAATTATAGAAAATTTATAAGTTTGTTAACTATAATAATTATAATTTTGTTAAATTTTTTGAACTTTTTTATTTCATATTTTTATTGTTATGAAACTTATTTATAATTTAATAAAATTCATTTATTATTTTTTTTTGTTTAAAAGCCTAAAAACTGTTTAAAACACTTTTGTTTAAAACATGTTTTAAACACATGTTTAAAACGTGTTTAAAACAAAACTGTTTTAAACATAAGTCAATGTTTAAAACGCGTTTAAAACAACTGTTTTAAACAAAATGTTTTAAACATGCCAACCCTGCTTTCTACAAGCTGTTGAATTTCATACATATTAAAATTTGCTTAATATTGGGTACTTTTTTACACTTTTCCAGTATTACCTCGACAAATAACAAACGTAAACACTTAATTCTATAGCAGATTGTAGATAATACTACAAAGAATGGTGACCAATTTTATATAATTTTAGAGTGCACTAGTTTTTGAAATATACTTGCTGAAACATAGGAGACTCCCTTTTTGGAACGGATAGTAGATCGAGCGGTAGAAGGAGAAAGAAATAGTTTACGGCGTCTCTTACTTACCGGCTATTTTATAGTAAATGCCTTGAATGCCTTGACGGATACGCCAAGTACAAATTGCTTTCTGTGTAAATATACCCCCAAAGAAATGAATAATCTTGAAAAAATCAAAACTGTGCCAATTATTGATCGTCATTTAAAGTATGGAATTTCATGATTACATGGATGGATTAAATTTATAGAGTGGATTTTACATGTAAGTTACAAATTAGAATTAAAAAAACCAACTACTCATGGGGCAACGAAAGAAACGAGGGAATCCATTCAAAATAGAAAGCAATATATACAAAAAACTCTCAGAAAAGAGCTTGGTATACGAGTTGATGTGGTAGTACAAGGTGGCGGTACTTCAAATACAGGAAATGTGGCTAGAATATTTTTTTAAATTTTTGTAAAGGTGGCTATTATAACTGGCATAAAAGAAGAATTAATATACAGGGTATTTCAGAGCTCTGGGAACGGTCAATCACGTGCTTATTTGTCAAAATTTCGGAAAATGTTTTATACAAAAGTTGTGTATAACAGTGAGCTGCACGCCCTAAAAATATTTAAATTTATACAGGGTGTTTCATAACAAAGTTACAGATCAAACTTATGTTTTTTTAAATGGAACACCCTGTATTTTTTGTCATTTTTGAATTATATGGTGCAAATAAAGGTGAGTTACTTCAAAATTCCCTATACCTATTGTTAGCCGTTTTCGAAATATTTGAAGATTTGTTGAAATGCATGGTCTGGGTGAAATTTTATTTTTGCCCCTGTGATTGACGTTGAACGATTAAAATCATTTTAATTATTTTCTTGAAGGTTCGAACTTTTTATACACTAGAAAATTTCCCACATCATAAAGAATAATACACATAGGCTTTGGTTCTCTTTTAATCATAGTGATATACAGGGTGTCAACATACGCAAAACAATGGATAACTATTTTTTTTCAAATGGAACACCCTATATAAGTTGCCACCAATCTATGGCATTTTTAATAAGCTTTCCAATGATATACAGTTTGTATAACAAAATATTAAGGATTCTTGAGATTTATCAATAAAAACATATTTCTTTTGCAGAAGTTGTAGAGCGAAAAATTTCCGATCGATGTGGGTTTTGCATTGCACGCCAGAGCGCGCAAAATCGTGACCCCATATGCATTTTAGCGTTTTTTATTAATAAATTGCATTATACTTTTTTTCCGCACCCTCTAGCGGAAAAACGGGAAATTATAGTGAATATAAAATGGCCCATATCGATTGAAAATGTTTCGCTCTACAACTCTTAATAGAAGAAATTTTTGCCAAAAATGCATAGTTTTTTCTAAAAATGCAAATTGAAAATGTATGTATCAATTTTTGCGTTTTTCAATGGTTTTTTGTATTTTTAGCGAAAACTATGCATTTTGGGCAAAAATTGCTTCTTTTAAGAGTTGTAGGGCGGAATTTTTTCAATCGATGTAGGTCATTTAAATAATTCTATAATTGCCCGGTTCTCTGCTAGAGGACGTGGAAAATAAAGTATAGTGCAATTAATTAACAAAAAATTTGAGAAAAACGCTAAAATGCATATACGGTCAAGATTTTGCGCACTCTGCCGAGCAATGCACGCATTATTGGAAAAGTCGAAAGACCTATGTCGATCGAAAATTTTCCGCTCTACAACTTTGGTCTCTTATTATTTTTTCAGAAAATGCATAGTTTGGGCTGAAAATCCAAAAATCAACAGGTGACAAAAGAAAAAGGTTTTTATGGATAAATCTCAAGAATCCTTAATATTTCATTATAAAAATTGTACATCATTGGAAAGCTTATTAAAAATTCCATGCACTGGTGGCAAGATATATAGGGTGTTCCATTTGAAAAAAAATAGTTATCTAATATTTTGCGTATGTTGACACCCTGTATAGCAGTATGAACAAAAAAGAACCAAAGCAGATTTGTATTATTCTTCATGATGTGGAAAATTCTTTAGTGTATAAAAAATGACGCTAGCTTTGCAAGGAGCGCTTCTGCAATTTTTTCAATGTGTCCTTGTTTTTCCCACAAATTTTCCCGTAACTAACCAATCGTCTATAATAGACCCATACTATCTTATATTAGTTTTATCAGCTTCTCAAGAGGGTTGAAAATAAAGTATAAAATATAGGATGTTCCATTTAAAAAAACATAACTTTGTTCTGCTTTGTATATACAGGACACCCTGTACAAAAACATACATATTTTTAAAATACGTAGAATAAGTGTGGGGACCAGATCAAGAAAACTAGAAGTCGATATCTCAAATAGCAAATAATTTATGGGGCTTTTACAGAACCCTGGGTCACCCGGTATATTGAACAAGATAGGTGAGAGCATATACCCTTGTAGTAACCCATCTGATGAGACCCTAGGGCCTATTGGTTCCCCGGTTAGACAATCCAGCGTGTAAACTTGTCTATATTTATATAAAGATACTATATTAAATGCCACCTTTGAGGGAATATCGAGGTTAATCATTTTTTGCTCTAATATAGTATCTAAGTCAATAGAATCATAGGCACCTTTTATATCTATAAAGATACAGGGATGGTACATATTTTTTTAAAATGACAGTTGAATATTTGTTATGAGATTGGTTAATGCATCTACAGTTCCGAGACCCTGACGGAATCCATATTGGTTTTGCGGGAGTTTTTGCATGATAAAAGTGATATGGGCCTGTATGAATTGGGATCCATTTTATTTTTACCTAATTTGAGGATTGGAACAATAACTACCGTTTTAAATTCTCTATAATGCTCCATATCCATCCACCATGCCTTGAACAAATTTAATAAATATATCTTGCCTTTAAGAGGTAAGTTGTTAATCATACTGAATGTAATTCCGTCAAGACCCGGAGCAGTCGAATTTGTATTTTTCATTACGAGCATCAATTCATCCATAGAAAATGGCTTAGCCAGAAAATGGTTTAAGTTACTATCAATTGAAAATCGCTCAGTTGGCTGATTCGCTACATAATGAGGTACCAGCGTATCTAAGATAGAATAATTTATATGTGGTGGGATGTTATTACCACTGACAGAATGTTTGCCACTGATTTTTTTAAACTTGTTTCCACATGGTCCTACTTGAGAGTTGCTTTTAATATTTCCACAAAACTTTTTCCAGCTTTCTCGTGCTTTAAATTTGAATAGACGTTTTGTTTCCGCTGCAATTTGATTTGCTTTAACAAAATTATTAGTGGTACAATAACGTTTATATTCTAGTAAGCTACGTTTTAAGAGCAGTCCTGGCAAATCTACTGTAGATGCCTTGCACAGCCTTACAACAGGCATCGAGGCATCGCTTCAATACAAGGAGATTGCACTAGGTATTTTCGTGGATATTGAAGGGACGTTTGACAATACGACCTTCAAAACCGTGGAAAAGGGAGCCATCAGGAAGGGCATTGATATACCCACTATCAGATGGATAAAAGCTGTACTTGAAAACCGTAAAATCACGGCAGGTATGGGGAGTGAGTCTGAAATGGTAACCACGGCGAAAGGGTGCCCGCAAGGCGGGGTTCTATCACCCTTGCTCTGGTGCATCGTGGTGGATGAGCTCCTCACGACCCTGGCAGATAAGGTCTATAGTACGCAAGGCTACGCCGACGACATTGCGGTTGTCATATGGGGTAAATACGATAGCATCGTATCGTCCCTAGCCCAAGAGGCCCTTAACACCATATCAAAATGGTGTCTGAGGGAGGGTTTCAATGTCAACCCGAACAAAACTGTGATTGTACCTTTTACTAATCGCAGGAAACTTTCAATCAAAGCTCCCAAAGTAAAAGGACAAGAAATTGCGCTTTCCGACCAATTGAAATATTTAGGCTTAGTGCTTGATAGGAAGCTTAACTGGAACGCGCATCTGGAAAAAACGATCAGCAAAGCAACGGCGGCACTCTGGATAGGCCGCCGGCTCTTTGGCAGATCATGGGAGCTGAAACCTAAAATGATACACTGGTTGTACATCATGGTGGTCAGACCCATTATCACATATGGCTCACTAATATGGTGGACCAAAATAAAACAAGTAACGGCACAAAAGAAGCTCCAAGTTCTTCAAAGACTGGCCTGCCTTGGCATCACGGGAGCTGCACATAGCACTCCCTCTGCAGCAATGGAAGCTTTACTAGACCTACTTCCTTTGCACGAACAAATCAGAAAGGAAGGTCTAATGAGTGCACTGACACTAAACTGGACCAGTACAGGCCACAGAACCGGACACTCAGAAATTCTGGACCTCGTCACAAGCGAGTTCTTACAAACACCATCGGATATAATGCCGATCAATTATGACTTCGAATCAAGATTTGATGTGACTATTGATAGTCGCCAAAACAGTCTGAAACAAGTCACAGAACTAAAACATAACTCTGTACTCTGGTACACAGATGCATCCAAAACAGAGGTGGGCACCGGCATAGGCATATATGGGCCTAAGCATAGGGAATCAGTTCCCCTCGGACATGGCCCTTCTGTCTTACAGGCTGAAATAATAGCTTTAGAAAGATGTGCTTAGGTGTGCACAAAAAAGGGGCACGCATATATCTAATCACGGATAGCCAGGCTGCCCTAAAGAGCCTTAAAGCGTACAGCTTTAACTCCAAGACTACTTGGAACTGTAAACAGGCTCTGAACCAACTGGCAAAGGGCAACAAGCTCACCCTAATGTGGGTACCCGGCCACGCAAGCATAAAAGGCAATGAGCATGCCGATATACTTGCTAAGGAAGGAGCCTCAACTACCATCATTGGACCAAAACCGACCTGCGGGCTACCGAAAGCACATAAAAAAGGCGTGATCCAAGAATAGGTAAAAAAGTGCAAAATAGACTATTGGAAAAATGCACCAGGTCAAAGGGAATCCAAAATGTTTATTGACTTCTCGCCAAATAGAGCCAAACAGCTCTTACGCCTCACTAAAACCGAGATCAGACTAATCACCGGTCTCCTCACAGGACACTGCCCAGTGAAGTACCATCTTCACAATATGGGCAAAGTGGATAACACCACATGCAGATTATGTGAATCGGCAGAAGAAACGGCCGAACACATTATGCGAGTGTGTAGCTCTAGCTGCCACTAGGCAGGCCCTAACCGGAGGTATGGCGGTAACGCCAGAACGGATCAGGGCATTACCTCCCAGAAAGTTAATTGACCTTGTCAGGGAAGTTGAATTTCTGGGAATCAAATAGCAGTAGGGTACTAGTACAAAAGATCTAAACAGGTCGCAGTGCTGTAAGGCTCACCACAGCCAATCGACCCCGTCAAATCTAATCTAATCTAAGCTACGTTTTCTTTTTTGGACGGCTACAGTACATTCATCGTCCCAACAGGGTGGTGATGGTTTTTCAGTATTTAATTTTGGTGCGGGTATATTTTTGTTTGCACTATTGGTTATCGCGTTTAAGATTATGTTGGGGTTTAATGAGGATGCGTTGTCAGTAAGAACAAGTTCGGCGTTAATATCCCTGGAGAATTCTTCCCAGTTGGCTCTATTTGTATTCCATTTAATACTATTTCGTTTTTTCATAAATTGTGTGTGGTAGCTATCATTATATGTTATTATGACCGGAAAGTGATCGGACCCGAGAGTATCATCTGAAATTTGATAACTAACGTTAAGACTTAAATTAGAGGATGCAATTGTTAAATCGACTATCGATTTTCTTTGTAAAGGGTTTGTTAATCTAGTTTCTTCTCCAATATTTAATAGTGATAAGTTCAATTTATCCATAACATCCACAATAACTCGGCCCTCATAATTAGTTAAGGATGAACCCCACAGGGGATGGTGTGTATTAAAATCAACACCAATTATGCACGATTTTGTATATGGCTCTAGAATATTACACAAATCATTCACCGATGTCTTAATACAAGGGGGTTTGTATACAGATATAATATTGATATTATTATTGTTGTTAATTATAGAAATACCGCAGCATTCTATGCCCGTGTTAACATTGTTTTTTAAGGTGAGTTCTTGATACTGAATGTTATTTCGAATCAGTATCATTACCCCACCCTTTCCATTAGTACGATCTAATCGGACACAGTTATAATTTACTACTTCGAACTTTAAGCCTGGTTTCAACCAGGTTTCAGAAATTAATACTATATCAATTCTATTTGTATTTAAGAAAATGGAAAAAATATGTTTGTTAGATAAGATAGATCTAGCATTCCATTGCAATACCTTCAGGGTTTTCGGAGCCATTTTCGCTGATTAGATTTGACACATAACTAGACAACTGTTGTTTTAATTCCACGTTAAAGTTTTCCTTAACATGTAATTGAGGATTATCTAATATATTTAAAATAGTGCTACTCATTGCTTCCACCAATTCGTCTCTATATTTCATAAAATCTTGCCGAAATGGGTTAGGAGTTATGGGGTTTGCATAATAGGTTTGGGGTGTAGATTTTGGGAACTCATTTGTTTTGTGTTTTTTTACTGAGTTTTGTTTGTCAATGTGAATTTGGCTCTTATTGGATTTGGGTACTGAGATTTTATAATTGGTTTTCATAGTTGGGTTATTTTTATTTTGATCATTTCTATTACTAAAAGAAATTTCGGGAAATTCTGAATTATTTGACAGAGAAAAGAATTTATTTGAAGTTAAAATGTTTGAAAATCCAGCTGGATTATTAGCTATTTTTTGGCATTCTAAAAAAGATAAATTTGTTTCAGCCATAATTTTCTTTATTTTGGATTGTCGGTCGTATTCTGGACACTCTCTAGAGATTGAAGGGTGTGTGTCTGTTTTGCAAAATATACAAAATATATTATTTGGACAATTTCCATCGTGATTTAAGCCACAATTTTTGCAATTTTGGCGACTATTGTATTGTCTATTTATATGCCCATATCTCAAACAATTGAAACATTGTATCACCGGTGAAACGGGAAAATTGACAAAATTAATCTTGACTTCTTGGGGTAGTTTAGAACCAGCAAAGGTGATTACCATGGTTTGCCGGGGTATATATTTTGATTCTCCACTTTCTGACATTATTTTCTTACTAAATCGACGGACGTGTAATAAATACCTCCACTCGCGAGTTGATGTTATTTAATATATATTCATCATAGAATGTTGTGTCAACTCCCCTAATGATTCCTTTTTTTTCTGTTAAGTGGCGTGGGATATATGCTATTAATTTATTATTCGGGAATATTTTACTTTCCACAAGTTTATTTGCAGCAAATACGGAATTTGTTATTATTTTAACCCTGTTTTTTCCTACACGGGCAATTTCAGTTATATGTTCTTTTATTTCATTGTTTAACTGTATAATTTAGCCTATTTTAAGAGGGTGGATACGGCCAATATTTTTACCTTGATGCTCCACGTACACCGTATATGAGAGATACGCGAGGTCGTCTTTATATCTACATGTATAGTTTTTATTTAGATCGATTTCCATTGTGTTCGAATCATTCTCTGAGGTCGATATTTTGCTTAAATTAATTGGATTGTTACCACGATTTCCACCCATAGCAGCAATTAAATTGCCCAAGGGGTGAGTTGGATTATCATTCATTATAAAGGAGGGGACTAACTGACGGGCCGACCGCCGGCCCTAGCTGGCGCGGCGTTTGTTACTGTGGGCTCTTTGGAGGGCTACACAATCTTATATGATTTAATTATATGAGTAATATAATGAAAGATGAAAAAACAAACAAAAGGAATTTTGCTTTACGCGAGATAAAAACGAAACCAAAAATTATATTCTGCGTCCAGAGCACGTGCACTAACCTCACATCAAATACGTCCGCTTCGCTCGAATGCGTGCGGTCGACTGTAAAGTATAAGATCTGGAACAAAAATCCAATTTTTTTTTATAATTTATAAACTATTGGTTATGAGACTACATGGGCTTTTTACATCAAATTTTGTAGAAATGGTGCACGTTTGAAAAAATTAATTTATTTTTGGAAAAAAGTTGACATTCAATACAAAAAAAAAATGAATACGTTTCCTACCGAGAATGTAATTGTGAAACTCCTGTCAAAATTTCAAATCAATCCATGCAACAGTGTTCAAGTGATCTGTCCTCCCAGTTTGAGAAAAGTGGTTTCGAGAAAAACGCGTTTAAAGTTTTACGATCACTTCAATCCTTACAGAATTCGCGCACTCTAGACTCCTGAGGAATCCTAAGGATTTTTGTTACTATAAGACTAACTGAATCATGTTTAAATGACCCTAAAATATTGTTTAAGCCAAAATAAACATTTTTTCAAAATCCTAAAGTGGCGTTACGCCTTAATTTTGTTGGGCTTTAGTAAGGCCTTTGATAGTATCAAATATGAATTACTTGAACTTCTAAGACCTTCCTTGATAAATAGAAAGCAAAATATTAAATGCAGCCAAAATGTATCTCAAACGTCTAACATTTTGATATCAGTGCCCCTAAGTTCAATCTAGGGCTCGTTAATACACGGATACACGTGAACACGGATAAACGTGTTCTTAGTTAGCAAGCGGTTTTTAAACGTTTAAACGGATATTCATGTTTTCACGTGTATAGGTTGTAATGTATTAAGATCGGAGGGAGTCCGCGCAATACGGATCCAAATTTTCGCGGGCCGGAACCAACAGTGACACCTAGAGGAAGGAGCGGTGAACCACAAAAACCAGACCAGCGCTATCAACAAAGGCAAGGTAAAGTCACATGTGTGGTCTGCGGGTTCGATGGCCACTACAAAAACAATTGTAAATATCAACATTACCGTTGTAACAAGTGCGGCAAAATCGGGCATTTATTCAAAACCTGTAATTGGAATATCAATCGCGAGGATTATAAACATAATTATCTAAACAGTGATAGCGAGTACACCGACGTCTTACATAATTTAAATGAAATAAAGAATCAACCTATTTTTATGGAGATAACAGTCGACAATGCGTTGGTAAAATTTGAACTGGATACGGGGGCGAGTTGCTCTGTTATATCAGACCATTTTAAAAATAAATACTTTAAAGATTATTTGTTGCGCCCGTCGGATAAAATATTACTAAATTATGATGGAAATAAAATTTACCCATTAGGTTATATTGTAATAAATGGCAAGTTTAGAGATATTCAAGGAGATATCATATTGTTAGTCATTAAAGGCATGGAACCACCATTATTAGGGAGAGATTTTTTCTATAAATTCAAGTTGAGTTTAAATCATATAAGAAGTGTAACAGCGGGACAATCCCAGGAACCAAGTAATTCTAAGAAAATAATAGAAGGGCTATATGAGGAATTCTCGGGGGTTTTCTCTAATGAGTTGGATTATTTAATAAAAGTGAAATAAATTTGAATATATCGAGGGATGTGGAACCAAAATTTTTTAAAGCACGCCCTATTCCATTTGCAATAAGAGAAAAGGTGGAAAGGGAAATTAAAAGGCTGGTAAAGGCAGGAGTATTAAAACCAATTGAGTATAGCCCATGGGGCACCCCAGTGGTACACGCGAAGAATTAAGTCTTGCACGATTTTAGTGACCGCGTGCCCTTAAAGGTTCCGACAGAAATGCGATAGTCGCCCTTACATACAACGGTTACCTGCCGTAATGGGTGCAATAAAATCCCAAATATCCCCAATCCCATATTTGAATGAAATTACAATTGTGAATGTGGTCCGCCGAAAACGTAGCGTTTTAGGTCACTTGTAAAAATTATAACCGCAATAACACTTACCGCAACGTCAAGGGCTTCGGCGTTAGCAATATTCCAGGGCTTATTATTGGGAAGAATTTATAATAACTTGTTTCATTATTTTTTTGTAAAATATTATGTGCATTTTATAAACTAAATCGGATATAAAATATAACAACGGCGTCGTCGGAATAAACACAATTTGCGGTTTTAAAAAGTATTACATAATAAAATTACAAAAATTCGTATGATTTTGTTAATTTAAGGTGAAAAAGATTATGCGGCATATAATACTCTAGATTAGACCAAATTTTATTAATAAATATATTATTTACAATTTTAAAAATATAAACCTAAAGTTAATACTTTGTATAATACCCTCCATTTTTAATTACTTCCCTTAGACGTCGAGGCATGGAATTAACTAAATTGTTACAATTATTTAATGTGTCAATTCTCTTCCAAATGTCATTGAAATGGTTTTGCAAATAAATTCTGCTTTCGTTTTGGGGGTTGAATGTCCTGTCATCATCCCATGAATTAACCATTTTAGCCCACATATTTTCTATTGGGTTTAAGTCAGGGGATTTAGCAGGCCAATCAATGACTTCAATTAAAGGAAATTCTGAGAAGCAGTATTTAATTAATTTTGACGTGTGCACCGCACTATTATCCTATACAAATGCTAATTTACCATCATTTGCATATAATAAAGGTAAAAGATATTTTTCCAGCCAATTGCGATACACTTTACTGTTAATTTTTTCATTGATTGGTACTAAATCCCCTGCACCATGAGATGACATCCAACCCCAGTAGGCACAAGAAATTCTGTCATACTTGTTATCTTCCAAAATATATTTTTTTATCATACCTACAATTTACAGGTCTGTAACATAATTTATTTAATAATGTTGAGTAGAATACTTTTTCATCCGAAAATACTACATTCTCAAAATCTCTGTATAAATTACAAACGGCGAACTCCATTCTTTTCGTCGCGTGAGTTTCTTTAAAGTCTAATTTTCTTGCAGAAACCCGACTATGTAAGCCTCCTTGCTTTAAAATTTTAATTGCTGTTTTTGGACAACAATTAATATTTGTTCTTTCCAGCAGCTGTCTTGCTGCAATCGGCCATCTTCATCATTCATTCACTTCGACATTATTCTCTCGTCGGAATCGGCTTATCCAGCGTCGAATCGTCGATACCTTCAATTCGTAAAATGTCCAAATTTTATTTTGAAAAAGTGTATATAATTTTTACATAAATAAACTGCGACCCAGTCACTCACATTTTAATTTTTTTGTGTCTCAATGGGAACAGATTTCAAGTATTAAGATTCATAATATAAATATTATTTTACTTACATCTCGATTTAGAGTAGCAGCAATTTCTGCTGCACCAATGCCACTTTGCCACATCCCGATTAATCTGCCTCTTTCGAGCTTGGTTGTTTCTTTTGACATAATTTTAGAATGAACTTCACTGTTCAAAATAACTATACGAATGATTGCGAACAAATGATGGTATTTAAATAACAAAATCTTCAAATAAACTAGGGAGGGATAATATTTCACAGAATCGAGAAATTGAATTTCCCTGACCTAATTTGATTAGAACGTCTTTATTTGAAGGATTATATCTAATCTCACTAATGGTTTGATGTCGGATTTCACAAACATTCACATTCACAATGTAAGTCGCGGTTCAATGTTTTGTGAAATCCAAATTATCATTTAATGCAGTGTTATAACATATTTATTATTGGATTATAAAACACAGTGTTATTTTGTTTATAAAATTGAAAAATCATATAACCATATGGTTTATATTTGTAATCCAGTGTTAAATTTTATAACTCGATGTTATGTGACAATTTGCATTCCACAAAACATTGAATGTGTTTTAAATTTTAACACCGGCTTTCGTAACTCCGACTTAAATAAATGCTTGTGAAATTTACTATTAATTTAATAATATATACCAAGGCCCAAATAACGGCCTTCTCGGTCATTAGGGTCGTAATCTGGTCGGGTCAGGTATGTCCTACTCAGGTAGACACTGTCAATACGATTCATAAAAATTGTCCAGTTGTGTCGTTAAGGGCGCATTTCAAACGAGAACAGGCAAGACTTAATTCTCCGCGTGTACCTATCTTAAAAAATGATGGCACGATGAGACTTTGTGGAGATTATAAGGTCACAATAAATCGCATTTTGGAAATAGATCAACACCCACTGCCTCGGGTGGAGGAACTGTATACGAAATTGCAGGGGGGGGGGGTTACTTTTCAAAACTCGATTTAACTGCAGCATACCAGCAATTAGCGTTAAATGATAATTCACAGATTTTGACGACCATTAGTACCCACAAAGGACTATTTAAGTATACTCGCATGCCGTATGGCATAGCGTGCGCGCCCGCAAAATTTCAGAAGGTGATGGAAAGTTTGTTTGACGGGGTACAAAATGTAGCCGTTTTTTTGGACGATATTATTATAACAGGGGCTACATTTAGTGAACATTTGAATAACGTCAAGAGGGTTTTAAAAATATTGAGTGAGAGCGGATTAACAGTTAGCACTCACAAATGTGATTTTTTTAAGAAAAAAATTAATTATTTAGGACATGAAATTGATCAAAATGGTTTGCATACAACCGAGGAAAAAACGAAGGCAATAAATGAGGTACCTCGGCCCACAAATATATCAGAATTAAAATGATTTTTAGGTTTAATTAATTACTATAATAGATTTATCAAAAATAGTGCAACATTATTAACACCATTGTACATGTTATTGCGTAAAAATGTCAACTTTTATTGGTCACCAGAATGTGAAACAGTTTTTGAGCGTGTAAAACAAATTCTAACTTGTTCAAGAACATTAGTGCACTACGACCCAGCTTTGAAAATAATTTTAACTGTAGATGCATCTGATGTAGGGGTGGGGGCGACCCTTTCGCATATAATGCCCTCTGGAGAAGAAAAACCGATCGCGTTTGCTTCCCGGACCTTAAATAAAAGTCAGCGTGCATATTCTCAAATTGAAAAGGAGGGGTTGGCGATTATTTTTGGCATTAAAAAGTTCCACCAGTATATTTTCGGACGGAGATTTATTTTGTGTACTGATCACAAACCGCTGGTAAAAATTTTTGGGGAGAAAGAAGGCATACCCGTCATGTCCGCCAATAGATTACAAAGATGGGCGTGGTTATTAAGTAATTATTCATACGAAATTAAATACGTAAAATCTACGGATAACAGTGCTGATTTTCTGTCGCGTCTACCAACTAGGGAAGTTTTAGATGAAAACGATGATCAGGATAATTTGTCTTATTTAAATTATATAGGTAATAATGATAAACTCCCAATTGATGCTACAGAAATTGCAGCAGAAACGGAAAAAGACACCACCTTAGGGTTAATTTTAAAGTACGTAAAAGAGGGTTGGCCGAAAAAGGTAAGAAATGAATTGGAACCATATTTTTTAAAAAGAAATGAACTAAGTCAAGAAAATAACCACTTACTATTTGGATATCGAGTGGTTATACCGAAATCATTGAGGGCGCGTATTTTACAGGAGCTTCATAAATCACACATGGGGATAGTAAAAACTAAAAGTTTAGCCCGTTCATACGTGTGGTGACCTAAATTGAATTCGGACATACAAAATCTAATAAAGTCTTGCGAAAATTGCCTTCCCTTTAGAAACAATCCTCAGAAAGCCAGTCTGGTTCCATGGGATTTTCCCGAAGAGGCGTGGAATCGCCTGCACATAGACTTCGCAGGTCCTATTTTTAATAAAAGTATACTAGTAGTGGTGGACGCCTATTCTAAGTGGGTAGAAGCGGTAGTAGTTAGTAATATCACGGCGGAAAATACAATTAATATATTGAGGAGTTTATTTGCTAGATTTGGTTTACCTAAGATGATTGTATCAGATAACGGACGCCAATTTCAGTCAGAAATGTTTCTATCATTTTTATCCAGGAATGGCATACATAACAAGTTCATTTCACCGTATCATCCGGCGTCTAATGGAGCCGCTGAAAATAGTGTAAAAACTATTAAAAATGCAATTATGAGAGCCGTCAATAAAAGTGATAAAAACAATTTGCAGCTAGTGTTAGATCAATTTTTATTAGATTATCGAAATACTCCACTTTGTACAACTGGGCGATCCCCTGCTGTGTTATTGTTGGGCAGATCGTTACGAAATCGACTGGATTTATTATACCCGAACAAAAAAATTAAAAAAAAATAAATTGAGAAATGAGTCATTGCGCGAAAACGTCAAACGTAAACAGAAAAAACAATGTGAATATTACTCAGAAAAGTCTAACGAAGCATTTTCAGTTAATGATTTAGTATCTGTGCGCGATTATCGTAATGTAAAACCGTCTTGGATTAGAGGAAAAGTTGTAAAAAGGTTAGGCGCGCGCACATATTTGATTGAAATTGCGGAAATTAACAAGCGATGGAGACGCCATATTAATCAAATATTGGGCTATACAAATGTACCAATTGGCGTTTCAGAAGAGAAAGATAAGGAAGCCAACGTTATAATGGACAATACTGTACGAGAAGAGGAACCAGCAAATACGCGAGCCAACGAACTGTCAGTGCCTGTGCAGGAAAATGCGGATTCTGCGTCAGTATCAACGCGTGAAAATGTTAAACGGCCGGGTAGCGAGGAGCGTATTTTGCGGCCTAGAAATAGAATAATTAGTTATAAGGATTGAGGGTTATTAGTTTATTGAGGGTAAAATTAGTTTATTTAGGGGAGAATGATGTAATGTATTGTGCGCCAGCAAAAGAGATCATGCGCGGAATTACGGCAACAATGCAAAAATAGCAGGCGCAGTATGTTTTACCGAGCTATAGAATCAGGATGTGCAATTTTGGGTTCCAGAATAAACCAGAACTTAAGTTACGGAAGACTATCATTTGCCGCCCCCTTCACCTGTGTAGCCGCGGTTAGTGGGAACAATTTTGGCGTTTAAACGAATTTTGGCGTTTAAACGTGTTTTCTTCGTTTAAACGTGTTGACGAAAATCGTTTAATATGGAAACGTATAACCCACCCTGCAAATATCTGTTTCGAAGTTCGTTCGACGTGTTTTATAATATTTCCGGTAGCGGAAAAAAATGAATAAATAATTATTATTTGGGACACCTTAATACATAATAGTTTTTCGAAAACCAACCGAAACGTCGGCATCCGAAGCTTGAAGGGTCCAACCCACTATAGGTCAGGTGGTTCCTGTTTAAATAGAATGTGTAAAAATATTGGGAATCTTATGAAACGCCGAGATATGACTTTTGGACCCCCAAATAGATTATAAAAATATGAAAATTCGTTTCTAGTTTACTGGTTGTAAACTTTTATTAAGCCAAACGTGTTGTAGACGTTTATTAAGCTAAACGTGTAAACGTTTATTCGGATTAAACGTGTTGTAAACGTTTATTAAGCTAAACGTGTTTTATTCGTTATAAATAAACGGTAAACGTTTACATGTTTAAACGTTTAAACGAAAAACGGAGTAAACGTCGAGCCCTATTTCAATCCAGCTTTTCTTACTCTTATTTCGAATTTATACAGCTAACATACATTGATCATTGTGTATACCTTTAATACGCTGACGATACACAACTATATCTGTCATTTGATATAACAAACTTTGTATTAAAAATAAATAGTGATTTACAAAATATATCAGAAATTTCAGTGCTTCATTTTTTCTAAAGGAGACCGTTGTAACATCTTTGAAATCTAATGTACAGTGCAAAGATTTGAGAGATTGCTAATCTCTGCACCGGGATCAATGACTATGATTTCACTCCGGGATATATTTCTTGAGAATACAACTCAAGTCACATTGTTCATTTTCGACTAATTTGATTGGGTGAAATGGCAAAATAAAAACATATAAGAGGCTATCAAATTTATGATAGAAAGTAAATCACCGCATGTTACTCTTAAATTATTTAGAAGTAATTATGTAAAAAAAATTCGTTGAAACATCAGTGTGACGTTTACAATGTTTTCGCCGATATATATCAAAAATTTAATAACGAGAATTTGTTTACCGGTAGTAATATACCTAGATCGAGGTTAATTATCAAAAAATCGTTTTTTGAGTACCTTGTTACCATTTTAATTGTAAAAATTAAAACTTAATGACAGTGACGTAACGTCATGAACATCATGTTTTTATAACCTTAAAAGCTACTCACCTAATTACCGTTTTTCTGTTATCGATTATGACAATGCAAAACATTGTTGTAATGTCAAGCTAATGTCAAGCATCGGCTTTAACTCGGTGCTATCACCGATAATAATCATAGCACTTTTTATATTACCTCCAAATATACGGGTGTTTAAGACGCTGCAGTTTTAGATCTGTGTAGAACTCACTTCACACTATTATGAGAATTATAGGTATAAAGTGTCGAATGTGAGTTTATGCTCATTTATTAAAAGTAACGAACATTTTACAAAAATAAATGATGGGACATAAAATTTTTAATTAATTAATACTTACTCGTAAACTGATATATTTGCGAATTCATTTCTTTTGTAGTAGAGGGACTTGTATCTGTACAGTTGAAGTAACCTATTGAAACTAAAGAAAAATTTCCATTTGTCATTTGACGAAGTTCCCATGAAGGTATCAGTGAAATCCAAAAATTTCTCTACAGGCAACATTGCAATGACATCCAACATAAATGAAGAACACAAGTAGTGCTTCACAGTGAGCTTCGGATGTGATATCAAAAGACCATGTTCATTGTAGTAACAAATATGCAGTTTGATGTATCTAAAATAAAAAGTTATAATCTTCCTAATGAGATAACCGTAGTATAATATATAATACGACACTTTTCGAAGTCCCCAGCATACTGAAACAATTGCTTTCCAAGCAAATGCCAGGAGTAATATTAAATTATACGACAAATAATTTACGAGTTAAAAATAGCAAAGGTTTGAAAATAACACGAGGGTATTTATTATTGGGCACATGCACTAAATAGAATTTAAATAATTTAAAACGTAATATATATTCGTCAATCTAAAGTACTGGTTGAAGACTATAATGGTAGATTATATAGTAGGTATTAAAATGATACTTTCCATGTTGAGCTCAGTGTTTGCGGGTCGAAACGCGCAGCGTTGAGGAAGAACACTTCAATGCCGAGTGATATATGCTATTTTTTCTTCAAGCTGTATATATTAATAATACATACTCAGCATAAATTTTTGCATTTTGTGAGGTTGTGTCAACGTAAGTATAGCGCCTATGCGTTTTACAGTTGACAAGTTGAGGTATCTGCATTACCGACCTGATATATTTTAATAATTTTAATGAAATCAAGGTTTTTACAGTCGTATTATTAAGTTCGGCTAATTTCGGCGGAGTACTTTGAATTTTTTGTGACATTAGCACAGACTAACCAGACGACCAACTCAATGTATTTTTCTGTCGGCAAAACTTAACACCTTTGTAGATGGCGAAAGTGTAGAAAATTGTGGGAAATTCAAATGTAAGATAAGCACCATTAATAATAATAATAAATATCCTCAATAAATTCAGTTTTAAATAAAGTGAATCTGTCAGGTATAATGCAATATTAACTTCGTTAATGTATATCACCAATAAATTCACACATTTATTTAAAAAAATATTAGTTACGAAATATTTGGTGACCTTTTAACAATATTAATTTCCTGCATTATGAAATTCATTATTTAATATATTTGTAGTAGTGTCGCATATTGCATTAGGTAAATAAAAGAAGAGGTTGTTTATTACATTTATGAACGTTTATTCGTTTTATTTATAAATTCTGGTATTTACCTTGATATGCCAAGAAATTACCTATATGTTTATTACCGTAAAATACAAATTGGGAATTTGATTTCTTGTCACACCAAAAGACGGGAAAACCCCAGTGGGAAAACCAATCTCAGAACTGTCATTTAACAAATCTACATCAAATAAAACAGGAATAATAATTAAAATTGAAAACCTTACAGTTGCAGTTGAAGAGCGAAATATGAAATGATAACATTCGAGTGTCACAGACTAACTTAGGAATGACATTTCGTTTTTTTGTTTAAATTGTACAAATATGTCCATCTATTAATACCTAAACGAACTAAGCAAATCATCTTACAGTTTCCATTTTTTTTGTATGGTCTACTCGGGCGCCTCTACGTATGTGAAAGGTTTTATCGAGGAGAGAAAGAGCGATGTACAATTTTGATGGAAGACAGAGACAGTAGATCCGGACAAATTTCCCTATGCGCTTGGCGGTCTGGTTAGTCTGTGGACATTGTAAAGTATGACATTTAAAACAGAGTCCCTCACTACATCGTAGGTTCATTTTCCAAAATGTCTTGGGCTGTGTTAAAAGCATCCAGAGTATGTTTGACTGATCTACCACATCTTGGTTTACGGAGACATAACAGATCATGATAAGCTATTTTTAAATTCATCATAAATAATGGGAACGTTAGGAAATTCTTCCTGAAACTCACTTTGTCCCATTTCGGAAATAACTAGTAATGTTTTTTGCTGGTTGCTGTGAACTATTGTGATTACGGAATAATTGTGACTTTTAGAAAGATCATCTGACGTTTTGTATGTCAATTCGGAAGTAGATTATTTAGGACTAAAAATACAAAACAATCTTAAATGGGATGAACACATAAACCAACTAACTAAAAAGAACTCTAGAACAATAGCAGCAATAAGGAAAATTAAACACTACATTCCTGAACCAACAAAAAAACAAATCTACCATGCACTATTTACATCACAAAATAACTACTTAATCAATATTTGGGGAAATACAACTCAGAAGAACCTACATAAGTTACAAATACAACAAAATAAAATATTAAAATTATTATATAACTTGGAGAAAAGAACCAACACAAGCCAACTTTATATAGACAAACAAGAACTAAACATAAAAAATATGATAACAATTAGCAACTTACTAATGATTTACAAAATGCAAAACAACCTAATGAAAACCAGCATCACGTTACAATCAAACAAGGAAATACACAATTACCAAACAAGAAGGAAATCAGATTTAAGAACAGAAAAATTCACAACAGGGAAATATTCACAATCTTTAACAACGGATACCATAAGACAATATAACGAATTAGAAGACTACATAAAAGAACTAACATATACTCCGTTCAAACTAAAACTTAAAAACAAAATCATAAACAACCAACTTAAATAAAAACAAAATATTGATAACAAAGATACAACAGAAACATCCCTCGATACCGTTAGCACGAGATGGGACACCACGTCCGCAAATCCCGAGGCGAGGACAGAGGGAAGAAACCCAAGGACAGATATGCAAATTTACATTTTAATGTTTATGTTAGATGTTTCTAAACTTGTATATTATATAAATAAATCATCAATTAAAAAAAAAAAAAAAAGTCATAACATGTGTGCCAACTTAAATTTAAAAAAATAAGAAATCATGGCACACCAGAGCGCATTAGCCAACTTGAAAGAATTCACAATTTCGGGTATCATTTAAAAGAACATTTTAATTAATTAATTAACCAATCGATCGGGCTTAAAATAGTATAAGCATCTTGGGCGTTAGTGCTACCGGTCTCGGGTAAATATGGGGACCTCCGCTGACGCGTCGGTCCCCACACTATTACCCTCCACCGTTATAACGCAGTTGCCGCGATTGATAGGGGAGACCGCGGTATTGTGAGCCACTTTTTTTGATTGTCAAAAAGTTGTTATAAAATCAATTTTTCTGTCAAATTTCAACGCCGGATGTTGTAGTGTAAAGAATAACCTTTCTTTTAGTCCCAATATTTCTATCAAATATCCTCAAATCAGATGATCCCTAGACAATTGAAGAAAACTTGATTTTTCTGCAGTTTGAAAAATCTCGGGAAATCGTGAGCCACCTTTCAAATTAGGTAAATGAACAAATTAGGCGAATAAAATTAAAGGTGTTTGTTAGAAAATGTTTATTAATGTGTTAAAATCACAATATATTAACAATAAGAAAAAAATGTCACAAATGTTGAAAATTAATCTGAAATGCAATGCTTGCAAGTCCAATAACTTGCGGTCATTTTGGCGCATTTCAAATGAACTGCGCGATCGCAGGCGTTGCAATGGATGGTGTTTAGGGGGTTCATGCTTTTCATGCAAATTATGCAGAAATCAACATCCTCTTCCACGTCAGTATCGGTTGGAGACGTTTGTTTTTTCTGCGGTGTCTTGGATTTGCCACGAACTTTCTGCTTCTTCGCTGATGGTGTATCGCCTTTCTTGCTTCTCTCTCCCGCTTTTTCTCGGCCTTTTCACGAAGCTCACACACAACTTCTGGCGATGTCAAAACAGCAGATTTCATTTATTTACGGCCACGATTCGATTTCTTAGCTGGCGTGCCAGCTTTTAATGGTAGGACAGCCTGCAATGCGGCGAGAAGATCTTCGTTTGAAGTAACAGAGACATTTGAAGATGCACCACTTGTTGAAGGTCCAGCGCTTGTTGAAGGCACAGGTGTGGCCCCTTCCTCATGAGCGGCAATATTTTCGTCAGTAAGAACAATGCGGCGTTGATTGTCGGCATCGTCATCGTCTCCACCCATCTTCTCTTAATTTAGTTGCGAAGCAACAAAATCCACCTCAGTAAATGCATGTGGATCGAACGGATAAATTCCAGCTGCCTTAAATCCAGCTTTGATATTTTTTGGAGTAACGGCAACATCGAGGCACTTAGCAGCAATGAGTGGAACGTGATGCAAGTCAAAAGTCACACCAATGTTGTTTTTCTTCCAAGCATCATGTTCGATAGCGTATGCGGTTTTAAACGGGTCGAATCAAGTGGCTGCATTTGGTGCGTACAATGTGGAGGAAATGACAACATTGTTATCCCATGTTTAAGGACCAAATTAAGAGGTTCGATCGACAAATGCGATGTGTGGTTGTCAAGCAGCAAAAGGCTTGGTGATTGTGCATTCGCGCCAGTGTGTTTGATGAAATGTTGCATGTATTTGGCAAACTCTTCCGATGTCATCCTACCCGAACCGTTGGCAATGCCGACTGCACCGTGTGAAGCATGGGTCATAAACACTTCCTTAATTTTTTGTCTTGGAAACAGGTAAAATAGAGGAATCGATTGACCGGTAGCGCTGACGGATAATGCCATAGTGACATTTCTGCCTCGCTCTTATGACGTTGACGTTCCGACTAGTTTTTTGCCTATAGGAAATGATCTTGGTAGCTTTTGTCGGTACGGTTGGCAATCCAGTTTCATCCATATTGAAGATGCGCTGCGGTTCAAAGTGATTCTCATTGAGCACAGACGACAAATTTTTGAAGAAATCATGAACGTTATCTTTGTTGAAAGCCTTGGCACGTTGCAGGCTTACTTTCTCCGGTGTGGCGAGTCGCTACTCGCCTCACGATTAGCATCCCACGTATCCGGATATGAAATACCAATCGTTTTGGCATATTCGAATGCAAGTTTTCGCAGCTCCTTTACACTCAATCCGTAGTAGATATCGCTGGCTTTGAAGATGTACTTCATCAGCGCATATTCTTGTTCTGGTTTGAAGATCTGAAAATGAGTGAATTTTTTCATCACTGTTTTTGCGCCGGGTTTTGAAGATTCAATGAGTAAATTTCTCATTAAATCCTCTGTTGCCGTAGCAACGTCGATGTTAGCAAATTTCGCGATGTACCGACCCAAAGTTGCCCTCGACATTTTATGGGCGGTGGATGCTTGCCGGACCGATGCTTTCTGAATTTTCACCTGCCTGATTGCCACCAAAATATTGTCAAAATCGAGCGATTCGTCATTTTTGGTATAATAACGCGGCATCGTGACTGGAACAATTTAATTAGATCAAAAATCGGTATCTATGTGAAGTCGCCAATTTTGTAAAAAACTGCCGAAATTATCGATTCTGTCAAACTGTAACCTCAATCGTACAGATGGTGTAAACAAAGAAATGAACAAATTTACATTACAAAATTATTGTTGTGCCTCAATTTTACATTAACAATCAAAAAGAACATCAAACACGTAAAGTTATCTCGGTAAATGCCAAGAACCGAGTGGCTCACAATTCCCCGAAAAAAGTGGCTTACAATTCCCCGAACCCTTCTTTTTTACAAAATGGCCAAAAATAAATTCAAAAATGCTAACTGCATGCAAAATTTCTTTTTCATTTCGAAAGCCTGAATATTAAGTTTTGAAAGCCTGAGGTTTTTTTTTAAATTTTATTTGGTTTTATTTTATTTTGATATGGTATCGAATATTAGATCCAACGAAGATCTTATTGTATAGGACATTAGGCACTTTCGTCGTCGTTTCGGAACGAGTAGTTTATTGTTATAGTTAATTGTTATTGTTTGTAGTCGGTGGGTTCGAGTTAGATAAAACTAAGACAGAATGGATTTAAGAATGGAAATAAATAGATTAATGCAATGAGTTAGCGGTTTGAGGTGTCACCGATCAACTCTCTGTTCAATCGCAACGTAAAACTTTACGTACCTTGTTAAAGTTAGAGAAAGTGTAAAACCACTACATCCTTTTAAATTTAAAGATGAAGAAGTTGAGATCGCGAATAAAATTGCAGAAATTCAAATCTTGGTGCAAGATTTTTCTGATGTAACAAATTCTCCAATATATTTAAAAATTTCGACTAAATTGGCACACTTAAAAGGAGGGTAAATCGTTCTAAGCCCTCGAATGCAGAAGAAAAAACGAGGCGTTCAACTTTTTTGGTACAAATTGTAACCTTTACTTCTGATTTAAAATGTAAGGCGAAACAATTTAAATTACCGTCAACAGCAAATAACTCTGTCTTAGACGTTTCGACTATAAATGTTAATGCGCAAATGGTTTATTCGTCAGATATATCATCGTCATCTGAAACTTCAGCTAATGAAGAGGAGTTGTCTAGTGTTAAAAATGGCATAAAAATGGTACCGGTTCGTCAGTGGGAGTTAAAATATTCTGGGGAACAGAAGGAACTGTCAGTGAATGCTTTTCTGGAACGAGTTGAAGAACTTAGAATAGCACGCAATGTATCCATGAATAATTTATTTAGGTCAGCAATAGATTTATTTAAGGGCAAGGCACTTATTTGGTATAGAGCAAACAGAAAATCATATAGTAGTTGGAGCGAATTAGTGAACGGTTTACGAGAAGAGTTTCAATCAACCTCCTTTTTATGATGATAAATTATTTGAGGAAATTAAGGGGTCAAAGAATCGATTGGGTTGTATCTGTCAGTTATGCAGAATTTATTTAATCGGCTTTCGCTGGGTATACTAGAAACAACTCAATTAAAAATTTTGTTTAAAAATTTGTTACCGATCTACCAAATACCATTAAGTCTGGTAGAAATTACTTCAATTTCACAATTATTAAAATTGGGTAGAAAAATAGAATCAAGTCAAAATACAGCACGAGCTTATATACCACCACCTCAACGGTCATTAACGTTAGAACCTGACTTAGCTTATATGAATGTAGAGAGGATTCCTAGTTGCAGTACAGTAAAAGAGCAGGCAGTTTCTGTTGGTAATCGATTATGTTGGAATTGTCAAAAGTCAGGACATTCTGCAAAGTACTGTCCTGTGTTATCGATGTGGAAAACAGGGTTTTACCAAATTAAATTGTCCAACATGCTCTAGTAATCGTAAATCGGAAAACTAATAGGGGAGGTATCTGACCGGGGGATAGTATCTAATAAACCAATCTCGGTAAAATCATTTTTAGGTTTAGATGATCAAATGAAATTCTGTCTCGATTTTATTTTAGCTAGCGTTCATCGTAATGAGCGGCCATTTTTAAGTGTTAGTATATTTGGAAAATCTTTGTTAGGATTATTAGATTCTGGGGCTACTCGTACCATTTTAGGAAGTAATGGTTGGAAAGTTTTAGAATCGCTTAATTTAACTATCAGAAACTCTCCGGTGTCTTTGTGTACAGTGGGGAATGGGGAAACTTGTCCTATTTTAGGCACAGTTAATTTACCAATTTGTGTTGAAAATGTTACGGTAACATTAGAGGTGTTAGTAATCCCTTCGGTATCACAGAGCTTAATTTTGGGTATAGATTTTTGGAAACGGACGGGCATCGTTCCTAACGTGCGTGCGCACTGTTGGCAATTTAATTCAAGTCAAGATATTGTAGTTAACGCCATTAATACTCTGTCCGATTTTTCTCCAGAAGACTCTGACAAGCTCGAGTTATTACTGCAAACGCAGTTTAACCAAATGGGGAATTCTTTAGGTTGTACAACGTTAGTAGAACACGTAATAAAAACAACCGCGGATCCGATTAAACAGCGGTACTATCCGATTTCACCAGTTTTACAAAAACGTGTTAATGAGGATGAAATGTTGAAAAATGGGGTAGTGGAACCATCTAATTCACCTTGGTCGTCGCCGATTGTTATGGTTAAGAAAAAAGATGATAGTTATCGGTTTTGCGTCGATTATCGTCGAGTTAATAGTGTTACGGAAAAGGATGTGTATCCTTTACCATACGTCACCCAAATCTTTGATAGGCTTCGTGATGCGAAAGTGTTGAGTAGCTTAGATATTCGTGCGGCTTACTGGCAGATACCAGTCGAAGAAAAATCGCGTCCTATAACGGCTTTTACTGTTCCAAATCGTGGGTTATATCAGTTCAAACGAATGCCTTTTGCGTTGCATAACTCACCAGCTACGTTTTAAAAGACTAATAGATCAAATAATTGGCCAGGACTTAGAACCTTTTTGTTTTGCATATCTTGATGATATTATTATAGTGACTCCTACCGTAGATAAACATTTAGAGGTATTGAGTGTTATCTCGACTAAATAAGGTGGGACTGACTCTGAGGAGAGATAAATGTCATTTGGTAGAAAATAATTGAGATATTTAGGTTATGTAGTTAATGGAAATGGATTGTTAGTGGATCCCGATAAAGTTTTAGCTATACTTGATCTTCCGGTTCCCTCAAGTGTGACTGAGGTTCGTCGTATAATTGGAATGGCCATTTGGTACCGACGCTTCATACCAAATTTCTCAACGGTTATTGCTCTACTTACCGCCCTCACCAAGAAAAAACGTTAAATTTTGTTGGAATGAGCTGTGTCAAAGGGCGTTTTCGAACGTGAAAGACTGTTTAGTTAAGGCTCCTATACTTTCATGTCCGGATTTTGATCTACCGTTTGTTATTCAAACAGATGCTAGCGATTATGGTCTTGGGGCTGTGTTGACGCAGAAACATGAGAATGGTGAACACGTAGTTAGTTTTATAAGTTGCTCGCGAAAGAAAGCAGAACGGAATTACTCAACAACTGAAAAAGAATGTTTAGCAGTTCTGTGGGCCATTGAAAAGTTTCGACCCTATGTTGAGGGGTCTCGTTTTACCGTGATCACCGATCATTATTCGTTATTGTGGCTGAATAGGTTACAAAGTCCTTCCGGGAGGTTAGCTCGTTGGGGCATACGGCTTCAACAATATTTTGAAATTATTCATCGGATAGGTAAAGACAACGTAGTACCTGATTTTTTATCTCGCACGGTGCCTAAGATTGATGCTGTAATTGATTATTCTATACAGGACGATAAGTGGTATGTGAAGTTGAGGGCAAATATTATAGCAAATCCTATAAAAATATTCGAATTACCGTGTGGAGGGTGAACAGATCTTTAAATATGTCAAGTCGACGTTTCCGCTATTATCTGACCTAAGAACCAAAGGAAGATTTTAATTAGTAAACACCATGATATTCCCACCTCTGGACACACCGGGGTGTATAAGACTTTTCATAGGTTATCGAATAATTATTATAGGACGAAAATGAGATCGGATGTAGCTCATTACATTTCTAGGTGCAGGGTGTGCATTAGTTATAAGCCGGAACAAAAACCTCCGATTGGACACATGGTTAGCCGGATTGATGTGGATCGTCCATGGCAAATTATTAGTATGGATTTGATGGGTCCTTTGCCACGTTCTTCTAGTGGATACATGTATATATTGGTAGTTTGTGATAGCTTTAGTAAATTTTATTTAACATTCCCATTGAGAGCCGCAACGGCCTCTGCAGTGAAGAAGTGTGTGGAAGATCACATTATTTTGATGTATGGGGCACCTACGAAAGTTATTGTGGATAATGGAGTACAATTTAGGAGTCATGAATTTCAGATTTTGGCGAAGTCTTATGATATTGCGATTTCTTATACAGCAAATTATCATCCACAAGCCAATCCCACGGAACGGGTCAATCACGTCATTAAAACTATGTTAGCCTCTTACGTTTCGGACAACCAAATAAATTGGGATAAGGTGTTACAGAAGATAACTTGTTGTATACGCGCTTCGAGACATGAGGTGACGGGTTTTACTCCGTATTTTATTAATTTTGGGAGAGAAATTACTTTAACTGGTAAACCTAGACTGAGACTAGATTCAGATCGTAAGGTATTCGATCCTAGCACTACATCAGAACAATTGAAAACTCTATATTTGGACGTAAAGACTAAATTAAGGAAAGCTATGGAGAAGGGTAAACGTCATTATGATTTGAGGCGTCGCACAGTGGTCCAGAATGCTAATTTAGCGGGCCAAAATTAATAACGTCTTAATCCTTTCACTTTTAAAGACGAATTTGCAGATTACTATGATTTTTGAGGTCGATGAGTTCGAATCTGTAATCAGATTTGTTAAATTCAAAATGGCGGATCCAATATGGCGGATTTTTTTTGTAAAAATGTTCGGTTTTTAATGAAAATTAATACTATTCTGTATTTGATACCTTTGAATCCTGAATCCAAATTTTCAATAAACATTTTAAAATTCAAAATGGCGGATCCAATATGGCAGAATTTTTTTGTTCAAAATAAATAACGTTCAGTCTTTGAAATCTCTGAATCCAAATTTGAAATAAAAAAATCTAAATTCGAAATCCAATATGGCCAATAATATTTTTAAATTCAATTTTAAATTTTAAACTACTAGTAACTGATGTTATTTTAATGTGTTTAGATTTTAGGTTTATTTATACATTTAGGATTGTATTGATATATTCCTCATGAATGTTTATATTCATCATGAAATAAATAATTTCACTTGCTTTTATTAAATATATAGATTTTAATGCAACTTCGCGATTTCGCTGGTTTCAATGATTCTTCATTTCGCAAATTGTTAAATATATCCATTTCCATCCAGCTCATTCATGGTACCCGTGTTTTCCATTCGATGCCAGAACAGAAATGCAAGAATGTTGTCTACGGAAATACTTTGTCGAGTATGATTTTTTCCATGAGAGAGAATATACGACTTGAAGATATTTGCGATAGAAAATGCAAAATCACTACTAACGGAAAATTTCCATCCATTCGCACGCAATATTCACGAAATACTGATGGCTGCGTGGCGTGCGCGTGCGTATAAAACACGTCACAGAAGTCACAAAGGCGCATAAAGGCAAACGATTTTTTTTTATACGACAGAGATATATATATATGCACTACATTTTCATCATAGTCGAATAAGGGTAAAATTGAGTAATTTTTAGTAATGCCCTAATATATCATCAAATCGATTAAAATTTCATACTTACTTGACATTTAAATTTTTTATTATGTGAACTAATAACTAAATGGTTTTATTTAATACACTTATTTGTAACTGAGGTACTTCTTAAAGTAAATAAATTATTAAACCTCTCCATTGTTAACTTGCAACATGAAATTATTAAAAATAAAAGCGCGCATAGACGTATTTCATTCAAATTGAATGTTATATTTGTGCTTATTGCTTACCGATTTAATGTTTATATGCGATTGTTTTGTTGAAAAATATATTTTTACCCTTAATTAGGATGTCTACTATAAAGTTATCAACACTAATGATTTTTTTTTGGACTTGCAAAAATTGAATTTTGTCCCGCTAGATTATCATTCTGGCCCACTGTGCGTCGTCCTGTGCAATTTTCTGTTAATCAACGTGTGTGGAGAAGAAATTTCGTGTTGTCTAACGCAAGCAAATATTTTAATGCTAAGTTGGCTCCAAAATATGTAGGTCCTTTCGTCATTCATAAGAAACTTTCACCGTGGTCTTACGAGTTAAAGCACCCAGATGATGGCCGACTACTCGGTTGTTGGCATGCGAAGGATTTAAAATCAGTACCGGGGGATGAGTGAATTCGAATAATTTCGCAATGATTGGGAAGGTGGATTGGAATGGTGGAATAGTAATTGTTGGTTTTGTTTATCGTTGTGGTTGGTATTACTGATTTAGTTGATATAAGTAAATTTTCGGGAAAATTTACTTTATTGGGAAAGGGTGGAATTATGTTACGTGAAAATTGGGCAAATCGTTAAAATTGATTATTTGTCGACCGATTTTGAGGAAATAATATCGGCAATTGTATGTACATTAAAATTTCGGCATTATCTTGATTTTGTTCTTTCTTTTCTGTCCTCGAGAAATTCCAGCGTTGATAAGTGTCGCGCAGGAATTAGTCTTCACCGGCTCAATTTCGTTCTTTTCGATTAGACACGCAGAGTGACTAGATCGCGACAATTAATGTCGATGCTGTGCAGCATAAAAGTGAATAAACCGATTGTTGGTTTCCTCGTAAGGGAGAGGGCGTATACTTTATGCTGTTAAAGAATAGTAGGATTCGTTTGGAAATTTGGGAATCTGCTATCGCCGTGCTGGCGGAGATAAAAGTGTTGATATTAACGCCTCCATTACATCTAGAGGCTGGTCTCGGTCGGTCCATAAGGGACGATTTCGAATTCGTTATCCTTTAAATGAGTTGGATAATTTAGATGTCGTGACGGAAAATTGGAAGCGTGGATTTTGAGGTCATTTTTTTTGGTTCGTCGTTCGTCGGACACGTGGATGGTCGGACTAGCGGTTCCGGTAGCAGAAGCTTAAACGGAAGAACAGGATCATCACCGCGGGTATCCCGGAAATTTCAGGACAGGTCAGAAGTCATTTCTTCAGAGGATTTCCTGGAGGACGTAATCTCGCACCAAGAATAAGGTCGGATCTATATCACTATATCAATTTAATCGAAGATCAGAAGATTGAAATTGATTTTGTTTGGTAGATGTAAATTATTATTATTATTATTATTTTATTTTTTAAGTTAACCGATTTAATGCATTAATGTAAATTAATAGCCATATCTATTAGACATTTATATGAGAATTACGCTCGAATTTCAATATATATTTTATTTTTAACCGTTTGAAATTATCAGTAAAATAATTGTGTACAAATAGAAATTATCTTGGGTATTGTATATTATTAGCAAAATAACTCTACAATTTAATTTGTCGGTAAAATTGAGGTAGTGAGATAGTGACGTCACAAGCGCTAACGTGAAAATTTGGTACTAATTCGGGGTAGGTTTTAAAAAAAAATTTACTAGTACAATTATGACGAACTTCAACATGCATCTTTCAGTTCTAGAAAGCGCTGATTTTATTACGCTTGAAGAAAATAGATTATATTACTAGGTATTGAAGTGGTACTTTTCATGTTGAGCTCAGTGTTTGCGGGCCGAAACGCGAAGCGTTGAAGCCTGCAATCTGAGCGAAACATGAAAAGACCACTTCAATACCGAGTGATATATGCTATTTTTTCTTCAAGCGGAGTATATTAATAATACATTACATAAATTGTTGCATTTTGTGAGGTTGAGTCAACGTATGGCACATATGCGTTCCACAGAATGACAGTTGACAAGTTGTCTACATTATCGACCTGATATATTTTAATCATTTTAATAGAATCAAGGTTTATATAGTTGCATTAGAAAATTTTGGTAATTCCGGCGGAGTCCTTTGATTTTTTGGTGACGACAACGTAACACGGCACACAATTTAAATAGCTTAATGCATCAGTTAAATTATGAAAGATCGCTGATGGCACTAACGTTAAAATTTGGTACTAATTCGGCGGAGGTTTTTAATTCATATTGTTACTAGTACAATTATGACCTACTTCAACATGGTGCTTTCACTTCTATAAAGCGCTGATTTTATTACGCTTGAAGAAAAAGTAAATTATTTATTGCAAAAACTACTTCCCTAGCTAATTTCACGACGGATATTACGCAATAAATAACTTTTGTGTTACAAATACACACACCGGCAAAATTAAAGGAACGCAGATAAATTCCATTTATTTTTCTCCGTGCAACTTTTCCGTGGCAATTTCAGCGGCATCTCGTACAACCAAGTTAAACTAACTAATTGCAGTTCCTTTTTCAAAGCTATGTGCAATTGTAAAGCCTCTTAAAAAAATAAAACAAAAAGTAGCGTTTTTGCAATAGAAAAATGATACACTTTGACTTGTTTTAAACATGTAATAAATAAGAAAAATTGATGATAGTAAATAAAAAAAAAACAATTTCGAACGATAACTTATTAAAAAATACGAACTTTTATCCAGAGAAAATACGCTTTTCAAATGTAAGGCAATACTTAACACATTGCAATACAACTTAAAGAGGTGTCAAATGTTTTTTGATACATGTTTCAAAAAATGACATATGGTAGTAGGAAATGCGACGCCGTCTCGACCGAGCCAGTAAAAAAAAATTCATGAATAAAATTAAATATTGCATCCGTTCCTTTAATTTTGCCGGTGTGTTTAGCTTCCTTTCAAAGTAATACAAGTTTTCCAACTTTAAAATGAATAAGTAGCTCGGTTTGCATCAGTTATAATTTAATAGATTTTGGGTACTATTTCGTTTTTGTTTCAATAAACATATCTATTGATACTTTAATGCCGTTTTAATTTTAAACAGTAATTCATAATAAAATAGTTTGACTATTTGGTATTTTATTAACTTTTATTGTGGCGTAAGTGTTAAACCAGCTATTGAACATTAAATACTCTATTACCACCATCATTTGTTGCCTATTAATAATGTTTGCACACTAAAGAACCCCTCCTCCCAAAATGTAGTGTTTGCAAAATAATAAGTACCGGCATGTGCAAATTATTCCTTTCTTTTCGTAATGATTTTCTAATAATAAACCTAAAGCTGAGCTATACGGAAACAAGATAAATTTCGAAAAAATTACTTACATATCAATCAGAGCAGCTATATCAAAAACCGTACTCATATAGAATAATCCCCACCAATACACCCTGTAGAAATGCATCAAGGGCATATAGATGCAAGCCAGAGTTACAAAAATGGCATGAACCTTTTCATATATGATAATAAATCTACCGTCGGGTAAAATTGTCCTTCTCATTATAAACCATCTAAAATTGCTCAATTACCATAAGAAGTATTTAAATAATATACACAACAAATACTTAAATATCAGCCTTAGATATTTGTTTTGAAAGGGTCTATAGTAATCATGGAATAGGAAATTTCTTTTGTTTCTGGAAAATACGAACCAAGATTTCTTCTTCTGCTCCTCATCAAGTAAGCTCATGTGTGAGATATGGCATTTTCGGCTAAATACTCGTTGGGCTATCTGAAATTATTAAAATAAATTATTATTATGTTGATAAAGTTTCTGGATATAATTATACTGTGAGTTTTTAAAAGAAATTAATCACAATTACCCAGGCATGGCGCTCATGATAGTATATTAAAAAACGAGTTCAATAAGCGCGATTTTTTCGCACGCGTCCAAGTCTAAAAAACGACGAGCGTAGCGAGTAGCTTTCTAATGGACAAGTGCGAAAAAAGTCCTTATGAACGAGTTTTTTTTACAGTAGTTTTTCTATTTTGACCCTTTTATTCCATTTCTAAATTTAAAAATTGCCCATATATATTTAGAAAATTGTATGGTGGTTGGTAACATTAATAATTGACATTTCAATTCAAAATTAGTTTGCGATTTCTATACATCACATAACCTCAAAACGTCGAAAATTTAGCACAGGTAGAAATTCAACGGTACCAACCTTGAAAAATTGATATTACCACACTGAGCGTACCCTTAACGAACCCATATGAGTGAGTTAATGACTCCGTTTTAGACGCAAAATAGAAAGTCATGCACAATGATCAACATGTTTGACGTAAACTGACTGAATGACTGAATGACAACTATGTATGTTTAATCATAGACATGGTTTTTTCAATGCATAGGCGACTGCGATTAATTTCTTTTTAAAACAGCATAGTAATAGGTAACAGAAATGAATGATCAAAATTACATACCAAACTTTCGCTAATTTCTGCTACAGTTTTCATCAGTTGTTCCTTGAGGCCTGTATATTGTGCAAACACGTATAATATCGAAGATCTTTTTAAACGTATCACTGAGCAATGTGTACAGGTTCTGTATGTGTAGTGTGAAGGTTGATCTAGAAGTTATTTACATCAATTATGTGGAGGTTTAGAAATATGGGCACATTACTAGTATGCCAAATATTTTTATAACTAATAAATTTTGATAAAACAAGTCGGGTTTGGCAAAAATATTAAAAACCACGTAACTATGCTATACAGAAAACCAAGACACTTCAGCAAAATGCTCTAAAGCTCACCTTGCTACTCAGAATAGATGGTATAAAGGGAGCTAAAGGCAACGAAGAAAAAATAAATAATATCAATAAATCCAAAATAGATCAAACTCAAATACACCCTAGAGGTTCCCAATCCAAGATGTGTCTGTGTATTTGTGTTCCTGTGTCTCTGGTTCTATGTGTTTTGTGTCTGTGTGTCTGTATCTGTGTCTGTGGATGTGTGTGTCAAAGTTTTCAGATTCCAAATCTATTACATTTGCGAAAAATTGTTTCATGTATTTGTACTTTCGAGAGCTTTACAAAAACAAAGTCTGCACTAATTTCACTAAATATCTTTGGTATTCCATACCTGCTTTTATGGTCCTCACTTAGTGTGTTATATGGATGTGGATGTTTAAACAGGTAATTATATGTATGTTACGGGAAATTATGTTAATAGGTTATTCACGTTAATAACCGGAAAATGTTAATTATTCGTATGTTGTGAACTTGTGACTAGTGATGTGAGTTGGCCCGTACATTATAAATGGTTTTAATAATAATAATATATATTGACGTCATACAGAACATTTTACAAGTAAAAAAACATATTGATATACAAAAATTAAAACTAAATCAGGAAAAACATACAGCACTACAGCATTAAGTTTAAACTGTGCTAAAGATAAACAAGTAAAGTCAAGAATATCGCACTGTCGGTTGACAGTATTGCACATTCTCACTTGTGGATTGAATAAAAATGTAAGATATACGACTGTATGAAACATGTAAGAGTGAACAAGTGCGGGTCATATAACTAGGCCCTTTAAAAGAAAAGCATTCCAAGCACTCTTCGACGAAATTTGATTGTTAATAACTTTAAAAGTAAAACATGTCATAAAATTCCCGTCTTTTTGAAAGACTTACTAAGTTAATAAAATATCTTACCTGATCTAGTTTAAAAATTATATCTTGAATGTACAGTTTATGTCTTAAATACGTTAAGAATTTAGTTTGTACCATCTCCAGTCTGTCAACATAAAGGGCGGTGACCAAATTATACTGCAATATTCTAAAACTGAGCGAACTAATGTAACAAATTAAATAGTTAGACTATGAACATTTATAAAGTCTTGCGTTATGCGCTTAAGAGAACCAAGCATTTTATTAGCTTTTGCTATCACTGTTTCCACGTGATACGTGAATGAAAGCTTATCAAAGTAAACATAAACATAAACCATTTCATTAAGTAAATAATGATTTTTCTTTATTAATTCCAATGTTTCTATGAAACCATGTTATCTTTTACCAGAAATAAAATAGTAGCAGTACTTTTTTAAACGCCATTTCTTCGAAAACAGCTGAATATCAACATGGGGTATGCTACATGAAAAATACTCAGAATATTACGTAGAATCCATAAATGCAACAAAAAAATGGGGGTTCACATTGGAAAATTTTAACTTAGGGGTCGTATCTCAATTTTGGGACACCCTGTATATTTAAATTTTATCTCAAAAAATGCGCGTAAAAAAATAATACACGTGTCCGAGCATTTTTCTGAAAACAAATACCCTGAATTTTAATCGAATTGATTCCTTACTTTATGTACACAGTGTATAGACTAGAAGTCTATATTTTTACAATGCAATATTTATAATTTTAATAACGTTGCTTCTTAAAGTATTATAACAACTTTGTTATAAAATTTTGCTAAAAAGCATTTGATAAAATTTTGTGCACCATAAGTTTTAGATAATAAATGTTCTTCGTAGTTTTTATTTTTATTTATTTATTTATTTATTCATTTATTAACGCAACTGCATTTACATGTACATAATAAAAACAGAACAAAGACAAATTACAAACATTTTAAAATATAATAAAATCAAACAGTAAAAGAAAAAAAAATATATATATATATATATATATATAAGTACATACTAACATGTGCATAAATTCAAATGTAAATAATATACAATTAATTAGTTAAGTGCTCTTCTACACTGCGCCTTAAATCTTTCAAAAGAAATTCCAAAAAAATCCACTAACAGTGCGACATTATTACCATTTCTACAAATGCGTGACATAGGGCTATGCATACCGTAATTCGTTCTGTGGTGTTTCATATACAAAAAATTTGATTTTCTTAATGTCCTACATGGTATGTTGATGTCGACAAGATTCATTAAGTCAATTGAGTTGACCATGCCATTTAGGAGTTTGAATATATATAAGAGATCAAATTCTCTTCGGCGAACAACCAGTGATGTAAGACCCACATAAGCGCCAGACTGTTCAGGAGTCAAAATAATTCCTGTGCGACTTAATTTAAAAGACAACAGTTTTAAAAAATTGTATTGCACAGATTCCAATCTATCGACTTGAGTTTTATACAAAGGAGACCAAATAAGAGAGCAGTACTCCAGATGAGATCTTACTAATGCATTGTATAAAACTACAAGCGTACGTATATCAACAAAATCTACCGAGCATCGGCTAATAAAAGCTAGCATTTTATTAGCTTTATTGATTACATGATCAATGTGAAAGTTAAACATCAATTTTGAGTCTAGTAACACACCTAAGTCACGAATGGAAGCCACTTTACATAATGGAGTGCCATTTAAAACATAAGTAAAGTCAGTTGGAGTTTTACTTCTAGAAAATGTGATTAACTGGCATTTATTTATATTTAGATCCATGCCATTTGCTGAGCACCAATTATGGACTAAATTTAAGTCATTTTGAACCTCAATACAATCAGTTGCACTACGAATTTTGAAAAAGAATTTTAAATCATCCGCAAATAACAAGTGCGGACAGAAAAGTATGTACGATAAATCATTAATAAATACTGAAAACAACAGAGGACCTAAATGCGAGCCTTGCGGCACACCGGATGTAGCATTGAATGCGTTTGAAATGTAATTATTAATCTTAACCCGTTGAGTTCTGCCACTCAGATATGAGTTAAACCATTTAAGTAGGGGATTACCTATACCATATTCACGCAATTTATGTAGGAGAATGGTATGGTTAACACAATCGAAGGCTGTGCTAAAGTCCGTATAGATGGAATGAACTTCAGCTCCACCTTCAAAGGCACGGATTATGTAGTCTGTAAAAATTAATAAATTTGTTTGTGTTGATCGACCCGCATAAAAGCCATGTTGTTTTTCGGTAATTATAGTACTAAAAGCTCCAAATAACTGATCATATAACAATTTCTCAAAAAGTTTTGGTATAGCTGAAAGAATGGAGATCGGCCTGTAGTTGCGAACGTTAGATTTAGAACCCGATTTGTGTATAGGTGATACATATGTTACCTTCCACGAATCTGGGAAAATGCCCGAAATTAATGATAACGAGAACACTTTATACAACGGATTATAAAGTGTATTACTGCAATTTTTAAGAAATAGGGGAGGTATATTATCCGGACCTGGACCACATGTAGTTTTTAACTGCGACAGCCCTTCAAAAACACTTTCGGGTCTGATAGTTATATTATTCATATTGACTGACATATCGGACGTAAATGCAGAGTTCATGTTAGATGCAGGTTTGTACACCGAAGAGAAGTAATCAGCGAATAAATTTGAAATACCCTCACCCGTTGTAGCAGTTTTGTCATCATAATTCATAGACATGGGGATCCCATGTGATTTGTTTTTACTTTTTGAAAAAAAAAATGTAAAAATGTGTGCGTGTGTGCGTGCGTGCGTGCGTGGGTGCGTGGGTGCGTGCGTGCGTGTGTGCGTGGGTGCGTGTGTGTGTGTGTGTGTTTATTTTATAATCTGAAGAACTGAAAAGCTTTTGGTAAAATTTCGTACACCAGAAGTAGGCGTTCACCTTAACTGTTTTTTGTTTTTTGCCAATATTTTCTTAAATATGAAAAATATCACAAAAACATTTAAACAAACTTTGAAGACAACAAAGAAATAAATATCTTTTGCTTGAAAACATTTTTCACAAAATCATTTTCATTCGAGAAAAAAATGTATTATTATTTTTTTAATTTTTGGTTTATAATTATAAAACGATAATAGTTACAGCAAATTTATGTTAATAATAATTGTAGATAATGCTGAAATGAACAACTTATAAAGAATAAGTTTTTTTCGAAATGCCTTTAGTTTTTGAGTAAACTGAGTTTTTGAATTTGAAGTAGAATTTTTCCATCTTTCATAATGTTGACGTTTTAAACGTCAGTTTCATCCGAGTTTACACAACGCTTGATGTGCATGTAATAGTATATTACGTAACAAGAGTTGTAAATAGCAAATTACGCGCAAGTGAAAAAATTGCGTACGAGCCGCGTAGCGGCGAGTAACGCAATTTCACGAGCGCGTAATTGCTTTACAACTCGCGTTATGTAGTATACTTTATCTACGACCACTCTCACCTTAATTTATATTTGATTCTCCAGTCCATAAATGTTCCTTAAACATTTTTGTATCGCGAGGCGTAGCAGGGAGAAACTTGTTGGCCGCTTATTTAATCATTTTCGTTGTTGCTGTTACTGGACATTATTTATCTTGCAAGAATTGAAAAGAGTTTCATTAACAATGGTTGCATACCTCATTATTTGGTACTTACTTCTGGATATCATTGCATTTGAATGAGAATGTGCGGAATAGCGAAGTGACAGCTTCGGGGTGCGTGATGTGACGTTTAACAATCACGGACTACTATATTTAATAAAAACGAACAAACGCGCAACTCTCAACCAATCAAAAGTTCGTAAACGAAACTCACTAGTATGTTATGGCAAACACACACGTACCTTTAATTTACAAGCGGGCTCTAACATACGTGGGTGTTTTGGTGTATTTACGCAGTACGCGCATTGTACGATAATGGGCATTTACAGTAGTGGTCGTAGATAAAATATTTTTTCCGCTACCGACAACGTAAATAAGCATTGCATCCATAGTTACAGGTACCGTAAGTGGCTGATAACATTCGTGGTACTTGTTGTCCTTGGCGACGGAACTTAATTTTTACTTACGGACCTAGGAAAATAATAAACAGAAAAGTATCGCTCCAGCATATAGGCGAGCAACACATTTTCGTCTATACCTATAGCATCGGCATCCTTTTTATATAGCCACTGCTTAAAAGAATAGTAACAGGGCACATACCTTTTTCGATTTTGTCGGTAACAGGTTTTAACACGCAATATTCGCAGCTTCGTTTGCATCTATGCCCGCAAAAACTGTCACTGGATTGACACAAACAAACAAAATTCGACATTGTTTTCTCGATTGCTGGGTTGTCATAGGACGCATAGGTGACTATAAACATTTGAATCCCAAATGTTTCAAGCCGTATTTTAGAATATTTTCTGATCTTTTTTAAGTAATATATTTCCGGTAGCGGAAAAAATTTAATAAGCAACACGGAACGTAATGACAATTAACATTTTCGGCAGGCGACGAGCCTCGGCTCTGCCTCGGCTCGTATTCGCCTACCTCAAATGTTAATACGTCCTTACGTTCCGTGTTGCTTAAATAACTATTATGTTCGCCTGTACGAAAATAGTAACTTTGTGGGTTTATTTTTAGGCCGAAATGTACGCCATTTCGTACTAGTCCCATAATTGATAAAGTAAATTGGACTCTTATGGTCACAAATGACAGATTTTAATTTTGGTTAGGACACCTAATAAATACAATGCAAATTACTCATGCAAAAGAGAGATCAACTATGATGGTGGTTTATATCGATAGTACTTACTATTATTCATTATATTTACTCCTGAAGAAGTTTGCAAGGTTTGGACGTTTATTGTGCGAGTTAGATTGTTTAACCTAATCATCCATTCTCTATGAAATTTACAATTAATGACATTAGTGTGGCAGCAAATGCACACTATGATTAAAATATATATAAATACATTGCTTCAGTTTGTATTTAAAAAGTATTCCAAAAATGCTAAAAGCAGTCGAACATAAAGCTTTGTATGTAACTCGTCCACAACAGCACTTCATGGACTCGCCTCCATTATCAGCCTCTCTCGCTTCGCTCGCTCGGCCATAAAACGTCTCGTCCAAGAAAGTGCTATATTGTGGACTTGTTACATAAATAGCTAATTTGAATTGAAAATAAACCATGAAAACGCAAATATAAATGGCTATGATACCATCATGTCGGAGAAAGTATCATGATGGCCACATCACCATTTTTTGCAATAACTTTGTTTATATGGAGGGTAAAGCAAAATTGACCATATAGCGAAAGGGCCACGTCTAAACGAAAGCGCCCCAATTGAGGCTTATTCATATATTGTTGCCACAAATATTGCGGGACGTGTATAGGTGTGTCTGTCTGTGCGCGCTGTATCTCAAAAACTAATAGTTGAATTGATATGAAACTTTGAACATCCGTCTTATTTGATCATCTGAAGAACTGAAAAGCTTTTGGTAAAATTTCGAGTATCGGAAGTGGGCGTTTACCTTAACTGTTTTTTGTTTTTTGCCAATATTTTCTTAAATATGAAAAATGTCACAAAAATATTTAAACAAACTATGAAGACAATAAAGAAATGAACATCTTTTGCTTGAAAACATTTTTCATAAAATCATTTTTATTCGAAAAAATGTATTATTATTTTTTTAATTTTTGGTTTATAATTATTAAACGATAATAGTTACAGCAAATTTATATTAATAATAATTGTAGAGAATGCTAAAATGAACAACTTACAAAGAATAAGTTTTTTTTTTCGAAATCCCTTTAGTTTTTGAGTAAACTGAGTTTTTGAATTTGAAGTATAATTTTTTCATCTTTCATAATTTTGATGTTTTAAACGTGTTTCATCCGAGTGTACACAACGCTCGATGTACAATTAAAATATGATTTCAATTGGAAATAAACCATGAAAGCCGTAAATATAAAGGACTATGATACCATCAAGTCGGAAAAGGTAACATAAAGGCCACATCACCATTTTTTATGCATTTATTTAGTATGTTTACGGTGTTTCGCTCTCTTCTGACCTTTCATTTTTCCTTATGACGTTGAAATTAACATAAGTATTTCAGTATTTCAGAGAAGTTTGACAGAGGCCTACCTTGATGTATGGGAAGCAAGTTTACATTTAAGTTATTGTGAAGGTGTTTACTTTGTGATACATGTTCACTAATTTTGTCGAAACTGTAGTCACTGATTACATTATATCAAGTGTGTGATATTAAGAATTTTGGTTACATTTTCATTTATACATTTATCGCGCCTATACTACATTAAGCAGAGATATTTTACTAAGGGTTAAAGATTAATAGACGATACATTTAAAGGCAATAAATAGATATAAGCGATAATTATAAATCTAAAAATTCTATAATACTAACAATTTAACAAATTAACTTACTTATTAACATTTCTAAGACACAAATATGTACTGTCCTTTGGCTTCAATATACTGAGTTTTCTTCCAGATTTGGAGCAAATCACCTAATTATTTATACGTGTATACATTTTTCTATTTCAAAAATTCTACTGACCTCACACTGTCCTCTTTCAATAATATACATTTCATCAACGTCTTGTCCCTCAAAAGCAAGAAGCTCGTTAGGTGGAAGAAAGAACGTGTCACATTGGGCCAACAGGGCTTTAAGTACTTCGGGCTCCAATTTCAAGAACAATGGTTCAAAATAGATGAAGTCTAGAAATCTTGAAAAAAAATTATCAATTTTATTTAAATTAAAAAAAAAAAACGTGTTAAATCCAAACGCTAAGTTCGTTCGCATCTCTGCTTGTCTTTTTCTTAATATTTATAAAGATCGTACTAAACCCGAAGGCATTGGTCCCCTTTAATCGGTGCACCAAGGCAGTACCAGAGGCTTCTAACGTACCTCCAATCTCTATCGTACGGGGAGACTTTATTTACATAATCCACATATACACAGATATATACATACAGGGTGGTCCATCTCAGCGGTAATAAGCGACTTTGTTGAGTTGGGCGACATTTAAAAAAATTGCCGATGCACGTTGATATTTGTTTCGAAGGGGAAAACTTTTTATGACATTTCCACCTTCATAACCTTAACCACTCCTAACTTCACCCCCGATTTTAAATAGGGAAAGTGGATCGAGTGAAAAGCTCTTTTGATTCTGAATACAACGGTGTCAATTGTTTTCGTTCTCATTGATTCCTGAGGGATCAGCAACACTTCTAAATTGCAATTTCACTTGTTTAAGCCACAAATAAGTTAACATTCCACTTAGGAACGTTAAATTGATGCGTGATTAATTAACCCGTAACTGCTACTGACAGGGTCACAGTGACCCAGTAGTGTATGAATATGTAGAAATATTGACAACAAGAGTGGGGGTAACGAACTTCCGTGAATACTAAAGTCCCGCAGTGATGCATTAGAGGCTGTAGCGAGTGCTTGTGTTTTTTATTATAAGTTTCGCGTTAGACAGGTGTCCGGGTCAAATTAACCCGTCGGTAGCGTTTACAATATATTTTTGCTTTGAAATTTCTAGGTATGTATTCATTATTTATGGTATTTTGTGGAGCTTTATAAACATTTTATATTAATATTCTTTTATAAATGGAAATCCAATTTTTAAAGATTTTTATAGCACATTATGGCTTCTCTAAGTAAGGCTCTCTCAGACAAGGAGTTAGAAGGTATTTTACGGGATCCTACATTTTGGCATGATTTATAAAATGACGATGACTATAAAGAAAACTTGCCACAAGTTGACAACGAAGTGGATGCTGGCCAAATTCTTCTCTTTGATGCCGATGAAAGTGACCAACACGAGGAAGATAATGAAATACTATTCTCTGATAGTAATAGTAATAATAATAGTAATAGTAATTTATTCATGTCAGTACCAATCGGTTTACATAAGTCAAAATAGTTAAAAATACATACATAGAATAATATACAATTGTTGACATTGAAAGACATTGGTCTGTAATAATAAAATTGTGACAATAAATTATAAAATAACACATAAGCGATTAAAAAATACGGACAGGGTACAATTATACAATTACAGTTTAAAATCTTGGAATCTGTTGGACAGGCATTCATCAATACTATAGAAAGCCTTCCTATGGAGGTAATTTTTCATGGATCTATTGAAAAGTACTTCACTGCATGATTTTAATTCTACGGGAAGCTCGTTATATAATTTAGGTCCGTAGTAGTTGGCGGCATTACGACATTTAGAAATCCGTTGTAGTGACGGATAAATGAGATGGTTATTTCGTGTATGATAATTGTGTACTTCTATAGTGAGTCTTCCATAGTGAGTCTAGTGAATTGGATTTTGATGAGGACGATGAGGATGATCTTCCTTTAATTAATTATGTTGGTGCTTGGTATGGAAAAGAAAAAACAAAATGGTCAAAAAAGCACCTACAAGAGGTAAAACCCTTTCACATAATTTAATAAGATCTTTGCCTGGATTAAAAGGACCAGCACGAGAAAATCCACCAACAAGTCCTCTAAATGCTTGGAAACTTCTTGTTACAGACGAAATCATTGAAACAGTAGTTCAACACACGAACAGTAAAATTCAAAACATGAATCTTAAATATAGGACATTTAAAAGGCGCAGAGCTGATGAAAAAAACTTTTCACCAACGTTTATATATCAAACCGACAAAATAGAAATTAAGGCTTTTCTGGTCTTGCTGTAGATGCAAGGTATTTTTAAATCAGGCCATGAAGATCTTAGGTCATTATGGTCATCATGGAATAGACCTATTTAGATGTACAATGCCTCTTGCTGGGTTTCTATTTCTGCTTGCATGTCTGAGGTTTGATAATGAAAGAACAATCAGATATATTAAAATATAATAAGCCTGCCGCAGTGTCTGACATACTTAAAGCATTTGTTACAAATAGTAAAACATATTTTAGCCCAGGAGTAAATGTAACCATTGATGAGATGTTGATTCCATTTCGAGGTAGATGTTCATTTAGAATGTATATACCCAGCAAACCAGCTAAATATGGCTTAAAAGTTCAGATTCTAGCAGACAGTAAAACGCATATGCTGAACGCTGAAGTGTATACTGGCAAGACTTTAAAAGAGTCCACTATCGATGCCTACAGACGTAGTAGTTCGTATGATTGCACCAATTGTTGGAACAAATAGGAATGTAATAGGCGACAATTGGTATACATCAAAGGAGTTGGTTGAAAATTTATTAGATAGAAATCTTACATATGAGGGAACAGTAAAAAAACGAGAGAATGATTCCCCCAGATTTTTTGGAGAATAGAAAACGTGCAGTTAATTCTTCAGTTTTCGGCTTCACATCAGATAAAACCCTTGTATCTTATGTACTGAAGGGAAGGCTGTGATATTAATTAGCACCATGCACCATGACACTTCTACAGATTTATCTAATTCAAAGCCAGAAATTATTTTGTACTATAATAGTACAATAGCCGGAGTGGATGTTCTGGATGAAAAATGTTTAATTTATTCAACTTCACGACGAACAACACGCTGGCCTATAGCCATTTTTCATGCAATTTTAAACATTGCTGGAGTGAACAGTCGGGTTTTATACCAGTTTTCATTGGGCAGTGAACTATCACGCTATAACTTTTTAAAACAACTAAGCTCTGAATTGTATAGAACTCATATAACTCGACGAATTTATAATAAAAAGATACCGATGAAACTGCGTCATCGTGCGGCAGAAATACTTAAGATCAACATTGAAGGTCCTACCAACCCTCCACAACAACATGCTACCAGCAAAAGAAAGAGATGCGCAATATGCCCACAAAAAAAAAGACCGCAAAACAAACACATACTGTTAGCGTCGCAATTTGCTTATTTGCATAAAATTTTCAAAAAAAATTTGCCCAAATTATTTTTGAAAACTATATTCGGTTATTTAGAATTATTTTAAGTTGGTTTATGCTGTAGTGGCCAAAGAATAAATATTTGTTAGAAATTTTGAGTTTTACTTAAAAAGTTAAATTGGGTCAGTGTGACCCATGAGTAGTAGTTGTGTCATTCATTTTTGTCAGTAGTAGTTACGGGTTAACACAAAAGAACTAAACAGAACAAAAAAATAATAACAATACACTCAAAACATGGAAAACTATCGAAGAAAATGTTCAGAACTGCTTTCATTGGTATCCATACAGAAATAAAAATACTCTTCGAAATGTCATCTGGAGTTATCAAACGGCATTCATTCAATACTCTATCGCGGAAATCGTCTAGCGATTCTGGTGGCGTATTATATATCTTGCACTTAAGGTGTCCCTATAAAAAAAAAGTCTGGGGATGTGAAATCAGGCGACCGCGAAGGCCACTCAGTGGTACTTCACCTACCAATCCATCGCCCAGGAAGTTTCGACAAAGTACTGTCATACAACCAAAGCGTAATGTGGAGGTGCACCGTTCTGTTGAAAAATTAGTTGGTTTTCCTGATAACTATCATCAGTTGCAGCTAGTTCTGTTATGAAGGGAATAGCTTAATTTTGTAGCAATTCCTGGTACATTGCTTCCGTTAAACTACCGGGTAAAAAAAAAAAGAATACCAGCCCAAATATTCAACTTTTGTGGATATTGCGTATGTAATTCATGAGAAATGTTTTACGGCGATTTAAAGACCCATTCAATGAAAAAGTACATTCGTCAGAAGAACAAACATAAGAAAGATAATTCTGATCATTGCTCGCTGAGATATTTCTACTTTTTCTTTGAGATTATACATGATTTTCGGCAAGAGACAAACGTCAAAATTCACATGTCAAAATAAATTTTAGAATCATTTATATGGGATGTGTTTGAGATAAATTGGCAAAGCTTGTTACCCCAAATGTCATTTCGAAGTGTAGCCGTTCCCTCAGGAATCAATGAAACGAAGACAAATGACACCGTTGTATTCAGAATAAAAAGAGCTTTTCAACGATATATCACTCGATCCACTTTCTCTATTTAAAATCGGGGGATGAAGTTATGGGTGACTAGGAGATTAAGGTTATGAAGGTGGAAATTTCATCATAAGTTGTCCCTCTTGAAATAAAAATCGACGTATCTGAGCGACTTTTTCAAAAATGCAGTGTAATTCAGCAAAGTCGCTTGTTATCTCTGAGATGGACCACCCTGTATATACATACGTACAGTTACCGGATTACCACACATTACAGAGTCAGCATTACGCAACAAAAATCGACGTATCTGAGCGACTTTTTCAAAAATGCAGTGTAATTCAGCAAAGTCGCTTGTTATCTCTGAGATGGACCACCCTGTATATACATACATACAGTTACCGGATTACGACACATTACAGAGTCAACATTACAAAATGATGACGCTCTTCATCTGAGAGAAGCTTGTGGCCTACCAAGCTGTCAACCTCCACTGCGATCTCGAGAGCCTTGGTGAGAGTTGTTCTATTCTTTCCCCAGCATCAGGGTATGTACGGCAGTGTTCTCTACGCCGAATAGTTGGCCAGAATGCCGATTTTTGTAAATCAAAAAAAGAAAGATTAATGTTGATAACTTTGTAGTAGACATCCCAATTAAGGGTAAAAATATAGTTTTCAAAAGATCAATAGCATTTTATCATGAAATCGGTAAGTAACAAACACAAATATAACATTGAATTTGAATGAAATACGTCTATATGCGGTATATACTATGCACTACATTTTCATCGTAGTCAAATGAGGGTAAAATTGAGTAATTTTTTGTAATACCCTTATATATCATCAAATCGCTTAAACTATCATACTTACTTGACATATATATTTTTTATTATGTGAAATAATAACTAAATGGTTTTATTTAATACACTTACCTCTAACTGAGGTACTTCCTAAAGTAAATAAATTATTAAGTCATTGTTAACTTGCAACATGAAATTATTAAAAATTAAACCAAGCGGGCATGGACGTATTTCATTCAAATTTAATGTTATATTTGTGCTTATTGCTTACCGATTTAATGTTCATATGCGATTGTTTTGTTGAAAAATGTATTTTTACCTTTAATTAGGATATCTACTATAAAGTTATCAACATTAATGATTTTTTTTTGGACTTACAAAAATTGAATTTTTTCCCGCTAGATTAGCATTCTGACCCATTGTGCGTCGTAGCAAATACGTAATTATTGTAATTTGCTTTATATGGGTTAACCATTGCTCTTTTCCAAAGTTAACAAAAATTCCGCAGTATTTAAATTATCAAACGAAGTAATTTTCCCAAGTTTTAGAGATGATATAAGAGCACAGTGGAGAGATAAGCTTCTACCTGCTGTGCGCCCACGTATTGAGGAAAAAGTCAGGGCTATTTCACAGAACAATTAGTGCTATAAGTACAGCTGCCAGTGCAACACAATTTAGTGCTAATCCACCTCCTGCTACTTGCTTAAGTGCCTATTCGTTTTGGATCCACGTGGTTCGCGGAATTATGTTTGCCTATTCGGATATGTTCTGATCTCGATGCTCCCGTTGCACCTTACTACCACCGCAAGGGCCACGCAACCTAGGATCAGAGTAGGGCGTGGAGGGTATAAAGCCCAATGGAGCGCTCCACATCACATCAGTCATTCGAGATCCAGCAGTCGAGCCGTCCAGACGTTTCAGCAGCATCCAGCTCCGATCCGCTTCGCGCGCTTTACTACAACGAGGTCACCATTTTGCCGAACGGACCCATAAACGCCGTTTTCACGGCGCGAGTCTTCAGAACCATCCGCGATCGGATTTTTCACCCGCGTTAATTCGCACTACGAACGAGTTTTTCCTGGCCCACCCCGGCTTACCAGGTCAAATTCGCTGCACCCTTACCTGCCGCACGTCTAGTCGTGTTCGGTGACAGGTGGAGTAATTAATAAACTCTCACTGCCCGCAATTCGGCGACAACCTACACAGTGTTAAGGCGCCTTCCTAACGTATTTAACGTTTGTTTATATACCTTTGTATATTTTTCAGTGAGGCGAACGTCTCCGCAGCTAGGGCGAGTTTTAACTGCTCTGGCCACGGAGGGCGGAACGAGATACGTCTCTTGACTCGTGTAGGGGTACCTGCTCGTGACTTGAGGCGTTAGCACGCTCGCTAGAACAGCTTGACTCCTGCTTTGCCATCTGCCCGGACATCCCCTCTAACTAAAGGGGATTGCTGGGGAGATCAGGGGATATCGGCCAGGTGCCTTCCAGGTACGCATGGTTCCGTTCAACGGCGAGCAGGCCCGGGGGCAGTAAACTCGGGCCTTCCCTTCCCCCCTTAAATTCTACATCGCGCCCATCATGGCCGGTGTAGAACTTCCCATCCCCCTGCCAAGCCTCCCGTCCGAAGACGAGGAGGACATGGAGGTAAACTCCAACGACCCCATCAGCGTCAGAAGCGACCTGTCCACCTCCCGTGTGGACGAAAGAGTGGCTATACATTCCGAGCTTTGTCGAGCCATGGAAAAGATAGAATTTATGCAAACAAAAATAGACAAATTCGAAGCTGATTTTCAAAAGCTATCGAACTACAACAAACAACTTGAAAGTTAACTTCTAGCTATCCTCCCCAATGCGACTTTTTCAAGCGACAACGACATGCCCATTCCCGCGCAATGCGAGAACAAAATGGAGTAGGCCATCTCGGCCGCAGACGACGACGAATTTGTGGAAACACCTAGCAAGGGCGCAATTCGTAGACAGCGCAGGGCGCAGCGAGAGGCAGATATCGCCAACGCAAAAGAGCACGCCGCAAATATTGCGCGCGAAAAACAAGCAGCTAAGTTATCAGAACCACAGCGTTCTCGTCCGGAAAAGCGGCACGCAGCCTCCGAAATGACCGCCAATCCGGCCAAAAAATCAACCGCCAACCCCGGCGGCCCTCCTGCAGCTAATTCCTCGAGCAGAGCAGGAAAAAGTCCGGTCACCCATCCAAAAACCGACCCGACCCGGCGGTGCTTGACTCCGACGATCGACGACGCGGAGCAATCCACCTCGACCAGCAAGGCAAACAACAATGCCAAAGCCCATCCTGGCTACAAAAGGCCCCCACCGATTGTGCTACGTACAAAATCTCGCTGGGTAGCGCTGCACCAGCACCTCACGGTGGCGCTCAAAATAAAGATCATCCGTTCCTTGCCATGCAAGGACGGAATAACGGTTCAGGTCGAATCACCGACCGACTTCCGAAACGCCACTCGTTACCTAGACGAGAGAGGTGTGCCTTACCACACCTATCAATTGGACGAGGATAAAAGCCTCAAGGTGGTGCTCCGCACCGTCTCGATCGAGATATCCACGCAGGATGTGGAAGACTCGCTGAAAGCGAAGGACATCTCGTTGATTTCGGTCACCAGGATGACCAACCCTCAGGGCCCAATCCCCTTGGTGTACGTTCAGGTCACCAAGAATGACGATGGGAAGAAAATCTTCCAAATTCGCAGTGTTGCTGGACTCTCTGTTAAAGTAGAGTCCAAACACAAATCCGGGGGCAATCAATGCCACCGATGTCAGCGAGTCGGCCACTCTCAGGCCCTCTGCCGCGCCGCATTTGTCTGCGTCAAATGCGCCGGCAGTCACCCGTCCGCAGAGTGCCCTGCGGCGAGCGACTCAGAGCCGAGGTGCTCCAACTGCGATGGTTCTCACGTGGCCAGCTTCCGAAGCTGCCCAGCCTTCACCAGGCTTCAAAGTCAAAGGCAAAGACCGCCCACTGGGCCCACTCCCGCACCACTCAGGCAATCAATCAGAGTCCCTGGCACCTCGTACGCGAGTGCCACACAGGGCCCGACTCCTCAAACCCAGAGGGCGGCCCCCGCCCTTCAGGCACCCGCCCCTCAGGAACCCGCCCCGCAGGCACCCGCCCCTCAGCCCCCCGTACAAAACACCACCGTGCCGCCATACGACGTGGCGTTCTTCGCTAGGTTTTTCCACGTAGCGTAAGTCGCATTTCCAAGAATTTCCACAAATCCCCCAAAATGTCGTACAACCAAAACACTGACTCTCCCATAGATTTCGTTCGCATTGCTTTTTGGAATGCGAACGGGTTACGTGATAAGATACTCGAATTAGAGCACTTCGTTCACCAGCACAAGATTCATGTTGTGCTCGTGAGCGAGACTCTTCTCAGTGCTAGTCAAGTCCCAAAGATCAATGGGTATCAGATACCTTTCCTTACCAGAAATGATACCGGGCGTAGCACCGCTATCTACATCAAAAGGGGACTCGACCACTCGCATCTCCCCATAGACGGCCTGACCAACCTTGAGTCCACTGCCTTGGTCCTCAACACCACAGACGGTCCGCTAAAAATCGTTTCAGGGTACCAATCCCCTAGTAAGCCGCTTCTCGATGCTGATCTCGACATCATCTTCAACACTGTCATGCCCACCATCTTGGCAGGAGATCTCAATAGCAAAAGCGCTGCTTGGAAGAGTAGAGTTACCAACAGACGCGGTAGAGTCCTCGAAGCGTACATCGCAAACTCGCCTCACGAGATGGTCGCAGCGGCTCCAGATAGCCCCACATACTTCGACCGGAATGGTCACTGGCCTGATATTCTTGATATTGCGCTGCTAAGCAACATCAATGCAGAGTATGACATCTGGGTCGAGAACGAATTAGACTCCGACCACAATCCAGTAATCATGCATGTCGCGTTGGGTGTCAACAACTCACCCCATTATATCACGAATACGGACTGGAAGCTTTTCAGGCGAAAAGTTGACAAACTCCTCTCTCCTCTTCCAAGCATTAAGACAATAGCGGACCTAGATGCCGCAGTCGCCAGCCTCACTACTGCTATCACCAAAGCCGCTGACGAATCCTCGACCACGAGAATCTCGACAAGTCCCGAGCCTCTCAACATCTCGCCGGAAGTTCTCGAAATGAACCGTAAGAGCAAAGCGGCCCCCCGGAGGTGGCATAACACGCACTTACCCGAGCACAGGATGGCGGCCTACTCCCTTGCAGCTCGGGTAAAAGAAAACCTCCGCGTCCTACGTAACCAGAGCTGGGAACGCAAAATCGATGAGGTCAATTCCTGCTCCAAAACCTTTTGGGGCGTAACCAAAGCTCTGAGACGCAAACCAGCAGGCCGGGCCGCCATCCACGGCGAGAGAGGTCTCGCATACACAGATGCTGATAAGGCTGAAGCTTTCGCCGACTCCCTCGAACATCAATTCATGTTAAACCCTAGCGAGGATTATGACTTCGAGGATGAAATAACATCCGCTGTTAGTTCATACCTAATAGCAGACAATAGCCAGTGGACTATAGTCCCCGCCACCAAAACTGAAGTCGATGACCTCATAAAAAGTCTCCAGCTCAAGAAGGCCCCGGGCCCTGACGGTATCAGCATTGCCATGGTCCGTAAACTTGGCAGAAAAGTTCGCTATCTTAAACATCGCGAACGCGTCTATGAGGTTAGGATACTTTCCGAACTCCTGGAGGCTGGCTAACATAACCAGCAACCTGAAGCAAGGGAAGTCTCCTACCTTTCCGGAGAACTATAGACCCATCAGTCTTCTCAGCACACTGTGTAAACTCGTCGAGAAAATAATTCTCAAACGCCTCCATGACTTCACGAAGGACAACAAGATCATCCCGGACTATCAGTTTGGCTTCCGAAAAGGTCTCTCCACCACTCACCAACTGGTGAGAGTCACTGAGTACATTGCAAACGTTCTGGCCCATAACAAGGATACGGCTGCGGTCTTCTTTGACGTCGCCAAGGCTTTTGACAAGGTCTGGCCAGAAGATCTAATCCACAAAATGATCCTCCTCGAGTGCTTAGTACGACTAATCCACTCCTTTATGTCCCAGCGACGGTACAGCTGTAAAGTAAACACTGCTCTCTCCACTGTGAGAAAAGCTGATGCCGGGGTTCCTCAGGGGTCATGCCTCTCCCCGACACTCTACAACATCTATGTGAGCGACATGCCGGATTTTTCCCCCTGCATGGTCGCCCAATACGCAGACGATACGGCTCTCCTGTACCAAGGTCGCATCCGAAAAGCCTCAAAATTCGGCCCAGTCAACCTTCGCGATTACATGGAGAACACGCTCCAAACATCTATCGATTCCTTCGAGGAATGGGCCGACAAGTGGCGCATCGCGATAAACCCAAATAAGAGCGTGGCCGTGCACTTCACACGGCGGCTACGCCCCAAATCCCCGATCCCTCCACTGAAATTTACAATCGATGAGTCCCCGATAGCCCTCAAAGATCACGCCCGGTACCTGGGGTGTACTCTAGACCGGCAACTAAACTGGTCTAAACACATAAAGACTGCCATCGACAAAGCGAAAGCGACACTGCACGACCTGTTCCCAATAATAAATCATAAGTCCAGGTTATCCACCAAGAACCGGGTTAACCTTTATAAGCTAATCTTGAGACCTCAAATGCTTTACGCATCACCAGCCTTCGGTTACTGTTCTCAAATTTACAAAGATGTAGAGTAACAACTGTTCAAACTGATTTTCTATAAGTAGTAAGTTGCTCACCTCTGGATCTATTTGTGCCTTCTTAAGTTTCGGTAAATCCCTATACGATATTATGCTTAAAAACGGATCGGAACTATTACCTATAGCGTGAACACAATGAAAGCAGTAGGGGTGAATAAATAATGTGTTTATCCATGAACACTGAACTATTCAATAGTATCCTGATCTTTATTTTTTTTTATTTGAACGTAATTAAATTAAAAAGGACAAATTAATTTCGGCTGTTTTTTTATGTCTATGCTGTTCCATTAAAGTTATGCAATCCGGACAGCACCTTAAATGTAGGGATATGCATTATAAAGGACATTATTACCCTCAAGTGTCAATTTCATACGCAAAATAAAAGTTCACGTCTTTCAGAAATGGACCAGTGTGTCGCCGCCTAGCACTGCTGATCCACCGTCGCCGTCGGTGCAGCTGACAACCGACTCGACGCTGCCGAACGTTAAGTGGAAGTGTTGGTGACTTTTCCGTTGTGTATATTTTGTTCAACAATAACTTTGAACATTTATGTCATTGTGTGTCTGATTTTTTCTGCCTATGCCCCACCCTTTGTGCTGTACCAATTCTTGTAGCGACGCCGACTTCGTGAGATAGATGGAGGTCAAGGAAGAACGATTTTCACCCCTCGTTTCGAAACTTTCCCCGTGATAACATGTTTGTGGAAATTTGAACGATATATTCAATAACAAATAAATAATAGACGTAGCGGCTGTAACCTCGCTTCACGATCAATGGCCAGGGTAACTTCCAGCCATCCGATGTTCTCTAACTTTTGCTCGATGGTAGGCGCACTGGTTTTCTGCCGCCTACCTGACACGGCCTACCTCACATAAGGTTGATTGTGATTGGACTAGACTTGCATGCAACGAGTAATATGCCTTTTATGACTTAGTTTAAATTATTTGTCACTCCATGTATACATCTTGGCCCACCTACAAAATTCCTATATTAAATAAATTACCTGTGATTTTTAAGCTCAGTCCTTAATATTTTTGACAGATCGCGGAGCAGATCATTTTCATTAACTCCCTTGAAGTACACCCATTGCAAAGTAAGGTACGCTTTTAGGCGATTTTTTATCTCTGGGTCAACACTATAATCCCATAAGAAATGTATTAAACCATCCAGCATCAGTCTGTAATTTTCTCTAAAAATTATACTCCTATTAGTAAGTTATATATAAGAAAGGAAATGCATTTACTCAACTTAATTGTATTTAAAGATTCTTAAATAAGGAGATTAAAGTACGCTTATAAATATTTAAAACGATAACATAGATCAAGATAAATGATCCAATTTAGTTGTAAATGTAAAATTAATTTAATTTTAAATAATTTTATCCAAAATCGGGTGTAACAATCGAATTACAGTGGTTATTTGAGCCATGTAATATTGCATATTATCCCCCTAGTGAGAGAATAAGTTTCTCTCACGGAATCAATAGATCCCTCATAGGATTTTTGTAATATTTCAAATTGACAATTTCTTGTCAAAATTTTATAAACATTATTTCAATATTTGATGCAATTGCAGATGATTTTGGATAAAATTTTATATTATACTCATGTGGAATTCCTCATTAGTCCCTTAAGAAAGTTAAATTAGTAAACTTTTTCTTGCGGGACTAATTACGTATATTCCACATTCGTATAATAAATAACCATTCTTATCGATTACAGGAATACGCCTCATTTTGTTACTGGTGAATTTTCAGCTAAATTAATGTTTGGTAGAAAGACGCGCACTTGTATTGGATTGTATAATCCAGAAATTTCAAAGTTACTCCGACTAAAAATAAAGTGAATAATAATCAGACAAATCAGCAGAAATATTTTAGCTCTAAACGTAATATTTTTACTTTCTCCGTTACGAAGTACGATAAAGTATTGTGATCGTGATTTTTTTTTCAAAATTGTGTGTGTGTTTGTGTGTGTGCGCGTGTGTGTGTGTGTGTGTCTGTGCGTGTTGTATCTCAAAAACTAATAGCGCAATTGAGGAGCAACCAAGCAAAACCAGATAAATCCATTTTATAAAGTTTCTAGATAATCGCAAAAACGTGCCATTAGCAGGTTTTTAAATGTAACCAAAAAAATATAGCGTACGTGAAAGGTATGATATTATAGATCTCTTACACATTATTCACGTTTTAATTTCATAATTAACAAAAAAAAATATTAACAATTACAAAAAGGATTTATCTGTTTTTGCTTGAGCTGAGAATTAAAAAAAATATTTTATGATATAAAATTATTTATTTCAATGTAGATATGTTTTGACTAACTTTTTTAATATAATTGATTGCTGAAGCCATTACTTTGTGATACATAACCTCCTTACTAACTTTTTAAAGTTAAAAACAATATATCTAATTTTTTTTGTTAACATATATAATAAACTTTTTAATACATTTTCAAATAAAACAAAGATTATTTTTTTAGTTTTCACACATTTATTATTTCTAAATTCACAAGTTTAAAAAAAGGAAAAAACTTTCATTTTTAAATTCACAAATTCAAAAAGTAACAAATTGGAACGATTCAAATATACATCCCTATGTCATTCTCGAGGCAATCGCAAACTTCGTTTTGATCTTGTTCTTCGATTTCGGTTTCGACGGCTTCAGCAATAGTTTCAAGCGGGGCTTCACTCAATATATTTTTGTACCACGCTAGCCTGTTATCATTTTTCCAGGTTGGACCAAACTGTTGAGCCAGCAAATGAGCTAGGAATTTTTTCTTTTTCTCAGGCAAAGATCGCATTAAAGGAATTTCCTCTAATACCTTTGGAACTTGTCTTCGTGCTTTAAGAATCTATCGGGGTATCTCATTTAACAAAATTCTGATGACACTACTTTTACGATATCTTCTCCTTTTTTATTATGAGATTTCTTGATAAGAATTCGCTTGATGTCGGAAATACCTGTGATTTTCTGGAAACAATTTTGCAGGTTTTTAATATTGTACAGTTTCCAGTCAACGACAAGTTGTTTTACTGTTCCAAACTGAGAATATATTTTGAAGTATTCTTCCTCGCTTACTATTGTTGTGTTTGTTCGTAAACATTTTTCGACACGACCAAAAACACTGTCCGCTGGGAGGAAGCTATGGCCTCGAACTGGAAATATCAGCTGGATTTCTTTTAAAACACCAGGGGGCTTATTTCGGAGCCAAAAATAAAGAGCATGTACAATATGAGAGTTCTTGTTTTGGCCCCCGCAGCCATCACATAATAGTCTCAATACTTCAATATTTTCGAGTTCCAGTGAATTCAGATAATTTAAGAGAGCAGAACCTATCTGAATTGAGCCACATCCAGCTTGTACCTCAGTCCAGGTGTAGAAGGTAGGACGCCTTGAATCCATTCCGACGCAGCAAAATACGTAGCGGCTAACTCGGTGAGAGTAAAAGGCATCTGAAATTGGAGTGCGAGGCAATGGTTGTACTTGTTGTAGATCGAAGCAAAAACTTATTGAATTTGGAGGATCTTCCTTTGCAAGTTTGTAGAAAGCGTCTGACCCTTTTGTAGTCGACGTTCGATCATCAAGTCAGATTTTTTCTTTTGATCTTTTTCTTTTCTTATATTGTCCTTAAGACATATGCACAGAGCACAACAGTCTGACGCGGGTGATGAAAACCCGATATTAAACTCTCCACAAAAAATCCTTGAAAACATTGATAAACTTGATTTATATTGTACAGCCTGCTCTGAATTATTATAAATCTTATGCAATTTTGCAATACTCAAATTAGCTGGCAAGTATAATCTCACAGATTTTTTTCTAGTGTAATGACTTTCGGTACCCCTTAAATCTCTAATAAATTCTCTTATTTTATTTTTTTTATCTTCTGTTTTTCTGGACATATGATCACCACCGCGAGATTCCGTTGGCACTCTTCCTTCGTGAATAGTTTTTGCAACTGTATTGACTCGATTTTTTGCTATACCCAAACTTCCAGTAAAAAATTCTTGACACACTCTTATTGATGTGATTGAAGATGATACGTAATATGAAGGCGATTTCTTGGATTTTCTTTATTGGGCCGATTCCTTGCTTTTCCACAAACATCCAGCATATGACATAACTTAATGTCCTGTGAAATTTTCTCCAGAACAGCATAAAACTTTTTTCGAATGAGTGATATTACGCAAGTTAACAGTATTGCATTTATAACTAGTAGTGTTATGATTGCATGGTCTCATAAATCTTAGTAGTTCAGGATCCGTATCAACATATTTTTGTTGCTTGCGCAATCTTAGTTTCTCGGGAACTTTCGACTTTTTGGTGCGGGTCCCAGTATTGCCTAAAAAATCACTCAAATTAAAAAAACTCAATACAAATTGAATTACCTTCTCTAACAGATACGTCAAACTCGCCATTAACACCATCATCATGCTCATCCACACTGACTAGAATAACAAACTACTCTGAAACCGAAAGCATTATTTCCCATGCCCGAATTTCTTCTTGTTGACCTTGGACAGTGAAAGCCAAAAATAGATTAACTAGTAAAAATGTGTGCAAAATATCACGGATAGGAATATCAAAATAATACATTCGCAGACGGATTTGTCCTTTTTTGCTTGAAACATGCCTATGCAATTTTATTTTGTCGATTTATCTGGTTTTGATTGACTTGCTTGACTTTAAAGTCGATTTTAAAGGGGACTTAACACAGTTAGGTTGAATCTGAGTTTACCATTGGATTTATTTAACCAAAAGAATTAGGAATCAATAATTAACTCAGTTTTGCCCTAAAGTGGATTTATCTGGTTTTGCTTGATTGCTCCTCAATTGATATGAAACTTTAAATATATGTCTTATTTGATAATCTGAAGAACTGAAAAGCTTTTGGTAAAATTTCGTACTCCGGAAGTGGATGTTTACCTTAACTGTTTTTTGTTTCGTGCCAATATTTTCTTAAATATGAAAAATATCACAAAAACATTTAAACAAACATTGAAGACAACAAAGAAATGAACATCTTTTGCTTGAAAACATTTTTCATTAAATCATTTTTATTCGAGAAAAAATTTATTATTTTTTTTAAATTTTTAGTTTATAATTATAACACGATAATAGTCACAGCAAATTTATATTAATAAAAATTGTAGAAAATGCTAAAATGAACAACTTATAAAGAATAAGTTTTTTTTCGAAATCCCTTTACTTTTTGAGTAAACTGAGTTTTTGAATTTGAAGTATAATTTTTCCATCTTTCATAATTTTGACGTTTTAAACGTCAGTTTCATCCGAGTTTACACAACGCTCAAAGTACATTTAAAATATGATTTAAATTGAAAATAAACCATGAAAACGTAAATGAAGACGTCAGGGGAAAAAGGATGAGGGTCCACTTTTTATGAAAATTGAGCTGGCTGTGAATTTGTATAGTTCAACCCCTGTGGATTACGTCAAAAACGCAAAAAGGATGAATGTGCCATGATATGAAGCAATGAAATTACGGGGTTTAGGCAAGAAAGATGAGGGTGCCAGTGAATGTGAGCTAAAAGGATGAGGGTCCACATAGTTGGCTGGTGCTGACTACAGAGTGCTCTTTCGTTCAGTTCAGCCAGCTGTTGATTGTTTACTGTTTTGGTACAATGTGCTCTACAGTTTCAAGCTAGTGTTCGCTTATTCGTTGAATCGTGTGTGGTTTATAACGCAGTAATTAAAATGTCTAGTGATGAAGAAGTTACAACCTTTGAAAAGAGTTCGAAGAAAAGTAAATCTTTTGGCCGCATGCAAGAAGTAATGAAAAAGTTGAGGTTAAGCAGCCATGAAACTGGACCAGACTGCAAGTGCCTAAAATTAGAGTGTTTTAAAAACATAAGTGTTAGTGAGAGAAATGATATTATTTCAAAGTTTAACCAAATTGATTCACATGAAAAACAGTCTATGTATGTGGATTGATCCGGTGGTCCCCTGTCTCGCGCCATCGGCCTAGAAAACCAGAATCAGAAGCTGATTTTCACACATTTTCGTATTCATACAAAGTGAGAGTGGTAAGGCATGAAGTGGTTTGTGAAATCCCTGTATGTTACAAATCGTTTATGTCACTTCATGGCATTACCGCTAAAAGGCTGCAAAACTTACAAAAAAGTCTAAAAACAACAGGCTCAGCACCATTGGACATGCGAGGAAAGCACAATTCAAGACCTAACAAACTTCCTGACGATTTTGTAACTTCTGCAATCGATCATATTCAATCCTTTAAAAGTAGGAAGTCTCACTATGGCTTAGCCAAGTCTAAAAAGCACTACTTAACTGAGTAACTGAATGTTAGTAAAATGTTTTCTCTGTACAAGAAAGCTTTTCCAAACAATAAAATATCACTGGAGAAATACAAAGAAATATTTAACACAAAGTTTAATTTATCTTTTGGTTATCCAAGGTGTGACACCTGTAGTACCTGTGACGAATTTACAGTAAAAATAGAGTCATTTCAACTGAATCTAAGCCTACTTACTATTCCTCAAAATGAAACTTCTGAACTGAAAATATTAGTACAACAACGAGAATTGCACTTGAGGTAAGCAGAATGTTTTTACAAACTTAAGAAAAAAGCTAGACTTGGCTCCCAAAAAGACGAGACCAAAGAAGCAATAGCCATGGACTTCCAAAAAAACCTGCCTCTACCTAACAAACCTCTACAAACGATGTTTACTACCGAAGGCAGTTATCATTCTACATGTTTAACATACAACTATCAAACTCTGAATCGATTTTCTACACCTATGCTCAAATCTACGGTAAGAAAGGACGAGATGAGGTTTGTTCCATGCTGTGGGATTTCATTTTTAACAACCTTGACCCTCAAGTAAAAGAACTTACTATTTTTTGTGACTCGTGTAGTGGTCAGAATAAAAACTACGCGGTGTTTCGAATGCTCCACTACATTGTATACTCCAGCAAAAGACTAGAGATAATAGAAATGGTATTTCCAATTAGAGGACATTATTTTTTAGAATGTGACAAGAACATGGGTTTAGTTAACCAAAAATCTGTCTGTAAACTTCCTTCAGAGTGGAACGAAGTCCTTCAAAATTCCAGATCTAAACCAGCACCATTTAAAGTCATTCCTTGTGATAATCAAGAAATCTTCAGGTCATGGACCACCTTCCTTTTCCCTCTGTATGCGAGAATGTGTCCCTTCAAAACACGTGATCGTCCGTCACCACTCTCGAATGATCTTACATCGACGAACCTACAATGGCATGTACGAAGAAAGTGTTGTGATTAAACCCAAGAGGAAACAATTATCTCTACCAGAAGGCAGCTTTCATCTTCCAGGACTAGCATATGACGGACTTATATCTATCCCAAAAGCAAAGTTTGAAGATATTCAGCACTTGAAAAAGTTCTGTTCTGAAAAGGCCCGAACATTTTATGAAGCACTCCCTCATTTGTAAAGCTTTCTGTGTATTTTTACTAGCTTAGAATGTTAGTTTCAGATTAACTTTACAAGTACACACAATGACTTTTTTTTCGTATTATTTGTGACATTAATTAATTAGTGTGTAATTTTATGTACTACATTAATGTATAAAAACACAAAAACATAATGTACATGTACCAGATAAGATACTGGATAAAATGAAATGGGTTTCTTATTTTATAATAAAGTTATTTCCTTTTGAACTTTAAAAAGCGTTTATCTCAAAACTATGTTCTCTGGACCCTCATCCTTTTTCCCCTGACGTCTTCAAATATAAATGGCTATGATACCATCAAGTCGGAGAAAGTAACATGATGGCCACATCACCATTTGAATTAAATCTTAAATAGTAAAAGCAGTAAAACATGTGATAGTGTGATAACCAAAAATATAATAGAAAAATGTACTATACTTGAGCTACAATCATACCTTTACTGGTTTAAAATAAGGATAACTTGTAATTCTGTACTTTTATGTGTATTTATTATCAAAGTTAAAATAAAAATTATTGACAATTTAATTTTCATATGTAATATCCCTAATTCGTCAAATATTACCGATCATTAAAAGGAAAAGTATTCTATTTATTAATTATTTCATCCTCATCTTGGGGCGATCAACCAGTTAGACATGAATACACGGCTTATTATAATACACCCCAGAAAAGGGCTCACTACCCCCGCTTGGGCCAAAAATTTCAAATTCGATCCGGTGGGCACGTGTCCGCAAGTTTGACATTTTTACGACCGTCTGGTGATTATTGCCGACCGCAATAAACCCAAGGGCCATGCCGCCTACTCTGGACATTTTTAGCGGCTCCTAAAAATATTAGAATATAATATTAAAGTTTGTATTTTAAAAAGAGAGAGAGTGATGTACATTGTGGGAGACTGGGCTCGCGAGCACCCAACTCGAAAGCACCCAAGAAAGCGCGCGCCACTAGGGTGACTCACCACCCGCGCGAGTTAGAACGCCCGATCCCCCACCATGCAGGATGGACCGCAACCAAATCAAACAGAGGGCTCCCCAATAACTAAACCGACGGAATGACCGCGGCGACCATTTAAATTAAAAAGGGGAATACGCAGGTCAACCGACAGACCAGGGTGGGTTCACGCAACTGAACTCTTTCCGGCACTGCTGCAAAACCGGGTAGGTATGAAAGCTACAAATTTACGTATATCCGGCATCGAATGCCGGATGCAGGATAGGTGTGAAACGGGCCTTACGGACTTGTTTATACTATAAAAAAAAACTTTCGGGCAAACTCTTTAGATGGCGCCAGTAAGTTTAATTACAGGTGTGAACCCAAAATACGAATATTTGCAACACGAAGTATGTGGGCCACCCCATAACAGTATAGCGAAGGGGAATATTTTAAATTTGCCGCTTTTTAAAGACGGCACCCTCGGCCGTTTTTAATAATCTTGAAATTTCACTACAAAGTAATAATTTTAACAATGAAAATTATGTTTTAAACAGAATTAGACTCCTTATCGTTTATATTTGTAATAATAACTTATGAAAGTATAATATTACTATTTAATAAATATAATTATTTGCATTATATATTTTATATTTCGCCGTATATGCAGCAACGCTTAATGAAGTCACCATTTTTATTAACTAACCTCAATAGTGCTGCGAGTGCTGGTAATTCATGTTTGAAGGTAAGTTATTGTATATTCTATCTTTTAAACTCGTCACTTGTATTTATTAATAATGGAAACATCAAATGGCCGTATTAAATATTCTTGTAAATATCCAGAATGTCAAAATACAATTAATGTTGACTACAAGAATTAACATTTCTATAAATTTCCCAAACATGAAGACTATCTTAAAACATGGAAATCCATTTGTGGTATTAAAGAGACCGTTAATTGTTTAAATTTCCGTGTAGGTGAAGATCATTTTATTGATTTTGTTAACTATTTCCGCAAAAAATTAAATTGCAATGCTGTTCCGACACCAAGAAGTAATTTACATAGTTTTGATACTCTGAACGATAATAACAATAATAACCTTTCCGAAAACCTGAACGATAATTACAATAATAACCTTTTCCTACGATTCCTTCTAAAAGCAGGCTTTGGGCCTTATATACAAACGTCAAAAATAATTCATTTTGGTTATATATCTTTTAAAATTAAATATATAATCAAAAAGTACGAAATGTCATAGCAGCGTAACCAACATTTGCCATTATTGATTATATACCTAAAATCGATAGATTTATAAATCGCAGCAATCTCGCGTAAGTCAATGTGACATTTATACAATTTAAACGTTTCGTGATTTTGTGTTCGCTGTTGTGATGCCCCAACTTATTATTATTATTATCTTTATTTTATTTCACCTTGGATTAAATTCATAGTTGTAAGCTTAGCATTTCATTTTTGCTGACTTGTGCAGCGTGCTGCCCCACGTTCTATGCCTCTGGTTGGCCGGACGCGATGGCGTGATGGGAACATGGGACGGTACTAGTTCATAAATAGGACTCCCGAGACTTGAGGGGAGCAGTGAGCAAGTAAGAGAGTAGAGTAGTGGAACAGTTGTAATTGTAATCAAATTGTAAACCTAAGAAAATATCTGACAACGTTACCAAAATAAAGTAATTAAGTGTTAACCAGTGTCTCATTTCGTGACGGGCGCCACCGACCAATACCCCAGCGACAGCCGCGAGCGCCACAAATCCGCGGCACAACAAATTTGGTGTCAGGTGTGGGGTATTACACAAATTGGTCTAAGGAAAACTTCCGGTGTGTTTGGAAAACATCCATTGCCACAACGAAGAGGACATTGCCCATCTACCGATCACTGCTTCAACTTCAGTCATCATCGATCGATCGTGGATCAATACCGAGCCATGCAGTTTTGTCAGTAAGTCCTTCATAAACTTATCCTTTTCTTTTAAACTTACTCCAAAAATTCACATGGTCCTAACCCGAAGTCAAATATTAAATTCAATCAGTGAAACTACTCAACCAATTGATTCCGAAATTGAAAACTTATCAACAAAGATGTCATTTTCACTAGATACAGCATTAAAAATCATTCCGGAATTTAGAGGCGTACGTGCCGACCTCCATAAATTCATATCATGTTGCGACGTTGTTTGCGCGAATACGAAAGCGGAGGATAAACCATTGTTGCTCAGCGTAATTCAAACTCGATTAGGAGGTAATGCGTACAATTTAGTAAAATACCGAAATTTCGCTGACTGGGACGAATTAAAACATTGCCTTCAAGACAATTTTTTGGAAACTCGATCAATTGCACAGCTACAAACAGACCTAATAAATTGTAAACAATCACCTCATGAATCTGCTCGTGAATTTGGTACGCGAATCGAAAAATTGTTATCCGACCTAAACGACGCCTGTATATCCTGTGAAGGTGCGGGTAGTCGGGTCATTATTGAAAGCCTTAATGCAAAAATGGCATTTAATTCATTTGTTGAGGGTCTTAATTTTTCTATCCGATTAATAATTAAAGCTTCGCGTTTCAATACATTAAACACTGCGATCGAAGCGGCAGTAGAAGAAGAACGTATCCAAGCAACGAAAAATCCTAAACAAAAGCAAACTTTCAATAATAAAACAAATTTTTTCGGAAAATCCAAAAATCAAGTTACAAAAAAAATGTGATTTCTGTGGTAAAATCGGACATTTAGAATCCGAGTGTTTTAAGAAAACCAACTCGCAAACGTCTCAATCTCTACCGCAATTCCAAAATCGGGAAATAAAATCCGAAGTTCTATATAATCAATTATCTTGCGCCTATTGTAAAAAACCAGGACATCATATTCGAGATTGCTTTAAAAAGAAACGCGCGGACGAGTTCAAGGCGAATCTTCCAACGACATCAGCAAATTCCGAGTCGGGAAACTTAACACCGGCGGGCACCGCAAATCACGTGTCTCGCCGTACCCAACAAATAAATTAAACAATCATCATAATTATATTAACGATAATCTTAATTGCATTGATTTGAACTGTCCTCGTAAAAATAATCTTTTAAATACAGGTCAATCTTTGCACATGCACAATAACCGTTCTTTAAATCAAAATCCTAATACCATTAAAGAGGTTTTTCTTACTCTCAAATCTACATTCGAAAGTGTAGTGGTTCCATTGCAAATTGCAAACAATAATCATGCCAATTTATTTTTGGACACAGGTAGTCAAATTACCTTAATTAAAAAATCATGTGTTAAAAACGACACTATATGTTTCATTGATCAGAAAATAGAATTAAAAGGAATATCGGAAACTACCGTACCCACTTACGGGGTCTGCAACAGCGATCTTAATCTTTCAGGGGATATAATTAGTCATCCAATACACCTTGTGAGAGATGATTTCCCTATATCATACGATGGAATTCTAGGAAAAGATTTCATACTAAAATACAAAGGTAATCTTGATTACAAAAAAAATATCTTAAGCTTTGTTCATAATGAAAAAAAAATCATTTGGCAAATTAATCATAATCCACAACAAGTTGATAAAGTCACCACACATGTTCAATTAATTCTTAAGCCTCGTACTGAATCCGTTCAAAAAGTAAAAATAAGTCAGTCAGGCGAATCTTTGTGCTTATCGCAAGAAATTGCAGAAGGAGTTTTTATCGGAAACTGCCTAATCAATCCTACAGACGACGGATACTGTAACGTTGCCGTTATAAATAATAACGATTTTGAAGTAACTATCAACAACCCAAAATTAGAAATTGAAAATTTAAATTCATACAACATTTTCCCTGTTCAAAATCATATTGCTCTTACGACCGACCGATTGTCGCGTCTAGCTAATGTAATACGTACCGATCACATGACAACTGAACAGAGAGACAGCATTCTTGACATTTGCAAAAATTATCATGACATTTTTTATCTCGACGGAGATACTCTCTCATTTACACGTACTACGGAACATTTCATCTCAACAACAGACAACAATCCAATTAACATTAAGCCTTATCGGTTGCCCTTCCAACAACAATCCGAAATAAAATCTCAAGTAAATCAAATGCTAGCTGATAATATAATTACCGAAAGTAGTTCGCCATACAACTCTCCTTTATTAATTGTACCAAAAAAAACTGACACTCATGATAACAAGAAATGGCGAGTAGTAGTCGACTTTCGTAAACTTAACGAAAAGACGATAGGAGACGCCTATCCTCTTCCAAATATTACCGAGATTCTTGATCAGTTAGGCAATTCGAAGTATTTCAGTTCGTTAGATCTCGCATCGGGTTACCACCAGGTAAAAATGTCTGACAAGGACAAGCAGAAAACAGCTTTTAGCACGACTTTCGGACACTACGAGTTTAATCGCATGCCGTTTGGGTTAAAAGGAGCTCCTGCTACCTTCCAACGCATGATGAATTCAGTTCTCACCGGGCTGCAAGGGTTCAAATGTTTTGTTTATCTGGATGATGTAATAATCTATGGTAATACATTAGATGATCATAATTCAAAATTGACAGAAATTTTTTATCGCTTTCGTGACCACGACTTAAAATTACAACCGGACAAATGTGAATTCCTCCGACCCGAACTTAGTTATCTAGGGCATGTAATAAGCGAAGAAGGTACATCACCTGATCCTTCTAAAATCTGTGCAGTACAAAAATTTCCCATACCTAAATGCGCAAAGGACATTAAAGGGTTCCTCGGTCTCGCTGGTTATTATCGGCGATATATCAATGATTTTGCAAAACTTGCACAACCATTAAATGCACTTTTAAAAAAGGACGCTCCATTTAATTGGAACGCTTCATGTTTGGAGTCATTCGAAAATCTTAAAACAAAATTGTGCAACGCACCCGTGTTAACATATCCTGATTTTACTCGTGAATTTATACTAACAACAGATGCAAGCAATAAGGCTATTGGAGGGATTTTATCCCAAGGAACAATAGGTCGAGATCTACCGATCGCATATGCGTCCCGAACTCTAAATAAAGCCGAAATGAATTATTCCACCATCGAGAAGGAGTTGCTCGCCATCTGTTGGAGTGTCAAACACTTTCGTCCGTACCTGTATGGTCGAAAATTCACAATCGTCACAGATCACAAACCACTCACTTGGTTATTTTCAGTCAAAGATCCCGGTTCACGACTAATGCGTTTCAGATTAAAATTAGAAGAATATGAATATAATATCATCCATAAAGCTGGAAAACAAAATACAAATGCAGACGCGCTTAGCCGTATATACCCAATTACACATCAAAACTCCGAATTAACGTACGAAAAATTCCTATCTAAAGCGGAACGAACAATCATTAATACCAAAAATATCTACGAAAGTGAATATTCCATTTCCAAAGCGGATCTCAATCACGCGTACTATTTATAAGTAACAATTCGAATGTACCTGATCTCTACAAAATAAATGTAAATGACCTTTTGAAAACCGATCTTGCAACAAACAAACCATCCCTGGTCGTGCATGATAACATAAATTACATATTCATCAAAACTCACGAATTAAATGAACGAATAACAGAATCAAGATTGTTCACGTCCATAAACGTTCTAAAAACATTTTGCATCGACCACCAACTGAGCGATTTATCAATCACTAATTTTGTAAAAGTTTGGCCTTACCGCCATTTAAAATTTGAAAACGTTCGTCTTATGTTCAGATACATATTTGAGGAAACAAATATTCAAATTACATTTTATCATAATCAAATTTTGGACGAATTGTCACAACCAGAAATTAACGCAATTCTAAATGAATATCATTCAACTCCTACTGGAGGCCACAAAGGTATTCATAAAACTTACAAAAAAATCAAAAGGAAATATCAATGGAAAAATATGTATAAAGACGTTAAAACGTATGTCAGCTCCTGTGAAGTTTGCCAACGAAATAAGCAAGCCAAATCAACCAAGATGCCTCTAACTATTACTACCACCTCAAGAAAACCATTTGAAAAAGTCTTCTTAGATATTGTTGGGCCTTTGCCCATGACCGATAGTTCTAATAAATATTTACTAACATTTGAAGACGACCTTACTAAATTCAGTCTAGCGATACCCATCCCGAATCAAGAAGCGGTTACCGTAGCTACTGCCTTTGTCACTAAAATCATTTGTATTTTTGGAACACCCAAAATTTTATTAACGGACCGTGGTACAAATTTTACAAGCGAATTGTTAAAAAACGTTTGCCAAATATTAAAGATCAAAAAGATTCAAACATGTGCTATTCGATCTCAATCTAATGGAAGTCTCGAACGATCACACCGAAATATTTCGGAATATCTCAGACATTTTATAAATAAAGACCAGTCTAATTGGGATGAATGGATTCCTTATGCGATGTTCACGTATAATACCTCTGAACATACTGCAACAAATTATACTCCATTTGAATTAATCTTTGGTCATGTAGCAGAAATACCCAATTCATTAAAACAAACGCCAGAACTAAATTATAATTACAATGATTATGCAGTTGAATTAAAATTACGTTTACAACACAGCCACGAATTGGCACGTGATTCATTGATACAAGGAAAGGAAAAATCCAAGATTTATTACGACAAATATACCAATCCTGTTACACTTAAAATAGGAGATAAGGTTTTATTAAAAAATGAAGCTAATACGAGAGGTAGAAGTAAAAAACTAGAACCAGTATACAATGGTCCCTATGAAGTAATAGAAATCAATGATCCTGTAAATTCAACAATCAAAATTAAACGAAAACATATCAAAGTCCATAACAATCGCCTCAAATTATATCACCCCTAATTCATTACATTCTGTTACAGGGTATGCCTTATTCTAATACCTTCCCTAATCATTTTGGCTAAAGGGAATGTCAACATTTTGAAATCAACACCGCTTAACTCCGGTATATTCTTTGAACCAATCGAAACAGTTCAACTCTCACATTCCGAATGGGATTTAACCACAAAAATCAATTTAAATAATTATATGAGTTTACTAAATAGCCTTGAAGAATGTTTCCAGGACATAACAATAGTTTGCGAAAAAGCCAGAAAGGAAGATATCCACCTTCCACAATGTTTGGGATTTTTTCCTAGCATGAATACCACTCTTCTTGTTGTAACAAACCGACAAAATTTAATCAATAATCTTTTACATGAACCAATAAAAATTAGAGAAAAAAGAGGATTACTAAACATAGTTGGAACTTCTTTCAAATTTCTTTTCGGAACTCTTGATGATAGCGATGCTCAGAAAATCATTGAAATCAATCAAAACAATAACAAAATATTACGACTCTCATCAGAGCGGACAAGCATATTCACAAATGCTTTAGAATCAATTCATACAAGTTTTGAAGAACAAACCAAATTCATGAACGGTTTAGTCGAACATTTAAATTCAATTAATATACATTTAGCTAATCTAACAGACGTAGTCAGAAACATCGTTGAACGAGAACAATTTATCAATACACTAGACTTTCATATAATAGTTTTTGAATCACTATTAAATAAATATCGCGATTACCAAAATCATTTAATTGAAACAATCTTGTATGCATTCGAAGGAAAATTACACCCTTGTTAATAAGTCCCGCAAAACTTTTATTCTTATTATTAGATGCTCAAACGTATCTTGCAAAGGAAACTCTGTTTCCATCCAAATTGACTAAGGAAAATATGAACATCCTATATTCCCTAGTAACTCCTACAATCTTCTTCCACAAAACTACCCTTTACTTCATCCTATATATGCCACTGGTATCTTCGACAACATACGATCTGATCAGAGTCACCAGCGTTCCTGTACATGTTAAGGATAACATGTATGTCTTCATCTCTACCGAACATCAGTTCCTGCTCGTGGATCAACTACGGACATTCTACGCTCAACTCACCACCGAGGATGTGCAAAAATGCATACGACACTCAAATGGACATATCTGCAACCAACAAGTGCCATTGTTCTCAGTGAATAGTGTTAGTGCTTGCGAAATTGAGCTATTCAGAGGATCAAAAGTGCTACCAGCAACTTGTGTTCTTCGTGCCATCGAAATAAACAGTATTTTACTCATATCTTTGGGGAACAACCGATATATTTTTATTTTGTCCGATGTTCAAACCATTTACATGAATTGTCAAAATTATTCCAATGTTCTTAAGCTAAATTCCACTGGAATCATTCAATTTGAACCTTGCTGTAAGATCCACAACGATAAATTTGTTTTGAATACACACTGTGTAACCACAGCAAATATCACCTCTGTACTAGATTTTGTATCAGAATCAGTTAATTTAAAATACATATTGCAAAATAACTCTAACTTTCAATTACCTATTTCGGTAAAAGAACCTAACCAGGTTATTCAAAAACTGGAAAATTTACAAAATTTAGGCACGGAAATTACGAAACTAAAGAAATTGAACAATACATTTGATAAATATAACCACATTCACCATTATGTTATGCTATATTTGTTAATCATTTTTATAATTGCTATTGTTATTTTTAAATATTGTAAGTCAAAGGTTGCAACTGAATCTAATCCAAAATTACCAAAAAACGATGCTACTAATCAAATTGAATTAAATGAATTAGAAATTCGTAATAACCCCAATTACAAATTTCTTCCCTAGGGGGGAGGTGTTGTGATGCCCCAACTTATTATTATTATTATCTTTATTTTATTTCACCTTGGATTAAATTCATAGTTGTAAGCTTAGCATTTCATTTTTGCTGACTTGTGCAGCGTGCTGCCCCACGTTCTATGCCTCTGGTTGGCCGGACGCGATGGCGTGATGCGAACATGGGACGGTACTAGTTCATAAATAGGACTCCCGAGACTTGAGGGGAGCAGTGAGCAAGTAAGAGAGTAGAGTAGTGGAACAGTTGTAATTGTAATCAAATTGTAAACCTAAGAAAATATCTGACAACGTTACCAAAATAAAGTAATTAAGTGTTAACCAGTGTCTCATTTCGTGACGGGCGCCACCGACCAATACCCCAGCGACAGCCGCGAGAGCCACAAATCCGCGGCACAACATCGCAAACGAGTGCACTGGAAATGGAAGTTTCTGAAGAACTAGCTTGCACACCACCGGATATCCGCGAAGAGGCTACTAACGCTTCTTTAAACCTGCTCCCTAAGAAATCCAGAGAACTCTACGAAAAACGTTATCAAGAATTTGCCAATTGGTGTATTTCAAAGAAATATTCGGAAAATGCCTTATTGGCATTCTTTTTGGAAAAATCGAACAAAATCAAGCCGGCAAGTCTTTGGTCCCTGTACTCGATGTTGAAAACTACCCTTCTAATAAAAGAAAATGTGGATATTTCCAAATACAGTAAACTCACCGGATTCCTAAAACAAGGGGCGGTTGGTTATGAGCCGAAGAAATCGAAAACATTGTCAAGAGATGAAGTAATACGTTTTATAAAGGATGCACCAGATGAAAAAAATTCTTAATGATAACGGTAAATTAACAGTTTTTAATTGAATATTTGTAACTAATGAGTAAACATTTAAAGGTGGCCCTAATTTTTGGAATTTCGGGTGCTTGCCGCCGACATGAATAATATAAACTAAAAATTCCTGACACTAAAACCAACACACCAAGAACATTTACCGTTATTAATAATAATGTGGGATTGATTTCCTCAATCTGTATTACAAATATTCCATTTTGAGAAAAGGAAAATCAGCAGCGTCGAAAAACTTTTTTTTAAGATATGAAAATGGCAAATGTACCAATCAAGTTATTGGATTAAACACAATTGGTCGCTTTCCGCAAATAATTGCCAAGTATTTAAATCTGGAAAATCAAAAAAAATTGTTCATGGGGCATTGTTTTCGATGATCGTCGGCAACTCTTTTGGCTAATACTGGTGCAGATTTAACCAATATAAAGAGACATGTTGGCTGGAAGTCATCGATAGTAGCCGAAGGCTATATTGATGATTCGATTTCCAATAAACTAAAAAATACATCAAACATTTTAATAACACCTTCGTGTTCTACAACTTGTACGAGCCAACAGGAAATTAATATCGATACTCCTAATGTGCAAAATACTAAATATACTACACTTTCCACTCTAGGGAAACACGGATTAACAATCCAAAATTGTACAAATATCACAGTCAATGTTAATGTTAACAACTATTATAAATCTGATTAAACAAGTTATTATAAATAAAGATTTTGTTCTCTCAAATTGCTGAGTTTTAATTTTGTACTTGGGAAATAATAAAATGATAGATCTATGAATCTCTCCTGTCAGATGTATTGTTTCGTGGTTCGTCTGCGGCTCACGACGAAACTTTCGACCTCACGCCTAACACATCATTTTTCGCCCTTAATACATAAATAACTATTCTGAAAACCTAGGTGCAATATTTGAGGATTCACAACTGACATCAGATAAATAAAATTATGACTTTTTATCAAAACCAAATACAGGGAAAGATGGAATTTTGACAAAGATTGGCCAAAAAAGTGTCTTTCTCCTCAAAAGAGCAAAGTACATCGGCAAACAATTTCAAAATTATCTAAATGACGACTTATGTTAAAAACCGAGCGACAGCAAAGACAGACATTACAGAAATTGTATAATTCAAATCAATTTAATTTCATTGATCAAAATTAAAGTAAGGTCTCTAATGAGTTTATTAACTCCCAATTAAGAAACGCAACTAAAAATCCTTCATCTAGACATTTTTCATTCGAAGATAAAGCATTTGCTTTATCAGCGTATAAACGCAGCCCTAAATTATATAAATATTTGTCAAATTATTTCATTTTACCATCTAAAAAATGTATTGTCAGAAATTCCATTTGAAACGGAGATAAATTGGCAATATTAAATAAATTATAAATTCAAGTAAGTAAATTGGGCAAGTTGCGCTCTTCTTTTTGATGAAATATCTTTAAGTAGTGGCTTCTACTATGAATCGAACAAACAAAAAATTTCAGGTTTTGAAGATTTGGGGCATTTCAGTCGAACTAAGAGACAAAATCAAATCATGCATTAGTTTTAATGGTTCGGGGTATTAGACAATCTTGGAAACGGGTGATCGCGTATTATTTTACATCAAATACGGCATCTAGCAATAATTTGAAACGAAACGATTTTAGAATTAGAAAAAATTGGCTTAAATGTTGTCGCAACTGTTTGTTATCAGAGCAGTACCAATCACTCCGCAATTTCACAATTATGTTCAGAAAATTGCTCTGATAATGATTAATTTTATTTTACAGTTAATAATAAAACCGGTAGTAACTTTATTTGACATTCCTCATTTACTTAAAAATACACGCAATGTATTGTTGAAATCTAATATTCATTTTGACGATAATAAAGTGGCAAAATTTGAATATGTAGAAGCCCTATTTAATACAGATAAAAAAAAGTTTAATTCTGTTCCGAAACTGAAAAAATAGTATTTTAATTTTAAAGATGGCTATGTTAAAATGAAAGTGAACATTGCTGCAGCACAACTTAGCAGTACAGTAGCAGCTGGTATCGAAATGCTACAAATAACAAATTATCTACCGGAGGATTCAATTCACACAGCCGAATTCGTTCAACATATTGATAACCTGTTTGATTCTTTAAGCGGGGCAGGTTTATATCCATCGGGGGATAAATTATATCGTTGTGGGGTTTCAGAAAATTCATGTCACCTCAAATTCTGGGAAACCATGTTACAACAAGTTAAAACATGGAAACTAATTGATATAGAGAGCGGCAAAGATGTTTCCAATCGGTATTCTTTTGTAAATGATTGGCAAACCACACTTAAATCTGTTATATTCTTGTGGCAAAATTTAAAGTCTATGGGATTTAAATATTTAAATTTTTTGTACAATTCGCCAGCACAGCATTTCAAATACCAATCCAACATATCATCAATTTACAGCTGCGTTAGAAACAGTCATCATGAATAAATTGTCAACCCCTATTTCTAATTCCAGTAATTGTGAAAAAGATGACTGTTCTCGGTTAGAAGATTTAACAACTTTTCTCACAGAAAGCATAGAGGATGACTCGGCAAATGACGATATTCAGTAAAGTAATTGATGCAGAATACACACCTATTGACTTTGAAAACCGTGATATAATTTATATACAAGCATTTTCTTATGTTTATGGATACATTTTAAAAGCTATGAATGTTGAAGATTGCGAACAATGTAAGTCAAAGTAGTATTGTTCTGAAGTTACAGATCAACATTTATTTATATCTCTGAAATACAGATCAACATTTATTTGTATCTCTGAAAGAAAGAGGAGATGAAGCCAAATTAATATATGCAAGTGACATTGATTGATGACATACACGATAGTTTATACACATTTTTAGACAATTATGGACATTCTCAATATTTAAAAGACAATTAAAAAAAATTAAAGCAATAGTCCAAATTATTTTAGTTTCTGTTCAAATCACAGTTGTGAAAAACAAATTTTAAATAAAGCTGTACCTTTTTTGATTTACAAGTATTGTAAATGATGGAACATTGTACCTAGATGAGACCTTAATACCTAATTTTTGTGATATTTTTTTATTTGATAATTTTTTTAAATTTTATTATTAATAAATGTATATAATTATTATATATATATATATATATATATATATATATATATATATATATATATATATATACAATATCTTTATTGACAGACTTTTTACATACATGAAAAAGTAAGAATTATGTTTGTTATCACAATTTGATTAGTATGTTAGCCTGTCAAATCGCTATCGACCCGAGGTCTTTCAGCCCGGATTTGTCAGTCTGTGTAGCGTTAGTCTGATGATGATGGATGATGTGAAGTGATGAATTCGAGTACTGTGGATGAAGGGGATTTATATTTTGCGTTAACATTGGGATTTCTGTGTAGACAGTATAGGGCAAGGATATGGCGGTTGAATGGATTTTTGGAAAAATTTTCGCTTAAATATAGAAGTCGTTCGCTAATAGGGATAACAAGGGTAGTATTATAAAGGAGTTGATTAGATTATGTAAAGGATTAAGCGGATGGCGGATTTTGGTTAAGGTTCTTAGGGCGGCTCGCTCGCTAACTTGGATATTATGGATAGTAGATTTGTAGGAGTTAGAGACGAGGACACAACCATAGTCAAGTATTGGACGACAGATCATCTTGTAGATTTTAACGGACGTTGTGATCGAAATGCCATCTTTTTTGTAGGTTAAGCATCTAAAAAAATTTGCTCTTGTTATGATTTTCGTCTTATTTAAAGCGGTGTGTGTTTTGAAATTTAGCTTTTGATCTATGGTTATGCCCAAGTATTTTATGGAAGAAGAAGGAGATATATTAGTTTGGGAAATTAGAATTGTATGTGGGGAATTGTTATTTCGGTGGTAAGGAATAAGGAATTGGAATTTGTGTGGGTTAATCTTAATTCGCCATTTCGCAAACCAGTATTGAAGGGAGTCAATAAGCTGCTGAAGGGATTGGAGAGCTTTAGGTATTGTGGGTGCATGGGAAATTAGGGCAGTGTCATCTGCAAATTGTAGTAGAAATTTTGAGGGATTAAAATAAAGAGGGTCAGGATTGTAGATGTCAAAGCAGAAGATGTTGTAGAGAAGTGGAGATAGAGGGGATCCTTGTGGTAGACCTTGTTCAGGAGTAAAAGGGGGGGAGAGGGAGTTGTTGATTTTAACTTTAAGAGTTCTGTTAGAAAGGAATTGTTTGATTATAAAAATGATATGAGTAGGGATATTAAGGAGGTGACACTTGTACAGCAAACCTTGGTGCCAGACAGAGTCGAAGGCCTTTTGAACATCAAGCAGTAGAATTGCAGATGCCTTTCCTTCAAGATGAGTTGCTTGTACATTTGATGTGAGTATGGTGAGTGGGAGGGTAGTGGAACGTTTTGGGAGGAAACCAAATAGGTACTTAGGGATCCGATCAGAGATGTGGGATAGGATGTTGTTTTTAAGGAGCGATTCGTACATTTTACCTAGAACAGGGAGGAGCGTGATAGGACGATAACTGGATATTAATGATGGGGGAAGGTCTCGTTTAGGGATACAAATGACTATTCCTAGTTTCCATTCCGAGGGGAAATATTGTTTTTTGTAGATGAAATTAAGGATGTTAAGGATATGATCATGTATGTGGATAGGCAAGGATTTTAATATAAGTCATGTACGAGGTCATGTTATGTCGCGGTATTTTTCCTTTTTTTCAATATATTAAAATAGTCTTCCCGTGTAATAATGTCCGTCGGTTCTGAGATGTCCTTCGATTGAAAATAGTCATTGTGCCAATCACTAACTGATTGCATGGAAGTCTGGTCAAAATTTGGATCCTGAGTCATTGAATATGTTGAGTTGAGGTGTTCGGAAAATTTTTGTGCTATAACGTCTGGGTCCGTAATATTTTCTTTCGTGACAGGATCATACAGTACTTGTAATTTGTCTGTCTTTTTGTATGTGCTGAGTTTTTTTATTTCTGACCAGAATTTTTTCCCTCGTGAGTCGTTTACTTTTCTACATGTTTTTATCCAAGTGTCTGTCTTGTATTCCGTAATAAGTCTTTTAATGTCTTTGTTAAGTTTATTGAATTTTTGTCGAAGTTCAGAAGTGTCCGTCAATTGAATGTCCTTATATAGTTGTCGTTTATATTTAATAAGTCGAAGGATGTATTTTGGAAGAGGATATTTATAGTCTTGTTTTTTTTTAATTTGAGGCATGTTTTGTTTAATTGAGGTAGAAAAGATGCTATTAAATTGGGTGATGGAATTGGGGTTAATAATAGGATTGGAGGCTATGAATTGTGTCAAGTCGGCAGAAACTTTCTCTGTGTCACATTTATTGAAGTCGTATAATATTTTGTTGCGGGAGATTTAGCGGGATTTTTATTTCGAAATTGATGGCTAGGTGGTCGGAACATAAATCAGGAACGAGGTTAACGGAGTGGATAAGGTTTTGGATATTTTGCGTACAGAGGAGTACATCGGGCGTGGTGGCTTGTGTGTCATTCATGATAAATGTTGGGGGAGTATGGATGCGTACGAAGTTAGAGTTGGATAGAAATGACGATAGGTGCCGTGATTTGGGTTTGTTGGTATTAAAATCTCCTATGATAATAGCATTGTCGCATAGTGAAGCCTTTATAAATATAGAATCCTCAATAGAAGAAAGAGGGTGGATGTATACAAGGAATAGATTGATTTGAAAGGAGGGGAAAGATAGGGTAAAATGAAGACATTCATTTAGAGGGTGATTAATTTTCGGCGGATTGGCTTTGCCGATTTTGACAGAAGGATGAGATGCAGCTATTGCCCCCCCCCCCCTCTAAGTTTTTCGTTCTAAACAGTATTTGAAGAAATGGCCAATTTTGAAAAGAAAATGAATTTTTGGATTTGGTTTCGACGAGCATACAAAGGTGAGTGGGATTATTTGACAAGAAATGGTTTAGGATATAGGATTTATTAGCGAGCGAGTTAATGTTGAAATATAATATATTAAGGCTGTTGAATGTTAACAACCGAATGTGCTGTGCGAACGCCTTCTACCGGGACGGTGGGAATTATACTATTAGGAGCGGTAAGGTCGAACATCACTACAAACATCCGATTCCCTGAAAAAGAGGCGTGTGCATCTATATTATATGCATTTATGAAACGGTCACGTAATTTTTTTTAAAGAATGTGTCGGGTTATTTACTCCTGAGATGAAAGTGTCGAGAATGTGATCATGGAGAGTGAATGATTTATGTACGCGTGATTGTTGAATAAGTCCGTCTTCTATCTCTGATGATTTCTGGTTCGTGCAGTGGATTTTGATGTTCGGGATTCTCGGTATTGGCTGTAGCGGGCGCTTGGGGCACTTGGTTTGGGTGGAAGTTGAGTAGGGCAGGCCGAGGTAAAATGTTCACCCTCGCATTTGGAGCAGCGGATTTTATCCTTGCAGTCGGCTGTGATGTGGTCGAATTTCGAACATTTGTTGCAAGGTGCGGGAAGGGGTTGTAGTGCCATACTTTCTTCTACGGGGTAGGTCTTGCAGAGAAATTTAAATTGTTATTGTAGGTGTTTAGTGTAAGAATTATGCGAGGCGGTAATAATTCGGACCATCCTGGTTTTTAATCCCGAGGCCTTTGAAATTATTCTACGGCAGAATCTGTGCTCGATTCCGAATGTGTTTAAGTGCGCGCTGAAATCCGCGTCTTCGATCTCGGGCTCGAGCGAGCGGATCACGCACGAGTACGAAGGCGCTGCTGGGTTGCGCTCGCGAGAAGCGAAGGTCGACGGCGCGAATGCGCGGATAACGTTTTCTCCCTGCAGAATTTTTAGATTATTTTCGCATTCTGTTTTGTTTAAATTGGAATTTATAATAAATTCCTGTTTGGTCTTAATAATTACAGCGTCTTTGTCGTTAATGTTGTTCATCCAGAGCTGGACTAGTTGTAGCCGTGTATACTCGGTGGTGGTTTTCACATTGAATGAGTTGTTATAGTGTTGTTTTGTGTGTTGGGTGGGTGTTGTTAGTGGCATGGATGGTTGTTGATGCATGGTCGCTGTGGGTTTAAATATGTTTGTGGTCTTACTCGTTCCTGGATGAGGGTGGATGGTGGACGTATCCATGTCGGATGAGCTGCTCGCGTCGACCTCGCGCGCCGGCGAGACCTGGCGCTTTTTACTACTCTGCTCGGGGTCACTTTTCTTGGGACGGCCTCGCTTCCTCTTACTGTTGGTTTTTGACGTCCCTTTCTTGGCTACCGATAAGGAGGGCTTTACCATAGCGCTCCTTAGAGCGGCTGCGATTAGCACTAATTACTATTAATTTGATAGTAATATTCGATGTTATAGAATAACTAAACGTTCAGATATCTGCGGAGCACGTGTGCACGGCTAGGCAGTTCATTCACGTCTGTATAATTATTATATTATATTATATTTTTTCCATTTTTATTATTAATAAATATTTTTTTTATTTTGTGAAATCCAATCTTTTTTTAACAAAAACCTGTACCTTCCTCATTTATGTACTATCTAAAAGTATAATCAATTATTTGCTCAAAAAACATAATTGATTATATTTTTAGTGTTATTAAATTGAAATATATCTTGTAGTCAAGTATAACATTTTTAAATTTTGGCGGTAGTTTCTCAGTAGTTTGTCACCCCAACACCAGGCGGCGCCAAAAATCGTGTTTCCGAAATTTAACATGCAGGTTTTCTAAATGTATGTGTTCTGTGAGTTTAATAGTAAATTTCATAATTCCCGACACATTCTCGCGTATTCACGCACAATCTCGCAGCCATCGTTCACGCTCGTTCTTTATTGTGAGAGATTATGCTTTTAGTTTGTAGTCTAAAATCTGTTAAAAACACTGCGATACCTTTATTTTGCGATAATTAGCATGGTATCCGTATGAGAGCTTCATTGGGAATTCGTGGATCAGCTTTGGCAAGTCAATAAAGGTTAGTAAATTTTTGTTATTAATTTCATCTTGGTTGATAGAGTTATTATGTATTGTTAATACATAGTTTTTAGTAAAAGATCACTCACTATAAATTGTGCTTTTTTGTTATATTTCATCGTGATAGCATAAATTGTGTAGTTTTATCGTTGTAGATTCTTTTGTGTTATATTTTATTTTAATTGTGCAAGTGTATTATATATTTCTGTGATACTTTCAGTCTACTTTCAGCTTTGCTTTTATGTTACATTTCATTGTGATTGTGTGTTGGCTAGATATCGTAGTTGTTCGCTTAAAAATTGTGAGAATAAAACATCAATTAGGCATACAGGTTTTTTTTTACTCAGAACATATGATTGTTAATGTCTATATTCTATGTTATTATAATCACATCAATGTATGCATTGCAATGTATTGACAACCATAGGCAACCATACTTACAGTCAGTTTGATTTAATTGTCAAAATTGTGTTATTAATAAAAATGTATTACACCACCGAAGAAAGAATACAGATAATTAATTCGTACAAGAGTGGAAACAGCATTCGACGTGTTAGAGATTTGTTTTCGATTGAGTATCCGAGCAGACAAGTTCCATCCATCTCAACAATTTGTAATATTGTCCATCATTTTGACAATACTGGCTGCGTGAGTAATTTTCGCATTAAAAGGGCTAAAGGAAATTACATTTTAACGGAAGAGATGAAACAACATTTTATGTTACGTAGAGCAGAACCCCATATCATCATTAAGAGTTATCCCAGCACAGTTTCAAATAAGTTCAGCTTCCGTTTACAAGACAGTAAAAGAATTTAAATACAATGCTTACAAGTTTTCAAATCATCAGCAACTATCAAATGAGGACAAAGGCAAACGAACAGAATTCTGTGAAACCGTATTCAATTTAAATAATAAAATGAAATTTTACACAGAATAATATTTACTGATGAGGCATCATTTTCCTTAAATGGTGAAGTTAATCTACAAAATTATAGGTTAGTATTCTTCATTCCTTATCGATACCCATTCCTTCACCGTTTAGATTTTGGGCGTGCAATAATCCTCGCTTACAAAATTTGACGCACACACAATACAGTGCGAGAGTTTATGTGTGGTCTGGACTAATTAATGATACCTTTATTGGTCCTTTTTTTTATTAATGGAAATCTGTAATGTTTACTTAGATCTTCTGCGAACTCGTATAATGCCAGAAATTCATACACTAAACATTGCTGCTCCTTATTATCAGATGGATGGAGCACCTCCACATTCTACAGCTGCCATTAATAATTTTTTTTTTCTGATTGAAACAATATTGAGTGATATTGCTTTAGTTACGATATGTCATAACACACTTATATTTCCCTAGGGAAATATGAAGTGCTCATATTTCCCTAGGGAAATATAAACATCAAACAAATGTCATTAGGAGCTCCTCACAAGAATTGTTTTAATTGCTTTTGGGACAACACCTCCGATTTCTTAGGAAGGTATCTTTTATGGATTTTGCAGCTTTGGATTTTACCGGAACCAAACATTCACGGTCTTTCGTCGCTTGCGTTAACACATAGTTTGACATTACACCAATTTATGAAACAAAGCAAAAATCAAAACAAGTAAACTATGATATTTACAAACAAGGCCTTTAGCAACGTTACCAATCAGATAAATTCAAAAATTTACAATCCAATATTTTCCCATTTACAAAACAATATACAGAATAATCAGAAAAAAACTATTGATTACAACAGGGAAATATGAATACATTTTCCTTGGTTGTCTATACATGTAACTAGCCAACCTCGGGCAATATACTATTCATATTTCCCTAGTTGTAGTAATAGCTATAAGTGAATTACTTCCTGATCGCTGAATAGGTAGATTTGGTCCAATACCTTGGCCACCCCGGTCGCCTGATTTGTCTTCAAATGACTTTTTATCGTGGGGGGTATCTAAAAAGCAATGTTTATAATAACATTATTATAAACAATACTTCAGAGTTAAAAGATCGTATAATTACTGTTTGCGATGCGATGAATTAAGAAGAAATCCGCAACACATTAGAAATGCTATTCAAGGATTTTATAATCGACTTGGCTACTGCTTAGAACGTGAAGGTGGTCATTTTGAATATACTTAATAATTACTTACGATTTATCATTGTTTGTTTCATTAACCTCACTTTATTCGTAATAATTTTAAGCTATCACTGTACTGTGACGACGGGACCTTTGTGTAATTGGTTGCCTACATTGTCAATACATTTCAATGCGTTGAAGTGATTATTATGACAGAATGTAGACATTAACAGTCATATGTTCGGATTTAAAAAAAGACCCTGTATATTCAATGAAAATGAGTTCCCGTATTTATCGGCCTTATACTGAGTGCTTATTAATATTACTACCTATTAGCCCATTATAAATTAATTATAAAAAAATGCGCAATATTTTTCTCAGAAAATAAAAATGTCTAGTACGAGGGTCAGTAAGAACCGTTTGTGGATCCTATCCGAGCATAGCCTTGAAAAATTCCTTCTCTAAACATTCGACTATGTTGCCGGTCAGTGACAAGTCTTTAAATGGGGTAGACGATATTTTATGGCAATTTAGGATTAATTATGTCCACTACTAATCCCGCCGATTGCAAAGTACGCGCTCTGAATCAGATTTTAAATGCAAAACGATACTCTCCCGGGCAAAATCCATTGCCAACTCTTTGAAGCGTGTACGTAAGTTGTGATGAATGATGGGGAAGTCCAAAAGTGGTCACGTTTACATAATGGTTATAGAACAATCATTCATGATGAGCCTTCTAATCCTGATAATGGACGAACCAAAAGCAACTGTTGTTGCATTCGGCAAAACAGGCGATTCATTATTGATCCACTGTATAAGATTCTCCACCCGTTTCCCGATATGTTGTCTGTGATATTGTGACATTATCAGTATACACTTACAGAATGCAAAGATCTGTGCCAGGTGGGTTCCAAGAATGCTTACGCAATATCTTTACCGCGTTGAGCATTTTGTCAAAAAATGGTGATGTGGCCATCATGTTACTTTCTCCGACTTGATGGTATCATTTATATTTACGCTTTCATGGTTTATTTTTAATTTAAATCATATTTTAAATGTACATCGAGCGTTTCGTAGCCTCGGGTGAAACTGACGTTTAAAACGTCAAAATTATGAAAGACGGAAAAATTATACTGCAAATTTAAAAACTGAGTTTACTCAAAAACTAAAGAGATTTAGAAAAAACTTATTGTTTATAAGTTGTTCATTTTGGCATTCTCTACAATTATTATTAATATAAATTTGCTGTAACTATTATCGTTTCATAATTATAAGGCAAAACTGAAAAAATAATAATAATTTTTTTCTGGAATAACAATGATTTTATGAAAAACGTTTTCAAACAGAATAAGCTCATTAATATTGTCGTCTTCAATATATGTTTGAATGTTTTTGTGATATTTTTCATATTTAAGAAAATATTGGCAAAAAACAAACTTCCGGTGTACGAAGTTTTACCAAAAGCTTTTCAGTTCTTCGGATTATCAAATAAGACTTATGTTCAAAGTTTCATATCAATTGCTCTATTAGTTTTTGAGATACAGCGCCCACAGACACACACACACAAATTTTTCCAGAAATTGTTGAAATGGCATCTAGGGACCCCAAAACGGATATTTTCTTAAAAAGAAATTTGAAATTAATCACGATCACAATACTTTCTCGTACTTCGTAACGGAGAAAGTAAAAATAGCGAAAAGTTGATAGTTATTATAGAAATAAAAAAATTGAGGAAATGTTGGTTTTATTTATATTCAAACTAGAACGGTTCTTACTTTTAAAATGACCCTCGTATTTGTTTTAATCAAATTTAACGGTACGGTTTGGCCGACCCTGCCGCCCCTGACGAGCCGTTCCGAACTTAATATTCATGTAGTCTCGATACGGTGATTGTACTGCTTCCACACAGAACTGTTCGAATAATCTCGGGAAACCGACATGGACTGGCCATCCTTTTTGGTGTGCGTTCTAAATCGGGTTTTTTGACTCGCAAGAGCGTTGGGAGTGGTCGAGAGAATATAATTGTGAAAGGTCTAATATCCATCCCGCATAAAATTCATTTCACGGCGTGGTATATATTAACCGCATAAGAGTGTCTAGAGTCGGAACGCATGCTACTGCTCTAACCTATTGGAAAGTATTAAAATCTGTCTCGCTCATAAGTCAGTGCAGTAGATTCGGTCGGGCAATACAACCGCGTGCCCCGATTTCGGCACTTGCACGTCGCATGTGGGACTGTTATGTAAACAAGCAACGATAAAAATAAATAAACATCGCACGATAATCTTTTTGGGCCGAAACAGAAAGTTCATCGGTAAGCAATCATGTTGGAAATAGGAAATAAATTATGACTGACGATATTACCAGTAATTCATTGTTAGTGAATATATTGTACTTATTACAACTTGACTAAATCATTTATAAATATACAGTGGATAAATTCTATTAATTCGGCTGTATCACAGATTGCGAAAAATACTTAATCTTTATAAGTTGTTCATTTTGGCATTATCTGCAATTATTATTAAAATAAATTTGCTGTAACTATTAATGTTTCATAATTATAAACCAAAAATGAAAAAAAAAAATTATTTCTCCAATAATGATTTTATGAAAAATAATTTTAAACAAAACATGTTCATTTCTTAGTTGTCTTTAATATTTATTTAAATGTTTTCATAAAATATATTGAAAAAAAAACGGTTAAGGTAAACACCCACTTCCGGCGTATAGAATTTTACCAAAAGCTTTTCAGTTCTTCGAATTGTCAAATAAAGCTTATGTTCAAAGTTTATAAAGTTCAAAGTTAATTGTTGCATTCGTTTTTGAGATACAGAGCACACAGTACACAGAGACAGACACACACAGACACAAACATTTTTTTTTTCCAGAAATTGTTGTAATGGCATCTAGGGACCCCAACACGGATATTTCAGTAAAAAAAAATTTTGAAAAAAATTTCATGATCACAATACTTTCTCGTACTTCGTAACGGAGAAAGTAAAAATGACCTTTTGGTTCTTGCCTCTCTCTGGAGGTTGTAAGAGGAGCGCGACCTGGTGGGATCGACGGGACCGGCGATTATGAATTTTTTTGTCTATTATAAACCCTGCAAATTTAAGCTTGATTGGTTCGTATTTTAATAGGGTACCTCTTATCTAATTAGTATATAAAAAACATGTTTAAATGTAATTGTTTTCTGTTAAATTATTTGATTTAATCAAAAACTCTTTAAGCCATACACTGGATTTTTTTTAATAATGCGATTTAAAACGAAATTGGCCTTTGGTAACGTTACCTTGACCTCTAGTCTTATAAGAGTATTATAATTCAATGTAGTTTAATTTTCAACAGTGAATGGGCCAGGGTAAGAAAGACTTGCAGTCGGCGACAGGGGGACCCTCCATGTGGCCCTGCATAAATTAAGGGTCTCCAGATTCCAACAAAACATTGAGACCGTAGAACACCTCGTGGAGTTACACGCCTCTTTCATTCCTTCTGCATTGTTCACTCGCACGATTTATTTGTTTATGACGAGTCTGTCGCCAAAACCGGCAGAACGGTTCGAGACAGTAACACTACACTTCATCAATCCGAATTCGATTATATTATTTTTCTATTTTGCAAACACACAAAAATACCCTTTCAAAATGAGTCCCTAATATTTTATTAACGTACGGATATGTATAAATAACACATTTAATAATACATATATTAGCAAACTCTTTCATTCCAAATTTGAATTCCTACGCTCATAAATACTTTTCTGTCGTCGAATCTTAATTCAATATCTTATTGTTAGAGACGAACACCACTGGTATGGGCGGAGCAACAAGATAGCGGGGCGTAGTGTGCGACGAAAAGAGAAAATAATCCTAGCCCCAAATTTATCACTGAAACACTGTCGCACGTTAACATATAAATAAAATTGGTTTTCCAATTAAAAAACATAATTCTAATGCCTGATGAAAGAGGAGGTATTAGGCTACTGAACCTATTAATTCATTTGAATATTGTAACTGTATTTACTGTGTTAACTTTAATGAAAAAAATAAGCCTATTATTGGGCACTTTTTTCAATATCAATCTTGTTATAAAAAATACTCTGAGGTGAAATTGGATAAAAACAATTAGTAGATCCCTTACTAGACCATAACAGCTTCTACTCGGTGAAAACCGAAATCGAATACACTTAACCATTTAGCTTCAATTTATGTTAACAAATCACATGCATTTACATATAGTTTTCTGACACTCCCAACTTTCTCCTCAAAACGGAATACATCCGAAATATTACCCTAAAAAATAAAGCTGCGTGTGTTGCCTGCAGTTGTACTAATTTGATTTAACCGCCCTCTATGGGGCCGTCTAACGTACAGTCAGAGAAAATACAAATGCGAAAGAATGCTGCCGCATGCCCCGTGCTTAGTTCGATCGAAACCCGTACCTGCTTAAAATCCATTTATGAGGTAATAAAAGGGTATCCCGTTATAAAATGGTCAAAATGCCACCCGACACTGATTTTTAAATAAATATGAAAAATTGTGACCTTAAACCAAAGTAGCCGTAAGCCGTATATAAAAAAAACCCCGACATGACCCGGGAAGCCCCAAAACAAGATTTTTTCAAATATAATTTTCTTAACCACTAAAAAAATTATTTAAAAAATCTGAAAAAATTACATTTATTATTGACCCAAATACCAAATAGGTGAATTATTAAGTATTAAAAAAAGAAAATTTGCCTACTAGTTTAAAATTTTATTTCGTCATATGATTGCTATCAATAAATACCATCTATGTGACTTTTTTCATCTTTCAAAGTTTGGTGAGACATCTTAAAAAAATCGAATAACTAATATTTTTACGATATTTTGATATTTTTTATAAATTCATCAAAAATTGAGCGGTCATTTTATGTAAATTATTATTATTATTTTAGTATGAATATTTTTTTTCAGTTTCGTATAAACAACCTAATTTTTTGTCAAGATATGACCATGAAACCCTCGAAAAATAGGTTTTTTTTTAAATTTGAAAAAATTCATATATATTTTTGTCCCAAATACCAAATACCAAATTTTTTCAAGGTCATTGAAGGTCATTTAGGGTATTCATTTTTTTAAGTTTAACTTTTTTTCGCCGCTAAGCGATAGAGTGACAACCTAAAATTTAAAACAATCGTAATTATTCCTTACATTCCTGAAAAATTATCTCAAAAAAAGTCAGAGCCTACAATGCTGGGTTATGTTTATGAGGGTTATTATTGTAATAAAGATTTGAATGCGCTTACCCTTTACTTAATTACTTGTCGAAATGTATTTTGACTCACTTCACTCCGTGTGATGTTTTTCAAGAATACAAAGGCAATAATAATGACGGCAGTTTCAGGGAACTCAAAATGTTGTTTTAAATTCCAATCACAAAAACCATGCCGATTTTAGAATTTTTACGGAATTCAGAAACTTAAAAAAAAATGAATACCCTAAATAACCTTTTATTTGGGTAAAAAATATATGTGAATTTCCCAGACTATTATAATAATGTTTAGTAGTTGAAAAAATAAAATCTTATTTTTCGAGGCTTTCAAGGTCATATCTTGGCAACAATGGGGTTATTTATACGAAACTGAAAAGAAAATTATTAATACTAAAATATTACCAATAATTTATATAAAATTACTCTTCAATTAATAAATATATAAAAAATATCAAAATAAAAATAACGTAAAAATTGTAATTATTCGAATGTTTGAAGATGACGCACCAAAAATTGGAAAAGATATGGTATTAACTGATAGGAATCCGTCACTCGATCACTTAGGGGCGAGAAGGGAACTAGACTTAGAATTTTATTACCTCATAATTGTATTTTAAGCAGAGACGGGCTTCGACCGAACTAAGCACCGACATGCGGCAGCATTCCCTCGCCGAGCGAGTTTCGCATTTGTATTTTCTATGACTGTACAGTCAAAGAAAATACAAATGCGAAACTCGCGAGGGAATTCTGCCGCATGTCGGTGCTTGGTTCGGTCGAAACCCATTGCTTAAAATACAATTATGAGGTAATAAAATTTACAAGTCTAGTTCCCTTCTCGTTCCTAAGTGATCGAGTGACGGATTCCATATCTGTGATTTTTTTTTTCATCTTACAATTTTTGGTACGTCATCTTCAAAAATTCGAATAACTAAAATTTTTACGTTATTTTGATATTTTTTATTTCAGTTTCGTATAAATAACCCCATTTTTACCAAGATATGGCCTTGAAACCCTCGAAAAATAAGATTTTATTTTTTTAACCACTAAAAGTTGTTATGATAGTCTGAAAAATTCACATATATTTATTACCCAAATAAAAGGTTATTTAGGGTATTCATTTTTTTTTTAAGTTTAACCATTTTGGTTCGATTATTAATGGATAGTTTAATCCATTTATTAAATTATAAGTAAAAAACCCCTCAAAATTCATCTAGTAATTTTAAAATTTTTGAACACGTGTTTTGGTTTAAAAAATATGAAGATATTGGAATGAAATACATTTTAATTATTAGTTTATTATAATATATTTCAATTCCATTGAGTTCTATAGATATTCAGTTCTATGATATATATGTAAACTTTTATTTGCGGAAAATATTCAGAGATTTTATACCTGAACACATGTTTGTGAATATAAGGTAACGATAGTATTTGCTGCTTATATTACCTTTTTCAAACTAAATTGCTAATAAACTTAAAAAAAAAACTACGTATTTGAACTTAATTTACCTACCTTTGAGATTATTTTTCAGGAATGTAAGGAAAAATTACGATTGTTTTAAATTTTAGGTTGTCACTCGATCGCTTAGGGGCGAAAAAAAGTTAAACTTTCAAAACAAATTTAATACCCTAAATGACCTTGAAAAAAATTACTTAATTTGGTATTTGCGACAAAAATGTATATGCATTTTTCAGATTTTTTTATAATGGTTCAAAAACTAAAACCTATTTTTCGAAGGTTTCGGTTATATCTTGACAAAAAATGAGGTTTATACGAAACTGAAAAAAAAATTATTAATACTAAAATACTAATAATAATTTTACATACAATGCATACTGCTTAAATGTTGATCAATTTATAAAAAATATCAAAATATCGTAAGAATATTAGCTATTCGAATTTTTAATGATGTCGCACCAAACGTTGAAACATGAAAAAAGTCACATTGATGTAATTTATTTATAGCAATCATATGACGAAATAAAATTTTAAACAAGTGGGCAAATTTTCTTTTTTTTTAGTTTCAAACATTTTTGAATACTCTTCAATGGCCTTGAAAAATTCACCTAATTTGGTATTGGGATCAATAATATATGTGAATTTTTCATATTTTTTAAATATTTTTTTAGTGGTTAAAAAAATGTATATTTGAAAAAATCTTATTTTGGGGCTTCCCGCGTCATGTCGGGGGTTTTTTGATATATGGCTTGCGGCTACTTTGGTTAAGGTCACAACTAGTGGTATTTTCATACTTATTTAAAAAACCGTGTCGGGTGGCATTTTGACCATCTTATCCCGGGATACCCTTTTATTACCTGATAAATTGATTTTAAGCAGGGACTGGTTTCGATCAAACTTAGCACCGACATGTGGCAGCATTCCCTCGCCGAGCGAGTTTCGCATTTGTATTTTCTCTGACTGTACTTCAGTCTGCTAAGATTTCATAGCCTTGCATTATCAGGGTACCAATAATTTTAGTGCCTAGGTCACTTTTGATATTTACAGACATACAGGCATGCAGAACGTATTTTTTTAAATTTTGCTTTGCAATTTATCGACATTTTCCTCATTACATTCCAATCCCTCTAGATTAGCTCTCTAGATTATCATATACTGAAGACAACACTACTTTCAGCAGTTATTTATAATCTAATCATTAATTTTAATTTAACTGATAATGATCTTATCTATTTTTTATTCATTCTTTCAATGATAAAAATGTATTTTACTTTAATTTTGGATGGTCGATTATATACATTTTTAAAATAGAATTAAATTGAATACTCACTTTTTTCGATGAACGACATTCAAAGTAGCACACAAGTCCGACTTCATGTAGGTACCCAAAATACACCCAAAGGTGCTTAATATAATAATAATGTAGATGTCATCGATCAGTGCGACCCTATATACACTTACTCTACATAGAATTCTTGTGACATGAAAAAATAGATGAAATAATTGTTCTAATGCAGGCATGTCCCTTAAATGTATATGTACCCAACTGCCAGGGTGACATTTATATCTAAAAAATTAATACATGTATTAGTTTGATTACAATAATAATTATAGTACAATACTAACAAATAACAAAGGTTACACATGTTCAATTGGATAACTTAAGGGTGAAAAAATCGGAATTTGCGGGTAGGCAGTAGATTATCAGCTAAAATGCCCCAAGGGCAATGATAACTTCGCGATAATTTTGAATAAACCCTGAAAGTGTGTTGCTTAGTAATGGCCCGATGCCGCTAGCAAGCTTCAATACGAAGCAACGCACTGCAAGCCTCACACCATCGCAGAGGAACTTATTTTACAGGCTGCTCTCGACATGGTTAATATTATAGTAGGAGAATCAGCGAGAAATATAATTTCAAAGATACCTTTATCTAACATCACTATTAGCCGAAGAATCCATCATATAGCTGAGGATCTCAATGACCAATTAATAGAGAAAATGAAAGGCAAGGAATTTGGTCTGCAACTTGATGAGGCTAATGACAGTAATAAAGATGCACACCTTATTTATTACGTACGCTTTCTGGAGGATAATATTATTGTTGAAGACCTTCTTTTCTGCAAAAGCATCAGTGAAAGCGGAAAGGATCAAGACTTGTTTCAAATTCTTGACAAGTTTATAAAAGAATAGTACATTATTATACAAATTTAATAAGAAGGTATATTGTGGCACGAGTGGGATTGGAGCACAACTCGCGCAGCGATGAGTGCTCCAATGTAACGAGTACCCCACGATGCCTCTTATTAAACAAGTATGATATACTATTTTTTCTACTTTGGTTTTAGTTAAGGATTTATTTCTAAAATAAAATATATACTTAAACCTAGTGAGGTTTATCTTTTAACATGCGGCATATAATAATATTTGACATGCGTATTTCTATGGCGATTTCAATAGTTAATTTTAAAACATATTAAATCAAGAATATTACTTACACACCTCCAGAAATAAGGGAAGTTGCTAAGGGTGTGATAAACGAACTATTTCCAAGTAAGTTGTAACCAATTTAAGCTTATAGAATAATGCATCGTACTTGCCTAAATGTTAATCAAAATTTACGGTTATTTTTACATTTGTTTCTCGTTCCTCGTGTCAGGCATCGATCGACGCTAATTAAAAATTCACATCGAATTAATACACCGACTGAAGCGGCTCCTTTTCGCCGCGAATAAAACATACATTATACTCTCGCTGTTTCTTCCGTGATATTCGTTTTGCAAACAAATTGATAATATAATAAATTACAGCGTTTCTGTTCTCGGCGCTTTTCTGAACATCAAACTTCCAAAATGAAATTTTTATGTTATCAAGTATTTCTTACGAACTGAAAGTGATGGATTCTGATTAACAAGGTAAGAGACTTACAAACTACATAAATAAAATTATAATCAACTATCAAAGTACCTTATTTTTTTATAATAAAAAAACTAATTTTATTTCCATGATTTCCTTCAACATTTTTTCTTTACTTTTTTGTTTATTTTTTGTTTATGTATCGGGGTAGATCCGGCTATGATTTTGATTATAGGTTATTGATCCTCTTTCTTAAAAATAGTATCAAAAACATCTCTGGAAACGTCCGTATAAATACAGTTTCTAGAGATTAAAGTTATTTAAAGAAATTTCGAATAAAATTGGAAATATTTTTAGCGACTTTTAACATAGTTTATGTTTGTTTTGTTTTTAGATCAGGAGTTTGGATTGTGACCCGACAATACTTGTTTAACTGCATGATTGAAGAAAATTTGCCTAATTTAGATGCCAAATTAAACTATTTAAAAGATCAACATGTGAAGGTTGCAATGAAGATCAAATTATTAATTTGAAACGTAGTTTTGCCCATTTCAAATCAGAAATCAAAAAAAGGTGGACCAAAGCTCATTATAAAGAAGATAATTTTAGAAAATACAACAGTTCATGGCTAGAAGGTACTTTTGAAATACCTGTTATTCAGATTTCACAAAAACGGCCAGGTCGACCAACCAAGTCATTCGAAGACGCAAGTGAGAGGAGCAAAAGGCGAAGGACTGAAGAACTTCGTTCTAATTTTGAAAAGGACATCATAATACATGCTGCGAAAGTGGAACTGGCAAAATCTGGTAAAAAAGATGCATCAAATGTCCTAAAAGATATCACCAGTACTCCGACACGAGCAACTAAATAGAAAAAGGCATTATATCTTATGAAGTCAAATAAAGGGCAACCCTCCTTGACACCAATTCAAGCATTGCAAATGTTTGTGGATACCGATTTAACACAAGGACAGTACGAAATTATAAGAAAGACCAATAAAAAGTTTTTTCCGTGCTATAGTTCCTTACAAAAGCCAAGAAGAAATGTTACCCACCTCAAGAGTCGTGTACGGTAACAAGTACCAGTGCGGAAGCTCAGTTACAACCTCTAATGGATGTTACTATTAGGCGTTTATCGGAGTACCTAGAAGAGGTATTGGTAAATATAAAGGAGTAAGAGCGTGAGCGTGAATGCTTAATTTTAATTTGTAAATGGGGTTGCGATGGGTCCCAACAATCACAATTTAAGAAAAAACTTGAAAGAGATACCGATTCTGATTTGAACATATTACAAAGCTGCTTTGTGCCTGTTCAATTAATTAGTGGAAATTTACAACAAAAAAGTTTTATGGAATAATCCAGCGCCCTCGTCGTCCCGATTTCGTCGACCTATAAGATTCCGTTTTATCAAAGAAACTACTGATGTCACTCAAGAGGAAATACGACACGTTAGAAGCGCCATTAGCTCTTTAGTCCCAACAGAGGTTGACATAGCAGGGAAAAAGACACTGTTCGGTGGAGATAACAGAGTCTATTCTTAACACTCCTCCATATGAACCTCGTTTTTTCATACCCCATAGATCACACATGCGCGACTTTAGTGTGCATTTTTGGAAGAAGTGAGGAGATGATTTGTTTGTTCGTTCGGCAGTCGAAAAAGAGACGCCGATAAAAATCTTTTGGGCACTGTCATAAATTGAGTCGCCAGCCACATTTTGCTTTTTAATTGTGTATAAGTTCCGTCCGCAGGAGTACGGAACTTATACCGCGGGATCACGCGCCAGGATTTACAACCCGAGGGCCTACGTAGTACGTGGAACGGAGACGGCACAGAACACCAAAAAGTTATGGTCAGATTGTAATCAAAATTTAACAGAAGTTGTGTTTGAATGTCTTAAGTAAACGATCAAAATTTCAGTTGAAAAACTTATTTACACAAGCATTTTTTTTAATAATGAGTCGGTCCTCCGTTGTTTCTAATGCACTCATTCACGCGGTTCGGCATGCTTTGAATGAGGTGATCAATATCTTCTTGGGGTAGCTCATCCCAAGCTTCCTGAATCCGCAAAAGAAGTTCGTCCAAAGTGTCTGGGGCACGGGGTAAATTTCCTAGTCTGACGCCTATCATATCCCAAACATGTTCGATGGGCGAAAGATCTGGTGAACGAGAAGGCCATAGAAGCACTATAACGTTAGCTTCTTGTAAACACTATATTATTACCCTTGCTGTATGTGGGCGAGCATTATCTTGCTGAAAGATAGGGTTTTGCAACCCTTGTAAGTACGGCAGTGCAACGGGTTCTAGAATAATCTGTACGTAGCGCCAAGCATTTAGGGTGCCAGGAATAAAAACTAGAGGGGACCTACCACCATACGTGATGGCACCCCCAATCATCACCCCCTGCGTGAGAGCAGTATGCCGAGGAAGCGCGAAGTCCATATTTATGCGTTCCCCGCGGAAACGTCTGACACGTCTACGTCCATCGTTGGCCCACAAACAAAATCTGGATTCGTCAGTGAACACAATTTGTTGCCATTCTTGTCTCCAATTCACCCGTTCTCTACACCATTCCAACCTAGAAGCTCTATGACGTGAGTCGGGGAAAGGCAACAAAAAGGACCATAACTACGCATTCCAAAACTTTATATTCGATGATATATCGATGCCATTGAGATTCTAACATTTAATGTATCCCGCCAAGTGTTTCCAATGGCCCGCGTAGTGGATAATCTTTCTCTTATCGCCAAAAGTCTCAACCTGCGTTCTTCGCGGTCTGTCGTTCTTCGCTGTCGTCCAGATCCTCTCCGACGTCCATGAAAACCTTCCTCAGACCATCTTCGCCAGCACCACATTACTGTGGTTGCGTTACGTTCCATTATATTGGCAATTTCTCTAAACAAAAGACCACCCTCTCTCATACCAATAATACGACCTCGCTCGAAATCACTTAGTTGTACAAAATTTCGACGGTTACGAACTCTGGGCATTTTAAATGATGTTCTTCGCACTATTATCACGAGAAAACTAATCCATATTGTTCCATGTTTATAAAAACACCATTTGATATTGCTATTTTTCGTATATAAAATCATCCTAAAAAGAGGTTTGACGAAGGAGATATTTATTGAAATTTTAATGAATTACTTTTTATACCGAAAGCCATCAATTGTAGAAAAATTAAATCAATTCTGGCTGTTTTTCTCGTTGTTGCATTTTTCATACAAATCAGTATATGTGGAGCAACCTCGAAAGATTTTAATAAATTGGACTGTACAAGAAAAGTGAATTTTGCAGCCCTTGAATTCGGCATATCGGTGTTACACGCCAGAATTAGAATTTTTGAAAGTATCCTTCATTTAGCGTACAGACTTTAAGTGAAAAAATACAGGGAAAGAAAACCGAAAGAGGAGAAAGATCTGGAAGATGAAACCAAAAGAGAAATACAAACAAGATTTCGCGCTGAAACAGGTCTAATAATAGATATGCCTAAATCCAATTTCGGCAATACAAATGATGGCAATACCAGCAGAAGGTTCTTTGAGAACCCGAAATTAGCCTCAGAAATAACTGGCATCAATTACGAGCTAATTTACAAACTAAAAGTCATACAGGAAGCAATTTCAAGCGGGTTCCAAATAGATCCTGTAAAATATGAAAGATATGCTTTAGAAACTGCTCGTCTTATGTGAACCTATATGATTGGCAACCTATGACGCCAACAATGCAGAAGATTTTAGTCGATGGCGCAGTCATAATCGAAAAGGCATTATTACCAATCGGACAGCTTTCCGAGGAAGCAGCTGAGGCTCGCAGTAAACATTTTAGATCTCCAAGATTTTGCAAGGAAATTTTCCAGAGAAAGTTGTAATCAGGATATTTTTAACCGCCTTCTGCTTAGTTCAGATCCTCTGCTCAGTAGTATGTGAACTGTAAAAAGAAGGAAAGTAGGAGCATTTTTGCCCGATACCTTGGCCATGTTTGTTTCTGTGGAGTCCAATATATCAGAAAATTCATTACAGAGCGAGGAAGACAATGAAGAAACTCAATAAACTTAGCATTATTATGTGGTTTTCCTTTTACCGATGACATTTTTTTTGTAATTTTTTGTTTATTTGTAAAATATATATTTCTTTTATAAAACATAAAAGTTTTTTTTACTTATTTACGTTGTTTAGATACCAATTAAGCATAAAAATAATTTTGACAGCGTAGATCGTGCAAATACCTGTATGTGCGGCGGTAACAATTGTATCGATGTAAACTATAGACCGGAGGTATTGCCGGTTAAGACCAAAACGAGTACGAAGATGAAAACCAATATATCTTCTCTTCTTGAGCTAATACATGCGAGTCCTCTCTTCCTTTTCCGTTAGCAGTGGAATTTTTGGGGCAAAAAAAGATTGACAGGCGCAGTATTGGGAAATATATAAATTAAACGTGCGCATCAACCACCGCGAATAAATTAACAATACATTATCCCGGAATATAAACCAAAGTAGAAAAAATAATTTAGATTGGGAAAAGTGTATTGGAGTCTGTACTCATGGCGCTCGATCAATGTCTGGCCGTTATGGTGGATTGCAAGCGCTTATTCGCATTAAAGCACCGCATGCTATGTGGACCCATTGCATAATTCATAGGGAAGCACTTGCATCGAAGTCGATAAGCTGTGAATTGAATTTGGCTATGGAACGAATCATAAAAACTAGGCTGCTAAAAACCAGACTATTTAAAATTCTTTGTATGGACATGGGAGCTGAACACACAGCAATGCTATATTACTGAAGTGCACGATGGCTTTTACGTGGAAATGTCATATTCCGTACATTCGAGCTACATCAATAAATTTACATTTTTCTGCAAGAGGAAGTTCATGCAAGCTCTAAATGTAATTTTAATATTATTGTATTAACAGAAACTTGGGAAATAATGAATGTAGATGATTACAACTTAGAGGGTTATAATATGTACTACAGTAACAGCAAATTCAATCAGAATGACGGGACTGTGGTATATGTGTCAACCAATTTACAACACAAAACGTCTATTATTAAAATCGGAAATCTAAATATTATTAGAATTGTCATTTCTATCAGTGGTAAACAGGTTGGTCTAAGTGGTATTTATCGTCCGCCACAATATGATAAAAATATATGCTTACAGGATCTTGATTTGTATTTGCATAATAACTGTTTTACCTACTGAAATTTTCTGTGGAGACATAAACTATAATATATTAGACTCTACTAATGAGGAAACAAATACTTATATAGTTATGTTACGTAGTTATGGTTATTTATCATATATTAACATTCCCACGAGAATAAACTCATGTTTAGATCATTTTTTTCTTAAAATGGATATATCTAAATATAATGTTCTGCCATTTGTATTACAGAGTAACATAACAGATCATAACCCGGTAATTCTTTTGATTGAAAGTAAAACAAATAGTTACTTAAAGAAAAATGAAACAGTCACAATTAAAAAAATTAATTATCAAAAGTTACATGAAATAATTTCGCTGGAAACGTGGAAAGAAACATTAGATTCAAGTGAAATTAATGTAGCTGTAAATAATTTCATTAATAAGTTCAGTTCTCATATAAATTCAGCAATGCAAATAAGATGTATTCAAAGAAAACATATAAATAAAAAGCCTTGGGTTACCGCTGCTACATTAAAATCAATAACTACCAAAGAGAGATTATATAGACAATATATGGAAAATAAAGGTAACATTGAAATAAAAACAACTTATAATAAATACAGAAATAAATTAAATTCCATCATACAACGATGTAAATCTGATTATTTCAAAGAAAAAATTATTTCTTCAAAAGGGGATATTAAATTGTTATGGAAATACTCAAAGCAAGTGACAAATTTAAATAACACGAAAGACTCAAGTAATATCGATCAAATTGCCGAGGGAGAAGAAATTATTGATGATAATGAAAAAATGGCGAATTCATTTAATAGTTACTTTTGTAACGTTGCTGAAATATTAATTAATAGAACAAACAAAATGAATGATGCAACCATATTACCCACCATAAAGCCCATAGCAGAAAGCTTATTTTTTCATCCAGTTTCTGAAATTGATATACATCACTGTATAACAGAATTATCTAATAATAAAGCACCCGGATCAGATAATATTACAACAGAAATATTAAAATCAGTAGTCAGCCATATCTTAAAACCAATAGTGCATATTGTAAATATTTGTTTCTCAACAGGCACTTTCCCAAATTTGTTTAAAAATACCATTGTGAAACCGCTATATAAATCTGGAGATAAAAAGTTGAAAAGTAATTATAGACCTATAGCGTTAACTAGTTGTATATCTAAAATCATCGAAAAGCTTATTAAGAAACAGTTACTCTTATTTTTAAATAAACATGATTTCTTTTCACCTTCTCAGTTTGGTTTTATGGAAACAAAATCAACTAATCATGCAATTACAACCCTTATAGAGAGTATTTACAATGGAATTGATAAAGACTATAAAATAATGGGGCTCTTTTTAGACTTGGCAAAAGCCTTTGACACTGTTAACCACTCATTACTTTTAAAAAAGTTGAATGTTTGCGGTGTCAGGGGCTTAGCGTTGAACCTTTTTAAGACATACCTATTTGACAGGGAACAAAAGGTTATTGTAAATGGAAAATTCAGCGACAGTTGTAAAATTAAACATGGTGTGCCACAAGGTACAGTCCTGGGACCTGTTTTGTTTATATTTTACGTAAATGATATGTTGTGTCTTAATCAGGATGATACTAATATACTAAGTTATGCAGATGACACAGCTATTGTGGTTCGTGGAATTACCTGGGAAGAAACTACTCATAAATTAGAGCGTGCTCTTATGAAAATTAAAAATTGGCTCGACTGCAACCTACTCATTCTTAATACCGATAAAACAGTGTTTATGACTTTTTCACCAAATAAATCAGGGTTACCTGAAAACTTAACACAACTAAAAATACATGACTTTACATGTTCGATGTCTAACATAAACTGCACTTGCAATCAAGTTGTCAATAAAGTAAATTTTACCAAGTACCTTGGAATTACTATTGATTCTCACCTTAAATGGTCTCAATATACCGATTACATAACAAATAAAATCAGGAAACTGGTGTATGTTTTGTAAGACTAAAGTATATATTGGCGATAAAACAACTATTTGTTATATATTTTAGCATTGTTCAATCAATATTACAGTATGATGTAATTGCATGGGGAAATTCACCAAAAAAATACATATCTAAAGTGGACACAGTGCAAAAAAATATACTTCAAGTTATTTTAAATAAGCCTAGACTGTTTGCATCGGATAAATTATGGAAGGAAGCAAAAGTAATGAATATTAAAAGGTTATTTGTTCTCCCAATAGTTTCATTTTACTACTCGTGCAAAAACAGGAGTAAATATGTATGTCTTTCCAGAAACAATTACTACACACGTTTTGCACATTATCAGTTGTCCTATACTCATAACACAAAAAAGACGTTTTATCAAAACTCATTTTTATTTTTCATTCCTAAAATACACAACTTTTTACCTGATCATTTAAATCCTCTGAAAACTGCTACGCTAGGAAGATCCTACTTCATGAGTTCTGTAAAAAAATGGCTCATGGAATTTGATGTAAATTTATTTTATGAGTGAATTTATCTCTTATTTCTGTTCATATCATGTATATCTCGTTTTACTTTTCAGTATTTAAATTCTGTCTATTTTGGGTGTTATTGCAAATAGGGTTACTCTTATGTAATAGGGTTTGCGTACAAGCTGCGATAGTAGCTTCTGCAGTCGAAGAATTATTTGTTTTTTGTTTTATTTAAGATGAATCTGTATAATTTAAAATTTGTAGCATTTTTCTTAGACAGAATAAATAAATATTATTATTATTATTAGATACTTTAACAACCCGACATTTTGCTGAAATTGGCATATTTGTGCGATATATTTGGCAAACTGAATGCCTTGAATCTGTCTCTGCAAGGCAATAACATGCACATCTGGAAACTATTAGAGAAAATTGCAGCATTTACAAAAAAAAATGCAGTTGTGGACAAGAAAAATTAATAAAGATGGCGGGAAAGATTGCTTTCCAGAATTGCATAAATTCAGAGTTTCTGATGGGCTTGTTATATCTCAAGACTTGCATATCTCACCCACGGAATGGTTTGCAAAATACTTTCTGGAACAAAGTGTCGAAAAATTTGTATGGATCCAAAATCCTTTCCATGCACAATGTCCACCAGAATCTGTAACGGTTCATTTTCTGAGTAGTAACTAATTATCGTAGGCAACCCAAATTACTTCATATCTTCCTCATATCAACGGTTAGTTTTAATAAATGATCTAACTTATATTTGGACAATTGTCGCTTCTATGTTGTAATTAATTTAGAAATTGTATTTGATTTAATTTAATTGGGAACTAAAATATATTTCTTTTTCTCTTGGTTAAGTATAGTATTTTCTTTTGATCATACCCAATTAAATAATTGGTGGAAATAATTAGAAAATATTTAGTAACCGAATATTTTAAATATTGAGGAACTGGGCCAGTTAATGGTTACTGGCGCCCTAAATATTATTACTAAACTCACCCACGACCAAACTCTCCGACAGAGTAGTTAGCCTGGTTCCTTCTCTTATTGTGGCCTATTATTAATAAAGTGGTTAAGATAAATAAGTTGTGTGACAAATTCACTTCACAAAAAGAAGAGAGTCTTATTGAACTCTCTTGCGACAACAGCCTTAAAACAAAATTCGCTCTTCCGATTTGGTGGATTTTTGGGTAACCGTGAAAAATGAATATCCAACTCTAAGTTTAAAAGCTTTAAGGATTTTAACTCCCTTTGCAACATCATATTTATGCCAAGCTGGATTTTCAGCTTTAGCTGTAATAAAGAGCAAATATCGCTTAAAGATAAACGTGGAGCAAGAAATGAGAGTGGCAGTGTCATGCCTTATTCCTCGCTTTGAAAAAATATGTGAAGGTCACCAAGTTCACCCATCACATTGAATGTTTTTTTTTTATTTTTCTTTAATAATAATGTATTATTTTGTGTCAATTCAATAATAAACCTATATGAGCCTTAGATCATGGCTGTTTTCATACTCATACTACGTGTTTTGTAACTTGTATCAATATACAATTGTGTTCAATAAAGTGTTGTACAACGTTTGTGCCTTGCTACTATGTAGTAGGCAGGTTGTAAAGCACATACTTTATACATTGTACATGTGCAACACTTTGTTGTACACGACTGCACACATATTTCGACTGAGGGCGCCATGACAAAATACTAAACCTGTAAGTGGCTCCTAACTGATAAAGTTTGGGAACCCCTAATCTATGGTAACATTTAAAATTAAACTCTGGCTGGCTTTCATATTATTGCTTTCAGTTGCCTGACAAATATTTTTTATCATTCTTAAAGTGTAGAGAATACTGAATTAATATTAAAGTCTATTAATATTGGACTGTGTCTTCTTATAATTCGAAAAGTCGGCGATAACGATGCTGGTATTTGGAAGGAGTTCATATTGATTGTTGATTACATTTTTGCCTTAACTTACCGTCCTCTTAATCCCTAATCCCTCCAATAGGTTAGATTCGGACCTTTTTTCTTCACGTGTAACGGCCTGGGTCCAGAAAATTCATGGCGGAAAATTAATCGAAGAAACTTGATCGTAGGAAAATTCATCGCGGAGAAAAATCATCACAAGAAATTTGATCGTAAGAATAGAAAATTCAACTGAAGAATAGTCATCGCAGAAAATTATATAGCAGAGAAATATCACCGCAGTGAAATTTCGAAGCAAATGTTATATTTTTTAATTTCGAATTTAGTTTTGAAAACACACAAAAGTCACATTAAAATATTAAATTTGAGCTTGAGTTTAAATCAGTGACGGATGGGGGCGTGACTCATGATACGACCACGGTATGGGTGGCAATAAAGGTGGGTGCGGTCATTCACTAAGTCAGTCGAATTCTATTAGTGCGACAGAGATGCGCCGTCCTGATCAATCTCTACTTCCGCAGACCGTACTATCAGTCACGCCTCTAGCCGCCACAGGTTTAAATCAGGATTACAGTATACTTTTACAATGCAGTGAGTATATTTTTAAATTGAATAATTAAGTAAATATTTAAAATCGCGCTAGGCTTAAGAGAACAGGACTATTTTGTAGTTTTTTTTTTTAATATACTTATGCTACGCTATTGAAATTAACAACCAGTCATGTATACTTATCAAATTAATGGATACATGATATGAGGCATTGGGCGCAAAAGTGGACTGGCCCTTAAATTTTAAAAATCTAGTTTTATGTTATTTTTACTTATATCATAAAATGGTGTATTTAAAAAAAATTAACTAAGCCATTATATCTTGTTCTGATAACAATAATTGAACATAAACACTTCAAAATATTAAGTTGTCATTTTTTTTGTTTGTGGCCGTCAGTGCAAATAAAATCATGACAACTTAACCTAAAACTGTTGAAGAGCAAATGCAAGGTATTTTTTGAATTATTAATACATCTAATGTAGTTGTATTACAACTACCGGTAGAAATGTGTTCCAAAGTGATGACGAAATGAATTCAGGTTCAGAGTATGTTTAATCTGAAAATTCATTTTCTACATTAGGGTGGGCCGAATTTTTTTTTTACGAATTTCAAATGTGGGAAAAGTTGTGGCCTGGACTCAATCTATCACACAAAAAATTTGAGAAAAATTAAAAAAGGTTTAGCCGGGCCCCCGCGGCTTCAAAAATTAAAATTTTTATTTTTTCGAAAAAAAAATTTTTGTTAACAAATTTGATTGGAAATAATAAAAATTACGTAAATCAGTGCACGACTGCAGATATTAAATGTGTAGACAATTTATTTATGTATCGCGCCAGTATTTCCACGTAACATAAACAGTAAACAAACGATTTGTTTTGATTATGGTTGCTTATATTACAAAAATCAATTTAATTTTATCAGTCCGGCTTTCAAAACGAATGTGTTCAGTTGTGTTTTTATTAGTGCCTTAATTGAGAACTTGTATTGTGTATGTATTTTATTGAAGTGAAATATATTAAACACTTAAACAGTGTATGCACATTTTACAATGTCAAAGCAAACTCGTGCAAATGTTAGTATGTATTTATTCGTAAGTGAGAAAGACATTTTACCTGAAATAACTAATGTGTTGCCAACATACGCGGATATGATACGATGTTTTCAAAGTGTTCGTTTGAAACTTAAAGGGGATGGATGCAAACAGCCAGAAACAAGAGCAGTTGCTCGTACTGTTGCTAAAAAAATAGAGGATGTTTGGATTAGGGCATCTCTTCCAATTGTGTCCAGCAAAACAATAATTGATTTAATTATTCAATATAATATTAAGTATCAAAAGGCTATCAAGCCTATTAAATCTAGAAAGACCGTAACCCTAACAAAAAAATTGGAAACATTTAAAAATGATGCTAAACTATTGTTTGACATTTGTTTCTGCAAATGTTTAAATAAACTATTGTGTAACTGTGAAAAGTCAAAAAAGATTCCAGAAATAGAATGGAATTTCATCGACGACCAAAGAGGTAAAAGGATAATGGCGATTGGCACAATTGATAGGGAAGTTACGGCTAATCTGAACAAAAAAATTGATCGGAAAGTTAAAGATGCCAAACAAACTACGAGTACTAACATAAATTTTGATGAGTCTGTACCTGGTCCAAGTGGACTTTGTAATAAATCAAGTCATAAAAATGTCACATCTGATGACAGTGAAAGTGACAGTGATACAGTTGCAAATGATGCAGATTTTAAGTGGTCTTACCCTCTTATAAAGCGACCGAGATTAAAAGACCACGTAAATTATGTTCCCCAGATGAGGCTTCCGCTTAAATATACTGCAAAAGCTGCAGATTTAACAGGTGTGTCGAGTCGAAGTGTCGCAAAAATTGCGAATGCCGTATTGGAAGACATGCAGTTAATATCGAAAGATGATGTAGCAAAAGTCATTGATAAAAATAAGATCAGAAGAGAAGTTACCAAAAATAGACGTCAATTACAAGAAGCAATAGAGAATGAAAGTGTGTTAATTAAAGGAGTCTATTTTGATGGGAGAAAGGATCAAACCATGTTCCAGGAGAAGGATCGCCGGGTAATTAAAACCGAAGAACACGTAGCATTAATCCAAGAACCGGGCAGTTTATTTTTCGGTCATGTAGCTCTTACGCAATCACGAGCGAAAGATATTGCCGAAGGAATTGTAAGTTACATGGGAAGTCGCAATGTGGATCTATCAAAATTAATGGTTGTAGGATGTGATGGGACTAATGTTAATACTGGTTGGAAAGGTGGGGTGATTCGATTACAAGAAACCCAATTAAATAAACCACTGCAGTGGAGTATCTGTATGCTTGCATGCCAATGAGCTCCCATTTATTACAGATACTAGATGGTCATACAAGAGGCTCTTATACCTACTCAGGACCAATTGGTTCCCTCCTTATAGCCTGCGAAAAAATGGCAATTGTTAAATTTAAAGCAATTAGAACTGATTTACCCCATGTGGATGAGAGCGATCTTAGCAGTGACCAACAATATTTGTTCAAGATGTGTCAAACGATCGGTACAGGAACGTGCCCAACAGGATTAGCTGAAAAAAGCCCTGGTAAAATGGCACACTCCCGGTGGCTAACTACTGCAAACCGACTTCTTAGATTGTATGTGGCAACGAAAGATCCTTCCGAAAATTTACTGATACTGGCTAAATTTGTCATAAAAGTATATTCCTGAATGTGTTTTGAAATTAAAACACAGCCCGGATTGGAAAAAGGCGCAATGCTTCTGTGGAAAACAATTAACATATCAAGAGAACTCCCAAGTAATGTCAAAATTATTATTGACAAAGTGATACAAGGAAATGCTTATTTCGCACACCCTGAAAATCTTCTCATTGCGATGCTAACTGATACAAGGCAACATATTAGAGAACTGGCCGTCAGAAGAATTCTTAAAGCCAGACGTGACCATTTAAAAAATCGAATTTTTAAAGTTCCGAATATTAATTTCAACGCACAAGACTACATCGATCTTATTGACTGGATTAACTGTATTGTGACTAAACCTCCCATAACAATGAATATGTCTGAAGAACAATTGTTAGACATCGTAATAAAACAGAAGAAATTTGACAATTTTCCTTGTCACACTCAGGCAGTCGAAAGATGCATTAAGACAATTACGGATGCATCATTAAAAGTCTGCGGTGAAAAATCCAGGGATGGCTACATACGAGCCAAGCTTGACGCAAGAAAGGACTTACCAAAATTTGAAAATAAAGGACAATATTACGCTGCAAGAAATGATTAAATAACTCTAATAAAGGAGGGTGGGTCGGTTGGGTGGAACTCGAAGTGTGGCCACCTCCTCGTGGTGAGTTCTGGGTTGGTTTAATATTCAACTCACTAATATTGAATATTGAATTAAGCAAAGAGCTGCACAATTGTACATAACAATTAATAACACATTAAATTTAAAAAAAATAAAAATGAAAATTTTTTTTTTTCCTAATATCGTTGTGAAAGCCGACTACTTATTAAAATATTTGAAAATTTATTTATACACAACTATATAAATTAATAAATATTTATTTTATAATGAATTCCCGTCAATTTTCTAAAAATCAAAAATTAAAATTTTTGAGCCCCATGGGGGCCGGCTAGATATTTTTTTTAAAATTTGAAATTTTGTGTGGTGTATTGTATAACCAAGCCACAAGTTTTCATAGGTCCCCAAGTTTGAATTTCCCAAAAAAAATTTTTTTTGCCATTTTCGGCCCACCTTAATGTACATATCTCGCGCACCGCTCACAATATTAAAATGTTCAACTTTAGGAATTAATTGCAGAACAAGAGGTTGTTCCAAAAATATGAACAATCTAAATTGTGAAGGTTTAGACATTTTAGAATGTGGTAGTTATTTTTATTTCCGCTAGTTTTCATTTTTATTTTTCTTACCCCCTCTACCTCTGGGCAGAATCTCGCGTTTCGACACTGTGCGGCGCCTTCTTACCTGTTTCCAAGTAGCCGGCTTTCTGTCGATAACCGATAACGGTTTTGCAGATTAGAGAACGTAGCTAATGCAATAGAGACAATTTACGGGCCGGCAACCAAGTATACACCATCCAAATACGGCTTTATATACCGGGCGAAAAGTAACCGTAACAAATGATTCAATTATAGTGAAAGTTACTTTTGTTTTCGAAAATTTTTGAAAAATAAGCACGTGATTGACCGTTCCCAGAGCTCTGAAACACCCTGTATAGACCACCCAATAAAAACTTCCGGAATTTTTTAAACATATTGAAGTCTGAGTTTGTAATATTGTCTGATTATATTATGTGTGGTGGAGATTTTAATATAAATCTATTGGAATCAGAATCATCTAGGGCCAGATTGTTTCTGGAATGTGTTGATGCATTTAATTTGAAACAATTAATTAACTCACCTACACCTCGATACATTCTCCACAAGCAAAGCGAGTTTTAGAATAGGCGTTGATTTATCAGTACACGAAATAATCATGAAGCCGTCCAACTGGCCCCAAAATATTATTCTAGATCGCTATATTTTTCGAAAACGTAATCGAAACTTCGAGGTTGAATAATAGAATTAGACATGTTTCAAACACCGCAGCACAACTTAAATTAAAATTTCTATTTGTAAACTTGCGATCGATTAGAAATAAAATGCTTCAATTGGAAGCACACATCATTAATGAAAATATTCCATTCAACTTTATCGCCGTACAGGAACATTGGTTAAAGAAATTTGAAATGGATGTACTTACAATAAAAAACTATAAGGTTGCGGATAGTTTTTGCAGGGCAACCCCTTATGAAGGCCAATGAATCTCAGGTTGATTTAAATGCCATGAATCACCTAAACATATTTTCCGTGGAACATGTATGTGAATTATCAATCACAAAAATCGCCCAACATGACATCGTTCTTGTTAATGTATATCGCCCACCATCCGGTGATCTTACAAAATTCATTGAAAATTTGGATTCTTTGTTATCTATACTTAGTCTGAAAGGTAGCAAAATTATCATAGGAGGTGACTTTAATGTACATTTTAAAATGATAAATGACAATGATGCCAAAATTCTCACAGGCCTTATGATCAGCTATGGTCTCACCCCCGTAGTTTCCTTCGATACGAGAAACAATAAACAACTCGACAATGTTTTCACCAACTTGGACAACGAAGTCATTCACGTATGGCCCGTACACTGGGGGCTTGCCGACCATACAGGAATTGGAATTGATATATCTGTTACCACAAACCAATCACCGATTTGCAAGAAAACGATCACCAGACCCATTACGCGTCTAGGGAAATTTTATTACTACCAAATAATAGAACAATGTAATTGGAATTTTTTGAAGGATTCAAACCTACATTTGAATGCAAAATGCGAAATGTTCCTAAACCATCTAGAGACGGTATTGGAATCTGCTTTCCCTGAAAAATCTTTTAAAAATGAACCCAAGAAACTTCCAATAAGTTGGTTCAACCAAAAACTACAAAGCCAAAGGAAAACCTTGCAGTTCCTTGATGAAGTTCACCAACGATACCCGGACAGTACGTACATAAACAATGAACTAAAACGTCTCCGTAAAGTGTATAGTGCATCACTTAAGGAAGCTAAAATCAGTGCAACGGACAATTATATTCGGTCGTCTAGCTGTGCACCCAAGGCGATGTGGCAAGTTGTGAACGAAACCATCAGTGACAACAAAACTCACCATCCTTGTGATTTGAATGCAAGTGATCTGAATAGTTTTTTCGCTTCATCGGCCGAAAATATTGCAACAACCATTCCTGACTGTGATATCGATCCAATAAACTATTTTAATCATTTTAATATGTCATTTTAAATTTAATTAGTTGTCCGAAATTACTATTCGTAATGTAATTGATAGCCTAAAAAAATCCAAGGCTAAGGATGTATATGGACTATTGCTGTATCTAATACTTTGTATCAAGGACTTAATTGTGCCTCACATCTGTAAACTAGTAAACGAATGCATCAGAAGTAGTACTTTCCCTGACTGTCTGAAGATTGCAAAAATTGTTCCTATATTTAAAAATGGTGATAAGGAATATCCTAACAACTATCGACCTATTGCATTACTGCCTATTATATCAAAACATTTTGAAAAAATAATGCATGAACTCTACACACATTTTGAAAAAAATAACATACTTGACAAGTCGCAATATGGATTCAGGCAGGGAAGGTCTACCGGAGATGCAATCGCGGATCTAGTGGATAACTGTATGTGTAGTATTAAAGATAAAAAATACCAAAATGCGACGTTCTTAGACCTATCAAAGGCGTTCGACTGTGTATCCCACATAATTTTGCTACGGAAACTATACATGTATAATATACATCCAACGAGCTGTAGACTGATCTTATCGTATTTGTCAGGAAGGCAACAATATGTGTGGGTCAATGAACAAGCATCCGACCTTCTGCACTCTAATATTGGTGTTCCCCAGGGCTCGATCCTGGGGCCAGTGCTATTTTTAATTTTTATTAATGATTTTCCCCGTATCTTTAACAACAGTAAGGTAGTGCTATATGCGGATGACTCCACAATTTTAACGGCGAGCGATAATCTCCAGACTACACTGCAATTAAGTGAGGATGCACGGTCGACGGCCAGTAAGTGGTTTCAATGCAATAAGTTGAGACTTAAAGAAGGGAAAACTTCTAATATTATGTTTAGCTTGAGACCCTTTAATAAACCTGATAATATTAGCTTTAGCGACCACTCTAAATTCTTGGGAGTGTTTGTGGATTTTAAATAGTTGTGGCATGAACACGGCAGGCAACTATCCACCCGACTAAATAAAAATATGTTTCTGCTTCGCAATCTTAGCAGCAACGTATCAAACTCTGTTCTGAAAACAGCTTACTTTGCTATGTTTCAAAGCCATCTGGTGTGTGGTATTCTATCGTGGGGCCATTCTTCCATCAGGCATGACATGTTTGCTCTCCAGAGACGTGCTGTTAGAATTGTTGCTGAAATTGGTTATACAGCCGATTGCAGAGAGTTTTCGCTAATTTTAATTTACTTATACTCCCTTGTATTTATATTCTGGAGTGTTTAAAGTATATTCATAAAAATAGGAACAAATACACTTCACACGAGCAGATTCATGCATATAATACTAGACACAAAAGTAATATACATCCTGAATTTGTACGAAAGATGGAGTAAGATATTTTGCAGTTAAATTTTATAATGCCTTACCCGCATCTATACGAGAGCTGAACTGTATACATTTTAAACATATAGTAAAGAGCGTATTACTAAGATCGTCCTATTACTCTTATGATAAGTTTCTAAACAATGCGAGACATGATTTTATTTTATAAAATGTGCTTTGTTTCGTTTTGTTTTGTTTAGGTTAAGTATTTCTGTTTAGTAAATTATATTAATATTATCTTTGACCTGTGTAAACTTTGTGGTATTGGCACTAATTTAAAATAAATAAATAAAATAAATAAATATCTCAAAAAAAAAAACTTTAATCGATTTAATTTTGATTTCAAATAAAATAGAAACTTGTGTTTGTGATTCAGCGGATTTATTTACTCATGTAAATGATCGGCCTCTGTTAGTTTCGTGTACTGTACCAATTATAGTGCCAACAAAAAAAACCGAGTATAACTACAAGAAACCTTAAAAATACAGATCTCAAACTTCGGGAAGATTTTTTAAATATTACACCATTTCACCTCATTCTACAAACTTATAAATGAAAAATTTCTTTATTTAATTTATTAGTGATTGGAATATTCGATACTGTGGCACCTTTGTGTATTTTAAAAGTAAATAATCCCAGACCAGAGTGGCTAACGGATACAATTAAGATTATGATTGATCTTCGGGACAAGGCCTTTGCAAAATATAAACGCACGAAAAACCCTAGTCATTGGGAATTCTATAAATCACTTTCTATGTTTCATACAAACATAGCGATTCGCAACGAAAAAAATAATTACTTAGAGTTCAGCATTAATCATAAGGGCGAAAAAGATTTCTGGAAGGCGTTAAAAGCCATGAATATATATAACAAAACATCAAACATAGTATTACCGGACACATTAAACGAACCTAATACTATAAATAATTACTTGTCAAGCTGCCAAATAAATATACCTCCCGTCGATAAGGAGCTATTAAATTTTTATAATGGAAATACCTATACTAAGTTTCATCAACTATTAACTTTTAAAGCAATAAATGAAAGCTCTGTATATGTATATTTATTAGATATTAAATCAAACGTGAAAGGCGTAGATAACATGAATGTTTCAATGCTGCTAATGTGTTGCCCACATATTTTACCTTATATTACAAATATAGTCAATAGCTGCATAATTGACAGTCAGTTTCCGAATATTTGGAAAGTCTCGCGTATTTTACCTTTACCAAAAATAAAGATCCCTGCAGGTTTTGGAGACTTAAGGCCGATTAGTATACTACCCTTACTATCAAAAGTTGCTGAAAAGTCCTTAAAAAATCAAATTTATAACGAATTATAATGTACTTCCGTCTTATCAATCTGGCTTTCGACCTGCTCATAGCTGCGCAACAGCATTATTGTCTATAACAGATGATAAAAGAATCTGATGCTGGAAAAACAACTGCCTTAGTCCTTCTCGACTATTCCAAGGCGTTTGATACAATCTGCCACGAACTTCTTTTTGCTTTTTTGCATTATGTTGGGTTTTCAAGTAACGCAATCAATTTGATTAAGAGTTATTTATCTAATAGGACACAATATGTTGAAACGGATATAGGTAGATCTGCTGAGATTGGTATTGTATGCGATGTACCTCAAGGATCTATCCTTGGTCCAATTTCATTTACGTTGTATACTTCTTACCTAAAAAAATGTGTACAATATTGTAAAACTCATCTGTATGCTGATGATACTCAGTTGTATTTTTCATTTGACTCCAATGAAGTAGAAAACGCCAATGCCATTATTAATGAAGACCTAGAGAAATTAATGAATATGTCTGAGAGACATCACTTAAAAATAAATCCTTCAAAGTCATCGGTTGTCATTTTTGGAAAGAAGAAAATTGAAGTTAAAAATAAAATCTAAATTTGAATTAAAGGTTCAGGAATTGAATGTGTCGATACGACGAAGAATGTGGGCCTAGTGATCGATTCTGATCTTCGGTTTAAGAAGCATGTGAATAAATGTATTCAAGCCGCATACATGAATTTAAAACTTTTATATCCAAGCCGTCATATCTTCTCTGAAAATAATAAACTTAAACTTTGTGACCTTTTAGTGTTAAGTCACTTTAATTTCTGCGATGCTGTTTATGGTCCATGTCTTGATAGAGACACACAAATTCGTATAGAAAAAGTACAAAAGTCATGTTTAAGATTTGTTTATGGTTTACGTAAATATGATAACGTATCTCATAAATTAAAAGACGATGGTTAAGCATGGAACAGAGACGTGTTTTGCATTGCATGACTTTGTATCACAAAATTATAATCAGGTAAACCATCGTATCTGTATTGCAGGTTAATATTCCGAACTGATGTTCATACTCTAAATTTACGGTTTAGAAATTTACTGTCACCTCCAATACACAAATCCACGTTTTTCAGGAGAAGCTTTACATTTAATATATACAAACTTTACAATAGTGTACCAACAAATCATAAAATTCTGAACGTCAAATGTTTTAAAAATGCCGTTAGATCAAATTTGCTTAATATTTAAGCCAACTTATATATTTCTGCCGGGTATAAACTAGAATAATTATAGTACAATCTACAAAAAAGTTACTGAAGCTGCAAAATGTATGTTCTTGGGTCTTGTTTTGGAATGATTATTTATGGAAAATGAATATAATGTAACTCTATCGTATTCGTAGGGCTAAAACTTAGATCAACTTTAGTTGTTTTTAGTCCTATTTGCTTAATCAAAATGTACTTTTCTCTATTTTCTTTTTCTGTTGATTTGTAGATATTATATATTTTGGTTGCAAATAGATATATTATTATTATTCATTGCATATTGATCAATTTGTTTTTTTTTTGGGGTTAGTCCACTTTTGCTCTCAATGCCTCATATTTAATCATAGAAAAATATCAACGAAAACTTTATTTCATGAAAATAATACCAAATATTAAGTTTTAGTTTTAAAATAATATGAATAATAAAAAAAAGCAATTGTTGCATTGATAATTGATAATCAATCAAAAAATGTGTCATTATTTATTTACATTGAGTGTTTTTGATCGGAAAACTTATACAGCATTTACGTTATGCAGGGTGATATATAATTGGCCACTATTTCGGTGTACGATTTCGGTTAAATGCTTGCCCATTAAATCTAAATCGTACCTTTAGAGATAACAAAGTAACCAATACAGTATTGTATTATATACTCGAAAAATATGTAATGTAAGGTGGCAACATTTTTCTACTGCCAGTTCTACAATGAAAAGATCTCTCAGAATCAAGAACAAAAATTGGCGGTTGTCATTTAAAAACAAAATGGATGACGTCATTACTCAAAAACAAATGACGACTGTAAATCGAGTTTCATGCAAAAATGTTTATTTTAAAAAATATTTTATTTCAGTTTTATTGAAAATAAGAATTACGATTTTTAAATCTTAAAGTGCTAGTCTTACATGTGCTAATTTCACGAGAAAATTTCGTAATCAGTTTAAAAATTAATTTAATTCGACATATTTTGACGTTAGAATTATCAACATCGATTAACGCATTTGGCAGTTGGGTAATTTCAAATATTAAAAGAACGATTTTAAAATTTTACAACTTAAAAAATGTGCGACTTTTTTATGTTGTGTTCATTTTTTTGGGATGATAAAGATTTTCAGAGGTGGGGAAAGACTTTTCATCGCGTGATGGGGTTCAGAGATTTAATTAACATGCAGAAAATATCGCTCGATTATTGTATTTCACAACTCAAAGTTAACCAATTTATTTTCACCCCTTCGCATCCGCTACTGATGAGATTACTTACGGTATGAAACAGTAATATTTATATTCAAAACAAGCCAGCAAATATCCAATATATAGAAGGTAGACAATATACTTGAAAAGGCGAATATTAATTAAGTTCAATTTAGAATTTCTTTCAAGACGATGAAAACATTTCTTAATCTGAAAAATAAATAAATAATTAAAAACCAAGCTGAAGTGATATACAAGGTGTTTCGAGTGTGCCAAACGAAAACAGGAAGTATGTCGAAAGAAGTCTATTGATGGCTAATGACTCAATTTTATTATTGAATAAAAACGTAATATAGCCTAAATATAGCATTATAACTATAGCTTATATTTAAAAAAATACAACTTTATGTTATAACTTTCATATTAAATAACTGAGATCGAAAATGGAAAAAATGACTTTTGCCTATAACTGTAACTCGAAAACAAAAGATTATATATAAATTTAGTTTTCATTTTCAACATTGAGTTTTTCTTCAAAAAAGAAATCGAGGATGCGGCATCCATTTTCTCTATCTATAATACTTATCGAGATCCCCATAGAAACATATAATTTTGCGCACCCTGTACAGTACGGTTTGTGAAAAAAACTGAATCGCAGTTGCTTATGAATTGAAATACGCAGATCGTTAATTAGCTGATTTGTAGAACGGTTTTCTTGTTTGAATGATAACTACGAACGTTTAATGATACACTCTTTGAAACGCACAGTATTTGTAACATAAAATTGTATTTTGTACAAAAAATATATTCTGCGTAGAATTACCCAGGAAAGTAGTTCTACACACAGTGGGCCAAAAAAAACGGTACAAATTGTAAATATTCATATTTTCAACAATAATTAACGCATTAAATTTTGATTTTAAATACAAAATATTTACACTTTGTAGATTGCAAAAATGATTTATTTCATTTTTGAAAAGTTTTCTTATCGAGGATATTTCACATTAATGAAGGCTCTGCAAAGACGGGAGTTTATAATACACCGCCGCGTCGCATTTGTAGGTATCAAAATTAGTAGGCCATGACTTGTTTTTGTTTTCTAATGTCACTTCTGTCAGTCATTTTAGTTGTGATAAAAATGGTTTGCCTAAGTAAAGAAGATAAAATGTTTATTAAACGTTTGTTTCAATATGACAATTTATCTCCAGGAAAATTGTGAACAAATACCCACAAAAGAGTTCGTCGGTTACAAGTATTCAGTGATTTATAATTAAATCGGAACGGTAACAATAATCGCATAAAATTAAGTGGAATACCATGTACAGTACGAATTCCTGAAAGGATAGAAGTAGTCCATGCAAGAAGATGCTCCGGGCACAAGATTAAGTACTATTTCTTTAGAGTAAAAGTACTTCGTGTTATCTAAAGAAATTGGGCTTTTCTGTATTATATATTTAGAAATATTAATAGCTGACAAAGATATAAGAGTACAAAACTACTTGTACCGTTTTGTCTTGGCACACTGAATATAATTTATTTTTATCCAAAATGTGTTATAATCGAATTATAGTGGTCATTTGAGCCATGTAATGTGGCTCATTACCCCGTAGTGAGAGAACAAGTTTCTCTCACGGAATGCATAGATCCTTCATAGGATTTTTGAAATATTTCAAATTGACACCATGTACATCAAAAAGTCTTGTCCAAATTTTATTATTATTAAAATATTATTTCAATATTTAATGCAATTACAGACGATTTTGGATAAAATGTTATATTATACTCATGTGGAATTCCTCATTAGTCCCTTAAGAAAAAAACTTTTTCTTGCGGGACTAATTACGTACATTCCACATTCGTATAATAAATAACTATTATAGGCCTATTTTTGTAGATAAATAAAATTCCATATTTAATTCATCTATAACAAGATAGGAGTCTCTGGTTTTGATCATTTTTAATGTTTTAACTGAGTTGTATCAAAAATAACTGAAACTAAATAATCTATCCTCCTTTGAAAACAATAACATAATATTTTATATTTACCACCACCAGTTTAAGAAGCCTATTAAATTGCAGAACTTCCATAAAGTTGACATCAACTAACTGGTTCATGTATGAGCGGGCAAAACTATAAATCAAATCAATTGGAAGGGACGCTAAAGCTTCGAATATGAATGTAAGATTTTGTAGTCGTACTTCCAAATTTTTTAAAATCGATGTCTCCAACTCTGAAATTTAATCAAAATCAAAATTAAATCAAAATCTCTTTAGTCACTTTGGTCACATATAATACATTACAATGAACAAAATTAATCTTTGCATGGCGGATGTGAACGTCATATAATAATACAATATAAATACAAAACACAAATTTTGCGGACATTTATAACTAACGATGGTTAGACATCATATAGTCTTGTCGTCAGAGACGAAAATCCCACTGAACCTCCGAAAATCGTCTAAACTAGCTGAAAATTGGTGAACATCTCAAGTAGTGGACCCCAAAAAAGATGCAAAGAAGTTTACCATTGTCAACCCCGGGATTCCCGAGAAAACTACCGCCGTAGGGCGTAAAAAACGGAAAAAGTGGATTTCCCAAAAATCTGTACTTTAAAAAAAAAAAATGTTTCAAACAAAAAATGTAGCTGGTACGATTTTGAACAAAAAAGTTCCGTAGCACTTGTAAAATCGACCGGTGGCTGAGAAATAACGCTTTATGAGCAATCCTACCATAGTGTGAAGAAGATAATTGTACCAATTTTGGTAATGTGACTATATGATTTAACTTTAGATCGTTCAGAAAAAGTGTACAACTCCCACTCACCACCCTTCCTTCGAAAATAACCCCTGCAACCCCTAGAAGGGGGTAAAACCACCCCTACAGGGGTAAAAATTGGATAAATTTAAAAAAATGGAAAGAAGTGGATTATAGATATTTAAAAAAACGTACACTTGTACACTTGTGTTACATGTTTCAAAGTGCCCCCCCCCCCTCCAAAAATAATAGAGAGTTGAAACAGGAAATGGAGTGTAGGAAATAATAATTGTAATAATAATAATAATAATAATAATAATAGCCTTTATTACAAAATTAGAAGATTGTATTTATATTTTGCAAATCTTACATAATCCAAATGTACATACAAACTACATATTACACCGTAAACTACAAGCAGTCATCGTCGCTCTCCCGATTCTCTACCGCCTCATCGATACCATCGCTGTCGTAGTCGTCATCAAGATTGTCTTGTACTAATAGGGGTGCGTAAGTGCTGCAACTTGTCATTTCGCAAGATCCGCAAACTGTCGAGCAATTCAGGATTGGTTTTTTACAGATGCACGCTTTGCCGCAACCCTTCGTGCAGTTGCAAAAAATAATTTTAAAAAAATTGCTCGAATAGGGAGCTTGGGACATTTGTTTGGGAATGAGACAATTGTCGCGGTCTCTCACCCAACCCCATTCTTCAGGAGCCATGTCGTTTGACAACCACGATTGCACCTGAAGATACACTCTTAAATAATGATGATTCGCTGCATCAGCTGTGGGTGGCAATGAAGCTAAATTTGCAGCTTTCGTTTTCACTGTTTTCGCGAAACAAAGATAACGGTAGTTATTGACACACGTTGTTTTCGCAGGTGCTTTATACAGAAACAAAAGGGTCGCCATGCCATTATCACAAATGGCTTCTTTTGTTTGATTCGGGCTTTTGAAACTTTCGATAGCCTGCCTGATTGATCTTGGGATAGCTTATTTTCAAAAGATGTAAATATTCTTTTCTTCCCATGATTGTAGAAACAGGAGGTTATATCGCATCCCGAAAAAGCATGTAAGAACAGTACGTTATCTCGGCAGAAGGGATACTTATCTAAACTGTTACTCGAATATACAGTCTGACATTTACGTCCTTTCCCCAAATTAAGGAAATACAATTGTTTTTCTTGTGGAATACAGCCTACTACAAGGGTTAGAACGTCAACGTCCTCGGATACAATAACTGTTGTTGAATGATGACTTCTTAACGCTGTATTGACTATCAGGACATCTGCGTCATCGCGAGCCTGTTTTACAGCAAAATTTGATTGTATTAAGGCGCTCTTTAAATGTTTAATTAATCGCATTTTATTACTGGAATTGGACAGAAATTTCTCTTCTGTGACAGTAACCTTCATGGTCAAATCGAAGTTGATATCCGAACATGCATTTTTGTTCGACCTGCAGAGACGTTCCAACCCCTTGGTAGGAATTCCGTCATGCCGGCCGGTGTGTCGACAGACGAGCTGGTCGCATTGATGCCTGTTTTCGAAGGTCTTTCTTTAATTCCCAGCACTCGTTCAGGTATACCCACTATATGCAATCAATGCTAGAAACTCTGATCTTCAATTTCCCGCTAATATCGTCCCGAAATATGCTTTGAATAAAAAAGTACGACAGTTTTTGTAAAAAGTTACGAAATGCTGGAATTCGACTTGTTTTTCAAAAGAACAGTGTAAAACTTGAATTTTTCGACTTTATAAGTATCATTTCGTAAAGTACAAACCTTCAGCTTAAATTCCCTTAAAAAATTGTTTTCGTCCAAGCATTTTCGATGATGTGAGATCATTTCTAATGTGAAAGTATCAAATCCGCGTTTTTTAGGGGTAATTCAAACATGTCATATTTTTTCCCAAAACTCGAAATCGAATGTTTATGGTATAGGTATTGAAGTTTATACTATCAACATTAATATTCCATACAAATATTTCAATGGATTGGCTACATTTTATTAATATTTGGAAAACCGTAAAAAACGGCCATAACCTCAAAGCATTTACATAATTAAAAGATTTCTAAAATCAGATTTCATCTGTGGTAAAATGTAATTATTCTATATGAAAGCTGACATCTTCGCCTTCAAAATGGGTTTTTATTTTTTCCCGTAGGAGACTCTGAACAAAAGTTATCGAATTTCTACCGTCGACTTGTTATAATTTTTTTCGAATATGTCATTTCGCGCGCACAACTGACATTCTAAATAACCGGTTATTTGAATCGTTATTTCTGAGAGACTGGTTGATTTTACAAACAAGTGCTACGGAACTTTTTGGTTCAAAATCGTGCCAGCTACATTTTTTGTTTGAAACATTTTTTTTTCAAAGTACAGATTTTTGGGAAATCGACTTTTTCCGTTTTTACCCCACACGGGGGTAGTTTTCTCGGGAAGCCCGGGGTTGACAATGGTAAACTTTATTGCATCTTTTTTGGGGTCCACTACTTGACATGTTCACCAATTTTCAGCTAGTTTAGACGATTTTCGGAGGTGAAACCTCTGACGACTGGACTAATACGCGTTAAAACGGTTATAATATTCGGCAATAAATACATTTTTCATAAAATTATAATAAAATTAAAACTATAATTTATTATAATTATTTATTACATTAGTATATCAAGTATATTTGATTTATAAATTCATCAAAAGAAGAGGAATAAAAAAACCTTCAGACAACATAAGACGATGAATTAAAGTTAATAATAACTTTTAAAGTATTATTTAGCAAACTAGGTGTTTTTTTAAATGCAAGAAACATGAATTTAAATTTCTATTAAAACATGCTGGGTGTTTCATTTAAAAAACAGTTTGTTTGCATTTGGCGAATAGAAGATTGCGCCCACACTAAAAGCTGCAACATCAGCGATCTGTTGATTGATTATAATGGGTCATGTCTGAATTAATGTTCTAAAACTATTCTTATATACAAGGTGTTCCATTTTTGAGTTACTCACCAAAGGTATAATTTTTTAAATGGAACACCCATTATTTTGTTCAATATTTAGATAGACCACTTTAAAAACAACGAATTGATATTGGGTACTAGGATGTTTTAAACATAAATTGTTTAGTTAGTTACACTTTTATAACAAAACGGACCCAAATGTGAAGAGTCACACCCCCGCTATTAACCTGCATCCGCTCGCGAGGTCTGAAATCCCACTAGCGCTCACGAGGCGGCAATCTGCCGCTTGTCCGTATTTGTGCATTTTCACCCCTTTTTTATCTAAATAAACATAAAAATGGAATGATTTTGTAAAGGTATTTTAGTTTTTACAATAAATTCAGGAACACATTTTTTTATTGAAAAAACAGATTATTACGAATAAATATTACAAGTAACACAGTAAAATATGAAAAAAAAAAGTTAAGCATAAATTTTTTCTTCCAGAAAAGAAAAAATATATAGGTTAAACATAACATTAAACCCTCAAACATAACATTAAACCAATATTTCATTTTTATAAAAAAAAATCAAAGTATAAAATATAAAAAATTAAATGGGATAAGTACTTGTATAAATTAAGTCTGTGTCCACATCTTCTAGGTTATTTTCTAGGCAATTGTTACACGTAATTTTACAACGAATTTTGCAAACGTATTTTATACAATCCTTGCATACTAGTTGTGTCGTGTGGTTCTTTTTTGATCCACAAATGTAGCATATTGCTCTCCCATTGGGCTGAATTATAGGTTCATTTATAGCTTTGTAAGAAAACGTTCAAATCTTTCGGAAGACATTGTAGCATAGCCCGTAGTTTTAGATTTTCATTCATGAGATCCATCGACAAGTCGTATAAGTATGTCTTCCTAATAGACTCGCGAGATACATTGAACGGCCATCTTTGTGCTCGTCTTGAAGTTATTATTCTGGAGCACATAAGGTCTACCGTTTTTACACCTCCCTTTGTTGAATTATAATCTACAATATGAACAGGTTTTTCTGTTTCCTCGTCAATAGTGTCGTCATCATATACAATAGACAAAACTAAAACAACTTTCTGTGTCGTGAGGCAACCAAAGTTTTATCGTCCTGGCAACCAAACATGTGATTTCCAGGTACAAAAGTTTTATTTTCTGTTATAAATATGGGTAGAATTTCTGCCTTATTCTTTATCAATGTTCCCAAAAAAGTTAAACCAATGCTCAATAAATATTCAGCCAAAGGAATACTGCTAAAGTTGTTATCAGTAGTTCTTTTGACGACTTCAAATGCCTGGTTTGAAACATTGTATGGTCCAAGATTTTTACGGCAGTAAATTTCCAAATTATAAGTATAAAAAGTTCGTGTATTTAGCTGGCTTCATATACTGAATAAAGGAGCAACGACCCCTAAATGCAACTAACATTTCATCTATTGTATTATAGTACACTCTCCTAGGCAGTACAATTTTTGAAAGTTGGTAATAAAATTTCACGAATAGGGACTAATTTGTCAGTTTCATGGCGTTGGATTCTAGTGGCTATCTCGTCGAATCTAAGAGACCTCAATAAGAAACGATAGCGACTTTCACTAAAATTTCTCGCAACAGTGTCATTCCTGTCCCGTTCTTATTGAATTTTTTTTTAAATCAGCCCGATTTTCCCTTTTTATACCTATTATAAACAGAGCGCCAAACACAGCTAAAATTTCAGCCCTTGTTTTATCCTTGTAATCTCTCGCTCGTGCTTCAATCCTTTTAGCTTGTAGATCTGAAAGTTTTTTATTTATAAAAATATTTGTGTATTTCACAATTTTGTCAACCAGTTCAGTACTAACTATTTGTGAAAAACATTCAAGCTGTGTTTTGCTCTAACGAGCTTGCCCCTTTGGGCCTGGAAGAACTTTGATGATGTTTTTGGATTTAGTTCTTGAAGTTTCAGCAAAAGGTTTGTCAATCCAAAAACTTTCTTTATCTTTTCCAACAAAAAAGTTCAACTCACGCTGGGCATCGTCGTCCTGGTTTTCATTAGGGTCCAATTCAAACTCTGATCGCTTTCCTCAATTTGTTGAGGTTCGTAATCCATATCGTTGGGATCATCAAATAAGTCATCCGGTTTTTCTTCGTCCTCTCTGTCCAATCCCAAAATCGAGCAATCTGTTTATCGCGGCGGAATTGTGCCCTAAACAAAACATACATAAATAATACTCTTTAATAAAATTTAAAAACGAGAAAATGTTACTAAAAATACTGAAATAATTACTTACATTTTGTTTTAGTGAATCCGAAAAAAAATACCCAATAGCTCGCGAGGCGGCAGTCGCCATAGATCCAGACACTCAACTTTAGAGTTAAACTGCGGGATGGGACGATGATACAAACTAAGTAAATAAGAGGCATCTGCCGGGGAACTATATAACTAGAGAATACTTCTGACCCTGACAGTTAGAGCATGCCTCAATAAAAATATGTATATTTTTTTCATGAAGGACAGCTATCTGCCGCCCACGCGAGCGGATTAAGGTAAAAAAATAAATTATTCAGTTTTAATTAATTGAATTTTCTATTACTTTAACCTTAAATGGGTTATCATTTTGTAGCGATGCGGTGATCTATTTATACATACATTTTTCCATTTTTTAATGGAACACCCAGTATATTTTTGTGATTCAATTTTTTTTTTAACTTTCTTTTAATATCAAATTTGTATGAGTTTAATATTACAGTTATTGTGTTTTATTTTTCCGAGTAAATTTATACAAACGCGGTATTAAGGCAGCTCTCTCCATTTTCGTCCTGGCCAATTTATAATTTTATGGTAAAAGCACAGTATAGTTCCTATGCAGTAATCTCACTCAAGCAAATTAGAATTTTCAGATTTTCTTTGCGCAGATCACTCCGCAGCCATTTAAACCCAGACCTTTAACAATCACATGTGAATTTCAAACATAACCTTGTTTTTGGTCCTTATACATACGTGTTTCTATAAGCGATTAAAGATAAAAATCAAGTGTTGTGTGTCTTCTTGTGCCAACTTTTATCCGAAATCGGCTGTTTTAGCTTTTTTCAGAATACCTCAGGACAGGTAAGTGTCAATAATTCTCTATAATTTAGAAATGTAATGTGGGTTTCACAAATCGGTCGACCCGAATTATTAGATTGTACTCACGAAAATGCACGCATTTGCAGCTCGCATTTTGAAGACCAATGTTTTAAGAACGTTAAAAGAAATAGGCTAAAGAGTGATGCCATTCCTACATTGTTTTTAGGTGAGTAATTAATGTCTATGAGGTGCAGTATTACATGTCGAATTAATTTGCATGTATGATTTACTTTTATTTACTCAAGTTACAGCAAATTACTAAATAATTTTAATTTTAATGTTACATAATAGTAAAAAATGGTGATGTGGCCATCATGTTACTTTCTCCGACTTGATGGTATCATTTATATTTACGTTTTCATGGTTTATTTTCTATTTAAATCATATTTTAAATGTACATCGAGCGTTGCGCAAACTCGGATGAAACTGACGTTTAAAACGTCAAAATTATGAATTATGGAAAAATTATACTTCAAATTAAAAAATTCGGTTTACTCAAAAACTAACGAGATTTCGAAAAAAACTTATTCTTTAGAAGTTGTTTATTTTGGTATTCTCTACAATTATTATTCACATAAATTTGCTGTAACTATTATCGTTTCATAATTATAAACCAAAAATTGAAAAATTAATAATAATTTTTTTCTCGAATAGCAATAATTTTATGAAAAATATTTTCAAGCAAAAGATGTGAATTTCTTTGTTGTCTTCCGTGTTTGTTTAAATATTTTTGTGATATTTTTCATATTTAAGAAAATATTGGCAAAAAACAAAAAACAGTTAAGGTAAACACCCACTTCCGGTGTACGAAATTTTACCAAAAGCTTTTCAGTTCTTCAGATTATCAAATAAGATGTATGTTCAAAGTTTCATATCAATTGCTCTATTAGTTTTTGAGATACAGCGCACACAGACAGACACACACACACACACACACACACACACACACAGAGACAGACACACACACACACACACAGACACAAATTTTTTTTTTCCAGAAATTGTTGAAATGGCATCTAGGGACCCCAAAACGGATATTTCCGTAAAAAAAATTTTTGAAAAAAAAATCACGATCACAATACTTTCTCGTACTTCGTAACGGAGAAAGTAAAAAAGGATAGTATTAAAGTCGTGAGCAAGTTGGCCATTGCCACTCGGGTGAATTGCAACACCGCAAACATTGCCTACGGCTCGTGTTTCAATCTTCACGCTCGTGGCAATGGCCAACTTTCTCACTCGTTTAATAATATACTATTCTACTTCGCACGTGCTTTCAAACTTTTCTCTCGTAATGTACAAACCTTCATAATGTTACTTATATCATAAATTACTATTACATAATATAATTTCTATTGCATCTGGCAACTTTTAATACCGCCTCATTGTTAAGATTCACAGTATTACAAAGAAGATTTGCACATTCACATTTCCTTTTAGGTAATCTGATGTTATAATAATTGTTTTTAACAGCTTGTGAAGTAGAATTCTAATAATAAGAGCTGGAAAATGAAACAATATTCATAAAACCAACGCATACATCGACAACCACTCTTCAAACAATCTAATAAATTATAGAAAAATGTTAATTTTTACTAATAATTGTCGAATGCATAATAATGGTATTCCAAGTGTGTCGGAGATTGTATTTCGTATATCTGATATAAGTTTATTGAAAATGGTTATTTTATTATTTAAAATTGTAGAGCCTACTATATTACAAGATCTTTTAACGGAGAATCATGAAGATGATCCCCTTGCAGCCCAAAGAGACATTATTTCTATGGAGGATGTAGATCAACCTGGATGCAGTGGAATAAGGTCAACGAGAGGTAGTATATCAATTTCATCTGATACTATTGTTAATGTTTCAGTAAACGCTTCATGTCAAACTCCACAAGTGCTATCGGGCAATACTCCAAGAAAGAGGAAGCTACATGAGGAGAACAAGTTTTTTAAAAGATCAATTAAGAAAAGGTTTAGAGAATCACCACAATTTAAAGATGAAGACTTCTTGAAATTTTGTGGTGAGAATTTCAATGAAGGTACTTTCAATTTCATTAAAATGCAACTCCAGCTGGTTAGGAAATATCCTCACGGTTATAGGTACACTAATGATTTTAAACAATTTGCACTATTTACTTTTTGGGGCCTAAAGTTTACTGCACACTATCCAAGACATTTCATTTGCCATCAAAATCCACGTTATGTAGAATTACGCATAAATGGAATATTAATTCTGGTTTTAATGATTTCATTTTTAATGTTATAAAAACACAAGTTGACTCTATTTCAAAATTAGCAAAAGATTGCACTATTTGTGCAGATGAGATGAGTTTGAAATCGCATTTGTTTTATAATATTTTACAGGACAGAATTACCGGCTTTCATGGCACAAACACAAAAAAAAACCTATTCACTTGCATCTAGTGTACTTGTACTAATGGCTAGAGGCATTCATGTTAATTGGAAGCAACCTCTTGCCTACTTTTTTATTAATGAATCTTGCCCTGCCGAAGATTTACAGGATATTATTACTAGTACAGTGGAAAAAGTAACAAATATTGGGCTAAATGTATTAGGTTTGGTTACGGATCAGTGTCCCAATTTTATAAAATTATCAAATAAATTACGTGTTACGGTGGAACAAAATTATTTTTTTGTTAATGAAAAAAAAAATTTCTATTTCTTTGATACGCCTGATCTATTGGAGTCAACCAGAAATCACTTGATGGGAAAAAGTTTTCTTACAGAGGAAGGTAACACAGTTTCTAAACGATTTTTATGAAAATGATAAAAAACAATCTTTTAAATTAGCCCCAAAATAGACTGACAGTCACATTAATCCAAATAATTTTGAAAAAATGAAAGTTAAATTTGCAACACAATTGATAAGTGCTGCCGTCGCTGCTGGTTTAATCACATATATATCTCTTAATGCTTTACCCTCCTCCGCTATGGCAACAGCAACTTTGATATAAAAATTAGATGCACTATGACCTCCCCGTGGTTCTTGTCGGACAATTGAATTTTTTGTTTTCAAATATACTTTGCAATTGCATTTATTTATATTTGTTATGTCATCTATGATATTTGTAATCGTAACCTATCTGCTCGCAATATTTCATTCCCAAAAAATAAAATTGACTAACTACAGCTTTATCTATTTTATTATGTCATTGGACTGTATTTTACATAAATGATTGTATTTAAATGTAAATTTATATAGATTAAATATCTTATTTCATTATTAATATAAATTATATTGCTATTAATAGTTGAAGTTTCATTAAGTAGGGAATAAGTGTTACATTACAATCGCAATAAAACTGAAGAGGCATACAACCACTTTAAAGTAACTCGAACCCATTGTAAACTACTATATCAACAGCGTATAAGAATTATTCCAATGTTTCTACAGATACGAAACAGTTTTGGACATTTATAAACAATAAAAAGAAAACTACTCGAATTCCTGGTGTTATGCACTACAATGGTTTGGAATTGGTCTCTCCGGAATCAATTGTCAACGCGTTTGCTGACTTTTTTCAAAATGCTTATACAAGGAGCTTAGGTTTTAATGACATTAGAGATACTTATAATAATCTACCAACCATTAACATAACATCTATTAGCCCTGCTGATATTCTAAATGCCATAAATAGATTGAGTAGTTCCATGTCTTGTGGTATAGATGGTGTTCCAAATTTCATTATAAAAGATTGTGCAGATATCCTGCTCAAACCCCTAGAAACAATTTTCAATCTCATTATAAAAAACTCCGAGTTCCCTTTAATTTGGAAACAAACAAAAATCTGTCCAGTATCAGGCGATCCTAGTGACATTGTCGAATATAGGCCTATTGCCTTGTTGCCCAACTTTGCTAAAGTTTTTGAGATGACAGTCTACGATTCCATTTACCCGAATGTCAAAAACCTTATTTCTCCATGCCAGCATGGTTTTATGGAAAAACGATCCACGGTAACTAATCTCAGCTGCTTTAACGAATTTGTATGTAGCGAACTTGACCGTAAAGGTCAAGTTGATTGTATTTACACAGACTTCAGCAAGGCCTTTGATCGTGTTGACCATGGTATTTTACTTAAAAAACTCACTGAATTCGGCTTTCACGTTAATCTAATTACTTTAATTAAATCATATTTATCCGACCGTCGTACAGTGGGTGAAATACTTAAAAACATGGCAATGACTTTTGGAATTTGTAATTTTCATTTATTATAATCAAAAGATAAGTCTAATGTATTAAATGCCATTGGACCTAAAGCTATATCTCCCCGTACACGCATTGAACCGTCACTTGAAATTGACGTAATTTAGTGAGTCCCGCGTGCACGCATTTCGGCTTGCGTTGTAACACGGATCAGTTATATCGAGTGAATCGAATTGATACCGAACAAAATGGATAATGTTTCTGAAAGTATGCACTACGTTTTGTCATACAATATTGTTATATATATTTTACACGTATCATTTCTTGTTGAGACTATTTTGAATATGATTTTACTTCGAATATCAATCTTCGTTAGAGTAGAGGTTAGGATTTCCAGGCATTCCTGTCATGAATCCTTGTTTGCAATAAACTTTGAAGTATAGAGAAGTGGTCCGAATAAAAATTAGCTGTGAATATCTGCGAATTTAATCAATTTTAAAACAATGTATTGTTATTCGTAATTCATGCAACTCATAGTACCATGTAAACATTATAATTAAGTAATTATAAATAATTCAAATAAAAATGTGAAATTTCGGAGTCCGATAAACGATTTAACAATTAAATGCAATATCTGTCACTTATACGAAGAAATAAGGTATAACCAAAGAGGATTATATAACTACAAATTTATATGAATTAACATTTACAAACACTTGTTTATTAAGTTGAATTTTGTTATTTCAGATTCAAATCGAGATGTTGTATTTTATACACGGAAGGAAATATTTATGTTGTTGCAAAAAGCAACAGACAAAAAAAGTTACTATGAGAGATTGGAATTCATAGAGGGCGAGTTATCGAGTTTGCACGAATGCAATATTGAGGCTACTTTAGACACAAGACATTTTTTTCCCAAAATGCTTACACAAATGAAGCAGAAGTGGCAAGCAGTTACGAGGAAATAAGATCTCTTTAAAAAAAAATGAAGATTGGCTTAATATAAATCTATCTTTTTATATAATCCCTCAATCTGGAACGCCAACACCGACCAGTTCTATAACGCAAACACCGACCAGATCTTGTTCTCTAACACGAAGTAAAATGGGTCGTCCTATGTTGGACTTCAATTTATCTTGTGAAAGATCTAAACGTAGAAAAACTAAAGAAATGAAAACACAATATACACCAGAAGAATTGGCATATGGGGCGCACATGAGTTTGCGAACTGCCGGGAAATTGGATTGTGCAAAAATAGTAAAAAATGTAACTTCAGGTAGTCCAACAAAAGCTGCGAAGTATCAGGCAGCAATTGAACGAGAGTATGAGCAAACAACATCGGGAGTATAATGTGATAAGAGATTCCATGAAAGAAAATAAATGCAAACTATATCCAAACTATGGAGAAGTGCAAAAAGCTAAAGAGAGATGTGTACCTGAACATGGATCCATAACAATTACCGAAATTTCTGCAGAAGTTCAACTACAAGCCTTATTGGATCATACGTGTGAACGTATTTTAAATGTTCCAAAGAAAGTATTGTCATCTTCTTCGGCGCATAACTTAAATGAATTAAATATGATTCTTAAATGGGGATGTGATGGAAGTCCAGGTCAGAGTGAATATAAACAGCAATTCAGCAATGCAGATGACACGGATTCAAGCATATTCGTAAGTTCGATCGTGCCTTTACAACTCACAGGAAGAGACAACGAAACTAGGTACGATTTTGTCATTTGCAGAAACCCTAGACCTGCCTCTCCAAGATTTTGTCGTCCAATTCGGTTGCAATATATTCACGAATCCACAGAAGTAACTTTGAACGAAGTGAAATAAATACATTGAAGATCAGATATCATCGCTCCAGTCTTACAAGACGTTTATAGATGGTAAAGTTTTATTGGTAAATTTTAAACTTGCATTTTCAATGACCGACGGTAAAGTCTGTAATGCGGTAACACAAACTGATTCCACGCAGCGTTGTTATTTGTGCAACAGTACTTCTAAAGATTTTGTGGTGACCGCCTGGGTCATGGAACGGAGAAATGGAAACGAGGATCACGGGTAGCCCGGAAAAACGCGGTTACCAGGGAGGCGAGAAAAACAACTAACATAAAATAAAAAAAGAAGAATTTTGCTGGAATACAGAAAACACACTCATTTTTGTAATTCCTACCAAAAATAAAGTAATCACCTTATTCGTCGACCTGCCTCTCTTTTTGAAGTTAAATTATATTGTATCAAGTCGATAACGACTGATCTACAAGTGTTGAATTGTTGGACCAACGAGAATCATCAACCACAACAGCTAGTTCACACGACGTGATCCTTCAATTACAACATCTGGTGACCCCGACGTTTCCCTCACTTTTCCTCTATCCTATATTCTCTCACACATACACGCACATTTTCACACAAATCCATGGAGGATCAGGTGGAAACGACCGTCAATACATTTAATTATAAACTTCCGGTCTATTCAAAATTTGACCCCACGATATGGTTTATTCAAGTAGAATCCACCTTTCGGAATAACCGCATTACCAACTCGTTGCGCAAATTCCACGATGTGGTCTCGGCACTCCCAGCCGAAGTAGCTTTGGACGTCCGTGAAATGTTAGTGAATCCCCCGGAAATTCTTCCGTATGAAACACTTAAGACGGAAATTATCAGACGTACCTCTATCTCAGACAAAAAAAGGATGCAGCAACTCCTTTCTAAGGAAACATTGGGTAATCAAACACCATCCCAGTTGCTTAGGAGGTTGCAGCATCTTTTGGGAGATACTGCCATCGACGACGGCCTCTTACGAGAAATTTTTGTTAGCCGCCTCCCAACAGATGTGCAGCGCATCTTGATTTCCGCAAACACGACTCACCTGGCTACGCTCGCCGACATGGCAGACCAAATTCTAGAGATATCAGGCGCTCATAACATCTGCGCAGTATCTTCCACCCCGACAGCGGTACCAGCAATTCCGGTCGACCGACAAATTCTGCTGCTGCAACAACAAGTTGCCACTTTGGCTACCAAAGTAGCACAACTTGAAATATCTGTTTCACGCCAATCACGCAGCAGAAGTCGGTCTAAGTCAGCCAACCGACAACCGGAAAACAGGTATTGCTGGTACCACCGTAAGTTCACGGGTAAAGCCACCAAATGTGTACCTCCGTGCGAGTGGGGAAACGGGCAGCTGCAGGGCTAATGTCGGCCTATTGTCCTGCTAGCGCTCCAGGTCAGCTATACTTTGTTCGCGACACAAATTCAGGTATCAAATTTTTAATTGACACGGGTGCCCAAATTAGCATTTTGGCGGTAGATCAAAATTATGCCAACACTCATCACCGCGCTAAATTTTTCTTAACAACGGTGAATGGGAATTCAATACCCACGTTCGGTCAAACAAAATTAAACATTAATATCGGCCTGGATGTAAATTTTACATGGCACTTTGTTCTTGCACAAGTGAACCATTCCATTCTGGGCGCCGACTTTCTCAGGCATTTCAACATCACTGTTGATATTGCCCATAATAAATTATTGAGAAATGCTTTCGGCCCATCAGAACTAAATTCATTGCTGATTCAAAATTCACCTTATTCAAAATTACTTCAGCAATTTCCTGGCCTAACAACCCCATTTGACCTTACAGAACCCGTGAAGCATGATGTTGTGCATCACATCACGACCACGGGTCCCCCTGTTTTTGCTAAGCCCCGCAGGTTGCCACCACAAAAGTACCAGGCGGCTAGGAACGAGTTTGACAAACTCATCAAACTCGGTTTCCTACGGCCTTCGGCAAGTCCCTGGGCTGCGCCATTGCACTTGGTTACAAAACCAGACGGTACTTGGCGTCCCTGCGGAGATTACCGTGGCTTAAACAGGGTAACAACTCCAGACCGGTATCCCTTGCCTCTTCTTCACGATTTCGCAAATAACTGTTGTGGTTGCACGTTATTTTCTAAAATCGATTTGGTCAAGGCATACCACCAAATTCCAATTCATCCTCCTGATATACCGAAAACGACAATCACAACACCTTTCGGACTATTCGAATACACCAGGATGAGTTTTGGCCTAAGAAACGCCGCTCAAACCTTTCAAAGGTTTATGGATTCGGTTTTACGCGGACTACCATTTTGTTTCGCGTACATTGACGACATACAATTACAACAATTTCAACAACTTACAAAAGGTGACTACTTTGCCATCAGGACTATTTTAAGTTTGGGCTTTCAACATTGCATGCGTGGATTCGCTGTTTTGAATATTTGTTACATCTTTCGTACAAAGTCGATATTAAAAAATGGCAGGCACGCGCCGAATCTGATAAACAGCAAGTTGCCGCACGAAAAGCAATCATTCAAGATGGATTAAAAGCAAAACTGGGTATCATTGTTGACCGTCCAAAACCTGGTTTCGGGAGCTCAAATGATGGCAATACTTCTCGACGTTTCTTCCAAGATGAATTACAGTCTCATACAGTGTGTGGATTTAGATATAATTCACAGATTTCATATTATTCTCCAAGTTATCTCAAGTGGATATGATATCAAAATTGAAGAATTTGAAGCATACTGTTTGGACACTGCAAAAAATTTGTAACACTATATCCCTGGTATTATATGCCAACAACTGTACACAAACTTTTGATTCATGGATCAAAAATAATACAGTTTGCTTTTCTGCCCATTGGTCAGTTGTCTGAAGAGGCGCAAGAGGCACGTAATAAAGATTTCAAAAATTATCGTGCTAATAACTCAAGAAAGTGCTCGCGAGTTAAGACGATGGAGGATGTCTTCCGCTGGCTACTGGTGTCGTCTGATCCGCTTATTACCAGCCAGCGAAAATTACCGAGAAAGCATCCAAGCATGCTTTCTCAGGATGTAGTTACACTTCTACAATGTCCCGTGGCAGATTCATCAGGCGATGAAAACGACAGCGTTGACGATTTTTAGTAATGTTTCCGCATGTCAGATATGTTCTTCACTGAGATATGTGATATAGAACGTCATTTTAAAGCCGCCACTTTGGAATCTTGGTAATTTAAATCATACAATTATGATGAAATAATAATTGTTATTTAAAACAATTTCAATTATATTTTTAAAATATTACCACTGTTAATATTATAAATTGTCATTTTGAAGTCTCATAATATTGTTGTATTTTCAAAATCTTTCAGTTATTAAATAAATACACCTTGTTCAATACATTTTGCATGCTATTTCAATTTTTAAACTATTTTTTACGTGCCATGATACGCTTTGCTTATATGGCGTCTAGAAGTCATATTGGAACATCCATTGTAAATTTTATAAATCATTTCAATAACTGATCATTCATTAAGTATACGTTCCCATTTTTGTGGATATAGTATGACATTTAGACTTTTGGCCACGTTTTCGAACATTTCGCCCACTGTGCGTCGCCTTCAAGTATCTGTAAATGGGCACTCTTCAACTACATTTCTTGCCTATTCTGGTGTACCCCAAGGATCAAATCTGGGACCATTACTTTTCCTTCTCCTCGTTAATGATTTTTTTACATCGTTCCTACCTGTTTTTCGCAGACGATCTCAAAATATTTTCACCGATTTTAGATATATCGTCTTGTCTGTCTATACAGAGTGCACTTAATACCGTATCTGATTGGTGTCATATCAATAAATTATATCTTGATGTTACTAAGTTCAAGACAGTTACCTTTTCACGGAAAAAAAATAATCCGCTTCTATTTGATTATTACATTAATGCTCAAACTTTAGAGAGATGTTCTATCTCAAAATATTTAGGAATAGTTTTTGATTCACAATTCACTTTTAAGGAACATGTCGTCTCTATCACTTCGAAAGCTAGCCGAGCACTTGGCTTTATCATTCGTAATAGTAAATTATTCACAAATCAAAGGGCTTTGATTTCCCTGTACGATGCATTTGTGCGTCTTATTCCATAATATGGGGCAATTGTTTGGGATCCGTTTTACCAAAATCATATCAAATCAGTGGAAAACATTCGGCATAAATTTTACAAAACAATCTGGTTCAGGAAATTTGGATTATATCCACCTCAGGGTTTTAACCATGATGCACTTTTGGAGGAATTTAATGTTCCACTTGCTAAACGCAGACAAATACAGGGGCAAATATTTCTCTTTAAAATCATTCACAACTTAATTGATTGTCCAGAACTGTTAATTAATGTAAACTGTTACACTCCTAGGTTGTCTATTAGAAATTTTAATTGTTTTTATTCTGCAAATTCTAATATTATTGAAAAATCCCCTGTTTATAGAATATGTAAATTTCATAACGGGATTGCATCTGAGTGCGACATATTCAATTGTAGCTTGAGCCAATTTAAAATGTTTTTGAACAATATCCAATTTCTGATGTATATGATCACTGTAGCTGTGTTTATTTGTTGTGTGTGCATATGAACTTGTCTATATATGTATACAACGTGTCCACGTAAGTATGCAACATGTGGGAAACTTTTTTATTATTAATTTCTCAGAAAATTTTATTCTTTATAAAAGTTGGTGCTTGATCCTAAACATACAATAAAGACCAAACGAATGACATTAGACGCTATACAGGGTGGGGCACCGCATACGACACGGTCGTTTTATGGAATCCAACTTTGGCAACGTGTACCAAGTTGGAAAAAATGTGTCGACTCGATCAACTAAAAGGGCATTGAAGTGTCTTCAATTACCTGCGCATGACTCAAATAACGAAGTTCCTACGACGATTTGGCACAAAGTTATGGGTGTTGAATTTTGTGACTTTTTGACTCATAGGTTAGATTAGGTTAGGTTAGGTCAGAAAAAAATGTGGGCCTAACTCACCACCATTCGTCTATTTTTCTATTCGCCCAATAAAAACAAACAAATTACACTGACGGAAAAAATGAAACACTTGAGATTTGTCAAAATTTAGATAATTTTTAAAGGGCCATAACTTGGCTTCTATCCAACCGATTTCGACGATATTTTGAGCAATCAAAAGCAAAACGCATCCTCTTTGAGAGAGTTTATCCCCCACTCAAAGAGATGGCTCTACCCCCCTCCAACGAAAAAATAAAAAAAATACAAAATACACCTTTTTTCATACACCCATAACTTTGTGCCAAATCATCGTAGGAACTTCGTTTTTTGAGTCCTGCATAGGAAATTGATCAAATTTTAATGCCTTTATGGTGGTTCGAGTCGACAAAAATATACTCCCTATACATCGTCAAAGTCTGGCATAGTTTTTTTTCACAGGGGTGCTAGAGTAGAGCGGAAGGGGTTACGCTTAAGTTCGCATGCATGACTTTGAAGATACTTCAAAGTTTTACGCCGAGTTATGGCGGTTTGAAAATGATCGAAATTTCACGAATTTCAAGTATTTCATTTTTTTCCTTCAGTATACTTATTAAGTTTATTAATGAAAAACTTGCAACTCATTTATTTTGTTAATAGGGGTAAGTCTCGAAAGTTGGTGTTACCAAGCTTAGAGCGAGTTTCAGAGTGCTTACTGGAAATGTAGTTAAAATACAGTGTTTGGAGAGACAATTATAGATTCAAAGACGGTATGAGTTAATTCGAACTTTGTTGCAGTCTACAAAAAGGTGAATCATTGTGGAGTAGTTAAAACCGTTCGTAATATTACTGACAATATCGAGCATTACCAAGAACACACCCTATTGAAGAAGTACCTGAAGAAGTTTCATCGGCTTCTCGCGGTTTTATTAATTTGCAAATTACCTCCTGATTAATGACGAGGAACTTCCGTCAAATTTATGTGATGGAAGTTTGCACCAACATAACTAATCTGCAGAAGATGAGCTACTTGTAAGGAAATTAGAAGAAATGAAACCTATTCTGGAACTTTCCAAGTGAAGCAGATCTGACTTACAACGGATGGATATTGGGAAACATTATTCAGCGATGATAATTAAAGCTCTGAAAAATACCTTCCTGAAATTGAGAACATGATCGAAAAAATCAAACAGACCATTATTAGTAGCAACTATTACACAGATAAAAACAAAGTTTTATCTATTACACGAAGTAAATGGAGTATACGAAAACTAGTGAATACTATTGGCATGTCATTTTCATTGGACCGAAAGGTACGTAACCGTAATGTAGGAAATAGTATATATAGTACGACACAAGTTCGGTAAGTGCTCTCTAACAGGTCGAGAAAACTTTTAATTTTCGAGACCTGTTTGAATGCACTTAACGAACCGAGTGTTGTATAGTATTTTTTGCGCTACCGATTTAAATAGTTATAAAAATAGTAACAAAAAATAGTTCAAAACGACTTTTATAATTAAAAATCCCTGCTCTTTTAACTATGGTCTATTTTTCGTAAGATTACAGTCAAGGAAAGATGGGACCAATTTGACATTGTTCAGTGATTGGTTGAAATTGTGGGAAAACTCACACCGGACACATTCTATTCTCCATCTTTATTTTGTCTAGTGATCTTTGTCATTTTGATAGTTGGCATAAGTGTAACATTCTGTCTGTCTGCGTCCGTCATTATATCCGTTCACGTGTTGCTGTTTTGTGTTATTTCGTGTTTTTTTCTTATTGTCCTGTGTTGTTTCTTGACTTTTATATGTGTACCATTTCCGATAACGAGGTTCCGTCGACGAGTGCAACGAAAGTGATTAAAAACCCGCAGGGAAAATCTATTCGAAGTGGGCAGCGATTAATGGCCTACGGCATTTATTTAAAATATAAATCCGGTTCAATGAAAACTGAAGCCATACGACTTGCCTCTGGAGACGTAGGAATTTCAGAGAAAACCATGTTTCAAATTGTTTCTAAGATGGATAAGACGGGAATTCTGAAATCACACAATTTGTTTGGGAGAAAAGGGGTAAAGATAGTATGCTAATTGAAAAGGATGAAATTATTGATTGGAGAAGAAAGTATTTAACTAAAATAAAACAATTTAGACAAGAGGGACGTATCATCTATTATTTAGACGAGACTTGGGTGAATGCAGGCCATACAACAAATAACATTTGGAAGGATACTACAGTATATAGCACACGTTAGGCATTTGTGGAAAATTTTACTGTAGGATTAAAAAGCCCCTCAGGAAAGAGTAGTCGTCTAATAATTTGCCACATCGGGAATGAAAATGGGTTTGTAGAAGGTGGGTTATTATTATTTCAATCTAAAAACACAGGTGACTACCACGATGGAATGAATTCAACAAAATTCGACGAATGGCTAATAAATATTTTGCCACGTTTAGAGGATAATGCAGTTATTGTAATGGACAACGCGCCATACCACTCCGTTAAATTTGAGAAGGTTCCAACAAGTGCTTGGACCAAAAATAATATAAAAAACATATTTGCTGGAAAAAAGGGTCGAAATGGATGATGACATGTTAAAAATTCAATTGTTAATTGCTGCCAAAAATATGTTATATGTGCCCTATAGAATTGATGAAATTGTTAAAAACGAAAACCGACAAATTTTACGATTGCCACTGTCAATTAAATCCCATTGAGCTCGTATGGGCACAAGTAAAAGGGTATGTGGCAAAAAATAATCAAACTTTTAAATTGCCAGATCTACAAAATCTTTTTAATGAAGGTTTACGGCAAGTAACACCAGAAAAATTGGGTAAATGTGTTGAACACATACAAAAAGATGAGATAGAAATGTACAAATTAGACAATATTGTTGAAGAAATGCAATTACAATTCAATGTGAACACCGGCTCATCTAATGAAGAAGATTTTTCTGATACAGAATGAAAAATTTTGTGTAATAAATATATATTTAAAATGTGTATTATTTTCATTAAATTCCAAAATTAAACATCACTGCATTTTTATTACCATTTCATCATAGTACACAGTACAGAAAGTATAACAGACTTGAAAAACACTTTCATTAAATGAAATTTTAAAAGGTAAGTACGTTTTTGCTTTTATCAGGTCAACACAACTCATATCACTGTAAATTAATTTGATATTCGCATATCTGTATGACATGAAATTAGTGTTGCATTTTTTAAATCAAATTTATCAACTTCAAAACAAATATTTTTTCTATGTCCGTTCTAAAATTCATAGTTTTTAGATTACATTACATTATACATGTAATCCACTAGATTTGAATTTGGCACCCATATTCGTCACCAGATTCACATATTTTAATGGTGTAAAACAGTCTTCTAGTTACTGCAATCTTAAAAAAATGGTGATGTGGCCATCATGTTACTTTCTCCGACTTGATGGCATCATTTATATTTACGTTTTCATGGTTCATTTTCAATTGAAATCATATTTTAAATGTACATCGAGCGTTGCGTAAACTTGGATGAAACTGACGTTTAAAACGTCAAAATTATGAAACGGAAAAAATATACTTCAAATTCAAAAACTCGGTTTACTCAAAAACTAACGAGATTTCGAAAAAAACTTATTCTTTAGAAGTTGTTCATTTTGCTATTCTCTACAATTATTATTCACACAAATTTGCTGTAACTATCATCGTTTCATAATTATAAACCAAAAGTTAAAAAAAAATTAATAAATTTTTTTCTCGAATAGCAATGATTTCATGAAAAATATTTTCAAGCAAAAGATGTTCATTTCTTTGTTGTCTTCAATGTTTGTTTAAATGTTTTTGTGATATTTTTCATATTTAAGAAAATATTGGCAAAAAACAAAAAACAGTTAAGGTAAACACCCACTTCCGGTGTACGAAATTTTACCAAAAGCTTTTCAGTTCTTCAGATTATCAAATAAGACGTATGTTGAAAGTTTCATATCAATTGCTCTATTAGTTTTTGAGATACAGCGCACACAGACAGACACACACACGCACACACACACACACACACACACACACACACACACACACACACACAGACACAAAAAAAAAATTCCAGAAATTGTTGAAATGGCATCTAGGGACCCCAAAACGGATATTTCCGTAAAAAAAATTTTTGAAAAAAAAATCACGATCACAATACTTTCTCGTACTTCGTAACGGAGAAAGTAAAAATAGACTATAGCCTATAACGGTACTAGGACTGTCATGATTCAGAACAGGCTTGTTATTTTGTGAGTTTCCTAGCAACCGAAATTAGTCCGGGAAAGCCATTCGAACGTGACTAAATACACAAACAGTAAGCATAGCAATATATAAGGTGTCTAGAAAAGACACCACCAAAATGATATGGTGTATTCCTGAGACAAAAAAAAGCAAATTAACTAAATTCATCTATATGAAAAATTACATACTTTCCAAGATACAGCAAGTCAAAGTTTAAGATTTTTTAAATATTTTAATCTATATCTTGAAAATGGGAGATGAGAATGATTTGTTTTTTTTTCTGACAACTACATATGGTGTACTACATTGTTTAACATTTCAAGAAATTTCTTCAAGTACAAAGGTGCTCCAGAGGACATGCTATTTACATTATTACATAGAACTTTCACATTTTTTAAGATTTAATATTTTTTCAATGCAACTCATCACTTTTAAAGAATTTATAACTCTTAAAGTTTTTTTGTTTACGCCTTATTTTTAACAAAAAATAAATAAAAAAGAACTTTACTGTTTAATTGCGCTCGTCCTGAAAAAAAAAGTCTTAAAAATAACTATAATCCAAAAACTGCTTTTTTAACATCAATTATTTAACAAATTACAAAAGTTGTTCAAAATGACCCCATTCTCCCTTATACATAATCTTGCATGTCGCAAAAGATAATTTCTTGTGGATCGAAAAATTGGCGAGTGTTTTCTTCGCAGAAACCGTAAACTGCATGCATGTCAGCATACTCTTCATGAGTGTAAACGTTCATCTTAACACGTTGAGTGCTGGTGTAAAATAAGCAGTTGTCCGCCGCGGTTGACGACGCGCTCGAGCTTCGATGGCACACACGGATCACAGTACACATTGTATGCATGCCCTGCGCACTCCATACGAAATAAATTGTTCGCATTGGAGCTTCACACTGGAGACATGGGATGGCGTAAGTATCGCCTAACGGACTAGAATTTGTTAAAGCAAATGACGCTAGATGGCCCAACGTGCTAATACATTTCTAATACAAATCTCGTCCGTAAATCATTCAACACCAAGTGATAATCAGCGAGGCCGAGTATATGTAAACAAACAAAACCGTAAGTATGTGAATATTCGATTAGTTTCAGTTTTTCGTCTGTTAAAACGAAGAGAAAGTCGTCCACTCCCTTCGCGTTATAAAAATATTATAAATAATGAGTCGTTATTATGCCATTAAATCCTGCAAAAATTACAACAGAATGACTTATAAGCATTCCTTCACTAAAAAGGAAGCGGTAAGTGATATTTATTACAAGTACATTTCTTTATTGTCTGTATGGAATTTTGAATGTCATTGTCATTTTTTAGGACAAAATATTGTTATCGTTTATTTCTCATAGGTGACGAGGAAATAATTCCATCGTTTGATTCTCCTCATTTTCTAAAGTGTGTGAATGAAATACCATGCCACATTCACATGGAAGGGAACAAAATTTTCTTCTTGCTAGTTGGATATTGATATATATTATAGGAGTAATTATTATAGTGTAAGTAGCCATTTCTGTAATTTGCAATAAATATATTATTTTAATCAATAACTTCTTATTACTTCTACATTTGATTTTAATGAAAAATTTGAAAACCCACTAACTCTGCAACCCGTTCTACCCGCACCCGTGTTTGCTTCGCCAGCGCCATCCCATGACTACAGTGACGAATTAAAAATGCGGTAAATATTTTATACAGAGAGTCGCCGATCTATTTTACTTTATCTATGATTGTATGCGCGGGCGTGCCTCGCGTCGATGCGCGTCGGCCACCGGCGATACTTGACACCCGCCTACTTAGATTATTTCATTTTTTAACACGAAATTTTCCAAACACACTAAGTTCTTTTTTATCTTTTTTTGTTAAAAATAAGGCGTAAACAAAAAAACTTTAAGAGTTATAAATTCTTTAAAAAGTAATGAGTTGCATTGAAAACAATAGTAAATCGTAAAAAATGTTAAGAAGCAAAAAGTTCTATGTAATAATGTAAACAGCATGTCCTCTGGAGCACCTTTGCACTTGAAGAAATTTCTTGAAATTTTTAAACAATGTAGTACATCATATGTAGTTGTCAGAAAAAAAAACCAAATCATTCTCATCTCCCATTTTCGAGATATGGATTAAAATATTTAAAAATTCTTAATCTTTGGCTTGCTGTACTCGTATCTTGGAAAGTATGTAATTTTTCATATAGATGAATTTAGTTAATTTGCTTTTTTTGTCTCAGGAATACACCATTTCATTTTGGTGGTGTCTTTTTTAGACACCTTGAGTCTATAAAATCTGTAAAGAATATTTCATCGATTTATCGCTATATATTTTTTATCGCTCAAGAGTGGGAATGTTAAATCATCTATATTCGTTACTTCATTTCAGATTAAACAATGCATATATATTACTTAGTTTATTAAACGGCGCATACTGCGCTCTCGGGCCATTGCACCAATGAATGGAGCTCCTCACGGCAATGCAGCGCTCGGATAAAAAAAATCATACCTCAAAAAGTTTTAAAGTGTCCATACTTTTGAAAAAAGAAAAATTCTCAGCAAGGATCAGGGTATGGCATATATTATTTTTAAGAAAATTAAAATATGAGCAATTGATTATTTTTTTGAGAAATATTATATATAACTATCTAAATAAAGTTTTTTTTTGTCTTAGAAAAAAAATTATTTTCAACTTTAAACATTTAAGCATAAAAAAGTATAGAATAACTTTGTTCGTATCCGAAACAGATTACGATATTTTTGAGTTCAAAATAAAAGTGTACTAAAAGTTTATATTGTTATAACTTTCGACAAATAATTTTCTGAACCTCTGGTAAAGCCGCTATGTTCATCTGTCCACAATATGTTTGTTACTTCTGCGCAGATGTTTTTATACCGAAGACATAGTGCCATTCTCTTATTGTTATCAACAAGATGTAATGTTTGTGATATTGAGATATTGTACGGATGGAATTTGTCTTTTTAAACCTTCACTACGCTGCGGAGAGTTATGCCTGCTTCGCTTGACCGTTGTGATTGTAGATGGTGGATCTTGCGTGGTTAATGTCAATTAAAAATTGTTATTTTGTTTTATAGGGCTTTCGTTTTTTTGAAGGATCCGTAATCAGCCAAATTTTGATAAAGCGTTCTAAATGTTGCTAAAAACGACTAACAACGGCCTAAATATTTAATAAAACATTGTTCTGCGGCAAGTGTGACATTTTTATTAGAATAAATATAACAAACTAGCATTTAACGCTTTTCTTCGTTAGAAAAATCCATTATTACTTTCAGAAACAGTAATACAATAAAAGACTCATAAACTTATTTGACACAAATAATACAAATTAAGGTGTTACAAATAATTGAAATTATTTTTTATTGTTAATTTTTTGTTTGTTTTTTAATAGAATATAAAATATTTATTCGTTTTTTTATAAATAAGTATGTCAAGTGCTATATTAGTTTAAAGAAAAAAAATGTCGTTCTAATGAAATGAAAGCCAACTAGGGTTTTCATTAAAAAAAATGTAAATTTGTTTTATACCTCGAAAACTAATATCGATAGAAAACATTTGATAAAATTTTATTATTAAGTGAAATATTATCTAAAACTTTGCCTTTTCAATGTTTTTCTTTCCCTTATAGCAATCGAGTAAAATCGATTTAAAAATAGACACTTTTTACATTTTTTAAAATAAGTGTCATTTTATCTAGTATACCACTAGAAGCTCATACAGGTATTTAATTGTTTTGTGACTTACCATCCACTTATGTGTTATTGTGTATTTGTAATTGTCATTTTAATACTTACTTTCATCGTCTTCAATCGCTGTCACGAGTTGAATGGCTACATCCAGAGGAAAGATAACCGCGACAGTTACCTTCAGCAGACTAAAGGAGTACACTTGCGAATCAGTTGGGATAAACACGATTACAAATGGATAGAAAAGTGCCACCAATACCACCAATCCAATCATAAAATACTCCCATATTTTTAGCAATTCAGTGTGTGGATATGGTATCCAAGGCCACGAGACGCGTACAAAAATTTTGTCGAAATATATTATGTTCGACACCTAAAAAAAATATATGTGTTTATGCAATATCACATTTCGATTATATAAATAAGTTTCCTAGCTGAGGCAAATAAGGGAAACAATTTTCATAGGCAAAATTATGGAGATGAACTTTCCTTTTAGTTGGATAATAATTGGATCAGGTATGTACAATTAGTATATACATATGTTACGCGGAAAGTCTTTAAACCGGGTAATGACGTTAATGACCTGCTGCAATGTGTATTAGCATTATTGACCGGCAAATATAGTTAGTAGAATAAAATTTATTTTTATTTTGTATAAAACATTTTCCAAAGACAAATAGTTGTCAGTTTGACAACGTGATAAAATTTTGAATGGGTTGCATAGAACATATTTATCATCTTGTCAGCTGATTGTGTAGTTAACTATGGGTCGTCAATTTATTCTCAGATTTTAGTTAAGTTGGTATTACGCGATTACATGTAGCAAACTTCATACACGAAAGTTTGTCATTCTCATATGTCAGTTCAGTTATCGTTTTTGAATGATGGAACGCACAGCAAAATTTACTGTAATAAACTGTAATAAGTTTAGTAGATAAGTAAGTATATTTTTTAATAGAATTAGCATATTCTAATTAGTTTTTCTATCTTATATCCCATTTAACACACAAGTCCATAATAGAATGCAAAGCATCAAATTCAAAATCTTTGCAATGCAAATTGGATGCATGCAAACAAATAGTTTTAGAATTCAATGCAAATAGTGAGACCAAGAGAAGTCTCAAGCAGATCAAAATTCTTTATTTTAATTTGAAAAGAAAAATGAAGAAATGGGTAGCTGAGGAACATGTAATTTGCTTTTATTGCACTGCTAAACTTTGATTTACTTATTATTTTTATCTGTAGAAACGAGAATATATGCGTGCTAAGAGTGCAGCTGCAAACGACAAGGAAAAATGCTTACGAAAGGTAGTGAATATAATTATTAATGATTATTACAAATATTTGTAGAAAGAGATTATAAAAACTGGTGGTGGGTCTTTCACGCCACAACTGGATGAGGAAGGGGCTCAATTGTTAGCAATTATGGGCGGGCAGATTGGGCCCCTGCCAAATTCATTTGATGATGCTGCAGTGTATTTCTCAGATGGTAAAAGCGAATATTTTAATTTTCTAATATATTTTCTTACTATTTTTCACATGTCACAGAAAATGTACTTGAAAAACAACAACTGGAACCAGAATGTGAACCAATACCAGTACCTTCACCTCCATTATTATAAGAAACTTTATTTAAAAAAGAAATTAAATAGCTTGCTTCGAGCCGAAATCAAAAAAAAAATTACATCAGTTAGATGTGAAAATAAGAAAACCTCCACAACCTCAATCACGAGCAAAGACTCCCAAAAAAATAAAATTGCGGAAGCCCCTAAATTATAAGAAACTTTATTTAAAAAAGAAATTAAATAGCTTGCTTCGAGCCGAAATAAAAAAAAATTACATCAGTTAGATGTGAAAATAAGAAAAAAACAATTATTAAATTAAACATTTTGTTTTACTTTGTAGTACTTAAATAAAATTATGTAAAAACAGTATGTATTTGTGCTGCAGGTACAGCTATGTTATTGTTATCTTGGGGGATGAGTACCGGTTCATCTAATTCAACACCTTCTTCTTGCAGACCATTTGCGTTATCATGAAATGCAATGCATATGTTATGCATAACAGCACATGCTACGATTACTGTTAAACATGTTTGCAGCTGAATCTCCAGTTCGTTTTGTAAGGCATGGAAATCGCCTTTTCCAAATCCCAAAGCAACGTTCGATAACATTTCTGGTTGCTATATGTGCAGCATTATAAGTTTCTTCGCTAATAATTTGAGGATTTAATAGTGGTGTTAATAAAAAAAAATTGCAGGCGTATCCGTTGTCTCCAAGTAAGTAGTTGCTTCCATATTCTCCAGCTTCAAATTCAGCACACAATGGTGAGTCATTGAAAATCGTGCTAACATGCACCGATCATTGAGCAATAATATGTCTTATTTTCAAGGAAGCATCTCAAATTGCTTGAATATTTAGCGAAAAATAACCTTTCCGGTTTCTAAATGTCTCTACGTTTGCACCACCGGGGGACTTAATCGGTATATGTGTGCAATCGATTGCACCTACAACTTTAGGAAATCCACGTATCCCATGAAATTTTATTTTAACGCTGCGTTTTCTGCATCTCTTGGCATATTAATGAAATAGCGTTTTAGTTGTGCAATGCATCTGGATACTTTCGGAATTATTATGCACACTTGACTTATGTACTCTAATATCGTCTCCTAAAAGCCTTTGAAATGCACCAGTTGCATAGAATCTCAGCGTCACTAATATTTGTAATAAATTAAACGGATCTTTCCCACCTAAGAACCGTCTTGGACGTTTAATCACTTCAATTTCTTCCAGACCATCATCAGAAAGGGATGATAAACTAGATATTGACATTTTTTTCAATTCCAACTAAATTTATGCAGCACAAATACTTTTAATAAACATAGTCGGCAATAACACATTTATCACTAAAACCAATGTTCAGAAACGATATACTGCACATTTAATCAAAGGCTGATGTGTAATTACTTTTGACATATCGTTAACTAGCTATTTAACAACACAATGACACTAACAACGCTTTATACAACTGATATTAGAGTTAATGATGTAGCTAACAACGCGATCATGATTTTGACAGTACGATCAATTGATTATATGTCAAATGCATTTCAGAAACAGTTAACTACATGATCACCCATGATCACGTAGTTAACTATGTGATCAAATTTAACAATGCTTTATGAAACCGGGCCTTAATCTGTTTATGTTAGAACATCAATCTGTTTATGTTAGAAAGGTTTGGCGCTTGGTTAGGAGACGGCGCTCGTCGGTGGCGCCACCTGTGCCGGTGCGGTGGCACTACGTTCGTGTCGTTCGAATAGCGCGCAGAATTCAAATTCGTGGTAGCGAACTCCTCGAGCCATTGAGGTTACCAAATTATTTCAGATTCTAAATTTGTTTACAATTTCTATGCTATCATTGAATATCATTCCGTTAATGATGGCTCAGCTCGGCGCCAGTGCGGTGACGCTACGTTCACTACGTGTGGACAAATTCCGAGCGGGGAATACGAAATAGTTACAAAACAGCGCGAATTTGAATCTTCCCTTCGGGACAATAAAAACATGAGAACAGTTTATGACGAAAACTACAAATTCTTTAATATTTTTTAGATTGATTTCTAAATGCTATGTAAATGTTATTCAAAAATATTGATGAATAATGAAAAATAAATTCGAAAAAATGCAGTTCTAGTGATTTTTTTCAAACACAAATTAATGTTAACAAAACTTCTGATCACGTAACAGAGGTGTGCCATGTAGAAATTGTAGCCCTTTTAATAGGCATTCAAATGCACATGACAAATTTTAAATGCGTTGTGGAATTTTATATTTGAAGGGGAAAAAGGCCAAAAAAATTGCAAATTTCGCGATTTTTTCAAACAAAACCCATTAACTTGAAGACTTCTCATTAAGTCATAGAGGTGTGCCATATAGAAATTTTAGCCCATCGATTGAAATCGCAAAAATGTTTCAAAATACGCGATTTTTGCGGTTTTTTTACGGATTTTTTTTTATTAGGGTTTTGATTATGCTACCAAGGTCATTTATATACCAAATGTAGTCCTGTTTATAAGCTTTCAAGCAGTATTTTCAGATTCAAATTAACTTGCGTTGTTCCAAAGTTATAGTGAAAAAAGTAAAAAAGAGGTTTTTTGCGAATCCTAACCTCAAAACCAAAGTCTCGGGGGTTTCATCGCGATTTCGGTACTTTGTTACACCCAAGCAATCGAAAAATTCCGGTCTAGTCCCAAGGACAAAATGGCTGTTGGCTAGTGTTATTGTCAAATGATAAACAACTGAGATATTGCAATTCATTGAAATTGGAAAAAATGACTTTTTGGCTATAACATGAAAACAAAAGATGATAAATAAATTTAGTTTTCACCATTGAGTTTGTCATCAAAAAAGAGATCGAGGATGCGACATCCGTTTTTCTCCATTATAGTTATCGAGATTTCCTATACAATCATCGAATTTTACCCACCCTGTACAATAGGATGTTTCGATTAAATTCAAAGCAAACAAATTACCTTCCAAATATATTTATATAATATAAATTTATTTTATTTTTTAGTAATATGATATTTACTATTATCGTCGTGGATACAAGGCATGAAAGCGTACTCATGACTCCCACGGGAGATATGAGTTATATCTCCCTTGGGAGATATGAGATCTGCTCCTGTTTATCTGATAAATAGTATGTACAATTTCCAAATTCTCCGCTCAAGATGATGGTTGAAGATAGACAATCTTGCGTCTGCTCATGACCAACTTTATAGCGAGACAGAAATTAAACTTTTCTCCCAGGTTTGTTCACTATTTTATTCACAACTGTACGTTTGTTGTTAAAGCATTAACATCAAATCAAATCAAAATAAATAAACGTCAGTTCGTGAAATGCGGGCGATTTGATTTAAAACAAATTCATAGCAACCATTCAAATACATATTGCAGATCGATATACTGAATATTTTTACGAATTACTAAAAAATAAAATATTGTATGCACCGCGGGAGATATTCATGTTCTTCGCCCTCGGTTGACTTACAAACCTCGGGCCAGAGGCCCTCAGTTTGTAACCCTGTCAACCTTGGGAAAAAACATTCCATATCTCCCTTGATGCATAAATATCTATAATATATAAATATACAGGGTGTCCCAAAAGTTTGGAAACGATTGCATATCTCGAGAACAACACACCGGATCAAAAAGTTATAAAATATGTATTTATTTATTTTTGAAGATCTATTTAGGCATGCTGTGCAAAAACCACCCCCACCCCTCTGGGGGATGGTGTGAGGGGTAGTTCAGAAATTTCAAATGGAAACGCCCAAGTTTTATTGCACTATTGCATTCTCCATCAAAAACTGTTTATGGATTTGCAAATCATCCCCACCCCCCACCCCCTATGGGGGTTGAAAGAGGGGTAGATTTGAATTGTTTAGCGAAAAAAATTATTTTGCTTGCGATGTTGCATTCTCCATCAAAAACCGTTCATGGATTTGTTAATCACCCCTACTCCCACCCCATTTAAGGGGGTAAATAGGGGTAGTTTTTATTTTGTTAGCGAAAAAAATTATTTTGCTTGTACTGCTGCATTTGTCATAACAAAAATGGTTCCCTTGATTAAAAAATAACCCCACCCTCACCCCGTTGAGTGTGGAAAGAGGGGTAGTTTTGATTCCTTAAAAGAATTAAATTAAAACTCAAATGGAAACGCCTAAGTTTTGATGCACTATTCTATTCTCCATTAAAAACTGTTTATGGATTTCCTAATCACCCTCACCCCCAACCCCTTTGAGGGTGGAAAGAGGGGTAGTTTGGATTGTGTTAGCGAAAAAATGGTTTTGCTTGCACAGTTGCATCGTCATAACAAAAACCTACTCGCGCATTCGAAAATCGCCCCCCTACCCCCAAAGAGGGTAGAAAAAGGAGCAGTTGTGATTCTTTAAAAGAATTACATTTTCACAACAATTTAATTTTCAGCATTTTCCACTCCCTACTCCATTGGGGGGTGGTGGAAAAAAGTGTTATTTCATATTTTTGATTTGAAACCATCTTGTTTAATTACAGTTTTGATTAATAAAACAACATTAAATACAATAGCGAAAACACCCCCCACCTAAATAGGGGGTGGAAAGAAGGGTTGTTAAAAGTAAATTGTTTGTGAAACGATCACGTTTCACCTCATTTTTGCATTCTGGATTAGATATTAGTTTAGGAATTGGTGACAAACTCTTCGATCACCAACATGGGGGGGGAGGGTTTACAAGGGGTAATTTTAGCATTTTTAATGAATGTAATTATCATTGTCTCATTTTGGATTTCCCATCTAAAATTGGTTGTTATTATTATCAACATTCTTCATCTTGTTATTTTGCTATCTCGTTCACTCTCTTCCAAGATCAGAATAACTTAAATGGTACCGTCGGCATGCGTAATCATGTATTCATTCATTTATCGTCGCAACATTTTTTTTCCATTTTGTCATGTTTACAATTGTAAAAGAAAGCACACATGTGTAGTTATTGAACATTTATTTCTAACGCCCAATGTTGACGTTCTCGACGATTCCAGAAAATTCTAAGAAAATTTTCATAGCTCAGAAAATTTAAAGCTAAATTTAAAAAATCAAAACAAGGAATGTTTAGAAGTAAATTGAAAACTTAAAAAATGTTGTTAGTGTACTTTCTGGAGTCAATCAGAAGAGTGCTAGTTGTTATCTGTGGTTTTGAGATGAGGCTATCAGAAAGTGAACGCATATCATTATTGATGATGCGAGGGTCCGGGGAGAACGTTAGATCCTACGAAGAAGTGGCAAGGATGTTCAACGCTTCCCACCCGCATCGTCATCCAGTTTCAAAATCGACTGTCCAAAAAACAGTGACACGATTTCAAGAGACTGGAGCAGTGAAGGATCGTCAACGCAGTGGCAGACCAAGAACGGCATCGAACGAGGATCAGAAGGTGGAAGTGTTGCAGCATTACGTGGAAGACCCTCATGCTTCTGTAAGGAAAGTGTCACAAGCTCAAGGAATCAGCAAGACGTCAGTACATCGCATAATGCAGGGGGAAAAGTGGCACCCTTACAAGATTCATCTTGTGCAAGAACTTTTGGAGCCTGATTTTGGAGGAGGAACGAGTTCTGCGGAGATATGGCGACATTCCAGCTGAATGGACAAGTAAATCGTCACAATTGTCGATATTGGAGTGACGCAAACCCCCACTGGATGAGCGACATCCACAGCCAGTATCCGCAGAAGCTGAACGTTTGGGCAGGTTTTTCTAAACATGGAGTTGTGGGACCGTTTTTCATCGAGGGCAATTTGAACGACGAAGCTTACTTAAATTTATTGCAAAATGAAGTGGTACCCGCAATTAACAATTTGTTCCGTGGAAACATGCAGAATGTATTGTTCCAACAAGATGGCGCCCTCCTCATTACGCCGTGAGAGTGAGACAGTTTTTGGACCGCACATTTCCCAACCATTGGATCGTACGACGCGGCCCTATTGAATGGCCTGCGAGATCGCCGGATTTGACGCCACTAGATTTTTTCTTCTGGGGATTTGTGAAAAACAATGTGTACACTACCAGGCCTGCCAATTTAGATGATTTGAGGCATCGCATTACGGACCAGGTTGCATTAATTACACCGCAAATGAGGACGAATGTGATCAACGATTTTTACAACCGATTGGGTCAGTGCCAAGGCCAAAATGGCCGTCAGTTTGAACATTTGCGATAAACAGGATGAAAACGATTTGGCGGCGGAGATGCAACACAAATCAGCCCTTTTCAGGGCTACATGATGTGCAAAATCCGATCAGGCAACCTCCCCGTGGTGCACATAGGGCCACGCTAATGCCGACGGTACAACTTAAGTTATTGTGATCTTACAAGAAAGTGAACGAGTCAGCATAATAACGAGATTAAAAATTCTAATAACAATAACATAACCATTTTTATGAATCACAACTACCCACCATCTACCCTATTTTGGGGTAGGGGGTTGATATTCAAATCAGCGACCAGGTTTTTGTTATGACGATGCAACTGTGCAAGCAAAACCATTTTTTCGCTAACACAACCCAAACTACCCCTCTTTCCACCCTCGAGGGGGTTGGGGGTGAGGGTGATTAGGAAATCCATAAACAGTTTTTAATAGAGAATGGAATAGTGCATCAAAACTTAGGCGTTTCCATTTGAGTTTTAATTTAATTCTCATAAGGAATCAAAACTACCCCTCTTTCCACCCCAAGGGGGTGAGGGTGGGGTTATTTTTTTATCAAGGGAACAGTTTTTGTTATGACAAATGCAGCAGTACAAGCAAAATAATTTTTTTCGCTAACAAAATAAAAACTACCCCTATTTACCCCCTTAAATGGGGTGGGAGTAGGGGTGATTAACAAATCCATGAACAGTTTTTGATGGAGAATGCAACATCGCAAGCAAAATAATTTTTTTCGCTAAACAATTCAAATCTACCCTTCTTTCAACCCCCATAGGGGGTGGGGGGTGGGGATGATTTGCAAATCCATAAACAGTTTTTGATGGAGAATGCAATAGTGCAATAAAACTTGGGCGTTTCCATTTGAAATTTCTGAACTACCCCTCACACCATCCCCCAGAGGGGTGGGGGTGGTTTTTGCACAGCATGCCTAAATAGATCTTCAAAAATAAATGAATACATATTTTATAACTTTTTGATCCGGTGTGTTGTTCTCGAGATATGCAATCGTTTCCAAACTTTTGGGACACCCTGTATATTCCTCGATTAATATATTGTCCAATACATTGAACAACTTTACGGACACTTATTGTTTTACTCGTTCTGAAGTGTTAATCTGCTAACCAGAGCGAAGGAAGCTGGGGTACCGAATAGGTAAGGCGAGAAGTGTATTGTGGCAGTTAAAACCAATACCTACAAATCTGACATTTAAATGTTACTGTCACTTTTAACATTTACAGATGAACAGACGTACAGACCTACACACGTATGGGACGTACGTACTCACAATGGTATTATACAGGGTCTTCATTTCAAAAGGAGCCACCCTGAATAACTTTGGATCTAAAGTAGTTACGGTTTCAAGAAAAAATACGTCAATTTTGTTTTCGAGGGGAACCTAAAAAACACCGTTTTTAAAATTTTATCTTTCACCCCCTCACCCCCAGCCACCCCATCTTTATAATTTCGAATGGCACCCCCTATTGTGCGATACCTCATTTTAAAGGGCATAAAAAATATATCCAGCAAAGCAAAAATAATTGAAATCGATTCATTTGTTTTAGAGAGAGAGAGTATTCATTTCAAAATAAGCCACCCTGAATAACACTGGTTCTGAAGTAGTCACGGTTACAGGAAAAACTATGTCAATTTTGTTTTTGAGGTGGAACTTGAAAACACTGTTTTTAGAATTTTATCTCTTAGCCCCTCACCCCCAGCCACCCTATCTTTATAATTTCAAATGGTACCCCCTATTGTATGATATCTTATTTTAAAGACCTTTAAAAATACTATCCAGAAATGCAAAAATAATTGGAATCAGTTCATTTGTTTTGGAGAGAGAGGGTATTCATTTCAAAAGGAGCCACCCTGAATAACTCTGGTTCTGAAGTAGTCACTTTTTCAAAAAAAAACGTCAATTATGTTTTTGATGGAGAACTTGAAAAACACTGTTCTTAGAATTCTTTCACCCCCTCACCCCCAACCAACTTTAAAATTTCAAATGGCACTCCCTATTGTGCGATACGTCATTTTAAAGGCCATACAAAATATTATCCATCCAGCAAATGAAAAATATTTCTAATCAGTTCATTTATTTTAGAGAGAGAAAGGGTCTTTGTTTCGAAACAAGCCACCCTGAATAACTTTGGATCTGAAGTAGTTACGGTTTTAAGTAAAAATACATCAATTTTATTTTAGAGGGAGGGACTTGAAAAACACTGTTTCTAAAAATTTTCTTTCCCTCCCAGCCGCACAATCTTTGGTGTGGCATATTTTGAAATGAATATCTGTGAAACAAATGAACTGATTTAAATTAATTTTTATTTGCTGGACAGTACTTTGTATGCCCTATAAAATGAGGTGTCGCACAAAAGGGGATGCCATTTGAAATTATAAAGATAGGGTGCCTGGGGTTGAGGGGGTGAAAGATAAAATTCTAAAAACAGTGTTTTCATGTCCCCCCTCAAAAACAAGATTGACATATTTTTTCCTATAACCGTGACTACTTCAGAACCAGGGTTATTCAGGGTGGCATATTTTGAAATCAATACCCTCTCTCTCTAAAACAAATGAACCGATTTCAATTATTTTTGTTTTGCTGGATAGTATTTTTTATGCCCCTTAAAATGAGGTATTGCACAATAGGGGGTGCCATTTGAAATTATAAAGATGGGGTGGCTGGGGGTGAAGGGGTGAAAGATAAAATTCGAAAAACAGTGTTTTTTAAGTTCCCCCTCGAAAACAAAATTGACGTATTTTTTTCTTAAAACCGTAACTACTTCAGATCCAAAGTTATTCAGGATGGCTCCTTTTGAAATGAAGACCCTGTATTGTGTTGATATGTGGTAAAATTTTAGTTGTCGCGATTGACAGTATATAAACGTGATAGGTGTCGACATTAAAAATTGTCGTTAACGATCATTTATAGGATAATTGAAACCCTCCAATGCGTTACATACTTAAAATGTGCTATAATGCATATTGGGGAGTTGGCTACCAGTACCACTAAGGTTAAAAAACGGAGGCGTAATATTGTTCAATTTTTACCGTCGTGGAAAACATAGAAACTCGGTAACAATAGAACGGACAACGGACGGATGCATTAATTCACCCAGCGCTTGGCGACGACGTTTCACGGCTACATTCAATTAAAATGCTCCAAATCCAGCAGAATAAATCGCTCAGAAAGGTGCTCAATGCCCCGCTTTATATGTGTATATGTCACAATTGCACCGCGACACCGACGCCGAGTCACCTGGATCACATCAAAGAGCTCGCAAGTAAATTCTACGACCGGTTGGATAACGATCCGCCACCACCAGGACGTCCCTTCTGAGTAAAAACACAGAAGACCCAGAGGTATCCTTATTCGACCCTCTCCCCCCTCAACACTAGTTCCGCACCCTGTTAGCGGGAACTACATGGATAACCACCCATATCAAAATATCCATTCTATGTGATAAGTCAGAAAGGGCCGCTGGTCGAAGACAAGTCTCAAACATAACGACAACTGAGGAGAGGTTTTAGTTGGTAGGTTTTGCACTTTTCAGAAGAGTAATGCAACCCATGACTTTTAAAGATCGCCTCTCGTAAAAAAAATATTCGATTTGCTCACCTACGCCTCCATTCCGAGCTATACTTAGATGTGCAACCCTGCATCGACCACAAATTTCACGATTAAGTCCGCCGCCGATCCAAATACGCCATAGCAACTGAAGTCTCGGCGCCAATCCGAAGTCGCGGCCAGCGGAAACCGCCGCCGAAGCCATCCAAGACCATCTACCACGAAAACGCTTCGGTGGTTCGTTTAGGACCCGCCGAAATCACCGCAGCAGCCGGTTACCCATTCAAGCATTGCTGCTCGACGTTCACAATCAACGGATCTCCGCCGAAAGCGAAACCGAAGACGAGGAACCAGATTAAAAAAACTCGTTGTCCCGTGTTACTCCCGAGCGTTTTGTTCACCTCCAGTGACTTATTTTTGACATTTCGTGTGAATATATGTTTGTTATTTTGAAATTTTTGTGTATTGTATATACAGGTCTTTTATTTTAACACTGAACATACTATTATTAACGCCCATGTTCAATCGTGAAATTATCACAGGAACGCATGGCATTTAATTGAAATTGTATGCAATCAAGTACACAAAGGTGACAGTGACACAACCTAACGCATTATGAATAAAGTTAGGTTAATTAAATTAAATACAGTTTCACAGAATTCTGTTCCTGCCTTTGTCTTCATTTGATAATTGCTGTTGATTTGAAAACTTGTAAGCATTGTATTTAAATTCTTTTAATGTCTCATAAACGGAAGCTGAACTTATTTGAAATTGTGCTGCAATAACTCTTAAAGATATGAGGTTCTGATCTATGTAACATAAAATGTTGAGTTTCATCTCTTCCGTTAAAATATGACTTCTTTTAGCTTACTTTACTGTGAAAATTAGACAATATTATAAATTGTTCCGATGGATGGAAGTTGTCTGTCGGCTATACAATCCAAAACAAATCTCTAACACCTCGAGTGCTGTCCCCGCTCTTATACCAATTAATTATTTGTATTCCTTCTTCGGTGGTGTAATACATTTTTATTTTTTAGTATATTTACTATTATCGTAGTGGATACAAGGCAAGGAAGATATGAGTTATATCTCCCTTGGGAGTTATGAGGCCGCTCCTGTTTACCTGACAAATAGTATGTACAATTTCCAAATTCTCCGCTCAAGGTTATGGTTGAAGATAGACAATCTTGCGTCTGCTCACGACCAACTTTATAGCGAGACAGGAATTAAACTTTTCTTCCAGGTTTATTCACTATTTTATTCACGTTTGTTGTTAAAGCATTAACATTAAATCAAATCAAAATAAATAAACGTCAGTTCATGAAATTCTGGCGGTTTGATTTAAAACAAACTCATAGCAACCATGCAAATACATTGCAGATCGATATACTGAATATTTTTACGAATTACTAATATTTAACTAACAAATAAAATATTGTATGCACCTCTGGAGATATTCATGTTCTTTACCCTCAGCTGAGGGTAAAAAAACCTCGGGCCAGAGGCACTCGGTTTGTAACCCTGTCAAACTCGGAAGAAAAACTTTCCATATCTCCCTTAACCCGTTTTTTTTCCCGAATTACTTTTATTTTAATTTACAGGTATTGATTAAATACTAATGATTAAAGCATAATGTAATAATACATCTATTTTTTTAATGCACCTGTGTGTAGAATAAGTGCACAAGCAAAAAAACTCGTGCGATCACACGTTTTCCTATAATTCGAGAATAAATCTAATGTTCCCTTTTTGGAACACCGGGAAAAAACTGGTTAATGCATAAATATCTATTTTTAACACTATTTTGACAATGAAATAAAACTGAGTAAGTATTAATGCGTTGATGTGATCATTTTACTATTGAACATAGACATTAACAATCATATGTTCAAAGTTAAAAGCCCTGTATGTGTTGAACAATAATAGCGATCGCAAGCGCACCATTCTGCATCCCCTCTCCTTGTTTTAAGAAGTTACTTAAGCGACACCGACTTCTGAGAGATGTCTCATCGACCATTCCAAAATATAACATTCACACAGCTACTGGCAACCATCCAACAATATTTACTAAATGGCGTATCAAAATCAATCCCTCTAATCTTCTGTCACAAAATACCACCGTTACCCTTTAGCATTGCTTTTAATGGAGTAATCGCCTTCGTAGCTGATGGGTCCAATATATTACTGATTGGTATAAAATCTATTTGATTTTGGATTATACTGTGCGGCTGCTTTGGTTGTTTACTAGTCTTTATTTTTACGTCACAACTCGGATCAGTAGTATATTTTATTATAACTTCTTGTATCGTAGGCGGCTGCGCAAAGTTAGTATAGGTTAGAGAGATTAAATGCTCTAAGTGAGATTATTTACTATAAGTAGCTTGATAGTCTGCCTTCAAATAATCTTTCATTACCTGGGTTTGGAAATATCGGTGGAATAATTGTTACTGATCCAATAAATATATCCAGTTAGAAGTAGTATTTAAAACAGGAAAAGCTTAAAGTTATAATTAATTTTTGGCAAAAATAATAATTTTTACGGACGTTTAAAACAACACAATCTTAACATTAGATTATACGTCTATGACTATTAAGAATATCTAGCCGTCAGTAATTAAATATAAATGTACTTACTGAACTAAGCATGTACAGAGATGACAAATCCGGACTTATAATGTAACTCCATAAATCAACTTCGACTGGCATATTCGATTTAGCTTCACTTAGAGCAACATTGAAGCTAGAACATTAATATTATTTTAATTTTAGGTTTATCTGAATTTCAAGTTTATTTTAATTTTAAGTTTATTTTTATGTTATGCTTATCTGAATTTTAAGTTTATTATTGCATTTCTCAAAAAATAGATTTAAAACTGTTGAGAAATAAAAGGTTATTATTATTATTAATATTAATAATAATATTGGAAACGTTGGATTTTTACTTACGGTTTGCGATTATACTTAATACCCTCTCGGGCAGCTTCAACCTTTTCCTAAAACAAAAATATTATTAAGTACACAAGTGCACAAGGTATCAGATTAAGCATAGCATATACAGTAATTACATATTATTATTTACTACACTAAATAGGCGTATATGTCAATATCTTCCATTAGTTAAGTAGCCGATATAACGATATGCTGTGACCATGCTTTGCTACCAACTAGCAAAACATAGTCAGACCATATTTGAAAATGTCAGCAATATTATTTCTTAGTCTCTGACTGACAATCTCGTACATCTAAATCTCAAACCTATATCGACTGTTCCAAACCATTTGAACTCATAATCAAATCAGTTTTCGGCTGTCGCGGTATGGTTGATCGAGGTAGGGAGCAAGGAAAAGGCATGCGAGCAGGGTACATGCCAGTGGTGTATTGGAGGGGGAACGTGGGGGAACGACGTTCCCTCACCTTTTTTCAGAAACGGAACGTGTTTGTCTTTGTTAATATTTTGTATAGTAAGAATTAAAAAAATATAAAAAAGCTTACAAGTAAAACAATAGTTTGCCTAAAATAAGATGATCTCCGAAAAACGTTTAGCAAGCTGCTTGTGGAAAGTCGCGGACTATTTTTTTGCTCTCACCATGCGTTCCCTCACTTCTTTGGTCTCACCATGCGTTCCCCTACTTCTTATTTTACCAATACACCACTGGGTACATCAGTTATAAACCTCGGTGCCGCTGAACATCCATAGACAGTCTACTATCAGCAATCTGACCTCACTCGGGCCTACTTAGGCGGGGTTACTTTATTTTGTCTGAACGGTAGAAAGGTAGAAATTCTTCGACGTAGTCCATACTTCTAACGTTATCTATTTATTTTTCATATACATATGTCTGTTGAATATATTCATTTTGTTTTTTTTAATTGTAATTATGTGTCTTATTTTAATTCAGCCATTTGCTCTTTTCAGACCGCAAACAGACTTCAGCTAATTTGCATCATAGTTCAGGAACATTTAGCGCACGGTTAGGGTCATCCTCCGCCTCGTTCAGGTCGACTCCCACAGTAGAGACACAGAGTCATGCGGGAACAGCTCTTAGACGGGATTAAGATGACACTTCGTCCATGCAAAAAACTGCAGGTAGAGGCACTAATACATCCTCACTATTAATACAGCGAAATTTACAGTGAATTATCTCAAAATTGACATCAAGCATTACCAAAACCTCACTTCCCGCCAGTAAAACCATTGATTTTTTTGGGGACGTGTTGGCTTCGTATAACTAACAGTGGCGGCCCTGAATCACTTTCAGCATTACTTCACCTAGTACTACTTCTACCCGCGTTGTCTCCTACGCCTAGACCTCCAGCTTGCCCATAGATTCCCTTGGGCAGATGTAATCAGCGCTGCCCACAAAATGGTTCGCTTTAAACCTATTTTTCCCGCAGGGGCTACATCTCTGTGTCAACCCACACTTGGCTTCTGTGGCACCTCTACACAGCCTGCAGTAGAATGGCCTCTCCAGCGTCCCCTGCGCCTTATAACTGGGTCACCCTAATTTTAATGACTAAAGGGATGGAGACGTAATGTCTTCCTTGAGCCCTTCCATTAGTGCAATTCGCAAGTGCTGGCTGTATGACCGGATCCATTTCATCTCTACTAGCCCATTGGCTTCAAGGTTCCTCTTTTTACGTAACATCCCCGCCATAACTTCACCTCTTCCACATCTTTGTTGCCCCTTATAACCCATTCCTTTTTGGTTCCCAGCTAGCAGTAATGGCATGTATGGAGCAGCAGCGCCACATATGCCCCGGTAGAAGCCTCCACTACGATATAACCTGCCCAACTCCTCCTAGCGGGGACACCGCCTCTGGGTTTGGACCCGGTTGTATCCAATATGATTTTCGGTGCCCCCTCAAAACTTGAAAGATTAAAGATGCCTACTTTACAGCAACGTGCAGGTTCCACGGTCCTATTGTCGAGTAACGTGAATAGTAATTTAGGTAACAAGTTCCGAAAGTGATATTTGACGGGATGAGTAGGAAGTTTCCTACTCCTATTCCTAGGAATCCTGCGAGTCCCTTAAAATCACTTTTGGAACGTGTTACGTACAATATTTTTTCTGCAACCGTTTTTATGTTAAAAAGGCAAAGACACTGTCGCGACAGCAACTATAAGCTTTTTAATTGAAATTGTTTTGTAAACACAACAACATAATTATTTAGTACACGTGTTTCGTTCGTTCTACTGTTCTGTGCAGTTTTGTGTTTAATTAAAGACAACATTGATTCCCTTGAATTTAGTGATTGTATTATTTAATAGGTAAGCACAAGTAGTTTTTTTTTTTAATTTAGATAAATTCTCACATCAAATTATTGTAGGTGCATTACTGTCACTTATAAAATGGAATTATTGTGCCTGGATGTGACGATACGATGTTGTGCAGAATGGAGTTTTGCTTCAAGATAAGGAAAGATTTTGCCTTTATCGAAGAAATAGTAAATTCAAATTACGAAGCTGCCGAAACTATAGTTATGAAAATGAAAATAAAATTTCGAACTTTTACAAAATAATAGTGTTATAATAGTATATTACATAACTAGAGTTGTAAGTAGCAAATTACGCGCAAGTGAAAGACATTGCGTACGAGCCGCGTAGCGGCGAGTAACGTAATTTCACAAGCGTGTAATTGCGTGACAACTCGCGTTATGTATTATGCTTTACCTACGAGCTTACATTTAATCGCTTAAACTAAAGACATATTGAAACTGAATCTTGTCAAGGTGACGTTTAAATGTGTATTAAATTAGCCGGCAACGGCAATGTAGGACGACTACCAACTAAACAAACGAATTACCGTACGAACAATTTTCCGTCGAATAATAAATTATCCAATACATTGATTGAACAAATTCAAGGATGCGGATCGTTGTACTCACTCTGAAGTGTTAATCTACTAAGATACCATTGCGATGGAAGTACCAATAAGGCATTGGGTGAAGTTTATTGTGTCGGTTAATGTTTTAACCAATAAGTTGTAATGTGACGTTTAAATGTCACTGTCACTTTTCATATTTAAAGACGAACAGACGAATGCAGAGGGACTCGGCGGGCGTTCATTGTAATTTAGTGGTGGGAACTCCCTACGCACATCACTCGTAACAATGCACACGGCGGAATAGTGCTCCGAGTAAATTTCGGCGCATCAGTATTTTAGTACAAGAGTACTCTCGCACATTTTACGGCTCGCACACCAAATGGCACGCTCGCTCGCACTTTAACGGCTCCCATTTTGCACGCACACCACTCGTTGTTGCGCCGCTCGCGGAATTAAACGAGTGACTTTAGTTTTAGTCCTTGTGTATATAATATATTATTATAGAACGGTTAAGAAAATCCCAGCAAGATTTGTTACTTAAAATACCTGATTGAAAACAATAATAAAATATTAAGTGGAAAGTTAAACTAAAATTTTGATATTGGTTTTTGAAAGTTTTGCGAGGTTTTATTAGATACATTGAAATAACTATAAAACATTAATAAATAAAATAAACAATATAAAATATATATTCATATAAAACAAAACGTAAGAGCAAAACTCTGTGTTCAAAAACATAAATATTTACTTATAAAATATATAAATTGGTAAATAAACAGAATTCAATACATAAAAACTAAATCTACATATTTGCCTTTAAAAATATAATTTGACGAGCTTTATTTCCTTTCAGCTGATTTCTCTTGTCCGTTATTAGTTGACCTGCTTTTGAGAAAATCCGCTCGCTTGGAACTGATGTAGCCATGATAAATAATGTTTTCTGTGCTAGTGTATGTAAAGTCGGGTAGATATTCCTATTTTTTTGCCACCAATCAAGCGGATTTTGAGTTCTTTCCAGCAGGGGTTCCCGTAAATAACGCGAAACTTCTGATGACCCATTCTCTGAGTTATCGAAATGTAGCGCTACGGACTTATCGAATTCATCCCAAGGGTTATTAGTACTTTTTTCTAGTACATTCAGTGGTTGAATCTGTAGAATTCCTAGCCGTTGCCGATACTTCCTGTACTATACCCTCTTGAACTTTTTTAGAGCATTTTCATCTTGAAATCCAAATGCTTTAAATCTCGGATCTAAGAAGGTAGCTCGACCATAAATTTCCTTGAGTTCAACGTCACTAAATCGTTTGTCTAGGCCTTCAAGAAGTTTCTTTCCTAGCATGATAGCTTCAGGAGACGAATCAGTTGTAGTTTCCAAGAAATGAACACAATAATTTCTGAATTGTTACAATTATTATTTTTGATGCAGTAACGTTGGTTTCGCTGCTCAGTTCTTCTGTAACATCTTTAAAAACTTTTAAAAGTGTGCAAGCACCACTGATAATTTGAACCTCAGTTTCCGTGATGTTCTCTAGATGCATATAGTGTACTACAATCGTTGCTGTTAATGATTTCCTGACTAAGATAATTCGCTGGAGCATATCATAAGTTGAGTTCCAACGTGTTGGTACATCCTGTTTCGGTTTTAATACTGGCTCTCCAAGTTGTGACTGGGTCTTTGTTAGATTAGTAATAGCTTGCGGACTTCGTTTAAAAAATTCGACCAGCCCTTTCACCTTGTTTTGTATCACTTTAATTTCCTTTAAAGCATTCTGAACAATTAAATTAAGGCAATGAGCGTAACACCGAATATGTGGCCAGCCTGTGTTTTTAATAGCTCCAATGACATTAGCAGCATTATCAGTAGTGACCCCGACGATTTTAGTTTCTAAATTCCACTCATTAACAATTTTAAAAAGTTGTGATGATATATTTTGAGCTGTATGTTTACTGCTAAATATACAACAATCTAATAATGTTGAGTTTATTTCAAATTTATGATCTATATAATGCACTGTAACGGCTAAATAACTTTCATTAGTGACTGACGTCCAACCGTCTATTGTCAGAGCATAACTCTCTACCTGCATAAGTTTATTTTTTAAATTTTCCGTAATTTTGTTATATAATTTCGGGATCAACACTTTTGATATAGTCTTCCTACATGGAGGTTTATAGTTTTTATTTAAATTTCCAATAAAGTCCAAAATGCTCTACTTTCCACGATATTAAAGGGTAAATAATTTTGGACTATTAGTGCGATCAAAGACAAATCAATTTCTTCTTTTTTCTTTTTTGAAAGAGACAATCGTAGCGGTTCTAACAATAACGGCGAAATGCTCGATTCCGTTGTATTATTGGTGTCATTCAACGTTGCCGACGTTACCAAATCATCAAAAATTTCAGCATGTACTACTTTAAGATGCCTCTTTAAAATAAAAGTATGCATTTCAGCATTTTATCGCAAATATTGCATACGCAATGGTTGCCCTGTCTTGTATAATGAGTCCAAATTAAGGTCGATATTTTGGAACTCATTTTTTCAATCTGGAATTTAGAATTTAAAATAACTTAAATTAATTTAAAATAACAATTGAACATGAGAAAATATATTTAATAATTGAAAAATAATAAGTTTTACCCCCACATGCTACATATCGTTGAAAAGAGAAAAAAATAACCTAATAAAATAGGCCAACGCCAAGTGTTATATTTAAAAAACACAACTTTATGTTATAACTCTTATATTGATAAAGATATCGGAATGCTGTTAATCTTATTTTATTCTTTTCAAAAAAGTATAACTTTCATTATTGTCAAATGGTAAACAACTGAGATATTGCAATATATCGAAAATGGAAAAAAATACTTTTTTTGGCTATAACTCGAAAAAAAGAAGATAAATAAATTTAGTTTTCACCATTGAGTTTTTCTCCGAAAAAAAGATCGAGGATGCGCTATCCGTTTTTCTCTATCTATTATAGTTATCGAGATCCCCTATAGAAACGTCGAATTTTGCCCACCCTGTACATAAATTGTTTATCATGTACACGTACATGACGTTTATTGCAGATTTTTCTAATAATGTAGTCACATTTTAATAACGGCATAGTAAATAACAATATATTGCGGACTTACTTCATTAAACTGCTATTTTTTACTTAAATTCGGTAGTAGGATCATTGCTTAAATATATACAGTTAGACAACGCCTGTGTAAAATAGGGAAAGTCCGAAAAGGATGCGGACTATAGATGGCGCCAGAGTCTAAAGTATCAATTTTCGTAATTAGATAGTATGCTAGTAACCAGTAGGTGGCGCCAGAGTCTAAAACATCAATTTTCGTAATTAGCTAGTACGCTGGTAACCAGTAGGTGGCAGTCGCGGCAGTTTGAAAACTGAACGTCGCAATCTAAATGCCAAATGTCATTTACATTGTTTGGTAAACAACACATGTTTCGGCTTTTGTCTATTTAATATGTGTTCTATTGAGATCACTTTTTAATTAATAAAGCCGTAATTTGAACGATATTAAAAAGCAATGTCAGGCAATAAGTGTCAGTTTCTAAATTAAATATAAACCGTAAAAAATTTCCCGGACTAAAAATGTTTCATTTCTCTGCTCACGATCATGATCGTTGCAAGAAATGGATCTTACATTGCGGTATGTACTTAATTTCAAAATAATAATAAAATATTCCTATTGTATGTAATTAAGCAATTATTCATCTAAATATAACGTAACCTCCTCATTATACATACCTCTCTAATAACCAAATTGGACTTAATTGATTGACATTGTTAAGTTAATCACGTCATCATGAATAAATATTAATTATCCCAATTTCACCATTATTCCAGTCCAATTTGTTATAAATAAAACACTTTCTTTAATAATGTCACACAATTTATTAATAGCGACTATAGTTTTGATCACGTACTGATAAAAATATTAGTTTGATAATGATCAGTATGTGATCAAAACTATAGTCACTATTAATAAATCGTGTAACTTGATTAATGGTTAAATTGGGCTAATTTATATTTATTCATGATGACGTGATTAACTTTGTATTAAAATTATTTATCCCTTATAATTTTGCTTAAATTAAGTAAATATCTACAATACTGGCATAACGACGATGTAGAGAAAACATGCAATGTATAAAAGAATTAAAACTCTGTTAACATCTGGTCATATTTTTTAAAAGACTTCCTAATGTGTATGTTTCCAGTTAATGTGTGTTGAAATAAATAAACAATATCAACTAAACTGATGTTATTAATCGTACCACCAGTTATATTTAGTGAGAGAAAACAACTCATGAGTTACATGGTACATTTTCGACTAATTTGATTGGCTGAAAAAATAAAAACATAAGAGGCTATCAAATCGATGATGGACAGTATCATCGCATGTTACTCCTAAATTGTTTACAGGTAATCAAATTTTGTTGAAACATCAGTGTGACGTTTATAATTTTCTCACTGATACTTGTCAAAAATTTAATAACAAGAATTTGTTTATCAAAATGAGTGATTGCATTCGATGGGGAAAGGCTACGGATGATGAAGTACGAGAATAAATTGACGATAGAGTACTCATATATTTTAACAAAATCATTATTTTAATGTTGTAAAAGTTATAAATGTCACAGCTGACATTTATGATTTTTAAGCCGAGAGCGAGGCATTTCTTTATAGGTATTGTAACATTAATTGTATTCTCTCCCCAAAAATAACTTGTGCTATGATTAATCCTTGATGATACCACTAGTTAAAGCTATCAGAAAATTGTACTCGTGCCTTCAATTTTCATCGGTTTAAACTCGGTGCTTCAACGATGATAATCATAGCACTATATATTACCCTCAAGAATATAACAAATAGAATTTTATAATCTTGATGACAACTCACATATTGCAATGTTTTAATTAGTTTTGTAGTTTCTTGCAGCACCAAAACTCAGTAAACTCCTGCCACTGGAACTCTTTATTACTAGCAGTGTTTCTAGATATCATATTTTTCACAATTTCACTGTTGTGCTTTTATTGTTTTAATTATTCTATGTATGTAAATGTTTACAATAAAAATATGTAAAACAAATACTTTCTTTTGTAGTTGTATATATGTAGATAGGTGCTGTCACGCTGCCAGCCATCTCTCCAACCGACCCTACCTATCTGTACTACCACCTCTGTTACCTCGACCATACCATCAGTCACCCCTCGAGCCATCACTGATATATACATATATATGTATTCAAGCCACCAATTTATTACAATTTTTCCATGTATGACTACATTTCATTCATGCCGAAATTCAAATTCATAAATAGGTTAGCATCACTATTATAGATGTCTTGTGCTATTTATGTGCAACATGTATGTATGCATGTATGTAAGGTGACCCCGAAAAGTGTCCTCGTACATGTCCTCCTTTTTGATATTTAAAGACTAATCTCTTACTTTTTTATGTAAAGAAAGCCAGGCATTAATTTAGGCGACAATTGCCTCTTTAAAGAAATTAGAAGACTGAATGTAAATTTTAATTCTGAAAATTTAATATAATAGGAAAATCAACATATTCAGCCATTTCAAAAATTGCCATATTCCATGTGGATGTTTGTGGTGTTTATTTATTCCCTGGAATTAATGCAGCGATTGAAAGAGTTTTTCAATTGCTAATAACTAACGAATTGTTAGAAGATGATACACTGAGAAGAAATATTAATCCAATGGAAAAGTACTCATTTAATTAATAATTAATTGGCAATTAAGCATTGATCATGTTATAGTGCATTTTATTGTTGCAATGCATAAAATGTTTCTTTTCATTTGTAAAAAAAGTTGGTCACCCTAATGTATACATGTAAAGATTCCCGGTGCTCAAATCAGCCCGAATGAATAGAAAATTATACCAATTTTATATTATAAATCAGATATCCGAAAAAAAGGTGATAAATATCAATTAATTACCTCCCATGACATTTATGGCATTGCATCCAATGACGGCAAAGCAGTTAAATGCGCTATCGATATCCAGGGGGCGATCGAAATTTCCTTGAATTTGTTGAAATAAAGATCACTTCCTTCTTTATTTTATCAAATGTGCATTTATCTGACATCTGCCGGAAACTTTAGAACTCAAATATTTACTTTCCTGTTCCTCCATAAGCGTTGTCTAACTGTATATATTTAAGCAATGGTAGGATGATAAATCTTTCTTGGATTAAATATATATTAATACTGAGGAGCTAACGCAATGTTTTCTCTTATTTTCAATTTGTATTTAATTAATTGAAAGAGTGGTAAAGTCCCGAATGGTAAACGGCGGGCAGTGTGCAAGTGCATGACGCATCGAGGGATTGTGCGACGCGAAGTGCGGTTTGGAGGAAAGAGCCGGCACAGTGTGCATGAGTGTGCAGGTGTTACTCGGGAACGAAATTCGCTCTCGGTGCTCACATCTTATAGATGAAATGCGGTGCGAGGCATCATCGTTTTCAGATTTTAACTGCTGTCGCGTGCCGTTGGTGCCGCGAGTTAGTCAAAGTCACATCGCTATTGTAATTGGCTAATAAGTATATAATATAGCGAGGTATATAAGTGGTAATAGTACATGTTAGACATTTATGTACAACATTTAACATTTATATATGCTCTATATATTCGTAATAGGTCGCTTACGATTGGTGAAAACAGTTCGGTAATTCATCAATTACAAAGTGGGAGTAGTTAAAAATATTTTAAAATTAGCGCCATTTTATCCCAACCAATAAAATCCACGAAATAGTAGGTGGCGCTAAATTTGGTACTAACACTTTTCCCCAATTCCATTGATTGAGTTGGAAATCCTAATTAATCGTTTATCTATGGATTGAAGTGTGTTTTTTAAAATTGAACACGAAATTTTACATGCTCGCAATTAGCATGTTCAGAGATTAAAAATTCGCACTGTATGATACTTTATTGGTATGTACTAACAAGTCTCGAAAATAAGCAAAACTCGGGCCTAAATGCCTCATTTTGCAAGAATATTGACTGTGTGCACGCACTTACTTGTCTTGTATCGTAATATACTATAGAGCTATTCAGCAGAGATGGCGGTCGGGGTGTCTTGTCCGTCCGAATCAAGTAGTGTCCGTTGCAATTTTCCACCATAGGCGTGCGCAAAAACGCCAAATATAAAAGTAAAACCGGAAATATCACAAATTAAAAACAAATGATAAGTTCAGACCACATAAAATTACTTTATTTATAGCGGATATAATTGGCAACACGTTTTATAAAGGGATTCATATTCTTCGGCCAATTTTGAACAGTAATAAATAACCGGATTAGTTGACCTAATTGTTCTTTAATGATATAATACTATGACGGAGAAGTAACGAAAATCTTAACATATAACCCCTGAGGTTTGTTAATGTATTTGGTACATTAGGCCGAAAGGGATGCAAATTAATCTTCGCAATGGATTATAAATTCAGAAAACCCGAGTAAATCTGGGAATTCCCTTATTAAAAATTTGCCTGTTTCCCTTGTATATATACATGTTCACTTAATAATGTAATGTACATTCGTTTTGATAACTGCAATCAATACAACACCGAAACATTAGCACTCCGAGACGTCCAAAAATGCCGAAGTGTATAAACTCTAAATGTGACAGTTTAGTTTTAAACTTATTAGAATATTTTGAAAAGGAAAAAGAATATGGAGGGCCAATTACAAATATTAATCGCATTCGAGAGAAAGTAGCCGAAGCTTTAAAAATAAGTTTACGATCGGTGGAGAGAACAGTTCAGCGCGGAAAATATGAAAATGGAAAAAGGAACTGCAAAATTTCCCGAAGAAGAAACAAATCAAAAACCGAAGATCCACCTGCATGTGCTCGAAATTAAATTCGCAGTGTTATTTATAACATGTACATAAAAAAAAGGAATATGTTAGTGTGGCTTTAATTAATAAACAATTGACAGAAGGAGGGAATGTGCAAATTAGCAATTCCAGTCTATTGCGAGTTATGCATTCAATGGGGTGGTCTTTTAAAACTCATGATAACAGACGTGCTCTCTGCGAAAAACAGTCAGTTGTAAATGCCAGAATCAATTTTCTGCGAGAAAACCACAGAAATTTAAATTCTGAGAATGAATTAAAATGTATTTTTGTGGACAAAACGTGGATTTTTCAATACGGAGGACCAAAGAAAATTTGGCAGGATGAATCTATGAATAGCGTGAAACATCCATTTGCGTCAACTGGAAAGCGCTATATGATTGTGCACGCATGTTCCTCGCCTGGGTGGGTACCAGAATGTGGATTAATTTATTGTACCACATCCAAAAGTGCCGATTACCATGATAATATGAATGCTGAAGGTTTCGAAAAATGGTTTGAGAGATTATTAATACAATTAGAAGAACCATGTTTAATAATGATCGATAATGCGAGGTACCACTCAAGAATTTTAAATAAACAGCCCACAGGAAATTGGAGGAAGAATGATATGAAAAACTGGCTGACTGAAAATAATATTGCATATTCTGATAGCGATTTAAAAACAGATTTGCTACAAACAGCCCAAATGCTAAAGCAGCCACTTGTATATGCTGTAGATGAAATGGCATTAAAGTTTGGACATAGAATATTAAGACTTCCACCATATCAATAGCACTGCCAGTTTAATCTAATAGAGCTTGCCCAGGGAACATGCAAAAATTATTATGATCATCATATAGGTTGTGAGGGATATAGTTTTGAATCAGTTTTGAAAATGTGGGAGGAGGCGCTTAAACACGTGCCGAAAGAAAGCTGGAAACAATATATTAAACACACGGACGCTGTCATATTGAATAATTCTAAGAACGGGAAAATAATCGACAATATTCCAGAGTTTATCATACATGTAGGAGATTCAAGTGACGATAGCACTGATAATTTTGAAGAATTTGACGATAATGAATGATTAATTTATTTTTATGTATTATTATTTTATACTATTCATTTAAATAAAATGAATGTCACAAATTTGTTATGTTTTCATATTAGTTATTTCATATTTCATTTATATTATTGTATTAGAATAAGTATTTTTTAATGTTGTATTAATATCCATTTCCACATTTGCTAAAACACGTATAAAATAAATTCATTAAAAACATATTTTCTTTCAATTAACCTGCGTAATTGCAATGCTTGACTAAATCGCGCGCGCCTATGAAATAACCGGTAAGTAAGAGACGCCGTAAACTATTTCTTTCTCCTTCTATCGCTCGGTCTAAAACCGAGCTACGCAGGCCGCCTGTGTTTTCTAGATACGGCCGACGAAATCGTACGTCTTGGGAATATCCGCTCGGTTATCAGGTAGTAGAAAAGGATACCAATATTATTTGAATATTCCGAACTTAGTTCGTAAACCGCCCTTACTCATGAATAGGTCTATACTAACAAACAAGACAATATTTTTAAAATTGACCCAACTTTTTATTTCAATTCTGACTGTTTAGGTAATTTTAACTAGTGTTAATAATGTCATTAATTCCAGTTTTGCCCAAAGACGGCGTAAGCAGAAACAGGTCGCAATATAGATTTAATACAGATTAAGGAAGTACTTAATTTCCACACAATTGATTAATTTTGCTTGCAAGAAGAATAAAGTTCTATAAATAATACTTACTTTGGCCATTTTTATGATTGAAGAGCTTGTAGTCGAATTTCGGCATTTCTTTGTAAGCAACAGCCAAAAGGACCTCCTTTCTAAGATATGCATTACGCAGTACGTAGAAGCTCTCATCTGAAATGTGAATTAAGATCAAAATTATTGATGTAATTAAAAATTCAAAAAGTCACATTTGGTAGTATATATTATTCGACAGTCACGTGTTGTTGGCCAGAACCCGCAAGTATCTACAAGTGTCTTACAGTATCTGCTTTTAATGTACTATTTATAATATACGTCTATAATACAGCTATTGCGGCACTTACAATCGTACAGCAATAGATTGTCAATAAAAATAATGAACAAAATGAATAAAATTATAACCTTTAAAATGGTCGAAACTGCCATGCACATACCGGGTGACCCAGCGATCTGTAAAAGCCCCATAACTTATTTGCTATTTGAGATATCGACTTCTAGTTTTCTTGAACTGGTGCCCACACTTATTCTACATATTTTAAAAATATGTATGTTTTTGTACAGGGTGTCCCAATATACATAACAGAACAAAGTTATGTTTTTTTAAATGGAACACCCTATATTTTATACTTTATTTTCAACCCTCTTGAGAAGCTGATAAAAATAGTATAAGATACTATGGGTCTTTTATGGACGGTTGGTTAGTTATGGGCAAATTTGTGGCAAAAACATGTACACATTGAAAACATTGCAGAAGCGTTCCTAGCAAAGATAGCATCATTATTTATACACTAGAAAATTTCCCACATCATAAAGAATAATACACATCGGCTTTGGTTCTCTTTTATTCATAGCGCTATACAGGGTGTCAACATAGGCAAAACAATGGATAACTTTTTTTTTTCAAATGGAACACCCTATATAAGTTGCCACCAATGTATGGAATTTTTAATAAGCTTTCCAATGATATACAGTTTGTATAACAAAATATTAAGGATTCTTGAGATTTATCAATGAAAACATATTTGTTTTGTCACCTTCTGCTTCCTTTTGGATTTTTAGCCAAAACTATGCATTTTCAGGAAAAATTATAAGATACCAAAGTTGTAGAGCGAAAAATTTTCGATCGACAAAGGTCTTTCATCTTTTAAGATAATGCGTGCATTGCCCGCCAGAGCACTCGAAATCGTGACCGTATATGCATTTTAGCGTTTTTTTCAAATTTTTTATCAATAAATTGCACTATACTTTATTTTCCGCAACCTCTAGCGAAAAAACGGAAAATTATAGGGAAATTAAAATGGCCCATATCGATTGAAAATGTTCCGCTCTACAACTCTTAATAGAAGCAATTTTTGCCAAAAATGCATAGTTTTCCCTAAAAATGCAAATTGAAAATGAATATATCAATTTTTGCGTTTTTCAATGGTTTTTTGCATTTTTAGCGAAAACCATGCATTTTGGGAAAAAATGCTTCTTTTAAGAGTTGTAGAGCGGAATATTTTCAATCGACGTAGGTCATTTAAATAATTCTATAATTACCCGTTTTTCTGCTAGAGGACGTAGAAAATAAAGTATAGTGCAATTATTTAACAAAACAATTTGAGAAAAACGCTAAACTGAATATACGGTCACGATTTTGCGCACTCTGGCGGGCAATGCACGCATTATTGGATAAGTCAAAAGACGATATCGATCGAAAACTTTCCGCTCTACAACTTTGGTCTCTTATTATTTTTTCAGAAAATGCATAGTTTTGGCTGAAAATCCAAAAATTATCAGGAGGTGACAAAAGAAAAATGTTTTTATGGATAAATCTCAAGAAACCTTAATATTTTATTATACAAATTGTACATCATTGGAAAGCTTATTAAAAATTCCATGCGTTGCTGGCAAGATATATAGGGTGTTCCGTTTGAAAAAAAATAGTTATCCATTATTTTGTGTATGTTGACACCCTGTATAGCAGTATGAACAAAAAAGAACTAAAGCCGATTTGTATTATTCTTCATGATGTGGAAAATTCTTTAGTGTATAAAAAACGACGCTAGCATTGCTAGGAGCGCTTCTGCAACTTTTTCAATGTGTCTTTGTTTTTGACACAAATTTGTCCATAACTAACCAATCGTCCATAATAGACCCATACTATCTTATACTATTCTCATCAGCTTCTCAAGAGGGTTGAAAATAAAGTATAAAATATAGGGTGTTCCATTTAAAAAAACATAACTTTGGTCTGTTATGTATATTGGGACACCCTGTATAAAAACATACATATTTTTAAAATATGTAGAATAAGTGTCGGTACCAGTTCAGGAAAACTAGAAGTCGATATCTCAAATAGCAAATAAGTTATGGGGCTTTTACAGATCCCTGGGTCACCCGGTATGTTCCCAAAACCACACAGTATGATTGTAATGGATGGATACTGCATAGGACAAATTTAAATTGAATTAAATGAGTTATTATTTGTAAACAAATAATATATGACAGGGTTTGAACTTTCAACCTCCATATTAAATTTAAATTGTATGTTCTCTGATGGTCACAAAATGCAATACAGGGTTAAATAGAGACGACAGGGATTCATGTTCATGTTTTGTGCATTAGAGTATAAATACGGAAATCCAAACTACCGCAAGCGTGTCCTGAGAGATGAAGGATACATTGACGTATAAAAATATTCACTTTTTATTGGTCAAAAAAACACCAAGTGTTGAATTTTAATTGGTCAATTTTTGAAAGTTGATGGGTGAATAAATAATCTAGGCGTGCGTGCGTGTGTGCGTGCGTGCGCGTGCAAAAAATTAATAGAATTAAAGTAAATGTTCACACCGTCATCCCTGAGTGGCTCGATAATGCTCCAATATCACCACAACTTCATTAAATAATTGACAAATTGTCATTTAAGTGATACTTCTTAAGTTTCTATCAAAAGAAGGTCTCGTCCTAAGAAAAGGTAAATAGAAATACAAAAATAATATAAAATCAATCAGCTTTTTTAGCTGTCCGAATATAAGTGGCTAACTTTGTTAATGGTTATTGGAATTGGTGACAGGAGATCGTTAAGAGATGCAAGAAATGAGTTTAACGAAACGTTTGCTAATAGAAATCCAATAAGTATCAGTACTATAAAAAGAACCGTAGACCGTTATACAAAACTACACTCATGGACAAAATTATCGAATATTTTTGTCATCTAGTAGGCTGATTACTAATTTGTTTTAAAATATTTTTTTTAATTCCTGCACTAGCTAATTTGCAGGGGAAATGTGTGGTGGTTATGGACAATGCATCGTAGCATTCGGTGCATTTTTCAGCTTCCAATAAAAATCAAGAAATACTGGAACGGCTTATTCGCCACAATGCCAAAATTGAAGAAACCTTTTAGACAAGAAAAAACAATATGATACAGCAAACACGTTTTAACCGGGCCCGGCGCCGTGCATACGGGTAGGGGGAAACAGCAGGTACATAGGCGCGCGAAAATTATTTAAATTTAAGAAATAATTACTTTTTTTAAATTAATTTATTATGATATTATATACAAACAATACAGACAATATAGAAGATACTAGTCACTATCAAATCCCAAAAAATCACTCTCATCGTCACTGTCATCGTTGTTAATATTAATAATCAGAGTTTCTGTGTGCATATCTGTAACAACTTCATTCTCCAAATATTGATTCTCCAGTTTAACAACATGCTGGCACCTTTTCACCCATTCTTCCTTAACGATGGAATTGAATTCCTTTACCGCTAGTGCTTTTACGTCCTCCAATTTAAAGCTGATATTTCTTTTAACGACGTTATTTTTGACAGTAGCCCATATTAATTCGATTGGATTTAGATCCGGATGGTAAGGAGGTAACCTCAATACACTGTGACCTTTTTCGTGTAATAATGTATCGAATTTGAAAACTCTATGTCTTGATTTATTATTTTTTATTATCTCATATAATTGAGGTTTCAACATATAGGGGTCAAAAGAAATATTTTTCTCCACTAACCAATTAACCATGTCTGCTTTTTTGGTGTTTGAGTTTGGTGCAGGATTAGATTGTACATTGTGATAAGGGGCATTATCTGTTACAATGACCGCATTAGGGGGTAAATTGGGGATTAACATTTCTCGTAACCATTTGCCGTAATTTTCCGAATTCATTTCGTTATGGTAATCGCCACTTTTACTACCCGACTTAAATATTAACAAACAATTGGGAACAAAACCCATTTCGCCCCCCGCGTGTACTATAATTAGCCTTGGGCCCTTTGAAATGTTTTTAAATAAGCCTTTCGTGCTTTCGTCGCTCCAATTCTTGGAAGACGTGTGACCACTATGTAAATAAGTTTCGTCTAGATACACAATTGGCCTCTGCTGATCTCTGTAATATTTAATTTTCTGCAAATAAGATATTCTCAATGCCCTAATATCCATTCTTTCAATTAACAATTTCCTGTTATTTTGAGTGTTTCGCCATTTAAAGCCCATCCTCTTTAAAATTACACCTAGAGATGTATTACAGCCATCTCAATCTATATCCATTTTCAATTTTTCGCGTAAATTATTTATCGTTAGCCGCATACCTTCAGTCCGATGAAACGAATAAATTGTGTTTCTGACGTCCACCATTTTATATTCCGGCAAACTTGTAACTGAACTCGTACGTACGCGTTTTTTTGGACTTCTAAACTTACGCTCTCCTTCTTGTACGTCTGCAGAACCTTCTTGAATAATTCTACTAATTGTTCTTATGGATACACCTGTAGCTTCTCATGTACGGGTTTTAATGTGCGTTGCAGAGTCACCCACTAGGGCTGTGCAAAATAATCGATTAATCGATAAATAATCGATTAATCGATTAATCGACAGCTCGATTAATTCTGAAAAATAATCGATTAATCGATAATTTGATTGATCGATTAATCGATTAATCGATAATTTGATTGACCGATTAATCGATTAATCGATAATTTGATTGATCGATTAATCGATAAATTGATTAATCGATTAATCGATCATTTGATTATTTGATTATTTTAATAACCGCCCAATCTGTTATATTAACATTAAGCCATCATATCCACTTTATTCATTACATTTATTAAATTGGTAAGCTGTAAATATGTGGGTATAAATACTAATGGAAGCGTATTACAAGTTTTCGAGTTTCATCCGAGAAAAAAACGTCCGTTTATAAAGAAACCCATGATTCGGCCGCCGCCGCCGTAGACTTTAATGTTGCTTAATCGACAAAAAAGTAATAAGAACCATGTGTGAAATGTACACTTAGGTATGTCAATAGAGTTATAAATCATGTGAATATAAATAAATACACCGGTGTTTATACTTTCTGCGAAGAAAAGTCTGCACCAGCAATGTATATCAATGAAAAACAATTGTAGTCTATCGGTTAAATCTCATTTTTATGATGCCGAGCTTATATTAACATACTGTGACAATTATTTATAATAATTTATTAATATGAATTAATATCTCCATATTAAGTGCGTGTTTCTAAATATTGTCTATTTTTATTCGAATAAAGATTATTATTATCAAAATTACAGAATTTTGACTCCAGTGTCCAGAGAATAATAAATTGATTCATTATTGTTAATGATTATTTTAATAATCTATCAATAGATTATTTATTTTTTAGATCCTTTGAATAATAGATGTAATTGAATTATCGGACTAAACGAACTTATAATAAGAAAAACAAAGAAAATTGGGAACATAATAAATATTTACATAAGACTAATACTAATGAGATCGTTGGCCTTTCATTTTGGCAATATTTTCAAAGGCGGGATCATCCGATAAAAGAGATATTTATAGACACTGATCTGATAGTTAAATAGTTATTAGTTAAAGAATTTCTTATTTTTAATTCTGGAATACTCGTCAGAAAATGAGGATTCCGCCAAATAAATCGAGCCAAAGCAAGACATTTGTCAAGATTGGGTATTTCTCTTTAGTGTATTTCCTAAAACAATTTTTGTATTTCAAATACAAATAAATTTGAAGTTTGATTATTTCCATTTCTATCAATTCTGATTTGCATCAACTATTGTAGAGATTTGACTTACAATTCCTTCTATGTTGATATGTTATTGAAACACATTTGAAATTTGAAAAAGATAGTGCAATATTTTCAATCTTACCAAAATCTTCAAATTTTCTATTGAATTTTTCTCTTCTTAGTAACTTTAATTTCAAGAATTTTACTTGGGTTAAAGCAAATCATTGTTTGTTTGTCTGGATATATTTTTCAATGCTTGGGAAATGCTTGAATTTTGTATCACTTAAATTCGCTTTCAACAGTATCATAAGTTGCTGATGAACATAATATGAACATTGCTGAGTATACGCAGAAGTCCTAATTTTAACTTCTGTGAAAGCCATTTTAAACTGATTCCTAATCAATAATCAAAAAGCATTGCGACATTATTATATTACGTCTGTTACATTAATTTAAAATTGTGCGATAGTCTTCCGAATATCCCGCGTGCTGGATAATTTTTTGCTCGTGCATTTTTACCATTGTAATCGGTTCTTGTCTTCGGTTCGTGCCTCGTCATTATGAACGCAAAGCACTCGTTATATGTGATAATGTCCTAATTCAGTCGAATTGATTACAGCTTCCAATTTACATTAATAAGATTGAAAAACAGTATTCACGAGGCTGTGCAAAACTTTGATGTTTTGATTATTACTCGAGAAATATTCAATTAATCGATTAATCGATAATTTGATTTTTCATTAATAGATTAATCTATTAATCGATTAATCGATTAATCGATAATTTTATTTTGACCAATCGATCAATCGATCATTTCGATTAATCGATAATTTCGATTATCGATTAATCGATCAATTCGATTAATCGATATAATCGATAATTAAAAATAATCGAAAATCGATTATTCATTTCCATAATCGAACACCCCTATCACCCACACTTTTCAAATTTAATATGTAATTGTAAACATTGAACACAATTTCACGCGCTTGGCTATGCAGAGCTTTGCCACCACCGATTGTCGCACGGAGGCAATACAACGGTTTCTACAATAAGCGTATAAATTCGCAACCTTCATCGAAAGTTAGGGTTGAACATTTGTGGCGTGAAGGTCTTTCAAAATGCACACCTGACATATGGTCGGTAACGGCCTCTAGCGGAAAAATGGGTATTTGTAGAATAATTCAAATGATCTACATCAATTGAAAATTTTCCGCCCTACAATTCTTAATAGAAGCAATTTTTGCTCTAAATGCATAGTTTTCGCTGAAAATTCAAAAAACCATTAAAAAACGCGAAAATTGATACAAACATTTTCACTTTGGATTTTTAGCGAAAACTATGCATTTTGGGCAAAAATTGCTTCTTTTAAGAGTTGTAGAGCGGAACATTTTCAATCGATATCAGTCATTTGAATTTCCCTATAATTTCCCGTTTTTCCGCTAGAGGGTGCGGAAAATAAAGTATAGTGCGATTTATTAATAAATAATAAAAAAATGGTGATGTGGGCATCATGTTACTTTCTCCGACTTGATGGTATCATAGCCATTTATATTTACGTTTTCATTGTTTATTTTCAATTAAAATTATATTTTAAATGTACATCGAGCGTTGTGTAAACTCGGATGAAACTGACGTTTAAAACGTCAAAATTATAAAAGATGGAACAATTATACTTCAAATTCAAAAACTCAGTTTACTCAAAAACTAAAGGGATTGCGAAAAAACTTATTTTTTATGAGTTGTTCATTTTAGCATTCTCTACAATTATTATTAACATAAATTTGCTGTAACTATTAGCGTTTTATAATTATAAACCAAAAATTAAAAAAATAATAATAATTTTTTTTTCTCGAAACGGATTTTATGAAAAATGTTTTCAAGCAAAAGATGTTCATTTCTTTGTTGTCTTTAAAGTTTGTTTAAATGCTTTTGTGATATTTTTCATATTTAAGAAAATATTAGCAAAAAACCAAAAACAGTTAAGGTAAACGCCCATTTCCGGTGAACGAAATTTTACCAAAAGCTTTTCGGTTCTTCAGATTATCAAATAAGACGGATGTTTAAAGTTTCATATCAATTGCTTAATTAGTTTTTTACATACAGCGCGCACAGACAGACACAATGGCATGACAATTGTTGAAATGGCATCTAGGGGCCCCAAAACGGATATTTCCGTAAAAAAAAAATTGAAAATAAAATCACGATCACAATACTTTCTCGTACTTCGTAACGGAGAAAGTAAAAAAATTACGATCACAATACTTTCTCGTACTTCGTAACGGAGAAAGTAAAGATTGAAAAGAAAACGCTAATATGCATATACGGTCACGATTTTGCGCACTCTGGCGGGCAATGCGCGCATTATCTGAAAAGTTGAAAGATCGATATCGATCGAAAATTTTCCGCTCTACAACTTTGGTTTACTATTACTTTTTCAGAAAATGGATAGTTTTTGCTGAAAATCCAAAAATGAGCAGGAGGTGACAAAAGAAAAATGTTTTTATGGATAAATTTCAAGAATCCTTAATATTTCATTATACAAATTCTACATCATTGGAAAGCTTATCAAAAATGCTATGCATAGGTGGCAAGATATATAGGGTGTTCCATTTGAAAAAAAAAATTATTATCCATTGTTTTGCGTATGTTGACACCCTGTATAGCAGTATGAACAAAGAAGAACCAAAGCCGATTTGTATTATTCTTCATGATGTGGAAGATTTTTTAGTGTATAAAAAATGAGCGCTTCTGCAATTTTTTCAATGTGTCCTTGTTTTTGCCACAAATTTGCCCATGACTAACCAACCGTCCATTATAGACCCATGGTATCTTATACTATTTTTATCAGCTTTTCAAGAGGGTTGATAATACAGTATAAATAATATTGATAATAAACCAGAAATCACCGTTTATAACGACGGGGCTAAGAATCATGAAGGCGCAGGGGCAGGCATTTACTCAGCATCCCCCTGGGTAGGAATGTGACAATTATTCAAACGGAACTTTTCGGGATACTTGAAGGTGCTCAGAAACTATCGGAACTAACAGTCTCGAACAAATCCATTTTGTTCCTCACTGATAGCAAATCAAGCATAACTGCGCTATCGCGACCAAGGGTGGCCAGCAGCATAATACTGGAGTGCAAGCAAGCTCTAAACAAACTCGCCACAACCAGCAGAATCACAATATCCTGGACATTCAAATAATGAAGGGAACGACTGGGCCGATAGGCTAGCCAAAAGGGTTGCCCTAAAAAGGGAAGGCTCTAAGGCTTTGCCACTGGCACCACTCACTATCTCCCAAATACTTAAAGGAAACTCCCATGAAAAACACAAAAAGGAATGGCTACAAACTGACAAGTATGTTGTCGCCAAAAAATTCATCCACTCACCAACACCGAAGTTGAGCAGGAAATACATTGAATTACCAAGAAGCAGTTTGCGGCTGCTAATGGGTACCCTTACTGGGCACTGCAAACTAGACAAGCACTTCCATAACATAAGGGTGGTAAAAGATCCCCAATGTCGGAAATGCGAGCAAGAAGAGGAGACCCTAAGGCACATCCTGTGTGAATGTGAGTCACTCAAATAACTCATGTGGTCCGTATTCGGAGAGGAGTGGCCAGATTGGTCACAAATGGGCGACACTCTACACGGCCAACTACTTGACTTCACAAGAAGTTTAGGTAGGGCTCAGGAGGTGGCACAAAGAACCACCGAATGATCTAAGTGCTGCGTCCATTTGGTCGCCCTCCACAAACCATCATCATCCCAAATTTTTAGGTTAAAAATATGCATATTATTATAGTGATTTTGAATAAATGTCTTTACCTATTCCCACTTTGTAGTTGATGAATTACCGAACTGTTTTCACCAATCGTAAGCGACCCCTTGCGAATATATAGAGCATATACAGGGCTTTTATTTTAACTCTGAACATATGATCGCCAACGCCTATGTTCGATCGTAGAACAATCACCTCAACTCATTAATAGGCAGGCAACCATACTTACACAGTTTTATTTAATTGTCAAAATTGTGTTATGAATAAAAATGTATTACACCACCAAAGAAAGAATACAAATAATTAATTGGTATAATAGCGGGAACAGCACTCGAGAAGTTAGAGATTACTTTTCGGTTGCGTATCCGAGCAGACAACTTCCATCAATAGGAACAATTTTTAATATTGTCCATAATTTTGACAATACTAGCTGCGGGAGTAATTTTAAATACCTTGGCCGCCACGGTCACCTGATTTAACTCCAATCGACTTTTTTGTGGGGTATTAAACATTGTTTTCTTGATAAAATATTTCGCTTGAATAGGCAGGCCCTATACAGGCCAGGGGTGGAAGCCAAAACTAATACTACGCTGTATGCATGGAAAACAAAATTCTGATTTATACACACCCATATACAAGTAAATTTTGCCACCCTATTTATTTATAATTTGCCTGTTGCTCTTATACCCATCGATGTTAGCTTGTAAAACAAAATAATCGGGGGTAATACCACAAGAGGTTTAATTTGGCCGGATAAATTTTATTTGTTTGCACGAGCCATTGAATCGATACAAATTTTGAGAATGAATGTTCAACTGAAGTTGGCTGTTTACTAAAATTATTAATATAGAGATCATTGTCATGATGAAGGTAAATAAATTTTTAACCATTTGCAAATTTTTCTGTCCGCCGTTTTAAATGCACCTTTTTATACATGAGTTGAATTATCGGGGGTAATACCACAAGAGGTTTAATTTGGCCGGATAAATTTGATTTGTTTGCACGAGCCATTGAATCGACACAAATTTCGAGAATGAATTGAGATGGAAAAATCCATGAGCGCTTAAGCGCGAGTGGATTTTGCCTAATCTCAATTCATTCAAGAAATTTGCTTGAAATTTGCTTGAAATAAAATTTATCCTGCCGAAATTATAACCGTGAGTGGTATTTGTTGAGATAATTTAACGAATAAGAACTATATTTTTATTAACAATTTATATTCATTAAATGTACAATGGATGAAAGAGCATTGTTTATTTGTGATGGAATTGTATCGTATGTTCATTAAAAAAAAAACCTCAAGTGTGCCCTTTTTTTCGTTTAAAAAATTTCAGTTGGCACACTTGACACTTGTTGGGAATTGACATATAAACGTCAGATCTTTCTAGAAGTCACAATTATTCCATCCTCACAATGGTTTACAGTAACCAGCAAAAAACGTTTCTAATTGGAAGTTATTTCCGAAATGGGATTCAAGTGGACGGAAATTGGGTGTATTCATTCGACACACCTTTAGCAGAGTTTCAGGAAGAATTTCCTAACGTGCCCATTATTTATGATAAATTTAAAAATACTTTATCACAATCTGTTGCATTATTTCGTGAAACGGGTAGGGCTGGTGTTTACTTTAGGGTAAATCGACCCGGGGGCTGAAATTTGTTTTGAAGACATAGTTTTTTGAGCCGAGTTCAGAAATGTACGTTTTAACCCGCGGAAACGTAAGGGGGAAAAGTTATGCCCCCTTAAAGTTTCCATTTTCGACGGACAACTCGCACAAACTACGAGTTTCTGTGTAAAATAACTTGTAAACTAACAACTACAATCGACTAATAATGATTTTAACTTACGATTTAAGTGGTGAAAGTGCGAGTTTTATATCCTATTCTTCATGAAAATTCACATTTTAAGGTCATGTTAAAAATGCGTATTTTCATTAGTTCATCGTCCCACCGCAACTGAAGGAGTGGCGTGTCGAAATAAACACTCTATAAAGTTTTCTGTGAACTATCATTGCGTTAACCCTAGATTACTTATGTGCATTAACAATTGATACGAATTTTAAATTGTTCTGTTGTAAATCTATTTACAATTTCTTTATTTGTGCCCCACTTTTGTGGGTGTTTCTATTTTTTTTGGGAAAAGGTGCCCCTACCAAACATAAACACACGCATGTATCTTTAACCTGGATCCTAACGACACAAATTCATCTGGTAAAAATTAGGGACTTTAGTCAATGATTAAATGGCAATGTAATAGATATTTATGCATTAAGGGAGATATGGAGGTCCTCTGGCCCGGGGTTTGTAAGTCAACCCAGGGTGAAGAACAAGAATATCTCCCATGGTGCATACAATATTTGATTTTATAGTTATATATTAGTAATTAGTAAAAATATTCAGTATAGCTATCCGTAATATGTATTTGCATGGTTGCTATAAGTTGGTTTTAAAACAAACAGCTCGCATTTCATGAACTAACGTTTATTTAATTTGATTTGACTTTAATGCTTTAACAAAAAACGTACGGTTGTGAATAAAATAGTGAACAAACCTGGGCGATAAGTTTAATTCATCATTACCTACCAGTTAATGGTTGTAAATGGTAGGTGCTTATCCTTAGGTTAGGGTGAGGTTACATTTGCCCCCCTTTAGACCAGATAGTAGTTTTACACGCAGTTGATTAGGTGATGGTGAAGCCCCGTCATTAATACATAGGAAGTAGTTATACGGGCTCCATGTGGTCAATGGCGGAGCAGAGCGAGACCGGTCGCTTATGCTTAAGTTAGGGTGAGGTTAAGCCCCTCCGCTTTAGACCGACTGGTAGTTTTACCCGCAGCGGATTAGGTGAAGGCGAAGCTGTCATGAATGCATAGGAAGTAGTTACGGTGGCTCACTGTGGTTGATGGCGGAGCGAAGCGAATATAGGAAGTAGTTACGCTGGCTCGCTTGTTTATGCTTAGATTAGGGTGAGGTTAAGATGCCCCCTTAGACCGGCCAGTAGTTTAACCTGCAACGGACAAAGTGAAGGCGAAGCCGTCATGAATGCATAGGAAGCAGTTACGGTGGCTTGCTGTAGTCGATGGCGGAGCGAAGCGAAGTGAAGCCATCGACCACAGCCGCCTCGCTTGCTCATGCTTAGATTAGGGTGAGGTTAAGGTCCCCCCTTAGACCGGCCAGTAGTTTTATCTGCAACGGATTAGGTGAAGGCGAAGCCGTCATGAATGCATAGGAAGCAGTTACGCTGGCTTGCTGTGGTCGATGGCGGAGCAAAGCGAAGCCATCGACCACAGCTGGCTTGCTTGCTTATGCTTAGATTAGGGTGAGGTTAAGGTGCCCCCTTAGACCGGCCAGTAGTTTTACCTGCAGCGGATAAGGTGAAGGCGAAGCCGTCATGAATGCATAGGAAGCAGTTACGGTGGCTTGCTGTGGTCGATGGCGGAGCGAAGCGAAGCCATCGACCACAGCCGGCTTGCTTGCTTATGCTTAGATTAAGGTGAGGTTAAGGTCCCCCCTTGGACCGGCCAGTAGTTTTACCTGCAACGGATAAGGTGAAGGCGAAGCCGTCATGAATGCATAGGAAGCAGTTACGGTGGCTTGCTGTAGTCGATGGCGGAGCGAAGCGAAGTGAAGCCATCGACCACAGCCGCCTCGCTTGCTTATGCTAAGATTAGGGTGAGTTTAAGGTCCCCCCTTAGACCGGCCAGTAGTTTTACCTGCAATGGATTAGGTGAAGGCGAAGCCGTCATGAATGCATAGGAAGCAATTACGGTGGCTTGCTGTGGTCGATGGCGGAGCGAAGCGAAGCCATCGACCACAGCTGGCTTGCTTGCTTATGCTTAGATTAGGGTGAGGTTAAGGTGCCCCCTTAGACCGGCCAGTAGTTTTACCTGCAGCGGATAAGGTGAAGGCGAAGCCGTCATGAATGCATAGGAAGCAGTTACGGTGGCTTGCTGTGGTCGATGGCGGAGCGAAGCGAAGCCATCGACCACAGCCGGCTTGCTTGCTTATGCTTAGATTAAGGTGAGGTTAAGGTGCCCCCTTAGACCGGCGTAGTTTAACCTGCAGCGGATATGGTGAAGGCGAAGCCGTCATGAATGCATAGGAAGCAGTTACGGTGGCTTGCTGTGGTCGATGGCGGAGCGAAGCGAAGCCATCGACCACAGCCGCCTCGCTTGCTTATGCTTAGATTAGGGTGAGTTTAAGGTCCCCCCTTAGACCGGCCAGTAGTTTTACCTGCAATGGATTAGGTGAAGGCGAAGCGGACACGAATGCATAGGAAGCAGTTCGCTTCGCTCCGCCATCGACCACAGCCGCCTCGCTTGCTTATGCTAAGATTAGGGTGAGTTTAAGGTCCCCCCTTAGACTGGCCAGTAGTTTTACCTGCAATGGATTAGGTGAAGGCGAAGCCGTCATGAATGCATAGGAAGCAATTACGGTGGCTTGCTGTGGTCGATGGCGGAGCGAAGCCGGCTTGCTTGCTTATGCTTAGATTAGGGTGAGGTTAAGGTGCCCCCTTAGACCGGCCAGTAGTTTTACCTGCAGCGGATAAGGTGAAGGCGAAGCCATCATGAATGCATAGGAAGCAGTTACGGTGGCTTGCTGTGGTCGATGGCGGAGCGAAGCGAAGCCATCGACCACAGCCGGCTTGCTTGCTTATGCTTAGATTAGGGTGAGGTTAAGGTGCCCCCTTAGACCGGCCAGTAGTTTTACCTGCAGCGGATAAGGTGAAGGCGAAGCCATCATGAATGCATAGGAAGCAGTTACGGTGGCTTGCTGTGGTCGATGGCGGAGCGAAGCGAAGTGGTGAAGGCGAAGCCGTCATGAATGCATAGGAAGCAGTTACGGTGGCTTGCTGTGGTCGATGGCGGAGCGAAGCGAAGCCATCGACCACAGCCGGCTTGCTTGCTTATGCTTAGATTAAGGTGAGGTTAAGGTGCCCCCTTAGACCGGCCAGTAGTTTAACCTGCAGCGGATATGGTGAAGGCGAAGCCGTCATGAATGCATAGGAAGCAGTTACGGTGGCTTGCTGTGGTCGATGGCGGAGCGAAGCGAAGCCATCGACCACAGCCGCCTCGCTTGCTTATGCTTAGATTAGGGTGAGTTTAAGGTCCCCCCTTAGACCGGCCAGTAGTTTTACCTGCAATGGATTAGGTGAAGGCGAAGCGGACACGAATGCATAGGAAGCAGTTCGCTTCGCTCCGCCATCGACCACAGCCGCCTCGCTTGCTTATGCTAAGATTAGGGTGAGTTTAAGGTCCCCCCTTAGACTGGCCAGTAGTTTTACCTGCAATGGATTAGGTGAAGGCGAAGCCGTCATGAATGCATAGGAAGCAATTACGGTGGCTTGCTGTGGTCGATGGCGGAGCGAAGCCGGCTTGCTTGCTTATGCTTAGATTAGGGTGAGGTTAAGGTGCCCCCTTAGACCGGCCAGTAGTTTTACCTGCAGCGGATAAGGTGAAGGCGAAGCCATCATGAATGCATAGGAAGCAGTTACGGTGGCTTGCTGTGGTCGATGGCGGAGCGAAGCGAAGCCATCGACCACAGCCGGCTTGCTTGCTTATGCTTAGATTAGGGTGAGGTTAAGGTGCCCCCTTAGACCGGCCAGTAGTTTTACCTGCAGCGGATAAGGTGAAGGCGAAGCCATCATGAATGCATAGGAAGCAGTTACGGTGGCTTGCTGTGGTCGATGGCGGAGCGAAGCGAAGCCATCGACCACAGCCGGCTTGCTTGCTTATGCTTAGATTAGGGTGAGGTTAAGGTGCCCCCTTAGACCGGCCAGTAGTTTTACCTGCAACGGATAAGGTGAAGGCGAAGCCATCATGAATGCATAGGAAGCAGTTACGGTGGCTTGCTGTGGTCGATGGCGGAGCGAAGCGAAGCCATCGACCACAGCCGGCTTGCTTGCTTATGCTTAGATTAAGGTGAGGTTAAGGTGCCCCCTTAGACCGGCCAGTAGTTTTACCTGCAACGGATAAGGTGAAGGCGAAGCCGTCATGAATGCATAGGAAGCAGTTACGGTGGCTTGCTGTAGTCGATGGCGGAGCGAAGCGAAGTGAAGCCATCGACCACAGCCGCCTCGCTTGCTCATGCTTAGATTAGGGTGAGGTTAAGGTCCCCCCTTAGACCGGCCAGTAGTTTTATCTGCCACGGATTAGGTGAAGGCGAAGCCGTCATGAATGCATAGGAAGCAGTTACGCAGGCTCGGTTGCCTGGTTGCGTCAAGGTCCTCCCCCTTGAGACCGGGTAGTAGTTTTACCCGCAGTAGATTAGGTGATGGCGAAGCTGTCATGAATGCATAGGAAGCGGGATTCTTTGTCATGTTAGCACATACTTTCACTTTAAACACCCTAATAGCACTATAGCACACAAATGGAAATAACAGTAGCAATTACTAGAACGTAAATACAAGAGGTTTCAAAAAAATCAGTGAACTTATTGGGACTGTGTGAAAATCAACTAGAAATTAAGGACATGGTAATTTAAATGTAAATGTTAACTGTTTAACCTCTTAACATACACATTTGTTTTATTATTAATATAGTTAATTTCAGAAATATAATTATTTTTATTTATATCGTACTTTATGTATTCACATATTTTCCGTGAGAATTAGATTGGTTTTCCGATTATGATGTGACCAGTTGGCAACCCTAATAATCACAGATAACTAAATAGAGTGTTCAGTTTGCATGTCCGTCAGTTTCGGCGGTTCAATGAACTGCACATAACCTTAAAATGAAATATTAATGTAAAGAAAAAGATATAAAATTCGCATTTTTACTACTCAAATCGTAAGTTTACATCATTATAAATTGATTGTGGTTGTTGGTTTACCAAAATCTACCCAGAAAAGCAGGTTTTGAGCGAGTTGTACGTCCGATACGAGAGAAACTTTAAGGGGGCACAACTTCTTCCCCTTATGTTTCTCAAAGTTAAGATATACATTTTTGGACTCGGCTCAAAAAACTACGTCTACAAAGAATTAAGAAGAAATAAAAAAACAGCCCACTTCCCGATTTTTCCCGATTTACCCTAAAGTAAACCCTTACCACGGGTAGTATTCTCCGTAAACCAGGAAGTGGTAGACCAGCCCAAGAAATTTTGGAAGATGAACCTACGACTTCTCTGCGTCATTTCTCACAGCAAACGAATTTATCGGTAGGAATATGCCACAAGCTTCTACGAAAAGATTTGCAAGTATACCCTTATCGCATAACATCGCTGCAAGAGTTATTACCTGTTGATTACCCCAGACGACTGGAATTTTGTCAGTGGTTTTTACAAAATGCTAACGAGGATGTTTTACAAATTACTTTTTTTACCGATGAAGCTTGGTTTTGCAAGGATGGGTACATTAATTCCCAAACTATGAGAATTTGTTCGGATGAAAATCCTCGTATATATCGAGAGAAACCACTACATCCAGAGAAAGTTGGCGTTTGGGCAGCGATTAGTGGGAGAAGATTAGTTGGACCGTTATTCTTTGAAGGTAAAATCCTATTTTTATTATTAATAATAAAAATTCAATAACCGTGCATTCATTTTAGGTACGATAACTGCAAACCGTTATCGTACAGAAATTTTATTGCCTTTTATAAATGAATTAAATGATGAACTGCAAAGTGGATATTTTCAACTAGACGGAGCAACTCCTCATTACACGGTGGATAATTTGGCCATTTTGGAGGAATTTTTTGAGGACGGAATAATAAGTCGAAATGCACGGATTCCCTGGCCGCCCCATTCATGCGATTTAACACCATGCGATTTTTTCTTGTGGCCATATCTGAAAAATTGTATTTATGCACAACCAGTACACAATCTAGAAGACATGCGGCAACGAATTTGAGATAAATTTATAGAAATTAACAATAATCCAGTGTTGTTGCGGATCGTAATGGAGGGTGTACGACGAAGAGTTCAGGCTTGTGTTCAAGAAGAAGGAAGGCACATACAACATTTAATATAATTTTATAGTGAAAAATTTAACGTAAGTATCTATAAATTGACTACAGTTTGTTTAATTTTGAGAAGTAACATAACCTCAATGTGTAACCAACTTAAATTTTTAAAATTAAAAAATCATGGCACACTTGAGGTTTTATGAACATTATGATGCACCAATCGTCAAAATCGTGTGTGGGTAAAATGAAAATGGTTGAGTGCCACGGGAATAGCGAAATTCGGGCCTGCACGTTTGTGAGTGGTACAAACACTAGGATCTAGCCGATAGAATGATATTTATAATTATTGTTTTGTATAAATATATATTATTACTTACATTTAGTATACATTCCATACATTTCTGACGTTTCTTATATTATATTATAGGTTAAAACCTCTCACCAAACACATACACACACTACAAGCGGCATGAAGTTAGGAAACCAATAACAGCTGATCGTTAATTGACCGGGTGCATTTATTTCCGACACACATAAAAGGGAAGACGCTAAATACACTAATATATAAATGTTTATTTCACACTATTAGAACATGATAGAACAAGATAGATATTAAATGCAATGCAATTCTACAAATTCACGCATCGCATCAGCGCTGATCGCACGCTTGCGACATCTACCGGCCGAAGTACGAAATGCAGTTCTGCCAGTGTCACCGGCTTTAATATCGAATGTATGAAACTAAATCTATAATCAGTGAAAAGACAATATTTACCTCCCTGGCACATGGGTCGAAATGACAATTGTGAACATTTTTTCACGTAGAAGCGTGTCCGAAGCGCATTTCAATTATATTTCACCGCAGAGGTATTCAGAACTGACACGAACGGCCACTGTTCAACTAAAGTTAGCTGTTTACTAAAATTGTTAATTTAAAGATCGTTTTCGTGGTGAAGGTAAATAAATTTTTAACCATTTGCAAATTTTGGTCGTCCGCTGTTTTAAATGCACCTTTTTATACATGAGTTGAATTATCGATGTAATTATATTGTCAAAATATAGTGTTTCAATGGGCAGCTTTGTCTGTTCAACCAGGCCCAGAACACTATTCCCTCCTTATTGTGATAGCCTTTTCACTAATTTAAACATAGCCTGTATGTAGGTTAATGTTTTGTTTAATGTACATAGGAGCAGAGTACTAGTTTTGGCCACCGTCTTTCCCACCCTGTAGGGAGGCCATTCAAGGGAAATATTTTATTATAAAGTCTACTCTTGGAGACCTTTCTAACGATATATAGCAGTTTCGCGATTACCACTTTGAGAACTTCAATTATTAGACCTTTATACAATTTGTGAGTTAATATTATCGTGTTTAGTAACTTAAATGTTATATGGTGATACTATATTGACCTATTTGACAGAATCTTAAGGCAAATTAGCCCTGTGAGAATTTCCCAACGATTGCGATATTCAAACAACGTTTCTCGGATCTGAAATCGGTTGGTGGGGGACCGGTACTCATTACCCATTTGGATACACTTAATAGTACGTTAGAGTGACAGAGCGATTCTCCATGCACACGCATAAGAACACGCACACGCGCAAACCTACGTATCTGAAGAATCACGCGAATCTCAACGTAGGCGATATCGCCCTCCTGGTCTTTGCTTATGTCTTACTTAATCTAATTCTAACCAATTATTTTGGGGATTGTCATGTAATATTAAAACAGTTAAGAAATAAAGTGGGCAAATTAAGAAGCGGCTGTGACATAGTGGCCGTTTGGTCTACAAAGGTTGAGAAAGACTGTTCTAACGAATACAATGACGATATAAGATACCTATAATACAATACTTACTTCTAATCTTGTTTCGCGATTATAAACTAAATTTATGTTCCCGATGCAGCTGCCCACTCCTAAAGTAAACAGAGCACTCTCAGTATCTTCTTCAGAGAGGACAGATAGTGATCCTTTGGCGATGAAAACCAACATATTCCGTTGTTGACCAGTATTAAATACTTGCTCCCCAGTGCTGTAGGATACAGTTTTCATAATCTTCGCTATTTCTCGTTTTAGAGAATCCGATGCGTTCGCAAGGAAGTAACACTACAAAAGAATTTAATAAGTGGCGATAGTTTGATAAAAATGGTTGAATTTAAATTTGAGTGTAATTTCGAGCTTTTTTAGCTCTCACTTGTATTACCTAGCGATACCTAATAGGAGAAAATTGGAAACAGGTAACTGAAAGGTACATTTGATCTTACTCCACTCAATTTTTACCATAAGTATTCTTCTCTTACACCAGCCATTACCACGCCCGCTAAAATGTTCTTCCCGGAGCGTTTCTCTCTTGCTCCACGAGAGTCTTTACGCCGATGAAAAGATTGACGTTGACATATTAGTAAGATCACATAACTGTTTCGGTTACCTGTTTCGGATTGAAAAAACCGGCCCGCCCGTTTGTATTCCGTTGTCAATCTCTCTACTTATCTCTGGTAATACTCTGTTCACATTTTATTATTTACTGGAATGCGAATAAAGATGGCCTCAAACAAATTAGTAAAGTTATTGGTCGTGTGTGATGCAAACGGAAATTAACTACACAATAATTTAAATAGTTAAATTTAAATGTAAATTTTGACTGTTGTCATTAAACAGTCAAAATTGCCATTGAAATATAAATTGATACTCATAAACTTCATACAAAGTGTGGTTAGAAGTTCTCCACTGGTGCAGTCAGTATGTAATTTTGGGAGGGACCGATTTATTAAATGAGTATAAACATACTTATATTTAAAAAATCAAATCCAGAGGATGTTCGAGTACATATTGAAATGGAATTGAATGGAAACATACATTTGCGACCATCGCAAAATTTTATGAGAATAGAAGCATGTAGTTTCAAAGAAAATAATATTTCTTCATTAATTTTTAATGTATCAAAATTTCGTTAATTATGTCACATTTGTGTGTCTAGATAAAACGTGGATTTAATAATAATAATAATAATAATAATCTTTATTGCTCTATCCGAGAACTGATATTGCGGCATGATCTAACACAAATTAAAAACTAAAATAATACCATCATGGTGAAACGGTGAATAAAAATGCATACAAAATAAAATTGAAAGTAAAATTACAATTAAAATTAAAATCAAAGTTACAATTAAAATCAAAATAATAAACTAGTGGTGAATAAAATATAATAAATATATACATATATGCACATTCAAGTATATAAGATACATACACATTAATAAAACGATAAACGTTAATTAGAACTGCATATCACAACTGCATGCCTACAAAATTACTACTGAGATACTCTCCAAAATTGTAGAATGCGTCGTTTTGTAATAAGTCCTTTTTCATGCAACGTAGAAATTCTTTTCGATGTAGTACTCTTACTTGAAGAGGAATGATATTATAAAATTTCGCTGCAAAATAATTCGTTGCATGCCGGGAACCAACTAATTTATGTTTACGTGGATAGATGTTCATTCTGTTTCTTGTAAGATAGTTATGTTTGGACTCATGTCTAATTAAATTTTATTCTGTTTTTTTAATATATTTGACACAGGCTAAGATGTACAAGCAAGGTATGATAAGTATATTATTTGCAGTGTACGCAATTCTACAATCTTGTCGATATGGTAAACCTGCTACGATACGCACCGCTCTTCGTTGTAGCGAGAAAATTCTTTTTAAAATTAAGGAATGCCCCCAAGTTAGTATTCCGTACGTCATATGTGACTGGCAGAGTGCATGATATGGTACCCTCAGTACATCACATTTTAATGTGTTCGCCATATTGCGTAGTAGGAAAATGTTGGACGTTAATTTTTTGGCGAGTGTATTTCCATGATACGTCCATTTAAGGTGACTATCCAGAGTTATTCCCAGAAACTTTGTTGAGGTATCTGGAATATATTTTGCTTCGGTTTGCGCACAAAGATAAAGTTTTTGAGTTTTGGCTGTGTTTAATGTTAATTCATTACTGCGAAACCATAGTGATATGACTGCCATTATGGAATTATGACGCTATTCGAGTGAAGTTAAATTAAAATCTTGCGTACTTATAGTGGTGTCATCGGCGTACAATACTATATTATGATCTTTTATATGATTGATATATAATAAGAATAATATTGGTCCTAATATTGACCCCTGCGGGACACCTACGGTATTACATAGTACATGGGAATATACATTTTTTTTCAATACAACCTGTTTTCTACGCTGAAGGTACGAAGACAACAACTTGTAACTGTCAGGATGTATGTTGTAGGCATACAGTTTTCGCAATAGTATTTCATGTGATACACAGTCGAATGCTTTAGTTAGATCAAGGAAGAATTTATCAGAACGGATCCTCGATTAGACGTTGGGTACGCGATGGTGATAATAAAAGTAACCTATGTAATGTGAAAAGTGAGGGCAAAAGATTCGGAATTTTGCATGCGGGTGGTCATTTAGGGTTTTTAGGAGGATGTGATTTACTACTGGACTCGACTTACAATGACAGGAACTATCACAAGACAATGCGAGCATCCGAAATCTACTACACTTCGGCACGGATAAACACTGTATGCTACCTACAACTGTATGCTACCTACAACAGCTCATTCAAAATTTTACGGTTGTCCCTGATTTATTTATGAGGGTGTCCTTTCCCAGATGGGTAACTTTGCGTAGATAGGAAACAGAATGAATGTACTAGGATTTCGGGTAATTCATATGGTTTTTTCTTTAATAATAAAAGCAACTCTTTATTATATATTGTACAATGGTGATTGCCGTAAACCTAAATAATATATATCATATACCAGGTGTTCGATAAAGAAACCCCCAATGCCATAACTCTGTTATTTATTGACCGATATGAATGAACTAAAAACCAAAGTCAATGGCTGTTTAAATACTAACAAATGTCATTAAAATTGATATTTTTCAATAATAACTTCATTGCCAAATAATAGTCAACTTACAATTTTTAAATGGTTGCACATAATGGTTTAATTTTAGTACATTAAATATTATTTTTCTGAATCCAATAATGCCCAATATGTTGTTTTTCGTTCAATATTTTGGTCGAAAAAAATTAAAATAAATTTTATCGAATTATATTTTTCAAAAATTATAATTAGCGTGCCTTGGAAAAAACTGACAAATGTCATTTGTTGTAAGGTTATGTCAAATGTGAATAATAAGGACCAATGTAGAATAGAATAAATAACTAGTGCAAGTATGAATTCACTTGCGATTTAGATGTTATTGTGATTATTGTAAACACTAAGTAGAACGTCTAACTCTGCAAGTTCACGAATTTGTCGATCCACTCTCTTCGGCTTTTTAAAGGCCCCATATAGTCTTCAATTTCCTTCTAACCTTCTAAATTTAGTATTCGTCGCTATGGAAACCGTAGATGATAAATCCGTGCTGCAGCTCATCGATTTCTATTTCAAAGAAAATAAATTTGCAACATGTCTGTTAATTCGCTATTGTTCATGATTATGTCTGAAACACACTAATAACAAATGGTTGACATTACTTAAACAATAAATGACATTTGTCGATTCGAATTTTTTTCAAGGCACACTACATCATAAATCATGTGAACAAGATTTATTATTATCTTTCTCTGGCAAAAATATTAACTTAAAACCAACATAACGGGCATAATTGAATTCAGAAAAACAATGTATAATATTATTATAAAATTAGAAAAGTATATGCAGCCATTTAAAAATTAAAAGTTGACTATCATTTGACAATGAAGTTAATCTTAAAAAAACATATAATTACCATCATTTTATAGTATTTAAACAGCCACTGACATATTTTTTTTAGTTCATTCAAATCGGTCAATAAATAACAGAGTAATGGGGTTGGGCGTTTTTTATCGAACACACGGTTTACTGTCAAAAACATGACGAGTTTTTTTTTTAACTTATCCGTTGACTACTAATCCAAAATGTTTAAAATTCGATGGATTCTGTGATTAATATTTTGGTGCGCAAAGAGACGATTTTCAAGAGGTCCATTTTTATACCTTTTTTGTTTGAAATTATTGCATATTTGTTGCATAAATAAAAGAAGGAATATTTCGAATTACTGCCTAATGCATAGTTTCAGCAATTGTGGATTTTCTCTGAAAATTTATGAAACTGTTTAAGCATTCAATAAAAGTTGAATTTTTCCAACTGTGAAAATTAAAATAATCATAAATCCGAAATTTCAGATATCACAAATTAAAAAAATACGTGTCAATTATTTTTGTATCTAGTACTGAAAAAAAATATTCAAGGCAATTTTATTTGTCAATTGCAAATATGATATAATTTTGAAAAATTAAAAAATGTTTTTCTTAATTTTAATGATGAAGGATCGGCAGCACTTAAAAAATGTAAATGCTCTACTTAGAAATATTATGCAACAATTCGCTTTTACTGCTCATTTTTGCAATTTAATAACCGCAATCAAGAATTTGGAAACAGCTCAAATGCAAAAATTTCGTATTACATCGAAATCCGGGATACCTACAAAAAAATTTAAATGATTTGTGAACTTTTAAAAGGCGAGACTGAGAAGGACTTAATAAATCTTAACATGAACCCCATGGACTCATTTAATTTTACGATCGTAATTCTAAATCAAATTTTGGTCTACATTCTAGTTACAATAAATAAATTATGATCAGTATTTTTTTTTTATCTTTCAACATTATTTTTAATTAAACCGCATATAAAATCCGTATTTGAATCAGTTTGTAGCATATATTGGCTAAATTTAAGGGCATTTGAAAAAAATATAATGCCTTTGTTTGGCATATATAAATCCGGACTTTACTGATAAGCAACATCAATTTAAAATTGTTTTCGAATATTTTTTTCACCTGGTAACATTGTAAGTTGTAAATCTCTAAAACGGTGTGTTTAAGTAATGTTAACATGCCAATAACTCCTTAGTAACGAGTTACATTAAGGTACCTTTAACAACACTAATGTGGTTAAGAAATTCTTAACAACACTAGTTTTGTTACATGTATCTTAACGCAATTCGGTGCTGTGAAGATATTGGCAAACAAACATTAATTCACTTTTTGACGGTTTTCATTAAACATTTCTCAAATTAGAAAAAAATGGAAATTGGATAAAATAAACCGTGTTACGACACACGTAACGTTATTTGTTTTTACATTACTGGAGAATTTAAAAACTTTTTTCTCGTAATGTAAAAAGCTTCATAACGTTACTATTCTTTTTTTTATTTTGAGACAATGAAATGTTCAGATTTACTTTCGGCGTTGGATTTTAATTCGTCACATAAAAGCCCGGCTTCTTAAGATCCCTCAAAAAAGGGCGACCTACTCCCGATGCATTTCCCCCATAAATTATCTTAAGTACCGACCATAATATTGACAATGGTCTGTTGTGGTTTGTCCGCCTTGGGGAGCATTGCCTAATATCTAGCCAATGTAGTAGATTTCGGGGTCTTAAAGGCCAAGGAACGCGTTCAAAAGGGTTCAATTAACCCCAAGCGAGTTACCTCCGAAGCTGCCCAAGTTTGGACCGGCTACATTGCAAGGGTAGTTCATAAATGAATAACCAATTAACGTAAGGTTACCATCATCACGTACCACAATTTACCCCCTAAGCTCCACCCTCAATCCTTTTGCAGGATTACAGGATCAGAAGAGAAGAAGAGTTCTTTGTAAGACTGCAAAGACAAAACATCGATGACGCGTTAATTTAAGGCTGTGTAAAAGTGAACATAAGTATTTATTTTCGACGTTTGGTAAATATATCAATTCTAAGTGTATCAATACGTTATTAATCAAAGTCCCTTTAGTAACATTCATTCGAGAACAATTAGCGGAAGTAATAACAATAATAAATAAGTCATATATGGAGTGCTGTTAGATCTATGTAAATTATTCCACGCTATCAATCTGTATTGATTATCAAGCTAACTGCAAACAAGTAGTTTAGATTAAATATTAATAGTATTACTGCGTCTGTAATAATAAATAATGGTTCATAAAATATACGTTGATGAAACTCTAAGCTACAAACTGCATCTTAACACTTTATTAGCTGCACTTAGCAAAATGTTTTGTGATTTAAAGGTACTCACTTACAACACAAATGATGATATTGTATTATGCTAACTTTTACTCACATCTCAAATATGGTATCATATTCTGAGGAAGTAGTGTCATAGCAACGTAGTTTTAATGGCTCGGAAGCTTGTGATCAGAATAATGAGTAAATCTAAATATATGAAATTTGAAAAGAGAAAGTTGCAGGCATGGACATTTTTTGTCTGAATACATTTTAAAAAGAACTACAATACCAGTAATCCGGGAGACAGTGTCACTTTTCATCAAGTAATTTTATGCACGCTGGATTTTATACCATTAGTAGTTCCTACATTGTTCATGATGTAGCCGACCGTCAGACCCTCCGGTAGCGGTATGTGGAGCTGTGGTAGGCTGAAGAAACCTTTTCCGATTAGTTATTTTATGAAGGCTGAAAATTGTTGAGATAAATATTTACTAATAATATTTCATACAAAAGACTAGTCAGGCACTTATCTGTCAGGAATGTGCATAAATTACGTATCTCAACTTGATGGTAAACTGTGAAAATGAAGTCATGGTATGCAGACTGGAATTCGTTCAGGTGACAGTTTATTGTTTACATAACATGTAAATAATCGTCAGACGCCACCAGAATAGTGGAAAGACCGTCAGTTGGCCCTACTAAATGTAGCGTAGCAAAATCTTTTGTAATTGGCAGACAATTCTAATAGTAGCCTCATATCATTCATGGTCTTATCGAATATCAAGCACCGCTTTACATTTTGCAATGATTTCTGCTTATAATGATCGCAACGGTTCACTTTTCTTGAAGCAAAAAACACAAAATGGCTTCGAATCGGCCATGCTCAGCAAAGGAATACGATTGAACACAAGCGGTAACTCGCACACTAACTGAAATAGCCGCTATAGACCATATACTAATCCAAATATACTGTAAATTCAGCAGATTTTTTCGGAGGATCTACTACAGGGTGGCCAGTTGTTAAGCGTTTTGAAATTCCCGGTTTTTTCCCGGTTTTCCCGGTCGAAAATATCATTTTTCCCGGTCCATTTTAAATCATTTATCTACACTACAACTGTGATAATTCAAATTGTGTTTTACTTTTATACGTTTATTAACATGAAATGAATGTAAAATAACACTCATATTGGAAAATGAATATGCTGAAAATAAACAATTTCAGGATTGTCTTTGATCGTTGTAAAGAAGAATATTCAAGGAAGAATTAATGGAAAGACACATAAGTCAGGAATACAAAATTAAATAAATTCAAAAAACGAAATATAGCCTGAATATATAAATATTCAACCTGTTCGTAACTCTGCAAGCAAAATTAAGTCTTACTAAGACTATAAACAAATAACTTATTGAAACAACTACTTCCCTGGCTGATGCCACGCCGGATATTGAATGATACAAAAGAAATTTGCATGTTATTACTAGTACTACTAGTGAAATAACATTGGTTTAAGATCCCTTATATCTGACGCGTCTGCAGATGGCTATTTACTTAATTTTTACATACTTTTGGGTTCAGTTTTATAATTTAAAGTTTTCAAATTCAATTTAGTTTCATTTTTCAAGTTAGTCCTGTGGGTAGAAATAAGGGATCTTAAACCAATGTTATTTCACTAGTAGTACTAGTAATAACATGCAAATTTCTTTTGTATCATTCAATATCCGGCGTGGCATCAGCCAGGGAAGTAGTTGTTTCAATAAGTTATTTGTTTATAGTCTTAGTAAGACTTAATTTTGCTTGCAGAGTTACGAACAGGTTGAATATTTATATATTCAGGCTATATTTCGTTTTTTGAATTTATTTAATACTCTCTGCAATAAGTAAAGTAGTTTCTATTTTATTTAATACAAAATTAAACAGCATTTTAATGTGTAGTACTTCGAACAATTTTTCCTTTCAAGTATTCCTCATAACAACATAACGTTTCAAAAACGTTTTAAAAACGTCCGTTTAGAAGTGTTAAAAACGTTTCTAGAACGTTCAAAACGTTTTAAAAACGTTTTTAAGACGTCAAAATGTTCGCTTTCAAAGTTTTCTAAACGTTTTAAAAACGTTTCACGAAACGTTTTTAAAACGTTTTTGGAACGTTTGTCATGAAACGTGTCTAAAACGTTCTAGTAACTTTCGCTAATTAATATACAAATTATATACAAATTTAAAAAAAATTACCGCCGCTGAGAGTCGAACTTCCTAACATGACTATCCGCCTGAACAAGGGCGAGCACCTTAACCACTCGGCCATCGAACGTTATAACTGAGACAGTGTACTAAGAAAGACACTCGTGAAACGTTTAGTGAAACGTTTTAAAAACGTTTAGAAAACTTTGGAAGCGAACATTTTGACGTGTTAAAAACGTTTTCAACGTTTTAGAAACGTTTTTAAAACGTTATGTTCTTAAGGGGCTATCACATGTAATTTTCCACTATGAATCGCAAGAACGTAACATTGACTACATAAATACTCGTCGACTGGACAACAATTTGTCGACGTTTAACGTTTCCCTTACTGCCTTTAACCTTATAACTATGTAGAATACTTATTCGCAATACATCACATAATCTTGACTTTAACTGTGATTAAAATTAGTTGACTAGCAACAATCTTAGTAACGAAGACACCAATTCCACGTGCCGTATTGCATCCGAAGTTATTAAATTTCTTTTGCGGCTGCTATGTCAGCACTAATTCTCGCTGCCTCAGCAAGAATTTTTACCCTTTTAGCCTCCATTTCCCTGATCTCTAAATCCCTGCGCCTTTTCAGACTAGCTCGTTCCCCTTTCTGCTGAATTTCGGAACGTCGATTTTTCAGATCCTCCTTGTAGAGACTGTGAGCGTTGCGCATGGATTGGATCAAACTCTTACTAATATTTACGTTTTCTAAGTCACCCGTCTTCTGAACCGCGTCGTATATACGTCTTTGGGCGATGAGGCTTTTCTCATGCTGATTTTCGACGAGACATTCCGCGTTCACACTAAAACCACGCTCGACGACAGCATTGCCGTGGGAAAGTATCGTAATGAGTTGGATAAACTCAACCAAGTTCTCGGACGGCTTGGAGCACAGTTTTGCGATATCCATCCAAAACTTGTCTAGTCTATTTTCACTTTTTTTGAACGATCGCAACTCATCTCGCACTTGTAAATCGCGACACAAACTTACATACTCTCGTTTCACGCAGTCCGCTTTTGCGCCAGACAGTCTGCCTGCAGTAACAAGGATCTCGAGGCACGTGGTAATTCTCTTTTCTGCCGATTTATCGTCCGCCGCGACCGCAGGGTTTAAACACGATATTCCGCGCGTCAATCGGTACTTCAAAGGTGAACGTTCGAGGTTTTTTTGAAGAATCAGGATAATGCACTTCCGCATCTCCTGCTTCAAGCGCAAAACTTCCAACTCTGAAGCACCTTTGACCTTTTTCAAAGCGTCACGCGTGGCGAAATCCAAATCGAACTGTTTCGCGGTGATCAAATTTGTCTCGTCCGAAAGGTTGATCTTCATCAGATCTGTCGTTTTCTTCAAAACATCAGATTTCACCACTCGCTGCATCAATATATGTAGAAGCGCAGTCAAATCTTCGTACAAGAATGGAGCGAGGGGTTGATCTTGTTGAAATTCTGTCAGGAATGGCTCGAATACACTTGCCAATGAGCCGAAAAACGCCAGTTTTGGACCAAAAAGTTTATCCGTAATATTCTCGGAAACGACTTTGAAACTCTGCGAAACCGGAGCAGTTTTGTTCGCAACCGACTGGTCGACATATTTTTTCATTTCTGGCAGAATCTCAGCAGCTTTATTGGCTACGGACACATTTTCGAGCCACCTGATTCCGCAGAACTTCTGTGGAAACGTAGTCGATCCGGTGTACTCAATGTACAGTCCTCGTCGCGCTGGAGAATCGTGGAACAAGTAGTACGAAGATTTCAAGTACGGTACCAGGTCCCAATCTATCTTCATCATCCCAGTCTTGAACGCACCATGAATCACATGAAGACCGCAACTGCCTATGTTCAATAGCTCCAAACCATCGAACGACTGCTTCAATTCAAGATTTAAATCTCTCATAATTTTAAGATTAACGTTCGGGCCATCCATCGCGAGTTGGATGATCTTTCTAAGATTTTGTGGACCCAGCGACGTTTTTAAACCGTCCAGTAAGTCCACAGCCCGGGTGCGTTCAAGGAACTGCGAGGTGAAGAACCGAGTACAAGTCAATGATTCGCTCTTATCCCAGAATCGCAAATAAACATCCATCTGAGTCTTTTGCGAAACCGAATTCAGACTTTCGTCAAACATCACGACAAGATTGTTACACTGGGAGACCAAGCTTTCGACTTCGCGTTGAAAATGCGGGGCAATACCATAAACGATACTGTAGGAGATTTTGGTTTTCGCGAGACGCATCTTTTCTGCGATTTGACTGTCCGGAAACATCAGTGGGAACATCGATGTGCACGACGCAGAACTCCGGAGCGACAGGTGACTCATCACCGTCCGCAGGCACCACAAGATTTCCGCTTTCGCTACTTTTGGTGACAAGACAAATGAGTCCAGAGCAGACTTGCGTCCTGGCTTCGCAGAGGTGGTCTTCGAATCCGTACGGACCGCCGTAGTCGACTGTCCATCCGTACGGACCGTCGTAGTCGACTGTCCATCCGTCGTCGCCGACGGTTCGTCAGCGTTGATGGCTGCTAAAAACGATATTTAGTCACTCAATTTTTAATTTTTTAATTAATCATAATAAATAATTATGATCTCAGTTATGATAAAGTGATTATTATTTGTACATGCAAAAAACAAATTATCAATCGTTTCAAGTAACAAACTAACAAATTTTAAAAGTAACAACATTAAAAGCACTAATCTAATATTGTTAAAAAGTAACAAATTGTACGTTACAAGTACAATTTGTCTTGTTACAAATGTAAATTTCTTTATGTAAATTCCGAGAGTTATAAATCCATATAAACTATGTAATTATATTGCAATAACAGCCCATCTTAAAATACGTTCAAATTTCAAGCTGCTAATAGAATATTATTATTTTACCTAAATTGTTGATTTTCTGATTTGTGCTTACCTGCAGGTTGATTTAGCGGAACGTCTTTTTGCGACCCGACGAACAAATTCATCGGCAGACCTTTGTCCCTGTTAGCAGCAATGCTCGCATGTTTTTTGCCTTTCGCGTGACTTTCGAGAGCCGTTTTGCCCATCGTCATTATGTTGACACTAACTTTGCACCAAGTACATATCGCATTAGTATCAACTTTCGGGTCACGAGCGACCCATGCGTACGGTCTTCCGTATGAATCTTGGTACTTCGTGGTACTGGGTTTCCTTTTCACTCTCCACATAATGCACTTGGACTTGTCCAGTACAAACTGGACGTGTTCGCGCAAGTTATGCTGACCACTCACTGGCGAGGGGTATGACAAGAGATATGCGAAACAGGGCATAAGAAATCGAGCTTTACGCCGCTATTATTGGATGGCGCCACAATAGAAATTAGATGGATTTCTGTAAATTATGTTTGTTGCTAACACTAGAAGGCGCTTTTCCGGTCAAATTTATCTACATGTCGTGTAATTCCCCGTTAGGATTCCCCGTGTTACTTGAAACGTAGAATATCAAACAATGCGGAAGTCGAGGACGAATAAAACAATCATTTCTTGTGTTAGCCTCTTAGCACAATATGTACAAAATATACATATGTGTACATCACCCGATGAAACGTTATTAACAAGGTAAATATTGGTAAACAAAATCACTATGTTCTACTATTTATATTAAGTAGAATAAATATTATACAACTTGCCCAACTAGTTTTGTTCACACGAACATTTTCGAAAAGAGAATGTACAAAGCTAGTGGAAGTATAATGTTTAATTAATATAAATTATAAAATCAAGTGTTTTTGATTACCAATATTTAACTTATTTTAGTGTAGTACGAAATAATATATATACACATACACACACACGTACCGGTTGTGTGCATGTGTTGGTGTTAGTTCAAGCCGCTATTCACAGATGGCGCTTATCTATTCCAATTTATCAACATGCCTTGTCGCTTCCTGTTGTTGTCACTGACTAAACCGAATGAAAACTAGAATCGGTTGGCGTAAACGCGGCGTGTCTGTTGGCAGAACTGACACAAACTAAAGATGGCGGCCTAACCTGTCCCTAACCGGCCCAACCAAACCATGGTTTCCAATTTGCGTATGAACATTGTCAATTTATTTGATCTTGAGCACGAAAAAAGGTAAATCCTAGTAAAATGTTAAATAAATCACACGGGGATAGATTTTCTGTTCGGGAGAGTTTGCACGGTCGGCTGTATCCAGTCCATTCTGTCCTTTTCCCTCTGACAGGCAATGCCAGTAAGAGCAAGAAGGATAACAATAATAAGCTCGATCGGGTCCAACTGGACACACAAATAAGTAAGAAATAATTTCGTTAAATTCAAATTTCCTGCAATTTTGATTTTGGGATAAAAAAATCCCGGTCTGTACAGAAATTCCCGGGTTTTTCCCGGTTTTTTCCCGGTCGTTTCAAATTCCCGGTTTTTTCCCGGTTTCCCGGTCCGCCGGACACCCTGTACTAGGAGAAAATGTGCAGGTAATCGATTAATAATTAATATCTTTGACCCCTACAAATTTCAAGTCATTGTATGCAGCCTGAAATTTATTCAGGTGACAGTTTGTAGTTTATATAACATGAAAATAATCGTTAATCGTCATCAGAGTGGTGGAAAGTCCGTCAGCTGGATCGCAGAAAATGCCGCGCACTCATTGCATTCAAACTCTGCGCTACACTTCAGAGGTCCAACTGACGGTCTTTTCACTATTCGGTTGGCGTCTGACGATTATTTTCATATTATATTATGTGAACCATAAACTGTCATCTGATAGCCAACCCCCTGGGTACGCGCCTGCGTACTATGACTTAATTTTCACAGTTTACCAACAAGTGGATACGCGTAACTGGCACACATTCCACCCCCAGACAAACAAGTGTCTGACGAGAAAAAATATGAAATATAGTTAGTAAATATTTAGCTCAACAATTTTCAGCGTGCATAAAATAACTTATCGGAAAACTTTTCTTGACAAGTTCCACAGTCTGACGGTCGGCTATCTCATTAACAATATAGGAACTATATTGTTAATGATATAAAATCCAGCGTCCATAAAATTTCTTGATTTAAAGTGACACTATCTCCCGGATTATAGGTATGGTATTACCTTTAAACAAACTATGTTTGAGTTAAAAATCTGCATATTACTTTAGTGTTTGTGAATAAACCACGTTATTATTGTGAACTAACAATACATAAATATTAAAACAATTCATTTTAGTATAACTGATATTTACCTTCATTAAAGCATACCAGTACTTATCCACATAAACTTCAGTTTGAAGTGCATCCGGTAGAACTTTGAATAAAATGGGTTCTTTTTGGCTAATTCTTTTAAAAAAGAACTTGAGATGGTATAATTTTATTTGATTTTCCAGTCGAGTGGGAACCTTGTTATTGACCTAAAATAATTAAAGTTATTATTAATTCTACGCTCACGTGGTCACGAATGTTGATATGGTATCGGCGGAATTACTTGTGAATTACTTCGCCCGGTATAAAATATTTAAAAGATGTTTTATTTAAACCTCCCACCAAGCATATAATACTAATTAATATATACTCGCTCGGCCTTAGTTGCTGCATAGGCATCCGCCATTGTACACAGTCTTGCCTAGATCACTCCTGCCACCTTCCTCCGTCGAAACGGAGGTCTCGTCGCGCCCCTGTCTAGTTTCACTGCAACCACCCTACCATATACCACACAGCGAGAACTACCTATAAAATGATTGACCCCAGACCAGCGTTTCTGCAAGCATAACATCTTAATCAGCATCTAACTCCTCAAAAATGACCGCACTTATCGCATAGACGACATATCCACCTGCGATCCGCTGCCAGATGCCCAACTCCCCTACTCTTAATAAAACGCCTCCAACGAAGGCGAAGACGGTCAATGGCCTGCATTGGCCATTCCACTAGTACAATAATTCCTAACCCAGACTACCTCGACCTCGCTGACCTACACTCCATGCTACTACATGCTACCTCCCGTATGACCTCCACCTTGACATCTTCATACAACCTCCTGAGCTCGAGGGCTGTCTTGCTCCCAAATTTTAGTGTCACTAACCACAAGTTTGTAGAGCTCGAGAGCTCCCACTACTGTCACTGTCTTGTTGGGCCCCGACTGCGCCTCCAACAAGTATTGTTTGTATCGCGGGTGTTCTCTGCGGTTACTTTCGCGCACCCCGAAGATCCATTATTATTTGGCTTCATCTGGGTCGCCGCTTACTACCTCGCATCGCACAATTCAGATCGTTCCTCGCAGCCACTGCTGAGGTGTCTCACCCATTACTTTTCGGACATTGTCCAATTCCAACTTCTCCGTGAGTGACGTTATTATAGTGTCCTCTGCAGGGTCCATATTTTCCCACTTAACTTACCGCCGCACTTAGCCTATTTAAGAGTTTAGCTGCTCTACAAATACTGCCGTGCAGTTCTTCAACGCGCGAGTGGGGCACGCTCAAGTTCAAATTCGTCTAAATTCAGAAAGTACCGCTGGTCCGAAAATTCTATGGGCCCGCCCCCCCTTGTAAATTTCAACTCAACTCCAATTAAGAAAGCTTGCACAGAAAAACCCCCGCTCGAAGTCTGGTTGTCGTCCTGCGAGCATTTATGGTACTTACCAAATAATTACTAATCAGATTATTCCTGCTCACAAACTCATAATAGATCTGTTCTTCATCTGCTTTTGTAATGATACATAAACACAGAAAAAGGCCGTGAACAATAAATAAACTCAGTAAAGTTGTTAAAATAATTGTGACCTCCTCTCCAATATTTTGACCTGAAGCACCACCACTCCTGAAAATAAAGTTTCTTATAATAAAAAATTAACTGAAGGTGGAGTAAAAATTGTGAAATATATTAGTAAATAAAATACACAAAAATAATAATAAAACTTTTAGCTGAAATAGATAAAATTCTGAAATTTTATAATGTCCATTTTGACAGCTTTTGGCGAGGTATTTCCAAATGTCGAAAAAGTTATCTGAATTGTATGAAAATTTGTATATCGAGTTTTTGAGGTCCCTGATTAGGAATGCGAGATTAAAAATTTGAAAAACAAAATGGGGGATCCAAAATGGCTGGCAAAACTTTGAAAAATTGTCATATTTTCATGCGAATTCGAATTTCGAGGTCACTGATTAAGATTATGAAATTAAAAATTTTAATACCAAAAAATGGCGAATCCAAAATAGTGTACAAAAATGATAAAAATTGTTACACTTTCATAAATTTTTGGATATAGGATTTTTTGGAGTCGTAGTTTAGGAATCGGAAATAATAAGTTTGAAAAACATGAAAAACAAAACGGCGGACATGGATAATGAACATTGTATTTTTAATTAAATTTCGGGTATTAGAGTTTTTGAGGTCGCTGAATGAGAAACTAAACTTAAACTTTACAGAACAAAATGGCAGATCCAATATAATAAAGTAATTATTTAAAGTAAAACTAATGAAGAATCCGTTCTTAATATACAGTATGTTTTTTTATCGTGAGCCATAGGATTTTACATGCTAAAAATTATACCTTGTGTTAATGTATATCTTATCATATAAATTTAAATTAAATTTTAGTTAGTAATATAAATAAAATATTTTTCTATATGATGCGCTTAATTATACCTCATTTAATAACCAGGCGGACTAAATCAAATTTTAGCCGCGAAAATACGTCGTTGTTATTGGCCAAACGGGCGCCGTTTTTACACAGGCTCAAATCGCGAAAACAGCAATGGCCGTTGTTATGATCAGCTGATCTGTCACCGTTACTTGTCTCTCACCGGTTCCACGTGTTTCACCTCAGTTTTTGTGTTTTTAGCCAGTTATTTCTCTCGTTGATAGTGTAAGAATCGATTCTTTTCATCCCGCGATTTTCTTGGAAATAGTTATTTTATTTTATTTTAAACTATCGATGTATAACCAGCACAAGTTTGGTGTCATTTTCATTACAATTAGTTTATGTGTTGATATAATTGTTGAATAAATGTTATGGGTAAACTAATTCGAAATAATTTAATTTTTACCGCCAAAACATGTCTGGTTACTTTTCTGGTAACTTTTTATAGTGTAAATGTGACTTTCGCCATTAGTCCGCCTGGTTATTAAATGAGGTATAGAATAATTTAAGGGTGAATTGCACTTTACCGTCAAACTCCCGATTTCGGAAATTTTTTTTTGTTTTGTTTAGGGACTTCATACGTGTTATTATTAAGGTAAATTTCTGTACGGAAACGTATGTCAAGCCGAAAAATCCAATTTTTATTTCTTCCGCTGCGCATATACGTCAATGTCCACCATAAATGTAATTGAACGCACGGCAAATACAGACATACGGATGCGCCTTGTATTGCCAACCGTGAAAGTTGGTTTGTCGTTTTCTGTTTTCAAACCTTGTCAATCGTTTATGTATAGTGCGATGCAACCAAATCTTGAAAATGGAGCCAATAACTTACTATTCTTTATAAATTGTTAATTTTGGTATTATCTGTAACTATTATATAAATTTGATGTTAGTATGATCATTTCATTATTAGAGACCAACAATTACAAAATTAATTATTTCTTATTTTTCTAGAAATTTTTTTTTTTTTTTAATATTTTCAAACAAAAATTGTTCATTTGATTATCTTCAATATTTGTGTTAAACTTTTGTAATATTTTTCATATTTAAAAAAAATTGGAAAAAAAGAAAAAAACGGTTAAGTTAAGCACCCACTTCTGGTGTACAAAATTTTACTAAAAGCTTCTCAGTTCCTCAAATCATCAAATAAGGTTTATGTTCAAAGTTTGTAAACTCATTTATTAGTTTTTGAGATATAATGCATACAAACAGAAAGATAGGAGGCACACACTCATCAGATTATCAATTTCGAATGTTTTTCCGATCGTCATTACTTATTAGTAGAGTCCGGATTTATATGCGCTAAAAAAGGCATTACATTTTTTTTATATGCGCTTAAAATTAGCCAATATATTCGACAAAATGATTCAACTGTGGAGTTAGGTTGGGTTGGGTTAGGTTAGGTTAGGTTAGGTTAGGTTAGGTTAGGTTAGGTTAGGTTAGGTTAGGTTAGGTTAGGTTAGGTTAGGTTAGGTTAGGTTAGGTTAGGTTAGGTTAGGTTAGGTTAGGTTAGGTTAGGTTAGGTTAGGTTAGGTTAGGTTGGGTTAGGTTAGGTTAGGTTAGGTTAGGTTAACCTAAATAAAAAAATACTGAAGAACGGTCAATGGATAACAGACACAAGAAAAGATACTGCAATAAAACTGATAAAAAAAAAACATGAAGATTTACGGCACGGGAACAAAGGAAGAAGGATTTGCATGGATAGAGCTAGAAAATATGAGAATCTATACGTGCTACTGGTCACCAAACAGAGAAAATGAAGAATTTCAAAGATACCTGATAAAGCTGGCAAGAAGCATGAAGGGATACACAAAAAAAAATAATAGCAGGAGACATAAACGCGAAATCCAAAGAATGGGGAGGAAACACGGAAAACGAGAGAGGAAAATTGCTGACAGAATGGATGAAGGAAAACGAGATGACGATAATAAACGACGGAAAAACTCCAACGTTCGAAAGAGGAGAAGGCAGGTCATACATAGATGTAACAATGTGCAGAACAGAAGACCAGGAGACCATAAGGAACTGGAGGGTGGACAGGGAGAACAGCATAGGAATGCACAACGAAATACAATATGAAATAACAGTGGAGAAAGGAGAAAAAGGAAGACGGAGAGAGGAAAAAAACAGAAGATAGAGGATGGAACATAGTACCTGAAAAAATTCCAGAGTACAAGAAAAAACTAAGAGAATTAACAGAAAAAGAAATGGTTTATGACGCAGAGGAAATAAAGATGACAATTACCAGGGCAATGAATGAAACATTCAAAAAGAGAAAAGGGTATAATAAAACCAACAAAAACACATACTGGTGGAACAAAGAAATTGAGAAGGAAAAACAGAAATGCATAAATACCAGAAGACAAAAAACAAGAGCTAATGGGAAAAAAACACAACAGAGGAAGAAAAGAAGAAATGGAAAGAGGAATACAAGAGAGCAAAAAAAAACTAGCAAAGGAGATAACAAGGGCAAAGGAAGAGTGCTGAATGAAACTTTGCGACGAGATAGAACAGGACACATGGGGCCTAGGCTACAAAATAGTGACAAATAAATTAAAACTACAACATAGAATAGAAATAACAGAAAAATAACAGAAGGAAATAGCAAAGGGCCTATTCATAACGAAAGAAGAGGAGGAAACGGAAAATACAAGAAGAGAGAGAAGAGGAAGAGAAGGAATAAAACCATTCACGATAGAAGAAATGGAACAAGCAATAAAGAAAATAAAGAACAAGAAAGCACCAGGCCCGGACGGAATCACACCGGAAATAATCAAGGAAACAATAAAGGAAATACCTGACAAAATACTGGCTCTAATGAATAAATACCTATACGAAAGAGAATTTCCAGAAACATGGAAGGAAACAAAACTAGTGCTGATTGAAAAACCGAAAAAAGAGGGGAAAGAGAAAGAATATAGAGCAATTTGTCTCATAAACACAATGGGTAAGGTTTACGAGCAACTTCTGGTGGCAAGGATCAAAGAAGAAACAGAGGGAAAAATAGATAAAAGGCAATTCGGATTTCGAAAGGGGAAATCAACGGTAGAGGCAATAGAGATAGTGGAAAAGGGGAAGAAAGCAGCATATAAAAATAGAAAAATAGCAATCATGGTGACGATAGACATTAAAAACGCCTTCAACACGGTTCCTTGGGAAGGGGTGAGAAAACGAATAGAGAAGATGGAGATGAAAGAAGAGGTGGCTATAATCATGGAAAGATACCTGCAGAACAGAAAAGTAAGAATAGGGGAAAACGAGGAAATCAACCTGGCGGGGGGGATACCCCAAGGATCCGTCCTGGGCCCAACGGTATGGAACATTTTCTTCAACGAGGTTATACAGACGAGACTGCCGGAGGGGGTTCATAAAATTTGCTACGCTGACGACCTGGCAATCGTGACGCTGGGAAAGAACGAAAGGGAAGTCACAGAAAAGACGAACAAGGCCCTGAAGATATTAATGACTAAGATAGAAGAAAAAGAGATGAGAATAGCTACGGAGAAAACAGAGGCAGTGATACTGTATGGAGGAAAAAAAACTAAGGAAATAGAAATCAAAATGGGAACAGAAAAAATAAAAACAAAAGAAGAAATAAAATACCTAGGAGTATGGTTGGACAGAAACATGAGAATGACGACACATGTAAAAAAGACAAGGGAGAAAGCAGAGAGAACAGTCAGAGCACTAGGAAGACTTATGATGAACCATAGAGGACCTGGAGAGAAGAAAAGGAGAGTATTAGGGAGCGTGGCGCACTCAATAATATTGTACGGATGCAGGGCATGGCAGAGAGCAATGAAATGGAAAAAATATAAGGAGATGCTGGAAAAAACACAAAGAATCCTCATGATAAAGATCAGCAGAGGATATAGAACAATTTCAACAGAAGCCTTGCAGGTAATTTCAGGGGTAACACCAATAGACCTGAAAGTGGAAGAGAGAACAAAGAACTTTAGGAAAGAAAAGAAAGAAAAAGAGACAATAAAACAAGAAATAGGGAAAAAGTGGCAAGAGCGATGGAATAAGGAAACAGGAAAGGCGAAATGGACCAAACAACTGATAAAGAATATATCGGCATGGAACAGCACAGAACATGGACAAATAAATTACCACCTAACACAGATGATAAGCGGACACGGAGACTTCAAGAGCTACCTTAAGAGAATGGAAATAAAAAGAGAGGATACATGTAGAACATGCGGAGAAAGGGAAGACGCCGAACATACCTTCTTCGAGTGTAAGAGATGGAGGAAGAAGAAAAGAGAAACGGAAGAAAACATAGGACAAGAAATAAACAAGGACAACATAATAGAAATAATGATAAGGAACGAAAAAAACTGGACAAACATTGAACAGTACATAAGGGAAGTACTGGAGGAGAAAGGAAACGATAAAGATGACGTATAAGGACTCACCAAACGAGAAGACAACGAAGAGAAATAAAAACACATCTGTCACTGAAGAAGACGAAAGTGATACCGGTGATAGGTGGGTGAAAGGATGGGGAGGTTTTAGTGGGTAGACCCATGGCGCGGGAGTCCCACAGAGCCCTGAATTGAAGGGTCGTGCATACAAGCATTTCCTCCTCCATAAACAAAAAAAAAAAAGGTTAGGTTGGGTTGGGTTGGGTTGGGTTGGGTTGGGTTGGGTTGGGTTGGGTTGGGTTGGGTTGGGTTGGGTTGGGTTGGGTTGGGTTGGGTTGGGTTGGGTTGGGTTGGGTTGGGTTGGGTTGGGTTGGGTTGGGTTGGGTTGGGTTGGGTTGGGTTGGGTTGGGTTGGGTTGGGTTGGGTTGGGTTGGGTTGGGTTGGGTTGGGTTGGGTTGGGTTGGGTTGGGTTGGGTTGGGTTGGGTTGGGTTGGGTTGGGTTGGGTTGGGTTTGGTTGGGTTGGGTTGGGTTGGGTTGGGTTGGGTTGGGTTGGGTTGGGTTGGGTTGGGTTGGGTTGGGTTGGGTTGGGTTGGGTTGGGTTGGGTTGGGTTGGGTTGGGTTGGGTTGGGTTGGGTTGGGTTGGGTTGGGTTGGGTTGGGTTGGGTTGGGGTGGGTTGGGTTGGGTTGGGTTGGGTTGGGTTGGGTTGGGTTGGGTTGGGTTGGGTTGGGTTGGGTTGGGTTGGGTTGGGTTGGGTTGGGTTGGGTTGGGTTGGGTTGGGTTGGGTTGGGTTGGGTTGGGTTGGGTTGGGTTGGGTTGGGTTGGGTTGGGTTGGGTTGGGTTGGGTTGGGTTGGGTTGGGTTGGGTTGGGTTGGGTTGGGTTGGGTTTTTTTTCCATTTGGAAAGAGAAATACAAGAGAGCAAAAAAAAACTAGCAAAGGAGATAACAAGGGCAAAGGAAGAATTCTGGCTGAAAATTTTGCGACGACACATGGGGAAAATAGTGACAAATAAATTAAAACTACAACATAGAACAGAAATAACAGAAAAATAATAAAAGGAAATAGCAAAGGGCCTATTCATAACGAAAGAAGAGGAGGAAACGGAAAACACAAGAAGAGAGAGAAGAGGAAGAGAAGGAATAAAACCATTCACGATGGAAGAAATGGAACAAGCTATAAAGAAAATAAAGAACAAGAAAGCACCAGGACCGGACAAAATCAAAATAATCAAGAAAACAATGAAGGAAATACCTGATAAAATACTGGCTCTAATGAATAAATACTTATACAAAAGAGAATTTCAAGAAACATGGAAGGAAACAAAACTAGTGCTGATTGAAAAACCGAAAAAAGAGGGAAAAGAGAAAGAATACAGAGCAATATGTCTCATAAACACAATGGGTAAGGTTTATGAGCAACTACTAGTGGCAAGGATCAAAGAAAAAACAGAGGGGAAAATAGATAAAAGGCAATTCGGATTTCGAAAGGGGAAATCAACGGTAGAGGCAATAGAGGAAGTGATTGAGATAGTGGAAAAAGGGAAGAAAGCAGCATATAAAAATAAGAAAACAGCAATAATGGTGACGATGGACATTAAAAGCGCCTTCAACACGCTTGCATGGGAAGGGGTGAGAAAAAGAATAGAGAAGATGGAGATGAAAGAAGAGGTAGCTTCAATAATGGAAATATACCTGCAGAACAGAACAGTAAGAATAGGCCCAACGCTGTGGAACATCTTCTTTAACGAGGTAATACAGACGAGACTACCGGAGGGGGTACATAAAATGTGCTACGCTGACGACCTGGCAATCGTAACGCTGGGAAAGAACGAAAGAGAAGTCACAGAAAAGACGAACAAGGCCCTGAAGATATTAATGAGTAAGATAGAAGAAAAAGAGATGAGAATAGCTACGGAAAAAACTAAGGAAATAGAAATCAAAATGGGAGCAGAAAAAATAAAAACAAAAGAAGAAATAAAATACCTAGGAGTATGGTTGGATAGAAACATGGGAATGACGACACATATAAAAAAGACAATGGAGAAAGCAGAGAGAACAATTAGAGCACTCGGAAGACTGATGATGAACCACAGAGGACTTGGAGAGTATTACGGAGCGTAGCGCACTCCATAATATTATACGGATGCAGGGCGTGGCAGAGAGCTATGAAATAGAAAAAATACAAGGAGATGCTGGAAAAAACACAAAGAATCCTTACGATAAAGATCAGCAGAGGATATAAAACAATTTCAACAGAAGCCTTGCAAGTAATTTTAGGGGTAACACCAATAGACCTTAAAGTGGAAGAGAGAACAAAAAACTTTAGGAAAGAAAATAAAGAAATAGAGAAAATAAAACAGGAAATAGGGAATAAGTGGCAAGAGCGATGGAATAAGGAAACAGGAAAGGCGAAATGGACCAAGCAGCTGATAAAGGATATATCGGCATGGAACAGCAGGGAACATGGACAAATAAATTACCACCTGACAGATGATAAGCGAACACGGAGACTTTAAGAGCTACCTCAAGAGAATGGAAATAAAAAGAGAGGATACATGCGGAGAAAGGGAAGACGCAGAACATACCTTCTTCGAGTGTAAGAGATAGAGGAAGAAGAAAAGAGAAACGGAAGAAAACGTAGGACAAGAAATAAACAAGGACAACATAATAGAAATAATGATAAGGAACGAAAACAATTGGACAAACATTGATCGGTACATAAGGGACGTACTGGAGGAGAAAGGAAACGATTAGGTTAGGTTGGGTTAGGTTAGGTTGGGTTACGTTGGGTTAGGTTGGGTTGGGTTGGGTAAGGTTGGGTTAGGTTGGATTTTTTATTAGAATAAAATAAATGGTAAAATAAAAATATATAAAAAGAAATGGTCATATACTGCACTTCTTAATAAATGCAAAATTTAATAGATTTATCACATCCTTAGATAATTTCTTCTTGCAGGGCAGTTTTCTTATACCAGAAATATAGGTAGCAATGCATGAGCAATTATCTCAGATCCATGAATCAGTATTTGTACCAGGGTATTTCTGGACAAATTGCTGGGCTACATCTAACGCCCAAGTCTTAAATTTATCATAAATACAAGAAAACGAAATGTAGCCTGAATATATGAATATTCAACCTGTTCGTTAATCTGCAAGCAAAAAATTAAGTCTTACTAAGACTATAAACAAATAACTTATTGAAACAACTACTTCCCTGGCTAGTGCCACGCCAGATATTGAATGATACAAAAGATATTTGCATGTTATTACTAGTACTACTAGATAATAACATTGGTTTAAGATCGTTTATTTGTACATACAAGACTAACTTAGAAAATTATTCTGAAATGAAATGTGAAGCTTTAAACTGTAAATGTTATTATTAAAATGAAAAAACTAGAAAACATTTTGACAAGGACACACAGTGCTAAACTTATCTATTGTTACTAGATGAAACAAATTTGATAATAACTAAAAATACCACTGCATTAAAAAATATATGAAAATTAAGTAATTGGCCATCTGCAGACGCGTTTCGAGATTTATCTCTCATCAGTGCATCAGTTGTTTCTAATTTGCTTAAATTTATCCTTACATGTGCTACAGCCGGATTTATTAAGATGCTAAATAAATCAATGATATTTTGATCGAGTCCCGTAATTTCTGGAGAAATAGTAGTGTTGGCAAAACATTTCCTTGCAGTATTTCCATAATTTGATGTCCCACTTCCACTACTTCGCGGTTTTATCGACAATCAAGCCTAATTTATCTCTGAACTGAGCTTGGATGGATTTTTGTCGGTCCAGAAATGGTTTTATCTTTATCTGACCTAATCTGCAATTTTTTTATTACGAGCTCATACGAAAAATGTTTAAAACAAAAAACGTATCCACGAATAAAGTCGTGACAAGCCAAATTCATATCTGCAATCATTAACGGTCTTTTTTAAACAATTATCTATATTATTAAGCGCTTTCGGCGGTTTTTATATTAAAATATTGTTACATTTTGTATAGCAATAATTATTTTTGTTGTGTAAATCAATTTTCTTTTATGTTGTATACTTTGTTAGATGTGTATATATTATTATATTCCCTGTTACTGGAACGTTGTTCTGTTAGGATTAAATAAATAAATAAATAAATGAAAAGGTAGCATGCCGAAATGCGAATGAATAAGAACCAATCAGATTCTATATAACGTTTTCCGAAAACTAATCCTATTTTGGCTCTGTGATTAGTGCTCTACTCGCATTAAGTTTCGGTAAGTGATTGGTTTAGATAAAGTTGAAGTTAAACGTCAAACGTCAGTTTGCGGCTAGAACGCTCTGAACGCTATTAAAATTTGTGAAAACTCCGCAGTGGAAATGTTGGTCTAGTCTATTGCCTAGTCTAATGGATTCGAGATTAAGACATCCTACAGGCAAATCACGTTTTCTGCACTCCATCTCTCAGGTTTCACAACCACCTCGAAGTCAGTTATCGGATACTGTTTTTTCAGAACCAGCTCGTTTGTAGTCTTGGGCTTGCCGGCTTACCAGTGGGTTCTCGCACCAACCCTTACCTGCAGAGTTAGTAATAACCTCTCACCGCATGCAACTCAGCGAAGACCTGCCCAGTGTTAAGGCGCTAGCCTAATATATTTAATAATTGTTTAGATATACTTTTGTATATTTTTCAGAGAGGCGAACGTATCACTAGCTAGGGCGTAATACTACTGCTCTGGACGCGCAGGGCGCGAGCCAGATATGTCGCTTGATTCGTGCAGTGGGACCTATACGTGGCCTGAGGCGTTAGCACGCTTACTAAGAGAGTGACCCCTGCTTTGCCATCTGACTGGACATCCCCTCTAACTAAGGGAGATTGCTGGGGAGTTTAGGGTATATCAGCCAGGCGTGGTTATGTCTATCGGCAAGCAAACCTGGGGGCAGTAAACCCAGGCCTACACCTCCCAAAAATTCCCCCACCTGGACGACGCCCATCGTGGCTAGTGCTGGTGTCTCTAGTCCTACTCCCGAGACCACCAACTTCCCTCCCTCAGACAAGGAAGAGTCGATGGACTCGGTTTCAAGCGAGTCGATGGACTCGGTTACAAGAGAGTCGAGCACGTGCTCCGGCCTCGCCTCATCACGATGAGCGGACCTCGATAAAATAAACGAGCTAACGGCCGAAGTTGCACGACTTTCTGCTCTAGTAAAAAATAAATAGTTAACGGATCAACGCCTCAGTTATTCCAATAGTTTCGGACCAACGGGCTCGGAAAATAACCCCCGGCTTGACATGCCGATCCTCTCGCCAACTAGCGAGATGGAAATCGTGCAGGCCTCCTCGGCCTCCCCGACAAATGAACATCGACCATCTGGTCCATCGACCGTACCCGCAACAAACATTATGCCGACCCTCTTGCAAAAATGCGAGATGGAAGTCGTGCAGGACTCCCCGGCCCCGTCCAAATATGACCACCAATTTCCTGATTTCCTGGGAATTCGCAGCAAAGGATATTACTGGCGCGAAAAACAAAAACAAAGAGAGGCGGACCTCGCTTCCCAGGCCGCTTTCGCTGCATCACAACGCAGCTCTAACAAGCCCTATGATTCTGAAAAGTCCCAGGGAACCGAATTGACCTCCCGAATCGACATCCGAACTGGCCAAAAAGCGCCCAGTCAAACAATAATGTCCAACCGGACCACCATTAATCCCTCCGATGGCCCAGCAGCTCTCTCAAAGCCAGGAACATCAAAAGACGCGGGGTCCCAGAAAAGTCCCTCTTGGGCCTCCCATCCATAAACTGACCCGGTGCAGCGGTGCTTGACTCAGTTATCGAACGCTCTCTGCTCCGTCCACCTCGACCAACTTGGTTCCCAACAGTCCACCGGTTAAAAAGCCCCAATCGTCCCACGATTAAAAGATTCACACCCGCTTAACCAGGTGCTTCAACAAGCACCGACATACGTATGACTGCGTTCTTAGACAAAGAGAGGCTTCCTTATCACACATTTGAGTGTGAGGAAGACAAAACACTATTCCGTATCGGAGGTTGAAGGAAGCCTCCAAGAGAAGGGTCAGCAGGATGACCGGTCGTTTTCGCCCGATCCCTACGGTGTAAGTAGTACCCAAATCTGACGAAGCTCGTAAAATCTATGAGCTAGCCATACAGGCAAGCTTTCAGCCATCACAAAAGAGCCCTATGCCTGAGGTCTATGATTCTAGAATAGAAAGAGCGTACAGGCGAATACTAGCCTTGGCCAGAAACGATTACCCGGTAGATGTAATAACACGATCATTCGCTGATATACTCGCAGAATTATCCTAAATCTGCTTGACCACCCACTTGACATATACTGATTTGAATGAAAAATGCAACACCAAGAAGTTATGGTCAGATTTTAATCAAAATTTCACAGAAGTTGTGTTTGAATGTCTCAAGTAAACGATCTAAATTTAAGTTGAAAAACTTACTTACACAAGCATTTTTTTTTAATAATGAGTCGGTCCTCCGTTGTTTCTAATGCACTCATTCACGCGGTTCGGCATGCTTTGAATGAGGTGATCAATATCTTCTTGGGGTAGCTCATCCCAAGCTTCCTGAATCCGAAAACGAAGTTGGTCCAAAGTGACTGGGGCACGGGGTAAATGTCCTAGTCTGATGCCTATCATATCCCAAACATGTTCGATGGGCGAAAGGTCTGGTGAACGAGAAGGCCATGGAAGCACTACAACGTAAGCTTCTTCTAAACACTCTATTGTTACCCTTGCTGTATGTGGGTGAGCATTATCTTGCTGAAAGATAGGGTTTTGCAACCCTTGTAAGTACGGCAGTGCAACTGGCTCTAGAATAGTCTGTACGTAGCGCCAAGCATTTAGGGTGCCAGGAATAAAAACTAGAGGGGACCTACCACCATACGTGATGGCACCCCAAATCATCACCCCCTGCGTGAGAGCAGTATGCCGAGGAAGCGCGAAGTCCATTTCTGCGTTTCCCGCGGAAACGTCTGACACATCTACGTCCATCATTGGCCCACAAACAAAATCTGGATTCGTCAGTAAACATATTTTGTTGCCATTCTTGTTTCCAATTCACCCGTTCTCTGCACCATTCCAACCTAGAAGCTCTATGACGCGGAGTCAGGGGAAGGCAACAAAAAGAACGATAACTACGCATTCCAAAACTCCGTATTCAATGATATATCGATGCCATTGAGATTCTAACATTTAATGTATCCCTCCAAGTGTTTCCAATGGCCCGCGTAGTGGATAATCTTTCTCTTATCACCAAAAGTCTTAACCTGCGTTCTTCGCTGTCTGTCGTTCTTCGCTGTGGTCCAGATCCTCTCCGACATCCATTAAAAGCTTCCTCAGACCATCTTCGCCAGCACCTCATTACTGTGGTTGCGTCACGTTCCATTCTATTGGCAATTTCTCTAAACGAAAGACCACCCTCTCTCATGCCAATAATACGACCTCGCTCGAAATCACTTAGTTGTACAAAATTTCGACGGTTACGAACTCTGAGCATTTTAAATGATGTTCTTCGCACTATTATCACGAGAAAACTAATCCAAATTGTTCCATGTTTATAAAAACACCATTTGATATTGCTATTTTTCGTATATAACATCATCCTAAAAAGAGGTTTGACGAAGGAGTTTTTTATTGAGTGACTTTTTATACCGAAAGCCATCAATTGTAGAAAAATTAAATAAATTCTGGCTGTTTTTCATGGTGTTGCATTTTTCATTCAAACTAGTATATATAACACCACACCCTTAGTAGCTCTCATCGGTTCCGTTTGCATTGTCTTCTGGAATGCGAACGGGTTATCCGGCAAAATACTGGAGTTGGAAAATTCACGTTGTGCTGGTGAGCGAAACTCTTCTCAGTGTCAATCGAGTTCCAAAAATCGCTGGGTATCAACAATACTTCATCTACAAAAACGCAGGCAGAGGCACTGTCATATTCATTAAGTCGGGGTTTGACCACTCTCATCTTCCAATTGATAACCTTGCCAATCTCGAGTTAACCGCCTTCGTCCTAAATACCATCAACGGCCCGTTAAAAATAGTATCTGGATATCAATCTCCATCCAGTACTATGCTCAACACAGATCTCGACATTGTTTTCAATGATGACTTGCCTACCATCTTGGCAGAAGACCAATAGCACCGGTTTGGAAGAGCAGAATTACCAACAGGAACGGCAGACACTTACTGCCGTACCTAGACAATTATTAATAATAATAAACAACTTTATTTACTTCTTTCTACATATAGAATTGCGAACTTAAATTAAAACAAATTATTAAGAAGGAAATAGGCTAGGTTCAGTTTCGTGTACCAGTTTGGCACACACTGTTCTTCCACCTAACCTAGTATATAGCTTACAATGCGTTACACACACAACACAGGCACATACACATGCACACAGGCACACACACACACATACACACACATACACACACATACACACACATACACACACATACACACACATACACACACACATACACACACATACACACACATACACACATACACACACATACACACACATACACACACATACACACACATACACACACATACACACACATACACACACATACACGCATGCATACACCCACATACATGCAGATATTCAGACATATCCAGGAATCAGCGGAATGTCAATCAAGATTTATACAGTTTCTTGAAACGTGGTACAGATGATTTCTTCAACTGCGGCGACAAACTGTTGTAGACATTTGCAACTTGATATGTAAAAGCACATTTAAATTTTTGCGTTTTATGCTTAGGTGTACAAATTGAGTTCCTAAATCTTGTGTCACGTTGGTGTAAATCGCCGCGGAAAACAATCTTATTATATAAAAATTTGGGTGTTTTTATCGCTATGATTTTATGAAATAAAACAGCGCTATGTAGTAACCTACGACTATACATATCGAGCCATCCTTTCCGTTACTTTTAATTTGTGTGAAATTCTGTCAAATTGGCGAATGCCATGTATAAATGTCAAGGAAGAGTTTTGTATACGTCGCAGACTATTTTTTTCAATCATATTTTGGCACGGTCCATACACCGACATACATAAATTTTGGTGAGACAAAACTAGGGTTTCACACAGAATCATTTTTATCTGAGTACTTAATAAATTCCTATGAGGATACAGAAGTTTTAGTGCACAGTATGACAATTTTGTGATTTTGGCGACATGTTCACAGAATTTTAGGTTCGCATGTAATAAAACACCTAGATTTTTAACGCAGTCAACAAAGTTGACTTTATGACCGTCTACAAGTATTTCCACTATTAAGTTTATTAGATGCTTCTACTGACATATGAGGTGGAAATGATAAATATACTTGTGTATCATCCGCATATTGATGTATCTTGCCAAATTGTAGGCCTTTAAAAATACTGAAGGAATAGATGGTGAAGAGGAGTGGTCCCAAAACCGATCCTTGTGGTACACCCGCCATTGGAAATATTGGAGTTGATTATTTATCATCTACTTTAATCTGCTGCACGCGGTCCTCTAAATAAGATTTAATAATTTTAACTAATACCTCGCTGCATCCAATATTTTTCATAATCTTGATAATCGTTGCATGATTCAGCGTATCGAAGGCTTTACTATAATCTAAAAGGACTAGAGCCGTGAGCTGACCGTTGTCCTTTTTAGGCAAAACATCGTCAACTAAATCCAGAAGGGCTGATTGGCAGCTGTAGCCTTCGCGAAAGCCAGATTGTTTTTCAGGAAGAATATTGTTGATATTTAGAAAGTTTCTAATTTCTCTCTGCATTGACATGATTTTCTCAAGAATTTTAGATAGTATTGGCAAAATGCTCTTAAATCCTTGACGCCAGATGGCTGATTTACTTTCGGCAATGGTATTATAATTGCTCTTTTCCAAGCACTCGGAAACAATCCACAGGTTAAGCAGGCATTTATAATGTGCAACAAATACGGTATTATGTGGGGGGCAGCAGAGTTTAATCATACGTGAAGATAAATTGTCCCATCCCATCGCATTTGTTGTTATTGATTTAACAGTTTTATAAATTGTAACCTCATCAACGGTCTGAAAACTAAATGTAATATGTGGATTAGCTATATTCATATGCCGACCATTTCCGGTATCTGACTCATTATCACCATCATTACCTGTCGTAGATATTTGATTTGTAAAATGGTTACTTATTGCTTCCACGTCCTTCAGCGCCAGTGGTATTTCATTAAAGTTTTTAGAGTGAATATCATACTGCCGCAGTTTTTTCCAGAGTAATTTATTTTTACAATTTCTAAATTCATAGTTAAGATAGGCTTTCTTTTCATTTTCAATCGCTTGGGTGACGTAGTTTCGTAGTTGTTTATATTCATGAAAATGTACTTGGTTATTTGTTTTTTGTACTTTCTAAGAGATTTGTCACGTAAAAACATCATAAATTTATTATTTTCTGTGATCCAGCGAGCATGTGGTTTGGTAAATTTAGATGTGACATAGGGGGCATGAAAATCGAAAATAGATGTAATACATTCGTTGGAAAAAATTATTTTAGCGTCTATGTCATCAATGTCATACATTTTGTAAAATGTGATCCTTTGTAAGTCTGTCTAGAATAACTCTTCGTTGAAATTCTTGTATGATCGATATTATTATGTGTTGGAGATGCTATGCTTTTTCGTTGTTTCTATTATACAAAATATTGCGTCATGATCTGAGAAGTTTAAGCTTAGAGTATCCGATGCCTTAATATTTGTGTTGTTTGTAATGATACGGTCCAGGAGAGTTGCTCCTCGCAAACCTAGCCTTGTGGGCGATTTAATTTCTTGTGTTATTCCATAACGCTTCATCAGATTATTTTGATAGTTGGCCCGGAACTATCATTGAGCATATTGATATTAAAATCTCCAACCAAATACAGATCATGCGCCTGCAATATAATACCAGATAGTGCAGTATCCAATTCATCGACAAAGCTCATATAATCATTATCTGGTGGGCTATAGATCACTCCAAAAATACACTTATTTTTCTTGATAGCTTTTTCAACCCACAGTTGTTCGATCCTAGTAGACATCGGAATAATTTTGAAATTCAAAAAATTAGACAAGTAGAAAGCTACGCATCCGTCTCTTCGGTTTACGCGATCATCAGGAACAGTTGAAGACAGCCAAATGCCTGACACTTCTAAGATATCGTACTTTTCCGTAAGAACATGAACGCAAACCATATTTATGTTAAAAATGATCGACCTAGCGTTAATATGGCATCTGTGTAAATTACTCATTGTAATAATTGTAAAAAATAAAAATTGTTTGGCATTAACTGTTATGTATCTTTAATCTTGTAATATTCCAAGCTGGTAGTTTAGTTTATGGTCTTCTTGCGGCGGGTTCTGTTTTTTATTTCCTGGCATATTTTGGCATCTTTCGGTATAGCTTTCGACATTGCAGGCGTGCCACATGTTTGCTCTCCTAATGCAACGTTATTTTGTATTTGCGACTTTAGGAGTCGAAGGCGCACTATTAATAGTACGTTCTTCTGGTTCTTTAAATTTTTCAGATTGTGTAAGTTGATCAATGGTGTACATTAAGATGTTTCTCTTTAGCATTTCGAAGATATTCTCTCAAAATTTTGTTTTTTTCCCTATCTTTTGGCGATAGATCAGGACCAACGGAGATCGACGAGCTTTTTAATCTCTTTGCATTGGCAAGAATTAATTGCTTTTTGTCACCTTTTGCAGACTCTATCAAGACGGGTCGCTTTCCAACTATTTTTCCTAGTCTATATACTGGGTGCTGTAAAAATATATAATATTGACAAGCATGAAAGTATGTATCTCTGAAAAATTTATTTGATGAGCTGGAGTGTAAATAATTAGTATTATGCAGATTTTAAGCAATAAAATAATTTACACTAAAGTCTACACATCTTCGAAAAAATATAATACCGATTTTTATCATCATTTTTCCATACTCTCGAAGTAATCCTCAACAACGTACCATTGAGTTAATCCGCCATTTTTACAGCACCTTATATATTAGAAATGTCGTCCGCTTTAAGGTCTATTTTCAATTTATCATTTAGACATATTAAAGTATTTCCATTAAGAATTCATCGTTACTGTCGGGTAATCCAAATAGTAATACATTATTTTTACGATGTTGCCTCTCGAGATAACCAATTCGATTTTTTAGTTCTTGATTTTCCATCTGGAGATTCTTAACAATACCATTTAATGAGGTTACATTAGTTTTTAAGTTAGATAATGTTCTTGACTTCGGAGATTTGTCTATTTGTTACGTTAATGATTAAATCATATACTTGTTTATTTGTGACATGGTCAGCTATACTCGGAGTAGACATTTGGGAACAACGAAAACAGATAGATTAGTGTTATATAATAAACAAAAAATAATTATGTGTAGTTTCCCGTACGCTATTTTCTTCGTCCCTTGGATTTTGTGCTCTGAATGCACTTATGTACAGTCAGAGAAAATACAAATGCGAAACTCGCTCGGCGAAGGAATGCTGCCGCATGTCGGTGCTTAGTTCGGTCGAAACCAGTCAGCCCCTGCTTAAAATCCATTTATGAGGTAATAAAAGGGTATCCCGAGATAAGATGGTCAAAATGCCACCCGACACGGATTTTTAATTAAATATGAAAATATCATTACTTGTGACCTTAACAAAAGTAGCCGTAAGCCGTATATTGAAAAACCCCCGACATCACCCGGGAAGCACCAAAATAAGATTTTTTCAAATATAATTTTTTTAACCACTAAAAAATTGTTTTAAAAATCTGAAAAAATCATATTGACCCAAATACCAAATTAGGTGATTTTTTCAAGATCATTGAACGTTATTTAGAGTATTAAAAAAAATAAAAAAAAATAAAATTCGCCCACTAGTTTAAAATTTTATTTCGTCATATGATTGCTATCAATAAATATCATCTATGTGACTTTTTTCATCTTTCAACGTTTGGTGCAACATCTTTAAAAATTCGAATAATTAATATTTTTACGATATTTTGATATTTTTTATAAAAATTTTATGTAAAATTAATATTAGTATTTTAGTATTAATTATTTTTTTCAACCAATGTTTGGTCAAGATATGACCATTAAACCTCCGAAAAATAGGTTTTTGTTCTTTAACCACTATAAAAATCTGAAAAAATTAATATATATTTTTGTCTCAATTATAAATTTTTTCAAGGTCATTGAAGGTCATTTAGAGTATTAATTTTTTTTATGTTTAACTTCTTTTTTGCCCCTAAGCGATCGAGTGACAACCTAAAATTTAAAACAATCGTAATTCTTTCTTACATTCTTGAAAAATAATCTCAAAGGTGGGCAAATTAAGTTTAAATACGTAGTTTTTTTTTTAAGTTTATAAGGAATTTAGTTTGAAAAGGGTAATATAAGCATTAAATACTATCGTTACCTTATATGTATTCACAAACACATGGTAAGGTATAAAATCTCTGAATATTTCCCGTAAATAAAAGTTAACATATACAGGCTGACCGTTTTTCGAGCGGCACCATGGGGATTTCAGTAATCTTAAGAGATACGAGGTTGGTTAAATTAGGGAAAAGTTGTGTATTATAACGTTGATTAATAATCTATTGAGAAATTTGAGTTACCTTTTGTTGTTTTCAAAAAATAACAAAAAAAAATAAAAATTTCAATTTTCATTTTTAATGTTTTATTCGAAAATTATTACCATTGCGCATTTTGCCCTAAGACATTATTAGAGCCCTTTTTAATGGAGGATCTAAATATGTTATTAGATTTATTGTAGCTTTCAAGATGGCGGAGAAACAATAGATAACATTTGTTTTTCTTATAGACGCCATACTGGATTTTTACATTTTCTGATGCAAGATTTTTTTCTGTTTACGATGATATACCACATATTATGTTTTAATTTTAAATTTGAGTCAAAATTTTAAATGTATTATTTTATTATTATATTATTTTTTGTAATGAGTATTACAAAGCCTATAAAACAAACTGTTTTATTCATCTACAATCAAGCAAGGGAATATGCATTCATGTATCAACAATTCTGTTTAGGTAAGGTTGGGTTTACATTAAAAATACAATTTATAAACGAATAACAATCTCAGGAATTCATTACAACATTTAAAACTACTAGAAAACATAATGCTACAATAAGTTCTCAAATTGTTCACATTCCACTTCCAAACACAATTCTGCTCTTTTTCTTAAATTATAAATTGCCCTGCTAAAATATCTTCTTCTAATATTATTTAAAGAATTAACGATACTTCTGCGCAGTTCATTAATATTGGCTGGAACGCTTTGATAAATCTTATTTTTCAAAGTTCCCCATAAAAAGTAATCCAATGGGGATAAATTTCTCGGATATTTCTGAAGATACACCTCCATTGAGACTTGCACATTTTTATGGGAATTGTAATAAATTTCTAACATATCGCGTTTTTCTTCACTTGAAAATTTCATTTTTACGATGAAGTTACTAGTAAAGTAAATTTCAAGAATGAAGTTTAAATAGAACTGTTACATTTTGTTTGGAAAAAAAGTGTTGATTTTGTTTACATGACACTCTTTACAAAAATAATAAATTTAAAATTTTGCCTCAAATGTAGAATTAAAACGTAATGTTCCATTAAAAAGTGCTTTAATAATGTCTTAGTGTAAAATGCGCAATAGTAATAGTTTTCGAATAAAAAAGTAAAAATGAACATTGATTTTTTTTATTTTTTCGCGATTTTTTGAAAACAAAAAAGGTAACTCCAATTTCTCAACAGATTATTAATCAACATTATAATACACAACTTTGCCCTAATTTAACCAACTTCGTATCTCTTAAGATAACCGAAATCACCATGGTGCCGCTCAAAAAACAGGCATTCCAATATCTTCATATTTTTTTGAGCCAAAACACGTGTTCAAAAATTTTAAAATTACTAGATGAATTTTCAGGGGTTTTTTACTTATAATTTAAAAAAATAATTTTCAATGATCAATGATTGATATTTCAAAAATGTGAAGAACGCTAGGGTCTTTTTAATAGTTTTTTTTTTCACTTATAATCAGGAAAATAAATACGACTTTTAAAAGCTAATGAAAGTAGCGTCAAGCTCTATATTATTACATTACAATATTTTACTTAATTTCCAAATCATAAGTATAAAATTATATATTATTATGTTATGTTATTTTGCAATTTAATTTCAAATTATATTGTAATATTTCATATATTATAAGTTAAAAATTAATAAATATGTATAATAATTATAATAATTATGTGTATAGATATAAGGTTCTTGAAATTTAAAAAAAATCGAAACTAAACATAGGAACACTGTTACTCTATTATTAATTAGATAAAATTTTGGTGCTTAATTGTTGATAAATATATCAAAAATATCAAAATATTGTAAAAAGATTAGGTATTCAAATTTTTCAAGATGGCGCACCAAACATTAAAAGATATGGTATTCAGTGACAGGAATCATATGACGAAATAAAATTTTCAGTCACTTGATCGCTTAGGGGCGAAAAAAAGGGCAAACTTAAAAAAAAATGGTTGAATTTAAAAAAAATTAATACCCTAAATAACCTTTTATTTGGGTAAAAAATATATGTGAATATTTTATATTATTATAATAATTTTTAGTGGTTAAAAAAATAAAATCTTATATTTCGAGGGTTTTAAGGTCATATCTTGGCAAAAATGGGGTTATTTATACGAAACTGAAAAGAAAATTATTAATACTAAAATATTACAATAATTTTATATAAAATTACTCTTCAATTGATAAATATATAAAAAATATCACTTAGGGGCGAGGAGGGAACTAGGCTTGTAAATTTTAAGCAGGGGGTTTCGACCGAACTAAGCACCGACATGCGGCAGCATTCCCTCGCCGAGCGAGTTTCAAATTTGTATTTTCTCTGACTGTACATACATTTAAAATAAACACGGTTAGGGAATTACATAGGACACAACACCCAGGGGGCGATCAGAGTGGTTCACTCAGACGAACACAGGTAGCCCACGGTATTAGGAGACAAAAGAGTACAGAGATTTCCGCGAATAGTGCATTGACCGCAGATATAAAATCGTAAAAAGCGATTTATTTTTTGGTGTTCGACTCTGCGTCGAAATTCGGCCTTGAGGTAAAAACCATTCAATTTATTCTAATAAATGGTACAGTGTTTTCCCACAGCGATGTTATAAAGGTTAGGAATTAAAATGTTTACGTTACATGTCACACGAGGACATGCAAACTCCATCAGCAGATGCGGAAAACATAAGGTAGCCAGCTTACCAAAAATTATAGTTTTCTAATATATTTCTCCCATTAAAAAAACATTACTAACTCGGAGCACTCTGTAGTCTGCCAAGCACACAAGATCGATTCGTCCAAAGACATCAGACCGGTAGCACCAGACAGTCCTACGTTCTTCCATGCAAGTCCAACCTATCGGCCAGATATTCTGGTCATTGCTCTGCTCTGCAATCTCAATCCAGAGCATGAGATCTGGTACGAAAAGGAACTAGACTCAGATCACAATCCAGTTATCCTGGAAATTGCGTTGGGAATTTATCAACCCTCCCGTATTATAAAGTCCACGGACTGGGTGCAGTTCTGAAAAGAGGCCGAAACTCTGCTCTCTCCTCTTCCAACCATAAAGTCGGAAGCGGACCTCAACGCCGCAGTCGCTGATCTGACTTATGCCTTTCTCCAGGCCGCTGTGGAATCGACGAGGGCTAGAACCTCTACCCAAATAAGTTCTCTCAAAATTATTTATAAGAGACAAAAGGGCTGCCCGTCGTTGATGGCAGTGCAGCCGTGACCCTGCTCATCGCACGGAAGAGCGGCGGCTCACTCTCCATGTCAGAGACAAGCTTCGTGCCCTGCGGAACCAAAAATGGGAGCGAAATACCCTAGAGGGGAGGGGACTTGTCTATTCAGACAGCGAAAAGGCCGAGACCTTTGCCGAGTTACTAGAGCGGCAGTTCACGCTCAACCCAAACAATGTCCATGACCTTGATTTCGAAGACAAAATCTCGTCTGTGGTCAATTATTACAGGGCAGCGGACAGCGCACAATGGGTTATCATCCCAGCTACCTCAGCTGAGATCGAAGAGCTCATCAAAAAGCTCCACAATAACACAACCCCTGGCTACGACAACATATCCACTGCCATGATCCGAAAACTCGGGCGCAAAGGTAGGGCAGCAATTCTCAACATCGCCAATGCAACCACGAGACTAAGCTGCTTTCACAGCGCCTGGAAATCGGCCTCTGTGGTCAACATCCTTAAACAAGGCAAATCCCCTACCTTTCCACAGAACTGCAGGCCTATCAGCCTTCTCTGCACACTGGGCAAAATAGTCGAGAAAATAGTCCTCAAACATCTAAGGGAGTTCAATGACGAATATAAAATCATTCCGAACGTCCAGTACGGGTTCAGAGCTGGCCTCTCATGCATCCATAAACTGGTGAGAGTAACCGAGTTCATCCTGGACGGCTTTGCGCACAGAAAGGACACTGCTTGGGTTTTCTTCGACGTGACCAAGGCGTTTGACAAGGTTTGGCATGGCGGTCTCATCTACAAGCTTAATATTCTCTATTACCCCAAGGTACGTAATCCGATTCCTCCATGACTTTTCCCAACACAGATAGTTCAGCGCGAAGGTTAGTAATGCTCTCTCCTTTAAAAGGGAGATGGAAGCGGGGGTGCCTCAGGGGTCATGCCTCACGCTTTACAACATCTAATTGAGCGACATGCCGGATCCCTCCCCGGCAATGACGGCTCTATACGCAGGTGACACTGCGCTTCTGTTCAGAGGTCGCACGGATACTCCCCGCACCAGAAATCATGTTAAAAGAACTCTTCAAAAAGCAGTAGATACATTCGAAGAATGGGCAGACCTTTGGAAAATCGCGATAAATTCATCGAAAAGCGTTGCGATACACTTCACGAAAGCACGCCCTAAATCGCCCCTGAGCCTCTCGAATTCAGCTAATTCTGCTTATATGAATCCCCCCTTGCTTTACGTACCTGGGCGATATCTTCAACAAACACCTTCACTGGGGTAAAAACATCAAACATAACCTTGCTAAAGCCCAAGGTACCCTCAATGAATTTTGGCCACTTATAAATAATAAATCCAACCTGGTTAACCTTTACAAAAAGGTCATCAGACGGCTGGTGTTTACTTTAGGGTAAATGGACCCGGGGGCTGAAATTTGTTTTGAAGACATATTTTTTGAGCTGAGTTCAGAAATATACGTTTTAACCCGCGGAAACGTAAGGGGGAAAAGTTATGCCCCCTTAAAGTTTCCATTTTCGACGGACAACTCGCTCAAACTACGAGTTTCTGTGTAAAACAACTTATAAACTAACAACTACAATCGACTAATAATGATTTTAACTTACGATTTAAGTAGTGAAAATGGGAATTTTATATCCTATTCTTCATGAAAATTCACATTTTAAGGTCATGTTAAAAATGCGTATTTTCATTAGTTTATCGTCCCACCGCAACTGAAGGAGTGGCGTGTCGAAATAAACAGTCTATAAAGTTATCTGTGAACTATCACTGCGTTAACCCTAGATTACTTATATGCGTTAACAATTGACACGAATTTTGAATTGTTCTGTTGTAAATCTATTTACAATTTCTTTATTTGTGCCCCAGTTTTGTGGGTGTTTCTATTTTTTTGCGAAAAGGTGCCCCTACCAAACATAAACACACGCATGTATCTTTAACCGGGATCCTAACCACACAAATCCATCTGGTAAAAATGATTAAATGGAAATGTAATAGATATTTATGCATTAAGGGAGATATGGAGGTCCTCTGGCCCGAGGTTTGTAACTCAACCCAGGGTGAAGAACATGCATAACATGAATAACATGAATATTGTATGCACCCACGGTGCATACAATATTTGATTGTATATATATTAGTAATTAGTAAAAATATTCAGTATAGCTATCCGTAATATGTATTTGCATGGTTGCTATAAGTTGGTTTTAAAACAAACAGCTCGCATTTCATGAACTAACGTTATTTAATTTGATTTGACTTTAATGCTTTAACAAAAAGCACGGTTGTGAATAAAATAGTGAACAAACCTGGGCGATAAGTTTAATGCATCATTACCTACCAGTTAATGGTTGCACATGGTAGGTGCTTATGCTTTGGTTAGGGTGACGTTACAGTTGCCCCCCTTTAGACCAGATAGTAGTTTTACACGCAGCGGATTAGGTGAAGGCGAAGCCGTCATGAATGCATAGAAAGCACTTACGCCGGCTTGCTCCTCCCGCCATCGACCACAGCCGGCATGCTTGCTTATGCTTAGATTAGGGTGAGGTTAAGGTCTCAGTCAGTAGTTTTACCTGCAACGGATTAGGTGAAGGCGAAGCCGTCATGAATGCATAGGAAGCAGTTACGCCGGCTTGCTCCTCCCGCCATCGACCACAGCCGGCTTGCTTGCTTATGCTTAGATTAGGGTGAGGTTAAGGTTCCAGTCAGTAGTTTTACCTGCAACGGATTAGGTGAAGGCGAAGCCGTCATGAATGCATAGGAAGCAGTTACGCTGGCCTGCTGTGGCCTGATTAGGGTGAGGTTAAGGTCCCCCCTAAGACCGGCCAGTAGTTTTACCTGCAGCGGATTAGGTGATGGCGAAACCGTCATGGATGCATAGGAAGCAGTAACGCTGGCTCGGTTGCCTGGTTGCGTCAAGGTCCTCCCCCTTGAGACCGGGTAGTAGTTTTACCCGCAGTAGATTAGGTGATGGCGAAGCTGTCATGAATGCATAGGAAGTAGTTATTTGGGTTAGCTGTGGTCGATGGCAGAGCGAAGCGGGATTCTTTGTCGTATTAGCACATACTTTCACTTTAAACACACTAATAGCACTATAGCACACAAATGGAAATAACAGTAGCAATTACTAGAACGTACGTTCTTTTTGTTTCAAACAAATCAGTGAACTTATTGGGACTTGAAAATCAACTAGAAATTAAGGACATGGTAATTTAAATGTAAATGTTAGCTGTTTAACCTCTTAACATACATATTTGTTTTATTGTTAATATAGTTAATTTCAGAAATATAATTATTTTTATTTATATCGTACTTTATGTATTCACATATTTTCTGTGGGAATTAGATTGGTTTTCCGATTATGATGTGACCAGTTGGCAACCCTAATAATCACAGTTAACTAAATAGAGTGTTCAGTTTGCATGCCGTCGGTTTCGGCAGAACAATGAACTGTACATAACCTTAAAATGAAATATTAATGTAAAGAAAAAGTAAATAAAATAGAAACTACCTTACTAAAGAAAAAGATATCAAATTCGCATTTTTACTACTTTATCTACCGAGTTGTCCGTCCGATATGAGAAAAACTTTAAGGGGGCACAACTTCTTCCCCTTATGTTTCTCAAAGTTAAGATATACATTTTTGGACTCGGCTCAAAAAACTACGTCTACAAAGAATTAAATAGAAATAAAAAAACAGCCCCCTTCCCGATTTTTCCCGATTTACCTAAAGTAAACCCTTACCCATCAGACTTCAAATGACTTACGCATCGACTGTCTATGGTTACGACAAAACCACACTTAAAAAGCTCCAAATCCAGCAGAATAAAATACTGAGGCGGGTACTCAATGCCCCTCTATACACGCTCAACACCCAGTTGCATCGGGACACTAAAACGCCAAGTTAACTTAGCACTGATATTCCATATGGACTTTACCTCATTTTCTTTGCAGAACGTACCGTTCCCGTTCCATACGTTATGTTTTCCAGTATTGTGGAAATGTCTTGCTGAGTGTAGGTCACGTTAGCGCGATTATTTTATTTATTTTTCACTAATTTTAATAGCGTTCGGAGCTTTCTAGCCGTAAACTGACGTTTGACGTTTAACATTGTTTTTTATACCTCTCTTTTGAATTACAAACTAAATATGGTAATTTTTTAAGTAAAAAGTAAGGTTTATTTTCATATATCGGGTGTGTATAAATTGGCGGATAATCTACACGTGACGATATTCTTCCTGAGCCTTCACGAGGTCCTCAAAGTTTGAACATCCAGTCGTTAAATATGCGTTATTATTCGATATTAATTTACAGAAAACTATGCAATTTCGGTAGTATGGCTGGCTTAAAAATCATTTGTCAGTGTGTGCTGTCTTTCAATCTCAAACGTGTATTTTTAACACTTCCTAATTAGCTAATTTTTATCAAAAACACGTCCGGAAACTTCACACCCGCTTATGTCGCTTTTGACAACGAATTCGTTTAAACTTGCAAGATCAAAATTTGTGCCAATTTTGCTTTTCCCATTATTATCAGTTTCTATTAGTGTCTGCGTTTCAGTGTATTTGTGTTTCTGTGTTATTTTCGTTTTGTTTTGCTCAATTACAATGGAATTTACTATTTACTCATAATATGTTTTACCTTGCACATAGATCTGTAAATAAACCCCGCTCTAGCTATCACCTTCTACTCTGACCCAATCCACATAATTAATAATGAGATTAAAAAAAGAAACAGGGCAGCCCGTGAATGCTATGTTGTATGTAAATTTCTTTTAAATGGCTCCTGATGGCCTATGTGACATGATGGAATAGTTAAGCATTGACATTTTTTATTCAGAATTTTGGAAAAAAATATCGCCACGTGTAGATCATCCGCCAATTTAAACACACCCGATATATTATATAAATTTGTTTTTTAAGGAATTAAAAAAATTTATAGCCAACATCATTACTTTCTCGATTTTATGCAAAAAGTAGTGAGATTTCGTTAAATACTTATATTTTATGAATTGTTAATTTTGGTATTCTTTACAAATATTTATGACTATATCCCGCTAAACGTAGCATGCCGAAATAGTAGAGGAGCCCAAGCGGTGATTTCGGGATTTACTAAAGCGCGGCAGATTAATATAGAGGGGGATACCTAATTACATGCTAAAAAGTGTATATTCCACTAATCTGACAATTTGAGAGTGACGTAAAGAAAGGGGAGGGCTGCAAAGTTGTAAAAAAACGTCATCTCGACATTCTAGCAACAGATGTAAACGGTTACATTTTTTCGTGGCGTTGGCATTGCAACAATTACATTTCGAAGCATTTTTGAAAAACAAACAATTTACAGTTGGCGAATCAGTGTTAGAATATCTCACCACATTTTTGGCTCATAAAGATGTCTCTCCTCAAATTCAGCATGCAGAAACACAACGTCTCATTCAATCTTATGAAGAAAATACAGAATACACATTAGACGGCAAGCGGCAAGCACGGAAGAACGGCGCAATTTTACGCAATGTACATCGATTTTATAAATCTTTACCACTTATTCATTAAAAGTATTAGAGTTTGAGATTTAGACTTGTACATATATATACCATTGCGAAAATCTTCAGTTTATTCTTCTATTACAATCACCCAAACTATAGTCGATGGCTAGTGTACTACATTAATTTACAGCAACATATAGATAGCACACATCCAGGCCTCCGAACTGAAATGGCTAAGGGTTCGTTTGGAATCAGAAGAACCATCAAGCTTTTCTCACGAATTCCTGTGGATTTAACGTTAGAGCAGACGACAAATGGTGATGCTGCTCGTCGTCTTATTGGAATTGTTAACCTCACAAATCCAATTTCTGCTAGACAACGTTGGGGTAAAAATCATGGAGCGCGAACAAGAATCATATCTCATGTACTTACTCATGCAGGGCTTGACATAAACTACCATGATATTGCTGCTGATCTACACCCAGATAGAATGAAAAAACAACACATCCAAATTGAAGTTTTTTCGAACAGTGTCCTGCAGACCATCAATCCATTATCTCCTTCAATTGATAAGGATCTGTTGTTTAACATTTCAACAGGGCAAACTGCTCCTCTAGAAATTACAAACTGTTTACTAAAGGCAGTGTTTTGACTTTTCCCATAACTCCTATGCCGTTATCACTGTGCCATATAGATGGTTCTTTAAACAAGACTAATAAGTCAGTACTAATTCATGAGTTAGAGAAACAAGTCGAAGATATGGAGCAACCGCCACCCCAAATTGATATTGTAATTGCTGATGGCTTCTTTTTTTTAAATACTTTTAAAGAAATGCCCCGTAGTTTTGGAGGCGTGTCAAAGAAGATATTATTTCCATTGTATTTGATCGCTACTTCACACCCTCTATCAAAGATTATGAGCATTCTCTTCGAGGTAGTATAAACGACAAGGAATTCCACATTTCCGGTCCTCAACAAACAAGAACTGCAGATTTAACGAAAGATTTGAAAAATATACAGTTTAAGGAAGCTATTGTCAAGTTTTTGATCGATCATTGGGCTAATCAGGAGATGGCAACGATTATCGGTAGTAAAGTAATTTACATAATACATGATTTGTGTTATGAATATTCTGTTACTGATAATAAAGTAACACGCATCATTAATAAAGAGTTGGCACGCCCTGATCACGAAGAAGCGGATACGAAGATAGCATTTCTTGCTTGCCAACAAAATGAAGATTCTACTATTACTATTAGAACTTCTGATACTGATATAGTGGTCATCGTGTTAGCGAATATGGAACACCTGCAACAAAGGATTGAAGTTTGGATGGATCTTGGAGTTAGCAATGCACGCCGATACATCGACGTATCCGCTCTTTACAAACAATTAGGCCCAAAAATTTCGAAGGCGCTTCCAACTTTGCATGCGTTCACTGGTTGCGATTTCAACCCAGCATTGTACCGATGAGGGAAAAAGAAACTTTTGCAATTTCTGATGAATTCAGAAATTTTCCAAGAAGTATTTCTGGATTTGGGATCAAAGGAGCATAATGTGCAGGATTCTTCTAACATCATACAGTCTTGTATGGGTTGAAAAAGTTAGACGATATCAATCAAGCCAGGATTGTCATTTTCAATAAGACGTACAAAGACAAATCACAACCCTTCTCCTTGAGTGTCCGGAATTACGATGCGTGCAACTTCCCACCCTGTAAATCGGAGTTACTCCAGCAAGTGTTACGCACACATTGCATGCTTGTGGAGTAATGCCCATAATGCAAAAATTATTGATCTTTTACCAACGGACTATGGATGGAAACTTGTCGACGGAAAATTCAAAATGATCTGGTTTGCAGGTGATCAATTGCCGAAATCGTACGAAGATGTAGTCATAACACCTGATATTCTTGAGGATACTCCAGAATCAGGTATTTATTTTCTCTAATAATAAAAAAAACACGTTATTCATAAAAAAAAATATTGTTAAATATTTTAATGATTTTTTGTTACAGATACGCAATCTGAGGATGAAATCGAGCCATAAGAGGAAGATGATTCTACTGATGAAGATGATGATTAATTAATCAATTCATTATAAAAAATTAAATTTTTTTGAGCATTTTTTTTTAATTATTTACTTATAAATACAAGTTTCCACTTAAAAAACATACACTTTTTTATTTGCATGCTATTTCTTGAGCTTTTCAATTAATTAAGTTCAATGATTTAAAAAAATAAAAAATAAATTGTTTTTGTCAAATTAGGCGAATCCCTCTAGATAATCGTCAGATTATGAGACAGCACGTCTAGGACATAAAGATTAACAATGTATATCTTAATCTGACGCGCTTGAGTATTTCAAAATGGCGATTTTTTTTTTGCACATTATAATAATGGCCGCGAGTTTGCGTCACATCGAAATCGTCAGATTATTGAATAAGAGCTTTTTTTGGTTCACTTAACCCCCCCTTAGAAAATCTGACGCGCTCGATTAAATTTTTTTTTTTTCATTTTCAACCCTTACTGCAACCACCCGCATCATGCAAACGATCAGATTAACATACGTACATTATTAAAAATACGTAGGACACTGATGCTATCAATATCTGACGCGCTCGAGTATGTCCATGCAGCAATATTTTTTTACATATTTAAAAATCTATAGCCGCTTCCCCCGCCGATGAAAAGGTATATATTATATAACATTTTTATCTTCTTATCATCTAAGCGTTGCAACCCAATAGGTCTCTATGACGCTCGAGTAAATCCCCATTTAGCATCGTGGGCTCCCCTACTAAAATGCGAATGAAATTTTTCTATTTTGTTGTAATATTTTTGTTGGGATATATAGTCTGATAAATTGCTCTCGTGCATTGTAAATTGTCGCAAGATTGCACTCTTTCGGCAAACTCAGTCGCATTGCTTTAGGCAACAGCCCCTCGCCCTTGCGGGCTCGAGACTGTTGCCAAACAATACGACTTCGTTTGTCGAAATCACACAAACTTGTTACGGATAATTTCCAATTCACTTACTGTTGAATATTTCAAGCAACTATTACAATTTTCTAATAGTACCAAAACCGTCAAAATGTTTTAAACTTTTGTTTATTCGGAAATTAAGGCGTTAATGAACAATATTTATTAAAAAGAGGTGTTTATTTTTTCTTTTTCAACTTTGATTAAGATGTTTTTCTAATATTTTTCATAAAAAATATCGGAAAAAGCAAAAAGAAAATGGTTAGGAGTAAACACCCACTTCCGGCGTACAAAATTGTATCAAAAGATGTTCAGTTCTTCCGATTGTCAAATATAGCTTATGTTCAAAGTCTAATTTAAAAATATGTAATAGTTTTTGAGATACAACGTCCGCAGACATACAAACAGACCTGTAGCCTTACAAACATTCGTCTCGGGGACCTTACTTTGTTGTCTTTGTTAATGTTTTATTAAACATATATATATATTAATAGAATTTATTATAATATATTTGAAATTAAATTTTAAGAAATAAATAATGCAAACAATAATAAATGATTGTATAATTCCCTTAGTTAATTATAGATGAGATAATCAAACAAAATACTATTCTTTTCTCAATCTGCAACCTTGAGTCTTGCAAAGACTACAGAAGCAAATTATGTATTGAAGCAGCTATTTTTGTGGCTTATACCACGATGGACATTACAATAAACAATTTGCCTGTTCAAAAAGCGAAACTCTGTTGAGTGGCAAATACATCCAATTTTGTGTTTTTGTTTGCTTTGCACAAATTATACCGGGTGTAAGTGAATTCTCGTAGACCCCAAATATCATTTTCATTTTTACCTATATCTTTCTGAAATTTAGTATGGTGTTTCTAGAGAATAAAGTATATCAACAATTGGAATTTTAATAAGAATTCCATTTCTGGTTAACCCGAAATGACCCTAACTTTTCTATTTCAAATGGAACATCCTGTATATTTTTACATAATTTAAGTTGTCTCTAAATTCTGAGTTTACAGATAAATCATAAGTGACCCTTGGGTTGTTAGTTTTTTTGTTTAAATATAATTTAAATTTATTATTTTCTGTATATTTAATTTAAATGTAAACAAAAAACTAACCACCAAAAGGTCACTTATGATCAGGGGCTCATTATATAGAGCCAAGGAGCCATGGCACCACCACTAGTTTCGAGCTTAGCAAGAATATTTAATTAAGTGTAAAAAGACTAATTCGTCATTTTAAATGTTAAAACAATACCTTCGTATGAACAGAGAAAAATCTAATGCATTTGTTCCCCAATGCAACGCCGCTCGCGCGGGTAACGGTGCCAACTTACTTCTGGCTCGGCATTTCGTCAGAATATAGACTACGGCTCTGTTGGGGGCAACGCGTTCTGAGCGTGTATAAATAAATTCTGGCTCAGATAGTGCGCGCGATGACGACGTATTTTCCGCGCCATACTTGATAAATAAAATTAGTTCATTACAGAATGAGCCTTTTTGCTCATGTGCTATCAAGGAAATACATTAAACAATTAGGTAAGGTTCTATCTAATTTTATTATCACAAAAAAGACTGTAAAAATACCTTCCAGCTTTAGTGCGTCGATTTCGAATAATTATTATTATGAACAAGACAGTTTAATCGAGATATACACTTAAAAAATAATCGCGATAAAAAGTATATATAAATAATATTTTCGTTCTTTGTTTCTTCAAAAATGCGGCGGGGGTATATTGTATGCCAAGTGGCTCTACCATCAGAATATTCTACGAGCCACCACTGCTTATGATGCATCTCTAAACTCATAATTTAGAGACAAATTAAATTATGTAAAAATATATAGGGTGTTCTATTTGAAATAGAAAAGTTAGGGTCGGTTAAACAGGAAGTGGACTTTTTATTAGAAATCGACACACTTTATTCCCTAAAAACGCTATACCAAATTTTATTAAAATATATATAAAAATGCAAATGTTATTTGGGGTCCACCAGAATTCAGAATTCAGTTAGATTACGAAAAGTATCGCATTTAGTTTTATATTTTGTTAAATAAATAATAGCAATATTTTATACGTCAATTTTGAAAACAAGAAGTTTCTACAAGAATAGTGAATCCATTGTCGAAACCAATACTTCGGAAACAAAATCAGCTTGGAGCTGAGATTTTCTGTAAATGAATATATACAAATCAGTCGTCACTTCAGATAAAACATACACAAAGCTTCTAATAGCCAGTCAAGTCAAATAAGTACGAGTATAATAGTTCTGAGCGCCTGTATTTTATTCAAGTGGCTGGTCCACTCTAGACCACCACATCCTTGTCTCGGTACATTATCACATATACCTATACTCTTCTAGGGGTTTCGCGGGTTAGATACGAGAGCAAGGGGTTGGTTTGTTTAAATTTCTATTTCTTCATCGCTACTCAGGGCTCTTAAGATGGAATATGAACAGAGCATCCTCAAAAGTTGATTAGAAAAAAAAGTCGTCGCGAAAGGGTTCAAAGCATTTCGTGATTTACAATATTATTATTATTATTTAACTATGTAATTATTTCTTACCCATTTATGAAAATAGCATCCGTTGAGAAAAATAAACACCATATATAATATTGAAAAGGACTGAAGGTAACTTCTTCGATCTTCGTTGATAACTTAAGCATAAATTTGTATCCACACTTCACATGCTTGTGGCTCCAGTTAGACATCCAATTATTGTGTGTGGTGTTGCAAACACATTCACAGTCCTAGAATATAATAAAATATTTGTAAAACTTAAAAATTAGTAAAAATTAGAGAATGTACTTGCGCAAACCTAACTAATCAACGATTGTAATTAGATTAGGCCGAGCCTGTAATATCCAGTGACGGCTCGTCAGGGACGACAAGCCGATATGTTAGGAAAGGACTTCGTTTTTATTTTATACTTATGTGTTTTTATTAAATAGAAAATTGCTAAGAGTAACTTATTCCTAAAAAAATAAATTCTGAAGAAAATTTACTCACCAATTTATCTAAAGCTAATAAGCCTTTATAGACTACTAACTGCCAAATTAAAAGGTTAACTTTTATTTTGTAATACTTTTTACAATTAATATTTCAATATTCATTAATTTTTACACAGTTTTGCTTCAAGTTTTACGTTTTAAATTATATCCATTGTAGTTAGAATGCTATAATTATGTTTAATAAATGTATATACTTATACAATAGGATTTTTCGATTAAATTCGAAGCAAAATTGCGATCCGATTACCTTCCGAACAATTTTTCTTCGAATAATATATTGTCCAACACATTTGTTGCAGATGTTCCCGTATTTACTTTACTTAATGAATAAGTGTACTCGTAGATAAAAGACGTATATTAAAATAATCAGCAATATTTACAAGTAATTTACAAATGTCGCGTAGCTGCTTACTGATGTGATGCTGTTGCAAGTGTGTGTTCTTCTTTTTTTGTTGTCCTCGGTTGAGGTCTTCCAAAAGGGGTTGGGGCGGGACACAACGAGAAAGTGGTGGTGGGGTCAGTTGTCCCATTTCCATATTTGGAAAATGAACTCACCACCACTTACACAACGTTGCCAAACCGCCTTCATCTTCTGTGAATTGGTCCGGCCTGCAGATGTCCGAAATCTCCGCTAAGCCCTTTATGGCGGGGGTTGGTCGATCCGCGTATTTTTGATTGGAAAATTATTTTCAACATTTTCTAGCTCCCAAAAACGTTTAATATTGTTATTTATTTGAGAAAATGTCACTGAATGGCAAGCTAAGGTTTTAGTTGGTTACGCATAAGGCACCCTACCGCAAATCACCCAACCTAATTTCGTGTTTTGAAAAGTGAATTTATTTTTTAACAACTGTTCGTCCGCTAATAATTTGTAAAACATTTCAACACCCAACAGTAAATCTGTATTCGCGGGTTTATAAAATTGCGGGTCTGCCAATTGGATACCATAGGGTATTTCAATTTGCTCATTACACAATCTTTTAGCGGGAACCTCCTCTGTAATTTTATTAATGGTAAAACACTGAATTTCTCAATTGAAATTACTAACAGTTGAACCAATGCTTACTTGAATATATGTTTGTGTTGTACATCTATTAGAACCAATGCCGGAGAAGGATTGATTCGTTTTGTGTGTTTTTAAATTTAAACTTTTAACTGCATTGTCAGTAATTAAATTTAACTGAGACCCTGAGTCCAATAATGCTCTCAGGTTTTGTTTTGAATTTCCATTGTCTACTTCAACTATACACGTAGATAATAAAATATGTTCATTTTCAGATTTTTTTAAAATGCAAAGTACTGCTAGTTGATGGTCTTGATTGAGTTTGATGTGAATTTACAAAATGTAATAAAGTATTGTGTGGTCTGTTACATACCTTGCAAAATTTTGTTGACTTGCAGTCAATTGCGTTATGACCTGACTTTAAACAATTTCGACATAATCGTATTGATCCAACTACTTCCACTCGTTTCAAAGTGTCCATCTTAAGAAATTTGTCACAATTGAATAACTGATGTTGTGAACATACATGACACGAAAATGAATTTACTGAATTTGAATTATACGGTTTAGGATTGCTAATATTCATAGGGCTACCAACTGACTCCAATGTTTGGCAGTGTTTCGTTAAAAACTTGATTAGATCATCTAAGACTGGCATTTCCGTATTAGTAAGCATACTTTCCCACTTTAGTTTGATTGAATAAGGAAATCGAGATATAAGTAAATTAATTGCCCAATCTTCTGTTGAACCTATCGGCCGTTTAAGAGCCTTTAACGCGCTAGTATTTTATACAACATGATTAATCATATCACGATATTCCTGACTGGATTCCTTTTTTACATACGGCAAATTAAATAACGATTGATAATGGCTATTCACTATCATACGCTTATTCTCAAAGTTATCGCGCAATAAGTCTAAGGCTATTGAATAATTCAATCCCGTGGTTTCTAACTGAATAGTTCTGGCCGCTTCACCCTTAACTGATGCCTTTAAATATTGGAACTTTTCTAAATTGAATAATGTGTTGTTATTCCCAATCAATGAATTGAACGCATCTCTAAAAGAATACCACTCCTGATACTCGCCATTAAATGTTGGTAGTTTTATATCGGGTGATTTTACTTGTGCATTTGAACATTGGCTAGTATTCCCTGAATTAGGTTTATTAATTAATTTTTCCACGTTTAATCTCAAATTAGTCACCGTTTTTAATAACCCAATTCCAGAATTAAATAACTGTGGATAATCCGCATCAAAATTAATTTTTTCTTCATTACGAAATTCTCGCACTGCATCTAAGACCTCATTAATTAGCACCATACACACTTCTAAATCTACTTGACCGTTATTTAACTCGTCTTCTATTGTAGCAATTTGCAATTCAATTGATTGACGGTGCTTATTTAACACACGTAGAGCTCGTTCGCTATCCTTGGAAATTTCTGGTGTTTCTGACATGGTTTTTGTTTTAAATGAATTGGCAAGGAACAAGGAGAGGCCTACCTTATCAGCTTGCTGCTGGGCTTCGTGACTTGGAAAGCTTGGTCTGCTGAGCTTGTCCTTGTATGATAATGTGTCCGGAGGGCGTCTGTGGTATCCCGACGCACAGGTACTGCTACGGCTCGCTCCCTACGATGAATCCAGAGGGCATCCAACTTCGTTCTGATGCTGCGATGCTGCTGCTGCTTGTCACCGATATCGTTTTGCGATGTACTTTTCACTACTTGCACTTTGTTGTTGATTATTTCTATTTTATGATTTTCGCCGGATTTATTGTATACGACGACGTGGTTCGATCCAAAAAACTCTTGGATCCGGTTAGAAGGACCAAATGTTGCGGATGTTCCCGTATTTACTTTACTTAATGAAAAAGTGTTCTCATAGATAAAAGACTATTAAAATAATCAACAATATTTACAAGTAATTTACAAATGTCGCGTAGCTGCTTACTGATGTGATGCTGTTGCAAGTGTGTGTTCTTTTTTTTTGTTGTCCTCGGTTGAGGTCTTCCAAAAGGGGTTGGGGCGGGACACAACAAGAAAGTGGTGGTGGGGTCAGTTGTCCTATTTCCATATTTGGAAAATTAACTCACCACCACTTACACAACGTTGCCAAACCGCCTTCATCTTCTGTGAATTGGTCCGGCCTGCAGATGTCCGAAATCTCCGCTAAGCCCTTTATGGCGGGGGTTGGTCGATCCGCGTATTTCTACATTGTTCTTAATTGTCCATTATGTTTAACGAGGGCTGGTTCTAGGAAGACGTGCTTGGTCATCAAATGTCTGGATTACCCGCTGATCCTTTTATGATCGGGACTAGTCGAATTACACTCTTCGCCGAAACTTGCCCTGGACACAGCCAGGACACCGGATTATGATAATCAGGGTTGGGTTACGGCGTAACAGGTAAAGCCGTAACAACATTGATTGGACAACTTTACGGACACTCATCGTTTTACTCGTGAGTGGTGCTAACCTACTAAGTTACCGAGCGAAGGAAGCTGGGGTATCGAACAGGTAAGGCTAGAAGTTTATTGTGTCAGTTAGTGTTGAAACTAATATTTTATTATATGATCTGACATTTAATGTCATTATTACTTTTAAGATTTACTGACGAACAGACGTACAGACGTATGGGATATACGTACTCATGATGAAAATTATTATATTATATTGATCATGTTTAAAAATATCATTGTTACTCCGAGAACATTATCTCGGTTGAAAGTCGGGCGAAATTTTTAGAAAGGTAAGAAAATGGACTCTTTAAATATACTGGGTGTTCCATTTAAAAAAGTTTCGTTACATTTTGCAAAAGTCTTCTTACTTCATAAAAGTAGCATTTAATTACTTAAACAAACCTAATCAAATGTAACAATTTTATTGTTGAAAAACGCTTCGATAGTTTTAAAATTTTATTATTTTTTCTGTGACCGTTCAAGTATTGCTTGTTTTTGCCATAAAAACCAGAATAATTCATAACAGTCCCAATACAATTTATTAACAGTTTAATTGGTATTAACTACGGATCATAATTCAAAAATATACCTAGTGTTCCATTAAAAAAAACACATAAGTTTTAGTTTTAGTTGGTTCTCCGTTGTGGGGCACTTTGTATACATAAAAATATTTTCCGATTATAGAGTCGAGCAAATTATTGATCAATATTTACCATTGTAAATACTACGCTTTCAAAAAAGTACAGTATAAACATAATATTTAATAAATACAAAAAATATAGTTCGCAAGCCATCACTGGTAATATCACATTAACACATGTAGCATTCCCACATTCACCGTCACAACGCAACTGTTCATTTACACATTCGCCGACGTCAAGTTGATTGTAGAATTTTCAACTGACAACATGTTTATTTTCATTTACGCTGATTGTTGGTATTTGATAAACGCCACTAAGGCCATTCTGATTGCAATGCTTTGTTTGTGTACTTTTAATATAATTTAAATTAATAAAATTACACAGAAGCATTTACTTTCTTACCCATCAGCAATTCGTGCATTTTCTTAATTTTACTTTTATCATAAGATTTTGGTAAGTTCCATGACTTCGACAACCCCAACGCTTAATTCCAACACCAATCGATCTAATTTGTATACTGGGTAAAATGGCAACCGCTGGACGAACTGGTTCACGATCAAATCGGAAAATACCCTAACAGTTGGCAGTAAACTCCCAACTGTTTTATCTGATGAACGCGCCCATTGACTCATCCCCAAAAGGAGCGTTTTGCGCAAGCGCTACAAGCTGCAAGGCCCTAGAATGGACCTATACATATCGGCCAAGTCGGTTACGACAAAGGGGCGACCGCTTAAGGGCAGGCCACACTCGTCTGGCACGAATAATTTTCCCACAGATGGCTCCCTAATCGCAAGTTTAAAATTAAATCTCGAATTTGAGAGAGAAGGTGTTGTTGAAGAAAAATGCAGTAACATTTGCATAGATTAAGTAAAATAAATCGGCGACTCTTATAAAAACATATACCGCGTGTTTACTCCACCACGCGCTGGTTATGAGGGAAGCGGGGCGAGGCTGACCTTCTAATATGTACTACCGTGGACAAAAAAATGACACCCCTAATTCTATTAATGTAAATATGACTTTTCATTTGACAAACCGGCAAATGTCAATCTTGTCAGATATGTGTTAATCACATAGATATGAGTCGTATAGTTCCAAAACCGGCCATCTCCAAAATCATCAAAATAACAAAAAAATACTGAAATTTAATTTTAAATACTACCGTGGACAAAAAAAATGACACCCCTAATTTTATTAATGTAAATATGACTTTTCATTTGACAAACCGGCAAATGTCAATCTTGTCAGATATGTGTTAATCATATTGATATATGAACATAAATTGAATATGCCACACCTAAGTAACACACAGAAAGCACAAATTGCTATGCAGGTCAAATGTGGCAAATATATCAATGATGTAGCAGCTGAATTGAATGTAAGTAGACGTACAGTGCAAAAAAATTCAAAAATGTGGAGGAATGAAAGGCGATTAGAGCAGATTAAAGGTTTGGGCCGCCAAAAAGTTTCAAATAACGAAGAAAATAATGCTGTGATAAACTATTTAATAGAAAATCTGTTTGAAAATGCTACAAATGCCGCATTCATAACAAATTTTCCGGGAAGTAATTATTACTGTCACTGTCAAATATTAAGGTTACATAAGTCAAATTCACAATACTAAAAAATAAGAAATTATAGACAGATGACAAATTAGGGGTGACATTTTTTTTGTCCACGGTAGTATGTTGTGCGTATAATACATAACAGAAAGTTCCAAAAACAGCCTTGTACAGTTAGTTATTAACGTGGGAATATACGACTTATTTTCAAATACGGCCTTATTCATATAGTAGTCAGTTCCAAAACCGGCCATCTCAATAGTTCAGTGATTGCATTACTTTTATACAGTATACGTAGTTCTAATTTTATCCGTGTGTCATACATAACCTAGGAGTGTGCTACAGTATTAGACTGGAAATCAGTTTCGCAACAGGTGCTTAAGCCCCCGGCCACTGGCATTTTAAATATGCCTCAGCTAAGAGATTTTTTTAAAGAAGTTACAGAAGTGTTACTAAAAGAGGCAAATCACTAAGACTATATCGAGAAGCCATTGAAGAAGGGGTTAACATAAATCCTCTTAAACTAAATGACGTTGATAAGCTTCTAGCCAAACATTTTGGCACAGACTGGAAAACAATAGAGGACCTAAAATACTTACAACGACCAACAGATGTTGAGGATGTTGCAGAAGAGCAACTTAATGATGTTTGTAAAGTAAATGATAGAATCGAAGAAATTACAAATCTCCAAATATAATTATAATTAATTATGTATTTCAATAATTATTAAACTAATTTTGTCTATAAAACATGCTAAATTTATTACCATGCCTAAAATTTATATGCCAAAAATTTCCATAACCGGCCATGTACAAGGGTTAGTTTCAAAACCGGCCATCTATAAAATTCTAAAATCTATAAATAATAACATAATTAATTTTGATTTCTAGCAGTATTGCCATTATTTTTCACTGACAGATATCTGCTGAATGCACTAAAAGTATATTTCAATATCTTCATGCAAGAATGTGTACAAAGTTTTTTCATTTTCTGGAAAATCGTTTATGTTGGAGATGGCCGGATTTGGAACTATACGACTCATATATGAACATAAATTGAATATGCCATACTTAAGTAGCACACAGAAAGCACAAATTGCTATGCAGGTCAAATGTGGCAAATATATCAATGATGTAGCAGCTGAATTTAATGTAAGTAGACGTACAGTGCAAAGAATTTCAAAAATGTGGAGGAATGAAAGGCGATTGGAGCGGATTAAAGGTTCGGGCCGCCCAAAAACTTCAAATAATGAAGAAGATGATGCTGTTATTATATATGTTGTATGATGCTGTATTTAATAGAAAATCTGTTTGGAAATGCTACAAATGCCGCATTCATAACAAATTTTCCTAGAAGTTCCCAAACAGCTCGCAGACGTATAAAGTTAAGTGGGTTATCTTGTCATGCCGCAGCCAGAAAACCTCTATTGACTCAAGGACAGCAGAATTGGTTTTGCACTGGAATATCTTCCGAGGCAAGAAGACTTTTGGAGTAAAGTGATATTTTCAGATGAAAAAACGTTTCAATCATCCTATAATGGAAGAACGAAAGTATACCGGCCACGTAATGCACGATTCGAAGAATCCTATCTCCACAAACTTCAAAGAAAGTTCTCTGTGAATACATGGGGATGGATTTCTTCGGCAGGGTTGGTATACTTTGTCGTCTAGACCAGACTTTAAATGGTGTGGTGTACAGAGATATAATACTGGAAGACGTTATGATGCCTTCAATATCTATTATATTTCCAGAACACAGCTTTGTGTTTCAACAGGATAACTGTCCTGCGCATACTTCTGCGATTGTTCGAGAATTGATCTTGAAGAACCATATTAATGTATTACCCTGGCCAGCAGTAAGTCCAGATTTAAACCCGATGGAAAATGTGTGGGGGTTTATTACACAACGTATGTACAACGCTGACCCAGAAATGCGGATGAACTCTGGCACGAAATCAAAGCATGTTGGGAGGCAATACCTTTTTTCTACATTACAAATTTAATAGCATATATGCCTAGGCGTCTAAATAGTGTTATAGATAATAGAGGAAATGTTACAAAATATTAATTCAATAAACATTATTATCGCGTTCAGATTTACTGTATTGCTAATTATTACCGTCACTGTCAAATATTAAGGTTACTTAAGTCAAATTCACAACACTAAAAAATAAGAAATAATAGACACATGACAAATTAGGGGTGTCATTTTTTTTGTCCACGACTATCTTATAATATACTCATTGTATTTGTGTTTCTTCAATTATAAGTATATTCATTATTCACTACAGTCAGTGATTAATCATTATTCACTGTTTACTATCATTTTCAAAATTTTATCTAGTAGTCCGCAAAGTGTCATATAATTAAATTGAAACGTCAAAATCATTTACATTATAAGAGTGTTTTGAAGTGGTTTAATATAAAAAATTAGAAGATAAATGGAGAACGACAGTGAAAACGAGATTTCTTTAACACCGCCAAATATAAAAGAAGCTGCAGAAATTGCATCATTAAACTTATTGCCAGAAAAATCAAGAAAAATATATTTAGCGGCGTAAGAATCATTTTTGGAATGGAGAAGGGAAAAGAAAACCAATTCCTTCTCGGAAGCTGTTTTATTGGTGTATTTTACAGAACTATCCATAAAATATAAACCCTCAACATTATGGTCCAATTATTCAATGCTTAGGAGTACGATCAACATTTATCATGGAATACATATAGTATAGTATAGTATAGTATAGTATAGTATAGTGCATCTTTATTTTATAATGAAAAGTTTACAAAATGTGAAACTGATACATATAAAAACGTCAAAATTACATACAAGTACAATTTAAATACTAAATATACATAAAAAATAAAATACAAAGTAAAACATTCACTGACATTCTTAAATTAAGATTAATTAAAAGAGACATATTGTTTGTATTAAAATCATTATTTAAAATTAACGCTATAAAATTCCGATAAGTTATATGGCTCCATATCGCAAAGTAGGCGAAATAAAACTTTTTTCATTTTGCTATAGTTCTCAATTTGTTTAATGTAAACTGGAAGATGATTAAATATTTTTAATATGGAATAATAACATCCTTTTTCATATTTGGACAATCGATGTTTAGGCAGGGTATATATTTGACCGTGTCTAGTATTGTGACATGACAACATCTTATTGCTATCAAATTTATGTTTGTGTTTCTTTAAAAATCTTATGCACTCATATATACCGGGTGTGGCACTTAAGACGCCTCGGACCATAGCTCCTTTACGATAAAAGCTATCGAAAAAAATCTAAGAACAAAGTGGTGCATAGTTACCGTCGCTATGTTTTAAAAATATTTCTAATCATCAGTGGCGTGCCGTACTCCAGTGGCGTACCAAACTTATGTTTTTTTAAATGGAATGCCCTATTTTTTATTGCAGATTTGGAAAGTGCTCGACGAGTACTTATTTTTTTATCTAACATGTTATACCCTTCACTTTAGCGGTTTCGCTGTTATAACCCCTTCTTTCAAAATTGCGCCCCATTTTTGAGATTTTTTTGTAGAGAAACTAATTGACGCCGGCGCCTAAATTTTGAATTGAGGTACAGGTTAAGACCTCGTATACCTTCACATTATTTTTTTTCGGGTAATTTATGGAAAAAAAATAATTTTTGATTGATCTTCGTATGTTGTCATTTTTTCCGAAAATTTCAAATGGCACCCCCCTAAAAAAATTACGGCGTTGTACAGCCAAAACTCTAAATTTTTCATTGGTGTAAAAAAAATTACACATTGCATAACAAAATTTCGGAAAAAAAAGGAATTTCATCGCAAATGTCGGGAAACGTTTTCCGTTCCCAAGTGTGCCATGAGAAAACAAAAGATTGGTAATTGTCAAAGTACCAAAACAAATACACAAATACGGTCAACATAATAGTATGTACCTATTTATTCAACATGATATGAAAAATGCAGATAAAGAAAATTTAACAACTTAAACTAGATGTTCGAAATGACGACCTTCCTGCTGGAGGCATAACCGCAACTTCTGGTGATATACCGCAGTTCTTAATTTTCGGTAATAACTGCCTTCTTTCTAACTCTCCTTGGCCGTTTCACACTTCCCGTAATAGTAAATCTCTCCAACACTTTTTGAAACGCACGTTCATTTGGATGTGCCCTGTGCGGATATCTCGCAGCGTACACTCGTGATGCCAAGAAACAATTCTTGTTACATTCTCCAAGAATAAATATCATGTCAACCATTTCCTCTTGAGTTCGGAACATTTTTAGAACGTTTATCAAAAATGACTTATGGCTGCTACTGACGTCTAATAATTTACTTTGACAATTACCAATCTTTTGTTTTCTCATGGCACACTTGGGAACGGAAAACGTTTCCCGACATTTGCGATGAAATTCCTTTTTTCTCCGAAATTTTGTTATGCAATGTGTAATTTTTTTTACACCAATGAAAAATTTAGAGTTTTGGCTGTACAACGCCGTAATTTTTTTAGGGGGGTGCCATTTGAAATTTTCGGAAAAAATGACAACATGCGAAGATCAATCAAAAATTATTTTTTTGCCATAAATTACCCGAAAAAAAATTATGTGAAGGTATACGAGGTCTTAACCTGTACCTCAATTCAAAATTTAGGCGCCGGCGTCAATTAGTTTCTCTACAAAAAAATCTCAAAAATGGGGCGCAATTTTGAAAGAAGGGGTTATAACAGCGAAACCGCTAAAGTGAAGGGTATAACATATTAGATAAAAAAATAAGTACTCATCGAGCACTTTCCAAATCTGCAATAAAAAATAGGGCATTCCATTTAAAAAAACATAAGTTTGGTACGCCACTGGAGTACGGCACGCCACTGATGATTAGAAATATTTTTAAAACATAGCGACGGTAACTATGCACCACTTTGTTCTTAGATTTTTTTCGATAGCTTTTATCGTAAAGGAGCTATGGTCCGAGGCGTCTTAAGTGCCACACCCGGTATATACATTCCGCATACCGTGAGGATGTTAGACTTTTTAAAAAGTCCCCTGCAGGTTGCTCTAAAATCTAGCTTAAACATAATTATTAATGCCTTTTTTGAAGTATAAATGCTCTTTCTACTGCAACACTACTTCCCCAAAATATAAGACAAAAACGTATATGCGAGTGCACATTAGCATAGTAAAATAGTTTCGCGATATTAAAATTCGTCAACTTCAATAAAACTCGCAGGCCATAACAAGCTCTACTAATTTTATCACAAATTCAAGCAATGTGTGGGGAAAATGATAGAGCTTCATCCAGAATAATTCCTAAGAACTTTGCACTATCGAAAAACTCGTAAACATTATTATTTAAACTAATTTCCTTAGGCGTGTTTTGCGATTGGTTTGTTTTGAAAAATATACACCTTGTTTTATCATTATTCAAAACCAAACCATTTTCTGCAAACCACGATCCTACTGACATCATGGTTTTATTTCCTAATTCTATTATGTCTTCAAATGTACGACCTTGTAGTAGTGCTGTAGTATCGTCAGCATAATTTAATAAATTACTTTTTGGCGTTAAGTTATTCGGTTTGTCGTTCACGTATATTATAAACAGTAGAGGGCCGAGGATGCTACCCTGCGGAATGCCCCTCGTGATATTAAGATTCCCTGATTTAGCGACCGAACCCCGTAGATCTGTCAAATACGTGTGGTGTCATCTACCCCCCAGGTACGATCTCATTAGCTCATATGCGACACCTCTAATACCGTATTGATATAATTTTGCCAGTAGTTTTGAATATAGAAAATTAAATGAAATTGCGAGCATTGCTAAAACGAAAATCTGAAGGTTTTCAACCCAAAAAAGCCAGCACTTTTTCTCCAGAAAATGTCAATGATTTTATTAGTAAAGCCTCTGATGATAAATATCTGGCAACAAAGGTAAGATTTAAATAATTTTCTCTCCAAAAATCATTCATTTCTTTCTGTAAGGTTGCATTCATAATGGGAGTAATGGGTGCTTGTCGGGCTAATGAAATGTATTGCATGAAAATGAATGATTTGCAAGATCTTGGATCAGCTTTTTTAGTAAATGTGCCCAATACAAAGACAAACATTTGTAAAAACTACATTAATAGCCGCCCATCTCACATTACAACAAACATATTTTTTCTAAATTATCAAAATGGCAAATGCACCGCCCAAAGAATAGGAATTAATAAATTTACTAAAATGAGAAAGGACATTGCTACATTCTTGCAATTGCCGAACTCAGAAAAATATTTTGGACACAGTTTCCGCAGATTCGCTGCAAAGGAGACCCCGAACTCTACTACATCGGCTAGATGTAAGGCAATGCACCCCATGGCGGACAAACCACAACAGCCCATTGTCAATATTAGGGTCGGTACTTCAGATAATTTATGGGGGAAATCTTTCTTAAAATGGATAACACGTGGCACGTGCTCAACCGACTTGTTAGTTTTGATATCAATTCTATTCCTGCAATTTATTTAACAAATTGTTCAAATATTACATTTAATATTACTAAATAATATTGTATTGTATTAAATTAATGTTAACAATAAATACTATTCCTATTTATATAACTTCTTAATAAAAAAAAAACAAAAGTATTATATTGTCGTGGACAAAGTATAGTGTACAACTCGCATATAAAGGCCATCATTATATGCTCGTTGTACAATATACTATTGTCCACGGTAGTATGTATACTTGAATCAATGGATCTTTGCGTGAACGTCATAGTTAGCCGAACCTATCTCCGACAACATTTTTATGTTTACTCCCTCTATGATAAGTTACATTAGGCGCAATAATATGGGTACGTATGTCGTCCATGACGAGGACGTACGACACTTATTAAGACCATGCATTGAACAATAACAAAACCTTGATCCGTAAGTAATTTCGTTATTCGTAATGCAGTGGCGGCGCTATAAGTAGTGTTTTCCGTCTAAATTCTCAGTCGCGGAATCTTGTGGTCAATCTAATGGCCTATTTTACAGCAGAAAAGAAAAACAACGGTCCTTTAATTTCACTGCTGTTCAAGAGGTAATTTCTTTCTTTGTTGTCTAATTACCTGCTTATTAATATTACATCGTTTCATAGGGAGTTGCTGATGCTTTAAAAATAAGTTTACGCTTTCAGTCGCTTTCTACCCCTGGAAAATCTAGACCCCGGAAGAAATCGAAAACTCAAGACTTAGACGAGGGTGCCAAAATGGCAGTTCGTAATATGTTGTACAATTTATATGCAGCAAGTAAGTAAATTATTATTGGTGGGAATATTTAGGGAATCGACACAATGTATTATATGGTATAATTATACCATTATAAATAAATTGTTACGGACTTGCGTAACACAAATGGTTATTTCTGCTTTAGACAGTATTAAGCAGATATTGTTTAATTTTAGGAAAACATGTGACGATTAATTTGTCAAAAGAAGAACTGCGTCAAGAATTGGCATTGAATTTTAGTTATGGTTCGCTACGAACGTTACTTTTCGATCTAGGATTTAAATTTGAGAAGGACGATAACCGAAGGGCGTTGATGGAGACACCCATAATAGCATCTACGAGAGCATCGTTTCTAGGATTGTACATGGACAATAAAAATTCAACATTTAGTCGTACTCCCATCTTCATAGATGAAACGTAGGAAGTCGTGGCAGGACGCCAATGTTAAAAGTGTACGAAACCTGGAGGATATGATGGAAAACGTGTCATTGTTCTTCATGCTGGATGCAGTGGTGGTTTCATAGAAAATGCAAGCTTAGTTTTTGCAACAAAATCGAAATTATTAGATTATCATGGAGATATTAATGCAGAATTATTCACTAAGTGGGTTGAAAGTAAGTTAATACCAAATTTAGAAGAGCCCTTGTTACTAATTATGGTCAACGCATCATACCACAGCGTAGAAGTGGAAAGGCAGCCAACTTCTTTATGAAAAAAAGCGCAGATAGCTGAGTGGTTAGATAAAAATAATATTAATTATGAGAAATCAATGTTTACAGTAGAACTGCTGAACTTAGTAAAGTTTCACAGAAAGCCGAAGAAATATAAAATAGACCAACTGTTGCGAGAACATGAACATGATGTTTTAAGATTGCTCCCTTACCACTGTTACTTCAACGCCATCGAAATGATCTGGGCACATGCAAAATCATATTACGACAAACACATAGGAGAAGACGGCCTCGGAGATGAGAAAGTGGTGCAAATGTGGAATAAAACATTACAAAAATATACACCAGAAGTGTGGCATGCAAATGTTTGTCATACCGAAAAAATAATTAAGGAATGGTATGATCGAGACAAAGTAATAGAGGATATTCCTGACATTATTATTCATGTAGACAATGACAAGAGTGGCAGTGACACTGATTTCAGTTCAAGTGATTAGTTTTTATTTGTTAAACAACATAGATATGTTTTTCTATATCGGGTGTGTATAAATTGGCGGATAATCTACATGTGACAATATTCTTAAAAAAAATCTAAGCAGCTTATCTTAATTCTAAAATGTTGTACCATTCTTCGTAAAACTTCATGAGGTCCTCAAAGTTTGAACATCCAGATGTTTAATATGCGTTATAATTCTGTATTAATTTACAGAAAACTCTGCAATTTCAGTAGTATGATTAGTTTAAAAGTTATTTGTCAGTGTGTGTTATATTTTCATCTCAAATGTGTATTTTTAACACTTCTTTACACTCGGCAATTTTGACACCCGCTTATGTCACGTTTGACACAACGAATTCACTCAAACTTGCTAGTTCCAATTTTGTGCTAATTCTGCTTTTCTCATTATTATCAGGTATGCATTAGTATCCGCGTTTCAGTATATTTGTGTTTCTGTGTTTGATTTGTTCAATTACAATGGATTTTAGGTTCAATGAGTACGCCGACATGTACATCATGTATGGTTTCTGTAATGGAAACGCACATATGGCAAAACTACAGTATTGTGTAGGTTTTCCAAATAAAAGGCATCCTTCTGCCAATGTATTTAGAAGACTAAATCAACGGCTACGTGAAACAGGTATGTTTGTGCCTAAAAATCCAAACAATGGTCGACCAGGGTAGAGTCGCACAATTCAACTTGAAGAGCAAATCCCTTCGACTGTACCCGATTATATTAAATATGCCTAGTAACAAGACCGCTCATTTGGTCCTACAAGAAAACCTTTATCCATTACATCTCACGAAGGTCCTGCCGCTCTATGAAAATGATAAGATATACCGAATCAATGTTATCAACACCATTTTAAATAGAATTTGTGGCGATGGTAGATTCACGACATTTATTGTCTGGAGTGATGAGAGTATGTTTACCAGAGATAGTTTTTAACATTTACAACAATCGCTATTGGTCTGAGGAAAACCTGCGCAAAGTTCAAGAAGGTTTTCTGTTGTGGGGACAGGACACTCCAGTCGCTTTACCAACGCTTTCGGGGTAAGCTCGCTCATCCAGATGACTTCTAAAATAGACTTCTCTCAACACTATTTAGTCATAATCTGTTTTACCTTGCATATACATCTGTAAATAAACCCCGATATATCTATCTAATACCTTCTATAATTAATCATGGGATTATTGAAAAACAGGACAGCACATGAATGCGATGTTGCCTAATGTATATTCCTTTTAAGTGGCTCCTGATGGCATATGTGGAATGATAGAACATTTTTTCATCGACATTTTCTATTCAGAATTTTAGGAAGAATAATCGCCACTTGTAGGTTATCGGCTATTTATACACACCCGATTTATTGTATATTTTTTAAATAAAATATATCAATTGTTTCTATTTCCCCTCTAACACGTTCGCGGACGTGATTGCTATAGCACTCACATCATCCTATTTGAAAAATCTGTTCTGTAATATCGTGGATGCTGTAGCAGTCATTGTATATAACGGTTAATAGATATTCATGCATTAAGGGAGATATGGAATGTCAAGAACATGAATATCTCCCGTAGTGCATACAATATTTTATTTTTTAATTAAATATTAGTACTTTATAAAAATATTCAGTATGTCGATCTGCAATATGTATTTGCATGGTTACTATGACTTTGTTTTAAATCAAACCGCCCGCATTACATGAACTGACGATTATTTAATTTGATTTGATTTGACGTTAATGCTTTTATTTGTTAGTAGTATGATATTTACTATTGTCATGATTACAAGGCATGAAAACGTACTCATAACTCCCTCGCCAGTTTACCTGACAAATAGTATATAAAATTTCCAAATTCTCCGCTCAAGATGATAGTTGAAGCCAATCTTGCGTCTGCTCACGACCAACTTTATAGTGAGACGAATTAAACTTTTCTCCCAGGTTTGTTCACTATTTTATTCACAACCGTACGTTTGATGTTACAGATATTTATGCATCAAGGGAGATATGGAATGTTTTTTTTTCCCAAGGTTGACAGGGTTACAAACTGAGGGCCTACGGCCCGAGGTTTGTAAGTCAACCGAGGGCGAAGAACATGAATATCTCCCGCGGTGCATACAATATTTTATTTTTTAGTAAAAATATTCAGTATATCGATCTGCAATATGTATTTGCATGGTTGCTATGAGTTTGTTTTAAATCAAATCGCCCGCATTTCGTGAACTGACGTTTATTTATTTTGATTTGATTTGACGTTAATGCTTTAACAACAAATGTACGGTTGTGAATAAAATAGTGAACAAACCTGGGACAAAAGTTTAATTCCTGTCTCGCTGTAAAGTTGGTCGTGAGCAGACGCAAGATTGTCTATCTTCAACCATCATCTTGAGCGGAGAATTTGGAAATTGTAGATACTATTTGTTAGGTAACCAGGAGCAGACCTCATAACTCCCAAGGGAGATATAACTCATATCTCCCGTGGGAGTTATGAGTACGCTTTCATGCCTTGTATCCACGATGATAATAGTAAATATCATACTACTAAAAAATAAATAAATAAACGTCAAATCAAATCAAATTAAATAAACGTCAGTTCATGTAATGCGGGCGGTTTGATTTAAAACAAACGCATTGTAACCATGCAAATACATATTGCAGATCGATATACTGAATATTCAACAGTAATATAACGAGTGCCTATGATTTTGCCGGCAATTATTAGCGGCAGGATCACGATTTTCTAGAAGCAACAAGCAAGAGTGACCCAGACGCTAATAATTGCCTAGGAAAAATCAGTCACGAGTTAGATTCGAGAAGAATCTTCGAACAGAAAGTTCACACTTCTTAATTTGAAAAATTAAATTTAGTGACACCAAGTGTCAGACGTGTATTAATCTGCGCCACAATAATTGTAGTAAAAATGAGCTTAGCAAGATTTTGAGAAATGCCTATGAATACTATTACTTATGACAATTGCCCTCATTTACTTACTAACCAATGAAATCGAATAACGTTGATGATATGATCCAATAAAACTCTAATTACGATGCGTAACAGACCACGCTGAATGTTATGCATGGCAATTCACCCTGGGTGGTATCTAATCAGATAATCCATCATGTTGGTATTGCCTAGCAACGCGTCAGTACATGTTCTATAACATATAAAACGTCAGTTATTATCGGACTTTTAAGAGTTTGCTCCTGAATTCGATGTATTTGTATTTTCGGGTGAAGTGTTATTGCTTTCATCAGAATTAGTATTCAAAGGCATTTCTCAAAATCTAGGTAAGCTCATTTTTACTACAATTATTGTGGCGCAGATTAATACACGTCTGACACGTGGTGTCACTAAAATTAACTTTTCAAATTATGAAGTGTAAATTTTCTGTTCGGCCAATTGTCTTCTCGAATCTAACTCGTGACTGATTTTTCCTAGGCAATTATTAGCGTCTGGATCACTCTTGCTTGTTGCTTCTAGAAAATCGTGATCCTGCCGCTAATAATTGCCGGCAAAATCATAGGCACTCGTTATATTACTGTTGAAAGCACTAACACTTCACCCGAAAATACAAACAGATCGAATTCAGGAGCAAACTGCTTCAAAGTCCGGCAATAACTGACGTTTTATACGTTATAGAAAATGAACCAACGCGTTGCTAGGCAATACCAACATGAGAGATTATCTGATTAGATACCACCCAGGGTTAATTGCCATGCATAACATAGAGCGTGGTCTGTTACGCATCGTAATTAGAATTTTATTGGATCATCTCATCAACGTTATTCGATTTCATTGGTTAATAAGTAAATGATGGCAATTGTCTTACTAATATTTAACTAAAAAATAAAATATTGTATGCACCACGGGATACATTCATGTTCTTTACCCTCGTTTGACTTAACCTCGGGCCAGTGGCCCTCGGTTTGTAACCCTGTCAACCTCGGGAGAAAAACATTTCACATCTCCCTTAATGCATAAATATCTATTATTTTTTAGTAGTATGATATTTACTATTATCGTCATGGATACAAGGCATGAAAACGTATTCACTCCCTCGGGAGATATAACTCATATCTCCCGAGGGAGTCATAAGGTCTGTTCGTATTTACCTGACAAATAGTATGTACAATTTCCAAATTCTCTGCTCAAGATAATGGCTGAAGATGGACAATGTTGCGTCTGCTCACGACCAACTTTATAGCAAGACAGGAATTAAACTTTTCTCAGGTTTATTCACTATTTTATTCACAACTGTACATTTGTTGTTAAAGCATTAACGTCAAATCAAATTAAATAAACATCAGTTGATGAAATGCGGGTGGTTTTATTTAAAACAAACTCAAGGCAAACATGAAAATACATGTTGCAGATGGATATACTGAATATTTTTACGAAATACTAATATTTAACTAAAAAATAAACTACTCTATGCACCACGGGAGATAATCATGTTCTTCACCCTCGGTTGACTTATAAACCTTGGGCCAGAGGCCCTCGGTTTGTAACCCTGTCAACCTCGTGAAAAAAAAACATTCCATATCTCCCTTAATGCATAAATATCTATAACATCAAACGTACGGTTGTGAATAAAATAGTGAACAAACCTGGGAAAAAGTGTAATTCCTGTCTCGCTATAAAGTTGATGGTGAGCAGTCGCAAGATCGTCTATCTTCAACCATCATCTTGAGCGGAGAATTTGGAAATTTTACATACTAGTTGTCAGGTAAACACGAGCAGACCTCATAACACCCTCGGGAGATATACCTCATAACTCCCTCGGAGTTATGAGTACGTTTTCATGCCTTGCATCCATGACGATATTAGTAAATATCATACTAAAATAAAATATATTTTGATTATTCTCACAAAATATGTCTAAACAGATTTCGGATTTCACAGCTAATTAAAAAAAATTGCAGCTCACTGAAATTTTTACAATCCGCGAACGTGTTAACATCACAATTACAATGCAACTATAACAATATCAGAGAGGACTTTCAAAATTAACTTGTATATGGTCACTTTTATTTTTTATTTGGGCACTTCCGCTTATCTGCCCAGAGTTGGTACAAAATTCGCGAATAATGTCACACAATAGTAAATAATTTGTCTTTTCATTTCGAAGTGTGACATTAACCGGCGAAATGCCATCTCGCTGAACGATCGGAAATTATTATTTTCCGCCAAACCTAAAGAGTAGACACAAATGTGAATAAATAGTTATTTAAGCAACAAGGAACGTAAGGACGTATTAACATTTGAGGTAGGCGAATACGAACCGAGGCGGAGCCGAGGCTCGTCGCTTGCCGAAAATGTTAATTGTCATTACGTTCCGTGTTGCTTATTAATTTTTTTCCGCTACCGGAAATATAATACTTAAAAATGGTGATGTGGCCATCATGTTACTTTCTCCGACTTTATATTTACGTTTTCATGGGTTTATTTTCAATTAAAATCATATTTTAAATGTACATCGAGCGTTGCGTAAACTCGGGTGAAACTGACGTTTAAAACGTCAAAATCATGAAAGATGGAAAAATTATACTTCAAATTCAAAAACTCAGTTTACTCAAAAACTAACGAGATTTCGAAAAAAACTTATTCTTTAGAAGTTGTTCATTTTGGTATTCTCTACAATTATTACTCATACAAATTTGCTGTAACTATTATCGTTTCATCATTATAAACCAAAAATTTAAAAAAAATATTTTTTTTTTCTCGAATAGCAATGATTTTATGAAAAATATTTTCAAGCAAAAGATGTTCATTTCCTTTTTGTCTTCGATATTTGTTTAAATGTTTTTGTGATATTTTTCATATTTAAGAAAATATTGGCAAAAAACAAAAAACAGTTAAGGTAAACACCCACTTCCGGTGTACGAAATTTTACCAAAAGCTTTTCAGTTCTTCAGATTATCAAATAAGACGGATGTATAAAGTTTCATATCAATTGCTCTATTAGTTTTTGAGATACAGCGCACACAGACAGACACACACACACACAGACACACACACACACACACACACACACAGACACACACACACACAGACACAAAAAAAAAATTCCAGAAATTGTTGAAATGGCATCCAGGGACCCCAAAACGGATATTTCCGTAAAAAAAAATTTGAAAAAAAAATCACGATCACAATACTTTCTCGTACTTCGTAACGGAGAAAGTAAAAATGATCAGAAAATATTCTAAAATACGGCTTGTAACTTTTGGGATTCAAATTTTTATAGTCACCTATGCGTTCTATGCGTCCTATGGCAACCCAGCAACGGAGAAAACAATGTCGAATTTTGTTTGTTTGTGTCAATCCAGTGACAGTTTTTGCGGGCACGGATGCAAACGAAGCTGCGAATATTGCGTGTTAGAATGTGTTACCGACAAAATCTAAAAAGGTATGTGTCCTGTTACGACTCTTTTTAAGCAGTGGTTATGTAAAAAGGATGCCGATTCTGTAGGTATAGACGAAAATGTGTTGCTCGCCTATATGTTGGAGCGTTACGTTTCTGTTTATTATTTTCCTAGGTCCGTAAGTAAAAATTAAGTTCCGTCGTCGAGGACAACAAACACCACGAATGTTATCAGCCACTTACGGTACCTGTAACCATGCATGTAATGCGTATTTACGTTGTCGGTAGCGGAAAAAGGTATATTATTTTGCATTTTTTAAATTTAATTTCAAGAAGGTGGGACCGATAAGTGGAGTTGTTCCCTTATAATTTAGTGTTCATATTATATTATATCGCGCGACGCAAACCATTACCTTTATATGAGCAATATGAGATGTATACGCGAATATGCCTTTGTAGTGACCGAATACGAAACGCTTGGTCGGTCGGGCCGTATTTGGCCGGAAGATAAGCAAATCATATTCTTTATGAGCCGAACATTTTAGATTCCATTACTTATAAACTAAAGGCCGCTTCACAACCCGAGAACGGGAACCAAAAGTTAAATGATATGATTCGCGTGTTGACATGCACAACTAATAACTAATTTCCGGTAACGGGAACGAAAAGCTGGATACATTTTCGTTTCCGGGTTATGAAGCCGCCTTAAAAGGTTTCTAAGATCACGTTGTAGCTTGCGCTTCGCGCTACAACTCCGTTGAGATCTGTCCCTCGTCGCTCACGTACCGAAATTTACTGACGTTTAAAACGTCAAAATTATGAAGGAATGTTGGGCTCATAATGAATGTGATTTGTTTACCTTCCGGCCAAATGCGGCCCGACAGACCAAGCGTTTCGTATTCGGTCACTAAAACGGCATATTTGCGTATACATCTCATTCATGCTGTTTTAATGGTTTACGTCGCGGGCTCAGACTAATTTCAATTTGTTGTTCATTTGTCTGATGCGCAATTTGTTTCGACTACGCCACTGGTGGAATCCGTAGCGTTGATTGTACCAGACAACTATCAGTAGTGACGTGCACGCAAAGATCCATTGATCCAAGTATATACACGTAGACATGTATCTACGCCAGCATGAGACACATTTATATGATTCATGAAAAGAAGCGTGCACAAAATAAAGCTTGAAACAATAAACGAGTGACTACGGTAGCGTACGGCCGTAAATGATGAAAACTGGATCAAATTTCGTGTATATACACTCTTAATATTTTTATATCTTGGATAATTCGTGTAATAATGTTCATTACTTTTTGAAATAAATTACACTAAAAATCATAAAAGCATTAAATAAATTCAATAAAACGAAATGTAGCCTGAATACAGGGTGTCCCATTTTAATCTTTTAGGTGGAATATATCGAGACAACTGCGCCCAATCGAAAAGCTGTCTAATGCAAAGTTTAGTGGTTTGCAGGGGGACATTTGATTCTGTTATCAATTTCACCTCCCACCCCCCAGGGGGGTGAATAACGCGGGGGTAACTTCTGAATCTTAAATGGGAACCCCCATTTTTTATTGCAAATTCGGAAAGTGTGAAAAAAACTATGTAGGTTTTACTCAGAAACTTTTTTCGTATGGGTAACAGGTGGCGCTGTAATCGTCAATATTAGATTATTTTACACTTAATCTAGAATTGATGTAAAAAAGTTTAAACAAATTGAATTGAAAAAGCCAATCTACTTACCACCACCACCACTTTGACGTCTGTAAAGGTACAAGGGTAATAGAAATTCGAAATGCAGTTCAAAGGGAAAGATGTCAAAATTATTATTGTTTTTTGTACGGATCAGTTTTAGGTAAAATTTTCGTTGAGTAAGAAGATCATTTTAGGAGGTGTTCGATGTGACCAACGTGTTCTCGAATACAAAGATTGACTCGTTTTTCAAAATCCCGAACCGTCGCCGTCAACGTAGCAGGTGTTATAGCCAAACAAGCTTGTCGGATGCGCTCCTTCATATTTTCACGAGTTGTCGGCCGCTCACGAAATACTGCGTCCTTGATGTATCCCCAGAGGAAAACGCCTGGAGACGTTAGATCCGGCGATCTAGGTGGCCATTGCACAGGCCCCCCGCGACCAATCCATTTTTGTGGATATGCGGCGTCCAAATGATTCCGCACAATTCGTGCAAAATGCAGAGGTGCACCATCTTGCTAAAACCACATCGTTAACCTTGTGGCGTACGGAATGTCATCCAAAAGCGCAGGAAGGCCGCTTTGCAAGAAATGCAGATAGCGTTCCCCATTGAGCGTTTCCTCAAAGAAGTGTGGTCCAACTATTTGCGAATCCACGATACCGCACCAAACGTTGACGCTCCAGCGATGTTGATGGTCGATCGATCGAACCCAATGGGGATTTTCGTCACTCCAATAATGGCAGTTGTGTCTAAGAACAAACATTACGAAACTGACTACGTATTTAGGGGACTTTTTGTTTTTTGAAATGCATCAAGTTGTCAAAGGGCGCTTATGTCTGGAATCTGATTATTTTGTAATCATTAGGTGGCATTTTTACATCAATTCTAGATTAAGTGTAAAATAATCTAATATTGACGATTACAGCGCCACCTGTTGCCCATACGAAAAACGTTTCTGAGTGAAACCTACACAGTTTTTTTCACACTTTCCGAATTTGCAATAAAAAATGGGAGTTCCTATTTAAGATTTAGAAGTTACCCCTGTTATTCACCCCCCCTGGGGGGTGAGGGGTGAAATTGATAACAGAATCAAATGTCCCCCTGCAAACCACTAAACTTTGCATTAGACAACTTTTTCGATTGGGCGCACTTGTCTCGATATATTCCACCTGAAAGATTAAAATGGGACACCCGGTATATGAATATTTAACCTGTTCGTAACTCTGCAAACAAAATTAAGTCTTACTAAGACAAATAACTTATTGAAACGACTACTTCCCTGGCTAGTGCCACGCCGGATATTGAATGATACAAAAGAAATTTGCATGTTATTACTAGTACTACTAGCGAAATAACATTGGTTTAAGATCGTTTATTTCTACCCACGGGACTAACTTGAAAATTAAACTAAATAAAATTTGAAAACTTTAAACTATAAAACTGGACCCTAAAATATGTAAAAATTACTATTATTAAGTAAAAAGCCATCTGCAGACGCGTTTCGAGATTTATCTCTCATCAGTGCAGGGTTTAGTTATTCCATAGTTATTGATAATTGCAAAGCATTTTGTTTCAACCATCAGATTTTCATTGGTTCGCAGCAGGGAATAATGAAATTATAATTCATAATTTGTCTCATTGTTTTGCTAAAATCATGAATATAATATGCGCGTTATACAGGGTGTCAATTTAAAAACTTACAATGCGAATATCTGTGAAAATAAAAGAGTTAGCAAAACGCAATTTGGTACAAATGTTATACAGGTAGGGGGAACAAGAACCACTATATTTTGGTTATGGGGTGAGTGACCCCTTGGGCCCCATTCACACTAACCCCAAAATTTTAAATGGTATCACCCCTTTTGTGATCCCTTAAATTAAACGTTTTTTCGAGTAGTATTCACCAGTACAAGAATGTTTTTAAAATTTAATACAGGGCCGAACAAAAAAATTAAAATAAAATAAACTCTGATTCTATGAATTGCTATTTTATTTAATTAGATTCTTATAATGCATTCCATTTTGGGCTACAAAAAAGCATAATACATTTTTTCTCCAAATACTCGAACCAGTGGGTCAGGTTTCAACAAATAACAATCACCTATTTCAGTCAGGTGTGTTACATTGTACGTCAAATTCAAAAGCGATCGAAGTGAAATAATTTCTGACGAATTCACTATTTAATTTTCTTTTTTATCCGGTATTAGACATGGTTTACAGTATCGCTGAAAGAATTGCGATTTAGACACCTGACTGAAATAGGTGATTGTTATTTGCTGAAACATGATCCCCTGCTTCGAGTATTTGGAGCAAAAAAATTTATTGTCCTTTTTTGTAGCCCACAATGGAATGAATTATAAGAATCCAATTAAATAAAATAGCAATTCATAGAAACAGAATTTGTTTTATTTTAATTATACTTTTTTGTTCGGCCCTGTATTAAATTAAAAAAAAAAAAATCTTGTGCTGGTGAATACTACTCAAATAGGCATTTAATTTGAGGAATCACAAAAGGGGTGATGCCATTTAAAATTTTGGGGTTAGGTTGAATGGGGCCCAAGGGGTCACTCACCCCATAACCAAAATATGGTGGTTCTAGTTCCCCCTACCTGTATAGCATTTGTACATAATTGCGTTTTTCTCTCTTTTATTTTCACAGATATTCGCATTGAAAATTTTCAAATTGACACCTTGTATGTCTTAGATAAAATGTTTTAAAAAAATTTCCTGATATTACGTAAATTTTTACTCACCTCGCATAAATACATCCAAATCCAAGCCATCGTATGTACAAATAAGATTATTGTTGGTGTGATCTTCGAAAAAAAATTGTAGATGAATTGATTAGTGCTTAGATGGTTGGATTTAACTAAAACAAAAAGTAGTTTCATTATTTCAAAATATTAGAAAATTCTCATGTATATCATTATCATATCACATATCTGATATTGATATATTGCTACTTTGGGTTGTGATATTTTTAATATAAGGTACAGGTTACATCACTATGTAGAGAAAGTAACTATTCGTTACTAGAGTGCTCGTTACACGACGAGATCCGAAGTAACGAATATCGAGATAGAAAATTATTCGTGGTTAGTTACTATAGTTATAGTACATTTCGTTTTCGTTACGCCGAAGACATTTACATTTTTCATTTACTTTCACTTTGTTATTTTTTATAATATAATTTTTGTTTTATTATTATTGGGTGAATTCTTATTGTATTTTTAAATAACCATTGAATATTTTTTTATTATTATATTTTTTTGTTCTTAAACCATACTTAAATTACATGATTCAAAAATATACATAAGTTTGCCCTGTTAAAATAATCTCGGCTGATCGCTCGAGTACAAACTTCGAAGGAATAATGTAACGATGTAAATACAGCTACCTCTTAAGATATTCGTACCGATTCAGACTTCTATAAGTACTCAGTAACGAATACGAAGTAACGAGTAATGTACCTAAAACTGACGATAGTTATAAGTACCGTATAGTAACGGAAATATGCATCACCAGTACAGAAAACTTAGGCGGAGTCTATACACTTCTTTAACAAGAATTCGTTGCTACTATTGCTGCAAACAACAAATCGGGCACGGACATCGAAGAGGATAAGATGGCACACAATAGGTCAGCTACTATCGCACACACATCGCTTCCGGGTAAAGCTAAACAGTTTTGCCGTTTTACGGGTCTATTTTATAAACAATCGTTACAATACGATTCGTTAGCTAACTATAATCGTTCGGAACGTCCGTTGCAATGTTGCGAACGATTTAGGTTAAAATGTTATTTTGTAACCAACATCGTTAGGCGTTGACCTTGAATGCTTATTCATAACGATCTTTGACTATATACTATTGGACTGCTAGCGCCGCTTCATGTGTGTCTCCAAGCAACGGTGGCGCGGCGGGACCCTAAATGGTTGCGGTATGTTACTAAATTGGTAGCTATTTTATGTAAATGACATATTGCATATTGTGATACCCTGCAAGTTATTCACACCTTTGAATATATAAACATTTATATTGTCAAATATTCGCACTATGTCAATATATTGCTATGCGAAAGGCTGCAATACGTCCACGTATATACGCCACCGCGGTTATAACTCTCGTCAGCTGATGTACACGTCAGTTGACTTTTGACTTATAACCTAAAATTCTGTATTAGATTTCCATCAAATCCGGAACTTCGCAAATTATGGGTTGATGCTTTGCATGTAAAGAACAGGCAGGAAAGTGGACCCGAGTTGCCGAAATATGTTCGCATTTGCATTCTCCACGTTGCTGATGAATACATCGAGAAATATTTTTTTTGCTTTCCGGTTTTTGAATTACGCTCCATTTTCGGCTCCGGGGCGGGACTTATATCGGGCTCCAGCTCGTGGACAACTTTTGGAGCAGTGATCATATGGGAAATGGAGGGGGACTAGCAGTCCATTAGTATATAGTCAAAGGTAACGATGAACTTGTGATTTAAGAACAAATAGTACACTTGTAGCTCACTTCATTTCTAATTTCGTCTGCGTCGTGACAGTTGACGTTTACATTTCAAATCTAAACATTGTGCTTATTTTTGCGGATATTTTCAAAAATCAAATTATAATTGAACTGAATTAATTTAATTAAGTGATGAAGTGAAAATCGAAGTGGTGTCATGAAAAATCTTGCTCCAGAGATCACTGCACCGCACTATCAAATATATCTAGAAGAGTTACAACGGAATGAAGCCCTTCGAATAAATAAATAGTCCCAAAACCCGAATATTTTGGATGAATCATGGAAGTCATTAGCCCTACAATTAAATGCAGCAGGAGGACCAATCAAAAAGTTGAGCAATGGATTATAGAAGTATTTCTTAGATTTGTCTATACATGTTTCTAAACCTTTCTGCGAGAATAAAGAAAGACTTATGTCTCATAAATACGAGTTCATGTGCTGACTTCTTCTTCGGAAAATATATTTTCTAGATTTGTAAATAATTTTCTAGTAATATAGGAATAACAATTTTGCATTGTAGCACAATATACAATGATATTATGTAGTTAAATAAAAATTAACTTATCTTCGTTTCAATATGTATATAATTCCTATCCACCACAAATTACATGAGAAAAATTAAATATAAATATATAATTCATATAGTATCAGGTCAAAATATCCGTTAACGATTGACAGTGGAGCTGTCGTTCCCGAACGATCATAACGGAACGGTTCCATCGTTTCATAACGATTATGAAAAGTTACAAAATTGAGTTTCATTGAAAAATCGTTATCGGAACGAGAATCGAATTACAACGACATCGTTACGAGTTATAAAATAGACCTGTTAGTCTATCTCAGCCAACATGGACCCAACTCCAACCGTTACCATGGACACCGCGCCAATCGACCACGACAATAAATTCTTGGAAATACAGTCTAAGATGACCAATATAGTGGTTAAAAATGCTGAATACCTCTTGGAAAACTCCTCGCTGGAACAGAAAATGCTGACTTAATCGCTGCCTTGAGTCGATATCTCTAATCGACAGCCAATGGACTGAGAATCTATCCCATCACTGAACATGAGGTCCGTCAACTGGACGGCCCAGACGGACAGCCAGACGGGCGTTACCCACACACTATGGATGGTCTACTTTCCGCTGGAAGGCAATGGGGATGCCCGACGCATGTTCACCATAGAGACGGTCATAGGGCTCAACGAAAAGGTCGAGTACAGGGGACACGACGATAGCAGATAACAGTGCTACCAATTCCAGATGCTAGGGCAAACGCCCAGCTGCTGCACGATTCCCCCGAAATGTGTCAAATGTGCCGATGTACGTCTAACGCAGAACTGCGAAGGGCCAAGGACGGATCCGGCCATGTGCACCAGCTAAGCCGAGGCCCATCCCGCTAGCTACAAAGACTTTGCAAAGGTCAGCAGCATCCGTCCTTGCAGTCCTAGGGAAATAATATTAATGAAAGTGTTGAGAAATCATTTATTAGATGCGATGGATGTAATAAAACAATACATGTTATCTGCTTAGAATTAACTACTGCGGAGTTGAAATGCTTTGAATTGTGACCAAATTCAAAACGCCGTATAAAGTATATATGTCTCAACTGTGAGCAGGGCGTCCATCAAATACCAAAATTTATATCAATGATTAATGAGTTAAAGGAAGATATTCGCAAACTCAAGGAAGAACGTACAACAAATCCTTATGAAAATTCTAACGTTGGCTCCGTGAACTCTAACACAACATTTGATTGTTGGTGTTGTAATCCATGATTACTGGGTAATGCTTAAATGGTAATAAAATGACGTACGTCCCAGTACTTAGTTGAAATTTTATTTTTCTGTACTAGTTTCGGATAATATCCATCTTCAGCAGAAAAAACGTCTAATAAAAACATATTTTACATTTATTAGACGTTTTTTCTGCTGAAGATGGATATTATCCGAAACTAGTACAGAAAAATAAAATTTCAACTAAATACTGGGACGTACGTCATTTTATTACCATTACAACATTTGATACTGAAGTTGTTATAAATGAGATTGAACGCAATAAACGTTCTTGTAATATTATAATTTATGGGTCCGTGGAATTGGGGAAAACTAAAGAGGAACAACGATGTTTGGATATAGCTATCGTGAATGGCATCTCACCAGAATTGAACTTAACAGTTCAAACAGCTAACCCAATTCGCTTAGGAAGGTTTGATCCCTCCAATGAAACACGAAAAAGTTCAATTCGTGTTCAGCTACCATCTAGTCAAGCCGTTCGTAACTATATTACAAATTTTGTAAAAAATAAAACTGGTGGAAAATGGTCGACTCTCTCCGTTTCATATGATAAAACACCTATGCAAATGGATATGTATAAATCTGTAAAAAAAGAATTAAATGATCGTCTACTCAAAGGAGAATCTAAACTAAAAATAAAATACTGCAATGGTGTTCCTTTAATTGTTTCCTCGGAAAACTAGATTTCTCCAACGGCATAATCACCCCTCTGGCTACCACCCTGAATTTGTATTATCAGAACTCTCGCGGATTGAACTCTAAGACCCATACATTTTACAGAAACTGCTGTGATTTATCATATGATATAATTTTAATTACTGAAACTTGGTTAAGTGAGTCAGTATTAAATTGTGAACTTTTTCCTCCTTTCTACAATGTTTTACGTAGTGATCGTCGGTTCTCATCTGTCAGTCGCTCTAGGGGCGGCGGCGTATTGATGGCGCTTGCCGAGTCAATTATATATAATGTTATTGACACATCGCATATTGCCAACACTGTTCCTTTAATAGATTTATTACTATGTAATTGCATGATTGGATTTCTATATCTTATAATTGGTGTTGTCTATATACCTCCAGATTTGCAAAGTCATCACCTTGAACAATTTACGAGCGCTCTAGAAGTTTTACTACTCAACCGTGATTTCTTACTCATAGGTGATTTCAATGTGCCCAACTTTATTGACAATTCACCTACTGCTAAATTAAGTAACATTCAAAATTTTATCAATATACTGGATATAAAATAATTTAACACCGTTACTAATAGTAATAATAGATTACTAGACTTAGTTTTATCTAATACTCTATGTAATATTGCAGTTGAACATTGTGAAGTGCCTATTGTTCCCGAAGATTTATTTCATCCTGCACTTGAAATTTCTTTTCATATAACTGGTCCTGCTGCTAACAAGTTTCCTTGTGGTAACAATTTGCGCTATGATTTTCGCAAAACAAATTATGTGCTCTTATACCAGGACCTTAGTCTTATTGACTGGTCATTCCTAGAATAATGTAATAATGTAAACGAATCAGTGGAAATAGTTTATAATGCTTTATATGCAGTTATCAACTTACACACGCCGAGAAAAGTTAACAGAAGATCAAACTATCCGGCCTGGTTTACATCAGATATAAAAGTACACCTTAGAAATAAAGTATATTTCAGGAAAAAATGGCTCAAAACTAAAAATATATTCTATCTAAATGAATTCAAACGACTAAGATCATTGTCAAAACTTCTGATTAAAGAAGCATACAATATATACTTGGCAGACGTGGAAAATAGTATTAAAGATAATCCTAATGTATTATGGAACTTCCTTAACTGTAAAAACGGTCAGTCTAGAATTCCACCTAAATTAAGAGATAACTCAATGGAATACACTGATCCACAGAAGATTGTTAATGCATTCGCTAAAGCTTTCACAGACAACTCCTCCTCGGATGCACAAAATTTTACTGTGGATCCCGATAGAGAAATTCTAACTCATAATTCATCATTCCCTATCTCCCCTATCACTGAAGATGATCTGACAAAAATTATGTCTCAGTTTCCTAATAAATTTACCGCAGGGGATGATTTAATACCTAGTTTCCTCGTTCGCGACTGCAGATTCATACTGTCAAAGCCTTTGTGTATAATTATGAATAGAGCTATTAACATGGGTATTTTTCCAGACGCTTGGAAGAAAGCAAGAATTTGTCCGGTTCACAAAAAAGGTGACAAGTAACTTTTATCCCAATACCGTGGTATTTCTATTTTATCCAACTTTGCAAAAGTTTTTGAGCAGACAGATATTTATTCTAACGTATTGTCCTACATATCAACTTATCAGCATGGCTTTATTCCAGGAAGATCCACAGTTACAAACCTGGCCTCAATCACCCAATATATCTGCAAGATCCTAGATAGACGTGGCCAAGTTGATGTGTTATACACAGATTTTTCTCGCGCGTTTGATACCCTCAACCATAAAATGGTTTTGAAAAAACTTGACTTTATAGGTTTATGCCCATTGGGTATCAAGCTAATGGAGTCTTATCTAAGAATAGACTGTGTTATGTCTCTTATAATGGCTACAGATCATGTGATTACTTTGTCTCGTCCGGTGTACCTCAAGGTTCAAATCTTGGTCCACTTTTGTTTGTAATTTTTATAAATGATTTACTTGCTTCGTTTAACTGCTCAGTACTTGCATATGCTGACGATATTAAAATATTCTCAGAAGTAAAGTCACAACATGATATGGAAGTTCTACAGAATAATTTAAATTTACTTGTTAATTGGTGTGACACAAATGGGCTGTTTCTAAATGTAGATAAGTGTTATTCGATGATCTTTTATCGGGGAAAATCTCCATTGCTGTACAAATATACAGTTAATAATCAGCAACTTGTACAGAAAACGACCATTAAGGATATTGATATAACATTTGATGCACATATGACTTTCAACAATCACATCGAGTTAATTACTTCTGCTGCCTATAAATCTTTGGGATTTATTATGCGAATATCAAAATATTTTAATGATGTGGAACTGCTAAAAACTTTGTTCAATTCTCTTGTACTAAGTAAGCTCGAATATGCAACAATTGTATAGTTTCCAATTAGTGCCAGCCACCAGATACTAATTGATAAAATACACCGTAAATTTCTTAAATTTCTCAGTTACAAGCTTGATGGTGTATATCCTATCAGAGGCTTCGACCACAGCGAACTGTTACTCCGCCACAATACAGCGTCACTATCTTCTAGTCGTGACATATCAAGTGCTAAGTTCTTATGGAAATTAATACATAATAAAATTGATTGCCCTTATTTACTAAGTAAATTGAATTTCCATGTGCCAAGGATATCGTCAAGACATTGCTGTACGTTCCAGAGAGCAACATCCAGAACCAACATTATACAGCGGGCCCCCATCACCACTATGTGTAACAATGCTGAGAAGGTGTTAGAGGATATATTTTCCGCTTTTATGTTGCGTTCGTACTAAGTAATACGATTAATCGTAATTCGGCTTTTGTTTCAATTTGTTTTACTCATTTTCTCTTGTTCTTGTTTTTTTTCTATATCATAACATTTATTATATTTTCAGTTTTGTCCTGTAATTGGTTATTTCGTTGGACAATAAAGTCTATTATTATTATTATTATTATTATTATATACGGATCCCGTGCGACCAGCAATACAACAATGATTCACGGCGGCTGTACTTTCTACGAAATATACAGATGTCACGTGGAGGGAACGACCACTGGCTTGAAAATTCAACAACATCGCATCAATTAGAAAAGGTTTAAGTTGGTAATTGACATCGAGACAACGACCAGTCAACACGTTCCTTTCTAAGCGCTCACCACTTAATCCAAACACTTCATCTAGTTACCTCATGGTGACCGAACCACCGATCGATGACTGTGTTTATGCTTCAGCTCCCGCTTGTCAGTAGAGCACAAGAGGCATTTTACCTAACGAAATACAAACAGACGTTCTGAGCAACAAGATCATTAGTTAAAGAAATTCATAAAGCCCCGGCGAGCTACAAGAAAAAAGCCAAGGCTCCTCACGAGTAGAATGTATTAGCAGGTTCTGCATCACGAATTTTCTTCCATGTAAAAGTTTCCATAAGACGTCATAACACCCGCCACCAAAATGGCATGGTACACACTTGCATGGTACATACTTGCGCTGACACCGGGAAAATTAGTGCAACGTCGCAGCGCACATTTCAGCAAACCATGTGCCGAACAGAAATCATGCGTGCCAATACCGTACACATCTGCGCACGAAGTACGAAGGATAAGGTATCAGGGCGGAAAATTCAAATCAGGAGGAATTAAACACCGGAGTTTGGAATTTCTATAGAGTTGCCAAAAAGGCATCCATAATCCAGGAATTACAGCAGGTTTTAACTCAAAAATGCAATGCTTTAAGTTCAAGATAAAGGCGAAAAATTCAAAAATTACAAACTTGATATCTCTAGACTAGCCGGGCCATTCATGGTTATTCGAAGCACCTAAGTGCCTTGCAATTTTATCGATGTGATAATAATTATTTGTTTTTTTTTAATTCAATGTTTTTTTTTATAAATATTAATTCTTATTTTATTAGAAAGTAAATTTTCTTTTTTTCATAAAAATTAATATTTCAGAGCGGGATGACATCCCTGATCTGGCACGTAGTTCAGCGTACGAGTCGCGGCTTTTACCACTGAGCCAGCAGGAAACTATTAAATGAACGCGATAATTTTGAATAGTTGGAAAAATTTCATATCGTAAATTTGAAAAATAAATTAATTTAAATATTTAAATATGGATGATTGTCCGCGTAGACGTCATTACGTGTTTACCTAAGCAACAAGATACATGATCTTCGATGTGTAATTGATAACCACAAATTTGCCACCACATGCAATAATAAAAACATGCAAATCACCAACGAATTTTGAAATATTAGAGTAATCATCAACTTCAGATATACGAAACCTGTTATGAAATGAAAACTTACTTAATAATCTTTTAAATTATGAAATAATATATAGGGTGTGCCATTAAAAAAAATGGAAATCGTGCAGTTTGCGAATGGATATCACCCTGTATAATATGCTGAGTTATGTTTAGGTTGATAGAGTAATTTTGAAGACTAAAGTTCAACTAAACTTTGCCACTAAATTAGAATTAATTATCTTTATTAGTTTCAGGGGAGCACTTTTCACCTCTCTAGCCCCTCAGAAGAAATTTAAAAGTTACAATAATCCTTTTCATCCCTCCAAATGATCAAAAAGTGATCAAAATAGGTGGGAAGGGGGGATCCCCAAAAAATGGTGGGTGATGGGGGGTAGCGCCACCACGAACGCAGATCATCAAGAAATCGGATCAAGAATCGAGAAGTCACCAGGGAAACGAAAAATAAATTAACATAATATAAGTTTTTCCGCAATATCAGACGTTCATGTATAAATTCGTAAATACCTTTTTTTAAACCACATAATAAAAGCAGAGACAACATAAGAGAAGATTTTATTTAATTGTTGTAGCGACACATTAGGAGCTACAGCAGCAAACGAGGGTCATATTCGGATTCAGAATGTCATTTTATATAAAAATCAGCAGGAATGGTGTCAGGGCTCAAAAAATAATTATGTTTATACATTTACCCACATATTAAAGATCAGATAAACCAGAAATTTTAGCATTCGCATATTTTGGCAAGTCCAAAGATAAAATTTCCAATATTTTTCGATAAAAAGATTACATTTAGATCAGCCTGTAAACTGTTAAATATATTATTTTAAAAAAATCATGAAGTTGGGATGGAATCGTAGTGTTATCAAATTTACTGCACACGAAATTCCAAACTTGCGACGATACTGTTCCTTAACTTTGACACAATTTTTAATATTACCTGTAAATCACGGTGAAAAAGATGCCTATATCTTGGAACGTTTATAGGCACAGTGGCATCAAATATACACAGTGGGCAAAAAAAAAACGGAACAAATTTGAAATATTCATATTTTCAATAATAATTAACGCATTAAATATTGTTTTGAAAAACAAAATATTTACACTTTATAGATGACAAAAATAATTAATTGCATTTTTGAAAAGTTTTCTTATCGAGGATATTTCACATTAATGAAGACGCTGCAAAGACGGGAGTTTATAATACTCCGCCGCGTCGCATTTGTAGGGATCAAAATGAGTGATGATTTGTTTTTGTTCTCAAATGAATCTCGCACATTAGCTGTCACTTCTATCGGTCATTTTAGTTGTCACAAACATTGTTTTCCTAAGTAAAGAAGATAAAATGACAATTTATCTGCACGGAAGATTGTGAACAAATACCCACAAAAGGGTTGGTCGGTTAGAAGTATTGATTAATAATTAAACTCAGAATTTACGGTAACAATCATCGTAAACAAATAAGTGGAAGACCACTTACAGTACGAATTCCTGAAAGGTTCATTATAAACTCCCATTTTTGCAGAGCCTTCATTAATGTGAAATATCCTCGATACAAAAATTTTTCAAAAATGCAATTAATCATTTTTGAAATCCACAAATTGTAAATATTTTGTTTTTCAAAGCAATATTTAATGCGTTAATTATTATTGAAAATATGAATATTTACAATTTGTACCGTTTTTTTTGTCCACCGTGTATTATAAATTTAATTATTGAATTCTCATTAATGATTTTCTGGAAAAAAACAATCAGTACATGTAAATTTCTGCCATAAAATAGGGCAGTTGGCTATTGTGAAGTAATAAGGGTTGTTATTAGTACTGGGAAACGCCGCTGCCTTTCTACGTAGCACAATATCCATATACGCTGAGAAAGCAGGATGATGGAAATCTTTAATTATAAGTGGCACCCTCGCGTTTTTCGGCATTTCCAGTCGATGTGAGAACGATCCACGTAAAAAAAATTGTGCTTGTCTCAATCTTGTAAGTCTCATAAATAATTTTCATGAACAAATAGTGTTCAGAATGATGTCCTGAATTTGAAAAAAAACAAAAATAAATTTTTGAAAAAAAAATAAATTTAATCGTTTTTCGGCATTTCCAGACGATGTTATAACGATCCACAAAAAAATAAATTTTATTTGTCTCGGTTTCTGTAAATCTCACAAAAAAAATGTCATGAACAAAGAGTGTCCAGAATGATCTCTTAGGCTTTAAAAAAACAAAAATAAATTTTTGAAGAAAAATTAAATTTAATCGTTTTTCAACATTTCCAGTCGATGTAAGAACGATCCAGAGAGCACAAACCTATTTATCAGAAATAAATACTTCCAAGCACTCCAAGAAAATAGCCAGACATTCTTGTGATATATCCGTCGGAATATACAGGACAACCGCATAGAAAAAACAGTTAGTTTTGCTCATGGTGATGGTTGTGACCGTTACTACGTGGTAATTCATTATAAAATCACTGAATAAAACACTTACTATGTTTTTTACCACAATTTATATATTATATTATTATTTATTATAAATTGTGGTAAAAAACATAGTAAGTGTTTTATTCAGTGATTTTAGTTAGTTTTGCATTTACAAGCGACTATGCCAACTAAGGGAAGCAAATTTACCAAGTGTGTGATATCAAGATTCGTAAGGACTATAAAACAGCAATCAACTGCAAGCAGTATGCTCCAGTAGAGCGTCCAATGGCCGAACATTTCCTATCACAGTGTATAATTAGAAGTCATATGTTCTTCATCTAAAATTGAATCATTTAGCCATGTTTCAGTAAGTGCTATTATATCATGACTGGTATTACAACAAGCCGAATGGAGAGTATGGGTCTCAGCTCTAAGGCAATGAGTATTTTGGTAATATATCGTGTGATTGATTTGCCACGCAACATAGGGAGTTAACATGGGAAAACGTTTTTTTTTTTTAATTGCTGGTTCCCTGTTTAACCTAAAAGTAATCTTGTACCACCGTTGGATAGATTAATGTATTGCCCTTCCTATGGTACTATACAATTATTATTTAACGCTGTTTTACCATCTGTATTAGGCTTTAACGGGGTCAGTACAGCGGGCGTTCTACATTGACGATCATGCATTTTCATGTTCCTTTTTCTTGGAAACCGTTAGTCCGATTGACGCAATTTTATAGGGTTGTTTAGATGGATAATCTAAAAAAGTGTTGATGATTTTATTATTATTACTTTTTTTAACTGATTTTATAGCAATCGAGTCTTTCCTGGCGCGCTTTGAAAGACCAAAACTTGATTTATTTTATAGTTTGAAATTCTCGCTTATCACCAGATGTTCTTAAAGTCGCCACGAACAAAATAAAAAATAACTACTTGATATTTCTCATTGAACCAGAGAAAAAGGAACATCAATGAATGTACTTTTCAGGAGAACGAAAAGCGTGAGAGGGCCGCGCCAGTTTCGCCCGGCCATAGCTCACTTTGGGGAAGGTTCTCGACTCTTTACAGTGCGAATAAAATGTGCGAATAGTAGCATTTTGTTCATAAATAAGTGTAGTTTCAAAATATGAAATTTAAAAAAAAATGATTTTTTCCAATTTTCTTGTAGTGACTAGGGTCACTTCCTCAAGAATGAACAAAATTATTGTTTTGTTTTATCGTCGATTCTGATTCGACACTCAATTCTGCGTATAAAAAATGTTATTTTACGTTTTTCCGATTAATGGAAGCGATCGAAATTTTTAAGCAACGTGAGGGACTATTTTTAAGTTTTTTGACTCTCTTGAAAAATTTACTTTTTTAAGTTTACGTACACTTTTCTTCAAAACTATAAAAGCTATCAACACGATTTTTTTTAAAGGTGGTATCGATACCTACCAGTATGGCTGAGATTATTTCCATATGTGAATGACAGATTTTTTTTTAATAAAAAGAATTCGAAAAATTTTCATATTTTTTTTCATGTCATAATTCTGAATCCAATTAATATTTTTTTAATTCCTCAGCCATAAATGCTTATTTTGGAGGTAAAAAAATTGTGCAAAATTTCAGAGAAATCAGTCCAGTAGTTTTCTTGAAAGGGGCCATCCTTAAATTACGTAACGCTACTATTTCCGATATCCCCATTGTTTCATATCATAAGAATAGCAAAGGAAGGATCTATCCTACGGTGCTATCAATTTGTGTGTAAATTGAACATGGGAGTACGAATTGAAAGAATCGGTTCCCCATGCATATTCCCTATGTTGGGCGGTCAAAAAATCACACGGTAAATAGGTTGTTTCAGAGCTCTGGGAACGGTCAATCGCGGGCTTATTTGTCAAAACAAAGTTGTGCAGAATAGTGAGCAGCACGCCCTAAAAATATTTAAATTTATACAGGCTGTCTCATAACAAAGTTGCTGACCAAACTTATGTTTTTTTTTTAATAGAACACCCTGTATATTTAAGCATTTTTATTTATACAAAAATTTCAACAAAATTGTTAAAGTGCTCCCCTGAAACTAATACAGATAATATATTCTAATTGAGTGGTAAAGTTTAGTTGAACTTTAGTCTTCAAAATTACTCTATCAGCCAAAACATAACTCAGCGTATTATACAGGGTGATAGCCATTCGCACAATTTCTATTTTTTTTTTCAGATGGCACACCCTATCTATTATTTCATAATTTAAAAGTTCATTAAGTAAGCTTTCGCTTCATATAAGGTTTCGTATATCTGAAGTTGATGGTTACTCTAATATTTCAAAATTCGTTGGTGATTTGCATGTTTTTATTATTAGTTTTAAAATTTAGGTACCAATATTTTTAAATAAAAAAATTTCTTGTATCGTGAATGGACAGCGGTATCCCGGCTCTATACACTCGCGAAGGAGACATTCCCCAAGAATGAAAATCGTGTCAACCAATTCCTCTTGGGAAAAATTCATAATAATGAACTGAGATCACAACTTAAATGGTCAACTGTATTTTTGAGATCAATGTAGTAATTATTGTCACCTGTTTTTTTTTAATTTAAAATGATTGGTACCTAGATTTTAAAACTAATAATAAAAACATGCAAATTACCAACGAATTTTGGAATATTTGAGTAACTAGCGTCTTCAGATATATGAAACCATATATGAAACGAAAGCTTACTTAATGAACTTTAAAATTATGAAATACTATATAGGGTGTTCCATAATAATAATAATAATAATAATAAATTTATTTATTTGTAACTCAGTCTCAATCACATACAGTAGTAAATATTAATAATTAAAAAAATGCAATATTACAGAAAATGAGTGGCAAACACGAATCTAGATCAGCATATTATATCAGAACAAATCTGATATCGCTGTTACTTCCTCTAGATCGTAAAAACAAGACAAAACAAAAATATATATTACACAGGCTTAAATAACTAAACTAAATAACTAAAAATATATGACTAAGAATAGGGATAAGTAAGAGAAAAAAAAGAAAATAAAAAGTATATATTTTAAATGTTTAAGATCAAAAGGTTAGTAGATACTATGCTCGCAAAAAAAAGAAGAGAAAACAAAAAATGACTAGTAGTCTTGATTTAGTTCCATTAACAATTTTTTTAAATATCGTTTAAAGGTGACTAAAAAAAAATAGAAATTGTGCAGTTTGCGAATGGCTATCACCCTGTATAATACCCTGAGTTATGTTTTGAGTAATTTTTTAAGTTTAACTAAACTTTACCACTAAATTAGAATGAAATTAGGCAACCCAGTTCACGGTGAAGTGCGATTTACGAAATCGGAGATTGGGGACAATGAATTCTCTAAGATTGGCAATTTGGGTTTTGAATTGTGACAACTCCTTTACTTCCGCTGAGCTGGGACATTCCTCGATTGCAACGTGGACATCGCATTAAAAAAATCCGTGCGAATCAGAGCGTTGATCGCTAGTGTTGTTGGATCGTGCGCATCAACGAGTTATTTCGTTCTCTTGAGGGAGGATTTAGTTGTGCCACGAAAAAGCGAATGTGGTAGATTTTGTTGGAATTAGTTTGGCTGATGATTTTTTTTATAGGGCTGCCACATTGCGTCGTCGTTGACGGATTTCAGTCCACTCCACTGTGATTAATTATCTGGGAAACCTCAGAACCCCGGAGGTAAACATTTTCGGCGCAATCAGAGTGTTTCTAACATTAGGGGAATTCTTAGGTTTTTGTGTACCCGTGGGAAGTTGTTCCTGTTTCAAGTTTCGTCCCGGTTTGGAGGATCGCACGGCTGCATCAGAGATAAGGTCGGATTCTGATGGTTTTTTTGGGTTTGTTATTGAGATTGTGATTGTGATTGTGATTGTGATTATTGCCATTGTTGTTTAGAGTCATATATTGTCAGTGAAATAAGAGTATCATCCTAGTCATTTCACGAATTTAATCAGTTGACGTAAATTGTATTAGTCAATTATTAAGCGAGATCACATAACCTCATTGTGTGTTCGTGCAATTTTGAGTCAACTATTTAGAGCTTCTCTTAAGAAGATTAATTAAGTTTAGTGCTGGTTATTATGATTACCCTTATCATAGGCGATTGAGTAGTTCGGAATAGAGGTTAAGTTGGTGGAAACTGACCCGTGGCTACGATCATTGCTTTGTGGGTGAGCCGTGACGGTTAATCATAATTTGCGAGTACAGTAATTGTTTATTAAGCCGTTTTGCGTTTTCAATCGGACGATATCGAGAACATTTACTATTTACATATCGGGGTTAGTGTATTACTTCCCTATAACTATGCACGGTGGATACTAATGTAAGGGAAATAGCTATTTTCTACCCATCCACCATGTTTTTTTTGTGTCACTGTTTATTACACTAGGAGTCGGGTCGTCGATTGATTGTGGCTGATGGCGCGTTAATTATTACTTACAACATTTACATATCTGTGCTTGCCTAAATAGTGACATTGCTAATTCAATTTGTCTAGTCTATGAGATTTGTGTGATTGGCCCCTTCTTCATTTTATTTGCCCGTTATAAGCAGGTGCCCCCCTATTACTTGCTTTGTTCAGAGAACCACCCCTGATACTTCTGACCTAGTCGGCCGGAGCATTAACATTTTGGATTGTCTTTGACCTGGTTCACCTTACCAGTACACTGCCCTGCAATTTTTTTAACTCTTAGACTACACCCTGTCTATGTGTATTCGATAGCCCACATGAGAGTTTCGGTCTAATAATAGTAGATAAGCTATGACAGTTCGGGGCCAAATTCCCATAAGAATTTACACAGGGGTCTCAATTTACTTTTTCATCCCCTAAATTTCATCCCCTAAATAATTATCATTTTCATCCCCTAAATAATTATCATTTTCATCCCCTAAATTTCCTCAACCCCAAGGGCCTTAACCAATCCAGCCGCCCCAAGCCCGCGACCCCAGGGTCCTTAACCTCAGGGGCCAGCCAACCACCCCCAGTCAGCCACCTTAACCCCCAGGGACCAGCCAACCGCCCACAACCTTAGGAGGACCAGCCCCGCGACCTCAGGAGCCAACCGTATGCAACCATATTTACATATTTAACGGAAAAAGGGGAATAATATATTACTAATTATATTAATTTTGTATTATTATATTAATTTGTAATTATCTTATTTTCACCGATTATCTTCCATTATTAAATTCTTTGTGTGCGCCTACAATTAACACCTAATTATTAATTTCTTTTTATTAAATATATATTTTTTTTATTCCCGACTGAGATTTGAACCGTGGTCTAGTGCGAAGTTCAGTTTACGAGTCGGCGCCTTTAGCAATAAGCCAACAAGCTAACTGAGCAGGAATAATGTAAATGTTGTATAGTTGTCGTGCGTGTTGAGGTAAGGTGATAACGATAACAGGAAATAACAATTGATATAAATATTTGTGTGTGATTGAATGCTCGAATATTTAAGATTATTTATCAATTGTATATTAGGTTGACTAAATCAGAGAAAAATCGCGGACTGAGCGATTTAAAATTTGATTCTCGAAATTCTTCCAAGATTGTAAATTAACCTTTTAAATCTTATTATTTCTTTTACTTACTTATGCCCGTTACACAAAATAAAACAAAAATATTAATAATGATTATAAAGCGTTAATAAAATAAAAAGCAGCAATCACCCACAATTTTTTATTATGCCAAATAAATTTCTAAATTAAATAATTAATTAATACTTAAAATAAAATATAAATTTATAAGTAAATAACTAATAATTAAATATAAATCTATAAGTAAATAACTAATAAATAATAATTAAAATTAAACATAAATATATTATTAAATAACTATTCATCATGCATAATTGTATAATGACCCCAGGGGAGCGTCTCAAATTTTGAATTGCATAATAAATGCCGCTTATTGTCGCGCGGGCTGAGGGCTATTTTAGCCTGCGCAACAGATGAGACTTGGTGTTTATTTGACTGAATTAAATTTTGGTGAATGCGTGTTTCCTCACCCGTTGTTAGACAATTATAGTAATCCTCAAAGGTGAGGCGATTTTTTACGATATGCCTCTTTACACCTTTGGCCTTTTTATCTTTATCCTTTCCATCCACTCTAAATGCGTACATCTTTGAGCGAAGCCCCAAAAACTCCGTCATAATTTCACCGGCATTTTCATCTTTCATCATACCGAGGACCTTTTTATTTATACGAGAGGAATATTATAAATATTATCAACTGGGTAATCACTATTATCAAAATATTCTTGGGCATCACGTTTTATTACTTCATATAAATCAGAGCATTCAACCTCGTAAATGAGTGAGTCTGTGTCTGTGTAACAAACTCGCGCCTTACCACCAAACTGACCTCTCATATAAGAGTAGTGGAAATCATAAATTTTCAATTTCGAAATGTCGAGTATGCACATTCCTACATATATAGGCTTATTAAAATAAACTTCAGTTTTGTTTAATTCAATGGCTACTAAATTTTCGTCAAATATTATACTAGACTTAAAATTTGGTTTCGCGACCAACGCCTCAGCACCATATCGTCCAACCCATTTAGTCACTAATTTCACATTAGAATGTTTACGAATATTCTCCATCGTCTTACCAAATACGGCGTTGTTCATAAGTTTAAATAGATTTTTCTCAAAATCATTTACAGCTGCAGTCCTTAACTGCGTGTTCAAATCAATATATGATTTAAGCCAATCAGATTGTTTAAATTTAAGGATACGATGAATTTTGGTTAATTTTAAACTGTTTTCTAACACCTGTTGCAAGTTACGGTAATGGATTACATACCGCTCCTTATTATAAAGTGTAGCCAATAATTTTTTCTCGCGAGAATTTGGTGGTGTTAAATGTTCTGGGCAAAATGGAAGATCGGCATGAGAATCATGAATGGATTCTGGGTACTCTAAATCTACTTCTAAAATGTAACCTTCAAGATTATCTGCAGGTACATTATAATTACAGTTATTTATATCCCCCTCAAGCCATTTAAATTTCCCATAAGGTAAATACTGAGACATGGCCCACCCATACTGATTATTTATGTCATTATACATTAAAAATGTTGAAGGTTTTTCTGAATCATAATTTTGAGTAAATTTATTATTAGCTTTCGCGTACCTTTTAGAACATTGACTTAGACCGCCCCGGATGCCCCGCTCAATAAACATTATCATATCAATATCGCTCATTAATTCTAACTTGATTTGTGTATAATTGAGCATACAATCCCAAGTATATCCAGGCAAAGTGTAATAATTGGCTGGATCTAAGCCATATGTTTTTAAACAGCTAGCACGAAATTGTTCAAACACATCGGCTAACAGCAATACATCCGTTTTCAAATATAAATCACTGTACTCCCCCCAAATTTCGACAGTCAAAACTTTGCCATACATTACAAGCGTGTGCATACTCATCATCAGAAATATCTGAATCGTTTAATTTATTGTAAAATTGCAATTTGTTGGGTAAAGCACAATGATTTAATTTCCCCCACGAATCAATAAAATCATAAGGGAATACTCCTTTTCGTGTTAATAAATTTAATTTAGAATCATCTAAATTTGTAAATTGAGACTTTAAAATTGGGTACTCTGATAAATATGAAGCTAATTTTTCTAACCCTGACGTCAAAAATCTAAATGAATCAATAAATCTGAATTTAACTAAATTCTCATCAATATTTTTTGTGAATGATATATAACGTTCTTTATTGACAGGCAGTAAATCTACACGGCCCTCGAAATCTTTAGCCAAATTTTTAATTATAAAATGTGAATCGTATCCTGATAAGTTATGAAATATGACTGGAATTATGCGACTGTCCTGATAATTAATACTACATTCCTCATGTGCAGAACCTCGGTACTTACCGGTAAGATGACAATGATCGCGCACTCTAACATCACTAAGTTCAAAAGATTGCTCACATATGTGACACAGCGGAATGGATGGAAATTCAAATTCTTGCGCAGGCGTAAGAGGCTCCATCGGTAGAGGGCAAAGAAACACCGTTTCAACATCGTCTGCAAATTGTTTCATTTCCCGGGCAAACCATTGTTGGCAATCCTCACCGCAATAACTCCGGTAAAAAGATAAAGTCTCATCATATGAGCATTTTACATAATAAGCAATAGAATGCAGGACATGTGTTTGATATTGATTATTGTCAGATGTGGGTTGCAGAATACATTCTAAATCAGCGTAGACGACAAACGGTGTGGGTTCTTTGTTTCTAAAATTTTTAAATGAAACCGTGTCGCCTGAATTTGGTAGACGAATCTTGCAATCATTCATTTTAATACAATCTTCAGTATGCGCATCTAATTTAATTTGCGAATGAAAGTAATGTAGACACCGGTCGCAGAAATATTTTCGCCCATCATGCCCACTCAGCTGACTTGATACAAGGCGGCTCAGATTTTTAATCCACATATAATGGAAACGTGGTTTAAAATCACTACTACCATCCGCGGCGGCAACATCCTCTTCATCGGCATACTCATCTTGGATTAGCAGTAGGTTAACGTGGCGCTCTTGTTTATTCTTGGTTAAGAAAGTAGGAACGACATTGAACTTCTTCCTACTCTGCTTCTCCAAGATGTACACGTTGATGGAGATGTTATTCTGCGACTCGAACCTCGGGATCTGCTTGATTGTCATCGGTATGACGATATTTTTCAAGTCCAACACGGTGGAGTAGTGTGGGTATGAAGTAGTGCGGTCGTTGTGGTGGATATCGGGATGAAGAGCTGACGTCACCGACCAAGCAAAGCATGCGTCGTCGTTATTTTTTACGTTTACACATGCATGCTTTAATTTAATGGGTCGGGGTAGCTCGATGTATGATGAGCCGAGTTGAGGTGTAAATTTGTTGATGTTTACCCCGAGATTGATAATGGAAGATAAACTCCAACCAGAATCTCTTTCCTGAAATTAAATCATATCCATATACAATCTAATCGCATTTAAATGATATTAATTATAAAATTTTGTGAAACCTTTTAAATTAATTTTAGAACAGAAAATACATACTTGAAACTCATCCAATTGTGTAATAATGGAGCCTTGAATGTTGTCCCTGAACCACACTGCCAGATCCGTATCCCGGTAAATAGGGTAATTCTTCGTGGTGATGTGTTTGAATTCCCGCAATTCAACACCCCCCTTCACAATAACGAACTCACCACAGAATGATACATTAACTTTCAATGCGGCCTCCTTTTTTAGTATATTGCATACGCGCCGCCGAAACAAGTCTGCGCAGTCATCAAGAAATGTGGCTGGTTCTTTATGTGATAAATTAACAATTATGGCGGTGCAGAGCCTGTTTGCAAAGGCTGATTGTTGATCCAACCATTTCACGCGCATGCTGGCATAATTTTGACGATTAGGATGTGTGGGCGCATATCCTGATCCGAGGGCTCCTCGCTGTGATTTCATGATCGTCCTCATTTCATCACACTGGCTGATGCAGGATAAAATATGCTGTTTTTGTCCCACTGATTGTACACCCTTCAAAGCCGCCCGCAGTACGCGAATTTGTCGGCCGCACTCCTAGATTGCGACCTCCAACACCGCCGGATTATTTGTTGCTTCTTGAAGACGCTCGCGGATTTCTTCTACAAGTTTGGTGAAGTTTTTCAGCGCCATTTTCTCTGCAAGCACAAATAACTGTTGTAGGAGAACAAGACAAACCGTTGGGTATTAGAGAGAGCTCTGTCTGACTACTATGATGACTTGGCATAGAAAGAAGAGTCAGGCCCCAGAGATTTATTTTTATATACTAAATTAACCTCGCATGGAATTGTGGGTAATTTAAAACCTTTTCATTATTATTATTAATTTGGATACCCTTGGAATTATATATAGGTATAATGTATCATAGGAAACTTTGTATTATTATTAATATGTGATGGGATATGATTAATAATCAATAGGATTAGATCTCATAATTAGCAAAGCTTATGGTTATTGTTTACCTAACAAGATGTAAGGCTCTTTATACACCTGAGTACCCCGCAAGGAGTTATGAGTATTTTACTAAATTTGTTTGGCCGGGCATTTAATTGTAATACCAGCGCTCGTGGTAATGCTGCACGGGCCCGAGCAAATATCCAAAAAAGGCGCAAAATACCAGTCCTACCCCTGTACTTTCTAGTCTGAGACTGCTTGCTGACGGTTTCGGAAAACAAGCAGGACGGGGCGCGGCCTTTTGAATAAATACAGTACAAGCCGCAAAATGAATGATTGCAGCGCCACCTATTTATTTCCGATAAACCCAGAAATTTTGTTAACACGCTAGAAGTTGACAAGAGCGAACGATGTTTAATCCTGACTTTATGTGCTAATTAATAACAAATTTTACCGTTGGAAAATCAGGCAATTCTTAATGGAAATAATTTCAAATTTTTTTAACTTCTTTATTAAATTAATATATTACAGATTATATCTTGTTAATAGCGTACTATTATGTGTATGAATTATGCTGCGAACATCAGACAGATACTTGAGGGGTATTGTTTGGTAGAACTTGTTCTCTTAAATTCCTCGTAAAAATCAACCATTATTTCATTTCCTGGAACAAAATCGACTTTCAATTTATATTTTAATACAAGTTTTTAAACTAGCTGTTTTGTTCGTTCAATTTTTCTTACTCGATCTAATAAATTTTCTTCCTCATGACTAACATCCCCTTCATCATTTGATAAATTTGAATAATTATCTGCTAATTGCTCCAAGCCAATTGATTGTTGAGGTTTATCAGGAGTAATTTTATCAATATCTTGATTTATCAGATTATTGCTTAAACTGCACATCTTCGAATGTTTGACTTCAAAACACGATCTACAATAATGCTTATCGCATTGTAAACAGTACAATCGTACATTCTTAGTGAGATTTCTAACCTTATGTCTTCCATGTTTCAAAGCCGTGTGCTTATAACATCCCACATATCTCCTTCTTTTTGTAGACGTAATCAGCTCGTGTTCATCTTTATTTATTGAATGTCTTGTAATATAATGAACGCTAATTTTCTGTTTTTTATCAGGTACAACCTCTTGTGTTTTAATATGAGTTTGTTTTAATTTATAACGATGTTTGTCAGACTCATCATTAATGTTCCGTTTTGTATCGCTTGCTATATGAGATAACTTATACTGCTGTTGTTTATCATACTCATTGATAATTTGTAAATGAGGTTCAGCTTCAAATAGTTTATGAGTTTCGGCTTCAATTTGATAGCGATTTTTCATAATAACTTTATTTCCATGACCATTTCCCTCAGAGTTTTTGTTGTGAAACACAATTCCCATGATGCCGTTGTTATTACTTTATACTTATAAGTTCAACTGTTTTTGAATTAGAAAGCACGGCTATTTATAACATATAAGCCTAGGAATAGGGAGGCAGATATTAATACACAGGTGTCGCACAGGGTGTCGCACTCCAAGTCACTATATCAACCGAAATACATATTTTTGCAAAAAACGATAGATGCTATGCCTGAAATTGAATATTTTCCATATAGAGAGAACGCTGAAATTATAAGTCCTGAGGAGGCGAAAGAGCATTCAGTTTTCATATTCGATGATGTCGCTTGTAACAGGCAAGACAAAATCCGAGAATATTTCAGTATGGGTAGACATAATAATATAGATTCCTTCTATCTTTGTCAGACTTATACTAGAATTCCTAAACATTTAATACGAGATAATGCTAATTTTATAATATTATTTAAACAAGATGATCTCAACTTGAAGCATGTGTACGCTGATCACGTGAGCAGTGATATGACCTTTGAGACATTTAAGTCTTTATGTGTAGAGTGCTGGAAAGAAAAATTCGGTTTCATTACTATTGATAAAGACTCGGAGGAAGGTAGATATCGGAAAGGTCTTGACCAGTATATAATACTGAAGTAATCAGAGTTTGTGGTAGTGCTAAAACAGCTGTGCAAAGATGCAGACCTGTTTTTAATAACTGCTACCTGTCTTGGAATAACAGCTACCTGATTTGGAATAACAGCTATCTGTCTTGGAATAACAGCTACCTGTCTTGGAATAACAGCTACCTGTCTTGGAATAACAGCTACCTGTCTTGGAATAACAGCTACCTGTCTTGGAATAACAGCTACCTGATTTGGAATAACTGCTACCTGTCTTGCAATAACAGCTACCTGTTTTGGAATAACAGCTACCTGATTTGGAATAACTGCTACCTGTCATGCAATAACAGCCACCTGATTTAGAATAACTGCTACCTGTCTTGGAATAACAGACCTGTCTCCGGAGAAATGGCTGATGTTAAAAGAAAAATATTATCAATTCAAAAGGCTATTAGGAATAAAGTATTAGCTCTGAAATTAAACCGTAATGAAAATGATGAGAGGTTAGAAAAATTGTACAACCCAATCACGGAGCCTTTAAAATCAATCATAAAAACTCAAGAAGAGGTGAATTTATTATTGATGAAGCCGGAATTAATACCCGCCTCTACGCCTAACGGGCGACGTATTAATAATACCGTATTAATATAATACCGTATTATTAATACGTCGCCCGTTAGGCGTAGAGGCGGGTATTAATTCCGGCTTCATCAATAATAAATTCACCTCTTCTTGAGTTTTTATGATTGATTTTAAAGGCTCCGTGATTGGGTTGTACAATTTTTCTAACCTCTCATCATTTTCATTACGGTTTAATTTCAGAGCTAATACTTTATTCCTAATAGCCTTTTGAATTGATAATATTTTTCTTTTAACATCAGCCATTTCTCCGGAGACAGGTCTGTTATTCCAAGACAGGTAGCAGTTATTCTAAATCAGGTGGCTGTTATTGCATGACAGGTAGCAGTTATTCCAAATCAGGTAGCTGTTATTCCAAAACAGGTAGCTGTTATTGCAAGACAGGTAGCAGTTATTCCAAATCAGGTAGCTGTTATTCCAAGACAGGTAGCTGTTATTCCAAGACAGGTAGCTGTTATTCCAAGACAGGTAGCTGTTATTCCAAGACAGGTAGCTGTTATTCCAAGACAGATAGCTGTTATTCCAAATCAGGTAGCTGTTATTCCAAGACAGGTAGCAGTTATTAAAAACAGGTCTGCATCTTTGCACAGCTGTTTTAGCACTACCACAAACTCTGATTACTTCAGTATTATATACTGGTCAAGACCTTTCCGATATCTACCTTCCTCCGAGTCTTTATCAATAGTAATGAAACCGAATTTTTCTTTCCAGCACTCTACACATAAAGACTTAAATGTCTCAAAGGTCATATCACTGCTCACGTGATCAGCGTACACATGCTTCAAGTTGAGATCATCTTGTTTAAATAATATTATAAAATTAGCATTATCTCGTATTAAATGTTTAGGAATTCTAGTATAAGTCTGACAAAGATAGAAGGAATCTATATTATTATGTCTACCCATACTGAAATATTCTCGGATTTTGTCTTGCCTGTTACAAGCGACATCATCGAATATGAAAACTGAATGCTCTTTCGCCTCCTCAGGACTTATAATTTCAGCGTTCTCTCTATATGGAAAATATTCAATTTCAGGCATAGCATCTATCGTTTTTTGCAAAAATATGTATTTCGGTTGATATAGTGACTTGGAGTGCGACACCCTGTGCGACACCTGTGTATTAATATCTGCCTCCCTATTCCTAGGCTTATATGTTATAAATAGCCGTGCTTTCTAATTCAAAAACAGTTGAACTTATAAGTATAAAGTAATAACAACGGCATCATGGGAATTGTGTTTCACAACAAAAACTCTGAGGGAAATGGTCATGGAAATAAAGTTATTATGAAAAATCGCTATCAAATTGAAGCCGAAACTCATAAACTATTTGAAGCTGAACCTCATTTACAAATTATCAATGAGTATGATAAACAACAGCAGTATAAGTTATCTCATATAGCAAGCGATACAAAACGGAACATTAATGATGAGTCTGACAAACATCGTTATAAATTAAAACAAACTCATATTAAAACACAAGAGGTTGTACCTGATAAAAAACAGAAAATTAGCGTTCATTATATTACAAGACATTCAATAAATAAAGATGAACACGAGCTGATTACGTCTACAAAAAGAAGGAGATATGTGGGATGTTATAAGCACACGGCTTTGAAACATGGAAGACATAAGGTTAGAAATCTCACTAAGAATGTACGATTGTACTGTTTACAATGCGATAAGCATTATTGTAGATCGTGTTTTGAAGTCAAACATTCGAAGATGTGCAGTTTAAGCAATAATCTGATAAATCAAGATATTGATAAAATTACTCCTGATAAACCTCAACAATCAATTGGCTTGGAGCAATTAGCAGATAATTATTCAAATTTATCAAATGATGAAGGGGATGTTAGTCATGAGGAAGAAAATTTATTAGATCGAGTAAGAAAAATTGAACGAACAAAACAGCTAGTTTAAAAACTTGTATTAAAATATAAATTGAAAGTCGATTTTGTTCCAGGAAATGAAATAATGGTTGATTTTTACGAGGAATTTAAGAGAACAAGTTCTACCAAACAATACCCCTCAAGTATCTGTCTGATGTTCGCAGCATAATTCATACACATAATAGTACGCTATTAACAAGATATAATCTGTAATATATTAATTTAATAAAGAAGTTAAAAAAATTTGAAATTATTTCCATTAAGAATTGCCTGATTTTCCAACGGTAAAATTTGTTATTAATTAGCACATAAAGTCAGGATTAAACATCGTTCGCTCTTGTCAACTTCTAGCGTGTTAACAAAATTTCTGGGTTTATCGGAAATAAATAGGTGGCGCTGCAATCATTCATTTTGCGGCTTGTACTGTATTTATTCAAAAGGCCGCGCCCCGTCCTGCTTGTTTTCCGAAACCGTCAGCAAGCAGTCTCAGACTAGAAAGTACAGGGGTAGGACTGGTATTTTGCGCCTTTTTTGGATATTTGCTCGGGCCCGTGCAGCATTACCACGAGCGCTGGTATTACAATTAAATGCCCGGCCAAACAAATTTAGTAAAATACTCATAACTCCTTGCGGGGTACTCAGGTGTATAAAGAGCCTTACATCTTGTTAGGTAAGCAATAACCATAAGCTTTGCTAATTATGAGATCTAATCCTATTGATTATTAATCATATCCCATCACATATTAATAATAATACAAAGTTTCCTATGATACATTATACCTATATATAATTCCAAGGGTATCCAAATTAATAATAATAATGAAAAGGTTTTAAATTACCCACAATTCCATGCGAGGTTAATTTAGTATATAAAAATAAATCTCTGGGGCCTGACTCTTCTTTCTATGCCAAGTCATCATAGTAGTCAGACAGAGCTCTCTCTAATACCCAACGGTTTGTCTTGTTCTCCTACAACAGTTATTTGTGCTTGCAGAGAAAATGGCGCTGAAAAACTTCACCAAACTTGTAGAAGAAATCCGCGAGCGTCTTCAAGAAGCAACAAATAATCCGGCGGTGTTGGAGGTCGCAATCTAGGAGTGCGGCCGACAAATTCGCGTACTGCGGGCGGCTTTGAAGGGTGTACAATCAGTGGGACAAAAACAGCATATTTTATCCTGCATCAGCCAGTGTGATGAAATGAGGACGATCATGAAATCACAGCGAGGAGCCCTCGGATCAGGATATGCGCCCACACATCCTAATCGTCAAAATTATGCCAGCATGCGCGTGAAATGGTTGGATCAACAATCAGCCTTTGCAAACAGGCTCTGCACCGCCATAATTGTTAATTTATCACATAAAGAACCAGCCACATTTCTTGATGACTGCGCAGACTTGTTTCGGCGGCGCGTATGCAATATACTAAAAAAGGAGGCCGCATTGAAAGTTAATGTATCATTCTGTGGTGAGTTCGTTATTGTGAAGGGGGGTGTTGAATTGCGGGAATTCAAACACATCACCACGAAGAATTACCCTATTTACCGGGATACGGATCTGGCAGTGTGGTTCAGGGACAACATTCAAGGCTCCATTATTACACAATTGGATGAGTTTCAAGTATGTATTTTCTGTTCTAAAATTAATTTAAAAGGTTTCACAAAATTTTATAATTAATATCATTTAAATGCGATTAGATTGTATATGGATATGATTTAATTTCAGGAAAGAGATTCTGGTTGGAGTTTATCTTCCATTATCAATCTCGGGGTAAACATCAACAAATTTACACCTCAACTCGGCTCATCATACATCGAGCTACCCCGACCCATTAAATTAAAGCATGCATGTGTAAACGTAAAAAATAACGACGACGCATGCTTTGCTTGGTCGGTGACGTCAGCTCTTCATCCCGATATCCACCACAACGACCGCACTACTTCATACCCACACTACTCCACCGTGTTGGACTTGAAAAATATCGTCATACCGATGACAATCAAGCAGATCCCGAGGTTCGAGTCGCAGAATAACATCTCCATCAACGTGTACATCTTGGAGAAGCAGAGTAGGAAGAAGTTCAATGTCGTTCCTACTTTCTTAACCAAGAATAAACAAGAGCGCCACGTTAACCTACTGCTAATCCAAGATGAGTATGCCGATGAAGAGGATGTTGCCGCCGCGGATGGTAGTAGTGATTTTAAACCACGTTTCCATTATATGTGGATTAAAAATCTGAGCCGCCTTGTATCAAGTCAGCTGAGTGGGCATGATGGGCGAAAATATTTCTGCGACCGGTGTCTACATTACTTTCATTCGCAAATTAAATTAGATGCGCATACTGAAGATTGTATTAAAATGAATGATTGCAAGATTCGTCTACCAAATTCAGGCGACACGGTTTCATTTAAAAATTTTAGAAACAAAGAACCCACACCGTTTGTCGTCTACGCTGATTTAGAATGTATTCTGCAACCCACATCTGACAATAATCAATATCAAACACATGTCCTGCATTCTATTGCTTATTATGTAAAATGCTCATATGATGAGACTTTATCTTTTTACCGGAGTTATTGCGGTGAGGATTGCCAACAATGGTTTGCCCGGGAAATGAAACAATTTGCAGACGATGTTGAAACGGTGTTTCTTTGCCCTCTACCGATGGAGCCTCTTACGCCTGCGCAAGAATTTGAATTTCCATCCATTCCGCTGTGTCACATATGTGAGCAATCTTTTGAACATAGTGATGTTAGAGTGCGCGATCATTGTCATCTTACCGGTAAGTACCGAGGTTCTGCACATGAGGAATGTAGTATTAATTATCAGGACAGTCGCATAATTCCAGTCATATTTCATAACTTATCAGGATACGATTCACATTTTATAATTAAAAATTTGGCTAAAGATTTCGAGGGCCGTGTAGATTTACTGCCTGTCAATAAAGAACGTTATATATCATTCACAAAAAATATTGATGAGAATTTAGTTAAATTCAGATTTATTGATTCATTTAGATTTTTGACGTCAGGGTTAGAAAAATTAGCTTCATATTTATCAGAGTACCCAATTTTAAAGTCTCAATTTACAAATTTAGATGATTCTAAATTAAATTTATTAACACGAAAAGGAGTATTCCCTTATGATTTTATTGATTCGTGGGGGAAATTAAATCATTGTGCTTTACCCAACAAATTGCAATTTTACAATAAATTAAACGATTCAGATATTTCTGATGATGAGTATGCACACGCTTGTAATGTATGGCAAAGTTTTGACTGTCGAAATTTGGGGGGAGTACAGTGATTTATATTTGAAAACGGATGTATTGCTGTTAGCCGATGTGTTTGAACAATTTCGTGCTAGCTGTTTAAAAACATATGGCTTAGATCCAGCCAATTATTACACTTTGCCTGGATATACTTGGGATTGTATGCTCAATTATACACAAATCAAGTTAGAATTAATGAGCGATATTGATATGATAATGTTTATTGAGCGGGGCATCCGGGGCGGTCTAAGTCAATGTTCTAAAAGGTACGCGAAAGCTAATAATAAATTTACTCAAAATTATGATTCAGAAAAACCTTCAACATTTTTAATGTATAATGACATAAATAATCAGTATGGGTGGGCCATGTCTCAGTATTTACCTTATGGGAAATTTAAATGGCTTGAGGGGGATATAAATAACTGTAATTATAATGTACCTGCAGATAATCTTGAAGGTTACATTTTAGAAGTAGATTTAGAGTACCCAGAATCCATTCATGATTCTCATGCCGATCTTCCATTTTGCCCAGAACATTTAACACCACCAAATTCTCGCGAGAAAAAATTATTGGCTACACTTTATAATAAGGAGCGGTATGTAATCCATTACCGTAACTTGCAACAGGTGTTAGAAAACAGTTTAAAATTAACCAAAATTCATCGTATCCTTAAATTTAAACAATCTGATTGGCTTAAATCATATATTGATTTGAACACGCAGTTAAGGACTGCAGCTGTAAATGATTTTGAGAAAAATCTATTTAAACTTATGAACAACGCCGTATTTGGTAAGACGATGGAGAATATTCGTAAACATTCTAATGTGAAATTAGTGACTAAATGGGTTGGACGATATGGTGCTGAGGCGTTGGTCGCGAAACCAAATTTTAAGTCTAGTATAATATTTGACGAAAATTTAGTAGCCATTGAATTAAACAAAACTGAAGTTTATTTTAATAAGCCTATATATGTAGGAATGTGCATACTCGACATTTCGAAATTGAAAATTTATGATTTCCACTACTCTTATATGAGAGGTCAGTTTGGTGGTAAGGCGCGAGTTTGTTACACAGACACAGACTCACTCATTTACGAGGTTGAATGCTCTGATTTATATGAAGTAATAAAACGTGATGCCCAAGAATATTTTGATAATAGTGATTACCCAGTTGATAATATTTATAATATTCCTCTCGTATAAATAAAAAGGTCCTCGGTATGATGAAAGATGAAAATGCCGGTGAAATTATGACGGAGTTTTTGGGGCTTCGCTCAAAGATGTACGCATTTAGAGTGGATGGAAAGGATAAAGATAAAAAGGCCAAAGGTGTAAAGAGGCATATCGTAAAAAATCGCCTCACCTTTGAGGATTACTATAATTGTCTAACAACGGGTGAGGAAACACGCATTCACCAAAATTTAATTCAGTCAAATAAACACCAAGTCTCATCTGTTGCGCAGGCTAAAATAGCCCTCAGCCCGCGCGACAATAAGCGGCATTTATTATGCAATTCAAAATTTGAGACGCTCCCCTGGGGTCATTATACAATTATGCATGATGAATAGTTATTTAATAATATATTTATGTTTAATTTTAATTATTATTTATTAGTTATTTACTTATAGATTTATATTTAATTATTAGTTATTTACTTATAAATTTATATTTTATTTTAAGTATTAATTAATTATTTAATTTAGAAATTTATTTGGCATAATAAAAAATTGTGGGTGATTGCTGCTTTTTATTTTATTAACGCTTTATAATCATTATTAATATTTTTGTTTTATTTTGTGTAACGGGCATAAGTAAGTAAAAGAAATAATAAGATTTAAAAGGTTAATTTACAATCTTGGAAGAATTTCGAGAATCAAATTTTAAATCGCTCAGTCCGCGATTTTTCTCTGATTTAGTCAACCTAATATACAATTGATAAATAATCTTAAATATTCGAGCATTCAATCACACACAAATATTTATATCAATTGTTATTTCCTGTTATCGTTATCACCTTACCTCAACACGCACGACAACTATACAACATTTACATTATTCCTGCTCAGTTAGCTTGTTGGCTTATTGCTAAAGGCGCCGACTCGTAAACTGAACTTCGCACTAGACCACGGTTCAAATCTCAGTCGGGAATAAAAAAAATATATATTTAATAAAAAGAAATTAATAATTAGGTGTTAATTGTAGGCGCACACAAAGAATTTAATAATGGAAGATAATCGGTGAAAATAAGATAATTACAAATTAATATAATAATACAAAATTAATATAATTAGTAATATATTATTCCCCTTTTTCCGTTAAATATGTAAATATGGTTGCATACGGTTGGCTCCTGAGGTCGCGGGGCTGGTCCTCCTAAGGTTGTGGGCGGTTGGCTGGTCCCTGGGGGTTAAGGTGGCTGACTGGGGGTGGTTGGCTGGCCCCTGAGGTTAAGGACCCTGGGGTCGCGGGCTTGGGGCGGCTGGATTGGTTAAGGCCCTTGGGGTTGAGGAAATTTAGGGGATGAAAATGATAATTATTTAGGGGATGAAAATGATAATTATTTAGGGGATGAAATTTAGGGGATGAAAAAGTAAATTGAGACCCCTGTGTAAATTCTTATGGGAATTTGGCCCCGAACTGTCATAGCTTATCTACTAATAATGGCGGTCAAAGCACCATTCTTTACCAGTATATCGGCATTACATTCTATAGGTACTTGCATGGCAATCATTAATATGACATTAAAAACTATTATACCAATTTAATAGCGTCAATGATGTTGGTTTACCAGACGCTGGTTGCTGTTGGCAAAGTAGAATTGTAGCAGCTGGTAAACCGGCGTCGTGTGACTGTCCTAATACTGATCCCATCAAACACTAAATATTAAAACAAAATCTCATAAAATTAATAACGTATATAAAAATATAATTCATCTGAATAAACGATTAAAATACTTACAAGTTTGCTGTAAAAGCCTAATTGTGCATCTTAACAAGATCGCCAAAACATGCGAAAGCACTAAGATTTTAGATTTGGTAATCCTGCCTGCAATTCCAATTAGGAGAGGTATAACTTTGGCAGTAATTATCACTAAAGAAAAAAATATATATTTTATACTTATAAACGACATACATCAAAACTTACACCAATGAACAGATTTATATGGTTTTAAAATCGAAGTCGTCTTCTTGGTTTTATGTACAATGGAGAAAATTATATCCATCACTATCATAACATTGCAGATGACATAAGAAGTGAGTACTATGAACCCTAGTTTATTGTCAAATACCAACTGAAAAGAAAATGATTAATGTAACATGATTAGCAGTTTTACATACTTTTGCTTAAGAAACAAACCAGCCACCTATCTTCATGTAAGCAATTGCTTGTATTCAGTATTTTAACATATCATCTATTAGGTTCATTTTATGTTAAACATTTATTAATAATTAGGATCATAAAATTACAATAACTTCATAATATATTAGTTACTCATAATACATTAGTTACGAATTACCAAACATTTTACGTATAATCTATGGTACCTTAGTTAATTATGAATAATACATAATACCCTAAGGCCATAAAACTTTTAAAAGAGCCTAATTAACTCTCATTTAGAAAATCATGAATCATCTTAATGCAAGCTTGAAATGTCAAAAATAACACGTAAAACCTTGCCGTGATTGAATAGAAAAACCAGTGAGACATGGAAGTTTAAATGCACCTTGGGCATTACTTGATGGTTATACATAACGCGGCCATACGTCCCACTTTCAGGCAGTCTGACTCGCTGTCCCCGGCCAGAGGAGAAATGTCCCGCTTTCGCAAACAGATCAAACTATAATTTAAATAATATCGGGTGTGTATAAATTGGTTGATAATCTACACGTGACGATATTCTTCCAGAAATTCTAACCATTATATCTTACTTCCAAAATGTTGTACCATGCTTCCTGAGCCTTCACGAGGCCCTCAAAGTTTGAACATCAGACTTCAAAATAGACTTCTCTCGACACTATTTACCCATACTTTGTTTTACCTTGCATATTAATCTCTAAATATACCCCGCTCTACCATTGTTACTCTTTTACTGATTCAACATACATAATTAATCATGAGATCATTGAAAACCCAGACAGCTCGTAAATGCTATGTTGACAAAATGTACATTTCTACTAAATGGCTCCTGATGGCCTATGAGGCATGATAACATTTTAAGAAGAATATTGCCACGTGTAGATTATCCGCCAATTGATACACCCCTATATAAATAAGTATAAGGTTTTGACTTTGACGGTTGATTGTTAATTAAACAATCACCGTCGCCTTACGTGTGATGCAAGATTTACAAATACCATTTTTTTTTAAGAAAACGCCCTCATTTCTTTTCACATTTTCGTGCTTGTAATATTGTTGGATTAACGATGCTATATCTATATTGGCAGCGATGAGGAACAAGATAACGCCATCTAATGGTTTTTAACAGCACTGCGATAACAATAGCTTCGAGAACGTTCTCTGAATTCCAGTACATTCTAGAATAAGGTTTCGAGCCATATAAAAGTGCGCGTAAACGACGCGAGAGAGTTCTTATTTGGTGATGCATACGAAGTGAACTCGGAAGTCATAAGTTAATAAGTGAGATCTTAGTTTGCGATATCTGCGAACATTCGGAGTGATTACAGACATTATTGCGGAGTAAATTAATTTCATCCCATTATCCAGCACGTAAATATTACAAAAATCTCTAAAAGCAAGTGTACCTTTACTACTGCTTTGCAAATGAACTATCCATTTATAAAAGAAAGGAGAGGTACAGCAGATGTTACTTTTAAAAAGTTTCGTACTGATTTTAGTGTTGGACATGGTGGTGCCAGTGATGTTAGGAAACTTTTGAAATCGGAGAAACACAGGTTCTCCGATCAAGCTGCTGCTTCAAGCTCGTCTATGATTGCTTTTTTTTAAGAACCGATTTGGCGACTTCCAAAGATTTGGATATTGCTGCGGCGGAGGGCGCATGGGTATATCACACGGTGCAATCACAGCTTTCGCTCAAATGACGGTGCTTCTAATTTAAGTCAAGTATGTTATTTCTGGTATTTACATAGCATGAAAAATCATTAGCGTACAAAAAAAAACAACCAAAATTCTGATCATATCGAATATAATTGTCGGTTATTTAAAGTAAGTATTGTGTATAGCCCGTTCTCTGAAATCTGGCGGCTGTGGTCGTAAAATAGCGCCGGAGCTTGGTAAGTAGGGGACGTAATATTTTTTATCTCAAGCCAATCTTTGTTGAGAAGTACAGGTGTAAAAGTGCGTATACCAATAGGAGCAAAGGACAGTAATAAATGTACGAGATGCAATTAGATGAACCACCAATACCTTTTCTTCGAGGGTGCGTCGATCCTCAGGGCTTCGATTCCACCGAATAGACTATAGCAATGATTTAAATAAGAAAATCGTTACATTTTCTGACGACAATACGAACTGCATTTCGGAGGAAAGAATAGAACAGGAAGTAATGACGTTTACGCAAAATTCAATCTATCACTCGAAAGACATCTCGTTGGGGTTGGATTTGGAGCCCACATAGTCCGCAACGCGATCAAAACAGACGCTGATTGTCTCCCTGTTGACTTCGAATGCATCATTATGAAAATTTATTCATTTTTCTACATCTACAGCGTTCGTGTTTTCTGATATGCCTAAATATTTGAAAATAATTTTTCGAAGGTCCCATCCCAGAATTATGGTTAAATTTTATGCAGTGATTTTTCATCAAGCCGTGTTAAAAATCGAGGGACAGAACATGTGCGATTGAGTTTTCGAAGAAAATTAATCGTCTACGATATCGGCACTTAAAGAGAATTCACTTTTCCTTCCTTAAACCGTCTGAATTTTATAAAACAACTAAAGAATACTTGAAGCAGTGGTGCCAGTTCAGTAGAGAACTAGAAGTATTTGAATGGGCAATATGACGGATTTGGTGATCACGCAAGGATTTATTAGCAACAGCCAAGATTCGAAAGTGTTGGATGAGTTTTCGCTTATTTCCAATTTTGTCACAGATAAAAACATTACAAATAACTAATAGCAACGGCAGTGATTTTATAAGTACGTCGTGCCATATTGCACATGTTGCCAACTAAATTGCGCTGAGTTTGTTACCGGAAAAATCTAAGAGAAAGTAAGAAAAGCAGTATGAAAAATTCCAGGGTTGGTGCAAGTACCAAAAAGTTGGCAAGTACATAGCAAATACCTACATTCAGCGGCAGATACGACCACGGGCAACTGAGCAATGGTCCGGTGGGTTGGTAAAATTTCGGGCCAAAAGGGCCCATCAGCGATCAGGTCTGCAGACCACAAATACAGCGTAAATACCCCACGCTTTGTGATAACACAAATCCACAAAACGCGGCCTCCGCACTGGCAGCACTCCTCAACCATCCCTAGGAGAGCTTAATATCTATAGGAACTATGGGGCCGTGACATCCTCTTCGTGCCAGGGCCGGTTTCTTTAGCCAATCCACCATAGCCACATGCAATTGAAGTGTACTTTTCCGCACTTTAGCTATAGCAACGCGTGGGAAAGTACAGCCTTAAGAAATCGTTTACTTTGCATTGTCAAATTAATGCGCAAAAGCCCACTTTATTAATCGGCCGTAGAAAAACTCCTTTTCTCCACGACCACCATAGAATTTAAGCATTCTGAAATCAATTTTGATTATAGAACGTACACATTCTCACTCTTGTTATAGAACAAAACACTATGCGCTTATGCGTTTTGCATGTAATTCATTCCATAACAAGGGATAGAATGAATATTCTCACATCGTTTCGAATAAAACAATTAGCCTTGGATATCACAATTGTCAAAATACTATAAACATAACCACAAACGTGATAAAACGTAAGTTCTTTGTGTTCATTATTTTATTATTCTATTTTATCTGGTCGAGGAGAAAGTATAGTCTGATACTCGGTAAGAATGGAAATTCAGATGCTCGTGGTTCCTCGCGCTCGCCTCACGGCTCGCGCTTGAAATATTCCACTCGCATCGAATTTCCATTCTAACCTTGTTACAGAATATACTATTCCATATGATGTGGCATAAAAGTGCCACTCAGCCTCAAGCCCATCAAAATCTTCCTTGTGATGGCATAGGTTCAGAAAATTCTTACGGGTTTTGTCAGGCGCGCCCCTAGGGAGGTGGCTATCGGGCTTGAGCCCCCCAAGCCATTTATATATCGCGTGGTAACTACCAAATGTGGCCCTAGGAAAATAGTGTTTTTTGGAATTGTTATTAATTGTAATGTCATTGTCACGCACGCACGCACGCACGCACGCACGCACTCTCACACACACACACACACAATTTGAAAAAAAAAATCACGATTACAATACTTTCTCGTACTTCGTAATGGAGAAAGTAAAAAACCTTTTAAATTGTAACAGTATTTTTTTTCTGAACATTTCATTGTTGAACTTGTTGGGAAATAGTAAAAAAAAATTCGAAGAAAAATCCTCGGATCAGGGTATCCGACCAAAAAGAGGTGGTTAATAAATCATCTATTTATCATAAAACCGAGCTTTCGCTAATGTTTATTAGCTTTTTCACGGGTAACGCTACAAATTGTTTACAAAAGAAAAATTGATAAGTTAAATGTGTTTGAGGTTATGCACGTGTTTTTTTGAAAATACTACTTACATGGAAGATGTGAAAAATAAACCGTTGAACATTAAGGATTAATAAAATGGCTCAATAACATCGATTACAGTTAAACATATTAAAACGTGTTAAAAACGTCGATCGCTCAAGATTAAAATTTACAAACTTTACTTTTTTTTCTGGATTGTTTTTGTGACATTTTTTTTTTAACTTTTTATACAGGAACTCCTATCAGGACTTTTTTTCGCGAATTGTAATCAGGACTTTTTACAACAGTACATTTTTATAGTGTTGAATGACGATAAATTCAAGTTTTTCTTTTATTTAATATACCATTATTATATTATAAAAGTAAATGCTCGGGAAGTATCAAGCAATCGCCATATTTATTGACACATTTTATTTGTTATGATTATTGTTACCAATATTTTTTTACTACAATGCATTTTTTTGCATTTTTATAGTAGTAATTTCAATCACAAATGTATAACGAAAGTCTATTACGTAAATGTAATTGAATTCGAAATGTAAACGGATAAGCATTACTAAATAGAGAGAACATTTTCTGTAAAATAAATACATGGAATAAAATTATTTCCTGATTTCGGCCCGAATGTCGAGCTGGCCGATGCGGTGATGCGGTTAAAAGAACCGAAGAATACCCTAGCCACGATTGGTGGGCGAACGAGAACATTTTGAGCCATAAAACAAAGCACCCCCCTTCCGTCGATGAAGGGTAACGGAAACCTTTGGACCGAACGAAACGCACCCGCAGAGGACGCACTACGATAGAGTATTAAAATGAATAACTTTTTGTTCAAATTTCGGATACAGTTTCGAAAATATAAAAAAATATTATTTGAATAATAAATTTTAAATAAATTACCTCAGAGTAGAGAGATTTTTTTTCTAAATGACAGAAATAGTAATATTCAAATTGTTTATAAACATTATAAAAAAAATAAATCCGTGCTACTCTTTAGAATATATTTACAGAGGTGAATTCAAAATTTCACTTTTAAGTCTTTATCCGTTTGTGAATAATGTTTTAAATGAATTTAGAGGTACGCTCCAGGAGCCTTAAGCACAGTATAGTTCCTATGCAGTAGTCTCACTCAAGCAAATTAGAGTTTTCAGATTTTTTTGCGCATGTTACTGCGCAGCCATTTAGACCCAGACATTTAACAACCACACGTGAATTATAAACATAACCCTGTTTTTGGTCCTCATACGCAAGTGTTTCTATAAGCGATTAAAGATGAAAATCAAAAGATAAAATATAATTAGAAAATACCTTTATCATTAACAATGAAACAACAAATACAATTTTAAGCAAAATTCTATGTTTATAACCTATGAAATTACGTTAGGCATACACAAGGCCAAAAATGAACAGCTGATCGCATGGCAAGCATTTTTACAATTTATCGGTTAAAAACACATTTTTTTTCTGCACAATTTTTCAACTCGACTTATCTATTAAACAATTTGCTGTGCAAAACCAGTCAATATAAATGGGTCACTCAAGATATTACTAATTTATTACAGAATAAATTGAGCAGTGTAAACAATGCGCGGTAAAATACGCGAGGATCATTTGAAACCCAAAAGATCAAAGTGCCGCGTCGGAGTGCAACTACTGCTTAGAGCTATACTGTGCCTTAAGTCTCAGACTGGCGTTAGGTACTATGCTATCAAGTTCTATAACGCATTACCCCAAGAAATTAAAATTCTCAATTATGCAAAATTTAAAAAGAAAATAAAAGACATTTTAACTCAAAATGCGTTTTAAAATTGAGATGAGTATTGGAATTTTAATTATAACGAAGGGAATAATTATGGTTAAGAGTATTTTCAGTACCCGTGTTATGTATATTTATTTATATGTAATTATTCTTAATTCTTAATCATTATATTTTTATATCGTTGATGCATATAATATGTATTCTTTGTATATTTTATAGTATTAACTTATATCATATTATCTCTTAAAAAATGTTAATCTTTATGCTGTAACATGAATAAAATATATAAATATATGCAGGCTACATTTATTAAATTCATTGAATGGCACCTATAATGAGGAAAAGTTTTCTATTTTTTTAAATTCTTTTATTATGTATTCTAGTTCGTAACATAATTACACGATATTAACGAGAAATAATAATTACTCTATTTTGACCTAGCTGCATTTTTGTATTCGTGTGAATAGAATGTTAGGGTTAATTATTAATTAATATTCGTCTTGGGTTTTAATTCGTGACATGGATGCACGGCTTATTATAATACACCGCAAAACAAGACTCACCACCTGCTTGGGCCAAAAATTCAAAATCGACGCAGTAGGCACGTGCCGGCAAGCCAGATATGTTTAGTTATGCCATATTCTCTGGCCAAAGTAAGCAGATCCTTAACACCGGACGACGCGGCCCATACAATGTTCGAATGCACTGCTTGGGCTGTGAAATGAGAGGCTTGAGGATATGATCGCGGAGTAACTGGACGAGGACACCTTGTCGTTGCCGCACAGCTCGGGAGCTAAAAGGATGGCCCTCGCGAAGTTCAGTGATCTCCAGGAAATATCACCCCGAAGCGCAGTAGTATAGGTGGATGGGTCACCAGGCGAAACATACCCTCAGGGTAATTCTCCTGGCGACCCGAATTATAGCAGCTAATCCCAAGAGGTAAAGCCGAATAACAGTTGTGCCCCCACCCAAAATAGAAAGTGGAAGCACCGGATCTAAACTTTTTAATAACCTCCCTGACAATATTATATATAACACGTATTTCTTCAGTTTATTTTTAGGAATCTTCAAATACTGTTTATTTTATTTATAAATAAATATTACATACAATGTATGGAATAAAGACATTATTATTTGTAATGAAAACAATCAAAACTGGCAACTTACCTCATACGAGATCATGAAATACAATACCATATCACATAATAATACCAAAAACATCCACTTCAACTGAAAACACAGGAACACCAATGCTGTACCCATGTCCTTTTTGGAAAATGTAGATTGATAGGAATCCTATATAACAAACAAAAAAACTATTTAGATTATTTGACGAAGAAAAAAACCTTAATCGATTGAAAGTCAATTATTATACATTATTAATTTTTAATGTCAACCCCGTATTTTTGTCCATGTTTTTGACAGTCGAATATAAAATACTTGAATAACATATTGAACTACATAATTATAAATGAATTGTTATAGAAATTATATTAAATTGTGGTTTATGTGTTATGTTAAATTAAATATAAAAATTGTCGGTAGGCCCTATCCTACAATCTGTGCCCGCTGTGCGCAGATGTATCAAAGACATCACAGAACAATAAGTGGAAATATGCAGCTGCCTGAAAAACGAAGGTCGATCCGCCTCCCGCTGCCTGCCTACCAATTCGTCTCGGGTCCAAATTGTTCTCGGAATTGTAATTTGCAGGTTCGAACACGTATGCCAACCTCGACGTCGCACCCTACCACCACCCGCAACCCGGAGCAGAGTAGGGCGTGGACCGTATACAGCCAATGGAGCACTCCACAGACATCATTGTAGAAGTAGTTATAGAGTCCGACACCAGACGCCGAGACGAACAGACGCACAGTAGAGCCACCAGAACCAGACAGGACACAGAATCAGAAACCGATTGTCCAAGCTGTTTTTACAACTAGGCGAACGGATACATAAATTCAGGGGATCGACTAGTCATTTTTATGGCTCGGGAAATGGCAAGCAACGACTACGCCGAAGCTTCTTGTTTGTTTAACGCCAAACTGGAGGCCCAAATCAAGAATATGTCCAGACGTATCGAGGTGCTGTCACGTCCAGCGACCCCAAAAAAGCCGACACCAACACCAACGACTACCGTTTCTACAGGAAACAGTTATGTCGTCCTCATGGACACGGACGGCTCAGAAGAAAAAGACTCGACCCCATCTCCGAGGCTGAGTACTTCAAAGAAGAGGGTCGCATCATACTCTGCGACGTCCACAGCCGCCAAGAAGGCCGCAAAAAAACCAAAGACGGCCAAACATCCGGCCGCAAAAGCAACCACTCACCTCCCCACCACCACGACCCCACCCACACCAACGTCCTCCCCGGCTGAGCAGTCCAACGCAGCTAAACTCCCTTTCGTCCTACCTGCACATAGATCGCCTCTAGTTGTCCTGGCAACGAACACAAACGAGCCGGCTATCGAGGCCTTGATCGAGAAACACTCCATCAAGGTACGCCAATCCAAATACGCACCCCGGGGACTGCGTATTTGGACAGAGTCTCCAATGGACTTCGGTACTCTTACGAGGGTTATTGACGCCAACGGGACGCCCCATCACACATACCAACTCCCAGAGGAAGACTACGAAGACCTGCACAGAGGCCCAGATAGCAGACGCACACTTGTCGCACTTATGCGAGAAGCCAAGGGCGGACCTGGCAAAGTGCGCTAACTGCACCGAGGCTCATCCTGCATCGTATAGAGGCTGCACTCGCTTCGTTGCGGAAATAAAGAAGAGTGACACCACACCGAAGCCTCTTACGAAGAGTCGCGGCGAACATCGTGGCCAAGATGCTCCAGGCCCTCGGCTCGACGAACGGATCGGCAGACCACACTACCATCGTGATCACGGCAATTTCCAAGATCGTCTTGGAGATCCTGGGAAGCAGAGTCTAGGCGCATTAATGTTATTTTTGTTCCAGGAGGACAATGAGTCCCGGTGCCAATTCTTCCACCACTGAATTTCAACAAACCGACCAACATAGAGGCGAGGCTGCACAACAAACGATCAAGAGGACGCCTATCCACACCGCGACGCGGCAAGTGTAGGAGTTTTAGCTAGTATACCCTTATAGACTATCCCGTTATAGGGGTGTGTATAAAAGATTTCTCCTGTCCACATAAAAAAACGGTAGACATCATTAATTCAGATTTAAATTCAAGTCGGATCATCAGAGGAGTCCGAACAGTCACAACACAACAGTCAACACCCAAGTCGCCGTCTTAAAGCCAACGCCGTGCCGCTACGCCGACGCGCCGGCGTCATTTCCACCGCCACTGTGTCCACCTCTACCGTTGCTACCGCAGCCATTGCCACCAATACCTTTCGTGATTTTTGCCGTGACATAACTTAGACTTTCACGCGTGTATACATTTTATCCAAAATCGGGGGTAAGAAGCGAATTACTGCGGTCATTTGAGGCATGTAATATTGTTCATTACCGCCTAGTGAGAGAATAACTCGGACTCACGGAATACATAGATCCTTCGTAGGATTTTTGAAATATTTCAAAGGACCCCGCAGTTTTTGATAGGGAAATGGCTTTTAGTCAATATCTTTGAAACCAACTGAAAAATATTCACCAAGCCATCACGATCAAAAGTCACCAGATTTACAGAGGAACTTGTGGGAGTTGTAAATAGGTTTCACCATCGAACCAACAGGTTTTCTAAATGTAAACTTAAATTATCTGCTCTAAAAACTTGTCAAGCCATCGGACATCCATAGACGCGTTTCAAGAATTATCTCGCATGAGTTCAGCTTTGATTTATGTTAGTAAAATAGGGCGCTACACTAAAACTTCATGTATACAAGTTACCTAGTGTCCACACAAAGACATTAATTGTTATTTAACAATGCCCTTTATTATTCATAAGTGTATATGTATTAATCTATTACGCAGTTAGATATTATGTTTCTGTTCACATAAATAGCTATGTATTTTATTATTATATTCAGTCTTAATTAGAGCTCTGTCGAGTTACAACCTGTACATTAGAAATAAAGTGTTTTTAAAAACTTAACCGTAAAAAACGTAATTGGCGCAGTCGATAGGATCTCCGAAAGAAGTCAGCGCTGAGTGAATATTAGCATCCAAGCCGTCTTCGTTCGTCTCAACGATTAAAAAGGAGATTCTGCATTATCCAGTCGTACCACCGCACTGAAGAGTTTTCCAAACATCGAAAACACCAGCTCCTAAAGCATCGATACGTAAGGATCGTCTTCCCAGTCGCTGCCGCACCAACGAGTTTCATCGAGGAAATCATCTCCGAGGGCACCAAGCGCAAAGAAGACATATCACCAATTCACAACATACTCCCTGGACTGACAACAGCAGGAAGCAGATGGACATCGTGATGTTTATTTGGTGAGGTTATTCACGTTATTTAGAGGTTTTAACGCATCGTAATTCAGATTCAGGCTCCGATTTCGATTCACTTTCCCTTGTTAATGTTTTATTAATAACTTCTTATTCCGATTCAAAATCAGATTTAGTACCTTTTAATGACACAGTTTTATTTACTTCTTTATCCATTAATCGAGCTAATATTTTACGTTTTTCATCCTGATTTCTATTCGTTTCTACATCTCTGATACGCAATTGCTTTTTAAGCTAGGCAACCCAAATTACCACCAGTATTAAAACCCATTTAAAAATGTAACAGTGAATGGAAGACAATTAGAACACATCTGATATTTTTATATCATTTGAAATGAAAACGTTTAAAATAAGTTTGCAATGGAAAATTGAAATTTAATAACTTTAATCAGAAATTATTCAAAATGGGTTGCTTGTTTTTTAAAGACCTTCTAAACGATACCACTTTCGACCCACAGAACACATACCTTTAGAAGTGAAACCTGCATGTTAAATTTCGGAAACACGATTTTTGGCGCCGCCTGGTGTCGGGGTGGCAAATTACTACGATTTCCGCGCCAAAATTTAAAAATGTTATACTCGTCTACACGATATATTTCAATTTAATAACACTAAAAATATAATCAATTATGTTTTTTGAGCACATAATTGATTATACTTTTAGATAGTACATAAATAGTAATAGTAACATAAAGATGTTACTGGTTTTGGTAAAAGAAAAAAGATTGGATTTCACAAAATAAAAATAAAAATAGGCCTACATGGAAAAAATATATTTAACAGAATAATTATATACATTATTATTAACAAAATTATCAAATATAAAAATATCACAACAATCTGGTATTAGGGTCTTGTCCGGGTGCAATGTTCCATCAGGTCTCTTCGTTCTTCTTAGGATATTTCTTTCAGGCGTCGTAACAGGTCAGTTGTTTGCTCGTATCCAGGATTCATGGCATTAAAATAGTTAAAAAAGTAAATTAGTGTAGTTATATTGTCTTACTTCTTGGTGTCGGAACAGCATTGCAATTTATTTTTTTGCGGAAATGGTTAACAAAATGTTTATGAATAAAATGATCTTCACATCAATGAAAATTTAAACAATGAAGACTGTTCAATATCACAAATGGTTTTCCATGTTTTAAGATATTCTTCATTTTTGGGAAATTTACAGAAATGTTTATTTTTGTAGTCGACATCAGTTATATCGGAAAAGAATTTTGACATTCTGGATATTTACAAGAATATTTAATACGGCCATATGATGTTTCCATTACTAATAAATACAATTGACGAGTTTATAAGACAGAATATATAATTACTTACCTTTAAACATGAATTACATGCACTCACAGCACTATTGGGGTTAGTTAATAAAAATGGTGAGACTCATTAAGCGTTGCCGTATATACGTCGAAATATAAAATGTACAATGCACATGATTATATTTATTAAACAGTAATATTATACTTTCATGAGTTATTATGACAAATATAAGCGATAATGAGTCTAATTATGTTTAAAACATAATTTTAATTGTTAAAATTATCACTTTGTAGTGAAATTTTAAGTTTATTAAAAACGGTAATCCCCATAATAAGATCTTTGATAAATCTGGCAACATCGAGGGAACCATCTTTACAAAAGCGGCAAATTTGAAATTCCCCCTTGCCCCACTGTCCTGGGGTGGCCCACATACTTTCGTGTTGCCGATATTCGTATCTCGGCTTCACACCCGTGTTTCGACCTATCGTCCCAATTAAAAATCTGGTGTTCTTGATTGGCTCTCAGGGATGCCAACCGTGTTTCGGAATAACAATATCATCATTCGATTCTTTAATACGGATTTTGTAATTTTTTTGTCCCAACTCTCTCCGACTAGTAATGTTCTCAAAACAAAGCGTGGCACTAATTTACCCGAAGGATTTTTAATATTATTCAACCATAGTAATGAATAATGGTCTGTTACTACTGTAAACTTGGTTCCCTCAATGTAAGCTCGGAATTTATTTATTGCAAATATTACAGCTAAATATTCTTTTTCTGTGACTGAGTAATTTCGTTCTGTTCTAGACAAGGATCTACTCACAATTACGCGTTCTTCACCTTCGATAATTTGAGTAATCACCCCTCCTAATCCAGTATCTGAAGCATCACTCTGTATTACAAAAGGTTTATCAAAATGAGGCTGTGAGAGTATTGGAGCGGATACTAATGCTTCTTTAATTTTTACAAATGACTTTTCTGCATCTGGAGACCATGTAATGCATTGTTTTTTTCGTTTACCCTTTAACAGATCATTCATAGGACTTATTAAACTTGAAAAATATTTTACAAAACGCTGATACCACGAACATAACCCTATAAATCTTTTTATTTCAGTTGCATTAGTTGGTCTAGGATAATTAATCATCCCTGATATTTTTGTTGGATCAGGACGTAGGGAATTGGCACCTACTATATAACCCAAGTATTCAAGGATTTTTTGAAAAATTCGCACTTGGTCAGATTAATAATCAAGTTTGCGTCTTTAAGTCTGCTTTGTACTTCAGAAAGCAAATTTACATGTTCTTCAAACGATGAGGAGGTAATTATGACATCATCTAAGTATGCAAATATATGAGGTTCTAGTTTTGGACCGAAAATCGCATCTACTAGTCTCTGTTGAACTTGAGTTGCATTGCATAACCCAAAGGGTATTACTTTGAATTGAAAAAGTCCGCGACCTGCCACACTAAATGCTGTTTTTTCTCTAGATTCTTCTTCCAGCGGTATTTGCCAAAATGCTTTACGTAAATCAATTGAAGAAACGAAGCTTGAATCTCGAAGCATATTAAGGATTCTATCCATACGTGGAAGAAGATATGAGTCATGTTTGGTTACACTATTTAGTCGCCTGCCATCAAAACATAGCCTATACTCTCCGCTAGGTTTTTTAACAAGAAAGACGGGTGAATTAAATGGACTACTAGATGGTTCTACCACATCTAATTTTAACATTTCATCTAATTCTTTATATAGAATATCTAATGTATGGCGACATAAGGTACTGTCTCTCTTTGAATGGTTTAGTTTCGCCAATGTCTATAGTCATTTTTATTTTATTAGTACGCCCCAGTTTTCCTTTATTACTAATTTCTTTGAAAGAAGATATTACTAAAATAGCTTGTTTTAACTGTTCTGGACTAAGGTCCTTCAATTTCTTTAACGGTTCTAATTCATCCACTTCATTACAGTTATTCTCACTTACATCTACTTTACAAACTTCAACGTCAGTTTCCCAACTGTTATTTTTGAAATCGATTGATATATCAAACAATTTACAAAAATCACTACCAAAAATAATTGATTGTTTAAGAGTTGGAACCACATATATGTCCAAAAATTTTGAAACTTTATTTATCGATATTGAAAGTGATATCATCCCCTCAATTTTTTGTTGTATTCCATCGGCGGTTTTAACATAGGAAAATTTCGGTTTATCAAGCCTTACGTTAAAATTTTCGAATAAATATATTCCTTCTGACCCAATAAGAGCTACTAAGGCTCCACTATCAAGTAAACCCATTACCGATTTCCCTTTAATATCAACTGAAATATAAGGCCTATTATCTGTAGCTTGTTCTATAATTTTTAAATCAATGACTGGAATGCTACTACAATTTTATTAAAGTTTCTAACCTCTCCTAACCAATTTTTCCACTCAAGTTTATTAAAATAATGTTTGTTCTCGTTAACCTTATTTGTGTTGACCATATTTTCTCGACAACAGAGTTCGTTCTGGTCTATACGTTCTGTTTTTTAGTTTTTTGAACATTTCTTACAGGTTTGAACAGTGACGTTAGGATTACCACATTTGAAACAAAATTTCTTTCTATTGGCTGTACATGAGGTAAACATGTGATTAGGAAGATTACAATTCCAGCACTTTTTTTTTCATTCGCTATTGGTTTAGCTTTAGAAAGATTTACATTTATAATTTCGGAACATGTTTGTAAGTTTCGACTCTCATTAGGCTTATTATTTTTATTGAAGTTGTCTGCAACTTCACTGTTTGAATTATCTGTGTTGCTTACATACATTAATTCTGGTTCTAGAAATGTCAAGTTAGACTACATTTTTGACCGAGCTGATTTTGATAAAATGAATGCCGCATCTTCTAATTTGTCACAAAGGTTAGAAAGTTCAGTCAGAGAGTTAATTTCAACAAGAGCTAATTGGTTTATAAATTGAGGCAACAAATTTTGTCTAACATACTTAATTTTTGTTACTTCGTTTGGAGTTCTACTTAATCTCTGGAACAGTGTTTCCATAGTAGCTATAAATAATGTCACTGACTCCCCTCCCCCTTGTTTTCGTACTATTATATCATTCCAAATTTCTTCGTCAAAATCAGGAGGTAAAAATTTTCTTTTTAATAAATTAACTAAACTAGACCAATCATTAATTGTTATTTTAATAGTTTTATATCACATAGAAGCTTTCCCACTGAAAAGATCAGATGCTTATTTAAAGAGTTGTATGTCTGTGACATTACGTGATTGCGATAACTCAGAAATATTTTCAAGAAACGAGTGTAAATGACTAGGATTACCATCAAATTTAACTTCCCATTTATAAATGTGTTCTGTGTTAGCATATGTTACCGTTTGTGAATTTAATACTGTTGGCAATTCGGTTGGATGATTAATTATATTGTCAGGTATAGTTACTCTATCAATAAGTTCCGCTTCTAGCATTAAACTTGTTGCAGAGGATTCGTTCTTAAATTTATTAGCAAGTTCATTGTTTCTAAAATAGGCATTCGTAAAATTCGTTAAGTGATATGAATTAATCTGGACTTAATACGTTTATAAAGTGAATCTGTTTCAGGACCTTCAAAATCTAATATTAAAGTAGTGATCGATTCAAGGGTTTTATTAATAACTTCTTGTTCCGATTCAAAATCAAATTTAGGATCTTTTAATGACACAGTTTTATTTACTTCTTTAGCCATTAATCGAGCTAATATTTTGCGTTTTTCATCCTGATTTATATTCGTTTCTACATCTCTGATACGCAATTAATAATTTAGTTCTTCTATTGATAAATGTTTTGGTCCAAATGTTTCCCCCATTTTGAAAATAAACTTAAATCCGCAATAATGTGTTATGTATTTAAATATATAAGTTGGTTGAATTTTATTAACTTATAATTACGAATAAAATTTATTTTCTTTGCTCCGGAAAGTTGTTATTATTTAATTATTACTTAATCAATATTTATTTTTTTTAGCCCCACAAGTTGTGCGCCATTTATTTGTGCTACCACCTTATTAATGTTTTTCAAATCAGTGGTTCACGATGCGAACGGCAGCTTTTCATTGGCGACATTTAGGCGTGGTTCAGTAAATTAATAATTTTTATCAAGTTTATTCATGGGCGCCACTCAGTCTGATTAATTATTAAAGGTTGTAAGATTGAGAAAACAAAAACCTTTAACCTTTTCCATATAAATAAAATCAACTTTATTCCTTCTGACCCAATAAATCAAAAATGAAACAAATTTGTCTTATAATTAAATGATGATGAAAATGATCTTAATAACTAATTTTAATACATTCGCTATTGAATTTACTGTTAAATTATCACTATTAATACTATGACTTTATAACATACAAAAATTATACATACGTTTATTTTTTTATTAAGACGCGTTTTATTTTTCTTGAATTCGTTGAATCTTGACTCATTTCAAAAGTATTTTTTTTTCGTAGGAAATTATTCGTAAAAATGTGTATACGACAGATCCAATAAAAAAAACTCCAATGCAGCTCCCGGTAAGTAATTCCCAGTAAACTACTGTCCTTTATTTAGGTGGTAGTCGTTCATCGGATCCGTGAATGTGGAATACAGCTCCCGGTAAGTAATTATTATTATTCGTCAAAGAAATGAGTTCTCAACAGATATTTTTTCTTTTCTTCCAGAAAAATCCATGAAAACTTTACCTATGCGACGGCTTCTTAATGTGTGGACTCTTCGGGTAAATTGATTCCTTACTCTTAATTTTCCGGACGCCACGTTTCACGGCACTTTCTGGAAAACGACTCGCTCTGCGCCATTCTCTCTTTTCTTTTTTTTCCTTCGCACGCGTGACCGCTAATTATTATCTTCGCGCATTGTTGTCAGTTTACGCCGCCAAAACATTTATTAATTTGTGGTTTATTTATAAAATTATACATACCGGTCGACCCAGCGATCTGTATAAGCCCCATAACTTATTTGCTATTTGAGATATCGACTTCTAGTTTTCTTGAACTGGTATCCACACTTATTCTGCATATTTTAAAAATATATATGTTTTTGTACATGGTGTCCCAGTATACATTACAGAACAAAGCTATGCTTTTTAAATGGAACACCCTATATTTTATACTTTATTTTCAACCCTCTTGAGAATCTGATAAAAATAGTATAAGATACCATGGGTCTATAATGGACGGTTGGTTAGTTATGGGCAAATTTATGGCAAAAACAAGGACACATTGAATAAATTGCAGAAGCGCTCCTGGCAAAGCTAGCGTCATTTTTTATACACTAAAGAATTTTCCACATCATGAAAAATAATACAAATCGGCTTTGGTTCTTTTTTGTTCATACTGCTATACAGGGTGTCAACATATGCAAAACAATGGATAACTATTTTTTTTTCAAATGGAACACCCTATATATCTTGCCACCAATGCATGGCATTTTTGATAAGCTTTCCAATTATGTTCAATTTGTATGATGAAATATTAAGGATTCTTAAAATTTATCCATAAAAACATTTTTCTTTTGTCACCCCCTGCTCATTTTTGGATTTTCAGCCAAAACTATCCATTTTCTCTAAAAGTAATAGGAGACCAAAGTTGTAGAGCGGAAAATTTTCGATCGATATCGGTCTTTCAACTTTTCCAATAATTTGTGCATTGCCCGCCGTAGTGCGCAAAATCGTGACCGTACATGCATTTTAGCGTTTTTTCAAATTGTTTATTAATTAATTGCACTATACTTTATTTTCCACGCCCTCTAGCGGAAAAACGGGTAATTGTAGAATAATTCAAATGACCAATATCGATTGAAAATGTTCCGCTCTACAATTCTTAATAGAAGCAGTTTTTGCTCTAAATGCATAGTTTTCACAGGGAATTCAAAAAACCATTTAAAAACGCGAAAATTGATACAAGCATTTTCAATTTGCATTTTTAGCGAAAACTATGCATTTTTGGCAAAAAATTCTATTAACAGTTGTAGAGCGGAACATTTTCAATCGATATGGGCCATTTTAATTTCCCTATAATTTCCCGTTTTTCCGCTAGAGGGTGCGGAAAATAAAGTATAGTGCAATTTATTAATAAAAAAATTGAAAAAAGAACGCTAATATGCATTTACGGTCACGATTTTGCACGCTCTGGCGGACAATCTACGCATTATCTGAAAAGTTGAAATACCTATATCGATCTGAAATTTTCCGCTCTACAACTTTGGTTTCCTATTACTTTTCCAGAAAATGGATAGGTTTGGCTGAAAATCCAAAAATGAGCAGGAGGTGGCAAAAGAAAAATGTTTTTATGGATAAATCTCAAGAATCCTTAATATTTTGTTATACAAACTGTATATCATTAGAAAGCTTATTAAAAATGCACGTGGCAACGTATATAGGGTGTTCTATTTGAAAAAAAATAGTTATCCATTGTTTTGCGTATGTTGACACCCTGTATAGCAGTATGAAGAAAAGAAGACCAAAGCCGATGTGTATTATTCTTCATGACGTGGAAAATTTTCTAGTGTATAAGAAATGATGCTATCTTTGCTAGGAACGCTTCTGCAATATTTTCAATGTGTACATGTTTTTGTTACAAATTTGCCCATAACTAACCAATCGTCTATAATAGACCCATAGTATCTTATACTATTTTTATCAGATTCTTAAGGGAATTAAAAATAAAATATAAAATATGGGGTATTCCATTTAAAAAAACATAACTTTGATTTGTAATTTATACTGACACACCCTGTACAAAAACATACATATTTTTAAAATATGTAGAATAGGTGTGGGTACCAGTTCAAGAAAACTAGAAGTCGATATCTCAAACAGCAAATAAGTTATGGGGCTTTTACAGATCGCTGGGTCACCCGGTATGTATTACGTTTTTAAATATATAATACTGTACTCTTTTCATTGTTTACTTTATGGGAGACAATTAGAACACATCTGATATTAATCAGATGTTATTCAAAATGGGTGCCTTTCTTTTGGTTGCTTGTTTTTTAAAGACCTTCTAAACGATACCACTTTCGACCTATAGTGCCACTTAAGAATCTGGTGTTCTTGATTGGATCTCAGGGATGCCAAGCGTGTTTCGGAATAACAATATCATCATTCGATTCTTTAATACGGATTTTGTAATTTTTTTTTGTCCCAACTCTCTCCGACTAGTAATGTTCTCAAAAAAAGCGTGGCACGGGTGGTCTGGGACATCGTATATACTTATGTATTTATAATAATGGACCTAAAATAGATCCTTGAGGTATTTCCGAACGGATTATGGCTTTATCAGATATTTTATCGTTGCCGACCACTTACTGAATTCTTTAATTGAAGTAATACATTATTTTGAAAACTACACTACCAACAAGGCTGATATATCTACGAATTAACAAGAATATCTCATGATAGATAACGTCAAATGCCTTACTGAAATCGAGTAACAGCAACGCAGTGATGTATCCATTGTCCATATTAGAAATAATATCATCATAAATGTTTAATAAAGCCGACTAACACCGAACATGATGAAAGGAAAATAACAAAACGTCAATATTTCAATGATTAATTGATTAATTTCACCAGTGAAACTCTCGTGTAGGTTTTTCTGTTTAAAATATAGGATAAGACCTCCCCACGTATGAACTTTAACTTCAACTGTAAACGCTGTTTTTCAGTAGTCGTACAATTTTCAGCCACAATATTGATTTTACATGAAATGCAATTTTAGTCAATGGAACAGAAGTTTGTAGGTTATGTTGAAATGAAAAAGTCCGAATAGTAAAGCAGAACCTAGGGATTTTAAAAATGAATTAATTTACAAAAAGAAACCAGAATGTCAACATTTTAATGATTAATTCATGGCTATTCAATCCTCATGTAGATTCTGTTGTTTAAAGGGTAGTATAGGGATGAAATGGCAGAAATTATATTTAATGAATCCTAAGTTTTTAAGTACTGTTAAATTAGTTACTAAGGGTGGTGGTTTGGTCCAATCTTACATTTTAATAAGTAAAACATAATCCAGGGTTTGCACAAATAAATTACTTTATGTTTGACTGTACGAAAATAGTAATTTTGGCGGTTTATTTTTAGGCCAAAATGGCATACATTTCGTACTAGTCTATAATGATAAAGTAAATTGGACTCTTATGTCAGTGTTATGTTAATTTTGGTTAAAACACCCAATAAATACAATATAAATTACTAATAAAGAAGAGAGATCAACTATGATGGTGATTTATAGCGACAGTACTTACTATTATTCATTATATTTACTCCTGAAGAAGATTGCAAGGTTTGGTCATTTAAGCGTTCAGCACACCGGCGCGATCACGACCACGATCGCGATGGCGATCGCGAGAGGCGGGGACCATGCCGACCCGATCGCGACCACGTTCACGATAGTGTTAGCGGTACTTAAATTAGCAAACATAGGAAACACGTAGTACAATAATTTTTAAAATGTGTAGTTTACAACTAGAAGAAACTCTGCTGCTTGCAGTACTGGATGGTGAAAACCGGTTGGATAGATCGAAAAATCGGAAATCTCGTAACTCTATTTTTTTTGGGGCCTACTTTTTGAGCAAAAAAATTAAAAATGGAAAGGTATATCAAGTTTGTCGTTCGAAAGATCTGAATAAAAAACGTTTACCCCAGGTAGATACACACCCAACCAGTCATGAACGGCGAGAGGGTTTTTTGTGTATAAAATCCCTTTCTTTACCAAAATTCCCCATACACAGGTACTTAAAATACCGTTCTGTGCTTTTTCTGAATGACTGCATTTCTGTGCATGTATATCCACAGAAACAAGCACAGAACGAGATTTTGTGCTTCCAAAAACAATGGGTTACATGTTCTCCGATTTTTCGATTTACCCAAACGTTTTTGAAAAAATGACCCGGGGTCAGACCTTGTAGACGCAATGTATTTTAATCAGCAGTCCCTTGGTTACAAAATAAGTATCTGATTTAGGAATTTTGTTCCAAAATACCTGTTCGCTTCATTAACTATTTTGACAAATGTCAAACTAATGCAATTATATCGCGGACGTCCTGGCGATCGATCGCTGCACAAGTCGCTTCTATCGCTAACGTATCGCAACTGGTGTGTGTGTGTATGGATACATTTGATTACACAGGACGGGTTAGATCGCCATCGCGATCGTAGTCTTGATCGCGCCGGTTTGCCCAGCGCTTTATTGTGTGTTAGATTGTTTATCCTGATCTTACATTTCCTATGAACTTTACAATGCACGTTATTGTGCAGAATGAGTTTTTATTTTAAAAGTATTGCAAAAATTCTAAAAGCAGTTGAACATAAAGCTTTGTATGTAACTCGTCCACAATGGTACTTTATGGACTCGCCTCCATTATTAAATAAATTAAACGTCTCGTCCAAGAAAGTGCTATGTTATGGACTTGTTACATAAATAGCTATTATGAAAGAGAAACGAAACAGAAAGCCAAAACATATATGATTGATTAATTTATGGTTCAACTGTGAAATCCTCGTATAGGTTCCACTGGAGGATAGGATAGGGCCCACTCGCATCGTATTAACTTAAACATAACACATCATCAATTATTAAATACATTTGTTAACAAAATATGTTCAACACTGCATTATCTTCAACATTGTTTAAAAGACTATTGTAATGTTTGTCGTATTTAAATTTGTTTTGGAAAACACAAAAAAAGTGGTGATGTGGCCATCATGTTACTTTCTCCGACTTGATGGTATCATTTATATTTACGCTTTCATGGTTTATTTTCAATTAAAATCATATTTTAAATGTACGTCAAGCGTTGTGTAAACTCGGATGAAACTGACTTTTAAAACGTCAAAATTATGAAATATGGAAAAATTTTACTTCAAATTAAAAACTCAGTTTACTCAAAAACTAAAGGGATTTCGAAAAAAACTTATTCGTTATAAGTTGTTCATTTTAGCATTCTCTACAATTATGATTAACATAAATTTGCTGTAACTATTATCGTTTTATAATTATAAACCAAAAATTAAAAATCTAGGGATCACAAAACGGATATTTCCGTAAAAAAAAAATGAAAAAAAATCACGATCACAATACTTTCTCGTACTTCGTAACGGAGAAAGTCAAAACGGTTAAGGTAAGCACCCACTTTCAGTTTTCAAAATTTTATCAAACGTCATTTAGTTCTACAGATTGTCAAAGCTTAAGTTTAATTTGAAAATCTTTATCAGTTCTTACAGACATTTTCAAAAATTTATATAAGGTTGAGTTTAACATAAAATGATGGTTATAAAAGAGTAAGAGCAAGAGACAGATTAGACGGGCAGAGCATAGTTCCAAACGAAGCAAGCAGTTCTTAGAAGGCTTGCGATAGCGAGTATATCACACGACTTCGAGCAGCCACGGAGAGAAGGCGTACGTACACCAGACATCTAGACCTCCGTGCTACACCGACCACGACTTCAAGACTCGCTACCGTGATTGACTACTGTCACATACGAGATTCTAGGGTTTTTTAACAGTCATCTTTACGGTTAATCATCCAGGGTACAGGAGCTTGTCACCCCTGAAATCAACTACCCAAAGAAGACCGCGAGCTTAGGAAAAAAAATCAAGGGACTAAAATACCGACTGTACACGGCATCACGCCCCTCGACTCCTGCACTACCAACCCGCTCCCAGTCGCCCGTACCCGCGGGCAACAGGTACACGTGTCTCCCCGTGATGTAGACGGATGCCGAAGCTAGGCCACCAAGAGCACCTACGATGAAGAATAGGGCTGCGGCCTGTCCTACTACCTCCTCTACCACACAGAAGACCGCCAAAAAGACTTCCACAGCGTCCTCACCCACTCCCAAGGTTACCCGCCCTCAGCCAACTCCCGCCCTGGCTACGCGGTCCAACGAAGCTAACACTCCCCCCAACCCTGCTACCAACTCGCGGTACAATACAAGAAGCCGCCTCCAGGGCTTCTGCCTACAAATACCAACTGAGTACCATCCGGGACGGATGTAACAACACTTCATCAAGTTCGCTCATGCATACTTGCTTATCAGGCCAGAAACGCCCACAGATTTTCATACGATAACGGGGATCCTGGACAAAAAAAATGTCCTATACCACACCTACCAACTCCACAAGGAGAAGACGGTACAGGCGATGATCTGCAACTTCGCCCCATCGACCATCACACAAGCTCAGATTGCCGACGATTGAAGTTCTCAAAAGCTTCCGACCATAGGTGTGAAGAGGATGACCAGGAGGAATGCCCAGACTGGCGAGACCCATCCGCTATGGATGGCATACGTCCAGCTAGAGAGCACAGAGACCAACAGACGTATCTTCAATGTAAAAAAGATACTGGGGCTGTAAGTAAGAGTCGAGCACAAACGCCACGCTAGTAGCAGCCAACAATGTTACCGTTGCCAGAAGTTGAGGCGTGTGTAGAGCTGCTGCAGAACGCCTCCGAAGTGTGTCAAGAGTGCAGGTGCACACTTGTCGCTTGGATACGAGAGGACGAGCCGGCGACGCATCCCACATCCTACAGAGGTTTCACCAGCTTCGCCGTCAGGAAACTGAAGAGTTCTCTACAACAGAGCTACACCGCAGTCGCAGATGCTCCCACCGCACAGAGGACCCCATCAGGAAACACCGCTCCGGGCCAGCCGCAACTGGACTTCGCCAAGGTCGGCAGCATCGTCGCCGAGCTGCTCCAGGCCCTCAGCACCGCTAAAAAACCGGTGGGCAACACTGCAGGAGTAATTCCTAGGATTATTCTCGCGAGGAAAATAGATTGACAAAAGTAATGTATGTTTCAGATTCCGTTCAGCCAGAACAATAATAAGCCGGTAGTAATTATTCCGCCGACGGCCCCCCAACCGACTCGAAAGACAACAAGAGTGGAACGTCCCTTGGCCTCGAGGACAAATCCAACGCCGCCACAAAGAGGCCTGCATAGGTCACTTCCAGTCCCTATTAGTTCTGGCAATAGCAATATAACATAATGTAAATATTAAAGTATATTACCTAAAGTTTGGTCCTTCAATTCACTATGCTCTTTCTGTTTGTCACTACACTCTAAATTAGTTTACGCCATCTGAGCATTTTTAGTGTTCTAAATAGATTTTTGACTTTAAGTTTCACCTCATGTTTAATAGTAGCGCGCCTTGCTTCCGACGCTACGTCCTTGTGATTGTCTTTGTTATGAACATACCACGAAGCTAGAGCGTTGTTCGCCCATTTGTAATTTAAGGCTAGCCGTACTGAGAGCGCTTTCGAGATTCTCAGAAAATAGCAACGGAATTATACTTGCAGATGTAAATTTAATATCTTCTTCATTCATATGCACAGCAGCAGCTTATAAAACTTGTTATGTAAGGCGCTGCGAGAGAGATGAGACATTTCTTCATGATAATCGCACATACCGCGTTACTTGCTCTTGCAAAGGAAACAAGTATTGAAGCACTATTTTTTCGTCCGTAGCCTTAACTCCAAATTTTATGAGACGACGCTGATACTTTATTTCAGAACTAATTATGATACTGATTTTTAAGTACATGCGGTTCAATTTTACTACTTGAAAATTTAAATTCTTCTGGCAATGACATAAGATTACGAAATTAACAACTATTACTATTACTACTTTATATTGAAAACTGTTACGATTTGTTTAGTTATCTACTTATCTTATTAAATAAGACTTACTTCGCTAGATTCTAGAAACTCTTGAACTACTGGGTCATAATACAAATTACGTGACGACCTGCGAATTTTTGTTTTGATCTTCTTCGGCACTTTTGGTACATTGGGTTCAATAAACTCGATTGTGGTAGGCTGTATCTCAGAGGGAGGTTCGGCACTGAACGAGATGTTTTTTTCCATTTTCGCGAATTGACAGTTATATTTATAGAAAGGCCACCTATTGAATTTTATAGTGAATATAATAAGTGATGTAACATTTCAGAAATGCCACATTTAGCTGCAGCGCTAGACCAACGGATGTAAAAGCAAGGTTTGGCCGCATAAGAATTATCATAGGTGACCAGTACCTTCGCTATTTGGGTACGGTTAATGGCGCTATAGAATGATGGAGATAAACAGGTCAGACAAATACACATACACACTTCAAAAAGGAATGAACGTGAAATCAATAGCAAGTTAGGTAAACGCAAAAAAATGCCTCCGCCTTCCAATTGAAGAGCTTTAGTCATAATTCCAATAAATAAAGCATTTACTAATCGAGTTGTTCTGGCCATAAAAGCTTTAACCAGAAATGTACCGACGAAATCAATACCTGCTTGACTAAAAATCTGAAAGTGTTGCACACAATAAAAGAAAAGATTAGCATTAGTTGAATAGGATTAACTTTAAACCGGTACCAAGTTAAATAACGAAAAAACAAATTCCAGGCCGACCCTAAAGCTTGTAATGGAGTCGAGGAAATTGTGGACTACCGTGATCCGAATACACAAAAATTGTGAACTGGAAAAACTAGCAAGATTTTTAATCAACTAACAATGATATATGATATAAGAATTGAATGGCGACTATTTTGCGACAATTTACCCCCTATGAAAAGATCATGGAAATCGAGAAAAGATGGCAAACTTTGATTACATTTTAAGCATAAATTTACAGAATTTAGAAAATGTATGTCTGCACTTGATTGCTGAGATTTAGTGTTTCTAGCAGTAAATTTTAGAGTATTTTCATCTTCTTATCAGTGAGTCATCCAAGAAATGTTTTAGTTTTAAACACTTTGATTATTTTGGCGGCATATGAGAGAACATCTTCACTTCTTAAATAATTGGTACAATATGCACCCTAGTCTTAATAATAAACTTGTCTTAAATAAATTTAAAAGTAAATACAAACAAACGATTAACATAAAAAAATTCCAGAATAATGATACATACATACCAAATTCTTGCAATCGCCCGAAAGCCATGTGGGATATACTCAATCATGATAAAAACTCCCTCGCTCTTTCCACAACTAATACCAACCTGACTGCGGACGATCTTAACTCTTATTTTGCCAAAATGCCAGAAAGACTGGTACGTCAATTAAAGTCTTTAAAAAACACAAGAAGTCCTTACGACTATCTAAAAAATAAAAGCTACAACCACTTACATTTTGAATTTAAAGAAATTAGTTATAATTATGTGAGAGATATAATTAAAAGTCTGAAAAATAAAAAAAAGCAAAGACATTTATGGAATGAACAAAAAAATAATAGTAAGCATATTAAATATATTGATAGTTCCTTTAACAAATTTGATAAATGAATGCATCAGAGAGGGTGTATTTCCAACTCCATTAAAAATCTCAAAAGTTGTGCCTCTCCATAAAAAGGGCGATCCCAGTAATCCTAGTAATTATAGACCAATATCCATTATCATTGGCAAAAATTTTGAAGTTGTTCTCAAAAATCAATTACAAGAATATTTTGAAAATTCACACATTCTCAACGATTGTCAATTTGGTTTCCGAACCGGAAAATCAACAAGCGATGCAATAATTGATCTAACGCAGTATATTGTCAACGCATTTGAAACAAATAACTACTCGGGGTGTATATTTTACGATCTGTCAAAAGCATTCGACTGTGTATCGCACGAAATACTGTTGGATAAATTTGCTTATTACAGTCTCAGTGATCATTCAATAAAACTGCTTAGATCATATTTAATGAACCGAGATCAAATAACTGTTTTTAACGGATGTACATCTCAGCGAGAATGTACAACAAGTGGTGTCCCACAAGGATCAGTACTCGGCCCTTTGTTATTCTTGATATTCATCAATGATTTAATGGAATGTGATAATACATCTAAATTTACCATTTATGCCGATGACACTACTTGTTGTCAATCAAGTCGCTATTTGTCGGATCTAATTCACTCTCTCGAATGTACACAAATAAACACGAAAGAATGGTTTGCATCCAATCTGTTAACACTAAATGAAGACAAAACATCGGTCTTGCTCTTCTCACTAAAGGATCTATCTACAGTTCAAAACATAAATAAAAAAAAGTTTTTAGGTATAACTCTTGATACTGGATAGACTTGGTCAGAGCAAATTAATCATGTTTGCACAATGATCGCAAAAAATATATACTTATTAAAAAACTTGACCAAAGTCTGTTCCACTGAAGTTATTTTAACTGGATATCGTGCACTAATAGCATCACATATTACGCAATTACATCGTGGGGGCATTCGCCCAATGCGAAACGAGTATTTGCACTACAACGTAGATGTGTGAGAGCTATGTTACAGTTGGACTACAGATATGATGTTCGGGGGTATTTTATCGACTTGAACATATTAACGGTTCCCTCCATGTACATCTTCAATAGTATACTATTAGTTAAAAAACATCCTGACAATTATGCAAGCGCTGATCAGCATGGCTATAATACTAGAACATCTTCAGATATCGCAGTTAACTATACTCGTATATATAGAACACGGAGAATTATTACGGACCCTTATTTTTTAATAAATTACCCGCCTCAATTAAGTCAGAAGGTTTTTCAACATTTAAAATTAAATTAAAAACACTGTTATGTAGAAAGGCCTATTATAATTGGAAAGATTTCCTAGAAGATAATCTGTAACTATAATATGTTTATATAATATATATATTATATATGTATATCTGTGTAATTTTTGACTTGTGTAATTCCAAATTAGCACTAATAAAGTTATTATTTTTATTATTATAAATGTCATTTTCTGTATGAAAAATGATTGGAAAGTAATCAAAGAGCAATGTCTCCGTGATGAACCAAATAAAGATTTGCGAAAGCTCGGTATATGATAAAACAACAAGTACGACCGTTACTTCCCTCCAGTATCTATATATACAGTATATTTTTTTTATCGTGGGCCATAGGATTTTACATGCTAAAAATTATACCTTGTATTAATGCATATTTTATCATAAAATTTTGAAGGAAATTTTAGTTACTAATAAATAAATAATTCTTCTACATGATGCGCTGCATTAGAATAACTTAAACATGTTTCATTCCATTAAAACATGAAATTATTTAAAATAAATAACTGAGCAAAAATAATCAAAGTACCTTGAATTTACGAAATGTTAGATTGATTAGTGAGGCAAGTAATCAAACGGACATGTTTCGGGCATGTATTGCAATGCAGTACGTACCGAGACTATGGAGGGAAGCCAGAGTGATTTTTATTCCCAAATCAGGCAAAACTGACTACACGGCAGTCAAATCGTTCAGACCAATCAGCCTCACGTCTTTTCTTCTGAAAACCCTAGAGAGGCTGTGCGACAACTACATCAGGGAGCAGTGCTGCTTGAACAGCAAACTGCACCCAAGCCAACACGCCTACAGGCCAGGCAAATCGACTGAGTCGGCCCTTCATCATGTGGTATGCAGGATTGAAGGATCGCTGGCTAACAAACAGTCAGCCCTAGGAGCCTTCATAGATATCGAGGGGGCTTTTGACAAAGTCTCCTACGCCAACATAGAACAGGGTCTAAACAAACACGCGGTCCCCACAACCATCATTGGATGGGTCGGGGCCATGCTAAGGAATAGAACTGTAACTGCCTCAATAGGTAAAGAAAGCCAAACAGTAGCTGCCACAAAAGGATGTCCACAGGGTGGGGTGCTATCCCCGCTTCTGTGGAACGTCGTTGCGGACGGCCTACTACGGCAACTGAACAACGCAGGATACCATGCTGTGGGTTACGCAGATGACGTGGTAATCCTACTTATCGGAAAACACGAGAGCATTCTGTCTAGCCTTATGCAGAATGCCCTCAAAATCATAGAGGATTGGTGCGAAAAAACGTCTCTCTCGGTTAACCCCAAGAAGACAGAGTTAGTACTATTCACAAGAAAAAGGAAGATCAACACAGGTAGACTTCCCAAACTTTTCAACAACCAGCTATGCTTGGCAGACGAGGCGAAATACCTCGGTATTATACTGGACTCTAAGCTTAACTGGAAGAACCACCTAGAACACAAGCTGAAAAAAGCATGTGTCATCTTCTGGCAGTGTAGGGGCGCGCTAGGACCAACCTGGGGCTTCAAACCAAAGGTGGCCCGGTGGCTCTACACTGCAATTGTCAGACCAGCTCTGACATACGGAGCGATAACCTGGTGGCCGAGAACAGACCAATCGGTAACCAGGAAGAAGCTAAACCATCTACAACGATTGGCGTGCCTGGCCATGACGGGCGCAATGCGCACAACACCCACGGCTGCAATCGAAACTCTACTGAACCTGACGCCCCTTCACATACATGTAAAGGAGGTGGCAGTAAGCACAGCCTTAAGACTAAAGGCAAATGGCACGTGGAGCCCGACAGCAAACGGTGTGAGACACGGGAAAATATTGAGAGAGGCGGGGTTAACCATGCCTGAACTCAAAGAATCCCTCGACAGTGTCCCACCGAGACACCTGTTTAAACGGCAATACGAAATAAAAGATCAGATTAATGACAAACCAGAAATCACCGTCTATACCGACGGGGCCAAGAACCATGAAGGCGCAGGGGCAGGCATCTATTGCCAGGAACCTGACCTCAGCCTCAGCATCCCCTTAGGTAGGAATGCGACGATCATTCAAACGGAACTTTTCGGGATACTTGAAGGTGCTCGGAAACTATCGGAACTGGCAGTCTCGAACAAATCCATTTTGTTCCTCACTGACAGCAAATCAAGCATAGCTGCGCTTTCGAGACCGAGGGTGGCCAGCAGTATAATATTGGAGTGCAAGCAAGCCTTAGACAAACTCGCCGCAACCAACAGAGTCACAATTTCCTGGATTAAGGGACATTCAAATAATGAAGGGAACGACCGGGCCGATAGGCTTGCCAAAAGGGCTGCCCTGAAAAGGGAAGGCTCTAAGGCTTTGCCACTGGCACCACTCACTGTCTCCCAAATACTTAAAGGAAACTCTCTTGAAGAACACAAAAAGGAATGGCTACAGACTGACAAATATGTGGTCGCCAAAAAATTCATCCACTCACCAATACCGAAGCTGAGCAGGAAATACATTGAATTACCAAGAAGTAGCTTGCGGTTGCTAGTCGGTACACTTACTGGGCACTGCAAACTAAAAAAGCACCTCCACAACATAGGGGTGGTAAAAGACCCCCTATGTCGGAAATGCGAGCAAGAAGAGGAGACACTAAGACACATCATGTGTGAATGCGAGTCACTCAAACAACTTAGGTGGTCCGTTTTCGGAGAGGAGTGGCCAGATTGGTCACAACTGGGCAACACTCCACACGGCCAACTACTTGACTTCACAAGAAGTTTAGGTTGGCTTGAGGAGTAGGGCCCAGGAGGCGGCACAAAGGACCAACGTATGGTCTAAGCGCTGCGACCATTTGGTCGCCCTCCACAAACCATCAATCACAATCAATCAAACGGATTTATACTAGAATATGTCTGTTTATACTGTTGAAGAACGGGTGGAATTTGTAACGGCAATTATGAGGTTTGTCCAGCAGGAAATATTTGTATTTTTCTACAAGAAGTCAGGGAATTTTTATGGGAAATAGTTGACAACTTTTCTGCAGCGTACCCCGATCGTCCGGTTCCGAGTAAAAACACTTTTTAATGGAATAAAACATGTTTAAATTATTCTAATTAAGCGCGTCATGTGGAAAAATAATTGATTTATATTACTAACTAAAATTGCTTCTGTCAAATGCGATAATTTGAATGTTAAGGGGGTAAGTGCCGTCTCGAAAATCTATGCGTTTTTTTATGGTCAGCATATACACAATTCTGAAGTTAATAACAAAAATTAAGAATAGTTATTTGTTTAATAAGGCAATAAAGTCACAGATTTACGGACGCGGCTGGAGTTTCACAGCGGAGCGAGTTTGCGAGCGAGGCCGTGAATCCAGCCAAGTAAGGAAATCTGCTTTATTGCCGAGTTAAACATAATTTTTTCGCGGATTGTTCAGAAGAAATTAGTAATAACTTGCAATGCGATAATTTTCAATTCATTTAATTCTATCAACATATCGCAGGTAGCTTTGTAAAAATTTCGTAGGTACCCAAGTAAAACAAAAATTGACATTTATAATAGATATTGTGGTGTCCGCATTTTGACGGTGTGTGTGGTGTAATCATTTATAATCATAATGATCATGATTTCGTAAGTGACATGGAATGAATATTTAAATCGGACGGACCATATAATTATTTCGAGTAAAACTCTTCAATACATTTCTTTACCGATATGGTTGATGGTGGAAGCCATTACTTTGTGATACATTTTGATTCAGGAATTCAGAAACTTTTCAATAAAATGCACTTTCTTGGTATCACACACATTTCTTTACGATTAAACATATTAAAGTCATTATGTTCATATTATTATTGTTCAATGATTAAATTGAAATAAAACTTATATAATGCGTAACCTCCAAATCCTTTTGGATCATTTTTCCGATTGCTGCTCGGGTTCAATTACGTGGGAAAGTTAGGTAAACCCGCGGCGCTCGCAGAAAACTTACGCGGGGTTGTTAATACTTCGCAGAAGCCGTTATTGGGCTTCTTTCACAGGCAACATCTGAAGGAAAGTCTCTCGTTCTACTGTGCCAGGAAATAAGTGCGCCGGTAGACGACGTTTAACCCTTTGGCCTACTTTCCTTACGTCCGAATGCAGCAGCCGAAACCAGTCCGACTGAGGCACATCTGCCGTGCCCAATTGTATGCGCACAAATTCATGCTTTTTCATGGCACAACTGAAAACGTAAAATATGGACTTCAATTCTGTTTCGTAAGAAAATGCATTCATTGTGCAGCACTACTAACGCAAGCGCTGCGCCAGGAGTTGAGCTCGTACTCGATTTGATTGGCCCAAGCGGCTCGCCACGACTTGAGCTCGTGCTCGATGTGATTGGCCCAAGCGGCGCGCCACGAGATATGCTCGTGGTCGTTGTGTTTGGCCCGAACATTTAAACACGAGGAGTACTCGTGGTTGTAGGTCAAAGGGTTAAACGTCAAATACCAGGCCACTAGGAGCCGGCCAGGGCAAACAAATTTCACCATCGTTCGGCGACTCGATTTTTGTGCGTGGATAAGTTAGGGACTCGCATGGAGGTCGGGGAAATCACACGCGATGTTATTAAAACTTCGGGGAACCTGTTTTTGGCCATTTTGATACGGGAAATTCGAAGGCAACTCTCAATTAAGCGAAAAATACATTGTAATGTCAAACAAATTTCCGGGTGGCTTCTATTAGTCGACGCGGTGTCTCATCTGATTGGCGAAATAACATGACGTAGGCTCACCTGATTGGCTCATTACTTTTACAGCCTAGGCATAAATAAGCATTTTTAAAGCCTAGTCCGCAAAAGTGATATTTTACGGCCTAAAAGCAGTCCGAAAAATCTTACATTTCATATCAATCCGCGAAAAAAAAATTTGTATGAAACTCGAGAGTAAAGCAACTTTACTCACTTGTTGCATAAAACAACAACAAAAAAATGTGCCTTATGATGTTTTTAAACTCTATAAACACGTGTTTTATTAGTGAAGGTCGCGCCTCGTTCACGTTCCGCCGAACGGGAATGAATGTTTGCAGCGGACCCTCGCTTAGTCCGGCGCACAGTGTCCGGAAACGCGAGAAATGTGGCCAAGCGGGTCGAAAATCGGGCAAAAATAAAGTCAGTTAAAAAAAAATTATAATAACGGATTCATGTTCGCAACACTTATAAACCCCCTAAATTTAAATTTTTTGAGTCATAATTCTAAACCATTATAGCGTATTCGGGCATTCAAGTAGACTGTTTTTAACTGATGAGTTTCAAGCAAAAATTGCACCGGAAATAAATATTATTTTTATCGCATTTTGAAATGTTTTCCGAATGAATTTTATATCACGTAAAACTGAATAAAAACACGATTTGTTGGTACTAATTACAAAAAGAAAGAAATTTTTAGAAATTTAAAACTAATTTCGGATTTTAAAAGAGTAAAAGTTGCTTATATGAAAAATCATGTCGCCCAGTTTACAGTATTTGATAGCCCCAAGTGTCCTCTATCTTTTCATACCAAATTCACCTTTAGGTTGATCCCACCTCGGGTGTAGTGATTTTTTTTTCTCTCGCAAGACGCCGAAAAATCAGACAATTCAACGACAATTTGGAGTATATCTGTTATTTATTTTTTATGAAATAAAAGTTATCCGAACATGTTTTATATTACATAAAATAAAACACAAATATAATTTAATGACATCAATTTAAAAAAAAAATTCTGATAAAGTTTTAAGGTTTTTAAGTTTTAAAAATTTGAATTCTGTAAAAAAATTAAATGAATTTATGATTTTGAATGGGTCACAATTATTTATATAAAATATCAAGTGACTAAATGTATGGTATATGGTAGTCCGAAGTATCCCCAATCTTGCCACACTAAATTCAGTTTTAGGCTGATCCCCCCGGGGTGTGGTGATTTTTTTTCCCTTGTAAGTCGCTGAAAACTCGAACATTTCAACGATAATTTGGAGTATATTTGTTATTTAGTTTTTATGGAATATTTAAAAGTTATCCAAACATATTTTATATCATATAAAACAGACTAAAAATATAATTAAATGGCACTAATTAAAAACAAATGCCGAAATGCTTTAAGGTATTAAAATTTGAATTCTGTAAAAAATTCAAATCAATTTATGATTTTGAATGGGTCACAAACACTTATATGAAATATCAAGTGGCTAAATGTATAGTATATGATAGTATACATTATTTTTATAGAAAATAGAAAAAAGAAATATGTTTGTGTAAATAGCGATAACCGCCGCCACTGCTCACATTTGTTTTTGTATCATTGCGAGCAAATGCTAGCAGTGTTTGCGTTGCACGTTCTCTTTTGCCCGAACGTACCCATCCACTATTCGTTCATGTAGGACGCGCATGTACGTCGTGGTCCGTCCTACATATACGACAGTGGATGGGGCCCTTTATAGCTGACGCTTTTAGCAAAGATAATTTTACAGGTAGCAACCATTGCCTAATTATTAAGTACGGAAAAATTGTAATATTTTTTTAAGGCAATATTGGATGTATCGACGGGAGTCATATAAAAAAGCCCCAAAATGATAATACTTCCTATATAAATAGAAAAGAATTTCATTCCGTATTACTGCAAGGAATATGTGACCATAAATTGTTGTTCATTGATGTCTATGCCGGGCAACCAGATTCCAACTATCCATTAATTTAATGGTAGGATTTAAAGATTTTGGGAATGTATCTGTTTTACAGAAAAGATTTAATAAGTACTTAAGTAGGACGTCTGTTAGATAGCAGGGCAGTATGGGCAGAACCCACTTAAAAGAATACCTGAATTAAGGGCTCTTTAAGGGCTAATTTAGTGCCCTATTCCCGATTTTAGTGCTCAGCCCCTTAGGGTGAAAATCACAACATTGATACCTTAACGTTAAGCTAGCAAGGCAACATCCGCAATTCGAGATTTGAAACGTATTTCTGTACCACATAATTAAGGGCTAATTAAGTGCTCTATTCCTGATTTTAGTGCTCCACCCCTTAGCTAAGAAAAAAAAAATTCTGCACCCTGTGTTTCATATCTCCTAAAGGAACGAGCAGACCTCCATGAAACTATACATTTATTTAGAACATTGCATGTACTAACCAAATAATATACCCACGATTTAAGTGCTCCACCCCTTACTGATAAAAAAAATATTTTCACCACCCTGTTCTTCATATCTTCTAAACCAACGAGCAGACCTCCACGAAACTATACATTTATTTAGAACATTGCATGTACTGACCACATAATATACCCACGATTTAAGTGCTCCACCCCTTACTGATAAAAAAAATATTTTCACCACCCTGTTCTTCATATCTTCTAAACCAACGAGCAGACCTCCACGAAACTATACATTTATTTAGAACATTGCAAGTACTAACCAAATAATATACCCTCGATTTAAGTGCTCTCCCCCTTACTGATAAAAAAAATATTTTCACCACCCTGTTCTTCATATCTTCTAAACCAACGAGCAGACCTCCACGAAACTATACATTTATTTAGAACATTGCATGTACTGATCACATAATATACCCACGATTTAAGTGCTCCACCCCTTACTGATAAAAAAAATATTTTCACCACCCTGTTCTTCATATCTTCTAAACCAACGAGCAGACCTCCACGAAACTATACATTTATTTAGAACATTGCAAGTACTAACCAAATAATATACCCACGATTTAAGTGCTCCACCCCTTACTGATAAAAAAAATATTTTCACCACCCTGTTCTTCATATCTTCTAAACCAACGAGCAGACCTCCACGAAACTATACATTTATTTAGAACATTGCATGTACTGATCACATAATATACCCACGATTTAAGTGCTCCACCCCTTACTGATAAAAAAAATATTTTCACCACCCTGTTCTTCATATCTTCTAAACCAACGAGCAGACCTCCACGAAACTATACATTTATTTAGAACATTGCATGTACTGACCACATAATATACCCACGATTTAAGTGCTCCACCCCTTACTGATAAAAAAAATATTTTCACCACCCTGTTCTTCATATCTTCTAAACCAACGAGCAGACCTCCACGAAACTATACATTTATTTAGAACATTGCAAGTACTAACCAAATAATATACCCTCGATTTAAGTGCTCTCCCCCTTACTGATAAAAAAAATATTTTCACCACCCTGTTCTTCATATCTTCTAAACCAACGAGCAGACCTCCACGAAACTATACATTTATTTAGAACATTGCATGTACTGATCACATAATATACCCACGATTTAAGTGCTCCACCCCTTACTGATAAAAAAAATATTTTCACCACCCTGTTCTTCATATCTTCTAAACCAACGAGCAGACCTCCACGAAACTATACATTTATTTAGAACATTGCATGTACTGACCACATAATATACCCACGATTTAAGTGCTCCAGCCCTTACTGATAAAAAAAATATTTTCACCACCCTGTTCTTCATATCTTCTAAACCAACGAGCAGACCTCCAAGAAACTATACATTTATTTAGAACATTGCATGTACTGACCACATAATATACCCACGATTTAAGTGCTCCACCCCTTACTGATAAAAAAAATATTTTCACCACCCTGTTCTTCATATCTTCTAAACCAACGAGCAGACCTCCACGAAACTATACATTTATTTAGAACATTGCATGTACTGACCACATAATATACCCACGATTTAAGTGCTCCACCCCTTACTGATAAAAAAAATATTTTCACTCCCTGTTCTTCATATCTTCTAAACCAACGAGCAGACCTCCACGAAACTATACATTTATTTAGAACATTGCATGTACTGACCACATAATATACCCACGATTTAAGTGCTCCACCCCTTACTGATAAAAAAAATATTTTCACCACCCTGTTCTTCATATCTTCTAAACCAACGAGCAGACCTCCACGAAACTATACATTTATTTAGAACATTGCATGTACTGACCACACAATATACCCACGATTTAAGTGCTCCACCCCTTACTGATAAAAAAAATATTTTCACCACCCTGTTCTTCATATCTTCTAAACCAACGAGCAGACCTCCAAGAAACTATACATTTATTTAGAACATTGCATGTACTGACCACATAATATACCCACGATTTAAGTGCTCCACCCCTTACTGATAAAAAAAATATTTTCACCACCCTGTTCTTCATATCTTCTAAACCAACGAGCAGACCTCCACGAAACTATACATTTATTTAGAACATTGCAAGTACTAACCAAATAATATACCCTCGATTTAAGTGCTCTCCCCTAACTGATAAAAAAACATATGTGGAACACCCAGTATTTTATATCCCCTAAACGAACTAGCAGACCTCCACGAAACTACACATTTATTTAGAGTATTGCATGTACTAACCATATAATATACTCAACCCCTAACTAACAAAAAAAAAACAAATTTTGAACGCCATGTGTTTAATATCTTCTAGGCGAACGAGCAGACCTCAACAAAACTTTACTCACACTTAGCTTTTACTAATTATGTATTAGATTCCCAATTTTGAAGTCCTACACCAACTTATTTTTATTAAGTATCTTGCAATAAACGTTTTATTTCTACATCTTGTTAGCCTTAACATTTTATAAATCGTATATCCCCATGTAACAGCAATATTTTGCCCATTTAAATGTGTTTCGATCCGTTATTCTGTTAAATTATGTGTGGTATTTTTACAGAATAAAGTAAATTTTTACATTATTTAATTCGTTTCTAAATTCTGGGTTTATAAGTGTATTATAAGTGACCTTTCAATTGTTAGTTTTTGGTTTAAATTGTAGTTAAACAAAAGCAATTTAAATTTAACTTAACCCTCCGTCTACCGCATAAAAAACTTTCAATAACTACCGCTCGGAGCCATTGGACCCATGTGCCTTCAATGGTGTTTTTCTATAAATACATGAGAAACAACCTTACTTATTGCAGAAAACATTAAATTAATTCAATAAAACGAAATATAGCTTGAATATATCAATATTCAACCTGTTCGTAACTCTGCAAGCAATATTAAGTCTTACAAAGACTATAAACAAATAACTTATTGAAACAACTACTTCCCAGGTTAGTGCCACCCCGGATATTGAATGATACAAAAGAAATTTGCGTTATTACGAGTACCATGGAAATAATATTGGTTTAACATCGTTTATTTCCACTCACAGGATTAACTTGAAAATTAAACTAAATTGAATTTGAAAACTTTAAACTATAAAACTGAACCCTAAAATATGTAAAAATTAAGTTAAAAGCCATCTGCGGCCCCGTTTCGAGATTTATCTCTCATCAGTGCAGCTTCGCGTTTAAATTAAATGTTAAAGAATAAAATACACTTACGTGAATGAAAGGTTTGAACGAGTTTTATACCTGAGTTTTAGGTGATTAGTGAAAGTACAGATGTGAAGAAATAAATGATCTTTAGCATTAAATAAATTTAATAAAACGAAATATTCCATAATCTCCATAATTTTTATTTTGTATATTTTAGTTATATTTAATTATAACAGTTTTTACATAATGTTACAGAATGTTATCCGCATACATTTTTATTACATTTATAGCATGCTGTTTTAGTGTTTCGATCTTTTTTAGCAATGCATAAGCTGCATCGTCTTTTTTTTCGGAGGTTCATATGCTGTGTTTATGCTTGGTATTGGTTCTTCAAAATTTTCATTATATTGCGCTTTATATCTAACTTTTTAACGTAACTTTTTGCAACAATTTCTATTGAGAGATGACCACACAATGTATGCATTCATGACGCTTATATCAATCAAATTGTAAAAAACGGTCATCCTTTTTACGCAATATGTCCTTGTCATTTGATCCATAGTGTCGACCCCAGCTTAAGTTCTGTTATAGTCCAGAATTATTTCAGGTTTCTTTTTGGATCCGTTATCGATTTGCTTGTTATTATGTAATGTACTAAGTAATGTTACAACTTTTCCTCTTTTTGGGCAGTATGAAATTATTATTTTATCGCTTTGAAAACCAAATAATGTGGAAAGGATTTCACGGTTCTTGGGATTTGTAAAACAACTGGGCAAGTTCAAATTCCAACTTAATTAGTAAATGAGCTATTGAAGACGGGAGGTGAAATGCAGGACCCTGTATATTGAACTCTACGATTTAAATTTATAGAAAATAAACCTTAACGGACACCATCATAACGGTATCTCCTAGTAATCATAACCAAATAAAACTCCGTACATTCTATTTCTACCTTCCTAGACTAATTCCACAAAATTAATATGTTTTGAGTCGCCAACTTTCCAAAAAAAATGAAGAAAATAACAGAGGTAATACCAACAAACAGTAACCCTAGGGACCCTATGTGTTTACACTTTTGCCGATAGAAATTCGGGAATGTAGTGTTTTCAATATTCGTTCAGGTCCCTATTTGTCAAAATATTGAAAATTTAATTTGTGAATTTCGTGAAGCTGTTGATTTAGAAATATTATAATTTCTATCAGGGAAAGTCATATTTAACATATTGCACACATCTTGTAGACATCTTTGCCAATCTCCAAAACCAAACACCATTAACAACGCAACTCTTTCATGTTCAGTTAGTTCACCTACAATTGAACGGCAATATTAGTATTTCAAATGGAAACTATCTGTCACTGACGGGAAACATAAAAACACGAAGTTGTTTCATCAGAGACCCGTGGAAAAACATGAAAAAATCCAATTCACTATGGAATTATTTTATTTAATATTTAAAAAACCACATGTCGAACACCCACGAAACCCTATATCATTGTAGTTGTTAAAAAGATTGTTTTAAAATGTAAAAACATACAGGGTAATCTATTTAAAAAATTTAAATGTCATATCTCGAAAAATAGGGTACCTGTTTAAAAAAAATTGTACGTCACTGAACAGAATAAACAAAACTATAAACATTTATTTCAAGAGTAATAAAAAAGAAACAGACGTTTAACCAGAAATCAGGTGTTCCGACAAATTTGCCCATTTGTGCGTATTTCTTAAAAATGATATAACATCGGAATAAACTTATAATTTGTGAAACATACCAATTGATTTTTATTATGAGTATTACATAGACAATATATTTTCAAAAATAGCTATTTCACACTTTTTTGTACTCCTTCAGTACAACCCATAAATAAAATCAAAACTCATACAAAGAAATATAAAAAAAAATAGAGGCATAAGTACAATATCTGGATCTAATTAATGAGTTCAATAATTCTCTCACAAATTCGACAGAATCACTTTTTATTGCAATTTTAAATAAAGTTAATTCGTAATACCGATGTCTTGCCATTTAATCGAAATTTGTCATTAGAGAATTGTTATTAAAACCTCTTGAGTACAACCCGTAAGCCAACTCATAGAACTATTAAAAACATCCGAATGGAAAAGAAATGGATAAGCCCTACTTATTAGTATTAAGTATTTGGGCGTCGTAATTTATTTACATATTGATTCGTTGCACATGTTCTGAGGTGGTATTTATGTCCAAAAATATAGTTCTTATTAAATAAATAATAATTCACTTACCATTAATGTAACCGGATTCTAAATCATTGCTTATAAAATGATTTTTGAAATGATTGCACAACATCTCACGGGTGTTTGTTTTATAATTTACTTACAAAAAATATTTTGCCTAAGACCTGGTTTAAAAATATTGTAATGTCTAGTAGAAATTGTTCCATTGCGAAGTTTCTTCTTCTTTGATTTTGTGATAATTAAATCAAAGAAATCAGTGTTTGAAATTATTACTTTATATTATCTTTGGAAATCATCATCTACTGATATGTCACTGCAGCATGACGACACACTTTCCACACTAAAACTATCAGAGACTCTCATATTATTTTTTCTCGCAACGCCCAAAAGTTCACAGATTTTGTCAGGAATGTTATACTTGTTGCAAGTAATTATGGAATTAAGCGAACTTTTAGCAATAACTTTATTTAGTTTATGCGAAATTATCGTCCATATCTTACTATTTTTCGAAACAATTTGTCCATTTTCCGAAACAATGCCTTTTTCAAACTTAATGCTCGTTGGCTTAGGATATATAAAGTACTGGGTATTGAAATTATTCTTTTCAACAGTTAGGGGTCGAGCACTTAAATCAAGGGTATATTATTTGGTTAGTACATGCAATGTTCTAAATAAATGTATAATTTCATGAAGGTCTGCTCGTTAGTTTAGAAGATATGAAGTACAGGGTGGTGGAAATATTTTTTAACAGTTAGGGGCGGAGCACTTAAATCATGGGTATATTAATTGATTAGTACATGCAATGTTCTTAATAAATGTATAGTTTCGTGGAGGTCTGCTCGTTGGTTTAGAAGATATGAAGAACAGGGTGCTGAAAATATTTTTTTTATCAGTTAGGGGTGGAGCACTTAAATCGTGGGTATATTATTTGATTAGTACATGCAATGTTCTAAATAAATGTATAGTTTCATAGAGGTCTGCTCGTTAGTTTAGAAGATATGAAGTACAGGGTGGTGGAAATATTTGTTTCATCAGTTAGGGGTGGAGCACTTAAATCGTGGGTATATTATTTGATTAGTACGTGCAATGTTCTAAATAAATGTATAGTTTCGTGGAGGTCTGTTCGTTGGTTTAGAATATATGAAGAACAGGGTGCAGAAAATATTTTTTTTATCAGTTAGGGGTGGAGCACTTAAATCGTGGGTATATTATTTGATTAGTACATGCAATTTTCTAAATAAATGTATAGTTTCATGGAGGTCTGCTCGTTAGTTTAGAAGATATGAAGTACAGGGTGGTGGAAATATTTTTTTATCAGTTAGGGGTGGAGCACTTAAATCGTGGGTATATTATTTGATTAGTACATGCAATGTTCTAAATAAATGTATAGTTTCGTGGAGGTCTGTTCGTTGGTTTAGAAGATATGAAGAACAGGGTGCTGAAAATATTTTTTTTATCAGTTAGGGGTGGAGCACTTAAATCGTGGGTATATTATTTGATTAGTACATGCAATGTTCTAAATAAATGTATAGTTTCATGGAGGTCTGCTCGTTAGTTTAGAAGATATGAAGTACAGGGTGGTGGAAATATTTGTTTTATCAGTTAGGGGTGGAGCACTTAAATCGTGGGTATATTATTTGATTAGTACATGCAATTTTCTAAATAAATGTATAGTTTCATGGAGGTCTGCTCGTTAGTTTAGAAGATATGAAGTACAGGGTGGTGGAAATATTTGTTTTATCAGTTAGGGGTGGAGCACTTAAATCGTGGGTATATTATTTGATTAGTACATGCAATGTTCTAAATAAATGTATAGTTTCGTGGAGGTCTGTTCGTTGGTTTAGAAGATATGAAGAACAGGGTGCTGAAAATATTTTTTTTATCAGTTAGGGGTGGAGCACTTAAATCGTGGGTATATTATTTGATTAGTACATGCAATGTTCTAAATAAATGTATAGTTTCATGGAGGTCTGCTCGTTAGTTTAGAAGATATGAAGTACAGGGTGGTGGAAATATTTGTTTTATCAGTTAGGGGTGGAGCACTTAAATCGTGGGTATATTATTTGATTAGTACATGCAATGTTCTAAATAAATGTATAGTTTCGTGGAGGTCTGCTCGTTAGTTTAGAAGATATGAAGTACAGGGTGGTGGAAATATTTTTTTATCAGTTAGGGGTGGAGCACTCAAATCGTGGGTATATTATTTGGTCAGTACATGCAATGTTTTAAATAAATGTATAGTTTCGTGGAGGTCTGCTCGTTAGTTTAGAAGATGTGAAGTACAGGGTGGTGGAAATATTTTTTTTATCAGTTAGGGGTGGAGCACTTAAATCGTGGGTATAATATTTGGTTAGAACATACAATGTTCTAAATAAATGTATAGTTTCGTGGAGGTCTGCTCGTTGGTTTAGAAGAAATGAAGAACAGGGTGCTGAAAATATTTTTTTTATCAGTTAGGGGTGGAGCACTTAAATCGTGGGTATATTATTTGATTAGTACATGCAATGTTCTAAATAAATGTATAGTTTCGTGGAGGTCTGCTCGTTAGTTTAGCCCATCCACCAGGGTCGGTCCACTCATACGGAGTTGTTTATACTATAAAAACATTTCCGGACAAACTCTTTAGATGGCGCCAGTAAGTTTAATTCCCACCACGGTTATTCCCGCACTTTCCAGCATGGTTTTTGCACATTCGATGTTGTTGTGATAGTGTACACTTGCATTTTGTAGGCTATATTCTATTATAATTACGGCGATACCTTTGCTTTGCGATTATTAGCACGATATTCGTTTGAGTTATTAAACGTTTATTCGGGTCTATTCTGTAATTTATAACACCTCTGTTAATTTCAAGGGCGGCGTTAAAATTATTTTAACAGCACTGCCTTATTCTGTACAAACAAATTGGTTAAAATTTTAACATTTTGCCGTTAAAATTAAACAATATCATGTTAAATTAAACGACACATTTGGAGGTGGCTTTAATTTTAACATTAGCGTTTAAACAGGAAAAATGGCGAATGAACTGTTGAATCTGGTGTTGTTAGAACAAATGGAAGGAAATAAAAGATGGTAAGTACAAATTTATCAGGAGAAAATAAATAATTACTCCTGTTATTTATTATTATAATATTTATAAAGGTAGGGATAATAATTATGTAGGTTATGTATAGTCTTGACAAATAATTTTTAGAAATACGTTTGTACCACTCGCAAACGCAGGCACGAATCTCGTGATTTCAGCGGCACTCGACCAGTTTCATTTTGCCCACACTCAGGATATTGACGATTGTGCTTATGCTTAGGTTAGGGCGAGGTTAAGGTTTCCCCCTTTTTGGACCACCTAGTAGTTTGAGCCGGCGCGTGTGCAGATGTGAGTAGATAAAACAAAATTGGTTGTGTGGAATCGCAAATTTCGAGTGGTACAATATCTGGGATTTTACCAATTATATATAGGTTCTTTAAATTTACAGTCAACAATTAAGACATATTCATCGACATCTACGAGATTCAAGCAATCCATTTGAACTGCCCAACGAGAATTTTCAAAAATTATTTCGATTTAGAAAAAAAACGGTCTTATATTTACTACAGGAAATGGAAGAACATTTAGTTGCAATACGTAGTTCACGAATTCCTGATTTTATAATAGTGAGTAGACAGAAAATAAGTAAATTTACATATTATGTCACAAATGGTATGCATTATAATAAAATAATATTTTTTTTTTGTTATAGCTACTAACGGCATTAAATTTTTTTGGTAGTGGAAGTTATCAGCTTTCTGTAGGTGTGAATAATTTATTTGGATTAAGCCAGCCCTCTGTTAGTAGATGTATTGAAACAGTGACACAAATTATAGTAGATCATTTAAGTCAGCAATGGGTTAAATTTCCAACCTCAGAGAGAGAAAAAAATTCTAAGAAACTGCGGTAAGAAAAAGCATCTCTTTGTTTACGATAATAATTATATTTATTTTTAGTTTCCAACAACTTTTTAATTTTGCAAATATAATAGGGGCTGTCGATTGTACCCATATAGCTATAATAACACCTGCTGCCAATGATGAACAGTACCCTGGACGTGCCCACTTGAATAGAAAAAAAATTGCAAGTATCAATACTCAAATTGTAATCTTCGCTTTTATTGATATAATTACATTTTATTAAACATGTTTTTTATGTATAGATTTGCGATGCAGATTTAAATATTTTAAATATACATGCCCGCTTTCCCGGATCTATCCATGACTCTGCTATTTGGATGGTCTCAGCGGTAAAAAGGAATTTGCTTAATAATTATTTAAATGGTGATGACTGTACACATTTATTAGGTAAATTAATACAATTTTTGTAATACTTTCCATATTTAATGCAAGTAAAAATTAATCAATTCTTTGTAGGTGATTCCAGCTACCCATTACAGCCTTGGCTCTTAACTCCTGTAAATGATGCAGTTGATGGTACACCAGAGAGTCGATACAATTCCAGACATAGGAGAACCAGAAATTGTATTGAAAGACTAAACGGTGTGCTTAAAAGCAGGTTTCGGTGCATCCTTCGACATCGTACATTAAATTTTCATCCTATAAAATCAGCAAATATTATATATTCTTGTGCTGTTCTTCACAATATAGCAATATTCTCTAATGAGGAAGAATTTCCTATTGATGGTCAAGATGTTGAAGATATGATACAACCAAATCCTGTTGATTTAGGTCTTTAATATTTTATTTTTATTAAAATTTGCAAAAAAAAATATCTATCATTTTTCAGATGATCCAAGAAATGGGAACTTTTTTGCAGCGGACAGCAGAATAAGAAACAACATTATACAACACTATTTTAATTAAAGTAATTTTTATTATAAATATGAAAATAAAAAATTAAACCTTAAATGTAATAAATAAATAATAAATTCCAAATGTTTATCACCAAATTACATGTCAGCTGTGGCTCGGGCATTAATGGCTGCTGCCAAAAGTTTGATTGACTCACTTAGACTAGTTATGGCCATTGCCAACGAATTACTTGCTGCGACTTGTTGGTCAATCGCAACCTCTAATGGAGTAGTTTTCTTTATGACTCTTCTTCTTTGTTTGAGTACCTAATGATGTGGCATTTATAATTTAATTCTCATTACTTACATCGATAGGTGTTTGGCAAAGTTAAGTAAGTAACATAATCTAAATCTTAAAGGTGTCTCTTTGCTAACTAAAGTGAAGTCAATTATATAGTTATGTAGAATATTTAACTGCGGCATTTGACAAACATCTTTCGATAATATGTAATCAAAAAATAAATTTACCCGTTTAGTAATGGGCTCGGGATTTGATATTGCCAATGTTTCAGTAATATTTTCACCCTGGAAAACAATTCAAATAAATACAAATTTCTTGAATTAACAAGATTAATGAATGAAAATACCTGTTCAAAAAATACAGGAGAATTGCCATCTATTTCCATCACAACTTCATCATTTAAGCCTAATTCCGGCACAGCTGCCCCTTCTATGCATACCTTTGAAATTAGGCTTAGAAGTTTCTCTTCGGTTTCGGAAAGCGGTTTCCCCTTTGCGATACCACCGCCAGTTTGCTTTATTTCGACACCCAACTCTCTTGCATGCCTTTTGACATTTGTACGAAGTTCCTTGAACACCTAATATATAAATTTAAATAACCTTACACCTACATATATTATACATATTTTAGAGCTATTACCTTCTTCCATTCTTTAGCATTTTTTCGGGGTCCTTCCTCGCAGCTTTTTAATATATTTTTTAATTCTTCCCACTCGATTTCGTAGGATATATTTGCATTTTCAATAAATGGCATTTTGTCTATTATGAAGTCGACCAACAACTGTATTTGTTTTTTAGAGGTACGTGCTCGTTTTACTAGATTAAATACAATAACATTAGTTATTCAATTATACCATACTTAATATTACATACATGTTATATCCATTTCGTTGAAATAGAACTAGAATTCAGCTTACGAACGTCGAAACTAAACTTCAAACCAAAGCTGTAGGTTATTAGGTAATTTACCGCCACTTCAATTCACGCAATACGCAGGCGCATATATTGGCGTACAATATTTTCGCGTTTGTTTTCTATGTGTCGCTACTAACTTCACATTTGTTTTTAACGCTACTGTTATTATTCACAGTTTTAACATGAAAATTAACATGCATGTTAAAATCAATTAAAGAATAGCATTTGTGTTTAAATTATTAACGCCGCTGTTATAAATTTATTTTTAACAGTGGTGTTATTTTTAACAACGTCAATAGAGAATAGACCCGATTGTGTATTCATTACGACTTCGTGGATATCTACTTTGGCGTAGGTCAATAAAGGTTAGTATTTTTTTTTATTACATTAATCTAATCTAGGTACCAAACAATGTAAGGATCATAACATATATTACATATCATAAACTGTTACATTATTTATTAATAAATGTATAAAACCGAATTTTATTGTTACAATTTGTTTTTTACTGTTCATCGATTCTTCCAAAACATTTTTTTTCTCGTGCAGGATATCAATAGTACGGTAATGCCCACTTGCACCGCAGCTACTTAATCATGATTAAAAAGTGAATCAGTGGTTAGCGGAGAATTGGCTTGCACCGCAACTTAATCATGATTAAAGTTCCCAAGAAACGTCAAATATTTAACCAGCCGATTTTGGCCGATTAGCTCAAAAACTAATAACTTCACGGCGAATATAGTCGTGAAGTTGTTTGCATTTGGCAGACGATTTAAAAATTAATAACCTTTGTTTTGTCTTTGTTATTAAAAACGATGGATTTGGGAATATTTGAGCAGATTGATGAAATCGATGGCTTGGAGGTTAATGATTTTATTAATTTTGGTTCGTTTATTTGGTTCGTTTAACTCGTCCAATAAATGTAAGGTTAAATTCTGTCGATGTATTTGATGATAATTTCCATCGCCAATTCAGATAAACGAGAGTGCATCGTGTATTTATTAAATTTAATTGAAGGCGACAATGAATTTATGGTCAATTGGTAATATTTATTTACAATTTCTCGGTATGTTATTAAAAATGTGATACTATCGAATCATATACTTCGTTGCAGTACGTATCTTAAATTAACAAATGAAGATGGTCAAAAGCCGCTAATGCACAAATACAATTACCTTGCTCACAGGTTCACGTAATAAGAAATAATAATAATAGTGTACATAAGTTACCATTTAGTATTCATATTTACCGCGCATTTGTTTCCTCTGTTCTCAATATAACGACGTAAAACAACCAAAAGAAGACTTAAAATCCCTAGAAAAACGTGTGCTCTCTATAATAATACTCCGTGGTCGATAGATGCTTAATCAGCCGACGGTGCAACAGAAATACTCTGATTAAAGTTAATCATGATTAAAATTTAATCATGATTAAGTTCTGCGGTGCAAGTGGGCATAAGTCCATTATTATTATTTTTATCAATTTGGTTTTCTTTTATATACATACTACAATCTTCAACATATTTTAATAAGTAAATCTATTTAAATCTCACAGGTGGCACTAAACGCAGTCTCGGGCCAGTATATGGGAGTGGGCCTTCTATAGATATATCTTTTCTATGCCATCCACTATCGTACATGCACGGCAGGGTCGGTCCACTCATACGGAGTTGTTTATACTATAAAAACATTTCCGGACAAACTCTTCAGATGGCGCCAGTAAGTTTAATTCCCACATTCCCGGTTATTCCCGCACTTTCCTGCATGATGTTTGCACTGGTTTGCACATTCGTTGTTGTTGTGATAGAGTACACTTGCATTTTGTAGGCTATATTCTTTTATAATCACTGCGATACCTTTGCTTTGCGATTATTAGCACGATATTCGTTTGAATTATTAAACGTTTATTGTGTGTTCATTGCGACTTCGTGGATATCTACTTTGGCGTAAGTCAATAAAGGTTAGTAATTTTTTTATTACATTAATCCAATCTAGGTACCAAACAATGTAAGGATCATCCAGATCAGCACATATATTACATATCATAAACTGTTACATTATTTATTAATAAATGTATAAAACTGAATTTTATTGTTACTATTTGTTTTTTACTGTTCATCCATTCTTCCAAAACATTTTTTTTTCTCGTGCAGGATATCAATAGTACGGTAAGTCAATTATTATTATTTTTATCAATTTGGTTTTCTTTTATATACATACTACAATCTTCAACATATTTTAATAAGTAAATCTATTTCACTTAAAGAAAAATATTTAATTTTTATATTGACTAAAATATATATCATTGTTTTTTATTGCGACTATATTAATTATTCAATTACTATTTTCAAATTATTTACTTGAAAATAAATATTGGATAATTTAAAATATTGTCGTAATAAAAAAAACATGAAGTTTTATACAATTAACACTTTATTGTATATATTCGTAAATCCCGCCTGGTCCGCCGTCCCAAGTTTAGTTGCGGACAATCTCACAGGTGGCACCAAACGCAGTCTCCGGCCAGTATATGGGAGTGGGCCTTCTATAGATAAATCTTTTCTATGACCAACACCAACGCATGCACACAACCGTTACGTGTGTGTGTGTATATTATTTTGTACTATATACGCTCATGGGCGTCCGCAGGTGGGGGCAAGGGGGGACAACTGCCCCTTCCTGGAAAATAAATTTATTAAATTAAAGTAATATTTTATATACTAAACTTGTATGTAGTCGGTAAATGTATACTTTAACAACCACATCAAAATTAGTAATTATAACAAGAAGTGCGTTCCACGTTATGTTCGATGAATCCTAAAAAACTTGACGTACAACGACGAGCGGGCAGATAGAAATGTGCGATTTTTGACAGTGGTCATTTTCAGCAGTTGAAATTTTCTTTTTCTTTTAATATCAAAAATGCCATTTTTTATTGTAAATGTCCACAATTTTTTGATGCTACTAATTTATTTATTTACTATTGAATCGTACTGTTTGTGGTGGCAGAAATGCAGAATTTTTGACAGTTTGTAATTGTTACTTTTGACCACTGGAAATTTCCCTTTTTTAATATTGAAAAATGCCGATAGTGATAGTAGAAATGCTCAAATTTTGAGAGTTAAAAAAATTTGGCATTTGAAATATTTCTTTTTATTGTTGAAATGAAACCGTTTTCAGTATTAAGCAAATTTTTGACAGTCCTGAATAGTTATTTTTGGCAATTGAAATTTTCTTTTTACTGCCAACGTGCCATTTGTGATGGTAGATATGTGCGATTTTTGACAGTTCGAAATTGTCATTTTGAACAGTTAAAATTTTCTTTTTTTAAATATAAGAAAAAATACCGTCTTTGATAGTAAAAACCCATAATTTTTGGCAGTTGCAAAATTTCTTTATTTACCGTTGAATCGTGCCATTTGTGGTGACAGAAATGCAAAATTTTTGACAATCCGAAATTGCCATTTTCAGCAGTTATTTATCAAAAAATGCCGTCTTTGATAGTAAAAAACCACGATCTCTGGCACCTGCAACTTTCTTTATTTACCATTGAATCATACCGTTTGTGGTGGCAAAAATGCAGATTTTTTTTAAACTTTTATTTGTATGAATAATGGGAATAAATAAACAAATGAATAATGTAAGACATACACAACAACCACGGACAATCTTCTGCCCGGGATGGGAATCGAACCCACACGACCGTGCAGAATTTTTAACAATACAAAAATGTCAATTTTCTTTTTTAATATCAAAAAATGCCGTTTTTGATTATAAAAATCCACAATTTTTGGCAGCTGCTAATTTCTTTATTTACGGTTGAATCGTGCCGTTTATGGTGGCAGAAATGCAGAATTTTTGATTATTCGAAATCGTCATTTTCTTTTTTTTATAACAAAAAATGCCCTCAATGAAAGTTTTGCCTCCCTCCCCCGGAAAAATTTCTGCGGACGCTCATGTATATGCTAAAATAAGTTAAATATTGGTTTTACTTGTTTTACAATTCATGTTGATTAAATATTATACTTCCACAAGTTTTGTGCATTCTCCTTTCGAGAATGTTCGTGTGAACAAAACTAGTTGAGAAAGTTATATAATATTTATTTTACTTAAAATAAATAGTAAAACATAGTGATTCAGTTGTTATATAATAATGTTTCATCGGGTGATGTACACATATATTTTTTCTACGACCGATATAAAAAGCAGGCGTTTGCGCTTGCGTTTGTCAACGCAAAGTAGACGTTTGCCGAGGAGCGAGCGACAAAGTACTTTGCCGCTCCCTTGAATAAATTTGATTAATAATAATAATTAATTAACAGGTTTAAATTGTTTTTATTTAACTATTTATTATTGACAATGTTTAAATTGTATTTGTTTAACTATTTATTATTGACAATATTGAAATTAAATGTGCAATTTTCACAATTTTGAATAGTAATTCCTGATGTGGAAGACTCCGCATTAGACGAAGTAGATATGTTACAAAAATTTTCAAAATGTATATTCTGTTTCTGCTTTTCGCCAAGAATTTTATGTGCAGTTTCTATTTTGTCTTGGATAGATTCATCGATGTAGTCCTCGGCTACAGTCGACGATTTCCATCCTCCGTGGCGCTTTAAACGTAAAAGGTCTGCTCCAGAATCAGCCAACAAAGTAGCAGAGGATCGTCTAAAGCAATGTCCCGTATACGCTGCTGGATTCGTTAGATTAAGAAAAGTTGCAATTGTCATAGGAATTTTCGCAATTTGATTCATTCCTACAACCTGGTTTGTGCATTTTCCATTTAGGAATCGAATGAAGAATCGACGTGTTGTAATTTGTGGTGGACGGAGTACAGCATATTTTCTATAAAATAATATTAAATCCGGTGAATTTTCTCCACCATTGCTCACGGTGAAGGTGCGCGCGCCCGTCTTAGAATCGGGAATTCTAACTATAAGAATTGAATCTTTGTCTTCAATATCGTCCACAGACATTTTTGTAAGCTCGTCTCGGCGGCATGCCCCAGCAACACCAATGATCAGAGCAACCTACGTAAGATAAAAATAATGATAATTTATTAAAATAATGAAATTGGTATCAAAATTTAATTTACCTTCATCATCAAATAACGATTATCCGGTGCATCCAATAAAAACTTTGTTATTTCATCTCTTCGTAAAACTGAAGAATTTTTTGCCTTGTATCCAATTGATTTGCGTTTTAATAATGCAATTAGCTTGTGAAACTTGCTAATGTCGATATTGGTCTTAATAGCCAAAGTTGATTTCAACATAGAATAAATTGACCAAAGTGTGGAAGATTTTTTCACTTTTGATAATTCCGAAAAATATGCAAGTAATACATTTTCTGTACTTCTGCTAATTTTATGTTTCTTACACCATTCCTGGAACATTTCGTACTGCTTTTCGTACTTCTTGTTCGACTTCACCGGTAGCAAATCCATAGCGACGGAGCTCGCGGCTTCGGCAATATCGGGGGGAGTACATGTAAAGTCGCTGCCACTATCATCTCCACTTTCACTCATTTTTAATTTAAATATACTTTAAATATAAATTCACAACTATCTAAACGTCACTTTGCACAATTTTTATTGACCCGTTACCATGGATACGAGATTCCATGGCTGACCACGGTATAATAGACTGAAAATAAGCACACGCCACAGTCATGTATTATTGCTTTTTATATTTAATTATATTTATGTTTCTTTTTCAAAGCGGTCGTAGAAAAAATTTTATGTATAGTGCGAGCGCAAAGCTCATTGCCGCTTACGAGAGGTTTCCGCTCTCCGCTTCGCGTCGCGCGGAAACTTCCTCTCTCAAGCGGCAATGTATCACTTTGCGCTCTTACCATACAAATAACTATTGTACATATTTCACTATACGGTTAACACAAGAAATGATCGTCCTCGATTTCCGCACTGTTTGACATTCAACGTTTATGCCCACTTGCACCGCAGAACTTAATCATGATTAAATTTTAATCATGATTAACTTTAATCAGAGTATTTCTGTTGCACCGTCGGCTGATTAAGCATCTATCGACCACGGAGTATTATTATAGAGAGCACACGTTTTTCTAGGGATTTTAAGTCTTTTTTTGGTTGTTTTACGTCGTTATATTGAGAACAGAGGAAACAAATGCGCGGTAAATATGAATACTAAATGCTAACTTACGTATACTATTATTATTATTTCTTATTACGTGAACCTGTGAGCAAAGTAATTGTATTTGTGCATTAGCGGCTTTTGACCATCTTCATTTGTTAATTTAAGATACGTACTGCAACGAAGTATATGATTCGATAGTATCACATTTTTAATAACATACGGAGAAATTGTAAATAAATATTAGCAATTAACCATAAATTCATTGTCGCCTTCAATTAAATTTAATAAATACACGATGCACTCTCGTTTATCTGAATTAACGATGGAAATTATCATCAAATACATCGACAGAATTTAACCTTAACCTTGGACGAGGTAAACAAACCAAAATTAATAAAATCATTAACCTCCAAGCCATCGATTTCATCAATCTGCTCAAATATTCCCAAATCCATCGTTTTTAATAACAAAGACAAAACAAAGGTTATTAATTTTTAAATCGTCTGCCAAATGTAAATAACTTTACGACTACATTCGTCGTGAAGTTATTAGTTTTTGAGTTAATCGGCCAAAATCGGCTGGTTAAATATTTGACGTTTCTTGAGGACTTTAATCATTATTAAGTTGCGGTGCAAGCCAATTCTCCGCTAACCATTGATTAACTTTTTAATCATGATTAAGTAGCTGCGGTGCAAGTGGGCATTAAAGTAAGACGGGAAATTACACGGCATATAGATAAATTATACCGGAAAAGCGTCGTCTAGTGTTACCAACAAACATAATTTACAGAAATCCATCGAATTTCTATCGTGGCGCCATCTAATATCAGCGGCGTAAAGCTCAATTTCTTATGCTCTGTTTCCCATTTCTCTTGTCATACCCCTGGAGTTGTTCATCTTGTCTGAGATTTCAGTAAACTCCATTAAACGTTTGAAAGTGTTCGTTAAGAATAATAATTGATTCGTCAGAGAATTTTTAGTATGGAAACAATACTAGAACAGCAGCGGAGGTACCATGAAGAAAGAGAGCGTTTGGTGGATGCGATGGTCAAAGAAATGCTGCATAAGAAGGCAACGGTAAGCCTTCTCTAAACATAACCTCACTTTTATTACACTGTAAATAATAATAAACCTGTAAATGAGATTTCGAGCTAGTTATATTTCGTGGTCGACGAAATTAGTTTTTAAAAAAGTTTATTTTATTTAGAATAATTATTATAATTATAAGTATAATTTGTGTGAACGGGTTGAGAGCTATGTCCAGACTGGACTTACAAATGACTAACACTAGGAGCTGTAAAATCTACATCAGCGCGTTTAAGATAAGAGTGCTGACACCTAAGCACATTTAATGATATAATGTTATACGAGAGGTGGTGACATAACTTGCCTAACTTCCGAGTAGGCTGGACGCTTCGTAAACAAAAAACGTCGCCAGCATGAACAGTGCCCTATCCATATAATCCATCCCATTACTTCCCTTTCATCTTTCCTTTTCTGGTATTTTCCTTCAACTTGAACCGATCCTTACTTTGTGTCATGTATTTTTCAATTTCCTTTCCCTCGGGAAGTCTGAGGTTCCAGACCACATCGATACTCGACATACTTTTACGTAATATAAATGGAATTAATTCAAATCAATTCAGTCGACAATTATTTATTAATCTTTTACTTTGACTGGTCAACAGAGCAAGTTAGTTTATCCAAAATTGGGTGTAACAAGCGAATTACTACCGTCATTTGAGGGAAGTAATGTCCAAGTTATTCTCCCACTGAGTGAGAGAATAACTTGGACTTACGGAATACACAGATCCTTCTAAGATTTTTGAAATAATTCAAATTGACCCTCGTATGTCAAAGTTTTTAATACAAGAGGCTTTAAAACCTACTGTCATCGTACACAAAATTGTCGATTCATTAGGTAAGTGTGGCACAAGTTATTGCAATATGGAATCAAATCATAAACATACATTATATGTAGGATTGGCTAGAAATACCATGTTTCGCACAATTAGGGAGTGTAAGGAGATTGGGGCAGTAACAAGTCCTAAACGTATTGAAGGATGTCCAGCGAGCGAAGATATCTACAATGAAAGTAGAATCTGCGAAAAATTGTACATAGCTTTTTCTTTAAAAATGAAATCGCAACATTGGATTACATTTTAATTGAATTAAATGATAGAGATGGCCTGCCAAAGACGTCCCGTTAAACATTATATACATTAGTGAAGAGATTAGTTTAGAGTTATTTTATGTTTGTAAGTAGCAAAATTATTTAATTTAATAAAATTCAATTTCACGACAATCTAGTATTTATATTTCAAAATTTTTACTGAATTATATCTGTTTTTAAAACATGCCTAATACTTCAATCCACTTTATATGTAAATTAATATACCGGGTGATTCAGGGATCTGTAAAAGCCCCATAACTTATTTGCTATTTGAGATATCTTCTATTTTTCATACACTGGTACCCACATCTATTTCACATATTTTAAAAATATGTATGTTTTTGTACAGGGTGTCCCAGAATAAACAACAGAACAAAGTTATGCTTTTTTAAATAGAACATCCCATAGTTTATACTATATTTTTAACCCTCCTGAGAAGCTGATAAAAATAGTATGAGATACTATAAGTCTATTATGGTTGGTTAGTTAAGGGGCGTGACGATTTAGATGCAACGAATTACCAGTTTGGGCCGCAATCTTTCAATACAAAGGAAGGTATTTTATCTAGACCTGCAGTTAGTGAGGCTTTCAGATTCTTTAGCTGTTTCTGAACATCTTCAGAGATTAAAAAATTCCCAAATAAGTCTAATTTGATGTTGGTCGCAGACTTATCACTTGCAGTATTATCTGTTTAAGTAGAACTGAAGTACATCGCGAATGTATTGATGATGTCCGTTGGATTGTCTACAGCATTTTCTTCATATATCATATTTCCTGGAATACGTGTTGTATTTTTAATTGCATGAACATAGTTCCAAAATGCAGCAGGGTCCTCTTTCATATGAATTTCAGCGTTTTGAACAAATGCATATCGTTTATCATGAATTGAAATCTTAAGCTCCCTTCTTGCAATTTCATAATTACGTTTATTAACCTCATTTTTATCTCGCAAGAATTTCACACGTAATTTATCTTTCATTTTAACTTTACATCTCAAGTATCAAACCAGGGTGGATAATCTTTATTCATGTTTGATAATTTATATTTGGGCACATTTTTATCAAAAATGGCATATAGTTTTGTATATAGAAAATCACAAGCATCATTAACACATTTTACCTATTCCCACTGTGTAATTGATGAATTACCGAACTGTTTTCAACAACCGTAAGCGACCCATTACGAATATATAGAGCATATACAAATGTTAAATGTTGTACATAAATTTGTAACATGTAAAAAAAAGCAACCTTTATTGGCATAATTATAAACTCTGTATACAAATACTATTCTTCCCCGTCTCTCCTTTCCCTTCACGTCCTGTCCTCCTTCTCGCGTCTCACTTTTTCCAGTGTCTTTACCCCAGCCCCATGCTCCCTCATCCATTCCGACACCCTTCTGTCCCCTTTCACTCCCACCCATTTCTCATTCACCCCCTCACATTCTCCCGCCAGGTGCCTCCACGTATCCTTCCCCCATTCACGTAACCTCCATCTCATATAATCCTCCCCCATTCATTTCTTCCTCCCCCTCTCTCCAGACCCACACCTAGCCCGTATCATCCTTTCCTCCCTGCTCCACCCATCCTCACTCATGTATCTTGGTACCCTCCCATACACTTGCTATCTTCCAAACATATCATTATACTTGCTCTTATTTATTCGTCCCTGCCTCTCCTGTGCTTCCACTTCCTTCATCTTCTCTTTCATCCATGCCGCCACTTTCACACCTCTACCAAACCATTCTTGTACCTTCATCTCAGCCAGTCCTAGCCTTTCATACATTATCTTTCTCCCTTCTCTCCACCTCCCCCTTCTACATTCCTACACGTCTCCCACACCGTTCTCACCAATCTCTCCTCTCCCAACCCACATAGCTTAATTTCATACTTCTCTCACCACACCATTCTCTCTACCGCCTCACATGACAATCTCTCCCTGTTCGTTTTGTGCAACAGAATGTATCCCGGCGTCGACTTTTCTAGCCCCAACATTCGCTTCAAGAACCATAACTGTTCCCTCTCTATACATTCATACATTCTCATCTCCCCGCTTCCACACCATACATTAGTACCGGCCTTACACACGCATCCCACACCTTGCATGTCACTCTAACATTATTCTCCTTCCACATCCTAAACCTTTCTGATATCCCCTCTCCCACCTTTGCTTCCACCCACGTTTCCTTATACACGTTCCTTACCCAATCTATCACTCCGTCACTCACCCCCTTTCTCCTCAAACATTCTACCATATACTCCCTCGGTACTGAATCATACGGTGCTTTCAAATCCACAAATACCGCAAACACGCTCCCTTTCTCTTCCATCACTCTCTCTGTCATCCTCGCCAGTGTAAAGACCTGTTCCCTCGTTCACCTCCCCCTCCTAAATCCCTCTTGTGACTCCGGTATCATCCTCTTTTTTCTTCCACCTGGAGCTCCAATCGGTTCTTCACCATGGTCATCACGATCTTGTACCCCGTACTCATAATCGTCATTCCTCTATAATTCTCTGCTTTCTTCACATCATATAGGGCACATCCTGCCGATTCTCCACGTTGCTGGTATGCTTTCCTGTCCTCCCCACATTATGTTTACTATTTCTCTGAATCCCTTCTTCCCCCCTTCCCCTATCTCTTTCCACATTTCTGTTTTTAGCCCATCCTTTCCAGCCGCCTTTCCTCCTTTCACCTCCTTTGAATGCTCTTTCGACTTCCTCTTCTGTAAATTCTTCTCCTGTAACACCTCGTCCTACTTCTCTAAGTGTCCCTTGTTCCCCGCACTCCTTGCATTTCCTGGTTCATTCTTGTAAAGTGCAATTCACCATCCATCTCCTCCATTGATTTTATTTCCTTCCATTGCACCTTCTCTAGCTTTTTCCTCATGTTACTGATTGCCCCTCTCCCACTCTCTAGCCTTTCTCCTTCCTGCTCTTGCTTCACTTCTTCACTCTTTCCTATCCGTAGCTCTACTTTCAGTGGTAAATGAATTGTAACATGTACTATTACCACTTATGTATGTCGCTATAATATTTGCTTATTAGCCAATTACAATCAACATCCGCTGAGTCCCCCTGCATTCATCTATTCGTCTTTAAATATCAAAAGTGACAGTGACATTTAAACATCAGATTACAACTTATTGGTTAAAACAATAACCTACACAATAAACTCCACCCTATGCCTCATTGGTACTTCCACCGCAATGGTATCTTAGCAGATTAACACTTCAGAACGAGAACAATGATGGGTGTCCATACATTTGTTCAGTCAATGTATTGGATAATATAATATAATATAACGCTGCGGTGTCGTTGGCGGCTCTGTTGCAGAACTTCGTGTCTCGAGTGATTGATGTAATTCTCTCTTATTGTTGAGAAATGACTGCGCCCTACTCTTCTCCGGGTTACGGATGGTGGTGGTGGTAGGGTGTGATGGGAGCGTCAAGGTCGGCGCACGTGTTCGAACCGGCAAATTGCTCTTCCAAGAACAATTTGGGTTCGAGCCGATTTCGTCACGTACGCAGGTAGCTGGGGGAGCGGAACAACAGTCCATTGTGGGCACTGGCAGCTGCACATTTCCACTAATTGTTCTCCGAAATGCCCTAACGTTATTTGTAAATACATATAAACTAACGTTCACAATTTAATACGTTACTATTCGATAAATAACATAAAGGAATGATGTAGATACAAGAATAAATATAATAATCACACTACCCTTAAAAACATTGATTTGTTTCATAACATTTGGTTTTTGTAGTCTTTGCAAGACTTATTTATTGGGTACTATTTTGAGTATTCTAAAGTACTATGTTTCTTTTGTTTTAAGTATCGTGAGATGATTAATTCAGACCATAGGCTAAAGTATCTATTGGATAAGTACATAAATGGAACCGAGCGACTTGTAGACTTATATGAGGATAAGGATGGTCAGAGAAAAGCTGAAGTGGCTGCACTTACAGGTCCTAACGAATTTCAGGAGTTTTACAACAGGCTAAAACAAATTAAGGACTTTTACAGGAAACATCCTAATGAGGTGAGTTCTCAATCTATTAATAGTTATTTTGTAACAATTTTCTTGTTAACCCTTGACTGGTCCGGTGCCTTTTTGTCACCCTTAAGGTCAGGCGTAGTCTCGGAGACTACTTAATTTGAAGGACCGAAAAAAATTAGAAATGCACATAAAATTTAATATTCTATTCAGTATTAGATACTTTATACATTATGAAACTAGTATATGTACAATAAAATGTAATTTAAATAGAGCATAAAAAAGTAATCACCTAAACTATATTTCATCCAAAAATTTTGGTTAAAAAAACTATTTTAAACCCAAAGTGCTGCAAGTTTTAATATAAAAATTTAACAATTTCAATTTTTATTATTAACTATGTTCCTAACGTATTAAATGAACAAAAAAATAAATTAAACTTAAAATCTAGGCTAATTAAAAAATTCGGCTTATTGCAAAGAGCCCCGTCATTTTGCAATGCGCCCGGCTAATTGGAAATTTGTGAATCACTTTCCAATCAGCCTGATATTTTTTAGGCTTATTGCAATGGGCTCATGCATCTTTAGACCAGTTAGAAAATGAGCAATTGTTTGTTCAAACAGCCTGATTTTATCCGGGCTTATTGCAATAAGACTTCTCATAACGGCTTATTGAAAAGTACGGCGCGTTTGAGTCATTGCTTATGTTTAGTTTAGGGTGAGGTTAAGGTTCTCCACCCCTCTTTGGATGGCTAGTGGTTTTACCCGTAATAGCCGAAGTGGCGGCAAAGCCTTCATCAATGCATAAGAAGTAGTAGTCGAGGGCGGAGCGAACCGGAGCCATCGATCGTCATTACTTATCAGTTAGCAGTTGCAAATGGGAGTTGTTTACGCTTAGGTTAGGGTTAGGTTAAGGTTCCCCCCTCTTTGGACGGCTGGTGGTTTTACCTGTAGTAGCCAAAGTGACAGCGAAGCCGTCACCAATGCATAAGAAGTAGTGGTCGAGGGCGGAGCGAACCGGAGCCATTGATCGTCATTACTTAGGTTAAGGTTCCCCCCTCATTATACGAGTTCACAGAAGATCTAAGTAAACATTACTGTTTAGATTTCTATTAATAAAAAAAGGACCAATAAGGGTATCATTAATTAGTCCAGCCCACACATTAACTCTCGCATTGTATTGTGTGTGCGTCAAATTTTGTAAGCGAGGATTATTGCACGCCCAAAATCTAAAAGGTAAAGGAATGGGTATCGATAAGGAATGAAGAATACTAACCTATAATTTTGTGGATTAACATCAGTAAATATTATTCTGTGTAAAATTTCTTGATCATTATTAATTAAATTGAATACAGTTTCACAGAATTCTGTTCGTTTGCCTTTGTCCTCATTTGATAGTTGCTGATGATTTGAAAACTTGTAAGCATTGTATTTAAATTCTTTTAATGTCTTGTAAACGGAAGCTGAACTTATTTGAAACTGTGCTGCGACAACTCTTAACGATGATATGGGGCTCTGCTCTACGTAACATAAAATGTTGAGTTTCATCTCTTTCGTTAAAATGTGATTTCCTTTAGCCCTTTTAATGTGAAAATTACTCACGCAGCCTGTATTGTCAAAATGATGGACAATATTACAAATTGTTGAGATGTATGGAACTTGTCTGCTCAGATACTCAACCGAAAACAAATCTCTAACACGTCGAATGCTGTTCCCACTCGTGTACCAATTAATTATCTGTATTCTTTCTTCGGTGGTGTAATACATTTTTATTAATAACACAATTTTGACAGTTAAATAAAACTGAGTGTAAGTATGGTTGCCTACATTGTCAATACATTGCAATGCATTGATGTGATTATTATAACATAGAACATAGACATTAACAATCATATGTTCTGAGTAAAAAAAAGACCCTGTATATATATATATACATATATACCGAGTGTCTGGGATAAGGGGCGAACATAGGGATTTAACATGTAAAATTAAATATGTCTAATTATTAGCTCCCCTATTCATTTTAGAAAAAAATCGTAAAGGAATATTTTTTAGAGAATTGAAAATTGTATATGAATCATCCATTTAATTTACGTTTGTACTAGAATCCACCTCAGAAATAATAAAAATAAGTTTAAATCATTTACCATTTAATAAAAACCCTTGCCATGACTTTGACAAATGTCATGTTATGGTGAGAATAATTTTGCTAGTCAAATATCAATTTACGCATTGTAATGACTATGAACAATAAACTGAGTTATTCCAATGAAGAGAGCGCATTCATTATCAAAACATTTTGCAGTGGCGTCAGTTTACTTAGAGTTTGTGACATTACATGCAAACGGAACAGAAGAACCAACGATGAATTATAAGAAACAGTTTTGGGTTTGATAAATGCTGAACCAACAACTAGCATACAATGCATTGCTCGTGAGTGCAACGTGTCTAAATTCTCTGTACAGAAAATTCGGAAGAAGCATGGTTCATCATTCTTAAAAACATCAACGCCATAAGGAGAGACTGTTAGTGGATGAAGAAAGGAGGCGTGTATTCTGCGAAATAATGCAGGATCGATCAAATACAGACCATATTAATTTACTTCCATATAACAATAAAACAGTAATCATTCCGTTTCTTTTTATTGAAAGACACCAATTGTTAATTTAAATCAGAGCACCAAATCTCTTGGGATTGCTGAGGACGAGCAACCCACCTGGTGTCAGCATGTTGATTATGTGTGTAGTAAATTAAATACTGCTTACTATGCAGTTCTTAAACTAAAACCAATTTTACCACCAGAGTCAATCATAACTCTCTACTACTCATAGGTATATCCTTATTTCTCCTATAATATACCACCGTGGGAAAGAAGTCATATTCAAAGGATATTCATAGCCCAGAAAAGAATATTAAGATTAATTTTTAACAAAATTAGATTGGAAACTTGCCGTAGTTTATTTTAAGAGAACAACATACTTACATTAATATGCATTTACATATTTAAAATAGCAACATTTGCTGCGAATTAATAAACTAACTAAAAACTAAACTAAGCTTAACTTTTTGCTGTCTGTCTGTTTTGCCGAAGAATGCTAGTTCACACTGTACAATGAGCCCAACGTTATTGTTCATAGTAATTACAATGCGTGAATTGATATCTGACTAGAAAAATTATTCTAACCATAACATGACATTTGTCTCATGGCAAGGGTTTTTTTTTAATGGTACATTGTTCAACTTATTTTTATTATTTCTATCCCTCCCATTTTCACACATTACACACCTCATATACTCTTCACCCATCCACTTCTTCCTCCCTCTCTCTTCTGATCCACACCTAGCCCTAGCTAATGTCACCCTCTCTTCTCTGTTCCACCCGTCCTCATCCAAATACTTCGGTCTCCTTCCATGTACCTGCCAACTCCCATACATGTCATTATATTCACTTTTTTCTATACTTCCCTGTCTCTCCTGTACATCCACTTCCTTCGCCCTCTCGCTCACCCACTTTGCCACATTTACCCCCCTCTCTAACCACTCCCTCACTTTCACCTCAGACAGTCCTACACTCTCATACATTTTCATTCGTTCCTTCCTCCATTTACTCCCCCTTACGTTCACGCATGTCTTCCATACCGCCTTTACCAACCTCTCTTCCCCTAACTCCCATAACCTCATCTCATACCTAACCATTCTCTCCATAGCCTCACATCCTAAGCTTCCTCTGTCAGTCTCCTGAAGCAGTATGTACCCGGGAGTCGACCTTTCCACTCCCAGCATACGCTTCAGAAACCAACACTGCTCCCTTTCCACGCACTCATACCCTTTCACGCCCCACACTTCTACTCCATACATTACTATCGACTTCACACATGCATCCCACACTTTACACGCCAATCTGACGCTGTTCTTCATCCATTCTCCCCATTTTTCCCACACGATACCCCACGCTTTCCTGGCCTTTCCTTGCACCCACCTTACATGCTCCTCATATCCCCCTGTCCCTTTAAACATAAACCCCAAATACTTAAATATTTTCACTCTCTCAATCACTTCTCCCTTCCATTCTAACACTTTCACGCTCCCCTCTCTTCCCTTATTCCTAAATCTCATCCATTGCGTCTTCCCCACATTCACACACAATCCCCTCTTGTCCATATACCTCTCCGTTCTCCTCAACATGTCTTTCATCCCTTCCCAATCTCTCGCCATCAACACCATGTCATCCGCATATGCCAGCATCCACACCTTATCCTTCCCGATTACTACTCCTCCCGCCTGCCCTTTCCTCAACACATCCTCCAGTTCGCTTAGGTATAAGTTAAATAACATAGGGCTTAACGGGCATCCCTGTCTCAATCCTACCCACGTCCTAAAACTCCCCGACACCTCCACTCCCACTCTTGCTACCACCCAAGTTTCCTTATATACTCCTCTTACCCACTCAATCATACTCTCATTCACTCCTTTTCTCCTCATACATTCTAGCAACTTCTCCCTCGGCACTGAGTCGTACGCCGCCTTTAGATCCACAAACACCGCATACATGCTTCCCTTCTCTTCAGTCACTCTCTCCGCCATTCTTGCCAGGGTAAAGATCTGCTCCCTTGTTCAGTATAGATAAATAACCTAGATACAGACTGCATCGCCATCATCCGGGCTGATTTGTGAATCTAAGCTATCCAGGGCACCACCCAAACGCATACAAAAAAATTCATTCAAATCGGTCCAGCCGTTTAGGAGGAGTTCAGTGACATACACACGTACAGTAGAATTATATGCAGGGTGTCCGAAAAGTATGGAATATCCCGTATAGCTTAGTAAATATCCACTTTAGAGAAAAAAGTTTTAAATAGAAGTTATTTGACACTTGGTTATCCACCACCTTGGATATATCAATTTTATTTTTTGCTATAAACAAAAGTGCAACGAATAACACTAACATTTTTTTAACTGACAAGACACATATTTTTTATACTCATTTGATAGAGTTTTTTTTTCGCTTTTCAACGGCATAAAACTTGATTACCTTAAAAAAATCAATAAAAAGAAAATATCTTGGATATTTATTTTTTGTAATATCAAATTGTTTAACAAATGAGTAATGTAATTAAACTAAACTGACAGGAAATATTCAAAGTGTAAACCATTCATGATTTGACAGTGGTAAATTCGGTTTTTAAATACTGCATGCACGATTTAATCAATGAAATGAAAATAAATATCCAAGACATTTTCTTATTTTTCTTGAAATTTTTCTTATGTAAAGGTAATCAAGTTTTATGCCGTTGAAAAGAGAAAAAAAAACTCTATCAAATGAGTATAAATAATAAGTAAAAATAATCAAAGTACCTTGAATTTCCGAAATGTCAGATTGATTAGTGAGGCAAGAAATCAAACGAATTTATACCAGAAAATGTCTGTTTATACTGTTTAAGAACGGGTGGAATTTCTAACGGCAATTATAAGAGGTTGTCCAGCAGGGAAATAGCTGTATTTTTCTACAAGAACTCAGAGAATTTTTATTTTAAATAGTTGACAACTTTTCTGCAGCGTATCCCAATCGCCCGGTTCCGAGCAAAAGCACTTTTTAATGGAATAAAACATGTTTGAATTATTCTAATTAAGCGCATCATGTAGAAAAATAATTGATTTATTATACTTACTAAAATTTGCTTCAAAATTATATGATAAAATGTACATTAACACAAGGTATAATTTTTAGCATGTAAAATCCTATGGCCCACGATAAAAAATAACATACTCTATATATACAGTGTGTAAATTTTTGTAATATGAGTTTTAGGAGAAAATCTTATTCTTTATAACAAAATTTGCTTGTATTGATACCCTCCATAATCAAAGAAAAATCCTGTAATTACTTAAGATGAGATCAAAAACTTGAAACTATGTTGAGTTAATTTGAGATGACTCCTAATGTTACATAAATATCGTGTTACCTGTAATTGTCGACGTTAGACAAAAGGCAATTGTCATTTTGATCAAACTTGTATTGCTTTTCTGATTGTAAACCAGGATGACCATGAAACTTAAACATTTATCTTATTATTTTCTAAATAAAAACATGTTATTTTTAATACAATAATTTAATTTTAAATTGTACAGTTATTCCACATACTGTCCTCCAAATCCAGCACAATCTTCAACTCTTTTTCTAAATTGTTTGTGAACGTTGTTCAGCATTTCAAGATTAATTTTTCGAACAGCCTCCGCAATCCGTATCTTTAGATGATTTACATCATTTACCATTGGTTCTCTGTAAACTTTTTGCTTCAGGTAACTCCAAAGAAAAAAATCCATAAGTCCGGTGACCGAGCCGGCCAATTTATCGTCCAATTCCATACCAGGAAAATGTAAATTTAAGAAATCTTTAACAATCATGGTACCATGAGCTGGACACCCATCTTGTTGGAAATAGATGCGTCGCAATTCCTCTTGCTCAAGTGATGGCAATAAAAAATTCTGAAGCATTTCTAAGTAATTACATTGATTTAAATTTTCCTTCAAAAAATAGGGTCCAATGATTCTGTTGAACAACCAAACATTGACTTTTTGATATCGCTGTAAATAGTACCATTTGTCGAAAACGTTGCTTCATCACTAAACATTAAATTTTGATAAAATAGGCGATGTTCCATAGTGTTCTTACCAACCCATAAACAAAATTCGAGTCTAAAAGCAGGATCTGCAATTTCTAAGGTGTGCCTGAATCTAGGTTTATATGGATTAATTTTATTCGCTTTATAATTTTTTTGCAGTAATGTATATCTAACATTGAGTTCAGTTGCTCGCTGGCTTAAAGAACTCGTAGGATGTTCCGCAACTGATTCGATAGCCACAATAGTCACAGCATCATCATCATTGTATGATTTGCGAGGCTTCTTTTTGTCGGCAGCGGATCCCGTTTCATCGAACTTTTTAACTAATTTCGTTAAAGCTGTTCTACTTACACGTACATTCGGGTATTTCGCATTAAATACTGTATTGCGTATTTATAAGAGGCTTCTCCTAAACCATAGCGTTTCACCAGGTAGATTCACTGCTCTAACGTCAACATTGTTTTCATTTTAAGCTTGCTGAGCTATCAGTAAATGTCGACTGTCAGTAAATGTTGTTGTTTAACGAGTAATTCAATGGTAACACAATGGTGATGTGATATTCGAACTTAGATTTAAAATCAAAAATTTGACATAATTTCAAGTTTTTGATCTTATCTTAAGTGATTACTGGATTTTTCTATTAATTTTTCAATAATTAATTTTCGTATTCAAATAAATCTACTGATGCCAGGTGTATTTGCATGGGAAAATAATTTATTTAACATTAAAATTATCGCATTTGAAAATACCAATTGTATATAATATTGACAAGCATGAAAGTATGTATCTCTGAAAAATTTATTTGATGAGCTGGAGTGTAAATAAATAATGTTATGCAGATTTTAAGCAATGAAATAATTTACAGTAAAGTCTTCACATCTTCGCAAAAATACAATACCGATTTTTTTCATTATTTTTTCCATGCTCTCGAAGTAATCCTCAACAACGTAGCATTCAGTTAATCCGCCATTTTTACAGCACCCAGTATATATGTTTCGGCGCTCTGGGAACGGTCAATCCCGTGCTTATTTTTCAAAATTTCAAAAAAAAAATATACAAAAGTTGTGCAGAATAGTGAGCTGCACGCCCTAAAAATATTTAAATTTATACAGGGTGTCTCATAGCAAAGTTACAGACCAAACTTATGTTTTTTTAAATGGAACACCCTGTATATTTTAGCATTTTTGGATTCCTTGTTACTTGGAGATTAAAATTACTTAAGTTGTGGGGATGGAGTAGAGTCTTCGAGATGGACGGACGTGTTTTACTGTGGCGCTAATAAAACTAAAGTGCGAAAGTATGAAGCCGGAAAGTATGAAAAGGGAAGAAGATAATAATAAATACTTTAAAGGATTCACAACAAAAGAGACGGGAATAACAGCAAAAGAAGATATGGATGAATTAAAAAAAAATGAGAGAACTGATGAATAAAATGCATAAGAACACACAGGATCTAAACTCTATCCATTTCCAAGCGGCAGTGGAAATAAACAAACCCGGCTGCGTGATAGCCACGTGCGTACTTCAATAGACGCTTGCGATTGGTCGTTCCGTGGTGCGTGCTCGTGCCCGGATTCAGTTTGTATTCTGGGCCCGTCGTCGATTGCCGTGCGTTTAAAAAGTGTTGGGCAGTAAAATGAAATTTATTTGTGGGCGCGCTAGGGTACGGCGCCTCCGACCCTGAGTATTCTCGCCGTTCACGTGATTGTGTTTACACGCGCTGCCGCTTGGAAATGGAAGAAATTAAGATGGAAATGGAAGAAAGGGAAAATCAATGGAGACAAGAAAGAATTTTATTAATGGAAAGAATAGATAAATTAGAAAAGAAAAACGAAAGAGAGGAAAGATTAAAGCGGAAAAATAACATAGCAATTGTAGGACTGAAATCGGCTAACCCTAGAGAGAGGTGGTAAGAGCTGTGCGAGGAAAAGCTAACTATCAGAAAAATAATAGCAATAAATGTTGGAAAAAAATATGAAATGATAAAAGCTGAAATAGGATCTTGGGAAGAAAAAAAGCGATATTGGGAAAAAAAACAAACTGAAAGTTACAAAAATATATATAGAAGACGATCTATCATTTGAAGAAAGAGAAATTCAAAGGGAGATTAGAAGTATCGCTCGGGAAGAAAAGGCAAAAGGTAAAAGAGTTAAAGTAGGTTACCAGAAAATAATAATCGAAGACGAAATATTTACATGGGATAACAAGGGAAAAAAATTGAACATTAATGAACATGATAAAAATAATTCAAGACAAATTGCAAGGTCTGGAACGCTGAACTTAAGAGGGCGAAGAGAATTGGAGGAAGAACAAATAAAAGAGATTGAAAATGAAAAAGTAAACAAAAAGGAAATACGAAAAGAAAGAGTAAAAGGAAAAAGAAAAAAAAATAAGAAAAAAAAAACGAACTAAAAATTAGCACCTGGAATATCAGGACAATGTTAGCACCAGGAAAGCTGTAGGAGATAGTAGCACAACTAGAGAAATACAAAATAAACATTGCAGCGTTACAAGAAATAAGATGGAAAGGACAAGGGATAATAAATAAACATAACTTTACGTTGCAATATTCAGGAGATAAGAAGCAAGGCCAATGTGGAGTCGCATTTGTGATCATGGTAAAACTAAAAAACAATATTATGGAATTTAAACCAATAAACAAAAGAGTGGCGTACCTCAGGATTGAGGCTAAACCTTTTAATATACCAATACTAAATGTGTATGCACCAACAGAAGAAGATATACAAAGGGAAACTAAGCAGTATACAAAATAAACACGGACAGTTAACTGAAAACGAAGAAGAATACAAGCAAGTATGGACAGGGTATTTTAGGGAGCTACTAACTAATACCGAGGCCAGAAGAGAAATAGAAGAAGAAGAACCATCAGACGGTAACGAAGCAGAAGAACCAACGATGGATGAAATAAAGGAATTAATCAATAAAAGCCGCAACGGGAAAGCCCCGGGGAAGGATGGAATAAGCATGGAACTGATAAAGTATGGAGGTGAAGAGCTACAACAGTGTATATTTACGCTAATAAAAAAAAATTTGGAAGGAAGAAAACATGCCAAGAGAATGGGACAACGAGCAAATGATAACGATACAGAAGAAAGGGGATCAACAATTATGTAAAAACTACAGGGGTATCACAATACTGAATACAATATATAAGATACTATCAACACTAATACAGAGCAGACTAGCAAATGAGACAAAAAATATAATAGGTCAATACCAGTGTGGATTTAGGCATGGAGTATCAACAACCGATGCAATACACACAATAAAACAAATCATGGAGAAAGCACACACATATAAAATGGACTTAGAGCTACTTTTTATAGATTTCCAACAAGCAGTGGACTCGATACAAAGAGATAAACTAATGGCAGCATTAAAGGGCTTCGGGATAAACCCTAAGCTAAGAAGACTAATACAGATGGCAATGAGGAGAACAACAATAAGCATCAAAACAACAAAGGGAGAGACGGAGGAATTCGAAATTAGCAAGTGGGTCAAGCAAGGAGACTCACTATCAGCACCCCTATTTAACCTAGCACTAGAACATGTAGTAAGGAAAATCAACAAAGGAACAAGAGGAGGAAAATAAGGGAAAACGAATTTGAGGAAGTCGAACAATACAAATACCATTACAAAGGAGTAATGTTAGCAAACAATGGAGAGAGGGAAGCCGAACTAAAGGGGAAAATTATGGGAGCAAATAGAGTTCTTTACCCAAACAAAAAGCTACTAAAAAACAAAAACCTGGGGAAAAGAATGAAAATCAAAATATACAGCACATTAATAAGGCCAATATTAATGTACGCATCAGAAACTATGACCATGACAAAGAAACAAGAGGATAACCTGAGAATTATAGAAAGAAAGATTTTAAGAACAGCACTAGGGCCTATAAAGGTAAACGAAAATGAATACCGAACAAGGACGAACAACGAGCTGAGACAAGAAATAAAAGGAGAAGACATAGTAAAAAAAATCAAGGAACAAAGAGCAAAATGGCTAGGACATGTATGGTGAGCAGGACCAAGCGACACAGTGCGTTTAATGTTAGAGTGGGAGCCAGGAAACAAGAAAAGAAGAGGTAAACCGAGATCTAAGTGGTTACAAGAAGTGGAAGGAGATCTCCGCAGGGCTGGCATCGGCGGAGAATGGGAGGAAAAGTCAGGAAATAGGAGGGAATGGGGAAATATATGCAAGAGTAGAGAATAGGAAGTGGACGGAAACTGATCTACTCCAAAAAAAACAGATCTAGAATTGATTATAATAATTCCTTTGTTTAGTTGGTAATCGTCCTACATTGCCATTACCGGCTAATTTAATACAAATTTAAACGTCACCCTGACAAGATTCAGTTTCAATATGTCTTTAGTTTAAGCCTGGGGTCGCCAAACTTTTTTGATCATCGACCCTTATATAATTTTTCGAAATCTCTATCGACCCCCACAAAAGTAATTTTCAGTTAATTAACATAAAATTATCTATTAGGTTAGGTACTGTGTTGGTACATTTATTTTATGATTTTAAATATTTATGAAAGTAATAGTACATTGTGTAATACCTTAATATTTATTAAATAATAAGTAATTATAAATAAGTAAAAATAATAAGTAAAGTAACTACAGATTTATTGCTTCTTAATCAATGAGATGGGTGCACCTGGTGTTTCTTTGCAAGGTTCGCTATGTTGGGTTCAAAATTGGTCAATTTTAATTTTAATATTCCTCGAAACTCCACATTTAATTTATTTATGTACTTACAAGGCAACTAATCCAATTGTTTCTCCGATTTTAATGAAATGTGGTGGATTTGTAGAGGGGGTCTCTAATATCTCGTACTCTCTGCCAGGTACTTGGTAAAGTTAATTAAAATAACTTACTTGAACTTAATAACTTTAATTACTTATCGTCAATGCACCGGCAAACGTATCATCATATAAACTGACTGATGTATCCTTGCCAACCACATTCATAACTTTTTATATAAATACATTACATTATCTCCCTCTTAAATTAAACTATTATAAATTCACAAATAAGAAAACTAAATATCAATGTTTATAATTAATAACTTTCGTTCTAGGCCGCAGCAGACGCGTCTCATCCGAACCTGCTTGCGTTTGCGTTTGCAGCGCCAAAGTGTTCTTAGTTTCTTCACACACTTGCGTGTTTTGCATTTCATCTTGTGTTTCCTCTTCTTCCTCCTCTTCTGATACGTTTCCTTTTTCCATGTCTAAAACAGTTGTGCTTCCATATTTTCTGTGCTTTCTTTTTGTACCGTTACATAACTCGAGACATTTTTAAAATCTAAAATTTGATTGATATGGCATCTCCAACGTTTATTAATTTCTGGTATTTCAATTAAAAATATATGTTGCCCAAAAATCTTTACAATTCTACCTTTTATCCAAGATGGTTTCGCATGTCGATAGTCGCGAACCGCAACTAAATCATTTATATGGTATGTACGATTAGTATATTTACCGGAATAATATTTGCATTGCTTGTTTTGTTTCTCCTCAATTTTGTTTCTTACTAACAGATTTTCTTTATTATGTGATATATTTTAAAACGGACGTATCAAATCTAAACGAGTTCTTAATGATTTTCCCATTAATAACATAGCGGGTGAAAATTCCTTTGTACAATGTGGCGTGTTATGATAATATAATAAAAATCTATCTAAAATCAGTTGTAGATTTTGTTTATCACTTTTACCAACGGCTTTTAATATTGCAGTTTTAATTGTTTAAACACTATTTTCCGCGGCTCCATTTGAAGCAGGATGAAGGCGTAATAAATTTACTCTTAATGCCGTTGCTTGATAAAAATGATAAAAACATTTCAGATTGAAATTGACGTGCATTATCTGAAAAAATGGTGATGTGGCCATCATGTTACTTTCTCCGACTTGATGGTATCATTTATATTTACGCATCCATGGTTTATTTTCAATTTAAATCATATTTTAAGTGTGCATCGAACGTTTCGTAGACTCGGATAAAACTGACGTTTAAAACGTCAAAATTATGAAAGATCGAAAAATGTACTTCAAATTCAAAAACTCAGTTTAGTCAAAAACTAAAGAGATTTCGAAAAAAACTTATTCTTCATAAATTGTTCATTTTGGCATTCTCTACAATTATTATTCACATAAATTTGCTGTAACTATTAGCGTTTCATAATTGTATACCAAAAATGAAAAAAAATTAATAAATTTTTTTCTCGAATAACAATGATTTTATGAAAAATAATTTCAAACAAAATAATCGCATTTCTTTATTGTCTTCAATATTTGTTTAAATGTTTTTGTGATATTTTTCATATTTAAGAAAATATTGGCAAAAAACAAAAAACAGTTAAGGTAAACACCCACTTCCGGTGTACGAAATTTTACCAAAAGCTTTTCAGTTCTTCGGATTATCAAATAAAGCACACAGACACACACACACACACACACACACACACACACACACAGACACACACACACACACACACACACACACACACACACACACAGACACAAATTTTTTTTTTTCCAGAAATTGTTGAAATGGCATCTAGGGAACCCAAAACGGATATTTCCGTAAAAAAATTTTTTGAAAAAAAAATCACGATCACAATACTTTCTCGTACTTCGTAACGGAGAAAGTAAAAATTTCACAAAACATTAATTGTTGTCTCTGCCGATATTTTATTCACAATTATTGCTTCCACCCACTTGGAATATGCGTCCACTACTACTAGAATATATTTGTTGAAAATAGGTCCCGCAAAATCTATATGGATACGTTCCTAGGAACCCTCTGGCAATTCCCAAAGAACAAGACCGGCTTTCGGCGGATTATTTCTGTAAAGAAGACAATTCTCGCAACGTTTGATCAGATTTTCAATATCTTTGTCAAAACCAGGCCACCACATGTACGAACGGGCTAAACTTTTTGCTTTTACTATACCCATATGTGCTATGTGAAGTTCATTCAACATCCGTTCTCGTAAGCACTTTTGTATAATAACACGATAACCAAACAATACACAATTTTGTTCCTGTGTCAATTCATTTCGCTTCAAAAAATATGTTTTTAACTCAGAATCTATATTCTTAGGCCACCCAGTTTTAACATACTTTCAAACTTGCCCTAAAATATCATCTTTTTCTGTTTCCCGTGCTATTTCCTTACAGTCAATTGGTAACTGATTATTGGCAATTATGTAATTTAAATATGAGGTATTATCATCTTTGTCTAAAATTTCAGTTACAGGTAGACGCGACAAAAAATCTGCATTATTTTCTGACGATTTAACATATTTAATTTCGTAGTTATAATTGCTCAACAGCCAAGCCCATCTTTGCAATCTATTAGCAGACATTAAAGGTATGCCTTGCTTTTCCCCAAAAATCTTTATTAACGCCTGATGATCAGTGTTCAAAATAAATTTTCTTCCAAATAAATATTGGTGAAACTTTTTTACACCAAATATAATCGCCAAACCTTCTTTTTCAAGCTGCGAATATGCTCGCTGGCTTGTGTTTAAGCTGCGAGATGCGTAAGCAATAGGATTCTCTTCCCCAGACGGCATCACGTGTGATATCACCGCCCCTACACCTACATCAGATGCGTCCACAGTTAAAGTGATCATCAAATTCGGATCATAATGCACCAAATTTCTTGAGGAAGTCAAAATATCTTTAACTTGTTCAAAACCTCTGTCGCATTCTTTTGACCAAATAAATTTGACATTTTTACGCAATGAATTATACCGAGTGTTATATATAATAACACTATTAATAAGGGGTGAACATAGGGATTTAACATGTAAAATTAAATATGTGTAATTATTTGCTCCCCTATTCATTTTAGAGAAAAATCGTAAAGGAATATTTTTTAGAGAATTAAAAACTGTAAATGTATCATCCATTTAATTTACGTTTGTACCAGCATACACCTCAGAAATAATAAAAATAAGTTTAACAATTTACCATTTAATAAAAACCCTTGCCATGACTTTGACAAATGTCATGTTATGGTGAGAATAATTTTACTAGTCAAACATTAATTCGAGCGGCCCGTTGGTGTAGTGGGTACAAGAGAGCGCTTATGCCGGTTGCACCGCGTGCCGCGAGGGTTCGAATCCCAGCCCGGGCGAACGATTTCGGGGTCGCGGAATATTCGCTCGGGACCATGGACATTGCATTTGTCTTTCATTATTCAGTTATTCATATAATTTCTGATATATTACAATACAATGATTATGGCAGATGGCCTCGTAGCCGACGCCAATTTCCCGAATCATTCAATCTCCTTAACCCGCAGTTCCATCCACGTCCAAATATCAATTCACGCATTGTTATTACTATGAACAATAATATGAGTTATTCCAATGGAGAGAGGGTATTATTTATTATCAAAATATTTACAGTGGCGTCAGTTTACACAGAGTTCGTGACTTATTTTCGGTTACATTTAACAATCGACCAATTCCGTCTGTATCAACAATTTCCAAATTTGTGAAAAAGTTCGAAAATACAGCAAGTGTAGCGGCAGATGATTCGAAAGGTATTTCAATAGTCCAATTTCAACAAATATTATTTCAAACATATTAAAATTAAAGGCAAACGGAACAGAAGAAGCAACGATGAATTGAATTAAAGTGGTGTCAGATTACACACAGTTCGTGATATATTTTTGGCTTTACCGTAACCAGCGGTCAACGGGAAATTTTAGAGCAAGTACTCAAAAAGTTCTCCGTTCTGGTGTAAACAATAACCCAATCGGTTATAAAATGCATGTCTAACATAAGCCAACTGCCTATCTGTAATCAATGTGCATTCCGCAAAAATTGCTTCCCGCAAAGATTCAATATTTGGATGGTGTTTTTTGTAAATTTTGTTTTTCAAGTGACCCCACAAAAAGAAATCACATGGTGCTAAATTAGGAGATCTTGGTGGCCAGTTGATAGTGCCACCGCGACCAATCCAGCAATTGGGAAAATTAGCATTTAAATATTCCCTTACATTTAAACCATAATGGGCTGGACATCCATCATGCTGATACCATATCTCCTGATTGTCACGTGCAACTTCTTCTAACGCAGGGCCAACCTGGTTGATTAAAAGGTCTAAATAAGAATTCGAATTTAAATTTCCACATATTTCAAACAGCCCAATAATATTATTTTTAAAAATACCAGCCCAAATATTGATTTTTTGCGGGAACTGGGTTCTAGTTCTAAGGCATATCCGCGGATTTTCTTGGGTCCAGTATCGCGTGTTCTGAGTGTTGGGCTCGTTGTTAAGTGTGAACGTGCATTCATCCGTAAAACAGATAGACTGCAAAAAGTTTCTGTCTATGTTTGATCGATCCTGCATTATCTCGCAGAATACACGCCTGCTTTCTTTATCCACTAGCAATATCTCCTGATGGCATTGATGTTTATAGGGATAATACCCATGCTTATTCAGAATCTTATACACTGAGAATGTAGACACGCTGCACTCACGAGCAATGCATCGTATGCTAGTTGTTGGATCAGCATTTATCAACCCCAAAACTCTTTCTTCCAATTCATCGTTGCTTCTTCTCTTCCGTTTGCCTGCAATGTTAATGTTTTTGAAATAATATTTGTTAAAATTGGACTATTGAAATACCTTTTGAATCATCTGCCGCTACACTTGCTGTATTTTCGAACTTCTTCACAAATTTGGAAATTGTTGATACAGACGGAGTTGGTCGATTGTTAAATGTAACCGAAAATAAGTCACGAACTCTGCGTAAACTGACGCCACTGTAAAATGTTTTAATAATGAATACCCTCTCTTCATTGGAATAACTCAGATTATTGTTCATCGTAATAACTAGAATTGATATCTGACTTGCAATATTATTATTTTCACTATAACATGAAACATGACATTTGTCAAAGTCATGGCAAGGGTTTTTATTAAATGGTAAATTGTTAAACTTATTTTTATTATTTCTGAGGTGTATGCTGGTACAAACGTAAATTAAATGGATGATACATTTACAGTTTTTAATTCTCTAAAAAATATTCCTTTACGATTTTTCTCTAAAATGAATAGGGGAGCAAATAATTACACATATTTAATTTTACATGTTAAATCCCTATGTTCGCCCCTTATCCCAAACACTCGGTATAATAGCCTTAATAAAGTAGCACTGTTTTTAATAAATCGATTGTAATAATTAATTAGCCCTAAAAATGACTTAAGTTCCGACACATTTATGGGTTCAGGTGCTTTGTTAATTGCTTCAGTTTTTTCATTTGTTGTACGTAGCCCATCTTTATCTATATCATGTCCTAGATATGTAATTTTCTTTCTAAAAAATTCACATTTACTCTTATTAACGGTAAACCCGCTATTTCTCAATATATTCAAAACTAATTTAACCTTATTTAAATGTTCCTCGAATGTGGCCCCAGTTATAATAATATCATCCAAAAAACAAGCTATATTCCATCAAACAAAGATTCCATTACTTTTTGGAATTTTGATGGTGCACATGCTATGCCATATGGCACTCGTGTATACATAAACAGTCCTTTGTGAGTGATAATTGTAGTTAAAATTTGCGAGTGATTACGTACCATTTTTCTTTAATATTGGTACCACTGGTGTTCCCCATGGACTATAACACCCCCTCCTTTACCAGCCTACTGATTTCATTTTCAACCTTTTCTTTAATAGCAAAAGGTATAGGACGTGCTTTAAAAAAATTTGGGTCAACTTCATTTGCCATATGCAATTGAATTTTACCCTTGTAAACAGCCCTAATCTATCGGAAAAAACTTGCGAGAACTTCCTGTAGAGTTTTTCAATTATAATGTCATTTCTTTTGGTTCCTTGCGAATTAGGTTCTACAAAAATTTTCAAATTATTTAAACACAAATTAAACTTGTAAAAAGAAAACTTCCTAGTAGTGGAGGACCTGTTCCTCTAATAACTAATATAACTAAATCTTGGCTAATATCCCTATATTTACAATGAATAGTTAAATATCCTAAGGGATAAATTTTATGTCCATCATAATTAATACTTATATACTTAGAAAAATGCATATCTTTAAATCTATTTGAAATTACTGAACAACTAGCTCCTAATTCCCTAATTCGAATTTCAACAACCTGCCATCAATTTCAACCTTTACAAATAATGGCTGTTGAGATGTGTCACTTAATCTAAACAATATTTCATTATGATTGTTATTGTAACCGTCGTCAGTTAAATAATTATGATGATGATCATCATGTTTACTATAACACATTTTTATCAAATAGCCACTTTTGCCACATTTCCTACAAATGTAATTTTAATATTTACACGCACTTCTTGTGTGGCCCTCAAATCCACAAACTGTGCATAAAGCAACACTAGTACCTTTCCAATATGTCTTTTGGTTGCGCAAATCTCCTGAAAACTTCTCACAAGACTGGTTCAGTTGACGCCATTTGTCAGAACTTCCACTGGTTATTGCTGCCTTTTCCTGATGTGTTTCTCGAAAATTTGAACTAAATTTTCGTGGATTTTCGTCGTTTAGTTTCCTCGATCTATGTTCATTTAGCCTATACACCTCTGACTGAACTTCCAATTTAATATCTTTTCCTCTTTGATAATTATTTTTGCTTGCTTCTTTCTTTTGAGCTATGGCGACGGCCTCCTCAAAATTCAATGTCGTAGCATCTTCTTCAAACAATCGATCCATAATAGCACCATTTTTCATCCCCATTATAAATCGGTCACGCATTGCTGTTTCTAAGACATTCTTAGAAAATTCGCAAGGTGCTGCCAAATTACGCACTCTTGCCGCCCAATCCTTTATTTCTTCATAAGGATCCATATATGCATTGTAAAATAAATACCGTTTCGGAAATGCAATTTTTACCGAAGTAAAATGTCTGTTTAAAATTTCAACAAGGTTTGCAAAAGTCTTACTTGACGGATCCTCCGGAACACACAAACTTGTAACCAACTGATAGGCTTCTTCATTTAAACTATTTAATAAAATTGCACGTTTAATTTCCGGTTTATCGTTGATTTCGTTAGCAATAAAATACTAATTTAGTTGAGCACTAAAAATTGTCCAGTCCGATTGCAACGAAAATTCGCGAAATTGGCCTCTTGCACTAAGTAGTCATGTCAAAAACGCGTGAATCCTTTTAACACTATAAATGGTTCATAATCGTTGTACACTACTCGTCGCTAATGTAATATCTCGTACTCTCTGCCAGGTACTTGGTAAAGTTAATTAAAATAACTTACTTGAACTGAATAACTTTAATTACTTTATTTTTTAGTAGTATGATATTTACTATTATCGTCGTGGATACAAGGCATGAAAGCGTACTCATATCTCCCACGGGAGATATGAGTTATATCTCCCTTGGGAGATATGAGGTCTGCTCCTGTTTACCTGACAAATAATGTGTACAATTTCCAAATTATCCGCTCAAGATGATGGTTGAAGATAGACAATCTTGCGTCTGCTCACGACCAACTTTATAGCGAGAGGAATTAAACTTTTCTCCCAGGTTTGTTCACTATTTTATTCACAACTGTACGTTTGTTGTTAAAGCATTAACGTCAAATCAAATCAAAATAAATAAACGTCAGTTCATGAAATGCGTGCGATTTGATTTAAAACAAACTCATAGCAACCATGCAAATACATATTGCAGATCGATATACTGAATAAATAAAAAAAAAAAAAAAGACCTTTATTGGCATATTAACCTATTAACTAACACTAACTAACTATTCCTAATCTCTAAACAAAACAAATAACTATTCTAATTACCCAAAAACTAAAATCATAAATATAACAACTCTCTCCTACATTCTTTCTCCCTCACCATTTCCTGCAATATCTTTACCCCGGCACCATCCTCTCTCATCCATTCCGCTACCCTCTTGTTCCTTTTTCCCCCCATCCATCCTTCATTCACTCCCTCACACTCCTCCGCCAGATGCCTCCACGTATCCCTCCCATTTTCACACATTACACACCTCATATACTCTTCACTAGTGATGGGATAATCGGATGATTTTAATAATCTGAATATTTGGATTCGGATGACGGAAATAATCGGATAATAATCGTAATCGGAGTATCTCTTGATAATCGGAAAAATAAAAAAAATAATCGGAATTGGAAAAATAAACGAAGTCGGAAAAAAATAATCGGAGAGTCGAAGAAAACAAAAAAAAGGCCTCCTTGAAAATTGTACCCCTACCGGTCATATTCGATATTTAAATCTCGTACTTCGTGACGGAGAATCCTAATCCTATTTCTAACAGTAGAGATATATTTTTTCGAATTGTAATTACTTAAATCTTCAGAAATAACGGAAACGCGCCGCTTTTTTCTCTACGTTTATTATCGACCCGACAAGACGCAATAAAACGAAATCCGAAGGACCATGATGCGCCCTAGTACCGCAAAAACACTGCGTCTACTGTCCATGAAGTGCCAAACTTGATATGCCACGCAAATCCGAATCCGAATATTATTGCGATTCGAAATACGAATGCCCTCGGCACTGAGTCGTACGCCGCCTTTAGATCCACAAACACCGCATATATGCTTCCCTTCTCTTCAGTCACTCTCTCCGCCATTCTTGCCAGGGTAAAGATCTGCTCCCTTGTTCCCCTCCCCCTTCTAAATCCCCCCTGAGTCTCTGGTACTAAATCCTTCTCTTCCACCTCTTCTTCCAGCCGATTCTTTACCACCAGCATAGCGATTTTGTAGCCTGTGGGCATCACTGTAATCCCCCTGTAGTTCCCGGCCTCCTTCTCGTCCCCTCCTTTATGTACCGGGCACATCGTACCCCATCTCCAGGCCTCCGGTATGTTCCTTCTTCCCCTCCACATTTCGTTCAACAGCTCCCTGAATTTCTTCTTCCCCCCTTCTCCTATCTCCTTCCACATCTCTGCCTTCAGCCCATCCAACCCTGCAGCCTTTCCTTCTTTAACTTCCTCGAAAGCTCTTTTCACTTCCTCTTTAGAGAACTCCTCCGTCATCTCCATACACCTTCCTTGTCCCACTTCCTCTGGGTACCCACTTGTTTCTCTACATTTCCTTGTCCACTCCTCCAGTGTTATCCCTACCCGTCTCCTTCTTTCGCCTCTCTTCAGTACTTTCCATATTTCCGACTCGTTTCTACACTTCTTCAACTCTTCACTTGTTCTTTCCACCTCCTGCCGCTTCTTCCTCTCGCATATCCCCTCATATTTCCTTTTTGCTGCCGTTACCTTCCTCTCCTCCCCTCCACCTCTTATACATTCCTCCATTGCCTTCCTTACTTCACTTTTTGCCTGCCTGCATTCTTCATCAAACCACCTACTCCCTTCTCCCGCCCTTCCTTTAGCTTTCCTTCCGCACCCCACAATTAGTTCCTCCATCTCCTCCATTGATTCGACGTCTTCCCACTGGATCCTCCTCATCTTCATCCTCATTTCTTCTATTGCCTTTGCCCCACATTCTAACTTTCCCATTTCTTGCTTCTCTTCAGTCACCTTCTCCTTCTCCATCCATACCTCTACTTTTAGTGGTAGATGATCGGAGCCCATCACTTCCTCCACCTCCATACTTTTTATTTTCCTTTTCGTCATCCCCTTTATCGCCACATAGTCGATCACCGACGATCCCCGCGGCCCACTATAAGTTTTCCTCCCTTCCCAGTCCCCCTCTGTGCATCCATTTAGAATTTCCCATCCCTCCTCCATCACCCACTCCTTCATTCTCTTACCCTCCCCGTTTTTACATTTGTCCCTGGACTTTATTTCTGCCACAGATCCCTCTTCATTAATCCCTCCCCCCATTTCTCCCATTCTTGCATTAAAGTCTCCTCCTAGCACCCATTTTCCTCCCCCTTTCGTTCTCTCCTCTATCTCCTTTCTTATTATATTCCAATTTTTATTTACATATACCACCCCTACGTTTATCCTCTGTTTCCCTTGTCCATACTTTATCCATGCCACGTCTTCTCCTTCTCCGAAGTGTCCCGTCACGTCCGTCCCCATTTCCTTCTTCCATCCTACTATCATTCCACCCCTTGCCCTTCCTTTCGTTGCACACCTTATCGCATCCTTCCTCTCCCATATAAAGCTTCCCGGTAGCCATCTTTTCACTTCTCCCTGAAGAATATTTGAATTACTAAAAAATAAAATATTGTATACACCGCGGGAGATATTCATGTTCTTCACCCTCGGTTGATTTACAAACCTCGGGCCAGAGGCCCTCAGTTTGTAACCCTGTCAACCTTGAGAAAAAACATTCTATATCTCCCTTGATGCATAAATATCTATATCGTCAATGCACCGGCAAACGTATCATCATATAAACTGACTGTTGTATCCTTGCCAACCACATTCATAACTTTTTATATTAATACATTACAGGGTCAAAATATGCGATACGTATTTTTTGTGAACTCACCCTTCGAACATCAGCCATATTTTTGTCTTTTGGCTATAACTTCTGAACAAATCTTGATAGCGTAATTTCGTAAATGTACTAAATTTCAAAGGTTATCCACAGGTGTAAAAATACTTTGTATTGGCTACTTTGGGACTGCAAAAAGAATGATTGATATTTATGGCTTGTATGTCCTGTAATAATTATATTTGTTAAAAAAAATATACATAACGACAAAAATCATCTGAAACAAAAAAACAAAAAGATTATTGAACTAGATACTATAATGTGTCTTCGTCGTAGCCGATTTTGAAAACAAAATTTTTTGACAAAATGGCGGGCGTTTAAACATCACAGCGATTTTCGATACAACAATTGGTTCTAATTTTGTCTATAAAAAATAGAGATGTGGCCATCATGTTACTTTCTCCGATTTGATGGTATCATTTATATTTACGCCTTCATGTTTTATTTTCATTTTAAATCATATTTTAAATGTAAATCGAGTGACTCCGATGAAACGTCAAAATTATGAAAGATGGAAAAAATATACTTCAAATTCAAAAACTAAAGCGATTTCGAAAAAAACTGATTCTTTATAAGTTGTTCATTTTGGCATTCTCTACAATTATTATTAAAATAAATTTTCTGTAACTATTATCATTTCATAATCACAACCGAAAAATGAAAAAAACATTTTTTTCTCTAATAACAATGATTTTATAAAAAAAATATTTTTAAATAAAAGATGTTCATTTCTTTGTTGTCTTCAATATTTGTTTAAATATTTTTGTGATATTTTTCATATTTAAAAAATATTGAAAAAAAACAAAAAACAGTTTTGGCAAACACCCACTTCCGGTTTTCAAAATTTTACCAAAAGCTTTTCAGTTCTTCGGATTATCAAATAGGACTTATGTTCAAAGTTTTATATCAATTGCTCTATTAGTTTTTGAGATACATCGCGCACGGACACACACACACGACACAATTTTTTTCCAGAAATTGTTGAAATGGCGTCTAGGGATCCCAAAACGGATATTTCCGTAGGATTTTTTTTTTTTAATGTTCACGATCACAATATTTTCTCGTACTTCGTAACGTAAAATTCAAGGTAATCGGTTTTCTACAAATTTTGGGTATCGATTTGAAAAACGCCGGTTTGAGAAAAACGCTTTTGAAAATTTGTCAATGAGTAAATCATGAAATTTTTCAACTTACATAGAATCATCTGCCAGGCCCATAATACAGGTCTTCTGAGGTGGATTGAATCTTTATGTCGCCCAAACTTTGTTGTCGTCGGCGTGCGCAAATGAACTAAACGTGTGTTGGTGTTTATACGTTCAGTTTAACTTGCACAATTTGCCGACAGAATCTCCAAAAAAGTGTTGGTTTTTGGGTTAAAAAATGAAAAATATTGACGACAAAATACATCTTTCTCTGGCTGCGGTTTGTATTATTAAAAAAAAAAGGTAAAACCGAGGCGCAAAGATGGAATATGCATAATATGAATATGAAGATCATAGTAGGATGCAAATTCGCACGATTCGGAGTCTCAGGAGGGCGGGAAAGGTAGTGAAACTGAAGCAAACGGAAGACGAGAATTAAGTGATGAAGAATAAAAATAAGCTGAAAAGTCACCAGGAGAGAGTCTTAATAGACGACGATTTCACATTAGAAGAAAGGAAGATTCAAAAATACATGAGCGAAAGAGCGCATAGGGAGAGGGAAAAGGGGAATAGGGCTAAGATAGGATATCAGAAAGTAACAATTATGGAAATGTGTGCAGATGGAATATGGAGAAGGAGGAGTTGGAGAACCAGGAGAAGGTAAAAAAGTAAGAAGGGGAGGAGGTCTTCAATAGGATGAGGAAACAGGAGCGAGGGAAGAGCTCGGAGATAAGTCAGAAGAAAAGGTGTTGAGCACAGGATCAAAACAGGTCGAATAAGGGGAAAAAGGAGGATGGAGTGGTAGAAAGATTGAGTCAGAGTGGTGGAGCGAAAAGCAGAGCGCAAGGAGGGGGAGACTTAAAAATAGGGGTATAGAATGTAGCAGGGATAAAGTCTAAAGACAAGGAGGGAAGATGGGGGCAGAATTTTGAGTGACAGGGAAGGACATAGTGAGGTTGGTGGAAACGTGGCTGATACAGGAGGAATGGGGGGAAGTAAAAGGATAGCTTCCGGGGGTTTTAAGTGGCTAATGAAGGAGGCAATAAAGAGTGCTGCGAAGGGAAGAGTGAAGGGTGTTATAATAGGGGGACTGAAAGAGAAGAGGAAGGAAAGCAGAATGGAGTTCACGGAGGGCGGCGAAGGACTGGTATGGGCGAAATATTAACAGAGAGAGTACTAGGTAAATGTGGTGGTAGTGTACATTAATAAGAACTGAAATGAAGTGAGAAGGGAAATTGATGATAGGACTGGTGAAGCAGGAAGGTGCGAGATCATGGGTGCTTTAATGCAAGACTGGGGGAATTGGGTGGAGGGATTAGTGAGGATGGCTCGGAGATAGAAAGGAGATCACAGGATAAGTGTATAAACGGGGATGGGAAGAGAATGAGGGATTGGGTGATAGAGGAGGGACGGGAGATACTAAATGGATGCACAGGAGGGGATTGGGGAGGGAAGAGAACATACATTGGGCCGCAGGGATCGTTAGTGACTGATTATGAAGTAATTAAGTGGTTCTCAAGAGAGGAAGTGAGGAGAATGGAAGTAGGAAAGGTGATGGGGTCAGACCATTTACCGCTGAAAGTAGAATTACGGGTAGGCAAGGGTGAAGAAGTGAAGCAAGAACAAGAAGGTGGTATCTAGAGAGTGGGATAGGGGCAATCAGTAATATGAGGAGGGAGCTGGAGAAAGTGCAGTGGAATGAAATAAGATCAATGGAGGAGATGGAGAAGATCATAGTAGGATGCAGAAGAAAAGTGAAGAGAAAAATGAGTAAAGAGAAGTGGTGGTTTGATGAAGAATGTAGACAGGCGAAGAGGGAAGTGATGAAAGCAATGATAGAATGCATAAGGAGCAGAGGTGAGGAGAAGATAGTGGTGGAGGCAAGAAAGAAATATGATTAGATATGTGAGAGGAAAAAGCTGCGGGTAAGGGAGTGCAGGATCGAGAGGGAGATGTGATGCATGCTGAGGAGAGGGGTCGAGAGGAGGAAGATAGGGGTGTTGTTGGAAGAATGGACCAGGAAATGCAGGGAAGGTAGTAGAGGTGCTAGGGGGGAAGAATTCACCGAAGAGGAGGTGGAAAGAGCTTTTAAGGAGGTGAAAGGAACAAAGGCGGCAGGAAGAGACGGGCTGACGGCACAGGTGTCCGCTGAGCCCTATGTTATTTAATTTGTACATAAGTGAATTAGGTGAGGTGCTGGAGAAGAAGGGGCAGAAGGGAGGGGTGGTAATTGGAAAAAGGAAGTTATGGATTTATGGCATTTGCGGATGATATGGTGTTGATGCGAGAGATTGGGCAGGGATGGAAGGCATGTTGAAAAGGGTGGAGAGGTATATGGACGAGAGGATTGGGTATGAATGTAGGGAAAACGAAATGGATGAGATACAGGAACAAAGGGAAAGAGGGGAGAGTGAAAGAGTTAGAGTGGAAGGGTGAGGAAGTTGAGAGAGTGAAAAAGTTTAGGTACCTGGGTTTTATGTTCAAAGAGACGGGTGAGTATGAGGAACAAGTAAGATGGGTACAGGGCAAGGTGAGGAAAGCATGGGGGATGGCGTGGAGTAAATGGGGAAGGTGGATGGAGAATTATATGAGAGTGGCGTGCAAGGTATGGGATGCGTGTGTGAGCTCTGTGTTAATGTATGGTGTGGAGATATGGGGGACGAGGGTTTATGAGTGTATAGAGAGGGAGCAGGGGTGGTTTTTGAAACGGATGTTGGGGGTGGAGAGGTCGACACCTGGCTACATACTGCTGCACTGCTGCAAGAGACGCATAGAGAGAGACTGGTGTGTGAGGCAATGGAGGGAACGGTGAAATATGAGGCGAAAATGTGGGAATTAGGACAGGAGAGATTGGTGAAGAGATGTGGTGGGCGTGTGTGAATCTAGAAGAGGGGAAGTGGAGGATGGAGAGAAGGAGAATGTATGAGAGGGTGGGGTAGAATGGTTTGGGAGGGGGTGAATGTAGAAACATGTGTGAAGGACAAGGTGAATTAGGTGGAAGCGCAGGAGACACAGGGGCAGATTGAGAATAGCGAATATAAAGACATGTTTGAGAGGTGGCAGGTGCATGGAAGGATGCGGAGGTATATAACTGGAGGGAACTGGAGCAGAGAGGAAAGGGTGATACTGGCAAGGGCAAGGTGTGGGTTGGGAGAGAGAGAGAGGGAGGAAGAAATGGATGGGGTAGGAGTATATGGTCTGTATGAGTGGAGGAGGGATACTTGGAGGCACCAGGCAGAAGAGTGTGAGGGGGTGAATGAGGAGTGGGTGGGGGGTGAATGAGGAGTGGGTGGGGGTGAATGAGGAGTGGCTGGGGGTGAATGAAGAGTGGGTGGGGTGAATGAGGAGTGGGTGGGGGTGAATGAGGAGTGGGTGGGGGTGAAAGAGAATAGATGGGTTACGGAATGGATGAGAAAGGATGGGGCCGGAGTAAAGACGCTGCAGAAAGTAGGGCTAGAGAAAGGGGTTAGGAGGGGAGAGGGAAGGATACAGGGGGGAGGAATGATTGATTTGTGAAATAAGAATAAGGCTAATGATGTAGAATATGCAAATAAAGGTTGTTTTTTTTTAACTATTTTATGCCGCCCTTTGATATATAAAAATCTATGTTGATTTAAAATGGATCTATTGTTATCAATAAATGTTTCTTTTATTAATAACAATTGATTTTTCATCCATTTTTACAGATAAGTGTACCAATGTCAGTGGAATTTGATGAGTTAGCGAAAGCTAGGGAGAATCCAACAGAAGAACTTGCAAGTAAGTTATTACTGATTTTTAGATACATAACTGTGAAAAAAATGTCCTTTAAGGGGTTATCCTATTGTAACCAGCATCCGAACAGGCTAAGTTTTGGGACTTTATTTCGGAAAAACTACAAATGCAATATGTGTAAATTTCTATATTTTTGTATATTTATGTACAATGAGTGTATGCAAAACTAGTCATTAAGAAATATTGAAATTGTACTCGATCGGTCGGTGTACATGTTTATGCAAATATGGTTGGTCAAAAACAAAAATCCTCAAACTACATGGCATTAGCTATGACATAATGCAACTTTTTCTTTCCGTTCGTCTTAGGTTACGAGAAAAAAATTACTAAACTTTTTTGCAGTTGTCGGAGATATAATACATGTTATTATTATTAATATATATCGCAAAACAATACATACTGACAAAATCGTCCATTACATCTAAACTAGTAGTTCTCTGAACATGTGTACCACATTTCAAGTTGATTCATCAATCACAGCCTGAGATATCATGTGCACCGTTTCGAAAAACATAGTTTCGAGAAAAACGCATTTAAAGTGTGTGTCGATTCGATAGTCCACCTGCTTGTCCAATTCTTTCTTTGCAACAAACTCTATAACTCAAACAATACTTCGAATATCTACACGAATCCATTCCTATATTATTCTAAACACTTCAAAGAATTATTTAAAGACAAATTATTTTTTTCGATTTTTTTATCATTTACAGTAGGAGAACCCCTAAACTGTTCATAAAGAATGTATTGTACTGGTGATTAAAAATAGCTTAGCAGTTAATCACTATTTATTCAATTGTTCAAATACATATAATTAAGTTTTACGACAATTACAAAACCATAGATGTAAGTGTAGTATTATGTTATACTTACAAGGGAACTAATCCTAGTGTTCCCCTCCAATTTTAATGAAATCTGGTGGATTTGAAGAGGAAGCAAAATATTCGCTAAGTCCCTCGAGAATCAGCCAAATTTTTGTTTTTTTGGCTATAACTTCTGAACAAATCTTGATAGCGTACTTTCGTAAATGTAGAAAAGCGCCGTTTAGTGTTAGCAACAAATATAATTTCCATCCAACATTAGCTGCAGAAAACTTATGCCCTGGATCCCATATGGTTTGTCATATATTGTATATCGTATCCCTATATTCTATAAATTCAATAAAACGAAATATAGCCTGAATATATGAATAATCAACCTGTTTGTAACTCTGCAAGCAAAATTAAGTCTTACTAAGACTATAAACAAATAACTTATTGAAACAACTACTTAGCGAAATAACATTGGTTTAAGATCGTTTATTTCTACCCATAGGACTAACTTGAAAATTAAACTAAATTCAATTTAAATTTAATTTAAATTCAATTTAAATTTAATTTAAATTCAATTTAATTTAAATTCAATTTAGTTTAATTTTCAAGTTATTCCTGTGGGTAGAAATAAACGATCCTAAATCAATGTTATTTCATTAAGTACATAGTACTAGTAATAACTCAAATTTCTTTTGTATGAATTAATATCCGGCGTGGCACTAGGCAGGGAAGTAGTTGTTTCAATAAGTTATTTGTTTATAGTCTTAGTAAGACTTAATTTTGCTTGCAGAGTTACGAACAGGTTGATTATTCATATATTCAGGCTATATTTCGTTTTATTGAATTTATTTAATGGTTTCTGTAACAAGTAAGGTTGTTTCTAATTTATTCCCTATATTCTATTAATAGTAATAATAACGGGAAGTGCTCGCTTCTCGTTGCAGGTTTTATAAGTCCTTATATTTTTTTTTTACATCAGTAGATACGCTTTCAAATTTTCCACATTTACGAAATTACGCTAACAGAAGTTCAGAAGTTAAAGCGAAAAGAAACAAAAATATGGCTGATTTTTGAGGGACGAGTACATCCCCTAAACATGTTTTAGGCTGAAAAAAATATGTTGGCCCCTTCTACAAATCCACTAAATTTCATTCAATTTCAAATCGGAGTGGTTCACTTGGGTTAGTTCCCTTATTAGTATTGAATCTTCAAAAAATAAATGGATTTTTTCTTTAGATTTGGTCGAGTTTTCAGATGAAGAAGGTTATGGGAAGTACCTAGATTTGCATGAGTGCTATGAGAAGTACATCAACCTCAAAGGCATTGAGGTGAGGACATTTAAATCATTTGTAAAATTGTTTTGCTAGAAAATACGTTTTTTTCAGAAAGTTGATTACATTACCTATTTGGGTATGTTTGATCAGCTGTATGATATACCCAAAGAGAGAAAAACTGGGGATTATCGACGGTATTTGCTTACTTTAATTGAGTATTTGAGTTGGTTTGTGCAGCGGATTAAGCCTCTCATGGATTTGGATGGTGAGCTGCAGAAGGAGGTGGAGGCTGTCATGTTACAGTGGGACAGTGGTTCAATACCGGGTTGGCCTGTAAGTACTTTTTGCATCAGTTACTATAACTCCAATAGTACATTATTATTATAAAAGTTTAATAAGAGGGTCGATTGTGGTACGAGTGCCCCAATTTAATGAGTGCCCCAGTGCCTCTTGTTAAACAAGTATAATATACAATTTTTTGTACTTTGGATATAGCTATGGATGCATCCTTTGCAACTTCCCTTATTTCTGGAGGTGTGCAAGAAATGTTTTTTTTATTTATTTTTTTGTTTTAATACACCACTGAAATCGGAGTAGAAATATTTTCTTATGTCAAATATTAAATTTGTTTTCCAGTATATACAAACTCACTAAATATTTAAGTATTTATTTTATTTTAAAAATAAATCCATAGCTATATCCAAAGTACAAAAAATTGTATATTATACTTGTTTAATAAGAGAAAATACGAAACTACTTCCAAGTAAGTCGAAACCAATTGATGTGCCTAGTATGTTAGGTAACCGTTGTTCCGAGATGCCGTATGAATGCATTGTCATAAAAGATTGAAAATGTTCTGCTCTGCAACTCTTAATAGTAGAATTTTTTGCTCAAAATGCATATTTTTCGCTAAAAATGCAAATTGCATATGTTTGTATTCATTTTCGCGTTTTTTAATGGTTTTTTGTATTTTTAGCGAAAACTATGCATTTTGGGCAAAAATTGCTTCTATGGAGCTATTCAGCAGAGATGGCGGTCGGGGTGTCTTGTCCGTTTGAATCAAGTAGTGTTTGTTGCAATTTTCCACCGTAGGCGTGCGCAAAAACGCCAAATATAAAAGTAAAACCGGAAATATCACAAATTAAAAACAAATTATAAGTTCATACCACATAAAATTACTTGATTTATAGCGGATATAACTGGTAACACGTTTTATAAAGGGATTAATATTCTTCGGCCAATTTTGAACAGGAATAAATAACCGAATTAGTTGACCTAATTGTTCTTTAATAATGATATAACACTATGACCGAGAAGTAACGAAAATCTTAACAAATAACCCCTAGGGCTTGTTAATGTATTTAGTACATTAGGCCGAAAAGGACGCAAATTAATCTTCGCAATGGATTATAAATTTAGAAAATCTGAGTAAATCTGGGAATTCCCGTATTAAAAATTTGCCTGTTTCCCTTGTATTATACATGTTCACTTAATAATGTAATTTACATTCGTTTTGATAACTGCAATCAATACGACACCGAAACATTAGTACTCCGAGATGTCTAAAAATGCCGAAGTGTTCAAACTCTAAATGTGACAGTTTAGTTTTAAAAAAATCACTGAATAAAACACTTACTATGTTTTTTACCACAATTTATTTGCTGTATGTATAAATATTTCATATACATACATATCACGACTTAAGTTTCGACGTTTTACTGTCATTATCAAGTGAAACAATTAATGGAAGACGTTACATTTATATCGGTACGAAAAATAGGGTGAGGGTAACAAAATGGTTTACAGTGAACAGGTGCAAAAACATAATTAAGAGATTAAAGAATTTTGAAAAGCGGTGAGTACATCAGATCGGTCTGCTCGTCCAACAGATTAACGAGGGGATTATTGCTAAGTCTGAAAATTTCGGCGGATTCAAGGAAGTTAAGCTTTGTACCTTTTGTACAGTTGTGTAAAATTTTCATGTTTTGGATTTCGGGGAATGAATGTTTACATTCTAAGGAATGGTTAGAGAATGAACTGGAATTTTGATTTAATCTAAAGGCGCGGAAATGTTCAGAATATCTTTTTTCAAAACTACGACCGGTTTGTCCTACATATACACTATTGCATTCGGAACAAGAAATTTCGTAAACACCTGATTTCTTTAAGGGATTGATTTTATCTTTTGAATTGAATAATATGTTTGATAATTTGCAGCTAGGTTTAAACGCGATTTGATGGTTTTGTTTGCGGAGAATGTGAGTGAATAAGTCGTGATATGTATGTATATGAAATATTTATACATACAGCAAATAAATTGTGGTAAAAAACATAGTAAGTGTTTTATTCAGTGATTTTATAATGAATTGCCACGTAGTAACGGTCACAACCATCACCATGATTTAGTTTTAAACTTATTAGAATATTTTGAAAAGGAAAAAGAATATGGAGGGCCAATTACAAATATTAATCACGTTCGAGAGAGAGTAGCCGAAGCTTTAAAAATAAGTTTACGATCGGTGGAGAGAACAGTTCAGCGCGCATTCAATGGGGTGGTCTTTTAAAACTCATGATAACAGACTTGCTCTCTGCGAAAAACAGTCAGTTGTAAATGCCAGAATCAATTTTCTGCGAGAATACCACAGAAATTTAAATTCTGAGAATGCATTAAGGGGGTAAGTGCCGCGTCGAAAATCGATGCATTTTTGATGGTCAGCACACACATAATTCTGAAGTTAATATCAAATATTAAGAAATGATATTTTGCACATTTAGAAAGAAAGGGTTAAACTATTCGTCTATAGAATTTGATTTTTTTTTAAATCATCAGACAAACTATAATTTTTCCTGAAAATTACCAATATTGGATCGATATCTGGAGCTTTTCTCTGCAAAGAACTAAAAATGTAATGCTACAGAAAAATAGTTTATACCTTTGACAACAATATGTACGTAATAAAATTGTCATTAGTTATCAAATAAAGTCGCAAAAACGTAAGAGCTACATCTCTACAAACACGAATTTGCTTCATTTTCGCCGTTGTAATGAACGCCACCTGCATGAAACATTTTGTATCAACCCTGGAGGCGTGTACAAACAAATTTACGTACTCGGTAAAATTTCAGGCCCAAGATTGTGGCGATTATTATTTTCTATTAGACCATTCTGGTCCAACTCTGGCGCGAGGCAATTACCCCCTTAAAATGTATTTTTGTGGACGAAACGTGGATTTTTCAATACGGAGGACCAAAGAAAATTTGGCAGGATGAATCTATGAATAGCGTGAAACATTCATTTGCGTCAACTGGAAAGCGCTATATGATTGTGCACGCATGCTCCTCATCTGGGTGGGTACCAGAATGTGGATTAATTTATTGTACCACATCCAAAAGTGCCGATTACCGATGAATGCTGAAGGTTTCGATAAATGGTTTGAGAGATTATTAATACAATTGGAAGAACCATGTTTAATAATTATCGATAATGCGAGGTACCACTCTCGAATTTTAAAGAAATTGGAGGAAGAATGATATAAAAAACTGGCTGACTGAAAATAATATTGCATATTCTGATAGCGATTTAAAAACAGATTTGCTACAAACAGCCTAAATGCGAAAGCAGCCAGATGTATATGCTGTAGATGAAATGGCCATAGAATATTAAGACTTTTTTGACTTTTTTGGAATTGGAATGTGACACGGTGAGAGTGTTCCTGTAGACTAAAGCTAGTTATTGTGGCAGTAATAGTGCGTAAATAAATGAAATTCGGAAGAACGGTAGCGGAAGGTGATAGCAACAGTTGTTAACATTTTGCTAATCGTGAGAGCACGGGTTATTACCGAAAGAAGTGATTAATGTAAAGGAGAAGAGAACACGCCAGTCGACGTAGCGCGGTGAATCACGGTTTTTGCGAGTATTTTTTCGGTCCGGTGTTTTTGCCCAGCGTGATAAGCGTGGCAGCGAACGAAGATTTATTGTGTGCGTTGTTTTTTTCTTTTGAGGCCGAGTGGAGGACATTTGTAAACGGTGGGTAATTTAATTTGAAAAAGTAAAAGTAAATCGTACGCAGATATCGAAATAAAGAGGATAAACAAAGTATGGGCGGGAAGAACAAGTAGAAGGACCAAAAAGAGGTGGAAGGAAGATGGAAGAGGATCATAGAAGGAGGGGTGCGTTTAACAGTAGTACCGTTACACAGAGATCTCTGACAAATAAGGGGTCGGAACTACACCTAGACAAGCGTAAAATAGGTGACACATCTTTTGATGTGGAGGACGGACAGAGAGCGGAAAAAAAGAAAAGCTCTGAGATGGGGAGCAATAGTTGTAACGGGAACTGTAGAGATATGATTACGAGAGAAATAAATAAGGAAAGGGATCTACGGAGAGAGGAGATGCATAAAGCAAGGGAAATGTGGAGGGAAGAATTTAAAGAGCTGAACATTGATGATGATATAACAAAGGAAGAAAGAAGTGTCCAGAAACAGCTAAGAGAAAGAGCTAGCGTAGAAAGAGAAAAAGGGTGTACGGTAAAAATAGGTTACCAAAAGCTAGTATTAAATGGGAAGTCTTGGGGGTGGAACAAGCAAAGGAAAGAAATCGAGCCAGTAGAAGGAGGAGGAGCAAAAAACTAAATAGGGAAAGGGGGAAAGAAACTGGGGGAGAAAATAGAGGAAGGGGGGATCGGAGGGGGAAATAGAAAGGTGTAGGGCAAAGGAAAGGGCCCAGACAGAGAACTCAAATGAGAGAGAGAGGAAGAAAGAGAGAACAATGAGAGGAAGTTTCAGGAATGTCAGGGGTATCATGAAAAAACTGTGAGACGGAGCAGAGTGGCAGCAATTTATAGAATTTGTAAGGGAAAATGATTGGGTGGGACTTGTAGAGACATGGGCGAGGGAGAAGGAATGGGACGAGGCCAGGGGGTGGCTCCCTCAGGAATACCTATGGAAATTTCAAGCAGCGGTAAAGAATAACGATAAGGGTAGGCCAAGTGGGGGAATAATTACAGGGGTAAATAAAAAATGGAAGGAAGAGGCAGACAGGAAGAGGGAAAGGGAAGGGGTTCAAGAAAGAATTGTAAGGAGAGGAAGCAGAAGGACCAGGATAATCACGGTGTATTGTAATAGAGGTAACCTTAAGGAAGTGAGTGACTATGTGAATAGTGAGGACAGGTCAAAAAGCGAAATCATAATACTAGGAGGAGATTTCAATGCCAGAATGGGTGGGCGTGGTGGAGAAAAAATTAACATGGATGGGGAAATTTTGAAGAGACAAGCAAAGGACAAAGTAATAAATACAGAAGGGAGAAGAATGATAGAATGGCTCGATAGCGATGAATGGTATGTGCTAAATGGGGCCAAGACAGGGGATGAACGAGGCGAATATACATATGTGGGGGAGAGGGGGAGGAGCATCATTGACTACGTAATCGTGAACGGAGAAGGAGAAAGGGAGGTGAGGAGATTTGAGGTAGGAGAACAAGAGGGTTCCGACCACTTTCCGGTGTCGGTAGAAATTAACGGGAGAGAAGGCGAGGAAAGTCAGAGAATTCACCAGAGGGAGGGAAGAAGATAAAAATGGGGAGAGAAAAAAGTTAAGAAGTTTAAGGAGAACATTAAGGGAATTAATTGGCAGGACTGGAGGACACTGGAAGAGATGGAAGAACACATTAGAGAGGCCCAGGTGGAGAGACCCAAAAAGGGAAAAGGAGGGAAGGAAGATAGTTGGCATGATGAAGAGTGTAGGGTAGTGAAAAGAAGAGAGGTACAATTTTAAGAGGTGGAAAACTACGGACGAAGAGAAGTGCCTCAAAGACTGGAACGCTGCAAAGAGGGAATATTAGTTAATTTGCGAAAAGAAAAAGTCAGCATGGGAGAAAGAACAAGTGCAGATAGTGAAAGAAATTAAATCGGAAAGGGAGGTATGGGAGTTCATCAGTAGAAGGAAACAAAGGGAGAAGGGTGGAGTAAACGTGGAACAAATGACAACATACCTGAAGGAAAATATGAACGAAAATAGTGTAGTAAGAAGAAACCAGGAAAGGGTCAAAGTGGACCAAAGGAGGGACCTAACGGTGGAGGAGATTGAGAGGGCAATGAACGGGATGAAGAGTAAAAGTGTATATGGCCCAGGGGAAGTAGAGGTTACGGCGTTGAAGATACTAAAAGAAGAACAGGGAGAGGGATGGAAGGGTCTGATAGAACAGCTGATGAAGATATGGAGCGGCAAGAGGGAGTTTCCAAAAATATGGACGCAGGCGGAAATTATTCCGATATATAAAGGAGGAGATAAAGAAGATCCAGCTAGCCATAGACCGATAAGTGTGACAAGTTCATCATATAGGCTATGTATGAAGGTGGCGGCAGAAAGACTAGAGATGGAGATGGAGAGCATGGGTATTATCCCTGACAGCCAAGCAGGCTTCAGGAAGCATAGAGGGGCGGTGGACCATATTCTAGCGCTGAGCCAAGTCATCGATAAGGGAATCAGGGAGAGTGGGGGGAAGGTCTACACATCCTATTTGTAGATTTGAAGGGGGCCTACGACTCGATTAATAGGGAGAAACTGTTTGAATGCATGAGAGAAAGAGGTATGAAATGAGAGAGTGGGTGGAAAGGGTATACGAGACGACTGAATGTAGGGTGAGTGGGTCAGAGGAAGGGGGCAGGGTGGTTCAAGACAAATAAGGGGCTGAGGTAGGGGTGCTCAATGAGCCCAATGCTTTTCAATCTGTTCGTAGCAGAATTGGATAGAGTGTTGGAGTAGGGCCAGGATGGGGGTGTAGTAATTGGGGGGGGTAAAGATCAGGGGATTAGCTTATGCGGACGACATAGCAATAGTGGCAAAAAGGAAAGGAGATCTGGAATGCATGATAGAGAGAATCATGCGATATTTAGGAAAGAGAAAGCTAAGCGTGAATGTAAAGAAAACTAAAGTAATGGTGTCTATGAAGGGAGGAAGAAGGAAGGAAGAAAGGTTTTATTGGAAGGGAGAGGAAATTGAGAGAGTGAAATGGTTCAAATACCTGGGGGTAGTATTCTCACAAAACGGGAGGTGGCAAGAACACATGAAGTATGTGACGAAGAAGGTGAAAATGGCGGCTGGATGTCTGTGGAGAGAATGTGGGAGGAGAATGAAAGATTCAATGGTGGCGAATGAGACTATTTGGAAAGTGTGCCTCAAGACAATCTTAATGTATGGGGCAGAAGTGTGGGGTTTCAGCATGAAAGAGAGTATGGAAGGAGTACAAACATGGTGGATGAAGAGAATGCTAGGGCTTGAGAAGAGTACGCCAGGGTATATAGTGTGTCAGGAGATGGATATATGTAGTGTGTGGGTGGATGTAGGAAAAAAATGGGCCAAATATGAGAGAAAAGTTAGAATGCAGGGTCAGAAAGTAATTGTGAATGAGATCTTAAAAGAGGCAGGCAAAGGAGAAGGAATGGAGACCCAGTGGGAGAAGGGTAGAAGTGAGATGTCTAGGAAAGTAGGATGGTCGGAGGAAGCGGCTAGAGAAATGATGGGGAAAGGCAAAATCTTTGAATGCGTGGTGGAAATAACCTTGAGAGATGTGGATAAACAGGAAAGATGGAGGAAAATTGAGGAAAGTAGGTACAACCCAAGATATAGAAAAATAGCGGAAGGGTGGGGTAAACCCGAATACCTGTATGGAAGCGAAGGATGGGAGGAGAAAATTCTGATGGCGAGGTACAGATGTGGTAGTGAAGAGCGGGGGAACCGGTATTGGATGAATGAGGAAGAAAGATTGTGGAAGGGCAGAAGAAAGGTGGGAACATTGGAGGGCAGATTGCGTGGCAACGAGAGAAACATGTAGAAAACAATACGGACAAGGGGAGTGGACAAAACTACTAAAGGGTGGTTCGGAGTCACTGGATATAATCAGAAAGATTGAGGAAATTAAAAAGTCGGGCAATAGTATTTGAATTATTAATGTGTACACAATGTACGGTAGGAACATATGTTAAATGTAATAATGCCAATAAAGGATTAATTAATTAATATTAAGACTTCCACCATATCACTGCCAGTTTAATCCAATAGAGCTTGCCTGGCAAAAATTATTATGATTATCATATAGTTTGTGAGGGATATAGTTCTGAATCAGTTTTGAAAATGTCACATTTGCTAAAACGTATGAAATAAATTCATTAAAAACATATTTTCTTTCAATTAACCTGCGTAATTGCAATGCTTGACTAAAAAGCGCGCGCCTAAATAACCGGTAAGTAAGAGACGCCGTAAACTATTTCTTTCTCCTTCTACCGATTGGTCTAAGACCGAGCTACGCAGGCCGCGTGTGTGTTTTCTAGATACGGCCGACGAACTCGCACGTCTTGGGAATATCCGCTCGGTTATCAGGTAGTAGAAAAGTATACCAAAATTATTTGAATGTTCCGAACTTAGTTCGTAAACCGCCCTTACTCATGAGTAGGTCTATATTAAGAGTTGTAGAGCGGAACATTTTCAATCGATATGGGTCATTTGAATTTTCATACAATTTCCGGTTTTTCCGCTAGAGGGCGCGGAAAATAAAGTATAGTGTAATTTAATTATAAAAAAATTGAAAAAAAAAACCCAAAAATGCTTATACGGTCACGATTTTAAGCGCTCTAGCGGGCAATGCACGCATTATTTGAAAAGTCGAAAGACTTATATCGATCGAAAATTTTTCGCTCTACAACTTTGGTTTCTTATAACTTTTCCATATAATGCATAGTTTTGGCCGAAAATAAAAAAATCAGCAGAAGGAGACAAACGAAAAAGGTTTTTATGAATAAATATCAAGAGTTCTTAATATTTTATTATACAAACTGAATATCATTGGAAAGCTTATGAAAAATGTCATGCATTGGTGACAACATATATAGGGTGTTCCATTTGAAAAAAAAACAGTTATCGATTGTTTTGCGTATGTTGACACCCTGTATAGCAGTATGAACAAAAAAGGACCAAAACCGATATGTATTATTCTTCATGATGTGGAAAATTCTCTAGTGTATAAAAAATGATTCTACTTTTGGTAGAAACGCTTCTGCAATTTTTTCAATGTGTATACGTTTTTGCCACAAAATTGCCTATAACTAACCAACCGTCCATAATAGACCCATAGTATCTTATACTTTTTTTATTAGCTTCTCAAGAGGATTAAAAATAAAGTATAAAATATAGGGTGTTTCATTTAAAAAAAAAAACATAACTTATGTTATTTATATAGGGACACCCTGTATAAAAACATACAAATTTTCAAAATATGTAGAATGGGCGTGGGTACCAGTTTATGAAAAATAGAAGTCGATATCTCAAATAGCAAATAAGTTATGGGGCTTTTACAGAACCCTGGTTGCCCTCCTTTAGACCAGCTAGTAGTTTTACCCGCAGTAGATTAGGTGACGGTGAAGCCATAGAAAATATTTCCGACACATATTGTGCTACTAGGGTATTGTACGCATCTTGTAGATATCTTTACCTTATCTCCAAAATTAACCATCATTAACAAGTAATTCTTTCACGTTCAGTAAACTTATTATTTAAACAGCAATGTTAATATTTCATATGTATCCTATCTGTCAGTGACAGAAAACATAAAAATGGTGATGTGGCCATCATGTTACTTTCTCCGAAGGTATCATCATTTATATTTACACTTTCATGGTTTATTTTCAATTTAAATCATATTTTAAATGTACATCGAGCGTTTTGTAGACTCGCATGAAACTGACGTTTAAAACGTCAAAATTATGAAAGATGGAAAAATTATACTTCAAATACAAAAACTCAGTTTACTCAAAAACTAAAGGGATTTCGAATAAAACTTATTCTTTATAATTTGTTCATTTTAGCATTCTCTACAATTATTATTAACATAAATTTGCTGTAACTATTATTGTTATATAATTATAATCCAAAAATTAAAAAATAATAATAAATTTTTTTCTCGAATAAAAATGATTTTATGAAAAATGTTTTCAAGCAAAAGATGTTCATTTCTTTATTGTCTTCAAAGTTTGTTTTAATGTTTTTGTGATATTTTTCATATTTAAGAAAATATTGGCAAAAAACAAAAAACAGTTAAGGTAAACGCCCACTTCCGGTGTACGAAATTTTACCAAAAGCTTTTCAGTTCTTCAGATTATCAAATAAGACGGATGTTCAAAGTTTCATATCAATTGCTTTATTAGTTTTTTGAGATACAGCGCGCGCGCGCGCTCACACACACACACATACACACACACACACACACACACACACAGACACAATTTTTTTTTTCTCCAGAAATTGTTGAAATGGCATCTAGGGACCCCAAAACGGATATTTCCGTAAAAAAAATTTTTGAAAAAAAAGTCACGATCACAATACTTTCTCGTACTTCGTAACGGAGAGAGTAAAAAACACGAAAGTGTTTTATCAGAAACAGCGTAAAAAGATATAAAAAGCCACTTTAATATAGAATTATTTTATTAAATATTTAAAAAACCACGAGTCGCACATCCACCAAACCCTATATCATTGTAATTGTTAGAAAGGTGTCTATTTAAAAATGTAAAAATATACAGGATGATTTTAAAAAAGGTTCCGGTGACGTCATATCTCGAAATCTGTAGAAAATCAGTCTGTCACTGAATAGAATAAATATAAGTAAAAACATTTCTTTTGAAAGTAATGAGATAAAACAGACGTTTGGCCAGAAATCAGGTGTTCCGACACATTTGCCCAACCTTGTATAATATCTGAAGACATTTATATCCGGTGATTATAAATTGGGGGGTAATCTACAATGTTGTACCATGCTTCCTGAGCCTTTACGAGGTCCTCAAAGTTTAAACATCTGTCATTAAATATGCGTTATTCGATATTAATTTACAGAAAACGCTGCAACTTCGGTAGTATAACTAGTTCGAAAATATTTGTCAGTGTGTGCTATCTTTCTATCTCAAACGTGTATGTTTAACACTTCTTAATTAGCTTATTTTCACAAAAAGTAGAGCCGGCAACGTCTACACCCGCTTATGACACAAGAAAGAATTCATTCAAACTTTCTAGTTCCAATTTTGTGTCGATTCTGCTTTCCTCATTATTATCACCATGTATTAGTTCCCACGTGTCAAAATAGACTTCTCTCGACACAATTAATCATAATCTGTTTTACCTTAAATATGCATCTGTAAATAAACCCCGCTCTATCATTATCTTCTACTCTGACCCATTAATTAATTAATTAATCATGAGATTATTGAAAAAACAGGACAGCTCGTGAATGCCATGTTGCCAAATGTACATTTCTTTTAAATGGCTCCTGATGGCCTATGAGGCATGATAGAACATTTTTGCATCGACATTTTCTATTCAGAAATTTAGGAAAAATATCGCCACGTGTAGATTATCCGCCAAAAATTGGGACGCTTGCGCCCAGAAGTCGAGGTGGAGGTGCTCCGGCGGATCACTTGCGCCCAAGGAGAAGGGTTTTAAATCTGCGTATTCTATTCTATTTCCATCACACTTAAGGTGACGGCGAAGCTGTCATGAATGCATAAGAAGTATTCATCCGGGCTCGCTATGGTCGATCGTCATTACTTGTCAGCTAATGGTTGCAAATGGTAGGTGCGTATGCTTAGGTTAGGGTTAGGTACACATTCCCGTGTGGGCATTGGGCGCAAGTGATAAATCTATACCAAACTGCAAGTTCGACATGTTACTGAAAATATTTACTGAAATACCATTTTCATTAGTTAAAGTGTAAGTGTGGCATTTCTAATTACTGATGTTTGCATAGAAAGAAACTGGATCTGCATTGGCGAACATGGGGGCTCACCTGGAACTCTCCGCCTTTTCTAGTTGGGAAGAACTTGCATCGCTAGGACTCGATCGCCTCAAATCGGCACTTATGGCCCTAGGTCTTAAATGCGGTGGCACACTCGAGGAAAGAGCGCAGCGTCTCTTCTCCACGAAGGGCCTCACCTCCCTGGACCCTTCGTTGCTCGCCAAAAATAAAGCAGGAAAGGCCAGCAAGGAAAAAGAGTCCCACAGACACAGGGATTTGGCGTGTCTAGAGAGTCAAGTGTACAGGTTGGCAGAGCTCGTTTCCGCTCAGCGTGCCGCTACCAAGGAAAATGTACAGAGGAAACAGGCAAGAACTGATGGAGAACGGGACGATAGTGAAAATGAGGAAAGTGACGAGGAAAGCATCGATGATGACGCTGATGATGTTCCTTATAATCCCAAAAATCTTCCTCTAGGCTGGGATGGAAAGGTAAGATAATATACTTATTTCAATTACACGGGCAACCGTAATGTGTGTATAAGTTGTTTATTTTGACATTCTTTAGAACCATTGTTTATTGAAATTTTAAAATTTTAGAAAAATATACAATTACAAAAGTTGTAACGGTTTAAAACACTTCTCATTTGATGGAGAACTATTTTAATAGCTTAGAGCCTTCAGTATACCTCGGGTTGTTCCGGAGTTCTTTTTGTTTATTTTTGTTACTTTTATTTCTCTTTACGTTTTACCGATAAAGCCCAATAATTATTGAAACAATTTGAAAGAGTATATTTAAAAATTATGTAAACAGTAAATAACAAAATTCTTAATAAAATTCTGGTCCGCTGTGGTCCTTCTTTGGATTAAATCTTCAGGAATCTGCTCTCGTACAGGTGTTGCCCCATCTCGATGAATGCCTTTATAAAGAACAGAAGAAAGATGAATATTTAATCTAGAAATTTTATAACAAATGATTAATTTAAACATTAAATATTGTTTCCCCACCAGAACACCTACAGACCGGTTTTGACCTTTCAGGTCTCATCAGTGTAGTTAGTTGCTGATGGGGAAACGGAGATTACTATTGGAATATAAGTATTCCAAACACCGTTTGGTAAGAACCACTCCCGGTGCATTGGGAGTGGGAGACATTGACCCTGAAATACGCAGGTAGTGGCAGAAGCAGGCCAGTTGACTATAATTCTTACAACAATTTTCTGTACCCAAAAATTTGTATTGTAAAAGAGTCTTGTGCTCACAGTTAAGAGTAAAATAAACCTTTAATCAAACGCGCATTATTAGTTTTATCAGCCATCACGGCCACCAAGATTTTCCATGGTCCTTCGAACAAAATTGTGAACTAGTGACGTTACATGCAACTTTAACGCGTTTTGAAAATTTTATTAAGAGCGTGAACGCAAACAACACGCCCATTTTTATCATTAAAAACAGAATTGAGAGAATCGGGGGAATTCTCGATAAATTTATACAAATTCAAACTGAAATAGAAAATGATGAAAATAATTTGATTGAGGGATTTGAAAACAAATTTGATCAAGTGCTTAACGAAGCTCAGAATTTATTAATTGAATTAGAAGGTGTAAATCCAACTAATGCACCAGTTTCTTTAAATACAAATGAGTCAACCAGTTCGGAGTTGAAATTGCCCCAGATTAATTTACCGCAATTTAATGGAAAATTTGATCAAAGGTTACCGTTTTATAACACCTTCGAGTCGTTGGTACACGAGCGCGGATCAATGTTGAGAATCCAAAAATTTCACTACCTTATTTCGGCATTAACGGGCGAGGCAGCTGAAATACTATGTTCATTTGATATTTGCGAAGTAAACGATGACGCGGCTTGGGAAACTCTTATTGAAAATTAAGACAATAGACGTAAAATCGCTAATAAACATATCAACGCCTTATACGATTTACCTTCAACATCTAAAGAAAACACCAGCGTGTTACAAGAAATAGTTGGGGGCATGCGGAAGCATATACGAGCACTTACGTCATTAGGGCGACCCACAAATTATTGGGACGATTTATTAGTTAACCTATTAAGCAAAAATATTGATACTAACACAGTGCGTAAATATGAAAGGTCGCTAAACAAAAACACGTTCCCAAAAATTGAAGAATTTTGTGCATTTATTCAAAATGCGATTCATTAGAATTATCTGAGTCGGTAGAGTATTCTGAAAGTAAGGATCACTTAATTAATAATGATCAGAATAAAGCATGCATATATTGCAATTCTGAGCATAATATTCATGTTTGCCTAAAATTTAAATCATTAAACGCAGATGCGCCATACAAATTTATCACATCGGCCAGGCTATGCATGAATTGCCTGAAAACAGGAAATAATTCTATTCAAAAATGTTTTGGCAACCCATGTAAAATTTGCAACCTAAAACACCACATCTTGTTGCATAACGAGGCACCAAGTGCAAGCACTTCAACTGAAAGGCGCGCGACCGTAAATCTCGCGAGACGCGGCGTGGTGGGTCTACTAACCACCGCGGTCGTTGATGTTTACGATGCACATGGCAAATTCATTCGGGGTACATTTTTATAGGATTCGGGAAGCACAGCCAACCTGGTGACGGTAGAATTTGCGAATAGACTTAAATTAAATCAATGCACGGATCCGTTGATTATTGAAGGTGTGAATCGCGCATTTTCTACGCCCAATGTAAGGTTGACATTACATTTAAATCTAGATATAACAATTATGAAAATAGCTACGAGTGCCACTCATCCCTAACATTACAGGTGTTCAGCCCAGCGAATATATTGATAGAGCTGTATTAAAAATTCCAATGCTCATGGAAAAATTGAAAGAAATTGAGCCAGATGCGAACAAGCAGTGGAAAAATTAATAATTTGAGAATTAATATTAGGAAGGAAAAGAAGAAATATGAACAATCTTTAAAGTCTGGGGCATCTGCTGATGATGTGTACTGTATTAAATTATGGAACAGTAAAACTTTGTTTAACCATTGCTGTAATGGCATAATAATACTGTAATAACAAAGTGCTTTAAGGTGCAGTGACGCGTTTACTTACTCTATTTTAGTGGGAAGTGAGTGTACCCGTCCGCCATAGAATGGTACATATGACCTTCAGTTAACGCGCTAACACCAATTCCCCTTTTTTGTCTTTTGTCTTACTTGTAAGTCACCAGTCACCACTGGATCAGGTTTCAGTTGTGCGAAAAGGCTGTCAGTGTCGCAGTGAATCTAAGCGGACTGTGAAGTAGCCCTCCAGTGTTACGTGTTTTCCACTTGAATAAGCTTTATTGACTAATATACTGTAGTGATATGTATGAATTTTACACTACCATATTTAGTGCAGGTGTGTGTGTTACAGTGACTTGACAAAATGTCTGAAAAGCGTAAATGTGTTGTTTTAGGACTTAACCAAAAACTTGAAATTATAAAACGCTTAATAAAGGGTGAAACTGGCACAAGTGTACTGCTGATTTATGGGGTTGGGAAAAAAACAGTTAAGGATATAAAACGTGATGCTGATAAAATAGAACATGTGTCAACAATGCAGAGCATGGATGGACATGTTCGAACAAGAAAGACAATAAAACCTGCAAAATATGATGAATTGGGCACTGCAATGTATCGATGATTTATACAAGCAAGAAGTCAGGGTATTCCACTTTCAGGGCCTATAATAATGGCCAAGGCTGTTGAAATGAACAAAAAAACTTGACGGTGACTTATCTTTTAAAGCAAGTATTAGATGGCTCGACAAGTTTAAATTTCGTCATGGCATTCGCCAACTTGATACCAGTGGAGAAAAACTCAGCGTGGATAGCTCTGTAATTGCTGAGTTCCAGGAACAATTTAAAGAAAAAATCACTGAATTGGATCTTGTTAGGGAGCAAGTTTACAATTGTGATGAAACTGGGCTTAACTGGAGAAGTTACCATAAAATACATTAGCATCACTCTCTGAAAAAGGCTTCAAAGTACAAAAAAATCGCATCTCTGCTATGGTTTGTGCAAATGCCACTGGCAATCATAGGCTGCCCCTACTTGTGATTGGGAAATCAAGAAAACCTCGTGCATTCAAGAATTTGTATTTGAATGCTCTCCCTGCACAATATTACACCCAGAAGAGTGCTTGGATGGATCAATAAATTTTTTCTGACCGGTTTCACAAACAATTTATACCTTAGAGTTAGTTAGAGCACATTTGGCCGAAAAAAAGTTGCCACAGAAAGCGCTATTGCTATTAGACAATGCCCCAGTGCACCTTACTTGTGAAATGAAAAGTGATGACGGCAACATAATATTCCTCTTCCTTCCAGCAAACACAACTTCACTTATACGTTCCATGGATCAGGGATTCATCGAAAACATGAAACGTCGTTATAGAAAAATGTTTTGGAGGTCTTACAGTATTAAAGATGCCATTTTCAATGTTGCCAGTAGATGGAGTGATTTGTCAGTGTCAAATCTAAAGAACGGCTGGAATAAACTTTGGCCTCAACCTGGAGGTGAAGAATCTGAGGAACCTGAGAATGTGACAGTTGACGAGATGGTCAATTTGTCATCAGTACAAATTTGACGTCGGAAGAAGTATCACAGTGGTTAGAGTGTGACGGAGTGGATGGGAGTTTCAAATTTTGAGTGATGACGAAATTGTTGTCAGCGTAAGTGCCACTGAAGAAAAAGAAGGGGCTGATGAAGACGAGTGTTCAAACCATGACCAAAAACAAACTATTAGTCACTCAGAGGCTGAAACAATGCTGTCCAAATGTATAGAGCGGTTTGAAAGTCAAGAAGAGACCAATGCAACGCAGACACTACTGCTCCGAAAATTACCAAATGACTGACTATTTCCAAGTTACATGAACTATTTCACCTATAAGTTTATATTACTGTACATTATTTTGCCACATTTGTAGCTACTGTACGGATGTTTTTATTATGTAATAAATAGTTTTATTTGCTATTACAATCGTGTAATTTCTTTTCGCTCCGAAATATATAACATTACTGTGAGAGTGATATCTGTCTATAATATAATTTATTGAGGTCATGTTTTGGAGGAATAATCCAGTGTTTCTGTTATCCGTCTATCCACTCAAGCATCACGACCACGGTCTCGACGATGACGGTTAATCGAGTTTTTACTGTAGTACAATTTATTTAATTTCCTTCATGATCAAAGCACTCTCAGGGAATCTTCATCCAACTTGGATAGTGATGACGAAAATAGTTGTGAGGTGAGAAAAATATTTTGTACTTAGTAATAATTAATTTTTTATTAAGTTATTATTATTTACATTTTAAATTTTACGAAATCTTATAACTATTTAGAACTACTTCGCTCATTTTAGCCTAATTTAATTTACATGATCATCTTGCCACGGTACTCTTCCCTCCTGATTAAAATAATTCATAAAATTTTCTCGGACAATCTTCCCAGTGTTTAAAATATTTCCTGGGTTTCTTTTTTCTAAGTTTTACATGGTACTATTTTGTGTATTATATTGGTCAAAAGATATTCTTTAAAAAAATTATGTTTCGGTAAAACTATCTAGAAATTGTTTCAAAATGCTACTTAGGATGCTACATTTCAATGATAAGCAAAATGAAACGGATGAGGCAAAAGAAGCAGATAAGCTCTATAAGCTTAGGCCAATTCTTGATATGATCAACAGTAGTTTTGAAGAAGTGTATACTGTGGGAAAAGAAATGGTCATAGATGAAAGCATGGTTCCATGGCGAGGCAGACTATCTTTTCGCCAATATACAGGGTGTTTCAAAATTCATGCACCAAAAATTTTCTGTGTACTCCTTGTAGATAAAAAGAAAAAAAAACACTTATGACAAATCTCGATTTTCCACAAAATAACATGGATTAAATCCCCTTGCAGAAATATTAAAGAGACGCCAATGCTCCCCATTAATGAATAGTTTCGTTCGCGCGTAGAAAGGCGAGAACACCGCCGTACACGTTCGCGCTCGCCTGGTCTCGGGTCTTCGTCTCTCGAGCTGGTACTGCCGGCATTAGATAAACAAACGGTGTGGATTTTAGTGTTTATGCAGCACACAAATTAGGTCAATGTACCATCGAGTTATTTAGAAGTAAATGTCGTGTCAGTCAGTACAAATTTTCGTGATTATCAAACGGTATTAACGCCATAATTACCAACTCAGTTTACAAGCAGAAACTAACTGAATTCTTTTTCGGTTTTTCACCGTCTTCAATTGATGGGGGTGAATTTGTAGAGGGCATTGATTGGTCAAACTGTGCAGCCCCATCGTCGCCCTTGGAATTTTTAAAACCGATTTGTATCTTCGAGGAAACACATGTTTTTACGGACTTTCTAAAAATGTGTTATTCCAAATTAGGTCTTGGCCTTGGGTAACAAAGGAATATCATTTTACAGCACCTACCTCCCGTGATTTTAACTAATAGGACTGCAAGGGATACAATTGTACATCAATAAAAATGCAAGTGTAGGAAGCCGCCAGGAACAATAAAAAAAATGCATAATAAATAAGATGAACTTGAAATTTGTGCGTCGGTTTTATTAAGCCTCACCGTACTGTTATGTTAAGATCAAATTTCAACAGCCCGCTCGAAATTAGGTCACCATTCATTCATGCGTCCACACTTAAAATCGGCACCGTGTGTTTTTATACAAGCGAACGAAAGTATTCATTGATGGATGAACAGTGGCGTCTCTTAAATATTTCTGCGAGGGGGTTTAATCCATGTTATTTTGTGGAAAATCGAGATTTGTCATAAGGGTTTTTTTTCTTTCTATCTACGAGGAGTACGCAGAAAATTTTTCGTGCATGAATTTTGAAACACCCTGTATACCTTCCAAGAGTCACAAATACAGAGTTAAACTATTTAAATTATGCAGTATCGACGGCTTTACATGGAAATGTCAAGTTTATACAGGCCGAAATACTGAACAAGGTCCGGCTGCTCTTGGAGTAGGAGAAACTGTGGTATTATCTTTAACTGAGGGATTATTACGAGAAGGAAGGGTATTATATACAGACAACTTTTATACTAGTTGTTCTTTGGCGAGGACTCTTTTACCTAGAAACACACATTTAGTTGGTACGCTAAGACGATCCAGAAAACACCTGCCAAAAGCCGCCACTGCGGCAAAACTAAAAAAACATGAGTATATCAGATGGGAAACTAAAGACGGGATTGTTGTCTCTAGATGGAAAGATTCTAGAGACATACTCATGCTTTCAACAATTCACGACATGGAAATGAGAGTTGCTCCACCTTCAACTAAACGAAGGTCATTACTTCCACAGACATGTAATCAGCAATCGAAAAAGCAAAAGATAGCAACGCCAAAATTAAAGGCAAATGCAATTATTGCATACAACATTGAAAATGTGGCATCGACAAGTCTGACCAATTATCTTCACGCAGTACTTGTAATCGATGAGGTATAAAATGGTATCGCAAATTTGTCTTCGAGTTTCTGACAGGTATCGCTATGGTAAATGCATTTATCATACACAAAAAACATACAAATTCTAAAGCAACTATAAATGCATGTAGAGAAGACGTAGTAGAAGTTTGATATTTGGCACAATAGGTACTGTGGGGATTGCGTTGCTTAGTTCGTTGGATCCAAGAGAATTCGATGTGGTCGTAACAGTTTATTTACAGAATACGAATATATACAGGTACACGGTCGTCGGGTTCACTCCGGTGTACAGGACCTCAGTCAGGTTCAGTCGTCGTGGTGTCCTATAGGTGGAGGTCCTCGTCGGCGATGGTGGCAGCGGTGACACGGGCCTCGGGATGGCGGGCGTCCTTGCTGGTCCTCGGGTCCGCTCTGGGCCTCGCCTCCATGGTGTCTATGAGATTGGTGATAATAGCCTCGGGTGGTCCACGCAGTAGCGTCGTACTCTTCTACTGACGTGGCGTCGACTCCGGCCTGATGTGCTCCGGGTCTGATGCTGCCGGACCGGAAGGCGTAGCATCGGATGCCGTGGGGAGCTTGTCGTAGCGTGCATTGGTGAGCTTGCTTTGATTCACGTGCCTTGGTGAGGTCGTGTGTTTAGATACGTGCCTTGGTGAGCTCGTGTTGCGTGCCTTGGTGAGCTCGCTTGTCAGACTGTCTTACCAACTGTACTGACTGACCGATTGCAGTGCGCTGATCGAAGTGACGAGATGAGGGGGCACATACCCTATTTAAGTGGGTCGTACCGCCACAACCATTGTGTGAGCGTAGGGCGAGCCGTCTGTTCAGGTTGCGGGCCGCCCTTTTCCTTTGGTGGGGGATCGTGCGTCGAGTGCCGCTGGTGGTGAGTCACCCTAGTGGCGAGCGTATTTCGCGCGCCCGGGCGCGGATCGCCACACACCCCCTTCCTTGTGATGGAGTCACTCTACGAAACGCTGATGGGTTTGCTGATTCGCCCGGAACGCGTGATCATAGGTGGTTTCGTGGTCTGTTTTGCGATGACGGTTCGCTTGGTCCGGTCATCATGAGTTTGTTCCGTGAATGCTGGTTTGATTCGCTCTGTTGAGACTGTCGTAGTTTGTCCGTGCCGGTCGATCGTGATGGTGTTCTTTGTTCGTTTAATCACTCGGAATGGTCCTTCGTAGGGGGGCTGCAGAGCTTTTCACATCACGTCGATCCGTACGAAAACGTGTGAAGCCGTCGCTGGGTCTTTGAAAACAAAGGGCTTCGATTTGTTGTGTTGTGTGGTTTGCACGGGTTTGATTGTTCTGAACGCGCGTTGTAACTGGGTAGCGTAATTTTCGGCTTCGATTGACTTTTCGCCTCTGGTTGGTTAGTTGGTTGGCATTTCTCCTGGAAGTCGCAATGTCTGACCGTACACCATCTCTGCTGATGTGGTTTTGACATCGTCCTTCCAAGCCGTCCGTATGCCTAGCAGGACGATCGGTAGTGCCTCTGTCCATCGGATGTCGGTGTGGCACATTAATGCTGCCTTCAGGTATCTGTGGAATCGCTCTACTAGACCGTTTGCCTGTGGATGATATGCCGTGGTGCGGTGTCTCGTGAATCCTGTGGCTTCTTCAAGTTTTTTAAACAACTGGAATTCGAACTGGCGTCCTTGGTCTGTCGTGACTCTTGCTGGTGTGCCGAACCTGGCTATCAAATGCGTCGTGAATACTCGGGTGACTGTTTCCGCTTCGATGTTGGCCATTGGGATCGCTTCTGGCCATTGTGAGAATCGGTCGATGCACATTAGCAGGTATTTCTTCCCTTCTGCTTCGGGCAGTAGTCCCACTATGTTGATGTGTACATATTCGAATTTCGCTGATGGTAGCCTGAATTTTCCTGCTGTCGGGGCGTTATGTCGGGTGATTTTCGATCGTTGGCAGGCAGTGCATTGCCTGCTTTTTAGCTGTAGGCTGGATTTCGTGGATTCGTTGGAGTTCTAGGTCGGACCGCTGGTCGGCTCCTAGGGCTGCAAAGTCTATCCCTGCATCGATGCGCTCAATCCTGCTGAGTGTGTCTGCTACGATGTTCTCTTTCCCCATGATATGTTGAATATCGGTGGAAAATTGGCCGATGTAGTCGAGATATCGGAATTGACTCGGCGAGCACTTCTCGGGCTTCTGTGCGAAAGCAAACGTGATCGGTTTGTGATCTGTGAATATCATGAATGTTCGTCCCTCCTTATGGCTTATGGTGGCGTATATTGCAAGAAGCTTTCGGTCGTACGCTGCGTACTTCTGTTCAGCTGGTGATAATTTCAGTAACATGAAAGCTAGTGGTTCCGACTCTCCCTGCTGCATTTGTTGTATGACGTCTCCTAGGGCGTAGCCTGAAGCGTCGGTCGTGACTGCTAAGGGTGCGTTGGGCTCTGGATGCGCCAACAGTGCTGCATCTGCGATTTGCTGCTTGCATCGCGCGAACGCGGTTAGTCCGTCATATGTCCACTCGACGGGTTGGTTGCCTTTCTTCTTGCCTTTTAGGAGGTCATTCAGCGGGGCCTTTACGCTAGCAGCGTTGGGAATGAACCTTGTATGGTAGTTGATCATTCCGAGCATTTGTCTTTGTCTCTTCGCTGTTTCGGGTAGCTGCAGGTTCTGGATGGTCACTACCTTGACGGTGAGCGGTGTGGTTCCTTCTCCGGATATCATGTATCCTAGAAAAGCTATCCTGGATGCTCCGATTTCATACTTGGCTGGGTTGATTACTATTCCGTTGTTTCGTAGTCGTTGGAAGAGTTGTCGTAAGTGCTTCTCGTGGTTCGTCCTCTGATTTGGAGGCCACCAGAATGTCGTCGATATACACGTAGAAAAATTCCAGGTCTCGCAAGATTCCGTCCATGAACCGTTGGAATGTCTGCGCTGCGTTGCGTAGACCAAACGTCAAAATGGGAATTCGAATAGTCCGAATGGCGTGGTAATTGCTGTTTTTGGAATGTCGTCCTCTGCTACGGGTATTTGATGGTGGGCTCTGACCAAATCGATCGTGGAGAAATGTGTGCTGCCGTGTAGTTGTTGGGCACAATCTTCGATATGCGGAACGTAGTATTTATCCGGGATCGTTCTTGCGTTCAGTGCTCGGTAATCGCCGCATGGTCTCCATTCTGTGTTTTTTTTCGACACTAGGTGAAGTGGCGAGGACCATGGGCTTTTCTATGGTCTCGCTATCCCCATTTCACACATTGTCTTGGATTCGCTTTTCGCTATTCGTAGCTTGTCGGGTGCGAGTCGGCGTGGTCTGCTGGATACTGTTTGGCCTGGCGTCGTTTGGATGTGGTGCACTGTTCCATGTCGTGTGGTTGCTGGTAACCCGGCTGGTTTGCAGATCTCAGGGAATTCGCTCAGGATTTGGTGGTATTTTCTACTGTTGTTGATCGTACTCACCGTAGCCTCGTCGCTTGTCGTCAGTTGGCCGGGTGTGGTGATGCAAGTTTTGGCGTCCCTGAGTTTTCGGTGTCGGATGTCGGGTAGTAGCTCGTAGTGGGCTAGGAAATCGGCCCCTATTATCGCCTTTTGTACATCCGCAATCACAAACCGCCATGGGAAATTCCTCCTTAAATTTAGATCCAATTTCAAGTTTACTGTGCCGTACGTGTTTATCACAGTTCCATTCGCTGCGTAAAGTTTGTACGCGGCAGCGTTGCCGATTCGCTTTACGAGTTTCCGTGGGAAAACGCAGACGTCTGCTCCTGTGTCGATCAAGAATTGGACTCGCGTTTGTCGATCGGTGACGTATAGACGGCGGGAGGTGTTAGGCGTGTGGTCAGTCGCCGCTACTGACTGCCTTGGTCGTTTCCCTGCTTCCAATGATTGCCCGTGGGTAAGTTTCGCGCTTCGTTGCCAAACTTGTAGTGGAACCAGCACGTCTCATATTCGCGGGTCTTCGCACGGGTTCTGCCTTTGCTCTGGCTCCTGCTTTGTGACGGGTCGTGTCTTTGTGGCCGTCTGAAGTTCTGTTTCTCTTGTTGCTGTTGAAGCTGCGTCTTCAGTTGTCCGATCTCCGCTACGAGGTTCTTCAGCGTGTCATCGTACGTGTGCGTGGCCTCGTTTACCGTTTGGGCTGCTGTGTTCGCCATGGCGTCTGCCCATTCTGCCACTTCTTCCAGTGTTGCCTTAGTTTGTGTCGCGAGTATGGCCTGCATGTGGTTTGGGAGTCGTCCCAACCACAGCGATCGGAGAAGCTCTTCTGGTAGGGTGGTGCCTGCTAGGTATTGTAAGTAACTTAGGAATCGAGATGGTGTTCTGTCTCCTAATTCTTCACGTTCCAGGAGTTGCTTTGTTCCTTGTTCCTGGCTTACGGACAGCCTACGGATCAGCTTAGCTTTGAGTTTGTCGTATTTACCGGTGGTTGGCGGGTTAGTTAGTACGTCTCGGATTTCCTTGGCATATCGTGCTTCTAGGTTGCCTACTATGTGTCCGTATTTCGTCTCATCGGTGACGATGCCTGCGATCTGGAACTGGCTCTCTACCTGGGCGAACCATAAGTCTGGATCGTCGGCCCAAAATGGCAGGATTCGCACTTGCACTCGATTCACTTCGTGGTTGTCCGGCATTTTGACCTATCACTAGTTCACTGCACTCGTGGTTCTCTTGGATCACGTCGGGTTCACCAATGTGGGGGTTGCGTTGCGTAGTTCGTTGGATCCAAGAGAATTCGATGTGGTCGTAACAGTTAATTTACAGAATACGAATATATATATAGGTACAGATAATTAAGGTTAGCGCGGTGTCGGTATCGCGACGCGGATTCCGCGGGCGCTGCCGCGGACTGAAAATCGGCGCGGGTCCTGTGGGTGCACGGTTGTCTGGTTCACTCCGGTGTACAGGACCTCGGTCAGGTGGCAGCGGTGACACGGGCCTCAAGATGGCGTGCGTCCTTGCTGGTCCTCGGGTCCGCTCTGGGCCTCGCCTCCGTGGTGTCGATGGAATTGGTGATAATAGCCTCGGGTGGTCCACGCAATAGCGTTCGTACTCTTCTACTGACATGGCGTCGACACCGGCGTGATGAGCTCCGGGTCTGATGCTGCCGGACCGGAAGGCATAGCATCGGATGCCGTGGGGAGCTTGTCGTAGCGTGCCTTGGTGAGCTTGTGTGTTTAGATACGTGCCTTGGTGAGCTCGCTTGTCAAACTATCTTACCGACTGTACTGACTGTTCGATTGCAGTGCGCTGATCGAAGTGACGAGATGAGGGGGCACATACCCTATTTAAGTGGGTCGTGCCACAACCGTCATGCGAGCGTAGGGCGCGCCCTCTGTTCAGGTTGCGGGCGGCCATTTTCCTTTGGTGGGGGATCGTGCGTAGCGAGTGCCGCTGGTGGTGAGTCACCCTGGTGGCGAGCGTCTATCGCGCGGCCGGGCGCGGATCGCCACAGGTACGATTAAAATAGTTAGAGAAAAAGTTGTCGATTTATTGAAGAAGACCGAAATGAAAGTCTGAAAGTAATGCACAATTTGTTACATGAAACTAACAAAAGAAATGCGATGAGAAGCCAGAAAGAAAGTAAGGAAAATTCGTACTTATTGCGATGGAAAACCTGAATGTGCCAGGAATGTATTGAAATACATTTATAACTTGTATTGTAAGCTTAGAGTTAAGTTATGTTTCAGTATTTTTTTACCAATTAGCAATCAAGCATTCATTTTTTGGTTATTTTCAATAAAGAATTTAAACTGGTAATTTTCTAAGTTATTTTTTCGCATCTTATTAAATAATATAAACGTTGTTAAATCGTTTTTGATTGAGAACGTTGTCCATTATTCGGCCGAATCATTTTCTCCACAGGTGACGTCCAATCAAATGATGGCAATTTCATTGCCCGACAGGTGACGTCCAATGAAATCTTAGCAATTTCATTACCCAACAGGTGACGTCCAATCAAATGATAGCGGTTTCATTGCCCAACAGTTTAGTTGTTACTATGGTTACGATTCGTTTTTTGTCAACTGCCGCAATTTCCAAATAGAAAAATTATTCGTTATAATTTAATGCAAACAGAAAAATCTTTAGGTGATTATTTAATATGATGCGAAAAAGTATAGTATTAAACTCGCGAACAAGTCGGCCATTGCCACTCGGGTGAATTGCAACACTCGCCTTTCGTCTCGTGTTGCAAACTTCACCCTCGTGGCAATGGCCAACTTTCTCACTCGTTTAATAATATACTATTTCATTTCGCGCCAAGAAATTTTACATGCTTGGCAAATCAACGGCCGGGATTCTAACGCATATGGCAAAATCAATGCAGTGTCAGTTTAAAACTTCTGACGTGGCCTGGGGTGATGGTAGTGCTGACAGTCTGAAACAACTGACAAATACAAAAAATAGATAACCGTTGTCACACTCAAAAGACTGACAGCTCAAAATAAAACAACTAAAAATTGGTATCCCGGCAGTGAGTGTTAATATTTGTTGAAATATTTTTGTAATATTTTTTATATTTAAAAAATTATCGTGAAGAAACAAAAAACGGTTAAGGTAAACACACACTTCCGGTGTACGAAATTTTACCAAAAGTTTTTCATTTCTCGGGACTATCAAATAAAACTTATGTTCAAAGTTTCATGTTAATTCCTGTAATACGCGCGCATTTTGAATACGCAGATATCACAAGGTCAAACCAAGGTGAATATGTAACAACTATATGTTTCCCTCCAAATCGTTCAACTTTCATGTGCAACATTTTGTTGTATCATTGATAGTTTCAGAGAAAATCGATATAATCCGTCCAGAATTTTTGATCTTTGATAGAACCTCAAAAGTTTTCCCCAGTCTTTTCCTCGGTCTAACCTACCATTTCAACATCTATAGGCGTTACGAATGCATATTAAATAGGTTTTTCCCGTTGCGGCGTTAGGTAAAAAAACGGGTTTTTTTTAACATGCTCCTTTATATGAGTATAAAATATCCGAAATCGTGATGCCAGTATCCCCAAAGCGTTTTCTACAATGCGCCTGGTGCGAGATAATCTGTAATTCAAGATTTTTCTTTCTTTGGAAGTTAAATCTGCATGCCGAAATGGTTTTATCATATCGGGGCGTAATGGAAACGCGTCGTCTGCCACATATACATATGGCAAATTTCTGTTACTTCCTATTAACGTTTCACTGCTTGGAATGTCTAGTTCTCTATTTTCCAATTAAAAAAAAAATACAGTATTTTGTAGAACCCCTCCATCAGATATTCTACCATTTATGCCAATATCTATGTACACAAATTGGTATTTTGCATTAACAACTGCCGTAAGAATCACACTATGATGTCCTTTATAATTATCTTAAATATTCTAGCATACAAAAACTGCTACTTATTAAGGATTTACTCACAGTTTAACTGTGTGCCCAAACAGTTTACTCTGCTTGACGTTTCGTTGAGTGCATTCTCATTATAATCATGAGCCCCCGCTTGTACTGTTTAGCACAGAACGTGCGGGTGTTCATGATTATGATGAGAATGCACTCATTACATTTATATATATACATACATATACAGTGTTGGGTTGAATATGGCAGACTGATGATTCTTAACAAAGATGAAACAGCTGTCTCTGTCTTTTGCCTCACACATTTGCAAATTTTTATCATCATCTGACCGAGAATCTTGTTAGCACATTATCTACAGTTATTCACATTTACGGTCGTTAAAATTCTCCCATTTATATATACAGGGTGTGGCACTTAAGACGCCTCGGATCATAGCTCCTTTACGATAAAAGCTATCGAAAAAAATCTAAGAACAAAGTGGTGCATAGTTACCGTCGCTATATTTCAAAAATATTTCTAATCATCAGTGGCGTGCCGTACTCCAGTGGCGTACCAAACTTATGTTTTTTTAAATGGAATGCCCTATTTTTTATTGCAGATTTGGAAAGTGCTCGACGAGTACTTATTTTTTTATCTAACATGTTATACCCTTCACTTTAGCGGTTTCGCTGTTATAACCCTTTCTTTCAAAATTGCGCCCCACTTTTGAGATTTTTTTGTAGAGAAACTAATTGACGCCGGCGCCTAAATTTTGAATTGAGGTACAGGTTAAGACCTCGTGTACCTTCACATAATTTTTTTTCGGGTAATTTATGGAAAAAAAATAATTTTTTATTGATCTTCGCATGTTGTCATTTTTTCCGAAAATTTCAAATGGCACCCCCCTAAAAAAATTACGGCGTTGTACAGCCAAAACTCTAAATTTTTCATTGGTGTAAAAAAATTACACATTGCATAACAAAAATTTCGGAGAAAATTTTGTTATGCAATGTGTAATTTTTTTACACCAATGAAAAATTTACACATTGCATAACAAAAATTTCGGAGAAAATTTTGTTATGCAATGTGTAATTTTTTTACACCAATGAAAAATTTAGAGTTTTGGCTGTACAACGCCGTAATTTTTTTAGGGGGGTGCCATTTGAAATTTTCGGAAAAAATGACAACATGCGAAGATCAATAAAAAATTATTTTTTTTCCATAAATTACCCGAAAAAAAATTATGTGAAGGTACACGAGGTCTTAACCTGTACCTCAATTCAAAATTTAGGCGCCGGCGTCAATTAGTTTCTCTACAAAAAAATCTCAAAAGTGGGGCGCAATTTTGAAAGAAAGGGTTATAACAGCGAAACCGCTAAAGTGAAGGGTATAACATGTTAGATAAAAAAATAAGTACTCGTCGAGCACTTTCCAAATCTGCAATAAAAAATAGGGCATTCCATTTAAAAAAACATAAGTTTGGTACGCCACTGGAGTACGGCACGCCACTGATGATTAGAAATATTTTTGAAATATAGCGACGGTAACTATGCACCACTTTGTTCTTAGATTTTTTTCGATAGCTTTTATCGTAAAGGAGCTATGGCCCGAGGCATCTTAAGTGCCACACCCGGTATATGTATACCGAGTGTCTGGGATAAGGGGCGAACATAGGGATTTAACATGTAAAATTAAATATGTGTAATTATTAGCTCCCCTATTCATTTTACAGAAAAATCGCAAAGGAATATTTGTTAGAGAATTAAAAATTGTAAATGAATCATCCATTTATTTACGTTTGTACCAGAATTCACTTTAGAAATAATAGAAATAAGTTGAACAATGGACCATTTAAAAAAAAACCTTGCCATGAGTTTGACAAATGTCATGTTATAGTGACAATTGCCCTCATTTACTTATTAACCAATGAAATCGAATAACGTTGATGAGATGATCCAATAAAATTCTAATTACGATGCGTAACAAACCACGGTCTATGTTATGCATGGCAATTAACCCTGGGTGGTATCTAATCAGATAATCTCTCATGTTGGTATTGCCTAGCAACGCGTTGGTTCATTTTCTATAACGTATAAAACGTCAGTTATTGCCGGACTTTTAAGCAGTTTTCTCCTGAATTCGATCTGTTTGTATTTTCGGGTGAAGTGTTAGTGCTTTCATAAGTAATAGTATTCATAGGCATTTCTCAAAATCTTGGTAAGCTCATTTTTACTACAATTATTGTGGCGCAGATTAATATACGTCTGACACTTGGTGTCACTAAATTTAATTTTTCAAATTAAGAAGTGTGAACTTTCTGTTCGGCCAATTGTCTTCTCGAATCTAACTCGTGACTGATTTTTCCTAGGCAATTATTAGCGTCTGGATCACTCTTGCTTGTTGCTTCTAGAAAATCGTGATTCTGCCGCTAATAATTGCCGGCAAAATCATAGGCACTCGTTATATTACTGTTGAGAATATTTTTTCTAGTCAGATATCAATTCACTCATTGTAATTACTATGAACAATAACGTTGGACTCGTTGTAAACGGTGAACTAGCATTCTTCGGTAAAACAGACAGACTGCAAAAAGTTAAGCTTAGTTTAGTTTTTAGTTAGTTTATTAATTCGCAGCAAATGTTGCTATTTTAAATATGTAAATTCATATTAATGTAAGTATGTTGTTCTCCTTAAATAAACTACGGCAAGTCTCTAATCTAATTTTGGGCTGGTGTTTACTTTAGGGTAAATCGACCCAGGGGCTGAAATTTGTTTTGAAGACATAGTTTTTTGAGCCGAGTTCAGAAATGTACGTTTTAACCCGCGGAAACGTAAGGAGGAAAAGTTATGCCCCCTTAAAGTTTCCATTTTCGACGGACAACTCGCACAAACTACGAGTTTCTGTGTAAAATAACTTGTAAACTAACAACTACAATCGACTAATAATGATTTTAACTTACGATTTATGTGGTGAAAGTGCGATTTTTATATCCTATTCTTCATGAAAATTCACATTTTAAGGTCATGTTAAAAATGCGTATTTTCATTAGTTCATCGTCCCACCGCAACTGAAGGAGTGGCGTGTCGAAATAAACACTCTATAAAGTTTTCTGTGAACTATCATTGCGTTAACCCTAGATTACTTATGTGCATTAACAATGGACACGAATTTTAAATTGTTCTGTTGTAAATCTATTTACAATTTCTTTATTTGTGCCCCACTTTTGTGGGTGTTTCTATTTTTTTTGGGAAAAGGTGCCCCTACCAAACATAAACACACGCATGTATCTTTAACCTGGATCCTAACGACACAAATTCATCTGGTAAAAATTAGGGACTTTAGTCAATGATTAAATGGCAATGTAATAGATATTTATGCATTAAGGGAGATATGGAGGTCCTCTGGCCCGGGGTTTGTAAGTCAACCCAGGGTGAAGAACAAGAATATCTCCCATGGTGCATACAATATTTGATTTTATAGTTATATATTAGTAATTAGTAAAAATATTCAGTATAGCTATCCGTAATATGTATTTGCATGGTTGCTATAAGTTGGTTTTAAAACAAACAGCTCGCATTTCATGAACTAACGTTTATTTAATTTGATTTGACTTTAATGCTTTAACAAAAAACGTACGGTTGTGAATAAAATAGTGAACAAACCTGGGCGATAAGTTTAATTCATCATTACCTACCAGTTAATGGTTGTAAATGGTAGGTGCTTATGCTTAGGTTAGGGTGAGGTTACATTTGCCCCCCTTTAGACCAGATAGTAGTTTTACACGCAGTAGATTAGGTGATGGTGAAGCCCCGTCATTAATACATAGGAAGTAGTTATACGGGCTCCATGTGGTCAATGGCGGAGCAGAGCGAGACCGGTCGCTTATGCTTAAATTAGGGTGAGGTTAAGCCCCTCCGCTTTAGACCGACTGGTAGTTTTACCCGCAGCGGATTAGGTGAAGGCGAAGCTATCATGAATGCATAGGAAGTAGTTACGGTGGCTCACTGTGGTTGATGGCGGAGCGAAGCGAATATAGGAAGTAGTTACGCTGGCTCGCTTGTTTATGCTTAGATTAGGGTGAGGTTAAGATGCCCCCTTAGACCGGCCAGTAGTTTAACCTGCAACGGATAAAGTGAAGGCGAAGCCGTCATGAATGCATAGGACGCAGTTTCGGTGGCTTGCTGTGGTCGATGGCGGAGCGAAGCGAAGCCATCGGCCACAGCCGGCTTGCTTGCTTATGCTTAGATTAGGGTGAGGTTAAGGTGCCCCCTTAGACCGGCCAGTAGTTTTACCTGCAACGGTGGCTTGCTGTTTGATTGGTTTTCCGATTATGATGTGACCAGTTGGCAACCCTAATAATCACAGATGACTAAATAGAGTGTTCAGTTTGCATGTCCGTCAGTTTCGGCGGTTCAATGAACTGCACATAACCTTAAAATGAAATATTAATGTAAAGAAAAAGATATAAAATTCGCATTTTTACTACTCAAATCGTAAGTTTACATCATTATAAATTGATTGTGGTTGTTGGTTTACCAAAATCTACCCAGAAAAGCAGGTTTTGAGCGAGTTGTACGTCCGATACGAGAGAAACTTTAAGGGGGCTCAACTTCTTCCCCTTATGTTTCTCAAAGTTAAGATATACATTTTTGGACTTGGCTCAAAAAACTACGTCTACAAAGAATTAAGAAGAAATAAAAAAACAGCCCACTTCCCGATTTTTCCCGATTTACCCTAAAGTAAACCCTTACCGAATGTATATTATAGGAGAGATAAGGATATACCTATGAGTAGTAGAGAGTCATGATTGACTCTGGTGGTAAAATTGGTTTAAGTTTAAGAACTGCATAGTAAGCAGTATTTAATTTACTACACACATAATCAACATGCTGACACCAGGTGAGTTGCTCATCCTCAGCAATCTCAAGAAATTTGGCGCTCTGATTTAAATTAGCAATAGTCTTCCTATTAAAAAACTGAATGTTTACTGTTATGTGGAAGTAAATTATTAGCATTCATTATGTCTGTATTTGATCGATCCTGCATTATTTCGCAGAATACACGCCTTCTTTCTTCATCCACTAACAGTATCTCCTGATGGCATTGATGTTTTTAAGAATGATAACCATGCTTCTTCAGAATTTTCTGTACAGAGAATTTAGACACGTTGCACTCACGAGCAATGCATCGTATGCTAGTTGTTGGTTTAGCATTTATCAAACCAAAAACTGTTTCTTCCAAGAATTTAGACACGTTGCACTCACGAGCAGTGCATCGTATGCTAGTTGTTGGTTTAGCATTTATCAAACCCAAAACTGTTTCTTCCAATTCATCGTTGTTTCTTCTGTTCCTTTTGCATGTAAAGTCATGGAGTAAACTGACGCCACTGCAAAATGTTTTGATAATGAATACGCTCTCTTCATAGGAATAACTCAGATTATTGTTCATAGTAATTACAATGCGTGAATTGATATTTAACTAGCAAAATTATTCTCAACAGTAATATAACGAGTGCCTATGATTTTGCCGGCAATTATTAGCGTCAAGATCACGATTTTCTAGAAGCAACAAGCAAGAGTGATCCAGACGCTAATAATTGCCTAGGAAAAATCAGTCACGAGTTAGATTCGGGAAGACAATTGGCCGAATAAAAAGTTCACACTTCATAATTTGAAAAGTTAAATTTAGTGACACCAAGTGTCAGACGTGTATTAATTTGCGGCACAATAATTGTAATAAAAATGAGCTTACCAAGATTTTGAGAAATGCCTATGAATACTATTACTTATGAAAGCACTAACACAATACAATACAAACAGATCGAATTCAGGAGCAAACTGCTTAAAAGTCCGGCAATAACTGATGTTTTATACGTTATATAAAATGAACCAACGCGTTGCTAGGCAATACCAACATGAGAGATTATCTGATTAGATACCACCCAGGGTTAATTGCCATGCATAACATAGAGCGTGGTCTGTTACGCATCGTAATTAGAATTTTATTGGATCATCTCATCAACGTTATTCGATTTTATTGGTTAATAAGTAAATGAGGGCAATTGTCACCGTAACATGACATTTGTCAAAGTCATGGCAAGGGTTTTTATTAAATGGTAAATGGTTAAACTTATTTTCATTATTTCTAAGGTGGATTCTAGTACAAACGTAAATTAAATGGATGATACATTTACAATTTTTAATTCTCTAAAAAATATTCCTTTACGATTTTTCTCTAAAATGAATAGGGGAGCTAATAATTGCACTTATTGAATTTTACATGTTAAATCCCTATGTTCGCCCCTTATCCCAAACACTCGGTATATATATATATATATATATATATATATATATATATATATATATATATATATATATATATATATATATATATATATATATATATATATATATATATATATATATTGAATTCGGTTTTATATATATATATAAAAAAAAAAAAAAAAAAAAAGAACCTTTATTGGCATAACCATATATACAAAACAAAACAAATTAACTCTTTACATCCCTCACCCCCCCTTCCACCACTCCCCTCTCTCCCTCTCCCCTCTTTCTCCCATCCCACCTTCTCCAGCGTCTTCACTCCAGCCCCATCCTCTCTCATCCATTCCGTCACCCTTCTATTCCCTCTCACTCCTACCCATTCTTCTTTCACCCCCTCACATTCTTCCGCCAAGTGCTTCCATGTATCCTTCCCCCACTCGCACAGCCCACATCTCATATAATCCTCCCCCATCCACCTCTTCCTCCCTTTCTCTCCTGACCCACATCTCGCCCTCGCCAACCTCACCCTCTCCTCCCTACTCCATCCTTCTTCCCCCCAATACTCTGGTATTCTCCCGTACACCTGCCACCTCCCATACATATCATTATATTCACTCCTTTCTATCCGCCCCTGTCTCTCCTGCATATCCACCTCTCTCATTTTTTCCTTCACCCATCCCGCCACCTTCACCCCCCTCCCCATCCACTCTATCACCTTTGCCTCCGATAACCCCACCCTCTCATACATCCTCCTTCTCTCCCTTCTCCATTTCCCCTCTTCCCCATTCACACACCCCCACCATACTGCCTTTACCAATCTCTCCTCCCCTAAACCCCACAATTTCTCTTCGTATTTCACCACCCTCCTCATCGTTTCACACACCATTTTATCCCTGTTCGTCTCCTGCCTAAGTATATAACTCGGTGTCGACCTCTCCACTCCCAACATACATTTTATAAACCAAAAACCAACCCTGCTCCCTCTCCACCCATTCATACTCCCTCGTCCCCCATACCTCCACGCCATACATCATCACCGATCCCACACACGCATCCCATACCTTACACATCACTCTCATATTATTCTCTATCCATCTTCCCCATTTCCCCCATGCTATCCCCCATGCTCTCCTCGCTTTGCCTTGCACCCATCTTACATGCTCCTCATATCCACCCGTTTCCTTAAACACAAACCCCAAATACTTAAAACTCTTCACCCGTTCTATCAACTCTCCCTTCCACTCTAATTCTTTCACTCCTCCCACTCTCCCTCTGTTCCTGAATCTCATCCATTTCGTTTTTTCTACATTCACACACATACCTCTTTTATCCATATACTTCTCTACCCTCCTCATCATTCCTTTCATACCCATCCAGTCCTTCGCCACCAAAACCATATCGTCCGCATATGCCAACATCCATACCTTTCTCGACCCACTTACCACCCCTCCCTCTTGACCTTTTTCCAACACCCCCTCTAACTCGCTCATATACAGGTTAAATAATAGCGGACTCAACGGGCATCCCTGTCTCAGTCCTACCCATGTCCTAAATTTCTCCGCTATCTTCCCCCCCACTTTCGCCTCCACCCATGTCTCCTCATACACCTCTCTCACCCATCCTATCATCCCCTCACTCAACCCTCTCCTCCTCAAACATTCTATCATCCCCTTCCTTGGCACCACATCATACGCTGCTTTTAGATCCAGGAACACCGCAAACATACCACCTTTCCCTTCCATCTCTCTCTCTATCATCCTCGCCAGAGTGAAGACCTGGTCCATCGTCCCCCTTCCTCTTCTAAATCCTCCTTGTGACTCTGGCAGTAACCCTTTATCCTCCACCTCTGCTTCCATTCTATTTTTCACCATCACCATCATTATTTTATACCCTGTACTCATAACTGTTACCCCCCTATAATCTCCTCCCTCTTCCCACCCTTGTGCACCGGGCACATCCTGCCCACCCTCCGGCATCCTCTCACTCCCCGTCCACATTTTATTTATTAGCTCCCTAAACTTCTTCTTCCCCTCCTCTCCTATCTCCTTCCACATCTCCGACCTCAGACCATCTCTACCCGGCGCCTTCCCTCGTTTAATCTCTTCAAATGCTCTCTCCACCTCCTCCTCTGTGAACTCCTCCTCTATCACTCCTCTCCTCTCTTCCCCTACTTGCTCCGGCTCTCCTCCACCTTCTTTGCACTTCCTCACCCATTCCTCCAAAGACACTCCTATCCTCTCCCTCTCCTGTCCTCTCCTTAACACGTCCCACATCTCTCTCTCATTTCTGCACCCCCTTATCTCCTCTGCAGCCCGTTCCGCCACCTGTATCTTCTTCCGCTCACATATCCTCTCATATTTCCTTCTGGCCTCCACCACTCTTCTCTCTCCTCCACCATTCCTTATGCATTCCTTCACCGCCCTCCTCACTTCACCCTTCGCTACTCTGCATTCTTCATCAAACCACTCTCTACCTTTCCCCTTTGTTCCCTTCACCTTCCTTCCACATCCTATTATGGCCTTCTCCATCTCCTCCATTGACCTTATCTCCTTCCACTTCACTTCCTTCAACTTCTTCTTCATCCTGTCTATCGCCCCTACTCCGCTCTCCAACCTCTCTTCCTCTTGTTCTCTCTCCTCGTCTTCCCCCTTGCCTATCCATATCTCTACACTCACCGGTAAATGATCCGACCCCATTATCTCTTCCACCTCCATTTTTCTTATCTCCTCTCTCGCTATATATATATATATACAGTATATTTTTTTTATCGTGGGCCATAGGATTTCACATGCTAAAAATTATACGTTGTTTTAATGTATATTTTGCCATAAAATTTTGAAGGAAATTTTGAAATAAATCAATTATTTTTCTACATGATGCGCAGCATTAGAATAACTGAAACATATTTTATTCCATTAAAAATGAAATTATTTAATATAAATAAGCAAAAATAATCAAAGTACCTTGAATTTACGAAATGTCAGATTGATTAGTCACTTTATACTAAAACATGTCTGTTTATACAGTTGAAGAACGTGTGGAATTTGTAAAGGCAATTATAAGAGGTTTGTTCAGAAGCGAAATAGTTGTATTTTTCTACAAGAAGTCAGGGAATTTTTATTTTCAGGGAAATGGTTGACAACTTTTCTACAGCGTATCCCGATCGTCCGGTTCCGAACAAAAGCACTTTTTAATGGAATAAAACATGCTTAATTTATTCTAAGCGCATCATGTAGAAAAATAATTGATTTATATTACTAACTAAAGTTTGGTTCAATTTTATATGATAAAATATATATTAACACAAGGTATAATTTTTATCATGTAAAAACATACTGTATTGTCCTGAGTATTTCAGAATTTTTTCAGATTTTTTGGAGCCATATTGACGGAGCTGTGGCTCCTAAAAGACACGTAGAAATCAAAGTTTTGCAAAAATTGCATTTTTTGCACTCGTGATTCTGTTAAAACGATGCACAGAATCAAAAAATTGATAGAGACATTTTTTTTAATGAAATTTTACGAGATTTCAGTTGATGTAGTGCATTTTCCCTTATTCGTCCTTTTCAGCCCTTTTTTTGCCCTTCAAAGGGCAAAAATAGCCCTCTTAGGGCGTGCAGGTCAAAATTTAATTAGTGTGAAGATGCACGAAACAGGCAGAAGACGGATACGGCCGTTTCATCCTTGTTGGGAATCATCAGTCCGCCCCATCTACCAGTTTCGTACATCTACACACTAATTTGGAACTTATATTTATAGTGACAATTAATCCCGTAACGTTTGTTAGAAGTTATCGGGCCAATTGTGTGATTTTTACCACGAATTGGGAGCACAATTCCTTTTGCCACTACAAGTTCATTTCGCTAATTATGTATTAACTTCCACAAACTAAGCGACGGCGGAAAACCCAACCTGTGGAGAGATTTTATTCGATTAATGGCCAATTTAACATACAGGGTGCCCGTTTTTTGAGTGGCATCATGGGGATTTCAGTTATCTTAAGAGATACGAGGGTGGCTAAATTAGGGCAAAGTTGTGTATTATAACGTTGATTAATAATCTGTTGAGAAATTTGAGTTACCTTTTTTTGTTTTAAAAAAATTGCGAAAAAATAAAAAAATTAAATTTTCATTTTAAATTTATTATTCGAAAACTATTACTATTACGCATTTTGCACTCAGACATAAAAAAAAAAGACCTTTATTGGCATATTAACCTATTAACTAACACTAACTAACTATTCCTAATCTCTATACAAAACAAATAACTATTCTAATTACCCAACAACTAAATCATAAATTTAACAACTCTCTCCTACATTCTTTCTCCCTCACCATTTCCTGCAATATCTTTACCCCGGCACCATCCTCTCTCATCCATTCCGCTACCCTCTTGTTCCTTTTTCCCCCCATCCATCCTTCATTCACTCCCTCACACTCCTCCGCCAGATGCCTCCACGTATCCCTCCCATTTTCACACATTATACTCATTATACTCATATACTCTTCACCCATCCACTTCTTCCTCCCTCTCTCTTCTGATCCACACCTAGCCCTAGCTAATGTCACCCTCTCTTCTCTATTCCACCCGTCCTCATCCAAATACTTCGGTCTCCTTCCATGTACCTGCCAACTCCCATACATCTCATTATATTCTCTTTTTTCTATACTTCCCTGTCTCTCCTGTACATCCACTTCCTTCGCCCTCTCGCTCACCCACTTTGCCACATTTACCCCCCTCTCTAACCACTCCCTCACTTTCACCTCAGACAGTCCTACACTCTCATACATTTTCATTCGTTCCTTCCTCCATTTACCCCCCCTTTCGTTCACGCATGTCTTCCATACCGCCTTTACCAACCTCTCTTCCCCTAACTCCCCTAACCTCATCTCATACCTAACCATTCTCTCCATAGCCTCACATCCTAAGCTTCCTCTGTCAGTCTCCTGAAGCAGTATGTACCCGGGAGTCGACCTTTCCACTCCCAGCATACGCTTCAGAAACCAACACTGCTCCCTTTCCACGCACTCATACCCTTTCACGCCCCACACTTCTACTCCATACATTACTATCGACTTCACACATGCATCCCACACTTTACACGCCAATCTGACGCTGTTCTTCATCCATTCTCCCCATTTTTCCCACACGATACCCCACGCTTTCCTGGCCTTTCCTTGCACCCACCTTACATGCTCCTCATATCCCCCTGTCCCTTTAAACATAAACCCCAAATACTTAAATATTTTCACTCTCTCAATCACTTCTCCCTTCCATTCTAACACTTTCACGCTCCCCTCTCTTCCCTTATTCCTAAATCTCATCCATTGCGTCTTCCCCACATTCACACACAATCCCCTCTTGTCCATATACCTCTCCGTTCTCCTCAACATGTCTTTCATCCCTTCCCAATCTCTCGCCATCAACACCATGTCATCCGCATATGCCAGCATCCACACCTTATCCTTCCCGATTACTACTCCTCCCGCCTGCCCTTTCCTCAACACATCCTCCAGTTCGCTTAGGTACAAGTTAAATAATATCGGGCTTAACGGGCATCCCTGTCTCAATCCTACCCACGTCCTAAAACTCTCCGACACCTCCACTCCCACTCTTGCTACCACCCACGTTTCCTTATATACTCCTCTTACCCACTTAATCATACTCTCATTCACTCCTTTTCTCCTCATACATTCTAGCAACTTCTCCCTCGGCACTGAGTCGTACGCCGCCTTTAGATCCACAAACACCGCATATATGCTTCCCTTCTCTTCAGTCACTCTCTCCGCCATTCTTGCCAGGGTAAAGATCTGCTCCCTTGTTCCCCTCCCCCTTCTAAATCCCCCCTGAGTCTCTGGTATTAAACCCTTCTCTTCTACCTCTTCTTCCAGCCGATTCTTTACCACCAGCATAGCGATTTTGTAGCCTGTGGGCATCACTGTAATCCCCGTGTAGTTCCCGGCCTCCTTCTCGTCCCCTCCTTTATGTACCGGGCACATCGTACCCCATCTCCAGGCCTCCGGTATGTTCCTTCTTCCCCTCCACATTTCGTTCAACAGCTCCCTGAATTTCTTCTTCCCCCCTTCTCCTATCTCCTTCCACATCTCTGCCTTCAGCCCATCCAACCCTGCAGCCTTTCCTTCTTTAACTTCCTCGAAAGCTCTTTCCACTTCCTCCTTAGAGAACTCCTCCGTCATCTCCATACACCTTCCTTGTCCCACTTCCTCTGGGTACCCACTTGTTTCTCTACATTTCCTTGTCCACTCCTCCAGTGTTATCCCTACCCGTCTCCTTCTTTCGCCTTTTTTCAGTACTTTCCATATTTCCGACTCGTTTCTACACTTCTTCAACTCTTCACTTGTTCTTTCCACCTCCTGCCGCTTCTTCCTCTCGCATATCCCCTCATATTTCCTTTTTGCTGCCGTTACCTTCCTCTCCTCCCCTCCACCTCTTATACATTCCCCCATTGCCTTCCTTACTTCACTTTTTGCCTGCCTGCATTCTTCATCAAACCACCTACTCCCTTCTCCCGCCCTTCCTTTAGCTTTCCTTCCGCACCCCGCACTCAGACATTATTAGAGCACTTTTTAATGGAGGATCTAAATATGCTATTAGATTTATTGTAGCTTTAAAGATGGCGGAGAAACAATAGACAACTTTTGTTTTTCTTATGGGCGCCATATTGGATTTTTACATTTTCTAATGCAAGATTTTTTTCTGTTTACGATGATATATCACACATATCATCGTAAATGATATGTTTTAATTTTACATTTGAGCCAAAATTTGAAGGCTCAGGAAGCATGGTACAACATTTTGTAAGTAAGATATGCTGCTTAAAGTTTTAAGAAGAATATTGTCATGTCTAGGTTATCCGCCAAATTACACTCGATATATGCCGTTTCGTACTGTTTGCATGACTTTAATGGGGCTAGTTGCGAACACCCGGATCTTCACCCTTATTCAGTTTCAATGGAGCTATTATTATTACATTCATTTAATCTTCATTATACTTGCTCAGAATTGTATTTACGAAATTACACTAGCATGATTTGTTAAAAGATTATAGCCGAAAAACAAAAATATAGCTGATTTTTAAGAAAAAAAATATGCATCGAATATTTTGGCCCCTCTACAAATCCACCAAATTTGATTAAAATTGGCGGGGAACATGTCAATGTGTTACCTTCACACTGTTTCAACAGAAGGATATATTTATTGGTCTGATATACAGGGTGTTTCAAATTCGAGGCTCGCCATGGGAATCTCGCTTATTACAAGAGATAGAGAGTATGTTTAAATTAGGCACTTTTGCAGAATTTTAATAATCCAATGAAATAGTCCAAAAAACTGAAAATAACTGATTTTCGTTTTTTCTTTATACCTTCGTTATTTGAGGTGATATTTAAAGATGGTAAAGACGTTCTTATAGCACGTTTTTATTATCTAATATGGCATAAGATTTTTAGTTGTAACATGTTTCGTTTCTTTTGAACAATCATACTTTCTTATTTCTTATGGACGCCATATTTAATTTTTATCGCATCTCAATACTCATTTTTTTGTGATGACAACAATATAACACAACGTACATTTAATTTCATAAATGAACATACAGTTTGATTTTTTTATCGTGGGCCATAGGATTTTACATGCTAAAAATTATACCTTGTGTTAATGTATATTTTATCATATAATTTTAAAGCAAATTTAAGTTAGTAAAAAAAAGACCTGGCATATCCAAGAATATTTACACTTCAATCGACCAAAATTACAATACTATATCCTTATAATTCTCATGCTCTCTCCTACATTCTTTTTCCCTCCCCAATTTCTGCAGCATCTTTACCCCGACCCCATCCTCTCTCATCCATTCCGCTACCCTCTTATTCCTTTTTCCTCCCATCCATTCTTCACTCACTCCCTCACACTCCTCCGCCAGATGCCTCCATGTATCCCTCCCACTTTTCACACATTACACACCTCATATATTCTTCACCCATCCACTTCTTCCTCCCTCTCTCTTCTGATCCGCACCTAGCCCTAGCCAATGTCACCCTCTCTTCTCTGTTTCACCTGTCCTCATCCAAATACTTCGGTCTCCTTCCATGTACCTGCCAACTCCCATACATGTCATTATATTCGCTTCTTTCTATACATCCCTGACTCTCCTGCACATCCACTTCCTTCGCCCTCTCTCACCCACTTTGCCACATTTACCCCCTCTCTAACCACTCCCTCACTTTCACTTCAGACAGTCCTACTCTCTCATACATTTTCATTTGTTCCTTCCGCCATTTACCATACATTAAAATCGACTTCACACATGCATCCCACACTTTTCATCCATTCTCTCCATTTTTCCCACGCGATACCCGCTTTCCTAGCCTTCCCCTGCACCCATCTTACATGCTCCTCATATCCCCCTGTTCCTTTAAACATGAACCCCAAATACCTAAATCTTTTCACTCTCTCAATCACTTCTTCCTTCCATTCTAACACTTTCACGCTCCCCTCTCTTCCCTTATTCCTAAATCTCATCCATTTCGTCTTCCCCACATTCACACACAGTCCCCTCTTGTCCATATACCTCTCCATTCTCCTCAACATGTCTTTCATCTCTTCCCAATCTCTCGCCATCAACACCGTGTCATCCGCATATGTCAGCATCCACACCTTATCCTTCCCGATTACTACTCCTACCGCCTGCCCCCCTTTCCTCAAAACCTCCTCCAGTTCACTTAGGTATAAGTTAAATAACATAGGGCTTAACGGGCATCCCTGTCTCAAACCTACCCTCGTCCTAAATCTCTCCGACACCTCCGTCCCCACTCTTGCTACCACCCAAGTTTCCTTATATACTCCTCTTACCCACTCAACCATACTCTCACTCACTCCTTTTCTCCTCATTCATTCTAATAACTTCTCCTTCGGCACTGAGTCGTACGCCGCCTTTAAGTCCACAAACACCGCATACATGCTTCCCTTCTCTTCAGTCACTCTCTCAGCCATTCTTGCCAGGGTAACGATCTGCTCCCTTGTCCCCCTGCCCCGCCCAAAACCCCCTGCGTCTCAGGTATTAATTCCTTTTCTTCCACCTCTTCTTCCAGCCGATTCTTCACCACCAACATTGCAATTTTGTATCCTGTGAACATCACCGTAATTCCCTTATAGTTCCCGACCTCCTTCTCATCCCCTCCTTTGTGTACCGGGCACATCGAACCCAATCTCGAGGACTTCGGTATGTTCCTTCTTCCCCTCCACTTTTGGTTCAACAGCTCCCTGAATTTCTTCTTTCCCCCTTCTCCTATCTCCTTCTACATCTCTGCCTTCAGCCCATCCATCCCTGCTGCCTTTCCTCCTTTAACTTCCTCGAAAGCTCTTTCCACTTCCTCCTCCGAGAACTCTTCCGCTATATCCCTTCGCCTTCCTTGTCCCACTTCCTCTGGGTATCCACTTGTTTCCTGCACTTTCTTGTACACTCATTCAGTGGTATCCCTACCCGTCTCCTCCTTTCGCTTCTCCTCAGTACTTTCCATATTTCCGCCTCGTTTCTACACTACTTCTTCCTCTCGCATAATCCCTCATATTTCCTTTTTGCTGACGTTATCTTCCTCTCGTCCCCTCCACCTCTTATACATTCCCCCACTGCCTTCCTTACTTCACTTTTTACCTGCCTGCATTCTTCATCAAACCACCTACTCCCTTCTCCCATCCCTCCTTTAGCTTTTCGGTAAGGGTTTACTTTAGGGTAAATCGGTAAAAATCGGGAAGTGGGCTGTTTTTTTATTTCTTCTTAATTCTTTGTAGACGTAGTTTTTTGAGCCGAGTCCAAAAATGTATATCTTAACTTTGAGAAACATAAGGGGAAGAAGTTGTGCCCCCTTAAAGTTTCTCTCATATCGGACGTACAACTCGCTCAAAACCTGCTTTTCTGGGTAGATTTTGGTAAACCAACAACCACAATCAATTTATAATAATGTAAACTTACGATTTGAGTAGTAAAAATGCGAATTTTATATCTTTTTCTTTACATTAATATTTCATTTTAAGGTTATGTACAGTTCATTGTTCCGCCGAAACTGACGGGCATGCAAACTGAACCCTCTATTTAGTTATCTGTGATTATTAGGGTTGCCAACTGGTCACATCATAATCGGAAAACCAATCTAATTCTCACGGAAAATATGTGAATACATAAAGTACGGTATAAATAAAAATAATTATATTTCTGAAATTAACTATATTAACAATAAAATAAATGTGTATGTTAAGAGGTTAAACAGTTAACATTTACATTTAAATTACCATGTTCTTAATTTCTAGTTGATTTTCACACAGTCCCAATAAGTTCACTGATTTTTTTGAAACCTCTTGTATTTACGTTCTAGTAATTGCTACTGTTATTTCCATTTGTGTGCTATAGTGCTATTAGGGTGTTTAAAGTGAAAGTATGTGCTAACATGACAAAGAATCCCGCTTCCTATGCATTCATGACAGCTTCGCCATCACCTAATCTACTGCGGGTAAAACTACTACCCGGTCTCAAGGGGGAGGATCTTGACGCAACCAGGCGTAACTGGTTCCTATGCATTCATGACGGCTTCGCCTTCACCTAATCCGTTGCAGATAAAACTACTGGCCGGTCTAAGGGGGGACCTTAACCTCATCCTAATCTAAGCATAAGCAAGCGAGGCGGCTGTGGTCGATGGCTTCACTTCGCTTCGCTCCGCCATCGACCGCAGCAAGCCACCGTAACTGCTTCCTATGCATTCATGACGGCTTCGCCTTCACCTAATCCATTGCAGGTAAAACTACTGGCCGGTCTAAGGGGGGACCTTAACCGCACCCTAATCTAAGCATAAGCAGCGAGGCGGCTGTGGTCGATGGCTTTGCTTCGCTCCGCCATCGACCACAGCAAGCCACCATAACTGCGTCCTATGCATTCATGTCGGCTTCGCCTTCACCTTGTCCTTTGCAGGTAAAACTACTGGCCGGTCTAAGGGGGGATCTCAACCTTACCCTAATCTAAGCATAAGCAAGCAAGGCGGCTGTGGTCGATGGCTTCACTTCGCTTCGCTCCGCCATCGACCACAGCAAGCCACCGTAACTGCTTCCTATGCATTCATGACGGCTTCACCTTCACCTTATCCGCTGCAGGTAAAACTACTGGCCGGTCTAAGGGGGCACCTTAACCTCACCTTAATGTAAGCATAAGCAAGCAAGCCGGCTGTGGTCGATGGCTTCGCTTTGCTCCGCCATCGACCACAGCAAGCCACCGTAACTGCTTCCTATGCATTCATGTCGGCTTCGCCTTCACCTAATCCATTGCAGGTAAAACTACTGGCCGGTCTAAGGGGGCACCTTAATGTAAGCAAAAGCAAGCAAGCCGGCTGTGGTCGAAGGCTTCGCTTCGCTCCGCCATCAGCAAGCCACCGTAACTGCTTCCTATGCATTCATGACGGATTCGCCTTCACCTAATCCATTGCAGGTAAAACTACTGGCCGCTTCGCTCCGCCATCGACCACAGCAAGCCACCGAAACTGCATCCTATGCACTCATGACGGCTTCGCCTTCACTTTATCCGCTGCAGTTAAAACTACTGGCCGGTCTAAGGGGGGACCTTAATCTCACCCTAATCTAAGCATAAGCAAGCCACCGTAACTGCTTCCTATGCATTCATGACAGCTTCGCCTTCACCTTATCTGCTGCAGGTAAAACTACTGGCCGGTCTAAGGGGGCATCTTAACCTCACCCTAATCTAAGCATAAACAAGCGAGCCAGCGTAACTACTTCCTATATTCGCTTCGCTCCACCATCAACCAGTGAGCCACTGTAACCACTTCCTATGCATTCATGACAGCTTCGCCTTCACCTAATCCGCTGCGGTTAAAACTACCAGTCGGTCTAAAGCGGAGGGGCTTAACCTCACCCTAAGTTAAGCATAAGCGACCGGTCTCGCTCTGCTCCACCATTGACCACATGGAGCCCGTATAACTACTTCCTATGTATTAATGACGGCTTCACCATCACCTAATCTACTGCATGTAAAACTACTATCTGGTCTAAAGGGGGGCAAATGTAACCTCACCCTAACCTAAGCATAAGCACTTACCATTTACAACCATTAACTGGTAGGTAATGATGAATTAAACTTATCGCCCAGGTTTGTTCACTATTTTATTCACAACCGTACGTTTTTTGTTAAAGCATTAAAGTCAAATCAAATTAAATAAACGTTAGTTCATGAAATGCGAGCTGTTTGTTTTAAAACCAACTTATAGCAACCATGCAAATACATATTACGGATAGCTATACTGAATATTTTTACTAATTACTAATATATAACTATAAAATCAAATATTGTATGCACCATGGGAGATATTCTTGTTCTTCGCCCTGGGTTGACTTACAAACCCCGGGCCAGAGGACCTCCATATCTCCCTTAATGCATAAATATCTATTACATTGCCATTTATCCATTGACTAAAGTCCCTAATTTTTACCAGATGAATTTGTGTCGTTAGGATCCAGGTTAAAGATACATGCGTGTGTTTATGTTTGGTAGGGGCACCTTTTCCCAAAAAAAAATAGAAACGCCCACAAAACTGGGGCACAAATAAAGAAATTGTAAATAGATTTACAACAGAACAATTTAAAATTCGTGTCAATTGTTAATGCACATAAGAAATCTAGGGTTAACGCAATGATAGTTCACAGATAACTTTATAGAGTGTTTATTTCGACACGCCACTCCTTCAGTTGCGGTGGGACGATGAACTAATGAAAATACGCATTTTTAACATGACCTTAAAATGTGAATTTTCATGAAGAATAGGATATAAAAATCGCACTTTCACTACTTAAATCGCAAGTTAAAATCATTATTAGTCGATTGTAGTTGTTAGTTAACAAGTAATTTTACACAGAAACTCGTAGTTTGTGCGAGTTGTCCGTCGAAAATGGAAACTTTAAGGGGGCATAACTTTTCCCCCTTACGTTTCCGCGGGTTAAAACGTACATTTCTGAACTCGGCTCAAAAAACTATGTCTTCAAAACAAATTTCAGCCCCTGGGTCGATTTACCCTAAAGTAAACACCAGCCAGCTTTTCTTCCGCACCTCACTATCAGTTCCTCCATCTCCTCCATTGATTTGACGTCTTCCCACTGGATCCTCCTCATCTTCTTCCTCATTTCTTCTATTGCCTTTGCCCCACATTCTAACTTTCCCATTTCTTGCTTCTCTTCAGTCGTTTTCTACTTCTCCATCCATACCTCTACCTTTAGCGGTAAATGATCTGAGCCCATCACTTCGTCCATCTCCATACAAGTTAAGTTACTAATATAAATCAATTATTTTTCTACATGATGCGCTTAATTAGAATAATTTAAACATGTTTTATTCCATTAAAAAGTGCTTTTGCTCGGAACCGGACGAACGGGATACGCTGCAGAAAAGTTGTCAACTATTTCCCTAAAATAAAAATTCTCTGCCTTCTTGTAGAAAAATACAACTATTTTTCTGCTGGACAAACCTCTTATAATAGCCGTTTTGCACCCATTCTTCAACAGTATACACAAACATTTTCTAGCATAAATTCGTTTGATTACCTGCCGCACTAATCAATCTGACACTTCGTAAATTCAAGCTAATATGATTATTTTTGCTGAGTTATTTATATTAAATAATTTCATTCTTTAATGGAGTAATAGTATATTGTACAACGAGCATATGATGGTGGCCATTAATCACGAGAACGATGTTTGCGGAACGAGCCGTAGGCGAGTGGAGCATATCGCTTGAGTGATTAATAGCCATTATATGCGAGTTGTACACTATACTTTGTTCACGAAAATTAAAATCAAAATCAAAATAAAAAAAAAACAAATCAAAATTAAAGTTGTAATTACAATTACAATTGAAAAAAAAAATTAAAATCAGTATTAAACAGGGTAAACAAAATATTATCATAAATCGCGTTCTGTGAATTAAAGCGCGAATTAGCGTGTTTAATAACCATATTAAACACGCAAATGCTTGTGCGTGTTTAATAAGCATATTAAACTCGCAAATGCGTGTTTAAGAAATTGAGTGTTAAATGTACCCCATTAATGCTGCCCACAGAATTAAATAATGCGTACATTATAACATTTTCGTGAACAAAACATGTTTAAGTTATTCTGATGCAGCGCATCATTTAGAAAAATAATTGATTTATTACTAACTAAAATTTCCTTCAAAATTTTATGATAAAATATTCATTAACACAAGGTATAATTTTCAGCATGTAACATCCTATGGCCCACGATAAAAAAAATATACTGTATAATTGTTTAAATAGTATATTAAAGAACGAGTTCAATAAGCGCGATTTTTTTCGCACGTGTCCAAGTTTTGAAAACGACGAGCGAAGCAAGGAGTTTTCTAATGGACAAGTGCGAAAAAAGACCTTATGAACGAGTTTTTTTTTACAATATTTTCTCTATTTTGCCCCTTTTATTCCATTTATGAATTAAGAAATCGCCTATACATATTTAGAAAATTGTATGGTGATTGGTTACACTGAGTTACACTGATAATTGACATTTTAGTTTGAAATTAGTTTGCGATTTCCACACATCACATAACCTCAAAACTATCTCGCCGAAAATTTAGCGCAGGTTGACAGCTCTGAATTTCAACGGTGCCAACCTTGAAAAATTGATATTACCACACTGGGCGAGCCCTTAACGAACTTATATGAGTGCGTTAATGACTCTGTTTTAGACGCAAAACAGAAAATAGATATTTATGCATTAAGGGAGATATGGAATGTTTTTCTCTCGAGGTTGACAGGTTTATAAGTCAGCCGAGGGTTAAGAACATGAATATCTCCCGAGGTGCATACAATATTTTATTTTTTAGTTAAATATTAGTAATTCGTAAAAATATTCAGTATATCGATCGGCAATATGTATTTGCATGGTTGCTATGAGTTTGTTTTAAATCAAACCGCCCGAATTTCACGAACTGACGTTTATTTATTTTGATTTGATTTGACGTTAATGCTTTAACAACAAATGTATGGTTATGAATAAAATAGTGAACAAACCTGGGAGAAAAGTTTAATTCCTGTCTCGCTATAAAGTTGGTCGTGAGGAGACGCAAGATTGTCTATCTTCAACCATCATCTTGAGCGGAGAATTTGGAAATTGTACATACTATTTGTCAGGTAAACAGGAGCAGACCTCATAACTCCCAAGGGAGATATAACTCATATCTCCCGTGGGCTTTCATGCCTTGTGTCCACGACGATAATAGTAAATATCATACTACTAAAAAATAAACACTTTTATTGGCAATCTATGTAGCACTTGGTAAAAATCATCCGTGCCATGGAATAAAAAAAACACCATTTGTGAATTTGCATTCATCTGTTTAATCCAAATCATGTTTTTTTTTAAATTATCATCTTCATTGCACTTTTGTAGCAACCAATTACAAAATGCAAGGCGTCTTAAATTGTCACCAGGCACAAGTGTGTGGACCAAACAAATTTTATATGGTTTATATTTGCTGGCAAATTTAATTTAGCTGCAAGAGATTCATGAATTTTGATTTATCTAAAATATGTTTTATAAGTAAACGTAAAATTAAGATACATTTAGTATTACCATTTCCAAAATATTATTGCGATCTTCTTGAGTAACTTTAATACCGTATGCTTTGCGATGTTAATTAAATGAACCAAACTCTCCCAAATTTCTGTTGATCCGTGGACAAAATTTTTAATATTTTGATCTAGCCAATACTGTATTTCTGTTTACTGAAAATACTTAACATATCTCGCTCGTATATTTCTAAATTATCGAACGATATTTTTATTCATAAAGAATAATAATGTTTGAAAACAAAGGGTTATTCAAATTTTTAATTGATTTTAATCCCATGGCTCAGATGATTTTTAGTAAGCGATAAATAGATTGCCAATAAAAGTGTTTTAAATGCTTAAATATTCATTTATGAAATTGAATGTATGTTGTGTTATATTGTTGTCATCACAAAAAAATGAGTATTGAGATACGATAAAAATTAAATATGGCGTCTATAAGAAATAAGAAAATTGATGATGGTTCAAAAGAAACGAAACATGTTACAACTAAAAATCTCATGCCATTGATAATAAAAAAAAGTGCTATAAGAACGTCTTAACCATTTTTAAATATCACCTCAAATAACGAGGATATAGAGAAAAAACGAAAATCAGTTTTTTCAGTTTTTTTAGACTTAACTCAAAAACAAAACAAAAAAAGTCATTTTTCAGTGGATTATTATTCAGCATAAAATTCGGCAAAAGTGCCAAATTTAAACATAACTTCTCTTCTAATAAACGAGATCCTCATGGTGAGCCTCGAATTTGAAACACTCTGTATATCAAATGTAAAGTTTCTAACATAATTGATTCTTTAATCTATTATACCTCATTTAATAACCATTCGGACTAAACGCGAAAGTCACATTTACACTATAAAAAGTTACCAGAAAAGTAACCAGACGTGTTTTGGCGGTAAAAGTAAAATTATTTCAAATTTGTTTATCCATATCCAACATTCATTCAACAATTATATCAACACATAAATTAATTCTAGGCAAACTTTCTTAATTATATAGTCAATGATTTAGTATATAATATTAAAATAACAATTAAAATAAGTATGAGACCCTCTTAACAATTAGGGGCACACTGAAAAAATCAAGCTGTGCATAAATGTATTTACATATAAAGTGGATTGAAGTAAAGGGTTTGAAATTAAATTCTAGATTGTCGTGAAATAGAATTTGGTTAAATTAAATAAAAACATATAATTCCTTACTTAAAATAAAAAAAAAAAAAAAAAAAAAAAAAAAAAAAAGAACCTTTATTGGCATAACCATATATACAAAACAAAAAACAAATTAATTCCTTACATCCCTCACCCCCCCCTTCCACCCCTCCCCTCCCTCCCTCTCCCCTCTTTCTCCCATCCCACCTTCTCCAGCGTCTTCACTCCTGCCCCATCCTCTCTCATCCATTCCGTCACCCTTCTATTCCCTCTCACTCCTACCCATTCTTCTTTCACCCCCTCACATTCTTCCGCCAAGTGCTTCCATGTATCCTTCCCCCACTCGCACAGCCCACATCTCATATAATCCTCCCCCATCCACCTCTTCCTCCCTTTCTCTCCTGACCCACATCTCGCCCTCGCCAACCTCACCCTCTCCTCCCTACTCCATCCTTCTTCCCCCCAATACTCTGGTATTCTCCCGTACACCTGCCACCTCCCATACATATCATTATATTCACTCCTTTCTATCCGCCCCTGTCTCTCCTGCATATCCACCTCTCTCATTTTTTCCTTCACCCATCCCGCCACCTTCACCCCCCTCCCCATCCACTCTATCACCTTTGCCTCCGATAACCCCACCCTCTCATACATCTTCCTTCTCTCCCTTCTCCATTTCCCCTCTTCCCCATTCACACACCCCCACCATACTGCCTTTACCAATCTCTCCTCCCCTAAACCCCACAATTTCTCTTCGTATTTCACCACCCTCCTCATCGTTTCACACACCATTTTGTCCCTGTTCGTCTCCTGCCTAAGTATATAACTCGGTGTCGACCTCTCCACTCCCAACATACATTTTATAAACCAACCCTGCTCCCTCTCCACCCATTCATACTCCCTCGTCCCCCATACCTCCACGCCATACATCATCACCGATCCCACACACGCATCCCATACCTTACACATCACTCTCATATTATTCTCTATCCATCTTCCCCATTTCCCCCATGCTATCCCCCATGCTCTCCTCGCTTTGCCTTGCACCCATCTTACATGCTCCTCATATCCACCCGTTTCCTTAAATACAAACCCCAAATACTTAAAACTCTTCACCCGTTCTATCAACTCTCCCTTCCACTCTAATTCTTTCACTCCTCCCACTCTCCCTCTGTTCCTGAATCTCATCCATTTCGTTTTTTCTACATTCACACACATACCTCTTTTATCCATATACTTCTCTACCCTCCTCATCATTCCTTTCATACCCATCCAGTCCTTCGCCACCAAAACCATATCGTCCGCATATGCCAACATCCATACCTTTCTCGACCCACTTACCACCCCTCCCTCTTGACCTTTTTCCAACACCCCCTCTAACTCGCTCATATACAGGTTAAATAATAGCGGACTCAACGGGCACCCCTGCCTCAGTCCTACCCATGTCCTAAATTTCTCCGCTATCTTCCCCCCCACTTTCGCCTCCACCCATGTCTCCTCATACACCTCTCTCACCCATCCTATCATCCCCTCACTCAACCCTCTCCTCCTCAAACATTCTATCATCCCCTTCCTTGGCACCACATCATACGCTGCTTTTAGATCCAGGAACACCGCAAACATACCACCTTTCCCTTCCATCTCTCTCTCTATCATCCTCGCCAGAGTGAAGACCTGGTCCATCGTCCCCCTTCCTCTTCTAAATCCTCCTTGTGACTCTGGCAGTAACCCTTTATCCTCCACCTCTGCTTCCATTCTATTTTTCACCATCACCATCATTATTTTATACCCTGTACTCATAACTGTTACCCCCCTATAATTCTTTATCTCCTCCCTCTTCCCACCCTTGTGCACCGGGCACATCCTGCCCACCCTCCATGTCTCCGGCATCCTCTCACTCCCCGTCCACATTTTATTTATTAGCTCCCTAAACTTCTTATTCCCCTCCTCTCCTATCTCCTTCCACATCTCCGACCTCAGACCATCTCTACCCGGCGCCTTCCCTCGTTTAATCTCTTCAAATGCTCTCTCCACCTCCTCCTCTGTGAACTCCTCCTCTATCACTCCTCTCCTCTCTTCCCCTACTTGCTCCGGCTCTCCTCCACCTTCTTTGCACTTCCTCACCCATTCCTCCAAAGACACTCCTATCCTCTCCCTCTCCTGTCCTCTCCTTAACACGTCCCACATCTCTCTCTCATTTCTGCACCCCCTTATCTCCTCTGCAGCCCGTTCCGCCACCTGTATCTTCTTCCGCTCACATATCCTCTCATATTTCCTTCTGGCCTACACCACTCTTCTCTCTCCTCCACCATTCCTTATGCATTCCTTCACCGCCCTCCTCACTTCACCCTTCGCTACTCTGCATTCTTCATCAAACCACTCACTACCTTTCCCCTTTGTTCCCTTCACCTTCCTTCCACATCCTATTATGGCCTTCTCCATCTCCTCCATTGACCTTATCTCCTTCCACTTCACTTCCTTCAACTTCTTCTTCATCCTGTCTATCGCCCCTACTCCGCTCTCCAACCTCTCTTCCTCTTGTTCTCTCTCCTCGTCTTCCCCCTTGCCTATCCATATCTCTACACTCACCGGTAAATGATCCGACCCCATTATCTCTTCCACCTCCATTTTTCTTATCTCCTCTCTCGCCACCCCTTTCACTATTGCGTAGTCTATTACTGATGAGCCTCGTGGTCCAATATACGTTCTCTTTCCCGTCCAATCCCCCTCTGTGCATCCGTTAAGAATTTCCCATCCCTCCTCTCTCACCCATTCCCTCATCCTTCTCCCCTCCCCGTTCACCACTTTATCCTGTGATCTTCTTTCTCGTTCCACTCCATTCTCCCCCACCCCTCCTCCCATTTCCCCTATCCTCGCATTCAAGTCCCCCACTATCATCCGTCTTCCTGTCTCTTCTTTCCTCTCCTCTATTTCTTTTCTCACCTCGCCCCAGTTCTTATTTACGTACGCTACTCCCACCTCCACCTTATACTTTCTCCGTTTATATTCTACCCACATGAGACCTTCTCCCCCCTCCTCGCACTTCATTTCCTCTCCCTTCCTCCTCTCTCTCATCCCCACTATCATCCCTCCTTTTGCTCTTCCTCTCTCCCCTCCCTTCACTGCCCCTTTCATTTCCCACTTAAACCCTTCTGGCAGCCCCCCTTTTAGCTCCTCCCATTCCTCCTTCTTTGTCCATGTTTCTACTAGCCCCACTATGTCCTTCCCCCCCACCCATTGCTCCAATTCCTTCTCCCATCTTCCTCCCTTGATTTTCGACTTTACCCCCGCCACATTCCATACCCCTATCCTCATCGTCTTGTCACTCCCCCCAGCACCCCAATTATGTCCTAGCTCTTCCTCTTCCTCCCTCCTTTCTCCCACTGCCCCCTTTCTTTTTACTTTTTTGGCTCTTCCTGTCTCTCCAAACTCCCCTTTCCCCTATTCCACCTCCACAGCTCCCCATTCACTATCATCTTTTGGTACCCCGTCCTCGTTGTTTTCCCCTTCTCTCTCTCCTCGAACGCTCTCTCCCTGATTATCTTTTGGATCCTCCTCTCCTCCTTCGTTAGGTCATCCTCTATGAATATCCTCTCTCCTCTCAATTTATTCTTACTCCTCATTACTTTGATCTTCTCCTCCAACGTCCCCAATCGTGCCACCACCATCTTCCCCACTGTGTCTACCACGTACATATCCTCTACCTTCACCTCCACCTCCAGTGCGTCCTTCATAAACCTCTCCACTTCACTCCTCTCTTTTATGTCCTTCCCCTTTATCAGTATATTCTTTCTCCTCTCTTGCCTCTCTCTCTTCTCCGCCTGCTCCTCCAAGTCCACTATCCTCTGCTTTAACCTCTCCCTTTCTTGTCTCCACATTTCCTTCATCTCCCTCATCTCCGCCTTCCACATCTCTCTAGCCTCCCTCATCTCTTCTTTCCATACCTCTCTCTCCTCCCTTATCATTTCCGATATAAGTTGTACTACCTCCCTGCACCCCCCATCACACCCTTTCTGCGCTTCCTCTGTTATCTTTTTTTTTCCACCACCTTGCTCTCCTGCTTCCTCAAACGACGTATCTCCTACTTTTCTCTTCTCTATGATCCCCGTCTCCTCCTCTTGTCGCTGCGGTGACCTTCTCAGGCCCTTTCCACCCCCAAACACCGTCTTTCTTCTATTCTCTTCTTCTTGTCTGTCCCATTCTGCCACTTCTCTCTTTTCCTTTTGCCTGCCCTTTCCTCCCATTCCAATCTCCCCTTCGCTTCTCCCTTCTCCTTCTCTCAACCTTAATTCACTCTGAATTCCCCCGTCCCGTTCTCCTCTCCTCGATAATTTATTTGTCGTTAATGAACCGTCTGTGATTATTCCAACGCTACTAGTTTTGCCGATGGACCGTTTGTGATTATTCCAGCACTACTAGTTTTGCGAATGGACCGCGTGTTTGATAGCCAGTAGCGATAATTCCACTCCACCGTAGCAATAAATCACTGCGTTTATTTGTCTGTAAATTGTGGAAAATAAACGCGGATTTGATGAGGATACGAGAACGCGCACAATTCACGAGGTTTAAACCAGTCTTGTGATTAGTTTAAAACGTGTAAAGCAATATTAAAACCACTGCAATTATTGCGATAATAACCACAAAACTTACAACACATGTCCGCAAACTTAAAATAAATCTCTTTCATTAATTTATATAATGTTTAACGGGACGTCTTTGGCAGGTTATATCTATCCTTCAATTCAATTTCAAACATGTGCTGGGTATATATGCATAGTTAAAAATAAGATAACTGAGGGGATGAGAGGAATCAATTTTTACACTATCAACGGGAGAAATAACTGGCTAAAAACACAAAAACTGAGGCGAAACATGTGGAACCGGTCGGACACAAGGAACGGTGAGAGATCAGCTGATCATAACAACGGCCTTTACTGTGTAAAAACGGCGCCCGTTTGGCCAATCACAACAACGTATTTTTGCGGCTGTGATTTGATTTAGTCCGCCTGGTTATTAAATGAGGTATAGTGAACAGTGAAATGATGCAAACGTTGTTAATAATAACAAATTAACATAAATTAAAGGACAGAAATATTCACTTACATTTGAGTAATAAATTATAATAAAAAAAATTGAAAAAAATTACCATTTACACAAATATATTTAATTTATTTCTATGCCAATTTCATGGCCCCTTAAAGTTGCCATTTGGGAACCATCAAGCATTGTCTCTGTAAAGTCATGGGAATTTCTTAAAAATTTTACCCCAACAATTTTTATAGTACATGCCACCTTACTAGGATTGCAATAATGATCACATTTCTCTACCTCTAATCTCGTTTGTAAAATAATTTTTTTATTCTCTTTTTTTTCAGCCTATTCCATATTGGCTGTATAAGCTGCATGGCCTTAACATTAGCTACAACTGTGAGATTTGTGGTAACTATATTTATAAGGGTCCGAAAGCGTTCCAAAGACATTTCGCCGAGTGGAGGCATGCACACGGCATGCGTTGCCTAGGGATACCAAATACTGCACATTTTGCAAACGTCACGCAAATAGAGGATGCCCTGGCACGTAAGTTATATTTAACATGTTACAAGTATTTCTTCTATTTATTTTTCCCAAAAATAGTTATTTGTTTAACAAGGCAATAAAGTGACAAATTTACGGACGCGGCTGGAGTTTTTAACAATAACTTTCAATGCGATAATTTTCAATAGACAAAGTCCATTATAAAAGTAATGCGCATTTTCTGTGAAAAATATATTAATTGATTGTACCCCGGTACAAATGCTTAAAATTCTTTAAAATACTCTCCTCCAGCATTAATACACTTGCGGAGACGTGTCTGCCATGCCTGGAAGGCACCCTGAAAGGCCTCGACGGGAATGTCTTAGGAAGGTTGTTACATACTTTTGATGTTTTCCACGGACTCCCAACTGTCAACTCAGCCTTTTAACTGCAGGTGCTCAAGAGATTTAAACGACGAGTCGCGCGCCTGAGGGCCGACATCAAAGCCATGGTCAGGTTCCACCATGACAATGCCCCCAGCCACACGGCTTTCATCGTTACCGACTTGGCTCCGTGCGACTTAATAATTGTTTCCCTGACTGAAGAGAGAGCTGAAAGGAAAGCATTGGGTGTCCATGGAAAACATCTAAAAGCAATGTTACAACGTTTCTGAAAGACATTCGCATCGAAGAGTGGCAGACACCAAGCATGGCAGACACGTCTCCGCAAATGTATTGATGCAGGAGGAGAGTATTTTGAAGAATTTTAAGCATTTGCGCCGGTACGATCAATAAATAACTATTTTCGCGGATTGATATGAAATGTAAGATTTTTCGGATCGCTTTTAAACCGTGAATATCACTTTTGCGGACTAGGCTTTAAAAATGCTTATTTATGCCTAGGCTGTAAAAGTAATGAGCCGATCAGGTGAGACTTCACGGCTACGTGATGTTATTTCGCCAATCAGATGAGACGCCGCGTCAACTAATAGAAGTTGCCCGTAAATTTGTTTGACATTACAATGTATTTTTGGCTAAATACAGAGTTGCCTTCAAATTTCCCATTGCAAAAAGGCCAAAAATAGGTTCCCCGAAGTTTTAATAACACCGTGCGTGTTTACCCCGACCTCCGTGGTAAAAGTCCCTAATTTATCCCCGCAAACGAGTTGCGGAACGTTGGCGAAATTTGCTCGCCGTGACCGGCTCCTAGTGGCCCGGCAATTGACGTTTAAACGCCGTAGACCGGTGCACTTATTTCCTGGCACAGTAAAACGAGAGACTTTCCTTCAGATGTTGCCTGTGGAAGAAACCCAATAACGGCTTGAACCAGAGCAGCAATCGGAAAAATGATCGAAAAGGATTTGGAGGTTACATATTATGTGAGTTTTATTTCAATTTAATCATTGAAAAATAATGTATGTGCACATGTGCTCCATGTAGTAAAGTGGTCTTACATGGGATAAATAGATTATTAATTGATACTGTCGGGAAGTCTTATGCGTCTGGTTGATTAGGAGACAATTGGTGATTATTGGCTGTAATTAAGACGATATTAAGCAATTTCAATTTGTCGAATTGGAGGTTATGTTTATTTATTGAAACAAATCTACGGTTTTGCTGATTTAAACAAAGTGATATTGTCGTGTACTGAATTCGTGGATAAATAAGTAGTGGACATACCGCACTAGCAATCATAAGGTGCTCGTGCACTGAGTAGGAGCTACCGAAGTGGTGATTTAAATGGGCGGGAAGAATAAACAGAAGGAGAGAAGGGAAGTGGAGGAGTGGGACAAGCAGGAGGAGGAGAATGGAAGGAAGGCAGTTTTCTTTGGTGGCGGAACGGGAGTAAGGAGGTCGCCGCAACAAGGGACAGCGCAGGAGGGGGTAGAGAAGAGGAAGATGGCGGACACGTCGTTTGAGGGGGAGGGAGAGCAGGAACAGGAAAGGATGAAAAAAAGGGTGGGGGATGTGATGAGTAAAGGGTGCAATGTAAATTGCAGGGAACTAGTGGAAATGATTACTGAAGCATTAAGGAAAGAAAGGGAGATCTGGAAAGAGGAAATGAGGGAAGCGAGGGAGATGTGGAGAGAAGAGATAAAGGAGATGAAAGAGGTATGGAATACAGAGAGAGAGAGACTTAAACAAAGGATAATGGAGCTGGAAGATCAGGCTGAGAAGAGGGAGAGGCAGGAGAGGAGGAATAACGTTGTTATACGAGGAAAAGATATGCAGGGAAAAGGGGAGGTGATGACCTTTCTGAAGGAGGCGCTGGAAGTAGAGGTGCAGGTACAAGAAAGCTTTGTGGTAGATAGAATTGGGAAGGTGGTGGTAGTCAAGCTGGGGATGGAAGATAAAATAAAAGTCATGAAAAATAAAAATAAATTAAGGAATATACGGGAAAGAGTGTTCATCGAGGATGATATGACAAAGGAGGAAAGGAGGATCCAGAAGATCATAAGAGAGAAAGCAAGTAGGGAGAGAGAAGGGGGGAAGATGGTAAGGGTTGGTTATCAGAGAATGTTCGTGAATGGGGAGCTGTGGAGATGGAATAAGGAAAAGGAGACACTACATAGACAAGAGGAGCCAAAAAAGTAAGAAATGAGGAGGAGATAGGAGGAGAGGAGAGAGAAGAAGGGAGAAGGAGCTGTAAAAAAAAAGGACAGAGGGGCAGAGAGTAGACTGGGAGAGAAGCACAGCGGGAAAGGCAAGCGGCGAGGAGTTAAAGGGGGGGCAGCAGGAAAGAAGGGGTCAGTAACTATCGGGTTTTGGAACATAGCGGGAATTAAGGAGAAGATAAAGGAGGGCAAGTGGAAGAGAGACTGGGAGAAGTGGTTAGTAGGGAAGGACATAGTGGGACTAGTAGAGACATGGATAGGGGAAGGAAGAGTGGGGAGAAGTGAAAAGATGGCTACCGGGAAGCTTTATATGGGAGAGGAAGGATGCGATAAGGTGTGCAACGAAAGGAAGGGCAAGGGGTGGAATGATAGTAGGATGGAAGAAGGAAATGGGGACGGACGTGACGGGACACTTCGGAGAAGGAGAAGACGTGGCATGGACAAGGGAAACAGAGGATAAACGTAGGGGTGGTATATGTAAATAAAAATTGGAATATAATAAGAAAGGAGATAGAGCAGAGAACGAAAGGAGGAGGAAAATGGGTGCTAGGAGGAGACTTTAATGCAAGAATGGGAGAAATGGGGGGAGGGATTAATGAAGAGGGATCTGTGGTAGAAAGAAAGTCCAGGGACAAATGTATAAACGGGGAGGGTAAGAGAATGAAGGAGTGGGTGATGGAGGAGGGATGGGAAATTCTAAATGGATGCACAGAGGGGGACTGGGAAGGGAGGAAAACTTATAGTGGGCCGCGGGGATCGTCGGTGATCGATTATGTGGCGATAAAGGGGATGATGAAAAGGAAAATAAAAAGTATGGAGGTGGAGGAAGTGATGGGCTCCGATCATCTACCGCTAAAAGTAGAGGTATGGATGGAGAAGGAGAAGGTGACTGAAGAGAAGCAAGAAATGGGAAAGTTAGAATGTGGGGCAAAGGCAATAGAAGAAATGAGGATGAAGATGAGGAGGATACAGTGGGAAGACGTCGAATAAATGGAGAAGATGGAGGAACTAATTGTGGGGTGCGGAAGGAAAGCTAAAGGAAGGGCGGGAGAAGGGAGTAGGTGGTTTGATGAAGAATGCAGGCAGGCAAAAAGTGAAGTAAGGAAGACAATGGGGGAATGTATAAGAGGTGGAGGGGAGGAGAGGAAGGTAACGGCAGCAAAAAGGAAATATGAGGGGATATGCGAGAGGAAGAAGCGGCAGGAGGTGGAAAGAACAAGTGAAGAGTTGAAGAAGTGTAGAAACGAGTCGGAAATATGGAAAGTACTGAAGAGAGGCGAAAGAAGGAGACGGGTAGGGATAACACTGGAGGAGTGGACAAGGAAATGTAGAGAAACAAGTGGGTACCCAGAGGAAGTGGGACAAGGAAGGTGTATGGAGATGACGGAGGAGTTCTCTAAGGAGGAAGTGGAAAGAGCTTTCGAGGAAGTTAAAGAAGGAAAGGCTGCAGGGTTGGATGGGCTGAAGGCAGAGATGTGGAAGGAGATAGGAGAAGGGGGGAAGAAGAAATTCAGGGAGCTGTTGAACGAAATGTGGAGGGGAAGAAGGAACATACCGGAGGCCTGGAGATGGGGTACGATGTGCCCGGTACATAAAGGAGGGGACGAGAAGGAGGCCGGGAACTACAGGGGGATTACAGTGATGCCCACAGGCTACAAAATCGCTATGCTGGTGGTAAATAATCGGCTGGAAGAAGAGGTGGAAGAGAAGGATTTAATACCAGAGACTCAGGGGGGATTTAGAAGGGGGAGGGGAACAAGGGAGCAGATCTTTACCCTGGCAAGAATGGCGGAGAGAGTGACTGGAGAGAAGGGAAGCATATATGCGGTGTTTGTGGATCTAAAGGCGGCGTACGACTCAGTGCCGAGGGAGAAGTTGTTAGAATGTATGAGGAGAAAAGGAGTGAATGAGAGTATGATTGAGTGGGTAAGAGGAGTATATAAGGAAACTTGGGTGGTAGCAAGAGTGGGAGTGGAGGTGTCGGAGAGTTTTAGGACGTGGGTAGGATTGAGACAGGGATGCCCGTTAAGCCCTATGTTATTTAACTTATACCTAAGCGAACTGGAGGATGTGTTGAGGAAAGGGCAGGCGGGAGGAGTAGTAATCGGGAAGGATAAGGTGTGGATGCTGGCATATGCGGATGACATGGTGTTGATGGCGAGAGATTGGGAAGGGATGAAAGACATGTTGAGGAGAACGGAGAGGTATATGGACAAGAGGGGATTGTGTGTGAATGTGGGGAAGACGAAATGGATGAGATTTAGGAATAAGGGAAGAGAGGGGAGCGTGAAAGTGTTAGAATGGAAGGGAGAAGTGATTGAGAGAGTGAAAATATTTAAGTATTTGGGGTTTATGTTTAAAGGGACAGGGGGATATGAGGAGCATGTAAGGTGGGTGCAAGGAAAGGCCAGGAAAGCGTGGGGTATCGTGTGGGAAAAATGGGGAGAATGGATGAAGAACAGCGTCAGATTGGCGTGTAAAGTGTGGGATGCATGTGTGAAGTTGATAGTAATGTATGGAGTAGAAGTGTGGGGCGTGAAAGGGTATGAGTACGTGGAAAGGGAGCAGTGTTGGTCTCTGAAGCGTATGCTGGGAGTGGAAAGGTCGACTCCCGGGTACATACTGCTTCAGGAGACTGACAGAGGAAGCTTAGGATGTGAGGCTATGGAGAGAATGGTTAGGTATGAGATGAGGTTATGGGAGTTAGGGGAAGAGAGGTTGGTAAAGGCGGTATGGAAGACATGCGTGAACGTAAGGGGGGGTAAATGGAGGAAGGAACGAATGAAAATGTATGAGAGTGTAGGACTGTCTGAGGTGAAAGTGAGGGAGTGGTTAGAGAGGGGGGTAAATGTGGCAAAGTGGGTGAGCGAGAGGGCGAAGGAAGTGGATGTACAGGAGAGACAGGGAAGTATAGAAAAAAGTGAATATAATGACATGTAAGGGAGTTGGCAGGTACATGGAAGGAGACCGAAGTATTTGGATGAGGACGGGTGGAACAGAGAAGAGAGGGTGACATTAGCTAGGGCTAGGTGTGGATCAGAAGAGAGAGGGAGGAAGAAGTGGATGGGTGAGGAGTATATGAGGTGTGTAATGTGTGAAAATGGGAGGGATACGTGGAGGCATCTGGCGGAGGAGTGTGAGGGAGTGAATGAAGGATGGTTGGGGGGAAAAAGGAACAAGAGGGTAGCGGAATGGATGAGAGAGGATGGTGCCGGGGTAAAGATATTGCAGGAAATGGTGAGGGAGAAAGAATGTAGGAGAGAGTTGTTATATTTATGATTTTAGTTTTTGAGTAATTAGAATAGTTATTTGTTTTGTTTAGAGATTAGGAATAGTTAGTTAGTGTTAGTTAATAGGTTAATATGCCAATAAAGGTCTTTTTTTTTTCATTGAAAAATAATAATATGAACATAATGACTAATATTTTTAATCGTAAAGAAATGTGTGCGCGATACCAACAAAGTGCATTTTATTGAAAAGTTCCTGAATTCCTGAATCAACATGTATCACAAAGTAATGGTTTCCACCATCAACCATATCAGTAAAGAAATGTATTGAAGAGTTTTACTCGAAATAATTATACGGTCTGTCCGATTTAAATATTCATTGCATGTCACTTACATCACACACACACTCAAAATGTCATTTTTGTTTTACTTGGGTACCTACGAATTTTTTACAAAGCTACCTGCGTTGTTGATAGGATGAAATACAGAGTCCATTATAAAAGTAATGCGCATTTTCTGGGAAAATAGTTATTTGTTTAACAAGGCAATAAAGTGATAGATTTACGAACGCGGCTGGAGTTTCACCGCCGAGCGAGTTCGCGAGTGAGGCTGTGAAACCAGCCAAGTAAGGAAATCTGCTTTATTGCCGAGTTAAACACATAATTTTTTCGCGGATTGTTTGGGAGAAATTAATAATAACTTGCAGGGCGATAATTTTCAACAGTAATCTAACGAGTGCCTATGATTTTGCCAGCACTTATTAGCGGCAGGATTACGATTGCTTGTTGAGACGATTTTCTAGAAGCAACAAGCAAGAGTGATCCAGACACTAATAATTGCCTAGGAAAAATCAGTCACGAGTTAGATTCGAGAAGACAATTGGCCGAACAGAAAGTTCACACTTCATAATTTGAAAAGTTAAATTTAGTGACACCAAGTGTCAGATGTGTATTAATCTGCTTCACAATAATTGTAAAAATGAACCAAAAAAAAAATTGAGAAATGTCTATGAATACTATTACTGATAAAAGCACTAACACATTACCCGAAAATACAAACAGATCGAATTCAGGAGCAAACTGTTTAAAAGTCCGGCAATAACGGACTTTTTATACATTATAGAAAATGTACTAATGCGTTGCTAGGCAAAACCAACATGATGCATTATCTAATTATATACCACCCAGGATGAATTGCCATGCATAACATGCAGCGTGGTCTGTTACGCATCGTAATTAGAATTTTATTGGATCATGTCATCAACATTATTCGATTTCATTGGTTAGTAAGTAAATGGGGGCAATTATCTTATAATTATTTAGAGTAAAACTCTTCAATACATTACTCTGCTGATATGGTTGATGGTGGAAGCCATTACTTTGTGATACATTTAGATTCAGGAATTCAGGAACTTTTCAATAAAATGCACTTTCTTGGTATCGCACACATTTCTTTACAATCAAAATGTTAAATTCATTATGTTCATATTATTATTGTTCAATGATTAAATTGAAATAAAACTTACATAATACGTAACCTCCAAACCGATTCGATCATTTTTCCGATTGCTGCTCTGGTTCAATTACGTGGGAAAGTTAGGCAAACACACGGTGCTCGGAAAAAACTTACGCGGGGTTGTTAATACTTCGCAGAAGCCGTTATTGGGCTTCTTCCACAGGCAACATCTGAAGGAAAGTCTCTCGTTTTACTGTGTCAGGAAATAAGTGCACCGGTCGACGGCGTTTAAACGTCAATTACCGGGCCACTGGCGAGCAAAGTCAATTAAGCGAAAAATACATGGTAATGTCAAACAAATTTTCGGGCGGCTTCTATTGCTAGACTAGACGCGGCGTCTTATCTGATTGGCGAAATAACATGACATAGTCTCACCTGATTGGCTCATTAGTTTTACAGCCTAGGCATGAGTAATCATTTTTAAAGCCTACTCCACAAAAGTGATATTTCACGGCCTAAAAGCAGTCCAAAAAATCACATTTCATATCAATCCGCGAAAAATATATTTTTATGGTGGGCCATAGGATTTTACATGCTAAAAATTATACTTTGTGTTAATGTATATTTTATCATATAATTTTGAAGGAAATTTTAGTAAGTAATGAATTAGAAAAACTTAAACATGTTTTATTCTATTAAAAAATTAAATAATTTAATATAAATAACTGAGCAAAAATAATCAAAGTACCTTGAATTTCTGAAATGTCAGATTAATTAGTGAGGCAAGTAATCAAACGAATTTATACTGGAAAATGTCTGTGTGTACTGGGTGGAATTTGTAACGGCAATTCTAAGAGGTTTGTCCAGCAGGGAAATAGTTGACAACTTATCTGCAGCGTATCCCGATCATCTGGTTTCAGAATTTATAACAATTTTCGAACAAGATGTGTGAATTTTGACCACAACAAAATGTGTAAGAACTTCTTCGGTTCTGACAGAAGAGGTGAAAATGGATACATGTTTGAAGGTCGAAGATAAGATTTCTACCAGTTTAAATCAGCTTGCAGATCTATTTAAAATTTCAAAAAATAGTTGCTTTAAAGGTTTCAAAATTGAAAAGTACAAATCGTACAAAATAAAAGATGCCCAAAATTATTACCACGTGATTATTTGCCAAGAATTTGATTTTGCGAATTTTGGGAAATTCAAGGTACTTGGATTATTTCTGCTCAGTTATTTATATTAAATAACTTAATTTTTAATGGAATAAAACATGTTTAAATTATTCCAATTAAGCGCATCATGTAGAAAAATAATTTATTTATATTTAAGATATGCTTCAAAATTATACAGTGTGCATTTTTAATCTCTGAACATGCTAATTCCGAGCATGTAAAATTTTGTATGTTCAATTAAAAAAAAAAACACACTTCAATTGCATTGTGCCTTGACAGTTTGCACTAACCGTTAATTGAAGCTTTGTGTGTTGCCTATAGTGGTACTAATTTGATTAAATCCCCTCTAAGGGACCCCATTAAGTGTAAGCAGTTACTGTGTGTTACACAAGGAAATTAATATGTATTAGTAAAAATACAAAAAAATAAGGTATTTATAATCAAAATAATAAACAAAGCAACAGAATGCCATATCAAAAATACGAATAATAAACAATTTACAAGGGATGTTTGAAGTGCCCTACTTTTTGTTCTAAACAATAACCCAGAAAATTCCTAAAAACTTCGACACAGTTCCTTAGAAAAGTAGGATTTATTTTATTACAGGCTGTAAGTATTTTCTATTTTAATTCTTCGGTATTCCATTCAACAACATTATTGTAAATTTTTGATTTTAGATAACCCCAAAGCAAAAATCATTCGGTGATAATACTCCTGGTAGAATCCATTTGAAAAATCGCATTATCAATATTTAGTGCTTCGATTTCAGGTATAATATGTTAAGCAGTTCTAAATATTTACTTTCATTGCGATTTCCCTTAATAATTAAAGAAATTCCTGCCCATACGTTTTTCGGGATCCAGGGCATTAAACATGTTTTGCACTCGTCCATGGATAATCTAATTTTTCTTTTTTTGTATACATTATTATTTTAAAATAAATATTTTTGAAAAAAATATAGGAAATAATACGACTTTTGAAATGTCAAATCTGACAAACTGATTTGTTGTATCAAGGCACCCTGCAATTGAATTAGTACCACTATAGGCAACACACAAAGCTTCACTGTACGGTTCGCTGCGAACTATTAAGGCACAATGTGATTGAAGTGTGCTTTTTTAAACTGAACATACGAAATTTTCATGCTCACAATTAAAATGTTCAGAGATTAAAAATTTGGCAATGTATGATAAAAAATACATTAACACAAGGTATAATTTTTAGCATGTAAAATCCTATGGCACATGATAAAAAAAAACATACTGTATATGATGTTTAGAAACAATTATTGTATTGATTTTTTTATAGCTGGTTGCATAACTAGGGAATTTAATTTTGAAATTTTATTTTAGATGATTTATAAAATTTGAAAACAATAATATTTCATAAATATTATGTTAAATGTAACCATGAAATTATATTTAGTATTTGTTATTAATTATTATTAAATCGTTAAAACGTTGCCGCGACGGAGAACACGATAAGCGCGGCTTATAAACTCCGGCCAGAAGGGTAGTAACAGTCATTAGTGGGGGCATGAGGGTATCTAATCCATTCGATTTAAAATTTATAGTATATTCATTGCTGGAAATAAATGTCTACGAACAAACATCATTAATAAAAAATATAAGCCAAAGTGTTATATTCCAATGAAGTCCATTTAATTTCAATATGTAATTTCTAAATTGCTTTCTACATTTGGAGAAAATAATTAATTAATTATATGTCTTGGGAGTGCGCGTGCCGCGACGTCTGAATTTATATTGGAGATTTTTATATTTTAACTAGCTGACCCGACAGACGTTGTCCTGTCTTAACTATGAATATTGAATTCGAATTGGTGTAATTAATTTAAAAAAAATATTCAAAAACATAGTGTTTATTATTGTAATGCTCTATGATACACAATATTCTTCGTTTTATTTTCTGCCAACGTATTAAAATCGATACCATAATCATGAATTGAGCAAAGTAACTACTGCGCTGCGCCGTCGTCCGTGCGTAGCCCTTTAAAATCAAGCAAGGTAACTGGTGACGAACGACGGCACTCGTCCGTGCATGGTCCATATATATTAAAGCAGATAATTGGTGACGGACGACGGCTCCGCTGCGCTGCGCCATCGTCACGTTAGTGAGTGCTGGTTACGGGGTGAGAAGTCACACCGGTAGACGCCTGGCCAGAATAACTGATCGAGCGGTCGATCGCCGAGAGTAGAAAATTAGTACTAAAATCGCTATTAAAAAATAGGGGTTGGTGGTAGATGGGTGAAAATTTAGGGTTGTATGTATTTTTTAATGCCGAATCATAAAAAAATAAAAATAAAAAATTTCGTCTAAAAAATAAAAATAAAAAATTTGCGGTGGACCACCCTTATCACTTAGGGGTATGAAAAATAGTTTACGACCTATTCTCAGACCCACTCAATATACACACAAAATTTCATAAGAATCGGTTAAGCGGTTTCGGAGGAGTTGTCACAAACACTGTGACACAAAAATTTTATATATTAGATATATTTATGTATTTTTGGCTCGAAAATATCTCAAGGGATACAAATATTTAACCTTCCCGAATGAAACAGAACGACGGGAATGTAATTTTATATTGTAATAAATGTATATATAATTGAAATGCATATTTTCTGTATTTTTACGGCGGCCAAAGTAGTCCAGTCAAATTAGACATTTGATCCTGAAAATGAATATGCATTCTCGATTTCTTTTTAGGGGTGTGGTGGGCCTAAGAATAATTTATTTTGAAGTTGTCGTATAATTTTGGCGCGAGCTTTTTTTTTGGGCCCTAAAAAACATTTTTTTTTGTTACTCGGCTTCCGTTAATGCTACATAGACTAACGACCCCTTGTTTTGTAGCTCTTTTTAAGCCCTATAATTCATTTTATTATCACTCTGGCCTATAATTAATACTTTCTGAGTTATCGAAGAAAGAAAGGGAAAAATTCCGGTGCTTCGCGGTTTTTTTCGTTTTTCTCGTTACTAGTAATAGCTATCGTAACAAAGTTATAGTACTTAAAAAGATCTACAATTTGAGATGTAATACATTTTAATCTGTTAAAAATTGGGCCGGGGCGAGCCTCTAAGTTCTGTGGATCCACCGTCGCCGGCGAATCGAGTGCACAGTATTCTGCGCGATAATTCGCTTCCTACTCTTTTCTAACGATTGCCTTCGAAAAATGGCCAATACAAAACTAGTTAAGATGTCAATTAGATAAAAATTGCGGCTGGTCGTGGGCTAAAAGTCTTTTAATCGGTACGAAATATGTAGTCATTTCATTAAATTTAATAAAGACGGAAAATAGCCTGAATATATGAATATTCAACTTGTTCATAAATCTGCAAAAATAAGTTTTACTAATACTACAAACAACTACTTCCCTGGCTAATGCCGGATATTGAATGATACAAAAAAAAAATTACACGTTATTACTAGTACTACTAGATAAATAACATAGATTTAAGATCGTTTATTTTTACGTACAGGACTAACAAAATATTTCTAATCTAAATTTGAAAACTTAAACTGTAAATGTTATTATTAATATTATTAAAAAAGCTAGAAAACATTTTGACAAGGACACACAGTGCTAAACTTATCTAGTATTACCAGATGAAACAAATTTGACAACTGAATGAAAACTGAACCATAAAATATATAAAAATTAAGTAAAAACCCATCTGCAGACATGTTTTGAGATTTATCTCTCATCAGTGCAGTTTGGCTTTTTGAATTGGATGTAAAAATAAACTTAAAGAATGAAATACACTTATACGCAATCGAACAATTCGTGCACCACTGACAAGATTATGAAATGTTTCAACCCGTTTTATGTAACCTGAGCGGTAGTTGTTTCAATAAGTTACTTGTTTATAGTCTTAGTAAGACTTAATTTTGCAGAGTTACGAACAGGTTGAATATTTATTTATTTATTTATTTATTTGAAAAAAACGGAATATCTCCAATTTGTAACATGGTATAAACTTAAATATAATCTAAAACTACCTTAAATTAAAACGTGTACGTATGTACACACAAAATTAAAAATACTGCAAAAATTATACAAGTGACGGTTATCTAACCATCAACCAAGTTGTTCAAAATGTATCGTAAAAACGCAACAAGTTGGTAGAAAACGTCAAAATCGATAAACCCCTACCCTAGCACACTTTCGAGGTTAATGCGCAGTAGATGTTTTTTAAACTTTGAAATGTTTGATGCAAAGAGATCAAAATCAGGAAAACTTTGCAATTGATTAGCAAATCGCATAAATCTAGGAAGTGGGCTACTGTAGGCGTAGACAGAATCATGAAAGTTCAATCTGAATAGTCTGAATAGTCTGTCTAGTAACAGCACCATGCGGCTGAAACCATAAATTAAGTTGTGATAACAGATATTATTCTAGTCTTAGTAAGACTTAATTTTGCTTGCAGAGTTACGAACAGGTTGAATATTCATATATTCAGGCTATATTTCGTTTTATTGAATTTATTTAATGCTTTCTGCAACAAGTAAGGTTGTATTGGATTGATGAGGCTGTTACTTGGTGAAATTCCATAATGTATATGGTAAGTAAAACACGTGTGTTTGAGAATTTTCACAAATTTTTAATGTTGAACACTGCGACATATGTTTCGCCACACAGTGGCTTCATCAGGCAGATGATCAATGGTAAGACAATACTACAATTGCGACTTAAATACTATATTGTTAGGGGGTGGGGAAGTTAGAGGGTGTATGACAGATTGGGAAACATTTACAATTTAAGTGGTTATAAAACATTTTACAAGATTTTATAGGTTTAACAACGGTGAATTATTTGCATCGGTTTGATCATTATATATCATCATATGTCGCAGTGTTCGATATTAAAAATTTGTGAAAATTCTTAAACACACGTGTTTTACTTACCACATAAAGTAAGGTTGTTTCTAATTTATTTAATAATTCATTAGTTACGAAACTAGTTACTTGTAGTGCGATAGTTGCGAACTCGTAATACTTTTAATAAGAACGTGTACATTTTGCGGCTTTTATTTTTACGTCAGGTATACATAGCTTGATTTGATTTAGCACCAACAATGTCGATGGTACGTTTTTTAGGTAAGCGCCACGTCACCTAAAAACGTCCTCGATTATTATGTATCGCATAATATTCTTGTTATATTAATACCTATAATGTGTATAAACAAATGAACATTGTTGTGTAAATTAAGCTGTGAATTATCATTGACATTTGTATGTATATGAAATGATTTGAATTTTATTTTATAAGGTGGTCAACCTTACTAGGACCAGGTTTAAAAACAAAACATTGTATAATTTTCGTGTAGATAGAGGAAGGGGGTTCTTTGAACTAAAACGCTTTTAAGAAACGGGGATCAACGGATGCAAAATTTCCAATGAAAGTACATTGTTGTACATTTAAACGTTAAACGTATGGAGCATCCTAAACCTCTTAACGCCCAGGTTCGCCATATGTGGCGACAAGCAAAAAAAATATATTTTACAAATAAAAAAAAATTACCGCTTTAGCGCAACTATGGAAAATTTTTTCATATTTTTTTGCAAAAATGAGTTTATGACAGTGGAATAATATTTCGTAGAAAACCGTAACAACAACAAATTTTTCAATGAACCCTGGATTATGCTATAATCCAATCAAAGTAGCATGGGCGCGAAGAGGTTAATCACTTTGCTAATTGTTATTAATGCAATGATAAATAAAACTACTAGGTTATTTATTAATATTGATATTATTAAAGTACATAAAATAAAATTCAACATAGAAATACATTATCATTAATATTAAGGTATTCAATGTTTTTATTACATTTCTTAGTTAGGATTGATGAAATAGAACGATTATATGAGGTTAATATACTGAATACTTGTTGTGCTACTTTCTTGATGGAACCATATTTTCAAATTGGGTAAAGTAAAACGCTTGTTTTGTTCCATAATTTTATTTTCAGTTGCCTGACACGTGTTTCGATCGGTTAGGATCATTTTCAAAGTTAAACTAATTTAATGTAATGAAATGTTACAATATATATATATACAGGTAAGGCATGTTAATGGCGGGGTGACATTACGGCGCTAATTACATTAAATTAGTTTAACTTTGAAAATGATCCTAACCGATCGAAACACGTGTCAGGCAACTGAAAATAAAATTATGGAACAAAACAAGCGTTTTACTTTACCCAATTTGATTATATGAGGGTCATTCCACATCAAATCAACCAAAAAAATAATTAAATGTCACCCATCACTTCAGATTTTAATGATTTTGTAACGTTGGTAAAGCCAAATTATAAAGCCACACAAAATATGGTTGCCCTAATTCAAGTATATTTGAAGATATTGAGGTTGAAAGTTTATGGGAAAAAGGTGTTTTGCCGTACTTGTGGCTCCGCGGCAGTATTGCAGCTAATGAGAAAAATATTAATAACTCGGTAAGTTATAAATATTTCAATGCCAAATTGTTACCATTTATTCTGTGAAATGTTCAGATGCTGTAAAAAATAGTTTCAATGTATTGTATTACTTTGAATCATAGTAAAAAATATAACTATTTATACTTTCAAAATTTTGAGGTAACAAAACATGACTTTTTTAAAATTAGATAAAGAGGTGAGGCAGTGTAGTTACCAAGCCAAAACTTTTTTTTACGTAGCTAGAAGTATGATCTAGCAGAATGTGAAATAAAATTTATGGGATTTTAGCTGCCTATGTAATTGTTTAGCCGATAGAAAACTTTCACTTTAACCTCTTGAGTGGTTATGACGGACATATACGTCATAGAGAAAACTAGCCTTTTGTGGGTATGACGGACATATACGCTTCCATTTCAGATTGCGTGTAATTCTTTGGGGAATCCGAATATGATCGCTGTGTTACAGGTATACTAACATTTGTACGCACATCTTCCGCTAGAGCGCTTCGAATCATATGGAAACTTATATAATCACGTGTTTTATTCAGTCTCTTTAGTTGAGGATACCGCGCTGTGTGCGAACGTGCAGTAGTTCAACTTTAGTAATATTTATTGTGCTTACATTGAAGGAGTTTATAGATAATGTAAGTACAAATTGTTGTTATAGTATTGCTGCACATAATTTTAATTCATTTAATTTACATAATTTAGAAATGGCCTTGGCGGGGTTGGCTGAGGAAGTAGACGATTTGAGTAGCGAGGGTGAATCATTCAGTGGTTCTGATGAAGAAGAAACAGATAATGATATTGGCAGTTTTGAAGACGAAACATCCACTGGTGAAGAAGATTCAGATTCTGAAATCGCTGCTCCTATAGATGTTCCGTGGACATTCAATGGTACTCCACGGCCGGCTTTTCCGTTCACAGGTAACTCTGGAATACAAATTCCTCTAGAAGGGCCAAATAATATACTAGACATTTTTGAAAGTTATTTTGATGATGATCTAATCTCTATTATTGTTAATGAGACAAACCGTTATGCAAAACAATTTATCGAGAAAAATAAAGAAAATGTAAGGGATAGATCACGAACAAAGGAATGGCATGACACTAATTCTAATGAAATAAAAACTTTTATGGCGCTTCTAATATTGCAAGGTATATGTTCAAAACCTGAATATAAATTATATTTCTCAAGAAGAGAAAGCATTGAAACTCCATTTTTCTCAAGAATTATGACTGAACGAAGATTTCATCTGCTACTGAAGTTTTTGCACTTCGCCAATAATGAGGATTTCAACGAAAATTGTCAAAGCAGAAAATTATTCAAAATAAAGCCAATTTTGGACGATTTGAAGAATAAATTTATGAATAATTATTTACCAGAGAAAAACATAAGCGTTGATGAATCTCTAATTGGCTGGAAAGGCCGGCTAGCTTGGAAGCAGTATATTCCATCAAAAAGAAAGAGATTTGGTATGAAGGTATTTGCTTTATGCGAGAGTCAAAGCGGATATGTTTATAACTTTATACTTTATACTGGAGCAAACACTGACTATGGTATGGCTTTTCCCGAACAACCTATATCTGCCCGAGTGGTATTAGTTTTGTCAGAAAGTCTCCTAAACCAGGGCTATTGTTTATATCTAGACAACTATTATAACAGTCCTGAATTGACAGATAATTTACTGCGACAAAGAACTGATTGTGTAGGTACATTGCGCATAAATAGAAAAGGTATACCTGCAGAAATTAAAAATAAGAGACTACACAAAGGAGAACACATAGCCATGTACAGAAGAAAACAAATGATACTAAAATGGAAGGACAAAAAGGACATTGTTATGGTAAGCACATTACATGACGACACGATGGAATTAACAAATGCAAGAGGTGGCCCTGTTCAAAAACCAAAGGCTGTTTTAAATTATAATAAAAATATGGGCGGCGTTGATTTAGCTGATAATTACTTACACTTTTATGCAAGTGCTAGGAATCGTGTTAAAAAATATTACATGAAAATATTTTGGCACTTTGTGGATATTACAGTTCTTAACTGCTACCAACTTTATAGAAAACTCGGCGGTAGAAAACGTAGAATAAATTTTCAAATTGAACTGGGCGTAACTTTAATAGAAAAATACGCTGAACCACGAAGTACAACATCTAGACGATCTCATACTCCTAAGCCTTCAAGACTTGTAGAGCGACATTTTCCTTCTATAGTTCCTCCAACAAAAAAGGAAAATCCAACTAAACGATGTGTCATATGTTTTAGAAACAAAAAAATTAGGAAAGAATCACGTTATTGGTGCGCGGAATGCAAGACAGGACTTTGCCCGGCTCCTTGTTTCCAAATTTATCATACAAAAGCGTAAATTATATGCTACAAAATGTATTTTCTGACAATAAAAACTTCTAACGATAAAAAAACCTTGTTTCGTATTTCTTATTCCACTAATGGCAGATTTGTTGTGAAATTTTACTTTATAATGGGCAACACGTATATGTCCGCTAGCGACCAAATCAACGCGCCACCCAGCGGTGCACTTTCGCTTGACTCGCGCGCCACTCAAGAGGTTAAATTATAAACCCGAAAAATTAATTACTTGTTGCAGATGCATTAAATATTCAATATAGACAAAAATAGCCTGAATATATAGTTTTTAAGTCTTTATTTTTAATATATATAAATATTCAATGTCTTTGTATCTACAAAATTAAGTCTTACAAGTAACACTAGACAAGTGGAACACGCCGATTTTGATAGGCCTTGAATATATTGTAGTTTAGGTGAAAATAAGAGATACGCATCTTTTATACGTGCCCAAACGGCTGTTAAGGGAGTAAAACTCTCTCTTGAAAAGAATCTGTTTTATCTCCCTGATCGAATATCGTCAAAACAATAAAACAAATCCTAAAGCATGTTTAACAACAAATTCAACCATATGTGATAAAGCTATATTTCAAGTACGCATTTTTCAGAAATAAGCTGGAAGTTTCGTTTTATATTGCTATACGCGCATGACATTTTTGAAAAATCGGATTGCATTATTATTAGGTACATTAAAAACCATAAAACTTTTATTTGAAACTTTTTTTTTTATTGTTTTGGCGGTATTCGCTCAGGGAGATAAAAAACTGATTTTTTTCAAGAGTGAGTTTTACCCCCTTAACAGCCATTTGAGCACGTATATAAAATATGTGTCTCTTATTTTAACCTAAACTACAACATATTCAAGAACTATCACAATCGGCATGTTACACTCGACTAGTGTTACTTGTGAGTGAGACTATAAACAAATAACTTATTGAAACAGTTACTTCCCTGGCTAATGTCAAGCCGGATATTGAATTATACAAAAGAAATTTGCATGTTATTAATAGAACTCCTGTTGAAATAATATTAGTGTAAGATTGTTTATTTCTACGTACATGGATTAAGTTAGGAATTATTTTAATTGAAAATTAAACTCTTTATGGCGATCAGAACTATTTATTTTTCCTAATGAAGACTTCGAACAGTCATTGCAGTAACTCACTAAACTCATTGAAACATGAAATAGTTAATATATATAGTATCAAGAACGCAGTCGCGAATAATACAAAATTGTTTTGAGAAAGCATTCATGTAACAAAAATCGACGACATAAACAAACAACGTGTAAACACACCAGTTAATAACGATAAAAATAATAAAAACACGAAAAATCAAACTTCGTACCCAAGTCTATAAATATAATAAATCAAAAAATTCACTGGAAAAATAATGAACTTGTAACGAATCTGTTAAATAATTAAGGGTTACTACAAAAATTAAACAACTTATAAAATAAATAAGGTACCACACTTGACGCATAAAAACATAAAACTATTACTTATTATTATTATTATTATTAATATTATTATTATTGGCTACTAAAACCCCATAAATTTTATTACATATTCTGTTAGACCATACTTTTGGGTACATTTTAAACAAATAGTTGGCTTTGTAACTCCACTGCCACACCTCTCTATCTAATTTTGAAAAAGTCATGTTTTGTTACCTCAAAATTTTGAAAATATATATAGTTATATTTTTTTACCATGATTCAAAGCAATATAATACATTGAAACATTTTTTTACAGTATCTGCATATTTCACTGAATAAATGGTAAAAATTTGGCATCAGAATATTCATAACTTACTGCGTTATTAATTTTTTTCGTACCAGCTGCAAGACTGCCGCCTTTTCCCCATAAATTTTCAACCTCAATATCTTGGAATGTACTTAACTTGGGGCAACAATATTTTGTATGGCTTTATAATTTGGACATACCAACTTGTAAAAAAAAAATCATCAAAATCTGAAGTGATGGGTGACATGGCCTGGGTGAACTGACGTGGATTGACCCATAAATTAAATGACCGATTCATACCGATTTAATGACTTTAGGCGCTCTACCAGTCGCAATTTTCGTCAAATTTATATCTATACTACAGAAAATTATAGGTATTTTCATGCTGAATGAGTTTTTTCTTATATTTTTTTCGGTAGCAATTGCGAGAAACAAGACAGAAGAGAATGACCATGCGCATGTCTGTTCTGGTCAGGACGCGCGGCGTGCCGCCAGTTGTGGTCTCAAACGATTTTGAGAGGCTCTACCCGGCTCAATTTTTAACGGATATGGACAAATTGTATCTCAAAATCTCGAAATTTCGATAACTATTATGAGGAATGAGAACAACCTAAAAGCACGCTGTACCGTTTTTTATTTTATTTTCCTTGTTCTATAACTAAAAAAATATCGTAGGTCAAAGTATCATGCATATAAATTGTAGGGCTTAATAAGATCTACAAAATGAGGGGTTGTTCGTTCATAACGGAGGCCGAGTTATTGCAAAAACCGATATTATTGTTCCTTAAGCTCTCAAAAAGAAACTTAAAAATAAGCTATTCTACACAGCTGAAAAGAAACCGGGAATGCATATTAATTTTCCATCTAAGGCTCATTTTTCGTCTAATTTGACTGGACTAAAACATCAAAGCAGTAAAGCTGATGAAAGCTTTCTGGATTTTCATTGTCGGTCGATGCAAATCAAAACATACGTAAATTATAGTACTATAAAATCTCAATGAATCAAAGAAGTTTTCCACTAAAATAAATGTATACATGGTGCTCCATCTCAGACCTAACAAGCGACTTTGTTGAGATCGCCGAGACACGTCGATTTTTGTTTCGAGGGGGACAACTTTTTATGACATTCCACCTTCATAAACTTAACCCCCTTAATCGGGGGGTAAAGTTAGGGGTGGATCACCCCCGATTTTAAATAGGGAAAGTGGGTTGAGGGTTATATCGTTGAAAAGCTTTTTTGATTCTGAAGACATTTGTTTTCGTGTTCTATACAGAAATAAAGATTCTGTTTGAAACATCGTCTTACATGAGATATGTCCGGAGTTATCAAACGGCATACATTGAATATTCTACCGCACAAATCGTCTAGCGATTCTGTTGATGTTTGGTACACCTTGCTCTAAGATGTCCCCATAAGAAAAAGTCTTCGGTGTCAAATCAGGCGACCGCAGAGGTCACTCAATGGTACTTCACCTACCAATCCATCGCCCAGGAAAAGTTCCATCAATGTACTGTCGTGCAGCCAAAACGAAATGTGGAGATAATTGGTTTTCCTGATAACTACCATCAATTGCAACTATTTCTGTTATGAAGGAAATGGCTTAATTTTGTAGCCATTAGATTCCTAGTGCATTCCTGCCGTTAAATTACCGGGTAGAAAAAATGGACCAACGATGTGATCTCCAAGAATACTTTTTAACTTTTGTGGATATTGCGTAGGTACTTCGTGAGAAATGTTTTACAACGATTTACAGACTCATTAAAAGAAAAAGTACATTCATCAGAAAAACAAACATTACAAACATAATTCTGATCAACCATTGCATGCTGAGATATTTCCAATTTTTCTTTGAGAGTGTACAGAGTGCGCAACATTCGATGTTTGTGATCTCAAAAACTATAAAAGATAGAGAAAAACGGATGGCGCAGCGATCTCTTTCTTGAAGGAAAACTCATCGGTGAAAACTAAATTTATTTATCATCTTTTGTTTTCGCGTTATAGCTATAAAGACATTTTTCCATTTTCGATATATTGCAATATCTCAGCTGTTTATCATTTGACAATAATGAAAGTTATATGTTGTTAAGGCACTTTTTGAAAAGAATGAAATAAGCTTAACAGAATTCTGATATCTTCATTAATATGTTGGTAAAGGCCTATTTTATTAGATTATTTTTTTTCTCTTTTCAACGATATATAGCAAATCAAATAAAAATTATTATTTTTCAATCATCAATGGTATATTAAATACCGAGTCGGAAAAGACATCATACAGCCGAGGGCATAGATTATGCAATTGCGCGAGGCTAGAATCGTGTTCCCGCGGGGTATGTATACTATTTTATTCACAATCATGAAATGTAACAATAAAAGTAAAATTGTTTGATTTAGATACATTGGTACATAAAGTTAATTAACTTTATTCGCGCCGGATTTATATTTTTAAAAAGGTTTATTTTCGGTAGTAATATACCTAGATCGAGGTTAATTATCAAAAAATATTTGGGTAGATAATTTACCAAATGAAATATTCATAAGGAACAGGAAAAGTTATGGTTTATTACAAGTTGAATAGTTTGGTTTGCTACAATAGTAATTGTAAAAATTAATACTTAATGTCAGTGTCATATTGTCATGAACATCATGTTTTTATAATTTTAAAAGCTACTCACCTAATTACCGTTTTTCTGTTATCGATTATGACAATGCAAAACATTGTTGTAATGTCAAGCTACCCCATTAATTATCGATTTTCTGTTATCGCATCTATTATTATGTAGTAAATTATCGAGTTACAGACTTACTTACTATGCGGTGTAACAAGAAATGATCTATGTGTTTACAGCTTAACTATTTATAAGAGAGATATGTCTACATATTTCCTATTTCCTTCTATGCTAGCCTAAGCATCTACATAATATATGAAGAATGAATACAATTGTTAATAATACCGAAATATACAGAGTGTCCATTATATGCACTATAGGTTACTTGCATATCTATTTCAATGTCGGACATTTTTAATTTATAAAACACCTGTCAAAGGGGCCCTCAGTTTCTCCACTGATACTTAACTAGATAAAATCGATTTAAAAAATAAGACATTCTTAAAGTGGTGCACCAATAATAAATCAGGCCCTAAAACCGTAAGGTCGTACATTGTAACAAGTTAAAAACGGAATCGTAACAATCGGATTCTAACCTAAAAGTGGTGATATGGTTGCGGGTGATAATTCCATAGTCTAGCTAAAATAGTTGTAAAAGTTACAGAAGCTCAAATAAATGCGATAATACCAAATAATATTTCTGTCTCTCTGCCCCATTAGAATGCTCAGATGAAAAGAGACAGTTATTTTTAAATGCAAGCGATCAGAATGCATGAAATCGCATTTATAGTCTGAATATATTAGAGGTATCAGCTCTTCTAGAAATTAAGCCAACTACGCAGCAGAGCTATAAAACAAGATATCCACAACGCACATATCAGTGTCGACATGTTTACACAAATTTTAACTACACTAGTAATCATTGGACATCTTTTGAGGTTAAATTCTACTGAAACAAGAAATGTACATTTGTGTACGAATAAAAAGTCATATTACTTAAAATAATAGTTACATAGAATATATTATTACAGTATGGCGTGGAGGTATGGGGGACGAGGGAGTATGAATGGGTGGAGAGGGAGCAGGGTTGGTTTATAAAATGTATGTTGGGAGTGGAGAGGTCGACACCGAGTTATATACTTAGGCAGGAGACGAACAGGGATAAAATGGTGTGTGAAACGATGAGGAGGGTGGTGAAATACGAAGAGAAATTGTGGGGTTTAGGGGAGGAGAGATTGGTAAAGGCAGTATGGTGGGGGTGTGTGAATGGGGAAGAGGGGAAATGGAGAAGGGAGAGAAGGAGGATGTATGAGAGGGTGGGGTTATCGGAGGCAAAGGTGATAGAGTGGATGGGGAGGGGGGTGAAGGTGGCGGGATGGGTGAAGGAAAAAATGAGAGAGGTGGATATGCAGGAGAGACAGGGGCGGATAGAAAGGAGTGAATATAATGATATGTATGGGAGGTGGCAGGTGTACGGGAGAATACCAGAGTATTGGGGGGAAGAAGGATGGAGTAGGGAGGAGAGGATGAGGTTGGCGAGGGCGAGATGTGGGTCAGGAGAGAAAGGGAGGAAGAGGTGGATGGGGGAGGATTATATGAGATGTGGGCTGTGCGAGTGGGGGAAGGATACATGGAAGCACTTGGCGGAAGAATGTGAGGGGGTGAAAGAAGAATGGGTAGGAGTGAGAGGGAATAGAAGGGTGACGGAATGGATGAGAGAGGATGGGGCAGGAGTGAAGACGCTGGAGAAGGTGTGATGGGAGAAAGAGGGGAGAGGGAGGGAGGGGAGGGGTGGAAGGGGGGGGTGAGGGATGTAAAGAGTTAATTTGTTTTGTTTTGTATATATGGTTATGCCAATAAAGGTTCTTTTTTTTTTTTTTATATTATTACTCCAGTCTAATTACACATTACGATGGGCATACATGATAAGGTTTACCGGAAGATGAGCCTTCCGCACACTAATCTGGGAGACAAACCACAGCATTGGTGGTTAGATCGGCCCAAAGGCAAGACCTGAATTATCGCCCTTCAGAAAAACCGTCAGCACTTGTAGAATGTATGTTTGAGCCGAGAGTACAGGCTTAGCCTCCACTATTGCATTTTAATTGTAATATATGCATGAGAATGACTCTAGAGTGCACTTTACAACAATCCGGGAACGGGAACTAAAAGTTAAATGATTCGCATGTTGACATACATAACTAATTTCCGGTGACGGAAAGGAGAAGCTTGGTATATTTTCGTCCCCGTTCCCGTCCTCGTTACTGTTCCCGAGTTGTTGTGAAGGCGCATTTATTATGAGGTTAGGGTTTTGACATGAGATGGGTTGTCAACTTTGCATTGCCAACCTAAGATATGTATAAATTCGTTTGGTGTAAGAGCACACATCATCAATATCTAGTTGTAAATAAGAAGTAGTTAATGAAGAGGATGATTGCGACGGTTATTACTTGGTAATCCATAATTAAACTGAATTGTAAAATTCACTTCAGAGTAGATTCATTGGGGAAACCGAGCGTATGATTGATGTCAATTTGACGTTTATATAAACTGACAATTGACTTTTTCTGTACTTTGAAATAGAGGTTGGCAAAATGTTTCTGTACTTCGAAATAGATGTAAGTAAAATTAAAAAAAAAATACCTTTATTGGCATAACCCTATTCAGACAATCTTAATTTTTCTCCTACTCTATCTATATACATTTTATTCTTTCCTCCCCACCTCTCCTTTCCCTTCATCTCCTGTCTTCCTTCTCCCGTCCCACTTTCTGCAGTGTCTTTACCCTGACCCCATCCTCACTCATCCATTGTCACTCTTCTATTCCCTTTCACTCCCACCCATTCCGCATTCACACCCTCACCCTCACATCTTCTGCCAAGTGCCTCCACGTATCCTTCCCCCACTCCCATAACCTACATCTCATATACTCCTCCCCCATCCATATCTTCCTCCCCCTCTCCCCAGACTCACATCTCGCCCTCGCCATTATCACTCTTTCCCCCCTGCTCCACCCATCCTCACTCATGTATCTTGATATCCTCCCATACTCTTGCTATCTTCCAAACATATCGTTATACTCGCTCTTATCTATTCTTCCCTGTCTCTCCTGTACTTCCAACTCCTTCATGTTCTCTTTCATCCATGCCGCCACTTTCACACCCCTACCCAGCCATTCTTGCACCTTCACCTCAGCCAGTCCTCCCCTTTCATACATTCTCTTTCTCTCGTCTCTCCACCTCCCCCTTCTACCTTCATACATTACTCCCATACTGCTCTCACCAATCTCTCCTCTCCTAACCCACATAACTTCATTTAATACTTCACCATTCTCTCTACCGCCTCACATTCTAATCTCTCCCTGCTCGTTTCCTGTAACAGAATGTATCCCGGCGTCGACTTTTCTAGCCCCAACATCTGTTTCAGAAACCGCGCCTGTTCCTTTTCTATACCCTCATATGTTCTTGTCCCCCATGCTTCTACACCGTACATTAGTATCGGTCTTACACATGCATCCCACACCTTGCATGTTACCCTAATACTATTCTCCATCCACCTCCCCCATTTTCCCCACGCCATCCCCCACGCTCTCCTCGCCTTTCCCTGTACCCATCTTATATGCTCTTCATACCCACCCGTCCCTTTAAATATAAATCCCAAGTACCTAAAACTTTTCAGCCTCTCAATCACCTCCCCCTTCCACTCTAGCTCTTTCACTCTCCCCTTTCTCCCTTTATTCCTGAACCTCATCCATTATATCTTTCCACCCTTTTCAACATGCCTTTCATTCCCTCCCAATCTCTTGCCATCAACACTATATCGTCTGCAAACGCCAACATCCATACTTCTTCCTTTCAAATCACCTCTTCTAGTTCACTACTATAGATGTTGAACAGGACCGGGCTCATAGGGCACCCCTGTCTTAAGCCCTTCCACGTCCTAAAATTCTCTGCTATCTCTTCCCCCACCTTTGCTTCCACCTATGTTTCCCTATACACCTGCCTTACCCAATCTACCACTCGAATACCGAATCATACGCCGCTTTCAGATCTGCAAACACCGCATACACACTCCCTTTCTCTTCCATCACTTTCTCTGTCATCCCTGCCAGAGTAAAGACCTGGTACCTCGTGCCCCTCCCCCTCCTAAATCCCCCTTGTGATTCTGGCAGCATCCTCTTATCTTCTACCTCTAATTCTAATCTGTTCTTCACCATAATCATCATTATCTTGTATCCCGTGTTCATTATTGTCACCCCTCTGTAGTTCTCTACTTTTTTCATATCCTTTCCTTTATGTACCGGGCACATCCTGCCGATTCTCCATGTTTCCGGCATATTCTCCTGTCCACCCCACATTCGGTTTACTATCTCTCTGTATTTCTTCTTCCCCCCTTCCTCTATCTCTTTCCACATTTCTGCTTTCAATCCGTCCCTTCCGGCCGCCTTTCCTCCTTTCAATTCCTTGAATGCTCGTTCGACTTCCTCTTCCGTAAATTCTTCTCCTCTAACACCTCGTCCTACTTCTCTTACTGTCCCTTGTTCCCCGCAATCCTCCTTGCATTTCCTGGTCCATTCTTCTAACGACAGCCCTATCCTGCTCTTCTCCTTGCCTCTCCTCAGCACATTCCACATTTCTCTCTCGTTCCTACATTCCTTAATTTCCTCCGCGACTTCCAGCTTCTTTGTTCCGCTGTACAACTCTTAATAGAAGCAATTTTTGCCAAAAATGCATAGTTTTCCCTAAAAAGCAAATTGAAAATGTATATATCAATTTTTGCGTTTTTCAATGGTTTTTTGCATTTTTAGCGAAAACTATGCATTTTGGGCAAAAATTGCTTCTTTTAAGAGTTGTAGAGCGGAATATTTTCAATCGATGTAGGTCATTTAAATAATTCTATAATTACCCGTTTTTCTGCTAGAGGACTTGGAAAATAAGGTATAGTGCAATTAATTAACAAAAAATTTGAGAAAAACTCTAAAATGCATATACGGTCACGATTTTGCACACTCTGGCGGGCAATGCACGCATTATTGGAAAAGTCTAAAGACCTATATCGATCGAAAATTTTCCGCTCTACAACTTTGGTCTCCTATTACTTTTCTGGAAAATGGATAGTTTTGGCTGAAAATCCAAAAATGAGCAGGAGGTGACAAAAGAAAAATGTTTTTATGGATAAATCTTAAGAATCCTTAATATTTCATTATACAAATTGTACATTATTGAAAAGCTTATTAAAAATTCCATGCATTGGTGGCAAGATATATAGGGTGTTCCATTTGAAAAAAATAGTTATCCATTATTTTGCGTATGTTGACACCCTGTATAGCAGTATGAACAAAAAAGAACCAAAGCCGATTTGTATTATTCTTCATGATGGGGAAAATTCTTTAGTGTATAAAAAAAGATGCTAGCATTGCTAGGAGCGCTTTTGCAACTTTTTCAATGTGTCCTTGTTTTTGCCGCAAATTTGCCCATAACTAACCAATCGTCCATAATAGACCCATACTATCTTATACTATTTTTATCAGCTTCTCAAGAGGGTTGAAAATAAAGTATAAAATATAGGGTGTTCCATTTAATAAAACATAACTTTGGTCTGTTATGTATATTGGGACACCCTGTACAAAAACATACATATTTTTAAAATATGCAGAATAAGTGTGGGTACCAGTTCAAGAAAACTAGAAGTCGATATCTCAAATAGCAAATAAGTTATGGGGCTTTTACAGATCGCTGGGTCACCCTGTATATATATATATATATATATACAGGGTATTTCAGAGCTCTGGAAACGGTCAATCACGTGCTTGTTTTTCAAAATTTTGAAAAATATTTTTTACAAAAGTTGTGTATAATAGTGAGCTGCACGCCCTAAAAATATTTAAATAATTTATACAGGGTGTCTCATAACAAAGTTACAGACCAAACTTATGTTTTTTTAAATAGAACACCCTGTATTTTTTGTCATTTTTTAATTATATGGAGCAAATAAAGGTGAGTTACTTATACTCCCTATACCTATTGTTTGCCGTTTTCGAAATATTTGAAGATTTGTTGAAATGCATGGTCTGGGTGAAATTTTATTTTTACCCCAGTGATTGACGTTGAACGATTAAAATCATTTCAATTATTTGGTTGAAGGTTCGAACTATAGAGCCAACCATGATTTCATGCAAAACATTATACAGGGTGATAAAAAAATGCGGTAGAAAAACCCAATTTATAAAGTTGAATAACTTCGTTTTTTCAAATGGCACACCCTGTATTTAGTAACGTATTCTTAAGTAGAATCCAATTATCTTTCAGATTGTATAAGGGTTCCCTGTTCCTAATCTCAATAGTTTTCGTGTATTCGGCGATTATCATATCAGGAATAATTATTATAATCTGAAAGATAATTGGATTCTACTTGAGAATACGTTACTAAATACAGGGTGTGCCATTTGAAAAAAACGAACTTATTCAACTTTATAAGTTGGATTTTTCTACTGCAATTTTTTCGTCACCCTGTATAATTTTTTGTATGAAATCATGGTTGGCTCTATAGTTCGAACCTTCAAGCAAATAATTAAAATGATTTTAATCGTTCAAAGTCAATCACTGGGGCAAAAATAAAATTTCACTCAGATCTTGCATTTCAACAAATTTTTAAATATTTTGAAAACGGCAAACAATAGATATAGGGAGTATTGAAGTAACTCACCTTTATTTGCTCCATATAATTCAAAAATGACAAAAAATACAGGGTGTATGTTTAAAAAAACATAAGTTTGGTCTGTAACTTTGTTATGAGACACCCTGTATAAATTTAAATATTTTTAGGGCGTGCAGCTCACTATTATACACAACTTTTGTACAAAACATTTTTCGAAATTTTGAAAAATAAGCATGTGATTGACCGTTCCCAGAGCTCTGAAACACCCTGTACATATATAGCAGTGGTTTCCAAACTTTTTTGTCCTACCGCCCCCTTTCCAGAAAAAATATTGCTTAGCGCCACCCTGGAAATTTTATTTTCTTAAATTTTAACAGCAATTAATAGGAAATATATATATATTAATGTTTCTACCTTTTTCGTAAACTATAGTAAAGAAAGGTGTACATTAGAAACATTGAACTTTGAAATTATGAAACTATTTATTGAACTCAGAATAGGATGTTATACAAAAATAGTTAAAACATTCGAAATCATCTTAATAAGAAGGATGAACCTGGTGTGCAGCTACCAATTTAGTAATCCTCGGCTCTATTTTCGTCAGCAGTAATCTTGAATCACCAAAATTGACTATTTGCAATTCGTTTCTTTTTTTTGTTAATACATTGATTACCGGACTGAACACACGTTCCACTAAATATTATCTTCTTTCTTTTATATTATCACCACCGCCTTACAGTTATTCATTGCCACCCTAAATCCACCTCTGGCCGTCAGCGCCCACCAGGGGGCGGTGGCGTCCACTTTGGGAATCGCTGATATATAGTGAAGAAATTAAATGTGGGTGATGCAACACGGCAAGGATGGGACTTCAATCCAATAAAACTCTAGTTTCAAGTTCCAATATTTCGCCCGCCACGCTAGGCATCATCAGGGAAATTCGCTAAAATTTATTAAATTTCACCGTCAAAATTTATATGGGTTAAAAATTACTTACAAGTTGAGTAAATTTCAGTAAAAAAGCTAAGAAACACTAATAGCATTATGTGTACAACTTAATAAAACACATTAAAAACCAATCTACAAGTCGAAGTCCGCAGATTAAAAATTATTCGATGATTCACAATTACAAACATGGCGACACAGAGGTTAAGTGAACATGTGCCACATACCTTTAGAAATTAAACCTGCATGTTAAATTTCGGAAACACGATTTTATATCTGCACGATATATTTCAATTTAATAACATTAAAAATATAATCAATTATGTTTTTTGAGCACATAATTGATTATACTTTTAAATGGTACATAAATGAAGAAGTTACTGGTTTTGGTAAAAGAAAAAGATTGGATTTCACAAAATAAAAATAGGCCTACATGGAAAAAATATATTTAACAGAATAATTAAATACATTATTAACAAAATCATAAAAATTATCAAATATAAAAATATCACAATAATCCAGTATTACGGTCTTGTCCAGGTGCAATGTTCCTTCAGGTCTCTTCGTTCTTCATAGGATACTTCTTTCAGGCATCGTAACAGGTCAATTGTTTGCTCGTATCCAGGATTCATAACATTAAAATAGTTAAAAAAAGTAAATTAGTGTAGTTATATTGTCTTACTTCTTGGTGTCGGAACAGCATTGCAATTTAATTTTTTTGCGGAAATGGTTAACAAAATGTTTATGAATGAAATGATCTTCACATGAATGAAAATTTATACAATGAACGGTCTCTTCAATATCACAAATGGTTTTCCATGTTTCAAGATATTCTTCATTTTTGGAAAATTTATAGAAATGTTTATTTTTGTAGTCATATCGGAAAAGAATTTTGACATTCTGGATATTTACAAGAATATTTAATACGGCCATTTGATGTTTCCATTATTGATAAATACAAGTGACGAGTTTATAAGACAGAATATACAGGGCATCAAATTTGAAAACTTTCAATGCGAATATCTGTGAAAATAAAAGAGTTAGAAAAACGAAATTTGGTACAAATGTTATACAGGTAGGGGGAACTAAAAAAAAAAAGACCTTTATTGGCATATTAACCTATTACAAAAACAAAATAACTATTCTACATTCCCCAACAACTAAATCATAAATTTAACTCTCTCCTACATTCCTTCTCCCTCACCATTTTCTGCAATATCTTTACCCCGGCACCATCCTCTCTCATCCATTCCGCTACACCCTTGTTCCTTTTTCCCCCCATCCATCCTTCATTCACTCCCTCACACTCCTCCGCCAGATGCCTCCACGTATCCCTCCCATTTTCACACATTACACACCTCATATACTCTTCACCCATCCACTTCTTCCTCCCTCTCTCTTCTGATCCACACCTAGCCCTAGCTAATGTCACCCTCTCTTCTCTGTTCCACCCGTCCTCATCCAAATACTTCGGTCTCCTTCCATGTACCTGCCAACTCCCATACATGTCATTATATTCACTTTTTTCTATACTTCCCTGTCTCTCCTGTACATCCACTTCCTTCGCCCTCTCGCTCACCCACTTTGCCACATTTACCCCCCTCTCTAACCACTCCCTCACTTTCACCTCAGACAGTCTTACTCTCTCATACATTTTCATTCGTTCCTTCCTCCATTTACCCCCCCTTTCGTTCACGCATGTCTTCCATACCGCCTTTACCAACCTCTCTTCCCCTAACTCCCATAACCTCATCTCATACCTAACCATTCTCTCCATAGCCTCACATCCTAAGCTTCCTCTGTCAGTCTCCTGAAGCAGTATGTACCCGGGAGTCGACCTTTCCACTCCCAGCATACGCTTCAGAAACCAACACTGCTCCCTTTCCACGCACTCATACCCTTTCACGCCCCACACTTCTACTCCATACATTATTATCGACTTCACACATGCATCCCACACTTTACACGCCAATCTGACGCTGTTCTTCATCCATTCTCCCCATTTTTCCCACACGATACCCCACGCTTTCCTGGCCTTTCCTTGCACCCACCTTACATGCTCCTCATATCCCCCTGTCCCTTTAAACATAAACCCCAAATACTTAAATATTTTCACTCTCTCAATCACTTCTCCCTTCCATTCTAACACTTTCACGCTCCCCTCTCTTCCCTTATTCCTAAATCTCATCCATTTCGTCTTCTCCACATTCACACACAATCCCCTCTTGTCCATATACCTCTCCGTTCTCCTCAACATGTCTTTCATCCCTTCCCAATCTCTCGCCATCAACACCATGTCATCCGCATATGACAGCATCCACACCTTATCCTTCCCGATTACTACTCCTCCCGCCTGCCCTTTCCTCAACACATCCTCCAGTTCGCTTAGGTATAAGTTAAATAACATCGGGCTTAACGGGCATCCCTGTCTCAATCCTACCCACGTCCTAAAACTCTCCGACACCTCCACTCCCACTCTTGCTACCACCCAGGTTTCCTTATATACTCCTCTTACCCACTCAATCATACTCTCATTCACTCCTTTTCTCCTCATACATTCTAGCAACTTCTCCCTCGGCACTGAGTCGTACGCCGCCTTTAGATCCACAAACACCGCATACATGCTTCCCTTCTCTTCAGTCACTCTCTCCGCCATTCTTGCCAGGGTAAAGATCTGCTCCCTTGTTCCCCTCCCCCTTCTAAATCCCCCCTGAGTCTCTGGTATTAAATCCTTCTCTTCCACCTCTTCTTCCAGCCGATTCTTTACCACCAGCATAGCGATTTTGTAGCCTGTGGGCATGACTGTAATCCCCCGGTAGTTCCCGGCCTCCTTCTCGTCCCCTCCTTTATGTACCGGGCACATCGTACCCCATCTCCAGGCCTCCGGTATGTTCTTTCTTCCCCTCCACATTTCGTTCAACAGCTCCCTGAATTTCTTCTTCCCCCCTTCTCCTATCCCCTTCCACATCTCTGCCTTCAGCCCATCCAACCCTGCCGCCTTTCCTTCTTTAACTTCCTCGAAAGCTCTTTCCACTTCCTCCTTAGAGAACTCCTCCGTCATCTCCATACACCTTCCTTGTCCCACTTCCTCTGGGTACCCACTTGTTTCTCTACATTTCCTTGTCCACTCCTCCAGTGTTATCCCTACCCGTCTCCTTCTTTCGCCTCTCTTCAGTACTTTCCATATTTCCGACTCGTTTCTACACTTCTTCAACTCTTCACTTGTTCTTTCCACCTCATGCCGCTTCTTCCTCTCGCATATCCCCTCATATTTCCTTTTTGCTGCCGTTACCTTCCTCTCCTCCCCTCCACCTCTTATACATTCCCCCATTGCCTTCCTTAGTTCACTTTTTGCCTGCCTGCATTCTTCATCAAACCACCTACTCCCTTCTCCCGTCCTTCCTTTAGCTTTCCTTCCGCACCCCACAATTAGTTCCTCCATCTCCTCTATTGATTCGACGTCTTCCCACTGGATCCTCCTCATCTTCATCCTCATTTCTTCTATTGCCTTTGCCCCACATTCTAACTTTCCCATTTCTTGCTTCTCTTCAGTCACCTTCTCCTTCTCCATCCATACCTCTACTTTTAGTGGTAGATGATCGGAGCCCATCACTTCCTCCACCTCCATACTTTTTATTTTCCTTTTCGTCATCCCCTTTATCGCCACATAGTCGATCACCGACGATCCCCGCGGCCCACTATAAGTTTTCCTCCCTTCCCAGTCCCCCTCTGTGCATCCATTTAGAATTTCCCATCCCTCCTCCATCACCCACTCCTTCATTCTCTTACCCTCCCCGTTTATACATTTGTCCCTGGACTTTCTTTCTACCACAGATCCCTCTTCATTAATCCCTCCCCCCATTTCTCCCATTCTTGCATTAAAGTCTCCTCCTAGCACCCATTTTCCTCCTCCTTTCGTTCTCTCCTCTATCTCCTTTCTTATTATATTCCAATTTTTATTTACATATACCACCCCTACGTTTATCCTCTGTTTCCCTTGTCCATACTTTATCCATGCCACGTCTTCTCCTTCTCCGAAGTGTCCCGTCACGTCCATCCCCATTTCTTTCTTCCATCCTACTATCATTCCACCCCTCGCCCTTCCTTTCGTTGCACACCTTATCGCATCCTTCCTCTCCCATATAAAGCTTCCCGGTAGCCATCTTTTCACTTCTCCCCACTCTTCCTTCCCCATCCATGTCTCTACTAGCCCCACTATGTCCTTCCCTACTAACCACTTCTCCCAGTCTCTCTTCCACTTGCCCTCCTTTATCTTCTCCTTAATTCCCGCTATGTTCCAAAACCCGATAGTTACTGACCCCTTCTTCCCTTCTCCCCCCCCTTTATCTCCTCGCCGCTTGCCTTTCCCGCTGTGCTTCTCTCCCAGTCCACTCTCTGCCACTCTGTCCTTTTTTTTACAGCTCCTTCTCCCTTCTTCTCTCTCCTCTCCTCCTATCTCCTCCTCATTTCTTAGGTAGGGGGAACTAGAACCACCATATTTGGTTATGGAGTGAGTGACCCCTTGGGCCCCATTCACCCTAACCCCAAAATTTTAAATAGCATCACCCCTTTTGGGATTCCTTAAATTAAACGTCTTTTTGAGTAGTATTCACCAGCACAAGATTTTTTTTTTAAATTTAATACAGGGCCAAACAAAAAAGTATAATTAAAATAAAATAAATTCTGTTTCTTTGAATTGCTATTTTATTTAATTGGATTCTTATAATTCATTCCATTTTGGGCTACAAAGAAAGATAATAAAATCTTTTGCTCCAAATATTCGAAGCAATCACCTATTTCAGTCAGGTGTCTAAATCGCAATTCTTTCAGCCATACTGTAAACCATGTCTAATATCGGATAAAAAAAGAAAATGAAATAGTGAATTCGTCTGAAATTATCTCACTTCGATCGTTTTTCAATTTGACGTACAATCTAACACACCTGACTGCAATAGGTGATTGTTATTTGTTGAAACCTGACCCACTGGTTCGAGTATTTGGAGAAAAAAAATTATTATCCTTTTATAATTTTATAATTTTGTTTAAATACGTGCGCTGTCAGTTTATTTAGTTGTCAAATTTATTTTTGTTGCAATGAATACATATAAGTTGCCTAAGAAATACAGGTTATTAAAAGCATCTTCAGTGGCAATTCAGTATTTTGGTACCCAATTATAATGCCTGCATAAGTTATGTTACGACCAGCAACGAGCAATTAAAGAATTGAAGGATTTATTGGAAAAGTTGATTCACCCGTAAAAAGAATGTTCCTTCGAAAATTCGGGTTATTATTTGATTTATCCATTACGTCTTCACATCATTGCATTCGCCTTATTTAATCGACGGGGTATATTACTTGCGTTTTTGTCACTTTATAGGAACCATATCCGTTCTGCTTCAAAATCCTTAATACGATAGTATGGTGTAAATTAACCTTTTCGGCAATATTTCTGGATGACAGACGAATTATATTCTACAACAGCACAAATTCTTAATTCGTCAAGTTCTTGCCCCTCAGTTTTGGGTTGAGGCCTTTTCTGTTTTCTTCATTTTTTAATAGTTTTGCTTCAGGTTTTACTCTTAGATTCTGACGGTTGCATTTAATTCATTGTTACAATTATGATTATAAGATGTATAATATGTATATACATATCAATAGAGTTTCTTCGATTCGAATATGCTGTTTACAAACAAATTAACTTCCAAACAATTTTCTGATACGGACACACAGTCAGTATTAAAACCAATACTTTGAAATCTGACCTTTAAAGACCTCTGTCATTTTCAACATTTACGGGCGAACAGGCCTACAGACGTACGTATTCACATTGGAAACTATTACTTTACTTTGATTTGAAAAATATTATAAACCGTAATTATTAGTCACTTTTAGTTTAGAACTGTTGCTGTTATAATTTGAACACAATATTATGTATTAATAATTTATTATTTTTAGTGTGGGAAAAATTAAAAGTACAAAAACAGAGCGAACGCTGGCAGCCCGAAACAGAAGAAGAATACGAGGATTCTCAAGGCAATGTGGTCAATAGGAAAACTTACGAGGATCTGAAGAGGCAAGGTCTACTATAAATAATAAACAATAAGTAATGAAATTACTGAACAATATTGGATAAAAAAAATAAACTTTTATTGATATGATATTCTATTAATTTTCATTTTATAAAATTGTTGGATTTGTAATTGGGTGGTGGAATAGTACACTAAACGAGGGATGGTACAAAATACCAAAATTCCGGAGGTGGTTGCTCGAACACGAGGTAAGATAAAAACCGTTTCATTTACTAGCCCAGGCCGTGACCACACCCGATATCTTCTCCCTACATTTACATTTGACGGCGTTACTTCCCTAAACTAGTAAGGCCTAAGTCTATCTCACAATCTGGTCCCACCCACTATACATCGTTCTAATCTAGAAAACCCTGCTCAAATAAAGAAACTTATTTGTCACGTTCTAGTTTTGAAACTTTCAACTTTTCCAAGGATTTACAAAGAAGTTTCTTTAATTAAACTAGCTTCCATATTAACTCTCAACAAGGGCAATAGGTGGGCTCTGTCCCACAATGCAATAAGTTAATCTCTGAAACCCTACTTGACGTTAAAGTCTTAATAGGTTGGATAGAGCCCATTCACAACCTATTGTTATATATCTATGGCTTGGTGCTAAAAGGGCCAATGTCACAATTTTACTGTTTGGAGTTAAGCAGTACATTAGATTATTTTTCTCAATATCTTTAATATGCTGAAAGGGCCACTGTCTAGTTTAACCATTAGCAGATTTAAAAAACTTATACATTACACAATAGTAGTAGCAAATAAAATCATTTTTACACTTTTACCTCGATTTTCTCAATTGTAAAATATTTGACTTTGGCGTTTTTAGCACCAAGCCACAGATATGTTACGGGAAATTATGTTAATAGGTTATTCACGTTAATGACTGGAAAATTACGTTATTTATGGTGATTTTTATTTTATTTGAATCATGTTTACAAGGGGATTCAATGAGATCCAGAAAATACCATTAACTGAGCCGCTCAATGCACACATCGATTAACTCCACTTTTTGAAAAATCTTAAATTTAAGTGTCAAAGCCCTTGGTATAGTCATAACTTTTTATATATATAATAACTTTCCTGAATAATAAAGATTAGCACCGTTAAATGGCAAATTTTTTTGGCCATTGAATAATAAGTAATTTATTTCAGAAGCCATTTCGATTAACTCCATACTCTAATGTAAATAGGAAAATTACGTTATTTATAGTGATTTTTTTTTTATTTGAATCATGTTTACAAGGGGATTCAATGAGATCCAGAAAATACCATTAACTGAGCCGCTCAATGCACACATCGAATAACTCCACTTTTTGAAAAATCTTAAATTTAAGTGTCAAAGCCCTTGGTATAGTCATAACTTTTTATATATATAATAACTTTCCTGAATAATAAAGATTAGCACCGTTAAATGGCAAATTTTTTTGGCCATTGAATAATAAGTAATTTATTTCAGAAGCCATTTCGATTAACTCCATACTCTAATGTAAATCGTTTCAGTAACGCTGTATCTGTTCTGGCCATGCATCGACGCTTATTTGTTTTTAAACAGCCGAAGATGCTCTCTCCCTCTCAATAATATTCGTAACAAAATCACATCGGTAAACAGATAAAAAGAAGCACAATGCAAACGGTAGTTAGTATAGCAGTGATCTCGCACGCTGAATGTTACTGTGTACTTCTTAGTCTTTTCAACATAACTCCCAGATTGTTTTTAAAGAAATAAATATTATACCGTTATAATTAAGATGAGTGAGACTAATAATGTGAGTGAGGAAAGCAGTGATGATTCTTCAATACGATTTATCAACAGAAAGTCTGGTCCAAGAAGACGTTTATCGTTTTCCTTGGATTCATCGGATTGCAACAGTACAAACCCAACAAACACATTGATTGGGAGGAAAAGAAGTCGTAATCCTGTTAAATGGATACGAAATTTACAAAAGCATAACAGGATAAAAGGTTTGGCATACAGGAATAGGGGAGGAAAATTAATACCTGCAAAAACATTTGTCGATATACAATGCAGATGCCGTCAAAATTGCAATAAAAAAATAATTTCGGATGAGAGAGAGGCTGCCATGAAAGAATTTTATAGTTTACATAGTCAACTTGACCAAAATATTTTCTTAAGAGGTTGTATCAAAGTTAACGAAATAAAAAGAAGGCGCCCTACGAATGAAACTAAAGAATGAAGATCACATTCGTTTACATATTACTTTTGAAAAGAGAGACTTGATATTCCCATTTGTAAAAAATATTTTAAAGACACTTATCAGGTGAGTGACGGGCGGATATACGATTGTTGTTCTAAAGAACAAGTTACATCTTTGGTTGATAAGCGCAAAGGCCGCGTTGCAAGCAATAAAATAGATGATACAAATGTTATAAAGCATATAAAGTCATTTCCAGCCTACAGTAGTCACTACACCAGAGCTCATAATCCAAGACGACAATATTTAAATCCTGACTTAAATATTAAGAAGATGTATGAACTATATGTCACAGAATGTGAAAAGGAAAACGTAGCACCAGTGAAAGAAAAATATTACTATAATGTGTTCTCTACAAAATTTAATTTACATTTTAAACAACCATCAAAGGATACGTGTCAAACTTGTGATGCTTTTCAAATAAAAATTCAATCTTCAGACGATGAGGGAATTAAGATGGCAAAAATTGAAAAGGAAACTCAATTAGAAGAGACTGAACGGGCTCGCAGTCAAATGGCTGCCGATCGAATGGCAACATCGGAAAAATTGTTCGTATTTTCTTTTGACTTGGAAAAAGTTTTAGCCTTTCCCAAGTTGACCACATCCGTAGCTTATTATAAGCGAAATTTATATGTTTATAATTTTGGATGTCATGAATTCAATAAAAATATAAGCCACATGTTTGTTTGGCCAGAAACTGAAGGATCTCGTGGGTCTCAAGAAATTTCATCGTGTCTAATAAAGTACATAAAGACTTACGCTGCAAACTTCAAAAAAATAATAACATATTCGGATTCGTGTACCGGGCAAAACAGACATATTAAAACCGTCTTAAGTTTATTGAAACTTGTTCAAAGCACGGAAATCAAAGCTGAATCAATTGACATGAAATTTTTGGTGGACACAGCCAGAGGCCTGCATGGGCCGGGCTTTGGCCCGGCCCGGAAAGCCCGGCCCGGGCCGCGCCGTATTTTTCAAACTCCGGGCCGGGCCGGGCCGGGCTTTCCGATGGATAATTTAACCCGGGCCGGGCTTGGATAAATTTAATTTTATTATAGTTTGGAAAGTAATAACCAAGTGCAGTGAAAAATAAATTGGGTTATTTTTATTGACATGCATTAAATGTATTTTAAGGATTGTAAGGAGTACAAGGGTCCAGTAATTTTATTTATTTAATTCAACATTTTTTGGGGACGGGCCGGGCCGGGCCGGGCTTTGAATATTCAGCTTCGGGCCGGGCCGGGCCGGGCCCGCAACACATTTTCATTTCATCGGGCCGGGCCGGGCCGGGTTTTAAATTTTCACTATCGGGCCGGGCCGGGCCGGGCTTTCAAAAACCCGCTTCTGCAGGGCTCTGGACACAGCTACTTGCCCAATGACTCAGATTTTGCCATTATTGAGTCATGTGCGAAAAAAAATCAAAACATTTTTTCACCAGATTGGTACCATATAATCAAAACATGTAAAAAGAAAGCGCCATTTCATCTAATCCAAATGACTCGCCAAGATTTTTTGTCAACAAAACCTTTAGAACAGTCTATCATTAACAGAAAAGTAACCGTCACAGGGCTTCCAGTAAATTGGCTTAAAATACGCTGGATAAAGTTAGAAAGGTCCAAACCCTATCTCATACAATTCAAATGTGACTATAATGAAGATACAGAATTTCAAGCCATTAATATAAGAAAATCTTTAGTGGGTAGACCGCAAAGTTTGAAAAATATAGATCAGCCTTTATTATATCCTAAAGGTAGAACTGTGACAAAGGAAAAATGGAGAGACATGATGGACCTGCTAAAATTCATTCCTCCTGTTAAACACGATTACTATAAGAACTTGTCAACAAATCGAAATGACGAATCCTTGCATACAGCTGATGAAGAAGACATTATTTATAATATTGCTGAATCGTCCCAAAGAATAATGCCGCTAACATAAAGCTGCTATGAATTAATTACGAAAATTATATTATAACCGAACTGTCAACATTCATTTTTTATGGAAAAGATGTGATAAACATGTATAATAACTAACTTTTTCTGTAATAAAAAACTTAAAAATGTAAAGACTAAATTTAACTTTTACTTTTTTCCGTTGCCAAATCGATTAACTCCACCAGTCACATAAAAACTGTAACATTACTGACGATTGTTTGTTGGCTATTCTTTCTTATTAATTTTATATACCGTTAGATGAAAGCTATATCTGCAATTATGCATTCTACATTATATATTTGAATTCATATTATCAGAGGAATTTTGGGCGGCCCGTTGGCGAGCGCTTGTGCCGGCTGCACCGCGGCCGTGTGGGTTCGATTCCCTTCCCAGGCGGAAGATTTTTCGGCGACCGAGAAGTATCCGCTTGGGTCCGTGGTTGTTGTATACGTCTTTCATTGTTCATTTATTCATTTAATCATTTCAGTTATAACTTATACATATATATATATATATATATATATATATATATATATATATATATCTACGATGATGGCTAATGGTCATAGAACCAAGGCCAGGCGTAACGCCGGAAAAAAAAAGAGGAATTTTTAAAAACAATATACATTACATCATCGCGTTTCTTAACTTTTCGTTTTATGGAGTTAATCGATGTGTGCACTGAGCGGCTCAACTGCTTTTTCATACAATTTTTTTTTTTTTGTAAAATTTTTTGAAAATTTGAATCATATTTACAAGCGGATTCGATGGGATCTAGAAACTACCATAAAGTTATTTTTTGTACAATTATTTTTGTTGGTAATTTCTTTTAATATCCCATACAAAATAAAATAAATTTTATTCATTCAAAAATTATATTTTTCACAAACATTATTCTTAATGTTCATTGCCTGTAACCCCTAATTTCCAAAATAGTATGTGATTTAATATTACCCTATCACTTACCTTTTAATTAACCGTCTTCTATAGCTCAGTTACTAATTAAGTTAGGATTTAGATATTTTTTAGAATATATTTGTATCCTTTGATGCATTTCAGGAAAATATTTTGTCCCAAAAAAGCATGACGTCATGATGATATATTTTTTAAATTACATGCTATGTATTTTATTACTTATTTGGGTACCTTTTATGGTTGCCTACATACTCTATAATTTTATTGGAATCGATTCAGGGATATCAGCAAAAAAAACTTAAAACAAAAAAATCAGTTTTGCACTATTGTTTTAAAAAATGAATAAAAAATAAAAATAGTGCCGTATTAATAAAATCATACAAGGTACTTATGAAAGGCCCGTTAACTAAGTTTGATTGATATGAATTATACAGAGTGTCCAAAATTTAGTGTCAAACATCTCAAACCAAGTTAACTAAGTTTGATTGATATGAATTATACAGAGTGTCCAAAATTTAGTGTCAAACATCTCAAACTTTAAAGCACTTTATTTTTCTTATTTTAAATTGGAGCCCCTGTATATTTTTATGTCATTCCATGCAGAATTAAAAAAACAAACATTTTTCCTAATAACAACCCTATCCAATTCCTAGCGCATTAAAAGTTATTTGCAAAAAACTCGTTTTATCAACCATTTCAATAGCCATTTTACTAAATAAAAATCGAATGTGGCTTTGAAAAAGAATTTATTGACATTAAAATTTAACAAAGTGTCAAGAGACTATTTTGACTTTAGTAATGTAAACGTTTAAAGCATTGTTAGCTTAAGTTCTTTATACTCAAGAATAATATTTTGTCGTGGAAAAAATAATTCTTGAGTACAAAGAGCTTAGGTTAACAATGCTTTAAACTTTTACATTACTAAAGCCAAACAATCTCTTGCCACCTTGTTAAATTTTAACTGGTGGAGACCACTCAGATATTGCTAACAACGGCCCACAGAGTGCGCCATAGTCGACCGCCTTGGACTTTTCATCATAAGACCAACTATAGACTCGGTGTTACGGTGACTCGAGCGCCGCACGTGTCTGCGAGCTTTATTAATCCAAGGCCAACTAATAACAGGAACAGATGTTCCATTGATTCCAAGCATCCAGACGAGGAGACCAGAGGAAACCTCTCTGTAACGTGGCCACTTGTCTAAGATAAGAAGCATGCCCCGGCGTTAGAATGTTTACATTATGGTGTTGTCACGTATACAAACGTTTATGTGCCCAATGTTGATTGCATTTTTAAATTTCAACACCGGGTTCATATTCAGGAATTAAAAGAATATTTGATGCTACTTGCCCATTCGTTAATATTTCATATATTTGCTAATGTATTTACTTTAATGGTTATTAAATAGGTTATGCTTTTGCAGTTTAACTTTCTTCAAATGGTTTACTATTCTGATAAAAGTTATTTATATTTTTGTATAATTAAATAAGAAGTCGGTGCCAAAAAATGACAGCATTTTGCAAATAAGTATTTTTTTATAAACCGTGTGTTTGATTAAACAATTTAAATTAACAATCGTAAAAACTATCAAAACGAACAATTTGCTAAAATATATTTTTTCCAAAAATCCATTTCGTCTCAAATATTTTTTCAATTTTTGTGTGTAAATGGGTTTTTCGATTTAAATTTTACCTGAGACATATTTACAATAGCAATTTAGCTAATTCTTCCTTCTGTTGTATTAAATGTTACTAATATAAATATAGTAGAAGCCGGTTAAAGCGCGAGTTATAATTGACAAACCATTTTTCTGCAGTTAGTCGGTCGATAATAAATGAATTTCCAACTCAGGCAATTTGCAGAAATATGAAAATTCATTTTATATCCAGAAAAAACATTAGCAGATAAACCTAATTCGGAGATTTTTGAGTGGCTGAATTTGTAAGATATAGAAAAGCAATTAATCCAGTTCTATATCTAATCAAAAATTTGTCGATTTAAGAAAAGACTTAAAAACAATTGAAAATGATCGACAGTTGGACGTTTTTTAAAAATGCAGAGGAGGAAATAATGTCATCCCCGGGAACTTTAGTTGTTTAAAAAACTAGCGATGGCTATGCATTTTTTCTCCTACATAAGCTTGTGAGTATTAATTTTAAAATGAATCTTGTAACAGACAGATTTATAAATGAAACTAGTTTTAAGTGTGTTTTACTAAAAGTGATGAAATATGACCCTGATATAAAGTACTTGTAATCTAATTTACAACAACGAAAATTCTCATTTTTTATTACTTATATTTGTAAGTTTATTTTTATAGAATTAGATGTAGATTTTTTTAATTTTCTAAATAAAATTTAAAATCAAGTATATGTTTAATAATTTAGCACATTAATAAATGTTATTTCTATGGTAATATAAAAAGGGTTTAAATATTTCATAATCTCATCAGCTGTGTACGAGTTGTTGTGCAAGTTTATGTAAGTATATTTAATTATTTAACATAATTTTTAACCATACATACTAAAGCGCCTGCATGTGGCTATTTACTTAATTTTTACATATTTTAGGGTTCAGTTTTATAGTTTAAAGTTTTAAAATCCAATTTAGTTTAATTTTCAAGTTAGTCCTGTGGGTAGAAATAAACGATCTTAAACCAATGTTATTTAACTAGTAGTACTAGTAATAACACGCAAATTTCTTTTGTATCATTCAATAGCCAGGGAAGTAGTTGTTTCAATAACTTATTTGTTTATGGTCTTAGTAAGACTTAATTTTGCTTGCAGAGTTACGAACAGGTTGAATATTCATATATTCAGGCTATATTTCGTTTTATTGAATTTATTTAATGCTTTCTGCAACCAACAAGTAAGGTTGTTTCTAATTTATTTATAATGAATTTTTTTGATTTTATATCTTATATTAAATATTTTATATTGTATATTTTGTATGAACTCTACTGTCCGTGATAATTTTTATTATTAATGTATACTTTTCTTAAATTATTTAAAAATTAATTGTTACTGCAAACCGAATGGAGTTAATCGGTACGAAAAACTTTTAATTCAAAGTACGACGAAGTTCCTACCTCCCGCCCGTAGGAAAATTCGATCCTCCAAATACGGTAGCGCGCGACGGGACATATTGGCGCCCCGTAACGCAGCCAACTTAAATGTTTTGCCTCATTTAAATTTTGGAATGAAATGGTACTGCAGGTGAGGAGCCCAATGTTATCGAATGCAGCGACCAGCCCATGCCCTGCGCACTCCATACGAAATAAATTGTTCGCTTTAGAACTTTCGCCCCATACCCATCGGATGGCGCAAGTATCTTAATTTAAATATTACGGGCGGAAAATAGTTACACAATTGGACGCTAGATGCTACAACCTGCTAATTGAATCCGAAAAATCTGGTCTGTCTGAATTAACACCCGTAATAACATACGGCGAGCTTGTGTAAATAAACAAAATCGTAAGTATTCAAGAGTTCGTTTCCTTTCAGTGTTAGATTAGAAACACGCATAAAACCATTCCGCTCATCATGCCTCATCATTATTGTGCTTTTACTTTTTGTAAAAATTCAGAAAGAAATTGTTATATGCATCCGTTCACCCGACGTGAACCGGTAAGAAAATTTGCAAGTACTAAATAACGTATTATTTAAAGTGATTGTTGAATATCTGTGTTGTGACTTTATGTGAACTTTTTCGGTGTCAACTGAATTGCTACTTTCTCCGTACGAAGCATCCATTTAGACGTTCTCTCTTATAACAATTGTTTATTTTCTCCGTGTAATTTTTATTATTTTGGAATTCGATATTTCACCGCATATGTTCAATTTTTAGGGTCTTAGCTGTATCTCAAAAACTATTACAAAACTTGAAATTGTATATTTCAATTTCATGTTGATTCAACTCAATCATTATTCATGGTGTTATTAATTGACATATGAATATATAGGTATATGTTAATAAATATATTATTTTAATCAATGACTTCTTATTACTGGATGGCACAGAGCATTAAGGATAAAGAGGGACAGTTCAATGTTAACTTTTGGAAACGCCATCAGCGCCGTCTGCGAGTCATCTGGCCAAACACATCGAGCCAGCGGGAAATTTAAAATTGCGACTTTACAATTCATTTTTGCAAGTGTTTCGAACTTTTTGGTTCTCATCAGTGCGACGCATCCAAATAAAAGCGGAAATCGCAGACACTTGCTTTATAAAGAGTTTAGACTTAATCAAACGCAAAAAGTAAAGCTCTAAATGATGTTGAAGGGGATTCGCTTGAAATTTTTTCCAAACGAATTCTTTTTGGGGCAGATGTTAAATCATGAAGTGAGCTACATTCTTGAAGGGGCCGTTTTAGAAAATATTTTGCAGGAATTGTACTGGAAGTACTACAAGAAGGTGTATTAAAAATTTTCGGAATTGCATTCCAATTTAAATATTTTCTACAGGAATTAATAAATACTTAAAAAGTGGTCCTCACATCACAAATGTGCATAACTTTTGAATGTGGAATTTCTTTTAGAGTAATACATTCAATGTAATTAACCCATTCATCTCTGCGATTAGGACACTTCGGATATGTAAAGAAAGCTTTATTTTTAATATTTGAATCGCGGGTATAAACGTTACTGCAATAAGGTGCCTTAAGAGTACTTAATTTACCCATTGCACACTCTTTTAGCTTTAAGAATATTAATTTAAATTTGATTTATAAATACCTGGCCAAATAACAATTCAACTCGTGACGTTAATGAGGTTATGTATAAAAAGGCCGGAAATTTGATGGGAAATAGATGTTGTCATATCTCATTTGTGAAATTATTCAAAAGTCTATTTTGCTTTAAAATTGATCAAATAGACTTAAACAAACAATTAACACTAGTGGACTTTGAATATTACCAGATATTTGGATGTTCTTAAATACCTAAAATAAATTTAACCAACAAAAATATGACCATATCGCTTGCTTACAAAGATTTGTACATAGATTTGGCAGCGTTGCATTGCGTTAGTTGGGCCAGATGACTGTGAGATGGCGTGGATGTCGCGTTTCCAATTCTCCCTATTCAATTAACCCCCCCTGCTGGATGGGTATGGGGCGAAACTATTATGGCGTCAATGTTGTGTACATAGAGTCGCCTATCTATTTAAGTTTATCTATGGACCAGCCAGCCTGGACGCCAGTTCGTTGCACTACTTGAGTAAAAATCCACAAAAATCGACACCGATTGGGTAGGCAACAAAACTTTCATATAGCTCGGAAACAACCAGTGATAAAGTGCCCATAAATTTCTACAGTTTTCATCCGATTGACTTGAGACACAAATTAAAATAATCAGAGTAATTTCATCAAGAGAGTGACAAAATTTGAACAATATCCAACATACCACTTTTTTAATATTGCGAGAAACGCAAAACTTGCGATATTATTGCAATTAAAAACAGTTTAATTCAGTCGTTTACATGAACTAATTTTACTCAAATTTTGTGAAGATCTGGAATAATATTGTTGTTTTAACAGGGCAAAGTTTCATTATATTTCGTCCTAAATTAAGGCCTATTTTGTGCAATAATCTATTTTCTTTGTTATTAAATATTTAAAAAAAATTACTGTCAAAACGGGATTCGCCTGTAAATAGAAGTCATATTACACCAAAAAAAAATGGTGATGTGGTCATCATGTTACTTTCTCCGACTTTATATTTACGTTTTCATGGGTTTATTTTCAATTGAAATCATATTTTAAATGTACATTGAGCGTTGCGTAAACTCGGATGAAACTGACGTTTAAAACGTCAAAATCATGAAAGATGGAAAAATTATACTTCAAATTCAAAAACTAGGTTTACTCGAAAACTAACGAGATTTCGAAAAAAACTTATTCTTTAAAAGTTGTTCATTTTGGCATTCTCTACAATTATTATTCATATAAAATTGCTGTAACTATTATCGTTTCATAATTATAAACCAAAAATTTAAAAAAAATAATGTTTTTCTCGAATAGCAATGATTTTATGAAAAATATTTTCAAGCAAAAGCTATTCATTTCTTTATTGTCTTCGATGTTTGTTTAAATATTTTTGTGATATTTTTTATATTAAGGAAAATATTGGCAAAAAACAAAAAAACAGTTAAGGTAAACACCCACTTCCGGTGTACGAAACTTTACCAAAAGCTTTTCAGTTCTTCGGATTATCAAATAAGACGTATGTTCAAAGTTTGATATCAATTGCTCTATTGGTTTTTGAGATACAGCGCACACAGACAGACACACACACACACACAGAGCCACACACACACACACACAGACACACACACACACACACACAGGCACAACATTTTTTTTCCAGAAATTGTTGAAATGGCATCTAGGGACCCCAAAACGGATATTTCCGTAAAAAAAATTTTTGAAAAAAAAATCACGATCACAATACTTTCTCGTACTTCGTAACGGAGAAAGTAAAAATAACTTTTACTCGAATAACGGTTTAAATCACATTAATACATCTCTAAAAAATGGTGATGTGGCCATCATGTTACTTTCTCCGACTTGATGGTTTCATAGCCATTTATATTTTCGTTTTCATGGTTTATTTTGAATTGAAATCATATTTTAAATGTGCATCGAACGTTTCGAAGACTCGGATGAAACTGACGTTTAAAACGTCAAAATTGTGAAAGATGAAAAAATTATACTCAAAAACTCAGTTTACTCAAAAACTAAAAGGATTTCGAAAAAGCTTATTCTTTATAAGTTGTTCATTTTAGCATTCTCTACAATTATTATTATCATAAATTTGCTGTAACTATTATCGTTTTATAATTATAAACCAAAAATTAAAAAAAATAAATAAATTTTTTTCTCGAATAAAAATGATTTTATGAAAAATGTTTTCAAGCAAAAGATGTTCATTTCTTTATTGTCTTCAATGTTTGTTTAAATGTTTTTTGTGATATTTTTCATATTTAAGAAAAAAATGGCAAAAAACAAATAACAGTTAAGGTAAACACCCACTTCCGGTGTACGAAATTTTACCAAAAGCTTTTCAGTTTTTGAGGTACAGCGCGCACAGACAGACACACACACACACACCGACACAATTTTGTTTTTCCAGAAATTGTTGAAATGGCATCTAGGGACCCCAAAACGGATATTTCCGCAAAAAAAAAATTGAAAAAAAATCACGATCACAATACTTTCTCGTACTTCGTAACGGAGAAAGTAAAAAGCATGGGTACCCTGCCCTTAATGTCAATAAATTGTTTTTCAAAGCCACCTTCGATTTTTATTCAGTAAAATGGCTATTGAAAAGGTTTATAAAACGAGTTTTCTCCTTACTTTTACCGAGGTATATTGACTGGTGCTGTATATTGAAATTTACCTCCAAAAATAAATTCCAGAATTGCTAAATGAGAAAGCAATGATGTGGTGGCAACAGGATGGTGCAGCTTCTCACTAGTCTCGACGAGTGACTGAGTATATTGATTTCCAAGGACATTGGATCCAGATAGTATAATAAGTTATCCGGCGCGATCCCCAGATATTACACCTTTAGATTTTTACCTTTGGCGATATTTAAAGGATGTCGTATACCGTGTGTTCGATTAAAAACGCCCAACGCCATAACTGTTATTTATTGACCGATTTGAATGAACTAAAAAATAAAGTCAATGGCTGTTTAAATACTATAAAATGACGGTAATGATATATTTTTTCAAAATCAACATCATTACCAAATGATGGTCAACTTAAAATTTTTTAACGGCTGCATATAGTTTTCTAATTTTATAATATTAGACATTGTTTTTCTGAATCCAATTATGCCTGTTATGTTTCTTTTAAGTTAATATTTATGCCAGAAAAAGATAATAACAAATCTTGTTCACATGATTTTTTTTGGTAATAAATGTAGTGTGCCTTGAAAAAAATTCGAATCGACAAATGTCATTTATTGTATAAGCAATGTCAACCATTTGTTATTAGTGTGTGTTTCAGACATAATCATAACCACTAGCGAATTAACAGACATGTTACAAATTTATTTTCGGTAGTAATATACCTAGATCGAGGTTAATTATCAAAAAATCGTTTTTTGAGTACATTGTTACCTAGTAATTTAACGAGACAATAACATTTGTTGTCTGGTTATTAACCGAGAGCTTCAGCTCGAGGTTAATAACCAGTTGACAACAAATGTTATGTCGAGATGAATTACTAAAAGGTAAAAGGTACGAAAAAAATGTGTTTTTGATAATTCATCCAAGCTCGCGGTATATTTGGGTAGATAATTTATCGAATGAAATAATAATAAGGATCAGGAAAAGTTATGGTTTATTACAGGTTGAATAGTTTGGTTTGCTACAAGAGTAATTGTAAAAATTAAAACTTAATGACAGTGACGTAACGTCATGAACATCATGTTTTTATAACCTTAAAAGCTACTCACCTAATTACCGTTTTTCTGTTATCGATTATGACAATGCAAAACATTGTTGTAATGTCAAGCTACCCCATTAATTATCGATTTTCTGTTATCGCATCTATTATTATGTGGTAAATTATCGGTAGTAATATACCTAGATCGAGGTTAATTATCAAAAAATAGTTTTTTGAGTACCTTGTTACCTAGTAATTTAACGAGACAATAACATTTGTTGTCTGGTTATTAACCGAGAGCTTCAGCTCGAGGTTAATAACCAGTTGACAACAAATGTTATGTCGAGATGAATTACTAAAAGGTAAAAGGTACGAAAAAAATGTGTTTTTGATAATTCATCCAAGCTCGCGGTATATTTGGGTAGATAATTTATCGAATGAAATAATAATAAGGATCAGGAGAAGTTATGGTTTATTACAAGCTGAATAGTTTAGTTTGCTACAAGAGTAATTGTAAAAATTAAAACTTAATGACAGTGACGTAACGTCATGAACATCATGTTTTTATAACCTTAAAAGCTACTCACCTAATTACCGTTTTTCTGTTATCGATTATGACAATGCAAAACATTGTTGTAATGTCAAGCTACCCCATTAATTATCGATTTTCTGTTATCTCATCTATTATTATGTGGTAAATTATCAACAGTAATATAACGAGTGCCTATGATTTTGCCGGCAATTATTAGCGGCAGGATCACGATTGCTTGTTGCGACGAAAATCGGCACGACTGCGAAGCAGGAGTGCCGATTTTCTAGAAGCAACAAGCAAGAGTGATCCAGACGCTAATAATTGTCCAGGAAAAATCAGTCACGAGTTAGATTCGAGAAGACAATTGGCCGAACAGAAAGTTCACATTTCATAATTTGAAAAGTTAAATTTAGTGACACCAAGTGTCAGACGTGTATTAATCTGCGCCACAATAATTGTAGTAAAAATGAGCTTACCAAGATTTTGAGAAATGCCTATGAATACCATCCCTGATGAAAGCACTAACACTTCACCCGAAAATACAAACAGATCGAATTCAGGAGCAAACTGCTTAAAAGTCCGGCAATAACTGACGTTTTGTATGTTATAGGACATATACTAACGCGTTGCTAGGCAATACCAACATGAGAGATTATCTGATTAGATACCACCCAGGGTTAATTGCCATGCATAATATGCAGCGTGGTCCGTTACGCATCGTAATTAAGATTTTATTGGATCATGTCATCAACTTTATTCGATTTCATTGGTTAGTAAGTAAATGAGGGCAATTGTCTATGTAATAGAAATAGAAGAGCTGCAGCACGATTTTATCATCTACGGTTTCCAGAGCGGCGAATACCAGAACCTAAATTTAGAAGGTTAGAAGGAAATTTGAGACGATATGGAGCCTTTAAAAAGTCGAAGACAGTGGATCGACAATTTCGTGGACTTGCAGAGTTCGACGTTCTACTTAGTATTTACAATAATCACAGAACATCTAAATCGCAAGTGAATCAATACTTGCACTACTTATTTATTTTATTTACATTGAGTTATAACATAGGTACTTATTTATTGGGTCCTTATTATTCATGTTTACAACAAATGACATTTGTCATTTTTTCCAAGGCACGGTAATTATAATTTTTGAAAAATATCAATTTAAATAGAAGATTTATTTTAATTTTTTTCGAACAAACAATTAAACGAAAAACAATATATTGGGCATTATTGGATTCAGAAAAATATGTCGAATGTAAAAAAATTAAAACATTATATGCTGCCATTTAAAAATATTAAGTTGGCTATCATTTGAGAATGAAATTATTATTGGAAAAAATCAATATTGATGTCATTTGTTAGTATTTAAACCACTATTGACTTTGGTTTTTAGTTCATTCATATCGGTCAATAAATAACAGAGTTATGGCGTTGGGCGTTTTTTGTCGAACACACGGTATACCACCTGTAGAATTGGAAGATTAGCAGAATCGAAACGTAGCAGCATGTCGAATAATTACTGCAGATATGGTGAGAGCAACATGTACAGAAAATCTTAAATCAAGACTTGAATTTTGTCTTATTGAACCTGGTAATCAATTTAATTTTTAATGTTTTTATTATTTATTCATTTACGGAAGGCCATTACAAATAAAATAATACAAAGGTATAGGTAAAGTTGACATCCTATAGCCTTGTCACTTATATTTTTATGAATTGGTTTGTTATTTTTGTTCATTGTTTTTATATCGTGTGTGTGTAAATTAGCGGATAATCTACACGTGGCGATATACTTTCTAAAATTCTAAATAGAAAATGTCGATGTAAAAATGTTCTGTCATGCCACATAGGCCATCAGGGGTGCTATTTTTGAATCGTTTGACACGGTGTCACATGCGAGATATCGGCAAATGTCGATCACTTTTCATGAATCGGTGAACGCGTGACACCATGTTGCATACGAAATATTTCGATCGACACGTCTCTACTGCCCTAAAGTAGTCGAGACGGTTATGTCTAATGGTTATCCTAACCTAAAACAAGAACAGTGGAGAGTTTATTAGTGCATTATAAAATTTATACACATGCAATAATATAACTATTTTTCATTTTTGTTAATAGTCAGTGGTTAATTATCAGTAAGTTACGTAACACTCGTGAATTTTATTGTATATCACTGTTTGCAAGACGAATATACTTTTCATGATTGCAGTATTGCTAAATTACTGTTATGGGAGAAGAAAAATGTTTTCTTTTATTAGGGGTTACTGATTATTAGTTGATAAACTCTGATTGATATTGTAATGTCCTTTCTATCCTTAAAATAAACTTTAAAATCACAATCTTAAACCATTTAACCAAATAAAAGTTTATATAATGTGGAATTCCTCGATATTAAATGCCCTTATTACCTGAAAGCCGTCACCTATTGTATATAATCCACAATATTTTTTTTTTGTACATCGTTCTTGAAACTAGCACTAAGCCGAAACTGGTTGAAAATAAATCAATTTAATCGTGAAACAAACCAAGTGAATTTTAATTTTAAACCTATTTATATAATGTCATCAATATCTTGTTATTTACATATAATTGTGTACTTGAAATTGTTAGGATTCCGAGTTTACTAACAACCACTATTCACAAATAAATTCATTGGAAAATTTTCCATTCCGCAAATCCGGCTTCCCATAAAGGTAATTCAACATGTCCTCTGTTCACTAGATATATATTTTTTTGGATTCTGCCATTGTTTGCCCATAACTCGAATCTTATTTTGCAAAGAAGCAGAGTTGATGTTTACCGTTTATACGCTCTAAATTCGCCAACCGAATTAAGTGGAGTGGTGACGCATTTTTAAGTCCCCAAAAAGAGCCGTCTGTCTGGCATCGAAATGTACATTTTTTACCCACAATTTCCCCAGTTTAACAATAAAAGCGAACAGTCAAAAGGGCCCAATAAACCCCAGTAAACCTGCGTTTTATAGATGCAATATCCATAAAAACATCGTGGGAAGCTTTTTTTTTCAAATGTGCAGATGCAGAGAAAAATCAGAAATTAAATAAATTATGAACAAATACAAAAATTATTGATATTTAATTTTAATATATTTTCATTTTCTAAAGTACCCAACATGATAAAAGTTTATATTGGCATCAATGAAATTGCTATGTTGCCAAACGACCCACACGACATGCTCGTGACTCTTCAAGCGTAAATCTCGATGTGTGTTCAAAACATATATCTATTATACCTCATTTAATAACCAGGCGGACTAAATGCGAAAGTCATATTTACACTATAAAAAGTCACTAGAAAAGTAACCAGACATGTTTTGGCGGTAAAAATAAAATTATTTCAAATTCTTTTATCCATACCATTCATTCAACAATTATATCAACATATAAATGAATTCTAGGCAAACTTTCTTGATATAGTATATAATATTAAAATAAGTACGAGACCCTCTTAAGAATTTAGGGGCACACTGAAAAAGTCAAGTTGTACATATATTTATTTACATATAAGTGGATTGAAGTATTAGGTATATTTCAAAAATACATATGATTCTGTAAAAGGTTTGAAATATAAATACTAGATTGTCGTGAAATAGATTTTTATTAAATTAAATCAATTTGCTATTTAAAAACGTATAATAACTTACTTAAAATAAATCTCTTTCATTAATGTATATAATGTTTAACGGGACTTCTTTGGCAAGTCATCTCTATTCTTTAATTCAATTAATATTTAATTCAATGTAGCAATTTCATTTTTAAGGAAAAATTCTTCGCACACAAAATTTTTGCTGCTTCCATTGTAGATATCTTCGGTCGCTGGAAGTCCTTCAAAACGTTTAGGACTTGTTACTGCCCCAATCTCCGTACACTCCCTAATTGTGTGAAACTCCATACTTCTAGCCAATCCTAAATATAATGTATGTTTATGATTTGATTCCATATTGTAATAACTTGCGCCACACTTACCTAATGAATCGACAATTTTGTGTACGACGGCAGTAAGTTTTAAAGCCACTTGCATTAAAGTTTTATATAAGATAATTTTAGATTGTTTTTCCTCGAGCGTTAATGCTCCAAAATCCAAGCATTTCCGTTTCTTGGGGGTGAAAATGACACCAAACTTGTGCCGGCATATATCCATAGTTAAAAATAAAATAACTATTTCCAAGAAAATCGCGGGATGAGAGGAATCCATTCTTACACAATCAACGGAAGAAATAACTGACTAAAAACACAGAAACTGAGCCGAAACGCGTGGAATCGGTGGGACACAAGGAACAGCGAGCGATCAGCTGATCATAACAACGGCCATTACTGTTTTATGCAATTTGGGCCTGTGTAAAAACGGCGCCCGATTGGCCAATCACAACAACGTATTTTGGCGGCAATAATTTGATTTAGTCCGCCTGGTTATTAAATGAGGTATAGTCTATATGGCGCCTTCTGAACGTACGGTGAAGCAACTTTTGTCTCTTTCTCTCGAATGGGTGTGTGCTCTGTATAAGCGCGCATGTATGGCGGTAGACGGTGTTTAAACGATCAGTTGTTCTCTGCTGGCGAGTTTGCTTTTGTAAAAGGTTATATAAAATAATACAAATTAATCAAGAAAATGTCTTTAATGCGGGAAAATGTTTATATATGTTAGAACAATATGTTCCTGTGTAGTTTTTAGCGTTCATTTTTTCTTTTTACTGCGCTCTTTGCAACACAAAGTCTGTACAGCCAATTTGACATTCATACGATTATCATGATATTCTATATGCTTCTTATTTAATTTATTAGCAGCATGGAGGCCTCCTTTTGTTTGCAACTCATATAAATTTTCAATTAACTGCCATTTTATATGTTGTTTCTGTCCATCATCTGCGAGTCAAATATTTCGTAGAGGATAAGCAAAAGTAACCCGCTTTTTATATTTATTAAATAATGCTATGCTGCTAATTGGCAATTTGATGAGAGGGTTTCATTTATGCTCCACATTTGAAGTTGGATGGACAACCAGTACCATTCAGAATAAAATGCGATTATCTATTTATTACTGTCAAATTTACCCATCGTTCACGAGATCTCATTCAAAACTACGTTTGTCTTTACGTACTAACTAGACTTTTGTGATTTCTTATCTTGTATCACCTCTCTTCAAGTGTCCTTCCATAGAGCGAAAAACCACATGGCCAGGTCATGTGCAAACCTTTTTCCGCCGATGTCTCGGCTACATGATAGTGCACGGGAAACTAACCATTTCAAAATTTACAGTTGTTTATATAAATGTGTGCCTATTTTATTAAACCAATATGTAGAATGGTTTCTAGATTTAATCTATTTGCGGCAGTATAATTTGAATATACGAAATTTCTTATTGGTCGGTGATCGGAATCGACGCAAACGTCAAGGAAGCGAGCACACACCTGGGTCATTTCCTCCTTGTCATATTGACTTCGCGACTGCATACGCGTTCTATATATAGGGCGCGGGATATACTATAATAATAGGTATATGGTTCAAAAGTACCGTTTTAGTGTCGCGCACGACATTTGTAATCGACTCTTCTCGCATGCGACACATGTCGACTACTTTTCAACAGTAATTGCACAAGTGCATTGGAAATTATCGGTAACAAGTTTGTGCGATTTCGACAAACGAAGTCGTATTGTTTGGCAACAGTCCCGAGCCCGGAAGGGCGAGGGGCTGTTGCCTAAAACAATGCGACTGAGTTTGTCGAAAGAGTGCAAACTTGCGATAATTTACAATGCACGAGAGCAATTTATCAGACTATATCCCAACAAAAATATTACAACAAAATATAATGACATTTACTGTCATCGCGGGCGTGTAGTGCCGGTTTGAATTTTACATTTTTAAAAGGATCAAACAAAATTTGAAAATCAGAAACGTACTTCTCTTGCACTAACTTAGCACTGGTATTCCATATGGAGTTTAGATTTTCTTTATAGTACGTACCGTTCGCGTTTCGTACGTTTTGTGCCCTGTTTTCCAATATTGTAGAAATGACTTCCCGAGTACAGGTCATGTTAGTGACTCCGCTCAAACTTTTTAGTTGGGCCTCTTTCCCTTTTTCTTGAATTACCTTAAGAGAAACATTTGCGGAGTTTTCACTAATTTTAATAGCGTTCTACCCGCAAACTGACGTTTGACATGTAAACATTGTTTTTCTTTAAACCAATCATGTTCTGAAACATAATGCGAGTAGAGAATCAATCACAAAGCCGCATTCGAACTCTACATGATATGTTTCCTGAAAACAGACGTTATATAGAATCTGATTGGTTCTAATTCATTCGAATTTCGGCATGCTACGTTTGGCGGGATATAGTCAATAATAGCACCCCAAGGAGCCATTCAAGAAATGTACATTTGGCAACATAATATGCACGAGCTGTCCTGTTTTTTCAATAATCTCATGATTAATTATGTGGGTTGGGTCAGAGTAGAAGAGTTATAATGATAGAGCGGGGTTTATTTACAGATGTATATGCAAGATAAAACAGATTTTGAGTAAATAGTGTCGAGAAAAGTCTATTTTGACATGCGGGAACTAATACAAACTGATAATAACGAGGATAGCAGAATTGACACAAAATTGGAACTAGCGAGTTTGAATGAATTCGTTGTGTCAAAAGTGACATAAGCGGGTATTGCCGGCTCTGCTTTTTTTTTAAATAAGCTAATTAAGAAGTGTTAAAAATACACATTTGAAATAGAAAGATAGCACACCCTGACAAATTATTTTCAAACTAGTTATACAACATAGTAATAACGCATACTTAGTGACTGGAGGCTCAGGAAGCGTGATAAAACATTGTAGAATTAAGATATACTGTTTAGAATTTCCGGAAGAATATCGTCATGTGTAGATTATCCACCAATTTATACACACCCGATATACATTGTTTTTTTGTTAATTGTAAAAATGCTAATGTAATATGTTCCAATTCTTATTACAGTTGAAAATTAAATTTACTTAATGAATATTTCCGGGGGCGGGGACCTTAACCTCACCCTAACCTAAGCATAAGTACCAATCGTTGTAACCGCTAATTGGTAAGTAAAATGGTAAGTAAAATTATATTGGCGGCCTGGAATTCTTCAATTCAGTGCAATGTACATTTTGTTAATTTTGACTTATTACTTAAGGTTATTTGTTCTAAAAGGTTTTGTGTGTTTATATCTGCCGATTATGCCTATTTTAAACATTAGCAGTTATTTCTAGAACTGATCACTTTTAATAATACATTTAGGAATTATAATCTATACCTCATTTAATAGCCAGGCGGATTAAATCAAATTACAACCGTGAGAATACAACTCATGGCCTACTAGAATGTATTTTGAGCCATTCAGATGCAAGGAAATGTATAGCAGCATGTGTATCACCTCGATGATAAAAAAAAAAACAAAAGTAGCGGTGATATTTTATTGTGGTCCTGTCAGAATTTGAAACCTCAAAATGCACATACTAAATTATTGGGATGCAGTTTCTTAGAGTGAAATCAGTGAAATGGTGAAAAATACGACGCTCAGAACCCCCGCGAGGAATATCGCAGTGCCGATAGTTTACGGAGTCTTTGTGCTGCAAGAAACTACAAAACGAATTAAAACATTGCAATATGTGAGTTGTCATCAAGATTATAAAATGTTATTCGTTATATTCTCTCACTAAATATAACTCGTGGTACTATTAATAACCCATGGTGTAGGTCCATGTTCCTTTTTAAAAATATCTTAGTAGGTTGTCAAATTTGACGTTTCTCGCACAGTAACAAGTACGTCAAAACGTATCGACCTAATTAAAATGTCTAATAATAACACGCGTTTTGGTAGTGCGTCTACAGAACTTATTGCAAATGTAGTTAAAAGTAATGTACCGAAGTCCAGTAATTATTGCAGAAAATCGATTTGGAAACAATTCAATCAATTTTGCAAAACACGAAATTACGTTCTCTCTGGATCGACGTCTTTGACTGAACTCGGGAGTATTTTGACTGATTGGGGGTTCAACATGAAGAAAGAAAACGGCGACGACTACAAAGAAGTTGTTGTAAAGACTATGTGGAACGTGGTAGCGAAGAGAATCCAGGAAAAGTATTATAACGAATCTAATCGATCAATGGATCCATTTAATGACATAGAATTTAAAGAAGCACGAAACGTACGTTATGTCAAAAGGAAAATGCTGCAATCAAACTCAGATAAAAGAAAAGTAAGTTCACTATCTTTGAGCAAAACAAACATTTACAAAATGATGAATATATGGGATGAAGAGACTTCTGAAGGTCTTCAAAAACGCTTTTATCATATTGCTGCATATGAACTTGCGTGGAAGGGTGGAGAAGCAGCCAAATGTACCATATGTTTTTTTAAAGGGGAAATTAACGCAGATAACAGTTTAAACAACAGAATTGAATATAATCCAGTGTTTTCAAAAACATGTCAAGGAGGTTCTCGAAAATGTGCAGATAGCAAATGGCTTGCCTCTAATTCGTCAAATCTACCATTTTGCCCAGTCAGATTGTTTAGAAAACTATTAGAAAAAAGAAACACTAATATTACTACAGAACGATTATTTTTCAATGTGAATCCATTTTGGAACAAACATCCTGCTTCAGTTTGGTATAAAAATATGCCAATAGGTATAAATGAATTGGGAAAATGGACCCAACAGTCTGCTGAAAAGATTGGATTAAATATAAAAAACAACAAAATCACCAATCATTCAAACAGATCAAATGCCGTATCCAACTTCATTAAAGCTGATGTTGGGGAACAGCAAGTATTGAAAATGACAGGACATGCAAATGCAAAATCACTCAAACCTGACCTACAATTGGAGACAGAGCACCATGCCAATTTACTAGCCAATCTAAGGTCAAAGCCAACAACGGGCGTCGCTAGTTCCGGAAATGCCACAACTATCGAAAATCGGACACAATTAATATAACAGTCCGAGCAAATCTTTACCAGTGACATTGTCTACAATAACTGCACTTTTAACATACAAACTATGAACGTTATTAATGATCATGCAAATGTTACAAATGATCATAAAAATGTGTAATGTGTCGTGATTTTTTCATGCCCTTGATTCTCGTGTTTTTACCGTGACAACCAAACATTCGTGTAATAATAGCATCTATATCCGAGAAAAAAATAACCTCTTGTTTATTTACCCCCGAGAATACAACTCATGGCCTACTAGAATGTATTTTGAGCCAATTAGATGCAAGGAAATGCATAGCAGGATGTGTATCATCGCGATAATAAAAACAAAAGTGGCGGCAATAATTTATTGTGGTCCTGTCAGAATTTCAATCGTCAAAATAGACGTAAAAAATTGTTGGGATGCAGTTTCTAACAGTGAAATCAGTAAAATGGTGAAAAATATGACGCCCAGAAACACTGCGAGGAATAAAGAGTCGCAGTGCCTACAGTTTAAGGAGTCTTTGTGCTGCAAGAAACCACAAGACGAATTAAAACATTGCAATATGTGAGTTGTGATTAAGATTATAAAATGTTATTCGTTATATTCTCTCACTAAATATAACTCGTGGTACGATTAATAACCGATGATATTTAGTCGTTGAAACCGAAGCAGCACTCGTTGAATCTGCAGCTCGGTTTCTGCTCTAAAAATAATGGTAATAATCATACCACTTGTTATATTACGGCTGAAAATACGTTGTTGTGATTGTCTAAACGGACGCCGTTTTTACAGAGGCCAAACTTGCCTAAAACGGTAAGGTCGTTGTTATGATCATGCCTTTTTATTTTTGTTTTATCTACAGTTTTATTTGAAATATTTCTTAAAAATAAATAAATATTCGAAAATAAAATCCTCAATATAGTAGTTGTTATGACTATATCCCGCCAAACGTAGCATACCGAAATTCGAATGAATTAGAACCAATCAGATTCTATATAACTTCTGTTTTCAGGAAATAATAGAGAAAGAGAGAACGGCGAAGATGCCAGACAACCGCTCTGTCTCGGTATCTGATTCAACGTGTGCCTTGCGTAAAGTACAAGTGAAAAGATATGTGTCCTGTGCCTTGTGTAATCGAGACTATCATGCTAACTGTGTGATCAAGATATCTGGGATGTTTGTTAACAATAAAAGTGACTTGATATGTTGTGCTCCGATCCTAACCTCTAATCACACAGATGGATCACCTCACGACCTGTCTAAGAAAATTTACAACACTCTTATAGACCTAATCGTGGAGCTAAGAGAGAATAACACCAAGTTATCTGAACGTTTTAATAAGTTGGAAAATGAAGTTAAATCAATCAACACAACAGTTAATTTAAAAATACCAAACCGTGTAGGCAACCAAATTAGCAACAACTCTGGCTCTGCCGCCACGGTATCTTTATTTGGTATTTGGTATTTGGTATTTATTAACGGAAGCCATTTCAATACAGTAATAAATTAAATAAAATAAAACATATATACAATATAAGATGTTACGAAACAGATTAAATAGGCCAACAACCCGATCTTCGCAAAAAGGAGTTGCAACAAAAACCATTTCTGATGAGGCATCTTCTCCCAGCTCGCCCGTCGATAAAGTGCAGGACTTGGTTTTTGTGGAAGCCAAATCAAGGAAGCGGAATCGTAAAAAACAGACTACAATTGTGGGCAATGCTACTGCTAACACTGAGGATTCTTTCCGCGCAGCCAACAAAAAGTATTGGCTGTACGTAGGAAGAGCGCACCCTGAGACGTCTGCTAGAGTTATCAAAGGACATATTACAAACAGCTGCAACGCCACTCAATTAGAGGTAACGGAATTATCATCGAAAAGCGTCAATAAATCATTTCGAATTGGTGTCGATGATAATACTTATGAAATTATAAACTGTTCAGATTTTTGGCCGACCGGTATTATAGTGCGCCGATTTAATTTTGCGCCGCGCAGTCACTCTAATAAACTAAAGTCTGATCAAGCGGCTACAAATTTTACGCGACGCCCTCTTCCTCAAAGCGGACCGTAAGCCGACAGAAACTCGCGGAACATATACAGATTATATTTTTGAATATCTGCTCATTACGGAATAAGTGTAACGAACTAGAAGCTTTTGTAAGTGGCAGCGCTCCACACTGTATTTTAGTAGGTATTACCGAGCACTGGCTACTTCAACCCGAAATTTTAAATTTAAAGATCGGCAACTATGTTGCAATCGATTATTTTGCGCGCAACAGCCCATATGGCGGCTCGCTTTTATTGGCGTCCGAATTAAATCATTCTGTGGAAAAATTGAATTTGGAGGCGTTCTCAAGAGCGTGAAATGTCTGGGTGCATACTGTCATCAAATAATAACTTGTTTTATATTATTAATGTATACCGCCCCCCATTAGGAAATTTTGTATTATTTCTTAATATTATGCACGATGTATTATCAAATAATTAAACAACAGTTAAATTCCTTACTTCACTCGTTTATTTATGACACTAAATATACATTTCGAACACGATGTGTTCATTTTCAATAGTTAACTGGATCAGTTAACTATAGAAAATGAACACATCGTGTTCGAAATGTACATTTAGTGTCATAAATAAACGAGTGAAGTAAGGAATTTAACTGTTGTTTAATTATTTAATTACGCAACTTCACATAACTCACAAATACATAATAATGTATTATCAAGTTTAAATGTTTTAAACAAATATTTTATAATTGGAGGCGACTTCAATATTAACTTTAAAGCTACCTCTCGAGACGCTAATGCTATAGATTTTCGCAGTCTGGTTGAGGGTTTTGGTCTTTCTGAGACTGTTAATTTCAATACTCGCTTTAATAAAATAATTGCAATGTGTTTACCAACTTAAACAAACATTGTTTCACGGTGTCCCCGGCAAACGTTGGGGTGTCGGATCATGTCGGCATATCCTTCGTTTTAAACACTGAGTGTAGTACTACAAATAATACAAATGATGTTACTAAAATTCGGCCTTATACTAAAATCGGTATCTTTCACTTTTTACTTTCTCCGTTACGAATTACGAGAAAGTATTGTGATCGTGATTTTTTTTTCAAAAATTTTTTTCACGGAAATATCCGTTTTAGGGTCCCTAGATGCCATTTCAACAATTTCTGGAATTTTTTTTTTGTGTCTGTGTGTGTGTGTCTGTCTGTGTGCGCTGTATCTCAAAAACTAACACAGCAATTGATATGAAACTTTCAACATACGTCTTATATGATAATCTGAAGAACTGAAAAGCTTTTGGTAAAATTTTGTACACCGGAAGTGGGCGTTTACCTTAACTGTTTTTGGTTTTTTGCCAATATTTTCTTAAATATGAAAAATATCACAAAAATATTTAAACAAACATTGAAGACAACAAAAAAGTGAACATCTTTTCCTTGAAAATATTTTTCATAAAATCATTGCTATTCGAGAAAAAAATGTATTAATTTTTTTTCAATTTTTGGTTTATAATTATGAAACGATAATAGTTACAGCAAATTTGTGTGAATAATAATTGTAGAGAATGCCAAAATGAACAACTTCTAAAGAATAAGTTTTTTTCCAAGTCTCGTTAGTTTTTGAGTAAACCGAGTTTTTGAATTTGAAGTATAATTTTTCCATCTTTCATGATTTTGACGTTTTAAACGTCAGTTTCATCCGAGTTTACGCAACGCTCGATGTACATTTAAAATATGATTTCAATTGAAAATAAACCCATGAAAACGTAAATATAAAGTCGGAGAAAGTAACATGATGGCCACATCACCATTTTTTAATCTTATATCAGTTACAGACTTTAGCTTTGTACATTCTAATCTCTCTTTGGCAGATAAATTCGATGTTCTTTTAAAATTGATTCAAGGTAAAATTGAACAAGCATTTCCTATTATTGCAAATAAAAATCATTTCAATACAACAAAGAAATGGTTTACAAAAGAATTACAAACAATGCGTAATACACTTGAATTCTTAAACGAATCATAACATAACAACCCGAAAACAATGTGGAAAATAGTTAACTCACTAAAACCGAAGTTAAATCAACATAACCCAATTTGCGATATACCCTGTAATGATTTTAATACATTCTTTGCTCATATTGTACCAAATATTATAAAGGACATGCCTACTAATAATGGTGATCCTATTAATTACGTAGCAGGTAATAACTGTAACTCGAACTTTACATTTTTTAAATTTAAAGAAATATCGGAAGTTGTAGTACGGGATGCAATTAACTCACTAAATACCAGTAACTCCAGGGATATATATGGAATGACTACAGATCTCATAAAATCAGTGAAGGATTTTTTGATAACACCGCTGACGATATTATTTAATGAATGCATTCGAACATGCACTTTTCCTGATTCTCTAAAGTTAGCAAAAGTGGTACCGATTCCAAAGAAAGGCGACCTTAGCGACATCAATAACTATAGGCCAATATCAATCTTACCAATCATCTCGAAGATTTTCGAAAAGATTTGATTTAATCAATTAAATGATTTCTTAGAGCCTAATCTACTAGATCCGCACCAACATGGATTTCGTAGAGAGAAGTCAACAACTACAGCTGCTTTAGAGTTTCTGGAACTGTGCATGAATTATTTTGACAAGAACGAATATATGCACGCTACTTTTATTGACCTGTCGAAGGCTTTTGGCTGCATTGCTCACGAAATCCTCATACGTAAGTTGTACATGTATAATCTGCATCCTGCAGCATGTCGTCTTATTAGCTTATACTTGCTTAATAGAGTCCAATGTGTCGAGGCGGGCGGGATGACGTCTTCCTTTTTGAACATTAAGTACGGGGTGCCCCAAGGCTCTATTTTTTCCCCCCTGCTTTTCCTTATATATATAAACAATTTACCGTCCATCTCTGGGAAGAGCGACCTTATCCTGTACGCGGACGACACAACAATTGTCTCCACAGGAGCTTCTGAGAGTGAGAGCATGGCAGTGCGAGAAGATGCCTTCGTTCGGGTCAATGAATGGTTTCAGCGGAATAAACTGAAATTAAACTCTAATAAGACCGTCAATATGATTTTCACATTGAAACAATTAAATGAGGATCCTGAAGTTAGTTATAGCAATACCACTAAGTTCCTGGGGCTCTATATTGATACAAAGTTAACCTGGTGGAAGCATGGTGAGTACATGACATCTATACTGAGTAGCGGCATTTTTTTATTGCGGCGACTGCATAGCTCAGTCTCAAAAAATATCCTAAAAGCGGCCTACCATGCCATTTTTGAAAGCCATCTGCGATATGGATTATTGCTGTGGGGACACTCCGCTATTAAAACAAATTTGTTTGGTATGCAGCGAAAAGCTATTCGTGTTATATGGGGAGCCCACTATCAGGCTGATTGTAAGCCGCTTTTCTAGGCACTGGGTGTCATGTCCTTACCATGTTTGTATATATATGAATCCTTAAAATACATTAAAACGTGCAGGGTGAATTTGTGTCAACATGTAGATCTACACTCTTACAATACGAGAAACAAACAAAATCTATATCCAGTATCAAACAGATTAGAGAAAACAAAGACTGCAACGAGATATCTTGCAATAAAATGTTTTAACGCTCTTCCAATACATGTTCGACATCTTAATATCGACATGTTTAAAAGCACCATTAAAGCTGTTCTTTTGAGACAGACCTATTTATTACTCAGTGGACGAATATCTAAATAGCATTGCTCGAGACCTTATCAGCACGTAGTATTTTAGTCCTCCAAACATAAAATTTGTGCCGATAGATGTATTGTTAATTTATAATTGTATTTCTTAGTAGGTACATAGATTTTAGTTTTATTTTAAAGTTACGTTGGTTTTTATTGTGTGTTTATTTTTCTCTTTACTTATGTAAGACTTTTGTCATAAACATTCATAAATAAAATAAATAAATAAAATAAACATATCATGTAGAGTTCGAACGCGGCTTTGTGATTGGTTCTCTACTCGCATTATGTGTCAGCACATGATTGGTTTAAAGAAAAACAATGTTAAATGCCAAATGTCAGTTAATTGAATCGTTTTTCGGCATTTCCAGCAGTTGTACGAACGATTTACATTAAAAGAAATTTTGCTTGTCTCAGTTTCTGTAAGTCTCACAAATAATTTTTATGAACAAATAGTGTTCAGAATGGGATTCTAGACTTGAAAAAAAAAAACAAAAATAAATTTTTGAAGAAAAATTAAATTTAATCGTTTTTCTGCATTTCCAGCAGTTGTAGGAACGATCCACGTCAAACGAAATTTTGCTTGTGTCGGTTCCTGTAAGTCTCACAAATAATTTTCATGAACAAAATTAAATTAAATTTAATCGTTTTTCGGCATTTCCAGTCGATGTGAGAGTGATCCACGTCAAAAAAAAATTGCTTGTCTCAGTTTCTGTAAGTCTCACAAATAATTTTTATGAACAAATAGTGTTCAGAATGCGATTCTAAACTTGAAAAAATACAAAAATAAATTTTTGAAGAAAATATAAATTTAATCGTTTTTCGGCATTTCCGGCAGTTGTACGAACGATTTACGTCAAAAGAAATTTTGCTTGTCTCAGTTTCTGTAAGTCTCGCAAATAATTTTTATGAACAAATAGTGTTCAGAATGGGATTCTAGACTTGAAAAAAAAACAAAAATAAATTTTTGAAGAAAATTTAAATTTAATCGTTTTTCTGCATTTCCAGCAGTTGTACGAATGATCCACGTCAAAAGAAATTTTGCTTGTCTCAGTTTCTGTAAGTCTCACAATTAATTTTTATGAACAAATAGTGTTCAGAATGCGATTCTAGACTTGAAAAAATACAAAAATAAATTTTTGAAGAAAATATAAATTTAAACGTCTTTCGGCATTTCCAGCAGTTGTACGAACGATTTACGTCAAAATAAATGTTGCTTGCCTCAGTTTCTGTAAGTCTCACAAATAATTTTTATGAACAAATAGTGTTCAGAATGGGATTCTAGACTTGAGAAAATACAAAAATAAATTTTGAAAAGAGGCCCAACCAAAAAGTTTGAGCGGAGTCACTAACATGACCTGTACTCGGGAAGTCTTTTCTATAATATTGGAAAACAGGGCACATAACGTGCGAAACGCGAACGGTAGGTACTGTAAAGAAAATGTAAAGTCCATATGGAATACCAAATAAGTTAGTGCAAGAGAAGTACGTTTCTGATTTTCAAATTTTGTTTGATACGTTTAAAAATGTAAAATTCAAACCGGCATGACACGCCCGCGATGCCAATAAATGTCATTCAATTTTGTTGTAATATTTTTGTTAGGATATAGTGTGATAAATTGCTCTCGTGCATTATAAATTGTCGCAAGTTTGCACTCTTTCGACAAACAGTCGCATTGTATTAGGCAACACGACTTCGTTTGTCGAGATCGCACAAACTTGTTACCGATAATTTCCAATGCACTTGTGCAATTACTGTTGAAAAGTCAGTGTCATCTAAATTTTTTGAAAAAAGAATAATTCTATTCAACTTGAGTGTTTATACATTCTTTGCGTGAAATTTATTTAGTATACATTTTCAAAACCGTCCAGTTAACACTGTGAATCAACAATTATTGGAATCGTTCACAAATTTGAGTTGATTGTTGTATGAACGATGGACATATTGTTAGGACTAAAAGGAGGAAATCTGAAGAAACTATAACACATGTATTGGCACGGATCACAGTAAATCCAACATTACGGGGAAGAAAAATGGCTTTCGAATGTGATGCCAGCAAATCTACTATCCATAGAATTTTAAGCTAAAGGGTTGTATGCATTCGCTTGGGACATACAAAGAACATAGTTACTAAGAAATAACTGACAAACTTTCATGTCAGGTTTCTTTGTTGTACTTGTACTTGTTGTAGGCGTAGATTAGATATTAGAATAAGTTCTTTGTTTAGCTTAGTATAAATAGTTTAATTAATTATTATTATTAGTATTATAACAGTAGTCTTGAGAGTCACGTCTCAGTACAATTAAAAATAAACCTTTTTAAAAAGTGAATTTGAGCACCGAGTAATTTAATTGGCGCAGTCGGTAGGATGCTCGAAGATTAGTGAAAGTAAATCATTAAAGTCTTTTTGTGTCAACCAATTAATCGAGTATTCCGAACAACGGTCCGAAGATCCTGTCGTCTCTAAAAATCGGCCCACTTCAAGATCGTCGAACCAGCAGCATCCAGAGCTCCTCCAAACTTCGAGGGTTCAAGGCTCCAGAGCGAACGAGTTCAAGGTCTCTACCCGCATCACTAGGACGCAGCACATCTTGGTACATCCATGGGCATAAGCGGCGTGATATTTTGGTAGGTGCATTCATTTATTTAGAGGTTGCTTTGTATTTTATATATTGTCGCTTGAACGTATTCAAACTCATAGTACTCAATTTCTAAATCGTTAATTCCATTAATATAATTTAAATTAGTTAAGTGTATATTAATTAATATTAAAATTAAAAATGGGTATCGCATTAAAACCAGAAATATCAGAAAAATTAGTAAATAAATTTTATAATGCTCAGGATCCAGATGATTTTAATAATGAATATCTTATGTCAACAATTCTTGCGAAAGTTAAGGGTGAAGCGGCGAAAAGTATTTCGTCATATGTGATTTCCAGTTGGGCAGATTTAAAAACTGCTTTAGTAAACGCTTACGGTGATAAAAGAGATTTTTATTCTCTTAATATTGAAATCAGTAATCTTGAACAAAATTCTAACGAAAATCCGTTTGAATTTTATAATCGTATTCAAAATTTATTAAATTTAGAAATTGCATATCTTAATACACACAATGGTACGGTTCAAGAAAAACCAATTCTCACATCGTTCTTCCGTAATAATGCGTTAAAAGTTCTCTTGCGTGGATTGAAAGATCCAATAGGTTCTCAGATGAGAGTTAAAAATCCGGCAGACCTTAATATTGGTCTCAATATGTTAACGAACGATTTTCAGTTCGAATCAATAAAAATTAATAATAATTCTTCAAATCAACGTCCTGTATATAGACCACAACCACAATTTAATTCAAACAAACCAGCAAATTTTAATTTCAATAATCCAAATTTTAGAAGTAACAATAATAATAATAATAATGGTCAAAATTTTAATAAACCAAATTATCAAAGATTTAATAATAATAATAATTCAGGGTCCATCTCAAAGGTTTCCAAAACCAACACCAATGTCTATTACTACAACCAATACGGTTAGACCTCATAATCGGTTAAATAATTTGGAAGAACAATTTAATAATCAAATGCAAGATATTCCTTGTGATATTTTTTTAGGGCTAAGCCTCCCACTCGACGAACAGTCGACGTAATGCGTTTAAATAATAATAATAGTAAGTTACCCTATATATTAGATCCTGTAAATAATTTAAAAATATTGTTAGATTCTGGTAGTTCACAATCATTTGTCAACCCAGAGGTTGCAAATAAATTATTTAAAAACCAAATAATTAATGTTCCGTTTAGTGTCGATAGCACACATGGCGCAACTCGCGGTAATTATGGTACGAAAATTTCTTTGAAGAAATTATTCAATTCTAATTTTGCTACCAATTTGAAGTTTTCATTATTTGATTTTCATTCAAATTTTGATTTATTGTTAGGACTAGATAATCTAGCTAAATTAAAAATAAGTATTGATTTTGTCAGGAACGTTGTAATTACTCCGAAAACGGAGATTCAAATAAAATATGGAGATAATGTTACTGAGGCAGTGAGTACGAATTGCATAGTAGTACCTGCTAGATCAGAACAAATTATTAAGGTTCCTCATATGAAAGTAAAACACATAGGAATTCCTGAGTGCGCGACGCACGTTATGAACAATGAAGCATTATGTTGTATTATTAATTCAGCAGAGACAGCTGAAACGGTCAAATTATTAAGACCATTTATTGTCGAAGTGATCGATGAATACGATCATGGAGATTTTTGAAATATGAATTTATTAAATACAAATCAAATAAAATTTGATATGTCCAAAATACGGTCAGAGCATATGAACGTTGAGGGAAAAAATGCAATCAATAAGATTATTATGGAATATGCGGATATATTTCAATCAATTAAAATTTACTAATAAAATTAGACATGGGATTAAAACCCGTGATGAAATTCCTGTTTATACAAAAACATATATATATATCCTGAAGTTCATCGCGCTGAAGTAAATAAACAAGTTGCAGATATGTTAAACCAAAAAATTATGACCATCACATAGCCCTTGGTCTTCCCCAATTTGGGTTGTCCCTAAAAAACTTGACGCTTCTGGGAAACGTAAATGGAGAGTGGTAATTGATTATCGCAAATTAAACGAGAAAACCATTGGTGATCGTTATCCACTCCCAAATATTAATGAATTACTTGATAAGCATGGTCGTTGTCAATATTTCACAACGCTTGACCTTGCTTCCGGGTTTCACCAAATTAAAATTGAAAAGTCAGATATACAGAAAACCGCTTTCAATACACAGAATGGGCATTATGAATTTTTAAGAATGCCTTTGGGTCTCAAAAACGCCCCTGCAACTTTTCAACGTGTCATGGACAATATTCTCCGTGGCATACAAAACGAAAAATGTCTCGTCTACATGGACGACATTATTATTTTCAGTACGAGTCTCCAAGAGCACATAGAACGATTACGTGAAGTTTTCGATCGCCTTAGGGAATCGAACCTAAAAATTCAGTTAGATAAATCAGAATTTTTGAGAAAAGAGGTCGCTTACCTAGGACATATTGTCACTCCGGAAGGTGTACGACCTAACCCAGATAAAATTAATGCTATACAAAATTTTCCGATTCCTAAAAATACCAAACAAATTAAAGGATTTTTAGGCCTTTTAGGTTATTATCGTGAATTTATAAAAAACCTTGCAGCTGTAACTAAACCATTAGCAAAATGCCTTAAGAAAGATGCGGTAATTAACATCAATGATTCAGAATATAAAAATTGTTTCAATTTATGTAAAAATATTTTATGCAGTGAACCCCTGTTGCAGTATCCAGATTTTTCTAAAGAATTTATTTTAACAACTGACGCAAGTAATTATGCGATCGGTGCTATTCTGTCTCAAGGTAAAATTGGATCAGATCTTCCTATTGCTTACGCTAGCAGAACGCTTAATGAATCTGAAACTAACTATTCGACAATCGAAAAAGAATTATTAGCGATTGTTTGGGCTACAAAGTATTTCAGACCCTACTTATTTGGTAGAACTTTTAAAATTGTTTCGGACCACAAACCTTTACAGTGGTTAATGTCGATAAAGGAACCTAATTCCAAATTGGTTAGGTGGAGATTAAAGATCTCCGAATATGATTATGAAATCGTTTATAAACAAGGTAAATTAAACAAAAATGCGGATGCTCTTTCAAGGATAGAACTAAATGTAGTAGATCAATATGATGATATGTGTGATTATTTTATTAAGAATTTTAATGAAGATTTAATTAATGATGAAGATGATAATCTATCATTGATTGTAGAGTCACCAGACTCAGAATATAGAAATGAATTAAATGAAGTAAATGATGAAGGTGTAACAGTACACTCTAATATTGAGAATCCTATATTTGAGATTCCTATTGTCGATAGACCTAATAATACAAGTAATAATCAAATTATAATTTCCGAGATGAATTATAATCCTTCTCAACCAATAAATAAGTCATTGTTTGATAATAAAAAAATGAGGTTAATTGTTCAATTTTCAAAGAACAATTTTGAACAAGATGTTATTAAATTCGTTAAGGAATATATAGTTCCAAAAATAAAATATGGTCTTTATTTTGAATTGCCTATTTATGAAAAGTTCTGTGCATTTTAAAGATCGTCAAATTAATTTTGTAAAATGTACCTCAATATTAAAAGATATACAAAATGAAAATACTGTTCAGGAGATAATAAAAAGTTATCATAATGGTATAAATAATCATCGAGGTATCGATGAAACGGACTCAGAAATTCGTCGTCAATATTATTGGCCTAATATGCGAAATACGATTCAAAAATATATTAACGAATGTGAAACCTGTTTAGTAAGTACGACAGGCATCCTTTAAAATTAAAATTCAATTTAATTCCAACAGCTACTAAACCATTCGATATTGTACACATTGATAGTATCGCTTTAGAAAATTCAAAATTTTGAACAATAATTGATTCGTTTTCAAAATACACTCAAATGTACAAATTAAATTCGTATCAAGCCATAGAGGTTGCGAATAATCTTATTAAATTCTTTAGTCATCACGGAATGCCTAAACAAATAATAGCTGATAACCATGTAGAATTTAAAAATTCAATTATCAAAGAGTTACTTGAACTCCATAATATTAAACTTCACTTTATTAGCACACAACATCCGGAATTGTGGAAAGAGTCAATTCCACCATAATTGAACACATTAGGTTGTTAAATAATCAAGAGTTATTTAAGAAGGAACCGATTGAAATAAAAATTAATTATGCTATTTTAGCTCATAATAATTCAATACATAGTGTCACAAAATTAAAACCATTTGAAATAATGTCTGGTCATATTGACACAGAAAATCCATTTGATATGAATGTAGAATCCAAGTTAATTAATAACTATGTGCCGAATCATAAAGAAAAACTAAGAATAAATATAAAAAAGAAATTATTAAATCGACTGATTTAACAGGTAAAACCGCGAAAATAGAAACAAAACATTTTAATACAGTTGATAAAATTCATCTCTCCAATGTTAAACGTCCAAGAAAAACATTTGATTAAAACACAGAACATGTGTTGTTTGACAATTTTAAAAAATATTTAAATAATAATAATAATAATGAGAATTGTGATAATGTTATTTAAAATTTTGAGGACTTATTCTTTTCACCAAAAGATTATTCACTGGCACACTGTGTTAGCCAGGATCTTAAAATGAGTGCTGGTATTGCTTTAGAATTCAGAAAAAGATTCGGTTGAACTAAAAGTCTCCGAAAACAAAAGCCAAAATTACATTCTTTATGTCATTTAAAAGATAAAAATCGGTATATAATGTATATATATATATATATACATATCTTTATTTGGTTTGACAATTTATTCTGATAAACCGACGTTTGAAAGTTTATTTAAAACTTTATTCTAATTAAAAGAATTTTTAATTGAGAAAAATATTAATAAATCAGCTATTCCTAAGATTGGACGTGGTATTGATAAATTAAATTACAATGATTGAATTTGTATTTGGAAATTCAAACATTGATGTCAAAATTTATTTAGATTATCCTAAAATAGATAATGAAATTGCAGGTCCATCCTCGTCACTATGACGCAGGCAGCTGAAATAAAAAACATCACAACTAACATTGGGATCCTTCCAATTAATTTAAGACCCGCTAAATTGCAAAAGCCGGAACATGTGATTTTGCATTATTATACTCTACAGCCAGTTTATAATGAGATTGATAAACTTAATAACAAACACGAATTTTTAATAAAAAATATTAAAAATATTTCGATATATAAAAAAGATTTTGATAATTACATAAAAGTCTTGAATTACACAAGAGATAATATTATTGAGAAACTAAAGAATATTGAAATATATTCTTCTAAGAATAGAAATAAAAGAGGGCTAATAAATGAGCTAGGAACAATTATGAAAACTATCACTGGTAATCTACACGCAAGAGATGGAGAACATTTTGAGAATATTTTAAATCATTTGCAGTTTAATCAACAGCAAATTAAAAACCAAATTAAAATGGGTTATCATGTTAATAATGAAATTATAAAGAAATTTAATGAAACACTCAAGGACATTGCACATAACGATTATGTTTTAAAATCAAGAATAATGCAGCTCTCTGTAGTTTTGCAAGGACAAGTTGATATTCAAAATGTATTATTTGTAAAAGACTTATTTAATCAAATGATTGCTCTATATGGTACAATTTTAGATATACTTCAAATTATTTTAAATTCAATTATCTTTTGTAAATTAAATGTTTTACATCCTGATATAATTAAGCCAAAAGAATTATTGTCTGCACTTAAGAAAATTTCTATTTATTATAATCAAGAATTGCCATTCGAACCTAAAATCGAAAATATATTGGATTTTGAGTCAATTATAAGAGTAAATTGTAAAGTTGAATTTAGAAAGGTAATTTACTTTCTCTCAGTCCCTATTAATTATAAAACAAGATTTGAATTATATTATTTAAATCCAATTCCTACAAAACATGAGTTTGAATGTGCAACAGTAATTCCTAATATTCAATATCTATTAAAATCAGAAATTGGAACTCAGATTCTTCCTCTAAGTAATGTCTGTACTAAAGGTGTTAACCACTATCAATGTCAAAATTATCTCACAATAAATAATGAAGCTAAATGTGAAAAACAAATACTTTTAACAGGTAAAAGTGACCAGTGTATCTATACTTCGTTAGAAATTAAAAATAATCATTTAGAATTAATTACACCGATAAATCAATATCTTGCCGTATTTCCAAAACAAGAGGAAATCCAAATCAACTGTCAACAAGCAGCAGAAATTAAGAAATTATTAGGAATATTTCTTATCAAAAAGAACCAGTGCAAAATAAAATTTAGAAACAAGGAACTTCCGTTTCAAGAATCAACGATAGGAAGCCCATCAGTGATAAGTGCCCAAGAATTAATATTAAAAAAGACAAATCGAAGTGACTTCGTAATTAAACTTAAACGATTAAATTTAGGTGATATGCCAGTGTTGGGACATACACCATTGACATTGGATTACCCAATTCATTTAAAACCAAGTGTTTGGACAATTATTATTTATTTGGGAATAATAGTATAGCATATTCGGTGGAATGTGGCGGCCGAGGTCGTAAAACGGTCGGTCCGCCCTGAGGATCGACGCACCCTCAAAGAAAAGGTATTGGTGGTTCGTCTAATTGCATCCCATACATTTATTACTGTCCTTCGCTCCGATTGGTATACGCACTTTTACACCAGTACTTCTCAACAAAGATTGGTTTGAGATAAAAAATATTACGTCCACTACTTACCGAACTCCGACCCTCTTTTACGACCACATCCGTCAGATTCCGGAGAACGGACTATAGTTATAAGTTACGGCCTACATAAATGGATCAAGAATCGAAGACATCAAGAAGTCACATCTAAAGAAGAAACAACGCCTAGGAGGAGGTCCTTCCATCTTCCTGAAGATGCCAGGATTTAAGGAGGGAGGAATTATATATTCTAAATATAAGGGAACCACTTCATCAACATCAAAGGGTCCATTCTTTAAGACAATGTAGTTAATGCATATGTGCACCTGACAGGAAATGTGTAGGCGCAGATTAGATATTACAATTAGTTCTTTGTTTAGCTTAGTATAAATAGTTTAATGAATTATTATTATATTTAGTATTATAACAGTAGTCTTGAGAGTCACGTCTCAGTACAATTAAAAATGAACCTTTTTAAAAAATCAATTTGAGCACCGAGTAATTTAATTTATATATATATATATATATATATATATATATATATATATATATATATATATATATTTGAAAGGTCTCTTCGCAAGTAATACAACACACAATTTATTTCTTGAATATTTACAAATCCCACGTGATAAAAAAAAGAAAACCACTTTTACGTTGAACATGTTTCGGCGTAAAGTTGTATGTTTTTGACATGTGTTTTGTTTACCTGATGAACGAATATGGTATCAACAGGACGGAGCTCCACCCCATTATGCTGTGATCGTTCGACGAAGTTTTTCCCAATAGATGGATTGGAAGAAGAGGTCACATTGAATGGCCGGCGAGATCTCCGGATCTTAGTCCCCTTGACTTTTTTTTGTGGGGATATCTCAAGAGTAAGATCTATGTAACCAAACAAAACGACATTGAGGACCTTAAGCAACGTATTAGGCATGAAATACAACAAGTCACACCAGAAATGTTACAAAACATTAGAGATGCATGTTATCATCGATTTGCACTTTGCCAAGAAAGAAACGGTGCCCAAATGAAATCGTAAATGTCCTCAGAGCAGATAACATTAGAATGCTAAATACAACCTGAAACAAATCAGATTATTATTTTCAGTTTCCAAAAGTAAAATTCCTCCCTCACAGATTAGTGGTGTCATCTACCTTATTCCATGTAAGGACTGTAATAAGAAGTATGTCGGACAGACGGGGCAGTGGCTGAAGTCAAGGGTTGCGCAGCATAGGAGTGATATAAAACATAATAAAAATTCATGTGCGCTTGCTACCCACGCAAATACCACACTGCATAACGTGGATCTTGAGAACACGGAGGTGTTGGACCGGGAGTTTCAATATAGGGCCAGGCTGTTCTTGGAGATGGTTCACATCTCCAAGCAGCCTGACCCTATGAACTTCCGGTCTGACACTGAAGGGCTCAGTTCCAGCTATGCGTTTTTATTATGTAAATCACTTCATGCTCCGTCCCCTTGACCCCAGCTACAAGCCCCCTTGCCTTCATACTTCACACCTCACATGCTTTTCTCAACTTTTCCCTCTGTGATATCCACATCACTACATTAATTACAACTGCCACCTTCTCCTGTCAGTAAATATACCTTCAGTATCCTTTTTTTTCTTTGAATTTTGTTTCAACATAATACCTTCAGTAATTTTACCTTTGGAGCTTCACTCAACCAGGCGATAAAGGTGCAGTAGTAAATAGTATTTAGTTTTACATAAGTTAATTGTCAATCTTGTGACCTTAACTTTAAAATGGTTCAAAATTTCAAATTCATATTTCCTGCCGCCGCGCCGCGTTGCCGACAGCCTGTCTGGTTCTGCGGTTTCCCAACCTGCAAATCAGAGTGGTTTCCGGCAACGAGGACGCACACGTACAGCACTCAGCTCACACCGATGTCCGCCATTAGCATTTACACGCGTCCTTGCTGATCGAGGATTTTTATTTTTAATCTCATGACTCTCATATCGTTTTAAAATGTAATTTTTATACCACGCAGATGTTGTTACTGTGCAGTGTGCAATGTTTTAACAATTAGACGCCGTTTGCTATGTTTATTATTAAGTTTGGAACACATTTCGTAAGTGCATTTTTATACATAACCTCATTCAAGCACATTTCACAAAGATTGTATTCATTTTTAGTCATCCCTGATCAAGCCATAAAAATAAATGGCGAAATATTGGAACTAGATAAAAACCGTTTCATTTACTAGCCCAGGCCGTGACCACACCCGATATCTTCTCCCTATATATATATACCGAGTGTTTGGGATAAGGGGCGAACATAGGGATTTAACATGTAAAATTAAATATGTGTAATTATTTGCTCCCCTATTCATTTTAGAGAAAAATCGTAAAGGAATATTTTTTAGAGAATTAAAAACTGTAAATGTATCATCCATTTAATTTACGTTTGTACCAGCATACACCTCAGAAATAATAAAAATAAGTTTAACAATTTACCATTTAATAAAAACCCTTGCCATGACTTTGACAAATGTCATGTTTCATGTTATAGTGAAAATAATAATATTGCAAGTCAGATATCAATTCTAGTTATTACGATGAACAATAATCTGAGTTATTCCAATGAAGAGAGGGTATTCATTATTAAAACATTTTACAGTGGCGTCAGTTTACGCAGAGTTCGTGACTTATTTTCGGTTACATTTAACAATCGACCAATTCCGTCTGTATCAACAATTTACAAATTTGTGAAAAAGTTCGAAAATACAGCAAGTGTAGCGGCAGATGATTCAAAAGGTATTTCAATAGTCCAATTTTAACAAATATTATTTCAAAAACATTAACATTACAGGCAAACGGAAGAGAAGAAGCAACGATGAATTGGAAGAAAGAGTTTTGGGGTTGATAAATGCTGATCCAACAACTAGCATACGATGCATTGCTCGTGAGTGCAGCGTGTCTACATTCTCAGTGTATAAGATTCTGAATAAGCATGGGTATTATCCCTACAAACATCAATGCCATCAGGAGATATTGCTAGTGGATGAAGAAAGCAGGCGTGTATTCTGCGAGATAATGCAGGATCGATCAAACATAGACAGAAACTTTTTGCAGTCTATCTGTTTTACGGATGAATGCACGTTCACACTTAACAACGAGCCCAACACTCAGAACACGCGATACTGGACCCAAGAAAATCCGCGGATATGCCTTAGAACTAGAACCCAGTTCCCGCAAAAAATCAATATTTGGGCTGGTATTTTTAAAAATAATATTATTGGGCCGTTTGAAATATGTGGAAATTTAAATTCGAATTCTTATTTAGACCTTTTAATCAACCAGGTTGGCCCTGCGTTAGAAGAAGTTGTACGTGACAATCAGGAGATATGGTATCAGCATGATGGATGTCCAGCCCATTATGGTTTAAATGTAAGGGAATATTTAAATGCTAATTTTCCCAATTGCTGGATTGGTCGCGGTGGCACTATCAACTGGCCACCAAGATCTTCTGATTTAGCACCATGTGATTTCTTTTTGCGGGGTCACTTGAAAAACAAAATTTACAAAAAACACCATCCAAATATTGAATCTTTGCGGGAAGCAATTTTTGCGGAATGCACATTGATTACAGATAGGCAGTTGGCTAATGTTAGACATGCATTTTATAACCGATTGGGTTATTGTTTACACCAGAACGGAGAACTTTTTGTTTGTTGCTTCTTCTGTTCCGTTTGCCTTTAATTTTAATATGTTTGAAATAATATTTGTTGAAATTGGACTATTGAAATACCTTTTGAATCATCTGCCGCTACACTTGCTGTATTTTCTAACTTTTTCACAAATTTGGAAATTGTTGATACAGACGGAATTGGTCGATTGTTAAATGTAACCGAAAATAAGTCACGAACTCTGTGTAAACTGACGCCACTGTAAATATTTTGATAATAAATAATACCCTCTCTCCATTGGAATAACTCATATTATTGTTCATAGTAATAACAATGCGTGAATTGATATTTGGACGTGGATGGAACTGCGGGTTAAGGAGATTGAATGATTCGGGAAATTGGCGTCGGCTACGAGGCCATCTGCCATAATCATTGTATTGTAATATATCATAAATTAAATGAATAACTGAATAATGAAAGACAAATGCAATGTCCATGGTCCCGAGCGAATATTCCGCGATCCCGAAATCGTTCGCCCGGGCTGGGATTCGAACCCTCGCGGCACGCGGTGCAACCGGCATAAGCGCTCGCTTGTACCCACTACACCAACGGGCCGCCCGAATTAATGTTTGACTAGTAAAATTATTCTCAGCTATAATGTCCCAAGGGCACTGATAATTTCGCGATAATTTTGACTAAACCCCGAAAGTGTGTTGCTTAGTAATTGCCCGACGCCGTCAGGCGGAGGGCAATTACTTAAAGCAACACACTTGAGGGAACTAGTCAAAATTATCTCGAATTTATCATTGCCCGAGGTACATTCGGTAAGATAAGTTCTTGAATTATGTACAAAACTTAAAAAGCTATTTATTAAAAGTACAATTTTCAATTCGTATTTTCTTACCTCACAAAAATGCTGGAACAGTTTCTATACGTATTTTTTACTTTTGACCGTGTTTTTTGGTGTTATAATTAAATTATTAATTGCTTCATCGCATTCTGTCCCGAAGCGTGATTCAGACATGTTTATACGTTGACAGATCGATCGTAATTTTTTATTCAAGGGTATCTATGAATATGATATAAATCTGAACATCGACACCGACAGCGGGGGTCTTATCAGCCTAAGTTTAACAAATCGCCCTGACGCGCGGGGTCTTACCGTTTCTCAGTGACATTGACGTTCTAAGTTTCTGTAGCGTGCGGCGTTCGACAAAAATGGACGAATATGATTGGTTGTTTACTTATGAAAGAACTTATCAACAGTAATTGCACAAGTGCATTGGAAATTATCGGAATAGTATATTGTATAACGAGCATGGAATGACATACATTTCTCGCGAGTATGAAGTTTGCAGCATGAGCCGAAAGGCGAATGCTGCAATTCATAAGAGCGAGAAATAGTCATTCCATGCGAGTTGTACACTATGCTTTACCTACGACAACTTTGTTGAGCTTCATTGTGATAGTTAAGATAATTAAAAACCGAGAGCGGACAATTCGTACGCGATAACTTTTATCACAGACACCTGCTTAACGTTACCGCGGAAACAAATGTCAGTCAAAAACCAAGCCGCCAGCTGCAACATTATTTATGGTTCATATCATTTCTCGAGTTTATACATTCTTAGTGTTTAAAAGTATATATAAATAGTATGGAAACAAACATCGAAAACAACAAATTTGCCGAGGTACTACAACTAATGCCCCATGTATGTAGAAGCGGTGAAGCAAATATCTTTAAATCTACTCCGTCATTTTGACACATTGAAGGTTAGGCTTCATGCGTGACAGTACAGTGTTGGAATATATTCTAGCACAGATAATCGATGCGAGAATGAAATGCGTGAGCAATGCACTACATATACTAATCATTAACAAGCATGTAATGAGCATATATCCAAGTTGTCGTAGGTAAACAAGTTTGTGCGATTTCGACAAACGACGTCGTATTGTTTGGCAACAGTCCCGAGCCCGGAAGGGCGAGGGGCTGTTGCCTGAGACAATGCGACTGAGTTTGTCGAAAGAGTGCAAACTTGCGATAATTTACAATGCACGAGAGCAATTTATCAGACTATATCCCAACAAAAATATTACAACAAAATAGAATGACATTTACTGTCATCGCGGGCGTGTAGTGCCGGTTTGAATTTTACATTTTTAAACAGATCAAACAAAATTTGAAAATCAGAAACGTACTTCTCTTGCATTAACTTAGCACTGGTATTCCATATGGAGTTTACATTTTCTTTACAGTACGTACCGTTCGCGCTTCACACGTTATGTGCCCTGTTTTCCAATATTGTAGAAATGACTTCCCGAGTACAGTGTTGTTAGTGACTCCGCTCAAACTTTATGGGCCTCTTTCCCTTTTTCTTAAATTACTTCAAGAGAAACACTTCCAATGCGGAGTATTCACTAATTTTAATAGCGTTTTACCCGCAAACTGACGTTTGACATTTAACATTGTTTTTCTTTAAACCAATCATGTGCCGAAACATAATGCGTGTAGAGAATCAATCACAAAGCCGCATTCGAACTCTACATGATATGTTTCCTGAAAACAGACGTTATATAGAATCTGATTGGTTCTAATTCATTCGAATTTCGGCATGCTACGTTTGGCGGGATATAGTCACCATAACATGACATTTGTCAAAGTCATGGCAAGGGTTTTTATTAAATGGTAAATTGTTAAACTTATTTTTATTATTTCTGAGGTGTATGCTGGTACAAACGTAAATTAAATGGATGATACATTTACAGTTTTTAATTCTCTAAAAAATATTCCTTTACGATTTTTCTCTAAAATGAATAGGGGAGCAAATAATTACACATATTTAATTTTACATGTTAAATCCCTATGTTCGCCCCTTATCGCAAACACTCGGTATATTAGGGTGGGTCGAAAATTTTAGATTTGCGACGGGTAGTGAAAAAATGATATATATATGTATAATAGTAAAAATGTCGAAGAAAAATCCTCGTATCAGGGAATCCGACCAAAAAGGGTGGTTAATAAATCATCTATTTATCATAAAACCGAGCTTTCGCCAATGTTTATTAGCTTCTTCAGGGATAACGCTACAAAATAATTTACAAGAGAGAAAAATTTTATAAGTTAATGAATTGAGGTTATGCACGTGTTCGCGACGCACGTGTTGGCGAAAATGTACTTACATGGAAGATGTGAAAAAATAAACCGTTGAACATACGGGATTAATGAAAAGGCTCGATGCAGTAATAGTGAAACATATTAAAATTTGTTTAAAACGCTGATGTCACAGGATTAAAATTTACAAAAATTTACAAACACACATCGCCGGACATGTTGGTTCGAGACGATGACTAACAGTGATTGTGAACTAGGTTAGATTGTAATGGCCGAGGTACAAGCCAAACTGGAGGGAGAGCACTACACACACAGAACACATACCTTCAGAAGTGAAACCTGCATGTTAAATTTCGGAAACACGATTTTTGGCGCCGCCTGGTGTCGGGGTGGCAAATTACTACGATTTCCGCGCCAAAATTTAAAAATGTTATACTCGTCTCACGATATATTTCAATGTAATAACACTAAAAATATAATCAATTATGTTTTTTGAGCACATAATTGATTATACTTTTAGATAGTACATAAATGAAGAAGTTACTGGTTTTGGTAAAAGAAAAAAGATTGGATTTCACAAAATAAAAATAAAAATAGGCCTACATGGAAAAAATATATTTAACAGAATAATTATATACATTATTATTAACAAAATTATCAAATATAAAAATATCACAACAATCGGGTATTAGGGTCTAGTCCAGGTGCAATGTTCCATCAGGTCTCTTCGTTCTTCTTAGGATATTTCTTTCAGGCGTCGTAACAGGTCAGTGGTTTGCTCGTATCCAGGATTCATGACATTAAAATAGTTAAAAAGTAAATTAGAGTAGTTATATTGTCTTACTTCTTGGTGTCGGAACAGCATTGCAATTCAATTTTTTGCGGAAATGATTAACAAAATGTTTATGAATAAAATGATCTTCACATGAATGAAAATTTAAACAATGAAGACTGTTCAATATCACAAATGGTTTTCCATGTTTTAAGATATTCTTCATTTTTGGGAAATTTATGGTTTTCCATGTTTTAAGATATTCTTCATTTTTGGGAAATTTATAGAAATGTTTATTTTTGTAGTCGACATTAATTATAGGTATCGGAAAAGAAAGAATTTTGACATTCTGGACATTTACAAGAATATTTAATACGGCCATTTGATGTTTACATTACTAATAAATACAATTGACGAGTTTATAAGACAGAATATATAATAACTTACCTTCAAACATTAATTATTAGCACTCACAGCACTATTGAGGTTAGTTAATAAAAATGGTGAGACTCATTAAGCGTTGCCGCATATACATCGAAGTATAAAATATACAATGCACACGATTATATTTAATAAACAGTAATATTATACTTTCATGAGTTATTATGACAAATATAAGGAATAATGAGTCTAATTATGTTTAAAACATAATTTTAATTGTTAAAATTATTACTTTGTAGTGAAATTTAAAGATTATTAAAAACGGTAATCCCCATAATAAGTTCTTTGATAAATCTGGCAACATCGAGGGAACCATCTTTGGAAAAGCGGCAAATTTGAAATTCCCCCTTGCCCCACTGTCCTGGGGTGGCCCACATACTTTCGTGTTGCCGATATTCGTATCTCGGCTTCATCCCCGTGACTACACAATTAGTGCCAACCCTGGGAATTGATGCCGTCAAAGTGGCGGTAAAATTTGAATTTGACAATTTTAAGTGTAAAAGAGTATAAGTGTAAAAATGTATAAGAAAAAAGGGGGGGTGGTGTTGTTTGTCGCTATCAATTTAACCTTTACAAATGTAGATTATAACATTAACAATGACTGACTCATTTTAACGCTATAATAAAATGTAGGGGTTAGGATTAATAGATGAGTTAAAAAATATAATATAATTGTTAGAGGTGGTAGTTAAGTGATGGTGGTTAAATGGTGAGCACACCATTTATGGTGAACAAAGTGGATTAATGTAACCCCCAGATTGTAGGTTGTAATATTAACAATGTACAAGTCATTGTAGTATTATAGATTAGATTAGATTAGACGGGGTCGATTGGCTGTGCAGAGCCTTACAGCACTGCGACCTGTTTAGATCTTTTGTACTAAAACCCTACTGCTATTTGATTCCCAGAAATTCAACTTCCCTGACAAGGTCAATTAATTTCCTGGGAGGTAATGACCTGATCCGTTCTGGCGTTACCGCCATACCTCCGGTTAGGGCCTGCCTGGTGGTAGCTAGAGCTACACACTCGCATAATATGTGTTCGGCCGTTTCTTCAGCCGATTCACATAATCTGCATGTGGTGTTATCCACTTCGCCCATATTGTGGAGATGGTACTTCACTGGGCAGTGTCCTGTTAGGAGACCGGTGATTAGTCTTATCTCGGTTTTGTAGTATTATAACACATTGCAGCGGTTGCAGGGTTGTTATTGAAAACGTATAAGTTACGTAATGTTAAAGATATATAAAAGGTAGTGTTTAAGAGTTTAAATTATTTAGGTGTAATACAGCAATTTCAATAAATTGCTGGGGGGGGGGGGGGGGGGGTAAGAGAGAAAAAAAAGTGAGATGTATAATAATAATTGGTGTGATTACTGATAACGAGAACAATTAACTAGATCCAAACGAAAATCAAGCAGCAGAAACTAAGGAGTTGTGTGAATTATCAATCAGGGGATCGTTATTAGTTTTATGATGGTCTGAAAGACTGATAAGGTAGGAATAGATATTACTTAAGTGATCTGTGTCTGATTTGAAATTCATTGTTTTTCCACGGTTCTTCTGAATGTGATACATCTCCAGAAACAGTCTGCCCCTGTAGGACTTACAAGTGTCGAGAACTTTTACGTTGTTGAAGTCTGGGTTGTGGTTTGAAGAGTTGCAATGAATAGAAAGAGCACATGACTTCTTGCCCAGTCTGTAATCGCTCCTGTGTTGTGTCAAACGTGACTTGAGCCACTGTGAAGTTTGACCCACATAGGAGAGATCACAACCCGAGCAAGGTATATTGTAAATTACGTTGGACAAGACATCAATTGAGTTCAAATTCAAATTTTACCGCCACTTTGACGGCATCAATTCCCAGGGTTGGCACTAATTGTGTAGTGCTCTCCCTCCAGTTTGGCTTGTACCTCGGCCATTACAATCTAACCTAGTTCACAATCACTGTTAGTCATCGTCTCGAACCAACATGTCCGGCGATGTGTGTTTGTAAATTTTTGTAAATTTTAATCCTGTGACATCAGCGTTTTAAACAAATTTTAATATGTTTCACTATTACTGCATCGAGCCTTTTCATTAATCCCGTATGTTCAACGGTTTATTTTTTCACATCTTCCATGTAAGTACATTTTCGCCAACACGTGCGTCGCTAACACGTGCATAACCTCAATTCATTAACTTATAAAATTTTTCTCTCTTGTAAATTATTTTGTAGCTTTATCCCTGAAGAAGCTAATAAACATTGGCGAAAGCTCGGTTTTATGATAAATAGATGATTTATTAACCACCCTTTTTGGTCGGATTCCCTGATACGAGGATTTTTCTTCGACATTTTTACTATTTTCCAACAAGTACGGCCGTTACTTCCCTCCAGCATCTATATATATATATATATATATATATATTGAAAAGAAGTAACGGACGTTTACTTGTAATGAGGAGAAGTAACGGGAGGTTATGTCCATACAGGGAGAACACTAGTTGATGGGTGGTTCACTCAAGCCTTTATTTCCATGTAAAGCTAATATTTCGCTAAGACTGTTGTTAGCATCTTCAGAGCTACAATATGATGACAAAATAAAAACAATGGGATATGATTTATAAAAAGTGAGTTACATACCTCGGAAAAGGGGCTACCCTATTGTAAAGTTACGCAAAAATATAATTTGAAGTTGAAGTTCAAGACAAAAATCCAACGGTGTGAACATTATTGTTGTTAAAATTTTAAAAAACTTATTGTAAATAACAGTTGTCAAAGTATATTAAAAGAACGTCGACTGCCGGATACGTCGGTGCAATAGAAACAGATTAAACACAAACTGTGATCAAGAAACACAAAACATATTAAAAACGTGATGAGCGTGTAGGTAAACGTGGTATATGGCGACCGGATATATGGAACAGCTGATCGTATGTTGATGTAGGGACGGACGAAATGGAAAAAGGATGTGCATAAAGTTGCCTACCTCACCGCGAGCCCCCGAGAAGAGAGCAAGCAACAGCACGGGGATTCTAAACCTCTCACTCGATACGTAACGTATCGAGTCGGCCATTTTGTCCCTAGATTGCGATTCTAAAAGTATTCGACTCGAAGTTTCCGACTCGAATTCGTCGATTTCCAGACGATACCTAAGGAGCTGTCGAGTAGCATGTCTCTCTGTCAATCTATATGACTATCTTTGTCTCCCACTGCTCATGCTTTGCGCGTCTATTTGAAACAAAATGTGATGGAGATTAGGGATTTCCCAAATTGGGGCAATAAAATAGCAAGAGGGGTAGAAGTAATGAAAGTACGATATTCTCATCTTAAAATTGTACAGTTTACATAGAGAAAGCAGCGTGTGCACTTTAAAAAATGTAAGTTGGTGATAAATTGATTGTATCTATTCTAAATGTTATTAATTTTAGGAGTTCATTGAATTTCAAAGTGCAGCCGGCACATTGGCAGGTCTTTTTAAATTTCTTTGAGGATCACCCCGACTTTGCAAAAGGTCGATTGTCAAAAGCAAACGGGAAAGAGGAATTTAAAAAAATGTGGATGGACCTTACTTCCCAGTTAAATTCTGTTGGGTTGGTGGAGAAATCTGTCGAGAAGTGGCAAAAAGTAAGTTAATAAAGTCTAATCTAACACATTCATACCTACAAAAAATTTTAAAACCCAATGGGCATATTTTGTAATACGTAGTTCAATTATTATTTTCAGACTTGGGCAGATTACAAAAGTAATTAAAAAAAAAAAGGCTTCCGATATAAATAAGTCCATGAACCGAACGGGCGGAGGTCCAGCAATAGATACAAAATTATCCAACATTGATGGACGTTTTCTAGGAATTTTGGGGGAAACTTTTTACAAAGGGTGTGGTGCTCTGGAGCATGGCGTTAGTGCACACATAATATTTAAGTGTATGAAATATCCACTATTTATGTTTATTTACATTGTGAAAATTTAGTAATTTACGATGTAACGTTATGAAGGTTTTTACATTACGAGAGAAATAGTGCTCTCCAGTAATTATCGATTTGCGCGTTACTCAGGCGAATAATTTAAAAATCACTTACAAATTTTAATCCTAAAGAAATAAGATTAACTGCTAAATCTTGGGAAATATTACAATATAAACCGTTTACAATGACGTCTGGTTATAAACTCATTACGAATTCCGCATGCGCACTCGACAAAATACAATGTTGTCACGTTGTGTCGAGTCGAAAGATGTTTAGAATCCCGATTTGGTTTTTTTCGAATGAACGTTCGAATACGAGTCGTCACTCGATACGTATCGAATAGACTTTTCAGAATCCGACTGCAGGGCAAGAGTGTACAGAAAGACCGAACAGGAGGAATTGAAAACTCGAAAATAAAATAGGCGGGCGTAACGGATTGAACGCGGAAAAAAAACTAAAAAATGGGGGATGTAAAAATTGAATGAAATGAAATAAATAGAACACGATCACTGCGCCCTCCAGGGGCCATACAAGGTAAAGAGATGGGATGAAAGTGAAAATGAAGAAGGTTACTGTCTGACCGGGCGGGTGAGGGATTGGTTTAGGAGGTAGGTGTAGATGGAGCTAAGGTTGTTGATATCCTGTTTTGAATTAATTGCGCGGGGTCTATTATTTATGTGGCACATTTCCAAGAAACATCTTTGGAAATAGTTGTTATCGCTTTCCAGAATGGTTGGTTCGTTAAATTTGAAACAGACATGCACACACCACTGGGCATTGTTTCAAATTTAACGAACCAACCATTCTGGAAAGCGATAACAACTATTTCCAAAGATGTTTCTTGGAAATGTGCCACATAAATAATAGACCCCGCGCAATTAATTCAAAACAGGATATCAACAACCTTAGCTCCATCTACACCGACCTCCTAAACCAATCCCTCACCCGCCCGGTCAGACAGTAACCTTCTTCATTTTCACTTTCATCCCATCTCTTTACCTTGTATGGCCCCTGGAGGGCGCAGTGATCGTGTTCTATTTATTTCATTTCATTCAATTTTTACATCCCCCATTTTTTAGTTTTTTTCCCCGTTCAATCCGTTACGCCCGCCTATTTTATTTTCGAGTTTTCAATTCCTCCTGTTCGGTCTTTCTGTACACTCTTGCCCTGTTGCTTGCTCTCTTCTCGGGGGCTCGCGGTGAGGTAGGCAACTTTATGCACATCCTTTTTCCATTTCGTCCGTCCCTACATCAACATACGATCAGCTGTTCCATATATCCGGTCGCCATATACCACGTTTACCTACACGCTCATCACGTTTTTAATATGTTTTGTGTTTCTTGATCACAGTTTGTGTTTAATCTGTTTTTATTGCACCGACGTATCCGGCAGTCGACGTTCTTTTAATATACTTTGACAACTGTTATTTACAATAAGTTTTTTAAAATTTTAACAACAATAATGTTCACACCGTTGGATTTTTGTCTTGAACTTCAACTTCAAATTATATTTTTGCGTAACTTTACAATAGGGTAGCCCCTTTTCCGAGGTATGTAACTCACTTTTTATAAATCATATCCCATTGTTTTTATTTTGTCATCATATTGTAGCTCTGAAGATGCTAACAACAGTCTTAGCGAAATATTAGCTTTACATGGAAATAAAGGCTTGAGTGAACCACCCATCAACTAGTGTTCTCCCTGTATAGACATAACCTCCCGTTACTTCTCCTCATTATATATATATATATATATATATATATATATATATATATATATATATATATATATATATATATATATACCGGGTGACCCACGGTTCTGTAAAAGTCCCATAACTTATTTGCTATTTGAGATATCGACTTCTAGTTTTCTTGAACTGGTACCTACACTTATTCTACATATTTTAAAAATATGTATGTTTTTGAACAGGGTGTCCCAATATACAAAACAGAACAAAGTTATGTTTTTTAAATGGAACACCCTATATTTTATTCTTTATTTTTAACCCTCTTAAGAAGCTGATACAAATAGTATAAGATAGTATGGGTCTATTATGGACGGTTGGTTAGTTATGGGCAAATTTGTGGCAAAAACATGTACACATTAAAAACATTGCAGAAGCGTTCCTAACAAAGATATCATCATTATTTATACGCTAGAAAATTTCCCACATCATAAAGAATAATGCACATCGGCTTTGGTTCTTATTTATTCATAGTGCTATACAGGGTGTCAACATACGCAAAACAATGGATAACTATTTTTTTTTCAAATGGAACACCCTATATAAGTTGCCACCAATCTATGGCATTTTTAATAATCTTTCCAATGATATACAGTTTGTATAACAAGATATTAAGGATTCTTGAGATTTATCAATAAAAACATATTTCTTTTGCCACCTTCTGCTGATTTTTGGATTTTCAGCCAAAACTATGCATTTTCAGGAAAAATTATAAGATACCAAAGTTGTAGAGCGAAAAATTTCCGATCGATATAGTTCTTTTAACTTTTAAGATAATGCGTGTATTGCCCGCCAGAGAGCGCGCAAAATCGTGACCGTATATGCATTTTAGCGTTTTCTTTTCAAATTTTTTATTAATAAATTGCACTATACTTTGTTTTCCGCACCCTCTAGCAGAAAAATGGGAAATTATAGGGAAATTAAAATGGCCTATATCGATTTAAAATGTTCCGCTCTACAACTCTTAATAGAAGCAATGTTTGCCAAAAATGCATAGTTAATCACTTTAATAAGAGTCTCGTGTTTTTCGCCAATTTGAGGTAAAAAATCGAAAATGAATGTCAAAAACAAAGTTTTTCTTCGGTCGAAAACCAACTTCAGTCGCTTGCGATGCAGTTTAGTGTCTAAATTAGTAAATGGAGTGGTTTAAAAGCTAATTGTTACCTATTTATCATTGTAACTAGCATCTCGCAGTTTTACCCCCAAAAATCTATATTTTCAGAGGGCAATAACTCTACCAGTTTACCATCAAAATATGGTCCCAATGGACTTTATCTAAAGGTTGAAGACCCATGAGTAATTTGTGACCAAAAAGTCGCACATATAATATGTACAGTATGAGCTATTGGGTGAAATATGAAAAAACTACCAAAATGGCCATTTTTGAAGCATTTGTGCGAGCTGGGGGTAAACCCATGATCGAAACCACGGTTGCTCCCTTACATAGAATCATAAAAACTATCATTTTTTCACTACCCGTCTCAAATCTAAAATTTTCGACCCACCCTAATATATATATATATATATACCGAGTGTTTGGGATAAGGGGCGAACATTGGGATTTAACATGTAAAATTAAATATGTGTAATTATTTGCTTCCCTATTCATTTTAGAGAAAAATCGTAAAGGAATATTTTTTAGAGAATTAAAAACTGTAAATGTATCATCCATTTAATTTACGTTTGTACCAGCATACACTTCAGAAATAATAAAAATAAGTTTAACAATTTACCATTTAATAAAAACCCTTGCCATGACTTTGACAAATGTCATGTTTCATGTTATAGTGAAAATAATAATATTGCAAGTCAGATATCAATTCTAGTTATTACGATGAACAATAATCTGAGTTATTCCAATGTAGAGAGGGTATTCATTATTAAAACATTTTACAGTGGCGTCAGTTTACGCAGAGTTCGTGACTTATTTTCGGTTACATTTAACAATCGACCAATTCCGTCTGTATCAACAATTTCCAAATTTGTGAAAAAGTTCGAAAATACAGCAAGTGTAGCGGCAGATGATTCAAAAGGTATTTCAATAGTCCAATTTTAACAAATATTATTTCAAAAACATTAACATTGCAGGCAAACGGAAGAGAAGCAACGATGAATTGGAAGAAAGAGTTTTGGGGTTGATAAATGCTGATCCAACAACTAGCATACGATGCATTGCTCGTGAGTGCAGCGTGTCTACATTCTCAGTGTATAAGATTCTGAATAAGCATGGGTATTATCCCTACAAACATCAATGCCATCAGGAGATATTGCTAGTGGATGAAGAAAGCAGGCGTGTATTCTGAGAGATAATGCAGGATCGATCAAACATAGACAGAAACTTTTTGCAGTCTATCTGTTTTACGGATGAATGCATGTTCACACTTAACAACGAGCCCAACACTCAGAACACGCGATACTGGACCCAAGAAAATCCGCGGATATGCCTTAGAACTAGAACCCAGTTCCCGCAAAAAATCAATATTTGGGCTGGTATTTTTAAAAATAATATTATTGGGCCGTTTGAAATATGTGGAAATTTAAATTCGAATTCTTATTTAGACCTTTTAATCAACCAGGTTGGCCCTGCGTTAGAAGAAGTTGCACGTGACAATCAGGAGATATGGTATCAGCATGATGGATGTCCAGCCCATTATGGTTTAAATGTAAGGGAATATTTAAATGCTAATTTTCCCAATTGCTGGATTGGTCGCGGTGGCACTATCAACTGGCCACCAAGATCTCCTGATTTAGCACCATGTGATTTCTTTTTGTGGGGTCACTTGAAAAACAAAATTTACAAAAAACACCATCCAAATATTGAATCTTTGCGGGAAGCAATTTTTGCGGAATGCACATTGATTACAGATAGGCAGTTGGCTAATGTTAGACATGCATTTTATAACCGATTGGGTTATTGTTTACACCAGAACGGAGAACTTTTTGAGTACTTGCTCTAAAATTTCCCGTTGACCGCTGGTTACGGTAAAACCAAAAATATATCACGAACTGTGTGTAATCTGACACCACTTTAATTCAATTCATCGTTGCTTCTTCTGTTCCGTTTGCCTTTAATTTTAATATGTTTGAAATAATATTTGTTGAAATTGGACTATTGAAATACCTTTTGAATCATCTGCCGCTACACTTGCTGTATTTTCGAACTTTTTCACAAATTTGGAAATTGTTGATACAGACGGAATTGGTCGATTGTTAAATGTAACCGAAAATAAGTCACGAACTCTGTGTAAACTGACGCCACTGTAAATATTTTGATAATAAATAATACCCTCTCTCCATTGGAATAACTCAAATTATTGTTCATAGTAATAACAATGCGTGAATTGATATTTGGACGTGGATGGAACTGCGGGTTAAGGAGATTGAATGATTCGGGAAATTGGCGTCGGCTACGAGGCCATCTGCCATAATCATTGTATTGTAATATATCAGAAATTAAATGAATAACTGAATAATGAAAGACAAATGCAATGTCCATGGTCCCGAGCGAATATTCCGCGACCCCGAAATCGTTCGCCCGGGCTGGGATTCGAACCCTCGCGGCACGCGGTGCAACCGGCATAAGCGCTCGCTTGTACCCACTACACCAACGGGCCGCCCGAATTAATGTTTGACTAGTAAAATTATTCTCACCATAACATGACATTTGTCAAAGTCATGGCAAGGGTTTTTATTAAATGGTAAATTGTTAAACTTATTTTTATTATTTCTGAGGTGTATGCTGGTACAAACGTAAATTAAATGGATGATACATTTACAGTTTTTAATTCTCTAAATATATACCGAGTGTTTGGGATAAGGGGCGAACATAGGGATTTAACATGTAAAATTAAATATGTGTAATTATTTGGTCCCCTATTCATTTTAGAGAAAAATCGTAAAGGAATATTTTTTAGAGAATCAAAAATTATAAATATTTTATTCATTTAATTCACGTTCATACCAGAATCCACCTCAGAAATAATAAAAATAAGTTTAACCATTTACCATTTAATAAAAACCCTTGCCATGACTTTGACAAATGTCATGTTATAGTGAGAATAATTTTGCTAGTCAAATATCAATTCACGCGTTGTAATTACTATGAACAATAATCTGAGTTATTCCAATGAAGAGAGCGTATTCATTATCAAAATATTTTGCAGTGGCGTCAGTTTACTCGGAGTTCGTGACATTACATGTAAACGGAACAGAAGAAACAACGATGAATTGGAAGAAACAGTTTTGGGTTTGATAAATGCTGAAGCAAAAATTAGCATACGATGCACTGCTCGTGAGTGCAACGTGTCTAAATTATCTGTACAGAAAATTTCGAAGAAGCATGGTTCAGAGCCATGCAGAAGCGGGTTTTCGAAAGCCCGGCCCGGCCCGGCGCGACAGTGAAAATTTAAAACCCGGCTCGATGAAACGAAAATGTGCTGCGGGCCTGGCCCGGCCCGGCCCCGAAAATTGTTGAATTAAATAAATAAAATTACTGGACCCTTGTATTCCTTCAAATTCTTAAAATATGTTGAATTCGTGTTAATAACAATTTTTTTTTCAATTCACTTTTTTGTTGCTTTCTAAAATATAATAAAATTACATTTATCCAAGCCCGGTCCGGCCTGGCCGGGATTAAATTATCCATCGGAAAGCCCAGCCCGGCCCGGCCCGGCCGGAGTTTGAAAAATACGGCCCGACCCGGCCCATGCAGGCCTCTGGCATTGTTATCATTCCTACAAGCACCATGCCATCCCTGTTAGTGGATGATGAAACTAGGCGTGTGTTCTATACCTCATTTAATAACCAGGCAGACTAAACGCGAAAGTCACGTTTACACTATAAAAAGTAACCAGAAAAGTAACCAGACATGTTTTGGGGGTAAAAATAAAATTATTTCAATTTCTTTTATCCATAACATTCATTCAATATTTATAACACATTAATTAATTCTAGGCATACTTTCTTGATCATATACTCAATTATGTAGTATATAATATTAAAATAATAATTAAAATAAGTATGAGACCCATTTAAAAAAAAATCTATGTACAATTTTCCAAACGCAGAATTTGTAGATATCTTCGGTCGCTGGACGTCCTTCAAGACGTTTAGGACTTGTTACTGGCCCAATCTCCTTTCACCCCCTAATTGTGTGAAACTCCACAATCCTAAATATAATGTATGTTTATGATTTGATTCCATATTGTAATAACTTGCGCCACACTTACCTAATGAAGTATAATTTTGTATACGACGGCAGTAGGTTTTTAAGCCTCTTGTATTAAAGCTTTATATAAGATAATTTTGGATTGTTTTTCCTCGAGCGTTAATGCTCTAAAATCCAACCATTTCCGTTTCTTGGGGGCCGAAAATGACACCAAACTTGTGCTAGGTATTTATCCGTAGTTAAAAATAAAATAACTATTTCCACGAAAATCGCAGGATGAGAGGAATCGATTCTTACACTATCAACAGTAGAAATAACTGGCAAAAAACACAAAAACTGAGGCGAAACGCGTGGAAACGGTGGGACACAAGGTTGGAGATCAGCTGATCATAACAACGGCCATTACTGTTTTAAGCAATTTGGACCTGTGTAAAAACGGCGCCCGATTGACCAATCACAACAACGTATTTTGGCGGCTATAATTTGATTTAGTCCGCCTGGTTATTAAATGAGGTATAGTAAAATTATTTTCACTATGACATGACATTTGTCAAACTCATGGCAAGGGTTTTTATTAAATGGTAAATGGTTAACATTATTTTTATTATTTCTGAGGTGTATTCTGGTACAAACGTAAATTAAATAGATGATACATTTACAATTTTTAATTCTCTAAAAAATATTCCTTTTCGGTTTTTCTCTAAAATAAACAGGGGAGCTAATAATTAGACATATTTAATTTTACATGTTAAATCCCTATGTTCGCCCTTTATCCCAGACACTCGGTATATATTTATATTAGGCCGGAGCGAAAAAGGGGTCATCTCTCCGATTTCGACGGCCCTTAACAATTAAGTAATTCTGGTCCTACTGAACCGCGCTGTAGCATTAGGAAAACATTCTAAGTGTGTTTTGACCTCCCGCAAGAGCGATGAAAATGGCCTTTTTTAGCACTTTATTACGTTTCACTATATAAGTATGAAGTTTTCTGTACAAATACTCAACTAACGGGCTTAAACTACTTCTATACTCATAACGAATAGGTTTTGCATACGGAAACATTAGTCGTAAATGTAGAAAAAATTTCATCATCAACATCAATTTTTGGCACTTTTTACATCATTTTACGTTTTGATCTTGATTCAGAGTTTCAATAGCTCAATAATTCGCCATTTCAATTTATCGATATTACAACAACTTAAGACAATACACATGTATGAATGATTAATACAACTGATAAAGTAATGTAAGATGACATTTATAACAAATTTTGTTTTATTTTTATTTATGCCTACTTGTTTCAAACTTACAACAATTAATATTTCCATTATTTTTTATTTTGACATAGGTTGTTGTACATCGTTGAAAAGAGAAAAAAAAAGTCTATTTATGCGTGTAAAAATCAAATATGGCGGCCGGTGATCGATATCTACAGGCGAATTCGAAAACATTCTAGATGAACTAGATTTAGAAATTCGTGCCAACTTGCGGTGGTTTCAGCATGACGGCGCGCCTCCACATTATAAGACTGAAGTAAGAGACCATTTAAATGCGATATTCCCTGATAGTTGGATTGGGAGAAATGGTCCTGTTTTATGGGCAGCTCGATCGCAGGACTTATCGTCTTTGGACTTTTTTTTTATTCGGCGAACTGAAAGATTTAGTATACGCTAGATCCTACAATAAGCAGGAAGAACTAGGGGAGGCTGTTATAAATGCAATTAGAAATTTAGACGGACGGAAAATTCGTCAAGCCATTAACTCAGTATTGAAATGGTGGACATTTTGAAAATTTACTTTAAGTATTTATTGTTTAACAAATTTTACATTTTTTAATTGCTAATGTGTTCAAAAATGTCGTTCCTTATATTCGTTATTTGTTTGTATGTTTCAATGAAAAAAATGTTTTATTTTCCATGGCTACATTTGATTTTGATAGCTTACATAATTGTAAGAATACGATAATTTGTGCTAGCTTTATTTACGAAAATAATTATATCAACCCTTATATCATTGTAACCAGAAAAAAAATTACTTTTCAAAAATGTCATGGCCGACTATAATTCCCATTGAAAAAAATGTGAGATTGTATTATATCTACACAACGAAACAAATGACAATCATCAAAATAAATTATTATTGAAGTATTCATTAACAACTAAAAGTTTTTCCTTTGACTTTTTTTGTAACTATATCGGTATACGATATATTTCGTATTACAGAAACTGCCAAAATTTAGTTTTTTGCGTTTATCAAGTAAACCATGCATTTTTTCTAAAAAACAAAAACCGATTTTGAGTAAGCTTCTGAAACTGCAAATCTTTCCCCATTTAACCGAATCTGTATCTCTTACCGTTCCCGAGATCCCCATAGTGATAATGAAAAAAAACTCACCCTATATATATATATATACAGGGTGCTTCAAAAAAATGTATACACACTTTGAACTTCCATAGAAAATTTATTTACCGTTCTACAAAGTTAAATTTCAGGAAATTAGAAAACTGAAAGTCCAATGTAAATGAAACATAAATAACAAATGTTAATACTGTTCAAATTGGTGACCTGCAGCATCAATACAATTCTGAGTACGAGTCACCACTGATTCTGTACATCGTATCAAAACGTCCAATGAGATTTCTCTACACACGGCTTGAATCTCATTCCAAAGAATGTCTAGGTTACGTGGTTTACGTTTGTACACCTCATTTTTTACTGTGCCCCATAAGAAGAAATCCAGTGGTATAAGGTCTGGGGAGCGTGCTGGAAACACGATTGGCCCCCTGCGTCCTATCCACTGGCCCGGCAAATTTTGATCCAGGTAAGCTCGTACGTCCCTGTGATAGTGCGCGGCGGGGCACCATCTTGTTGAAAATAAAACATATCATTACCGTATAATGCACGATACAGAATCAGTGGTGACTCGTACTCAGAATTGTATTGATGCTGCAGGTCACCAATTTGAACAGTATTAACATTTGTTATTTATGTTTCATTTACATTGGACTTTCAGCTTTCTAATTTCCTGAAATTTAACTTTGTAGAACGGTAAATAAATTTTCTATGGAAGTTCAAAGTGTGTATAAATTTTTTTGAAGCACCCTGTATATATATATATATATATATATATATATATATATATATATTAGGGTGGTTCTTAACAATTTTTTCGTCTCAGAAATGCCCTCCCATGGTCAGAAAGTGTTCTAATTGATGAAAACATATGACGGATAACGTGACCCGATGGTTCCCTAATCAAAAACCCAAAAAGTCTTTTTAAAAAACTATTTATTCGGTTAAACACAACTTTACTCTAAGACGGTTATAATACAATTAAAATATGGAATATACAATAACAACTTAATCTACGCGAACTGCGCGTCACCTAAGATAACTGACTAAGCACTAGAACTACTGACGATGCACGCAGGTGCATGTAAGTCTGTGGCTGGAGAGTTATACTGGGTAGAGAAGTATACTGGGTGATCGATAGATAACTCCTCATCCCTTAGATTTTAGCATCCCCTGGGAGTTGGAGATTTACACTCACAGGTGATGTTGATGCGGTCTGTTGCTTCCTTTTCTTGTAGAGTTTGACAGTCAGGTATATAAGGAAGTCGATTCCAGCGGTGTACAGGATAATTGTCCAAAACTTAGAGAATAAAATTTCGTGTTGAAGGTTTCCATCGAGAATTGTTGAAGGACAGGAATTTCCTTCAAGTTCAGCTCTTTGAGCTTGATTTTTCCTACGGCGAACTTATGCGTGTGGAACTCAATCGGGTTGGAGTTGATTAAACTGGGACTGCCAATGGTGTGTTCCAGGTACTCTAGTTTTCGGTTCCTGAAGATTATTTCGCAGTTTCCTTTTTTGATGAGGAAAATTCCCTTTAGGGATCTTGTCTCGGTGCCATCGTTGCAGTGGATCTTGATCTCTTCTTGTTTCGGGAACACGGCCAAAAATTGCTTGATTGGTGGTATTAGTTCCAGGTGATTTTCAGAAATGTCGAGGGTTATGTACTCGCATTGACTATTATTTCCGGATAGTAGAACTTGAGTTTCACACATTGCTTTATTATTTATTAGCAATTGATTAGAGCATTGATAATATTTTATACCTTCAGTACACAATTCTTCTAGAGGTTGAGTTTCATTACTCATTTTTGATTTTAATAAATACCTTATATTTGGTATTATTGTCACATATTCATTTCTATATTTAGTCGGAATGGAAGTTATTTGATACAGGTAGAACTCGCGTTCGTAATTAATTGGAATTGAAAGAAAATAATTTATTTTTGACAACTCAATTTTGCAGTGTACTTTAATAATAGATTCAAAATGCATTAAATTTTCCATTCTTAATGCGAAAGGTAATTGTTGATTATAATGTTTAGCAATTCGCTGTAATTCTAAGAATAAGTCAATAGGTTTTATAATACTAGGGCTTAATACATTTAATTTACAAAATAATATTGAATTTTCGATTTGTTCGAAAATATTTGAAATAGTGTTATAAAGAATAATTAATTGATTAAATAAGTCTCTTGTAACTAATGTATTTTGAAGCTCAATTTCACCTTTCATTACAATATTTAACTGTGTTATTCTTGATTTTAAAATTAATTCATTATGTTGTATATTTTGTAGTATCATTAAAATTTTTCATTACTTGTGTTGTGACACTATATCCATTATTAATCTGATTTTTAATATAGTTTTCATTTGTTTCTAAATGTTTCAAAATCTCGTCAATTCTTTTTCCATCATTCGCGTCTAAATTTCCCGTAATGGATTTAAAAATAGTACCTAACCCATTAATTAATCCTCTTTTGGATCTAGTTTGAGTTGAAGAATATCATTTTATGTTATTTATCTTATCTGTTATAGCGTTATAAGTAAAGTTTATGATATTATTATAATTCACGAAATCTCTTTCAAATTTTGAAATATTCTTAATAGTAGTTTTTAAGTAATCATTTTGTTTATTTAGTTTTTCGAATTCTTGATATAACGGACTTAATTCGAAATAGTGGACAAAGGTATGCTCAGATTTTAATATTTTCGCGAGACCTAAATTAATAGGAAGTAATCCCATGTTTGACGTTATCTCCTTTATTTCAGCGGTATCCGTCATTGCCGTGAGGAATGTCCTGAAATAGAATTATCATATTCAGGTTTGTTTAAATAAATTCGAATATTAATTTTTGATTTATTAAAAATGTATTCGATCATTGGTTTGACTGTTTTATATTTTAATTTATCTAGTCCACACCCTAATTTTGGTATAGCTAGTTTTGTTATGTTATTAGCATGACAGAATTTTCGCAAGTTTATTAATGTTTTAAATAAACACTCATGAGAGGGTTTGTCGTCGTATTTTTCTTTTGTTATTAGATAAAGTATATATCGACCATTTTCGTTTAAAGCGCATAGCGAATATAATTCTGGATCTTGTGCTTTTAGTAATTCTACTTGACCGAATTTTTCCTTAAAATCGAGTGCAATTCCGGCACCCATATACAAGTCTTTGCTTACGCAGTGAGCAAGTGAGAATGCTTCAGGAGCATGAAATAAATGATCTGCGATCTCAGTAACGTTACTTATAAACGGTGTAGGTTTATTCAAAAACTGTTTAAAATCTTTAAATTTCATTTTTTCATAACTTTCTTTAGTAAATAATTTATTTTTTGCTTTTAATTTACGCGGTCTCTTAATATTAGAAACGTGGATTTTTTCCACAGTATTATGGTGTCTAGGGATTATTTCCGCTGTTTTTAGTTGTGAATTAATATTTTGTAAAGTTTCTGGTTTATACTTATTTTTCGTTTTAGCCAGCGTTTGCTTATTTTGCACAAATATTTTGTCAGGACTTCAGGCATTTCTTCTCTATCTTCATTTCGTTTATTAATAATATTTTGTTTATTTTCAGAAATTTTCCGATTTATTTGTTCATATAGAACTTTAACTTTATCTCTATGTTCATTGACATAATTATTTACAAGTACAGATTCTACATTAATATTGAAAGGAGTATTTACTTCAGTATGTCCTGAAATTATTTCTTGCGGTTTCAATTTTGTAACCGAGTGAATGGAGTTATTATATGCAATAAGTGCGTAATTTATTTTATTTTCAATTGGTTCCTTTTTGAATGAATCTTGGTTGATAAATAATCTGATATGTTCAATCATGGTTGAATGTACTCTTTCAACGAGTCCATTAGAATTGGGGTGTTGGGAACTAATAAAATGTAAATTAATTTTATGTAATTCTAATAATTCCTTGATTACTATGTTTTTAAACTCTAAATGATTGTCAGAGACAATTTGTTTTGGAATGCCATGATGGCTGAAGTATTTTAATAATTTATTAGCAATTTCTATTGCTTGATAAGAATCGAGTCTATACATTTGTGTGTACTTGGGAAACGAGTCGATTAATGTTAAGAATTTAGCTCCTTCTATTGAAATGCTATCAATATGTATTATTTGGAAAGGTTTAGTAGCAGTAGGGGTTATATTGAACTTTGGCTTTAAGGGGTTTCTTTCATATTTGCTAACTGAACATACTTCACATTGATTTACATAATTTTGGATTGTTCACCTCATATCTGGCCAATAAAATATACGTTTTAATTCTAATTCTATTTCATCGATCCCACGATGATTAGTTTTACTTTCGTGATATGATCGTATTGTATTTTCAATTTCATTATCTGACTCTTTATCTTTTAGCATACTTGTGCATCTTACAAAATTTATTTTTGAATTCTTAAAGTATTTCTGCATTGTTGCAGTAAATTTTTCATAACATTGATTTTCAAAATACAAATTATATTTTGTGTTTGGAACAATATATTCCTTTATAAAGTTGATTAATTCTTGTTCAAAATTTACTTTAGAAAATTGGACAAATAATCGCATTTTCTTATTATCGAATAGAGTAACTCTTTTTAATTTTGAAGGGGAGTAATCCACTTCTGAGATTATAATTTGATTGTTCCCAAAATTTACGGGTTTTTCCGAAATTGGAATTGTTAAGATTTGATCTTCTACATTTGAGTGTTTTGTAAGTTGCAGAGACGGCTGGCGGCGTAACCACATCTATATGTATTACCTCTGCTACCTCGGCCGTACCATGAGTCACCCCACAAGCCGTCACTGGTCATAAACAAAACGAAATTTTGAAAGGCCAGATTCGTATGTACATTTTTATTTTAACCCTACGGTAGGTGCGCGGTCTACAGTCGTTGACCGGGAAGAATCCATCGCTATTTGGAGTACAATAAATCACACTATTGCATAAAATCACTAAACTCAAGTGACTAAGAATCTAAATTGAGATGTTTTTTTAATTACTACTTATGAGGATGATTGCACAAATAACGCGAATTATCGAGTTATAATCGTTTTTAAAAGACTGGTCTATGACTAGTTCGCGCGCCCAACGTAGAGTTAAATACATCATACACATCGCGTTTTATGATAAAAAAAAGTGGAGAACGATGTTGCCAGACTGCTTGCATGAGATCGTCGGTACGACATAGTGGTATTATATATAATATATACAGATCGACTGGACTACCTCTGGTGAGCAATCGCATCAACTAAAATTGTTTAAAATGGCGATATTCGACCGCATTTAGGGACCCACCTAAAATTGGTCTATAATCAAAGTACACTTGTAGTAATCGATAAACACAAGAAAACGTTTTGAAGGCCTCGGTTGTCAAGAAGAGGTATTTTGTAAATAACGCCAAATGGCTTGTTAACTGTACTGACGTTGTCGTCCCCCAGGACGTTAATACTTTACTCTCACTCGGCCCCAAGTTTTGCTTACCAGTTCAACCCAAAGATTTTAATATTTCATATTTTCTTAGCGACATTGAGTCCATTCTCGAGACCTCACCTGAAGTTCAACACAATTTCATTCGTGCAAAGATCACTAATTTACTCACGAATTACGTTCTTACCCCATACACCCCCCTTATGTCAGATGCTCTTCAAGCAACAAATAGATTTTTAAAAGATAATCCATCATTAATTGTTACTAAGGCTGACAAAGGTGCAGTCACGGTTTTGCTGAATAAGGCAGATTATGTAGAAAAATCAGAGCTATTGCTCCACGACACCGACACTTATACCCGCCTGCCTAAAGATCCAACAGCGTCGATCCAGCGCAGTCTAACAAAGCTGGCAAAAGATCTAGGCAAACAAGGCTTACTTGACGATACAACTGTCAAGAAAATCGTAACGTATAGTGCGGTCGCATCGAAATACTACGGTCTGCCAAAAATTCACAAACCCGACTTACCTTTGCGCCCTATCATATCCTCAATTAATTCTCCGACATATTCATTGTCTTGTTTCTTGTCGAACATCTTGGATTCCTCTTTTTCCTGTAGAACAGATTATAATGTCTTGGATTCCTTCGCTTTTGCGGAAGAATTCAACGAATTTAAACTTCCACCTGATTTTGTGCTGATATCCTTAGACGTGGTCTCCTTATTCACTAATATCCCTATGGATCTAGTAATTAATATCATTGATTCAAAATTCAATTCAATTATACCCCATACGGGTTTAGATAAAATTAACTTCATTAAACTTATTAAATTCATTGGGGATAATAATTATTTCACTTATATTGGGTCTTTCTATAAGCAAACCTTTGGGACACCAATGGGTTCTCCCTTGAGTCCCATTTTGGCTCAAATCGTCATGGACGACTTACTGGATGCGGTCATCACTCAATTACCTTTCCAACTACCTTTCATCAAGAAGTATGTCGATGACTTAATTCTTGCAGTGCCCCTCGAATCGGTTCAGCTCACTCTGGACATTTTTAACACGTTCAACACACACATTCAATTCACAGTTGAAACGGAAGTCGATGGATGCATACCCTTCTTGGACACGAGGGTTGTTAGGAGAACTGACAACACTCTTGTCCTGGACTGGTACCGCAAGCCAACGAATTCCGGCCGTTATATCAACTTTCATTCACATTCACCTTTTAGAGTGAAAATTAACACCTTATTGGGTTTGAAATCTAGAATTATAAAAATTTACCATCACTCCTTCAGGGAAAAAAAACCTACACTTATTAGCGGATATAGCAATTAACAATGGTTTTCCGCGTTCACTTGTGTCCAAATTGATGTTTAACCGACAAGATCCTATTGTTACTCCACCAACAGTAGTCCCTACCGAACCTCCCCCACACCCCCCCGACCAAATAACATTCAGAAAGTTGACCTACGCAGAGGGCCTCACCCCTAAACGTATTAACGTTCTGGGCCACGACAAAGTCAGAATAGCTCAATCTAACATTAGCACCCTTAACAGTCATTTTTTCACTAGGCTAAGAGACAAGAATTCGATTGATGTCTTGTCTAATGTAATTTACAATATACCTTGCTCGGGTTGTGATCTCTCCTATGTGGGTCAAACTTCACAGTGGCTCAAGTCACGTTTGACACAACACAGGAGCGATTACAGACTAGGCAAGAAGTCATGTGCTCTTTCTATTCACTGCAACTCTTCAAACCACAACCCAGACTTCAACAACGTAAAAGTTCTCGACACTTGTAAATCCTATAGGGGCAGACTGTTTCTTGAGATGTATCACATTCAGAAGAACCGTGGAAAAACAATGAATTTCAAATCAGACACAGATCACTTAAGTAACATCTATTCCTACCTTATCAGTCTTTCAGACCATCATAAAACTAATAACGATCCCTTGATTGATAATTCACACAACTCCTTAATTTCTGCTGCTTGATTTTCGTTGGATTTAGTTAATTGTTCTCGTTATCAGTAATCACACCTAATTATTAATATATATCTTACATTTTCTCTCTTACCCCCCCAGCAATTTATTGAAATTGCTGTATTACACTTAAATAATTTAAACTCTTAAACACTACCTTTTACACTTTAATATTACGTAACTTATACGTTTTCAATAACAACCCTGCACCCGCTGCAATGTGTTATAATACTACAATGACCTGTACATTGTTAATATTACAACTTACAATTTGGGGGTTACATTAATCCACATATTTTCACCATAAATGGTGTGCTCACCATTTAACCACCACCACTTAACCACCACCGCTAACAATTATTTTTAACTCATCTATTAATCCTAACCCCTACATTTTATTATAGCGTTAAAATTAAATCATTGTTAATGTTATAATCTACATTTGTAAAGGTTAAATTGATAGCCACAGACAACACCACCCCCTTTTTCTTATACATTTTTACACTTTTTACTCTTTTACACTTAAAAATGTCAAATTCAAATTTTACCGCCATTTTGACGGCATCAATTTCCCAGGGTTGGCACTAATTGTGTAGTGCTCTCCCTCCAGTTTGGCTTGTACCTCGGCCATTACAATCTAACCTAGTTCACAATCACTGTTAGTCATTGTCTCGAACCAACATGTCCGGCGATGTGTGTTTGTAAAGTTTGTAAATTTTAATCTTGTGACATCAGCGTTTTTAACAAGTTTTAATATGTTTAACTATTATTGCATCGAGCCATTTTATTAATCCCGTATGTTCAACGGTTTAGTTTTTCACATCTTCCATGTAAGTAAAATTTTCGCCAACACGTGCGTCGCGAACACGTGCATAACCTCATTTCATTAACTTATAAAAAATTTTCTCTTGTAAATTATTTTGTAGCGTTATTTCTGAAGAAGCTAATAAACATTGGCGAAAGCTCGGTTTTATGATAAATAGATGATTTATTAACCACCCCCTTTTGGTCGGATTCCCTGATACGAGGATTTTTCTTCGATTTTTTTACTATATATATATATATATATATATATATATATATATATATATATTTATGCGGTCTGGGTGGACGGTGCCGCTGGAAATCGTATTCGCAACTATACGAGTAATTGGTTATTGAGAGAGTGTGTCCAATTGTTCTATTGCATTATTGTAGAATAGAACAATTGGACACACTCTCTCAATAACCAATTACTTATATATATATATATATATATATATATATATATATATATATATATATATATAAGTTAACTTTTGATTTTGCACTTTAGAGTTTTTAAAAACAATTTTATTTATTAATTATTACATTAAAAGTGAATGATTATATAAAGACGAATATTAATATTGAAATAACTACTACATAGTTTGAATGCTAAGATATGAATGCCTTATAATAATAAAATAAAACCTATTTATACAAACTAAATCTACAAGCTAAGCTAATTAACATCTGGCACATGATGTCACCTAATCTACGCATTAATAATAAATATACATTTCTTATAAATAAAACCTATTATAATTAAACAATCAAATGTCTATTGTGGCCGCCAGGTTACACCTTCCCCCTCAGATTCGACTTATCCCAGAAGGCGAATTATTATCTTGAAGGAGGATTGCTGCTCTTCTTCTTCTTCTTAATTGTTTATATATTGAAATCACTATAACTATTATCACGAAAACATAAAGTAGAAGTGTCCATGCACTAGGTTTGAAGGGTACGAATGTTTCTGGCACAATTGGAATTGGGGAGAACACTGGAACATCCTCTAGTTTAAGTCTTTTAAATTGAATAGTAAAATTGTTTATCTTATCATTAACTACTTTGAGTTCGGTTGCACTCACTAACAACGGAGTTCCGTTCATTGTTTCTATTTTGGGCACTTTGTAGTTTTTGTAGATAAGATCACACTTATCTGGTTGAATGAGGAAGACTCCTTCTAGATCCTTCGTTTCTTCTTTTCCAGGACATATAATTCTGATTCTTTCTTTCTTTATAAAAACAGCTAAGAATTGGTTTGTAAATGGTACTTTTTCCAAATGATTTTGTTGAATGTCTAATTTTGTATATTTACAATTTTTAGTGGTTCCGTTAATTAGTATCTCCGTTTCACAATCCGCTTTATAGTTCAATATTAAATTATCACTGCATTGAAACTGTTTATTATTACTTAAGCACATTTCTCTTAGAGGCCATGTTTTTGAATCAAATTTTGATTTAAGTAAAATTTTTATATTTGGAATTATCGTTACGTATTTTGATTCAAATTTAAAAGGTATTGGATATATAGAATATAAATCAAATGAATGTTCATAATTAATAGGGAGAGACAAGAAGTAATAAACTTTCGACTCCTTAATTTTACCATTAACTGTTATTACAGATTCAAAATCTAAAATGTTTTCTAATTTCAATTCGAAAGGTAGTTCTTCATTATAGTGAACAGAAATTCTTTGTATTTCCTCAAATAAATCTTGAGGTCTAATTATATCAGGACTCAATGTTTTTAATTTACAAAAAGTTAATGAGTTAATAATTTCTTGTAGTATATTTCCTATTACACCTAAAAGTAGTATAAGTTGATTATATAAGTCTTTTACAACCAGAACATGTTGATGATCGACCTCTGTCTTATATATTGCTTGTAATTGCATAATTCTGGCTTTTAATAAGTTTTGGTTATGTGCGATATCTTGAACTGTATTATTAAAATTTTGAATAATCTTATTATTAGTACTATAGCCAAATTTTAATTGATTCTGAAAATTATTTTGATTGTTAGCTAAGTGTTTCAGAATTTCGTTAATTCTCTTTTCATCTTGAGCATCCATATTACCACTAATTGTTTTAATAATAGTACCCAAACCATCAATCAAACCTCTCTTTACACGTTTTGATTTAGAATTTAATTGTATTGTTTTAATTTTATTACTTATATCTTTCCAAGAATAATTTAATAATTTTTCATAATTCTGGAAGTCATTTTTAAATTTAGATATATTACTCGTAGTATCTTTCAAAAACTCATATTGGTAATTTAATTTTTTAATTTCTTCGTAAACAGGACTTAAATCATAATGATGTACCAATACATGTTTTGTTCTTTCCAATTTTGCTAAACCTAATTTTATAGGTAACAGTCCCGTATTTTCCGTAACATTCCTTATTTCAAAAGCGATCACTGGAGTGATGAGTAGTAACCTGGAATTGATTAATTAATTTATTAAAATGACTCAAATGAAGTACCAGGTTCTGAATTATCAAATTTAATTGCACCAAGATAAATAATTATTTGTAAATGAGAGTTTTGGAATATATAGTTCAACATAGCTTTTACTGTTTTATAATTTAGTTTGTCCAAGCCACATCCTAATTTGGGAATCGCCAATTTAGTTATTTGTTTATCTAAACAAAATTGTCTTAAATTGATTAAAGTTTTAAATAAACATTCTAAGGTAGGTTTATCGTCAAAATTTTCTTTTGTTATCAAATATAAAATATATCTATTATCTTCTTTAATATGACAAAGAGAATATAGTTGAGGATTTTGTTTAAACAATTCTCTTACTCTACCAAATCTGATTTTAAATTCTCTCGCTATACCGGCACCCATTTTTAAATCTGAATAATCCAATGGAGCATGGAATAAATCTTCATTAATTTCTGTTACGTTTTCATTTTCAATAATTTCCTTTTTATTATAATTATTCATAAAAATTCTAAAATCTAAGATATTTCCAAAATTTACTTTCTTTACCCTTGGTCTTTTTATATTAGATAAATGAATTTTACCTACTTGGTTACGATGACTAATATCAATTTCTGCTGTTTTATGATCAACTCTTATACTCTTAACTTTTTCTTTTTTATATTTATTTTTTGTTTTGGCCTGCTTCTGTTTATTTTGAATAAATATATTTTCAGGTATTTGAGGAATTTCCTCTCGAGTTACATTTTGTCTATCAATAGCTCTAGTTTTATTTTCACTTATTGTTTCATTAATTTTCCCGTATAATAATTTTACTTTTTCTTTATGCATTTGAACATAATTATTAGTAAGAAGAGTTTCCAAATCAATATCTAAAAGAGAATTAGAGTCAATATGACCAGAAATAATTTCACAAGGTTTTAATTTAGTAGTGGAATGTATTGAGTTATTGTAGGCTAATATGGCATAAAGAATCTTAATTTCAACTGGTTCATTTATTAACGATGAAGGATTATTTGTAATATTTTCAAAATTCTTTAAATATCCTTCTAAATTTGGTCCATACTCTTCATTAATATTTAATTCGATTCTAGAGAGTGCGTCAGCATTTTTATTTAAAGTACCTTTCTTATAAACAATATCATAATCATATTCAGACAACTTTAGTCTCCATCGAACTAATTTTGAATTGGGTTCTTTAATCGACATCAACCATTGGAGAGGCCTATGATCAGTGACTATCTGAAATTTCCGTCCAAATAAATAAGGTCTAAAATATTTAACTGCCCATACTATGGCAAGAAGTTCTTTCTCAATTGTTGAATATTTTGTTTCTGAGTCGTTCAAAGTACGACTAGCATAAGCAATTGGTAAATCAGAACCAATTTTTCCCTGTGATAAAACAGCGCCTAAAGCCTGATTACTAGCATCTGTTGTCAAAATAAAAGGTCTCGAAACATCAGGATACTGAAGTAAAGGTTGATTTATTAACACGTTCTTACATAAATTAAAACAATTTTTATAATCAATATCATTAATATTAATAGAAGAATTTTTCTTTAAACATTTCGTCATTGGTTTAGTCAAGTCTGCAAAATTTTTAATAAACTTCCTATAGTAACCTAACAGTCCTAAAAATCCTTTAATTTGTTTTGTCGTTTTAGGAATAGGATAATTTTGTATTGCGATAATTTTGTCCGGATTCGGTCTGACACCTTCAGGTGTTACAACATGTCCCAAATAAGCTACTTCTTTTTTTAAAAATTCGGATTTATCTAATTGAATCTTAAAATTAGATTCTCTTAATCTATTAAAAACTTCTGTCAGTCTATTGATATGTTCTTGTAAACTTGTCGAAAAAATAATTATATCATCCATATATACTAAGCAATATTCATTTTGTATACCCCTTAAAATATCGTCCATAACTCTTTGAAATGTAGCAGGAGCATTTTTTAATCCAAATGGCATCCTTAAAAATTCGTAATGTCCTCTCTCAGTATTAAAAGCTGTTTTCTGAATGTCACGTTCATCAATCTCAATCTGATGAAAACCCGATGCTAAGTCTAAAGTAGTAAAATATTGAGCTTTGCCTAATTTATCTAACAAGTCCGTAATATTTGGAAGTGGATACCTATCACCTACAGTTTTGTCATTTAGTTTCCTATAGTCAAAGACGACACGCCATTTCCTCTGACCTGATGCGTCTAACTTTTTTGGCACTATCCAAATAGGAGAAGACCATGGACTAAAAGATGGCCTAATAATATTTTGTTCCAACATCTCATTAATTTGTTTATTTACCTCGGCTTTATGTACTTCCGGGTAACGATAAGTTTTAGTAAAAACAGGAACTTCATCTGTTGTGATTATTCTATGTTTAATTCGATTGGTGAAAGTTAAATCATTTTCTTTTACGTGAAAAATATCTGAATATTTAAGTACTAAATTTTTTATAACGGCTTTCTCTTCATCATTCATGTGTTCAGATCTTATTTTAGAAAAATCAAATTTAAATTCTTCTGCATTATAAATATTTATATTATTATTATTTTTATTTTTAGGGCAATTTTTATTTAATTTATTATTTGCATTTTGTTGATGGGGCACCACATCATATCCATTGATGGGTGTTACAACAAAAGGTTTTTTCAGGGTTACATCCCTATCTATATCTGTTTTGTTTACAACAGTACAAAAAGCCCTACCATTTTTTACAACAGTGACACATTCTGGCACTAAAAAGTTTAAAACATTTAATCTGGGTATTACTACTTCACCATTTTTAATATTTTCAATTTCTACTTGTATGACTTGTTGACTTCTAGCCGGAATTAATATTCGCTTAATTACCGGTGAATCATTTAAATCATTATTAATTTCATTATTAAAATTATTATCATTATTACTATTAAAATTATTATTAATACTATTATGATCTATATTTAACACGCCTTGGTCATCCCGAAATTTAAGCGGGATTTCGTTATGAGGAGTTATTATTAATTTATTTTTAAAATCTACACACGCATTAATTTTTATCATATTATCGACTCCTAATAAAATATCAAAAGCAGAATGAAAGTCAAATATGTAACATTTCAATTTGGCTGCGAAATTAGTTTTAAATAATGTTTGAAGATTAATGACCACACTATGAGTTCCTTGCGAGGTACCATGAGCACTTGTGACCTCAAACGGATCAATTTTAAATAAATTTTTATTTAATTTCCTCGCCAATCGAGGACTAATAAACGATCTTGTACTTCCAGAATCCATTAATATTTTTAATTTAGTTTCAGGGTCAATTATAAAAGGTAGATTACTAAAATTATTACTTATACCTAAAATTTCAACTGGGGTTTTCCCAAGGCGATTTATCCTAAAAAATTATCTTCAGATTCCTCATTATGACTACTGGCTCTACTAATATTTACAGATGATCTGGGCTCATCCAAATTATGCAAATTAGGACGATTTGTGTAAGTTGTAGAGGTCGACATTGGTGTCGGACTTGGTAATCTTATTGAATTTTGTCGTGGTGGTTGATTATTAGCATTTGAATTAAAATTAAAATTTGAATTATTATTGAAATTAGGATTTGGATTATTACCAAAATTTGGGTTAAAATTTGTACGATTTTGATTATAAGAATAATTATTATATGGTCTAAAATTTTGATTTTGAGAATTCATTGGTCTCCCAAATACTTGTCTGTTTGTGGGAAATCTTTGTGGTGGTTGCTGCCTAAATTGAAGATTTATAGGTCGGCTCGTAAAATTTTGTTGAACAGGTTGTCTTATAAAATTTTGTTGATTTTGTTGTCTAGGAAATTGATTATTAGATCTATTATTACTTTGAAATTGATTTTGATTATTAAATCTATTATTTTGATTATAATTTGATGAATTAGAATTTCTGTAATTAAACCCATTATTAAAATTAGACTGATTAAAATTTGATACATTTGGTATGTCTAAAGTACTTTGAAAATTATTTTCCTCAATTAAATAATTAATTGCCTCTTCCAATGTGTCAGGCTCTCTTAATCTTATAATACTTTGTATATTACCACGAATTCCTCGTAAGAATGTTTTCAATGCCAATTCATCGTAACTACGCTGATGTATACGTTTTTCCGCATCTGGCATTTCAACTGCAGATAACGAATTAATTTTACTCGACAATTTACTTCTTAATACCTGAATACGCTCGCCAAAATCCAAATACTTTTCATTTTTCATTGGTCTTAAATTAATTAATTCTTGAACTATACAGTCATAGTTTCGCAAATCACCAAACCTTTGCCTCAAATGGTTTCTAATTTCAGGCCAATTATCCAGTTCTGCTCGCGAACCTATTGTAATCAACGCCCTATCTTTTAGTTTACTTATTATCGCATTAATTAAATAACTATTGACTAAATTATCATTCAAAGGTCTAAACTGAGCCAACACGGCCTCACACCGTGAGATAAAAATTTCAGTGAGTTCATTACTTCCGTCGAAGGAAGGGATTGTATCGACATTTAATTTTAATAATTGATAATTTACGTTTTCCATTTTTAAATTTGAATTTATTTCTAAATGATCTAAACTATTAATTAATTCTTCAAGTACGAAGTTAATAGGAGAATGAATACGAATTGGGGAATTATTAATTATTAAAGGTGAGTCTGAATCAGAAGACGTATCACTCGCGTACATAAAATTATTTCACGAACAATTAAAATATATAAAAAACCTCTAAAAAAAACTCTGTGCTTACCACTTAACAAAAATCACGCTGTCCATGTCCTGATGTTCCCTCAGGGTTGTGGAACTGGTGAAATGATGTCCCTCGTTGTAATGCTGCCCTCGGAGCTTGATTTCTCGATAGTTGGAGAACTCTCTGGTGCTGCGACGTGGAACTATTCGAATCTCCAATAAACCATTAAAATGGACGAAGCACTATCTGATATCCTCTCAGGTGTAACTTCTTAGGAGATCCTACCGACTGCGCCAGTTAACTTTTGATTTTGCACTTTAGAGTTTTTAAAAACAATTTTATTTATTAATTATTACATTAAAAGTGAATGATTATATAAAGACGAATATTAATATTGAAATAACTACTACATAGTTTGAATGCTAAGATATGAATGCCTTATAATAATAAAATAAAACCTATTTATACAAACTAAATCTACAAGCTAAGCTAATTAACATCTGGCACATGATGTCACCTAATCTACGCATTAATAATAAATATACATTTCTTATAAATAAAACCTATTATAATTAAACAATCAAATGTCTATTGTGGCCGCCAGGTTACATATATATCTATATTGTGTTTAACCAGGAGCATCCAGTTTGTCCTCCTATTATTGCACCCAGGCGGCCCGCGACCACCGCATAGTGTCTAAAATTTCGGTCGTTGCATCAGGGCCTCTGTGAAGAGTCCAAAATTGGGAATTTTAAAGAGAGATACCCTCTTCAAGCGGGCGGCTTAATGGAAGAAAAGAAACCACAATTTATGGCGTGTTGTTGGGAGTGTTTAAGTGGTTCGTCAGGGTTGTTTACATGCGTCGCGTCCATAAATTATAAAAAGGATGAACAGGCGAGACGTTTTCGTAAACTGGTATCAAGTCAACGTGGACTAATACCCAATGAATACAATGCGCCAATCCTCGAGCCGTATTCCTTTCCTGCACCAATGACAAAAAATCTATTTGATGAATAAGTCGCTTTATCTCCTTCTTAAGATTTCGGATCTGATTTTAAGATCTGGTCCCTTGGGTAAACACATTTGAAAAGCCCCAGTTTTTTCACGCTTATTACCTGAATATTTTATACAATTTCTAGCATACATTTATATTCACATAACAATAAATAATAATGAATCTAACCGTAATAAAGGATTATGAGAGGTGAAGTCTGAAAAATAAAGCAAAAAACGGAAAACACGGTTATAATCTTTTGAGCATACAATTAAATAATTTCAACATATCAATTCTTTCATGATCCTTTATTACAATTAAACAGTAGCAGATAATATCTAAAGTTATGCTAATACAACTCATTCGGAAACATACACAACTACCTGCAATAATTAGGTAACTCATAACATGAAACTTAAAATACATACAGTTAAAATTCACTTGAAAGGAAATTTGATTACATCAAATGGAATCCAAAAATTATGGTTTTTCCAAATTACGGCTTTATTGACCTAGATTTAATTCGTAGATATTTCTCGACGACACCCTTCATAAAAGTTGCTTTCTTAATTTTTCATAGGCATGCTTTGACTATTTCTGTTTTCTAAACGCGTTCGCATTTACGTACAAGTTGTTTCAACCGAGACTTAAAGTTGTAATTGTCTTAATATTTAGAATACAAAAAACTAATATTGTCGCAAATTCTTTCTCGTTTTCGAAATAAATTATGTTGCATTAGGAAACCACACTCGTGCCGTTGCGCTCGTGTAGTTTCCAAACATCATTTATTTCTCAAAATCTAATGAATTTGTATTTCGCCAATTGTTAATACACTTGTTGTATTACTACTGATAATTAAGTATGTAAACTGCACTAATGAATTGACCCAAAGAGTAATGACTGTCATAATTTTCTAATAAGTTAAATATGCAACAATGTGAGATTAGTTTATGCAACAAGTGAGTAAAGAAATACCTTTTCCACAAGTAAAGAAGTTTGACTGTGCGAGCCAAAGGCGAGTGTGGTAATTCCTACTAGTGCAAAAAAATGATTTACGCACAATCCCAATATCCGGTTGAAATTCGTCAATTCGTGATTTTACGATAAAATTTAAAAGAATCTATGTACAGAAATTGTTAATAGGCTTAGATTTTCTACGCATGCTTCAAATGTTTTATTAAAATTAAAGTTGCTTTAAAACAGTGTCCATTATTTAGTAGTATTGTTATGGTTTCGTTTAATTAGTTTTAATCGAATTTTGGTATGATGGCCTACTTTTATTTCGTCGAATTCCTTTTGAGTTTTAAAGGAAGGGTCTGAAGCAGGTACCTGTTTGGGGTGAAGAATGCAGCTTTTGCTAAAATTAAACATTTAGATGCCTTATGGTATCCACATGTTTTCGACCGTCCCTTTAAATTTTAAAAGGAATTCGTTGGAATGAATGTAACATCTCAACATCCGGTCCAAACTAACATTCATTAAATAAACTTAATTCACATTTATTTCATATTACACATATTTTCAAGTTTTAAATTGCAATGAACACATAAAAGCACTAACACGTGTAAAGTGAAATGAGAACGAATAAAATAAACCATAAAATGAACATTAGATACATAGTTGGGGCTTATTTTATCCATTTTATGAACGTAATTTCATTAAAAAAATTACTGAAATGAGGAGGAAGTGTAAATCGGGAATGAGCAAATATTATTTCAATCGATTAAATGTCGTAGCAAATAAAATAATTTATGAATTATATACATATATCAAAATCTTTTTTTAAATAACTTTAATGATTATTTTCTGACTATACATACCGGGTGACCCAGTCATCTGCAAAAGCCCCATAACTTATTTGCTATTTGAGATATCGATTCTAGTTTTCTTGAACTGGTACCGACACTTATTCTACATATTTTAAAAATATGTATGTTTTTGTACAGGGTTCCAGTATACATAACAGATCAAAGTTATGTTTTTTTTTAATGGAACACCCTATATTTTATAATTTATTTTCAACTCTCTTAAGAAGCTGATAAAAATAGTATAGGATAGTATGGGTCTATTATGGACGATTGGTTAGTTATGGGCAAATTTGTGGCAAAAACAAGGACACATTGAAAAAGTTGTAGAAGCGCTCCTAGCAATGCTAGCGTCGTTTCTTATACACTAAAAAAAATTTCACATTTCACAATTTCACACAAATCGGCTTTGGTTCTTTTTTGTTCATACTGTTATACAGGGTGTCAACATACACAAAATAATGGATAACTAAAGGGTCCGCCAATTAGCGCGCTCGATCTTTAACAGCTGATGGCGGCCATGTTGTTTGTGGTAGAGTTGTCAAACCTAGTTGTTATTATTCAGTGTATCTTCACAAATTATGAACTAATGAACATGAACCAATTCAGCCGCGAGCAACATGTGCAAATCATTAAAATGTATTACGAAAATCATTCATCGGTTCGGGCAACGTTCCGCGCGCTCCGCCAATTTTACGGTGCTGTCGTCCTGCTGAGTCGACTATCCGTCGTTTGATAAACAAATTCGAGGCAACCGGTTCGGTGAACAATAAGCCAACACCGACGCGTCGTCGAAACGTCCGATCTGCCGCGAATGTCGCCGCTGTGCGCGATAGTGTGCGTGAAAATCCGCGACAGTCAATTTCACGTCGCGCACAGGAACTCAGCCTTTCGGAAACATCACTTCGCCGAATCTTGCATCTGGATTTGGGCATGCATCCGTACAAGATCCAGCTGACACAAGAGCTCAAAATAAACGACCCTAGACAGCGCCGTATCTTGGCTGATTGGGCTTTAGAGCAGTTGGAAGTCGACCCCGTGTTTGGTCGCAAAATCATCTTCAGCGATGAGGCACATTTTTGGATAAATGGGAATGTCAACAAGCAGAATTGCCGTTATTGGGCCGAGAACAATCCACAGGAGGTCCATCAGGTCGCAATGCACCCAGCAAAGGTAACTGTTTGGTGTGGATTTTGGGCCGGAGGCATCATCGGGCCGTATTTCTTCGAGAACGACGATGGTGTGGCCATCACGGTAAACGGCGAACGATACAGATCCATGATAACGAACTTTTTCTGGCATGAAATCGACAATATGGATGTCGAGGATATGTGGTTTCAGCAGGACGGCGCTACGAGCCACACAGCGCGCGCCACAATGGATCTTCTGCAGGAGCGCTTCGGAGGAATGGTTATCTCGCGCGGAGGCGACATCAACTGGCCACCGAGATCGTGCGATTTAACCCCACTAGACTATTTCTTGTGGGGTTTTCTTAAATCACAGATCTACGCAAACCAACCACAAAACACTGATGACCTCAAAGTCAACATACGCCACGCCATCGATGAAATACAGCCCGATTTGTGCGCCAGAGTCATTGGAAATTGGACTTCTCGTATGCGCGCCACCAAGCAAAGCCGAGGTGGCCATTTGAACGATATTATTTTCCATACATAATGCCTTCGAATACTCTTTCAAACAAAAAATAAATTTCATTTATACCTCTCACACAACTTGCTTTATTTTATTTTAAAGATCGAGCGCGCTTATTGGCGGACCCTTTATTATTTTTCAAATGGAACACCCTTGTATCTTGCCACCAATGCATGGAATTTTTAATAAGCTTTCCAATGATGTACAATTTGTATACTGAAATATTAAGGATTCTTAAGATTTATCCATTAAATTTTTCTTTTGTCACCTCATGCTCATTTTTGGATTTTCAGCCAAAACTATCCATTTTCTGAAAAAAATAATAAGAGACCAAAGTTGTAGAGCGGAAAATTTTCGATGGAAATAGGTCTTTCGACTTTTCCAATAATGAGTGCATTGCCCGCCAGAGTGCGCAAAATCGTGACGATATATGCATTTTAGCGTTTTTCTCAAATTTTTTGTTAATTAATTGCACTATATTTTACAGTCCTCTAGCAGAAAAACGGGTAATTATAGAATTATTTAAATGACCTACATTGATTGAAAATACTCCTCTCTACAACTCTTAAAAGAAGCAATTTTTGCCCAAAATGCATAGTTTTCGCTAAAAATGCAAAAAACCATTGAAAAACGCAAAAATTAATATATACATTTTCAATTTGGCAAAAATTTAAGAGTTGTAGAGCGGAACATTTTCAATCGATATGGGCCATTTTAATTTCCCTATAATTTCCCGTTTTTCCTCTAGAGGGTGCGGAAAATAAAATATAGTGCAATTTATTAAACAATTTGAAAAGAAAACGCTAAAATGCATATACGGTCACGATTTTGCGCGCTCTGGTGGGCAATGCACGCATTATCTAAAAAGTTGAAAGACCTATGTAGATCAGAAATTTTTCGCTCTACAACTTTGGTCTTTTATAATTTTTCCTGAAAATGCATAGTTTTGGCTGAAAATACAAAAATCAGCAGAACATGACAAAACAAATATGTTTTTATTGATAAATCTCAAGAATCCTTGATATTTTGTTATACAAACTGTATATCATTGGAAAGTTTATTAAAAATGCCATAGATTGGTGGCAACTTATATAGGATGTTCCATTTGAAAAAAAATGTTATCCATTGTTTTCCGTATGTTGACACCCTGTATAGCAGTATGAATAAAAGAGAACCAAAGCCGATGTGTATTATTGTATTATTCTTTATGATGTGGGAAATTTTCTGGTGTATAAATAATGATGCCACTTTGCTAGGAACGCTTCTGCAATGTTTTCAATGTGTACATGTTTTTGCCACAAATTTGCCCATAACTAACCAACCGTCCATAATAGACCCATACTATCTGATACTATTTTTATCAGCTGCTCAAGAGGTTGAAAATAAAGTATAAAATATAGGGTATTCCATTTAAAAAAACATAACTTTGTTCTGTTATGTATATTGGGAGACAGACCCTGTACAAAAATATACATATTTTTTAAATATGTAGAATAAATGTGGGTACCAGTTCAAGAAAACTAGAAGTCGATATCTCAAATAGCAAATAAGTTATGGGGCTTTTACAGATCCCTGGGTCACCCGGTATAGTTTCAACAAATCGCATTGCTATATTTTATTAATTATGAGCCAGATCAAAAAAACAATTCAAATAAAAGTTGTTCGATATTTAAAAGAACACCTACTAGTGACGACAATAAATAGTTTTTAGCATGCATTGTTTTGTTGCTATGGTATGAATCATTTTTTTTATGGAAAACCACCAAGTTCTTTTTTTACTTTTTGGATAGTGTCGCATAAGAAAATTTCGAGGAAATTCGACTTGAAAATAAGCGGTCGGTATCGCATAATGACTATGTTTTTATTTTATTTACCGAATCTAAAATTGATTTTTATAGAAGTTCTTTGGTATGTTATATTACATCAAGCGATGAAGTTGGATATTCGTTGGTACTTATTATTTTCTTGATATGACAACCAAACGTTTCTTTTATTTTCAAATCGAATTCACTCAAATATATTATACTGCAACTTCAAAAAATTAAATATATTGCTTAAATATTTTCTAATACACTAAATAACCTAGGTAAATTCCCGTATTAACTTGCAGTTCATGTATTTCTATCAGGGCGGTGGCGATTTAAATGAATTGATTTAGATCATGTTTTAATTTAAAATCAACTGTGATGGTAGTGATGGGAATAATGGAGAAGTTTGAATAATCGATTATTTGGACTAAGATATTTTAATAATCGATATAATAATCATTTTCTCCACTACCGATTGACGAGCGCATTGATTCTCATTATGCTGAATATGAATGGTTCCATTTATAAATAAACCACGTTTCTTGTTACTGATCATCTCTGAATTCTGTCATTTGTCAGTTGTGTGGGAGTATTCGAAAAGAGATAGTCAATCTATTTATAAGACTGTCACATGGCAATTGTGCAACAAACGCACACACATATAAATATGTACTCAAATCAGTAATCAAAACGAGTGACTTGTTAATTCCTGGTATACGAACTTATTGTTTTATATTGATGTGCCAATCTTTATTCTAAACAATTATTTAATATTTCATAACATCTAACCCCCTTTCTGATCACATCTACCGTTTTTGTACTTTGTAATTACTAATTTACAATTTATATATTTCCGTTTTAAAAAACATGATACATACAAATAAAACCTTTCTGTTCGTCGATGTACAATAATCGAATATATCGAGATATTTTAATAATATACTAGTTCGATAATGATTTCTTGATAATTCCCATCACTACTCTTCACCATAAATAACAGTTTATCCGTTTTAAAATATTTTTTCAAAATCGTCAAGTCGAACAATACTCTCAAATAAATCATAATTATTCCCATTATTTAAATTAAATTAAACTGATTTTACAATAAATACGAACTGCCGTTCAAAATGCTATCTGAAAATATACCTGGTCAGCCTCTTCATCCTTCTTATAATTTATGGGCACGACCCATGTAAACAACCCTGACGAACCACTGAAACACCCCCAATAACACACAAATTGCGGTTTCTTTTCTTCCATTATTTGTCTCCAGCTTGAAGAGGGTGTCTCTCTTTACAAAATTTACATTTGGAGGGATCGGAGCGTTCCTCTTATGCGATGAGCCTAAATTTGGGAATTTTAAAGAGACACCCTCTTCAAGCGGGCGGCATAATGGTAGAAAAGAAACCACAATTTATGGCGTGTTATTGGGAGTGTTTAAGTGGTTCGTCAGGGTTGTTTACATACGTCGCGTCCATAAATTATAAGAAGGATGAACAGGCGAGACCTTTTCGTAAACTAGCATCAAGTCAATGTGGACTAATACCATATGAATACAATGCGCCAATCCTCGAGCCGTATTCCTCTCCTGCACCAATGACAAAAATTCTATTTGAATGAATCTCGTTTTCCCTAAATCCATTTATGATTAAACTATTTTCGATTACTATTTTAACCCCTTTATCACAAATGCAAAATACTGATTTATGGGGCTATTGTTCGGCCCAACTATTTAAAAAAAACATATTTAGAAATAATATCATTTACCTGTTTTATTGTTAAAACCGGGAATATTAAACTGGGCTAGTGTTGTATTTTATATTGTATATGGTAGATGCTGTATTTAATGGGACATACATAGGTCAATTTGGTTATAAATTTAATAAATAATGTAATTTGATTAAGGCGAGAATGAATGTAATTGTAATAAGTCAACAACCAAAGTATGTGTACCGCTATCGAGTATTTTATTCATTGTTAAAGTATTTTTAATCGCTGAACCACAGAAATAGCAGCGAAATCAATCTTTCTGTGTAAATTTTATAATCAAGTATTTTTAAGAATATCATTTCTATGTACTTATGACATGAAACTAAAAAAAAACAATGTTTTATTTGTTGATAGAAAGTTGATGATTATTTAGAAAAATCAGTTGACTTATATCATGATTTAAATGTATTGACTTAAATCGTCACATAAATACATACCTGTAAATTCCATGCGAATCCAGGGTCCCACAATTAGCGACCGATTAAGGGTTACACACCTTTCATTTTAATTAATTTTTGATCTGGTTCATAATTGAAAAAATATAGCAATGCGATTTGTTGAAACCATATAGTCAGAAAAATAGTTGATAGAATTAATTATAAAAAAGATTTTGATATATGTATATAATTCATAAACTATTTTATTTGCAACAACATTTAATCGAAAGAAATAATATTTGCTCATTCCAGATTTACACTTCGTCCTTATTTAAGTGATTTTTTTAAAGAAATTACGTTAATAAAATTCATATAAATGGATATTTTGTGTATATTGCACTTTCAAATAAGCCCCAATTCTAATGTTCATTTCATGGTTTATTTTATTTTTTTAAAGTTTGAAAGCACGAGCGACATAGGAGCCAGTGTTTTTAAATTATCGAGTAAAGTAGAAAAAAAATAACGTAACGTATGTTGTATTACGGTTTATTTTATCTTATTTCCATTTTGATGGCCGCTCTAGAATTTTTTTATTGAAATCTGGGGTGGTTTTCTTTGAATAACTCTTCAAGGGTTGAAGATATCAAAAATTCGTAAAAGACATAAAATGTAGAGACGGACTCGTTCTACAAAACTCATTCTAGTCGCGACTGTAAAGGAGGCGCGGCCCCGCTCTCCCAAGCACGAAAAAAGCTACCTCCATAGAGAAAAGGTTGTAGCTCGCGAACGGAGAAGAGCACTTCCAACACAGAAGTAGCCGTTGTGTACCAAAGCATTTGGGATTTTTTTAGCCTTATCCGAACGTTCCAACTAGAAAACCCAAAAAGCCTTAGCTTTTGGCGTAAACCTCTGCATCGCGAAAAATCGATTTTCAAAAATTCACCCTGTAGTAATGGAGTACTTTGTAAAATTACAAATTTCACCGGCCCCTAGAGGTTCGGCTTTCAGGAAAAAAATAAAAATTGTATTTTTTTTTGTGGGGTTGGCAACACTTTTTTTGAGGGGGTAGTTTTAGGGGTTTGAAATTTTAATGGTAAGTGTCTTGAATTATTTATGATTTTTTATGAAAATTTCAAATCGATATAAAATATATATATATATATATCAAATATTTTTTAAACCCTTATAGGTGGGTTTAAAAAATATTTGAAAAAATACCGCTCAGATTCTTACGCTTTTAGTATATATTAATAACTAGTTTTCCTAGGCTAAAGTGACTATATGTAATATTATTATATATATAAATATATAAATTGAAAAAAAAAAAAATTACTTGGTGACGGACTGCGGCCCCGCTGCGCTGCGCCGTCGTCCGTGCGAGTAAAGTAATCTGTGACGAAGGGTTTAAAAAATATTTGAAAAAATACCGCTCAGATCCTTACGCTTTTAGTATATATTAATAATTAATTAATAATTAATAATAATAATGGAATTCTCGACTTGAAAAAATACATAAATAAATTTTTTTTTCGGCATTTCCTGCCGATGTTAGAACGATCCACGTAAAAAGAAAGTTTGCTTGTCTCAGTTTCTGTAAGTCTCACAAATATATTTTACAAACAAATAGTGTTTAGAATGAGATTCTAGAATTGAAAAAAAAACAAAAATTAATTTATAAAGAAAAATTAAATTTGATCGTTTTACGGAATTTCCAGCAGTTGTACGAACGATCCACGTCAAAAGAAATTTTGCTTGTCTCGGTTCCTGTAAGTCTCACAAATAATTTTCATGTACAAAATTAAATTAATATTTCATCGTTTTTCGGCATTTCCAGTCGATGTGAGAACGATCTACGTAAAAAGAAATTTTGCTTTCTCAGTTTCTGTAAGTCTCACAAATAATTTTTATGAACAAAAAGTGTTTCGAATGGGATTCTGGACTTGAAAAAATACAAAAATAAAATTTTGAAAAAAAATTAAATTTAATCGTTTTTCGGCATTTCCAACCATGTTAGAACGACCCACGTAAAAAGAAATTTTGCTTGTCTCAGTTTCTGTAAGTGTCACAAGAAATTTTAATGAACAAATAGTGTTAGGAATGAAATTGTAGACTTGAAAAAATAAAAAAATAAATTTTTGAAAAAAAATAGATTTAATCGTTTTTTGGCATTTCCAGCCGATGTTACAACGATCCACGTAAAAAGAAATTTTGCTTGTCTCAGTTTCTGTAAGTCTCACAAATGATTTTTATTCACAAATAGTGTTAAGAATGGGATTCTGGACTTTAAAAAATACAAAAATAAATTTTTAAAGAAAAATTAAATTTAATCGTTTTTCGGCATTTCCAGCCGATGTTAGAACGATCCACTTAAAAAGAAATTTTTCTTGTCTAAGTTTCTGTAAGTCTCACAAATAATTTTAATGAACAAATAGTGTTTAGAATGGGATTCTAGACTTGAAAAAATACAAAAATAAATTTTTAAAGAAAAATTAGATTTGATCGTTTTTCGTCATTTCCAGCCGATGTTACATCGGTCCACGTAAAAAGAAATTTTGCTTGTCTCAGTTTCTGTGAGTCTCACAAATTATGTTTATGAACAAATAGTGTTTAGAATGAGATTCTATACTTGAAAAAAAACAAAAATTAATTTTTGAAGAAAAATTAAATTTAATCGTTTTTCGGCCTTTCCAGCCGATGTTATAACGATCCACGTAAAAAGAAATTTTGCTTGTCTCAGTTTCTGTAAGTCTCACAAATAATTTTTATGAACAAATAGTGTTTAGAATAGGGTTCGAGATCTGAAAAAAACAAAAATTAATTTTTGAAGAAAAATTAAATTTGATCGATTTTCGGCATTTCCAGTAGTTGTACGAACGATCCACGTCAAAAGAAATTTAGCTTGTCTCGGTTCCTGTAAGTCTCACAAATAATTTTCATGAACAAAATAAAATTAATATTTCATCGTTTTTCGGCATTTCCAGTCGATGTGAGAGCGATCCACGTCAAAACAAATTTTGCTTGTCTCGGTTTCTGTAAGTCTCACAAATAATTTTCATGAACAAAATTAAATTAAATTATATCGTTTTTCTGCATTTCCAGTCGATGTGAGAACGATCCACGTAAAAAGAAATTTTTCTTGTTTCAGTTTCTGTAAGTCTCACAAATAGTTTTTATGAACAAATAGTGTTTAGAATGAGATTCTAGACTTGAAAAAAAAAATTATTTTTTAAAGAAAAATTTAATTTAATCGTTTTTTGGCATTTCCAGCCGATGTGAGAGTGATACACATCAAAAGAAATGTTGCTTGTCTCGGTTTCTGTAAATCTCACAAGCAATTTTCATGAACAAAAGCAAATTAAGTTTAATCGTTTTTCGGCTTTACCAGACGATGTGAGAACGATCCACTTAAAAAGAAATTTTGCTTGTCTCAGTTTCTGTAAGTCTCTCTAATAATTTTTATAAACAAATAGTGTTTAGAAAGGTATTCTAGACTTGAAAAAACACAAAAATAAATTTTTGAAGAAAAATTAAGTTTGATCGTTTTTCGGCATTTCCAGCCGATGTTAGAACGATCCACGTAAATATTTTGCTATTCTCTGTTTCTGTAAGTCTCACAAATAATTTTTATGAACAAATAGTGTTTAGAATGGGATTCTGGACTTAAAAAAACACAAAAATAAATATTTGAACAAAAATTAAATTTAATCGTTTTTCGGCATTTCCAGCCGATGTCAGAACGATCGACGTAAAAAGAAATTTTGCTTGTCTCAGTTTCTGTAAGTCTCACAAATAATTTTTAAGAACAAATGGTGTTTAGAATGAGATTCTACACTTGAATAAAAACAAAAATTAATCTCTGAAGAAAAATTAAATTTAATCGTTTTTCGGCATTTCCAGCAGTTTTACGAACGATCCGCATCAAAAGAAATTTTGCTTGTCTCGGTTCCCGTAAGTCTCACAAATAATTTGCATGAACAAAATTAAATTAAATTTAATCGTTTTTCATCATTTCCAGTAGATGTGAGAACGATTCACGGAAAAAGAAATTTTGCTTGTCTCAGTTTCTGTAAGTCTCACAAATAATTTTTATAAACAAATAATGTTAAGAATGAGATTATGGACTTGAAAAAATACAAAAATAAATTTTTGAAGGAAAATTAAATTTAGTCGTTTTTTGGCATTTCCAGCCGATGTTGGAATAATCCACGTAAAAAGAAATTTTGCCAGTTTCAGTTTCTGTAAGTCTCACAAATAATTTTTATGAACAAATAGTGTTTAGAATGGGATTCTGGACTTGAAAAAAATACAAAAATAAAGTTTTGAAGAAAAATTAAATTTATTCGCTTTCGGCATTTCCAGCCGATATTAGAACGATCCCAAAAAATGTGTTTGTCTCAGTTTCTCACAAATAATTTTTATGAACAAATCGCGATTAGAATGGGATTCCAGACCTGAAAAAGAACAAAAATAAATTTTTGAAGAAACATTTAATTTAATCCTTTTTCGGCATATTCAGCCGATGCGAGAGCGATGTTAGAACGACCCACGTAAAAAGAAATTTAGCTTGTCTCAGTTTCTGTAAGTCTCACAAATGTATTTAATAAATAAATAGTGTTTAGAAAGAGATTCTAGACTTGACAAAAAAACAAAAATTAATTTTTGAAGAAAAATTAAATTAGATCGTTTTACGGCATTTCCAGCAGTTGAACGAATGATCTACGTCAAAAGAAATTTTGCTTGTCTCGGTTCCTGTAAGTCTCAAAAATAATTTTCATGAACAAAATTAAATTAAATTAAATCGTTTTTCGGCATTTCCAGTCGATGTGAGAACGATCCACGTAAAAAGAATGTTTGCTAATCTCAGTTTCTGTAAGTCTAATAAATAATTTTTATGAACAAATAGTGTTTAGAATGGGATTCAGGACTTAAAAAAAACAAAAATTAATTTTTGAAGAAAAATTAAATTTAATCGTTTTTTCGGCATTTCCAGCCGATGTTGGAACGATCCACGTAAAAAGAAATTTTGCCAGTCTCACTTTCTGTAAGTCTCACAAATGATTTTAATGAAAAGTGTTTAGAATAAATTCCAGACTTGAAGAAAAACAAAAATTCATTTTTGAAGAAAAATTAAATTTAATCCTTTTTCGGCGTTTCCAGCAGTTGCACAAACGATTTACGTCAAAAGAAATTGCTTGTCTCAGTTTCTGTAAGTCTCACAAATAATTTTAATAACCAAATCGTATTCAGAAAAAGATTCTAGACTTGAAAAAATTCAAAAATAAATTTTTGAAGAAAAAAATTAAATTTAATCGTTTTTCGGCGTTTCCAGCAGTTGTACGAAGATTTACGTCAAAAGAAATTTTGCTTGTCTCAGTTTCTGTAAGTCTCACAAATAAATTTTATAACCAAATAGTGTTCCGAATGGGATTCTAGACTTGAAAAAATCAAAAACAAATTTTTGAAGAAAAATTAAATTTAATCGTTTTTCGGCGGTTCCAGCAGTTCTACGAACGATTTACGACAAAAAAAAATTTGCTTGTCTCAGTTTCTGTAAGTCTCACAAATAATTTTTATAACCAAATAGTGTTCAGAATGGGATTCTCGACAAGAAACAATTCAAAAATAAATTTTTGAAGAAAAATTAAATTTAATCGTTTTTCGGCGTTTCCAGCAGTTGTCCGAACGATTTACATCAAAAGAAATTTTGCTTGTCTCGGTTTCTGTGACTCTCACAAATAATTTTTAAACCCATATAGTGTTCAGAATGGGATTCTAGACTTGAAAAAATACAAAAATAATTTTTTGATGAAAAATTAAACTTAATCGTTTTTCGGGGTTTCCAGCAGCTGTACGAACGATTTACATCAAAAGAAATTTTGCTTGTCTCAGTTTCTGTAAGTCTTACAAATAATTTTTATAACCAAAAAGTGGTCAGAAAAGGATTCTAGACTTGAAAAAATACAAAATAAATTTTTGAAGAAAAATTAAATTTAATCGTTTTTCGGCGTTTCCAGCAGTTGTCCGAACGATTTACATCAAAAGAAATTTTGCTTGTCTCAGTTTCTGTAAGTCTCACAAATAATTTTTATAACCAAATAGTGTTCAGAATGGGATTCTAGACTAGAAAAAATTCAAAAATAAATTTTTGAAGAAAAATTAAATTTAATCGTTTTTCGGCGTTTCCAGCAGTTGTCCGAACGATTTACATCAAAAGAAATTTTGCTAGTCTCAGTTTCTGTAAGTCTCACAAATAATTTTTATAACGAAATAGTGTTCAGAATGGGATTCTAGACTCGAAAAAAAACGAAAATAAATTTTTGAAGAAAAATCAAATTTAATCGTTTTTCGCCGTTTCCAGCAGTTGTCCGAACGATTTACATCAAAATTAATTTTGCTTGTCTCAGTTTCTGTAAGTCTCACAAATAATTTTTATAACCATATAGTGTTCAGAAAGGGATTCTAGACTTGAAAAAATACAAAAATAAATTTCTGATGAAAAATTAAATTTAATCTTTTTTCGGCGTTTCCAGCAGTTGTACGAACGATTTACATCAAAAGCAATTTTGCTTGTCTCAGTTTCTGTAAGTCTCACAAAAAATTTTTCAACCAAAAAGTGGGCAGAATAGGATTCTAGACTTGAAAAAATAAAAAAAATAATTTTTGAAGAAAATATAAATTTAATCGTTTTCAGTTTCTGTGAGTCTTACAAATAATTTTTATTAACAAATAGTCTTTAGAATGTGATTCTAGACTTGAAAAAATATAAAAATAAATTTTTGAAGAAAAATTAAATTAGATCGTTTTACGGCATTTCCAGCAGTTGAACGAATGATCTACGTCAAAAGAAATTTTGCTTGTCTCGGTTCCTGTAAGTCTCAAAAATAATTTTCATGAACAAAATTAAATTAAATTTAATCGTTTTTCGGCATTTCCAGTCGATGTGAGAACGATCCACGTAAAAAGAATGTTTGCTAATCTCAGTTTCTGTAAGTCTAATAAATAATTTTTATGAACAAATAGTGTTTAGAATGGGATTCAGGACTTAAAAAAAACAAAAATTAATTTTTGAAGAAAAATTAAATTTAATCGTTTTTTCGGCATTTCCAGCCGATGTTGGAACGATCCACGTAAAAAGAAATTTTGCCAGTCTCACTTTCTGTAAGTCTCACAAATAATTTTAATGAAAAGTGTTTAGAATAAATTCCAGACTTGAAGAAAAACAAAAATTCGTTTTTGAAGAAAAATTAAATTTAATCCTTTTTCGGCGTTTCCAGCAGTTGCACAAACGATTTACGTCAAAAGAAATTGCTTGTCTCAGTTTCTGTAAGTCTCACAAATAATTTTAATAACCAAATCGTATTCAGAAAAAGATTCTAGACTTGAAAAAATTCAAAAATAAATTTTTGAAGAAAAAAATTAAATTTAATCGTTTTTCGGCGTTTCCAGCAGTTGTACGAAGATTTACGTCAAAAGAAATTTTGCTTGTCTCAGTTTCTGTAAGTCTCACAAATAAATTTTATAACCAAATCGTGTTCAGAATGGGATTCTAGACTTGAAAAAATCAAAAACAAATTTTTGAAGAAAAATTAAATTTAATCGTTTTTCGGCGTTTCCAGCAGTTCTACGAACGATTTACGACAAAAAGAAATTTGCTTGTCTCAGTTTCTGTAAGTCTCACAAATAATTTTTATAACCAAATAGTGTTCAGAATGGGATTCTCGACTAGAAAAAATTCAAAAATAAATTTTTGAAGAAAAATTAAATTTAATCGTTTTTCGGCGTTTCCAGCAGTTGTCCGAACGATTAACATCAAAAAAAATTTTGCTTGTCTCGGTTTCTGTGACTCTCACAAATAACTTTTAAACCCATATAGTGTTCAGAATGGGATTCTAGACTTGAAAAAATACAAAAATAATTTTTTGATGAAAAATTAAACTTAATCGTTTTTCGGCGTTTCCAGCAGCTGTACGAACGATTTACATCAAAAGAAATTTTGCTTCTAGACTCGAAAAAAAACGAAAATAAATTTTTGAAGAAAAATTAAATTTAATCGTTTTTCGGCGTTTCCAGCAGTTCTACTAACGATTTACGACAAAAAAAAATTGCTTGTCTCAGTTTCTGTAACTCTCACAAATAATTTTTATAACCATATAGTGTTCAGAAAGGGATTCTAGACTTGAAAAAATACAAAAAAAATTTCTGATGAAAAATTAAATTTAATGTACGAACGATTTACATCAAAAGCAATTTTGCTTGTCTCAGTTTCTGTAAGTCTCACAAAAAAATTTTCAACCAAAAAGTGGGCAGAATAGGATTCTAGACTTGAAAAAATAAAAAAAATAATTTTTGAAGAAAATTTAAATTTAATCGTTTTCAGTTTCTGTGAGTCTTACAAATAATTTTTATCAACAAATAGTGTTTAGAATGTGATTCTAGACTTGAAAAAGTATAAAAATAAATTTTTGAAGAAAAATTAAATTCAATCGTTTTTCGGCGTTTCCAGCAGTTGTACGAACGATGCACATCAAAAGAATTTTTGCTTGTCTCAGTTTCTGTAAGTCTCACAAATGATTTTTATAACCAAATAGTATTCAGAATGGGATTCCAGACTAGAAAAAATACAAAAATAAATTTTTGAAGAAAAATTAAATTTAATCGTTTTTTGGCGTTTCCAGCAGTTGTCCGAATGATTTACACAAAAGACATTAGCTTGTCTCAGTGTCTGTAAGTCTCACAAATAATTTTTATAACAAAATAGTGTTCAGAATGGGATTCAAGACTTGAGAAAATACAAAAATTAATTTTTGAAGAAAATATAAATTTAATCGTTTTCAGTTTCTGTAAGTCTCACAAATAATTTTTATAAACAAATAGGGTTTAGAGTGTGATTCTGGACTCAAAAAAATACGAAAATAAGTTTTTGAAGAAAAAGTAAATTTAATCGTTTTTCGGAGTTTCCAGCAGTTGTCCGAACGATTTACATCAAAAGAAATTTTGCTTGTCTTAGTTTCTGTAAGTCTCACAAATAATTTTTATAACAAAATAGTGTTCAGAAGGGGATTCAAGACTCAAAAAAATACGAAAATAAATTTTTGAAGAAAAATTAAATTTAATTGTTTTTCGGCGTTTCCAGCAGTTGTCCGAACGATTTGCATCAAAAGAAATTTTGCTTGTCTCAGTTTCCGTAATTCTCAATAATAATTTCTATAACAAAATAGTGTTCAGAATGGGATTCCAGACTCGAAAAAAAACGAAAATAAATTTTTGAAGAAAAATTAAATTTAATCGTTTTTCGGCGTTTCCAGCAGTTGCCCGAACGATTTACATCAAAAGAAATTTTGCTTGTCTCAGTTTCTGAAAGTCTCACAAATAATTTTTATAACAAAATAGTGTTCAGAATGGGATTCAAGACTTAAAAAAATCCAAAAATTAATTTTTGAAGAAAATATAAATTTAATCGTTTTCAGTTTCTGTAAGTCTCACAAATAATTTTAATGAACAAATAGTGTTTAGAATTTGATAAATTTTTGAAGAAACATTAAATTTAATCGTTTTTCGGCGTTTCCAGCAGTTGTATGAACGATTTACATCAAAAGAAATTTTGCTTGTCTCAGTTTCTGTAAATCTCACAAATAATTTTTATAACCAAATAGTGGTCAGAATAGGATTCTAGACTTGAAAAAATACAAAAATAAATTTTTGAAGAAAAATTAAATTTAATCGTTTTTCGGCGTTTCCAGCAGTTGTAGGAACGAAGTACATCACAGGAAATTTTGCTTGTCTCAGTTTCTGTAAGTCTCACAAATAATTTGTATAATCAAATAGTGTTCAGATGGGATTCTAGACTCGAAAAACAACGAAAATAAATTTTTGAAGAAAAATTAAATTTAATCGTTTTCGGCGTTTCCAGCAGTTGTCCGAACGATTTACGTCAAAAGAAATTTTGCTTGTCTCAGTTTCTGTAAGTGTCACAAATAATTTTTATAACAAAATGGTGTTCAGAATGGGATTCTAGACTCGAGAAAAAACGAAAATGAATTTTTGAAGAAAAATTAAATTTAATCGTTTTTCGGCGTTTCCAGCAGTTGTCCGAACGATTTACATCAAAAGAAATTTTGCTTTTCTCAGTTTCTGTAAGTCTCACAAATAATTTTTATAACCAAATAGTGTTCAGAATAGGATTCTAGACTAGAAAAAATACAAAAATAAATTTTTGAAGAAAAATTATGCAGCAGTTAAACGAATGATTTACATCAAAAGAAATTTTGCTTGTCTTAGTTTCCTTAAGTCTCACAAATAATTTTTATAACAAAATCGTGTTCAGAACAGGATTCTAGACTTGAAAAAATAAAAAAATAATTTTTGAAGAAAATATAAATGTAATCGTTTTCAGTTTCTGTGAGTCTTACAAATAATTTTTATGAAAAAATAGTGTTTAGAATGTGATTCTAGACTTAAAAAAATATAAAAATAAATTTTTGAAGAAAAATTAAATTTAATCATTTTTCGGCGTTTCCAGCAGTTGTACGAACGATTAACATCAAAAGAAATTTTGCTTGCCTCAGTTTGTGTAGGTCTCACAAATAATTTTTGTAACCAAATAGTGTTCAGAATGGGATTCTAGACTCGAAAAAAAACGAAGATAAATTTTTGAAGAAAAATTAAATTTAATCGTTTTTCGGCGTTTCCAGCAGTTGTCCGAACGATTAACATCAAAAGAAATTATGCTTGTCTCAGTTTCTGTAAGTCTCACAAATGATTTTTATTACAAAATAGTGTTCGGAATGGGATTCAAGACTTGAAAAAATGCAAAAATTAATTTTTGAAGAAAACATAAATCTAATCGTTTTCAGTTTCTGTAAAACTCACAAATAATTTTTATAACCAAATAGTGTTCAGAATCGGATCCTAGACTCGAAAAATATCGAAAAAAATTTTTTGAAGAAAAATTAAGTTTAATCGTTTTTCGGCGTTTCCAGCAGTTGTCCGAACGATTTACATCAAAATAAATTTTTCTTGTCTCAGTTTCTGTAAGTCTCACAAATAATTTTTATAACCAAATAGTGTTCAGAATGGGATTCTAGACTCGAAAAAAAAACGAAAGTAAATTTTTGAAGAAAAATCAAATTTAATCGTTTTTCGGCGTTTCCAGCAGTTGTCCGAACGATTTACATCAAAAGAAATTTTGCTTGTCTCAGTTTCTGTAACTCTCACAAATAATTTTTATAACCATATAGTGTTCAGAAAGGGATTCTAGACTTGAAAAAATACAAAAATAAATTTTTGATGAAAAATTAAATTTAATCGTTTTTTGGCGTTTCCAGCAGTTGTACGAACGATTTACATCAAAAGCAATTTTGCTTGTCTCAGTTTCTGTAAGTCTCACAAATGATTTTTATAACAAAATAGTGTTCGGAATGGGATTCAAGACTTGAAAAAATGCAAAAATTAATTTTTGAAGAAAATATAAATCTAATCGTTTTCAGTTTCTGTAAAACTCACAAATAATTTTTATAACCAAATAGTGTTCAGAATCGGATTCTAGACTCGAAAAATATCGAAAAAAATTTTTTGAAGAAAAATTAAGTTTAATCGTTTTTCGGCGTTTCCAGCAGTTGTCCGAACGATTTACATCAAAATAAATTTTTCTTGTCTCAGTTTCTGTAAGTCTCACAAATAATTTTTATGACCAAATAGTGTTCAGAATGGGATTCTAGACTCGAAAAAAAAACGAAAATAAATTTTTGAAGAAAAATCAAATTTAATCGTTTTTCGGCGTTTCCAGCAGTTGTCCGAACGATTTACATGAAAAGAAATTTTGCTTGTCTCAGTTTCTGTAACTCTCACAAATAATTTTTATAACCATATAGTGTTCAGAAAGGGATTCTAGACTTGAAAAAATACAAAAATAAATTTTTGATGAAAAATTAAATTTAATCGTTTTTTGGCGTTTCCAGCAGTTGTACGAACGATTCACATCAAAAGCAATTTTGCTTGTCTCAGTTTCTGTAAGTCTCACAAATGATTTTTATAACAAAATAGTGTTCGGAATGGGATTCAAGACTTGAAAAAATGCAAAAATTAATTTTTGAAGAAAACATAAATTTAATCGTTTTCAGTTTCTGTAAAACTCACAAATAATTTTTATAACAAAATAGTGTTCAGAATGGGATTCTAGATTTGAAAAATATCGAAAATAAATTTTTGAAGAAAAATTAAGTTTAATCGTTTTTCGGCGTTTCCAGCAGTTGTCCGAACGATTTACATCAAAAGAAATTTTGCTTGTCTCAGTTTCTGTAAGTCTCACAAATAATTTTTATAACAAAATAGTGTACAGAATGGGATTCAAGACTTGAAAAAATTCAAAAATAAATTTTTGAAGAAAATTTAAATTTAATCGTTTTCAGTTTCAGTAAAACTCACGAATAATTTTTATAACAAAATAGTGTTCAGAATGGGATTCTAGACTCGAAAAATATCGAAAATAAATTTTTGAAGAAAAATTAAGTTTAATGGTTTTTCGGCGTTTCCAGCAGTTGTCCGAACGATTTACATCAAAAGAAATTTTGCTTGTCTCAGTTTCTGTAAGTCTCACAAATAATTTTTATAACAAAATAGTGTACAGAATGGGATTCAAGACTTGAAAAAATTCAAAAATAAATTTTTGAAGAAAATTTAAATTTAATCGTTTTCAGTTTCAGTAAAACTCACAAATAATTTTTATAACAAAATAGTGTTCAGAATGGGATTCTAGACTCGAAAAATATCGAAAATAAATTTTTGAAGAAAAATTAAGTTTAATGGTTTTTCGGCGTTTCCAGCAGTTGTCCGAACGATTTACATCAAAAGAAATTTTGCTTGTCTCAGTTTCTGTAAGTCTCACAAATAATTTTTATTACAAAATAGTGTTCAGAAAGGGATTCTAGACTTGAAAAAATACAAAAATAAATTTTTGATGAAAAATTCAATTTAATCGTTTTTCGGCGTTTCCAGCAGTTGTACGAACGATTTACATCAAAAGCAATTTTGCTTGTCTCAGTTTCTGTAAGTCTCACAAATATTTTTTTAACCAAAAAGTGGGCAGAATAGGATTCTAGACTCGAACAAATAAAAAAAATAATTTTTGAAGAAAATATAAATTTAATCGTTTTCAGTTTCTGTGAGTCTTACAAATAATTTTTATGAACAAATAGTGTTTAGAATGTGATTCTAGACTTGAAAAAACATAAAAATAAATTTTTGAAGAAAAATAAAATTTAATCGTTTTTCGGCGTTTCCAGCAGTTGTACGAACGATGTACATCAAAATAATTTTTGCTTGTCTCAGTTTCTGTAAGTCTCACAAATGATTTTTATAACAAAATAGTGTCCAGAATAGGATTCTAGACCCGAAAAAAAACGAAAATAAATTTTTGAAGAAAAATTAAATTTAATCGTTTTTCGGCGTTTCCAGCAGTTGTCCGAACGATTAACATCAAAAGAAATTTTGCTTGTCTCAGTTTCTGTAAGTCTCACAAATGATTTTTATAACAAAATAGTGTTCGGAATGGGATTCAAGACTTGAAAAAATGCAAAAATTAATTTTTGAAGAAAATATAAATTTAATCGTTTTCAGTTTCTGTAAAACTCACAAATAATTTTTATAACAAAATAGTGTTCAGAATGGGATTCTAGACTCGAAAAATATCGAAAATAAATTTTTGAAGAAAAATTAAGTTTAATCGTTTTTCGGCGTTTCCAGCAGTTGTACGAACGATTTACATCAAAAGAAATTTTGCTTGTCTCAGTTTCTGTAAGTCTCACAAATAATTTTTATAACAAAATAGTGTTCAGAATGGGATTCAAGACTTGAAAAAACACAAAAATTAATTTTTGAAGAAAATATAAATTTAATCGTTTTCAGTTTCTGTAAGTCTCACAAATAATTTTTATGAACAAATAGTGTTTAGAATGTGATTCTAAACTTGAAAAAATACAAAAATAAATTTTTGAAGAAAAATTAATTTTAATCGTTTTTCGGCGTTTCCAGCAGTTGTACGAGCGATTTACATCAAAAAAATTTTGCTTGTCTTTGTTACCTTAAGTCTCACAAATTATTTTTATATTCAAATAGTGTTCAGAATAGGATTCTAGACTTGAAAAAATAAAAAAAATAATTTTTGAAGAAAATATAAATTTAATCGTTTTCAGTTTCTGTAAGTCTCATAAATAATTTTTATGAACAAATAGTGTTTAGAATGTGATTCTAGACCTAAAAAAATATAAAAATAAATTTTTGAAGAAAAATTAAATTTAATCGATTTCGGCGTTTCCAGCTCTTGTACGAACGATTTACATCAAAAAAAATGTTGCTTGTCTCAGTTTCTGTAAGTCTCTTAAATAATTTTTATAACCAAATAGTGGTCAGAATGGGATTCTAGACTTGACAAAATATAAAAATAAATTTTTGAAGAAAAATTAAATTTAATCGTATTTCGGCGTTTCCAGCAGTTGTCCGAACGATTTACATCAAAAAAAAATTTGCTTGTCTCAGTTTCTGTAAGTCTCTTAAATAATTTTAATAACCAAATAGTGGTCAGAATAGGATTCTAGACTTGACAAAATATAAAAATAAATTTTTGAAGAAAAATTAAATTTAATCGTTTTTCGGCGTTTCCAGCAGTTGTCCGAACGATTTACATCAAAAGAAATGTTTCTTGTCTCGGTTTCTGTAAGTCTCACAAATGGTTTTTATAACAAAATAGTGTTCAGAAAAATTAAATTTAATCGTTTTTCGGCGTTTCCAGTTGTTGTCCGAACGATTTACATCAAAAGAAATTTTGCTTGTCTCAGTTTCTGTAATTTTCACAAAAAATTTTTATAACAAAATAGTGTTCAGAATGGGATTCTAGACTCGAAAAAAACGAAAATAAATTTTTAAAGAAAAATTAAATTTAATCGTTTTTCGGCGTTTCCAGCTCTTGTACGAACGATTTACATCAAAAAAAATTTTGCTTGTCTCAGTTTCTGTAAGTCTCACAAATTATTTTTATAACAAAATAATGTTCAGAATGGGATTCTAGACTCGAAAAAAAACGAAAATAAATGTTTGAAGATTGATTAAATTTAATCGTTTTTCGGCGTTTCCAGCAGTTGTACGAACGATTTACGTCAAAAGAAGCTTTGCTTGTCTCAGTTTCTGTAAGTCTCACAAGTTATTTTTATAACCAAATAGTGTTCAGAATGGGATTCTAGATTTGAAAAAAAACGAAAATAAATTGTTGACGAAAAATGAAATTTAATCGTTTTTCGGCGTTTCCAGCAGTTGTCCGAACGATTTACAACAAAAGAAATTTTACTTGTCTCAGTTACTGTAACTCTAACAAATAATTTTTATAACCATATAGTGTTCAGAATGGGATTCTAGACTTGAAAAAATACAAAAATATATTTTTGATGAAAAATTAAATTTAATCGTTTTTCGGCGTTTCCAGCAGTTGCACGAACGATTTACATCAAAAGAAATTATGCTTGTCTCAGTTTCTGTAAGTATCACAAATAATTTTTATAACCAAATAGTGGTCAGAATAGGATTCTAGACTGGAAAAAATACAAAAATAAATTTTTGAAGGAAAATTAAATTTAATCGTTTTTCGGCGTTTCCAGCAGTTGTACGAATGATTTTCATCAAAAGAAATTTAGCTTGTCTTGGTTTCGTTAAGTCTCACAATTTTTTTTTATAACCAAATAGTGTTAAGAAAAGGATTCTAGACTTGAAAAAATAAAGAAATTAATTTTTGAAAAAATTATAAATTTAATCGTTTTCAGTTTCTGTAAGTCTTACAAATAATTTTTATAAACAAATAGTGTTTAGAATGTGATTCTAAACTTGAAAAAATACAAAAATAAATTTTTGAAGAAAAATTAAATTTAATCGTTTTTCGGCGTTTCCAGCAGCTGTACGAACGATGTACATCAAAAGAAATTTTGCTTGTCTCAGTTTCTGTAAGTCTCACCAATAATTTTTATAACCAAATAGTGTTCAGAAAGGGATCCAAGACTCGAAAAAAAACGAAAATAAATTTTTGAAGAAAAATTAAATTTAATCGTTTTTCGGCGTTTCCAGCAGTTGTCCGAACGATTTACATCAAAAGAAATTTTGCTTGTCTCAGTTTCTGTAACTCTCACAAATAATTTTTATAACCATATAGTGTTCAGAATGGGATTCTAGACTTGAAAAAATACAAAAAATAATTTTTGAAAAAAAATTAAATTTAATCGTTTTTCGGCGTTTCCAGCAGTTGTCCGAACGATTTACATAAAAAAAAATTTTGCTTGTCTCAGTTTCTGTAAGTCTCTTAAATAATTTTTATAACCAAATAGTGGTCAGAATAGGATTCTAGACTTGACAAAATATAAAAATAAATTTTTGAAGAAAAATTAAATTTAATCGTTTTTCGGCGTTTCCAGCAGTTGTCGGAACGATTTACATCAAAAGAAATGTTTCTTGTCTCGGTTTCTGTAAGTCTCACAAATGATTTTTATAACAAAATAGTGTTCAGAAAAATTAAATTTAATCGTTTTTCGGCGTTTCCAGTTGTTGTCCGAACGATTTACATCAAAAGAAATTTTGCTTGTCTCAGTTTCTGTAATTCTCACAAAATTTTTTTATAACAAAATAGTGTTCAGAATGGGATTCTAGACTCGAAAAAAACGAAAATAAATTTTTGAAGAAAAATTAAATTTAATAGTTTTTCTGCGTTTCCAGCAGTTGTCCGAGCGATTTACATCAAAATAAATTTTGCTTGTCTCAGTTTCTGTAAGTGTTACAAATAATTTTTATAACAAAATAAAGTTCAGAATGGGATACAAGACTTGAAAAAATACAAAAATTAATTTTTTAAGAAAATATAAATTTAATCGTTTTCAGTTTCTGTAAGTCTCACAAATAATTTTTATGAACAAATAGTGTTAAGAATGTGATTCTAGCCTCAAAAAAATACGAAAATAATTTTTTTAAGAAAAATTAAATTTAATCGTTTTTCGGCGTTTCCAGCAGTTGTATGAACGATTTACGTCAAAAGAAATTTTGCTTGTCTCAGTTTCTGGAAGTCTCACAAATTATTTTTATAACCAAATAGTGTTCAGAATGGGATTCTAAACTCGAAAAAATACGAAAATAAATTATTGAAGAAAAATTAAATTTAATCGTTTTTCGGCGTTTCCAGTGGTTGTCCTAACGATTTACATCAAAAGAAATTTTGCTTGTCTCAGTTTCTGTAAGTCTCGCAAATAATTTTTATAACAAAATAGGGTTCGGAATGGGATTCAAGACTTGAAAAAATGCAAAAATTAATTTTTGAAGAAAATATAAATTTAATCGTTTTCAGTTTCTGTAAGTCTTACAAATAATTTTTATAAACAAATAGTGTTTAGATTGTGATTCTAAACTTGAAAAAATACAAAAATAAATTTTTGAAGAAAAATTAAATTGAATCGTTTTCGGCGTTTCCAGCAGTTGTACGAACGATTTACATCAAACGAAATTTTGCTTGTCTTAGTTTCTTTAAGTCTCACAAATTATTTTTATAACCAAATAATGTTCAGAATGGGATTCTAGACTTAAAAAAATAAAAAAATAAATTTTTGAAGAAAATATAAATTTAATCGTTTTCAGTTTCTGTAAGTCTTACAATTAATTTTTCTGAATAAATAGTGTTTAGAATGTGATTCTAGCCTCAAAAAATACGAAAAAAATAAATTTTTGAAGAAAAATTAAATTTAATCGGTTTTCGGCGTTTCCAGCAGTTGCCCGAACGATTTACATCAAAAGAAATTTTCTTGTCTCAGTTTCTGTAAATCTCACAAATAATTTTTATTAGCAAATAGTGTTTAGAATGCGATTCTAAATTTGAAAAAATACAAAAATAAATTTTTGAAGAAAAATTAAATTAAATCGTTTTTCGGCGTTTCCAGCAGTTGTACGAACGATTTACGTCAAAAGAAGCTTTGCTTGTCTCAGTTTCTGTAAGTCTCACAAGTTATTTTTATAACCAAACAGTGTTCAGAATGGGATTCTAGACTCGAAAAAATACGAAAATAAATTTTTGAAGAAAAATTAAATTTAATCGTTTTTCGGCGTTTCCAGCAGTTGTACGAACGATTTACGTCAAAAGAAGCTTTGCTTGTCTCAGTTTCTGTAAGTCTCACAAGTTATTTTTATAACCAAATAGTGTTCAGAATGGGATTCTAGATTGGAAAAAAAAGGAAAATAAATTGTTGAAGAAAAATGAAATTTAATCGTTTTTCGGCGTTTCCAGCAGTTGTCCGAAGGATTTACAACAAAAGAAATTTTACTTGTCTCAGTTACTGTAACTCTAACAAATAATTTTTATAACCATATAGTGTTCAGAATGGGATTCTAGACTTGAAAAAATACAAAAATATATTTTTGATGAAAAATTAAATTTAATCGTTTTTCGGCGTTTCCAGCAGTTGCACGAACGATTTACATTAAAAGAAATTATGCTTGTCTCAGTTTCTGTAAGTATCACAAATAATTTTTATAACCAAATAGTGGTCAGAATAGGATTCTAGACTTGAAAAAATACAAAAATAATTTTTTGAAGGAAAATTAAATTTTATCGTTTTTCGGCGTTTCCAGCAGTTGTACGAATGATTTTCATCAAAAGAAATTTAGCTTGTCTTGGTTTCTTTAAGTCTCACAAATTTTTTTTATAACCAAATAGTGTTCAGAAAAGGATTCTAGACTTGAAAAAATAAAGAAATTAATTTTTGAAAAAATTATAAATTTAATCGTTTTCAGTTTCTGTAAGTCTTACAAATAATTTTTATAAACAAATAGTGTTTAGAATGTGATTCTAGACTTGAAAAAATACAAAAATATATTTTTGAAGAAAAATTAAATTTAATCGTTTTTCGGCGTTTCCAGCAGTTGTCCGAACGATTTACATCAAAAGAAATTTTGCTTGTCTCAGTTTCTGTAACTCTCACAAATAATTTTTATAACCAAATAGTGTTCAGAGAGGGATCCAAGACTCGAAAAAAAACGAAAATAAATTTTTGAAGAAAAATTAAATTAAATCGTTTTTCGGCGTTTCCAGCAGTTGTCCGAACGATTTACATCAAAAGAAATTTTGCTTGTCTCAGTTTCTGTAACTCTCATAAATAATTTTTATAACTATATAGTGTTCAGAATGGGATTCTAGACTTGAAAAAATACAAAAATATATTTTTGATGAAAAATTAAATTTGATCGTTTTTCGGCGTTTCCAGCAGTTGCACGAACGATTTACATCAAAAGAAATTATGCTTGTCTCAGTTTCTGTAAGTATCACAAATAATTTTTATAACCAAATAGTGGTCAGAATAGGATTCTAGACTTGAAAAAATACAAAAATAATTTTTTGAAGGAAAATTAAATTTTATCGTTTTCGGCGTTTCCAGCAGTTGTACGAATGATTTTCATCAAAAGAAATTTAGCTTGTCTTGGTTTCTTTAAGTCTCACAAATTTTTTTTATAACCAAATAGTGTTCAGAAAAGGATTCTAGACTTGAAAAAATAAAGAAATTAATTTTTGAAAAAATTATAAATTTAATCGTTTTCAGTTTCTGTAAGTCTTACAAATAATTTTTATAAACAAATAGTGTTTAGAATGTGATTCTAGACTTGAAAAAATACAAAAATATATTTTTGAAGAAAAATTAAATTTAATCGTTTTTCGGCGTTTCCAGCAGTTGTCCGAACGATTTACATCAAAAGAAATTTTGCTTGTCTCAGTTTCTGTAAGTCTCCGAAATAATTTTTATAACAAAATTGTGTTCGGAATGGGATTCAAGACTTGAAAAAATGCAAAAATTAATTTTTGAAGAAAATATAAATTTAATCGTTTTCAGTTTCTGTAAGTCTCACAAATAATTTTTATAAACAAATAGAGTTTATAATGTGATTCTAAACTTGAAAAAATACAAAAATAAATTTTTGAAGAAAAATTAAATTTAATCGTTTTCGGCGTTTCCAGCAGTTGTACGAACGATTTACATCAAACGAAATTTTGCTTGTCTTAGTTTTTTTAAGTCTCACAAATTATTTTTATAACCAAATAGTGTTCAGAATAGGATTCTAGACTTGAAAAAATAAAAAAAATAATTTTTGAAGAAAAATTAAATTTAATCGTTTTTCGGCGTTTCCAGCAGTTGTCCGAACGATTTACATCAAAAGAAATTTTGCTTGTCTCAGTTTCTGTAACTCTCACAAATAATTTTTATAACCAAATAGTGTTCAGAGAGGGATCCAAGACTCGAAAAAAAACGAAAATAAATTTTTGAAGAAAAATTAAATTAAATCGTTTTTCGGCGTTTCCAGCAGTTGTCCGAACGATTTACATCAAAAGAAATTTTGCTTGTCTCAGTTTCTGTAACTCTCACAAATAATTTTTATAACCATATAGTGTTCAGAATGGGATTCTAGACTTGAAAAAATACAAAAATATATTTTTGATGAAAAATTAAATTTGATCGTTTTTCGGCGTTTCCAGCAGTTGCACGAACGATTTACATCAAAAGAAATTATGCTTGTCTCAGTTTCTGTAAGTATCACAAATAATTTTTATAACCAAATAGTGGTCAGAATAGGATTCTAGACTTGAAAAAATACAAAAATAATTTTTTGAAGGAAAATTAAATTTTATCGTTTTCGGCGTTTCCAGCAGTTGTACGAATGATTTTCATCAAAAGAAATTTAGCTTGTCTTGGTTTCTTTAAGTCTCACAAATTTTTTTTATAACCAAATAGTGTTCAGAAAAGGATTCTAGACTTGAAAAAATAAAGAAATTAATTTTTGAAAAAATTATAAATTTAATCGTTTTCAGTTTCTGTAAGTCTTACAAATAATTTTTATAAACAAATAGTGTTTAGAATGTGATTCTAGACTTGAAAAAATACAAAAATATATTTTTGAAGAAAAATTAAATTTAATCGTTTTTCGGCGTTTCCAGCAGTTGTCCGAACGATTTACATCAAAAGAAATTTTGCTTGTCTCAGTTTCTGTAAGTCTCCGAAATAATTTTTATAACAAAATTGTGTTCGGAATGGGATTCAAGACTTGAAAAAATGCAAAAATTAATTTTTGAAGAAAATATAAATTTAATCGTTTTCAGTTTCTGTAAGTCTCACAAATAATTTTTATAAACAAATAGAGTTTATAATGTGATTCTAAACTTGAAAAAATACAAAAATAAATTTTTGAAGAAAAATTAAATTTAATCGTTTTCGGCGTTTCCAGCAGTTGTACGAACGATTTACATCAAACGAAATTTTGCTTGTCTTAGTTTTTTTAAGTCTCACAAATTATTTTTATAACCAAATAGTGTTCAGAATAGGATTCTAGACTTGAAAAAATAAAAAAAATAATTTTTGAAGAAAATATAAATTTAATCGTTTTCAGTTTCTGTAAGTCTTACAAATAATTTTTCTGAATAAATAGTGTTTAGAATGTGATTCCAGCCTCAAAAAAATACGAAAATACATTTTTGAAGAAAAATTAAATTTAATCGTCTTTCGGCGTTTCCAGCAGTTGCCCGAACGATTAACATCAAAAGAAACTTTGCTTGTCTCAGTTTCTGTAAGTCTCACAATTAATTTTTATGACAAAATAGTGTTCAGTATTGGATTCAAGACTCGAAAAAACACAAAAATTAATTTTTGATGAAAATATAAATTTAAACGTTTTCAGTTTCTGTAAGTCTCACAAATAATTTTTTTTTTTTTGAAAAAATTCAAAAATAAATTTTTGAAGAAAAATTAAATTTAATCGTTTTTCGGCGTTTCCAGCAGTTGTCCGAACGATTTACATCGAAAGAAATTTTGCTTGTTTCAGTTTCTGTAATTCTAACAAATAATTTTTATAACAAAATGGTGTTCGGAATGGGATTCAAGACTCGAAAAAAAAACGAAGATAAATTTTTGAAGACAAATTAAATTTAATCGTTTTTCGGCGTTTCCAGCAGTTGTCCGAACGATTTACATCAAAAGAAATTTTGTTTGTCTCGGTTTCTGTAAGTCTCAAAAATTATTTGAATAACAAAATAGTGTTCAGAATGGGATTCTAGACTCGAAAAAAAACGAAAATAAATTTTTGAAGAAAAATTAAATTTAATCGTTTTTCGGCGTTTCCAGCTGCTGTACGAACGATTTACATCAAAAACAATGTTGCTTGTCTCAGTTTCTGTAAGTCTCTTAAATAACTTTTATAACCAAAAAGTGGTCAGAATAGGATTCTAGACTTGAAAAAATACAAAAATAAATTTTTGAAGAAAAATTAAATTTAATCGTTTTTCGGCGTTTCCAGCAGTTGTACGAACGATTTACATCAAAAGAAATTTTGCTAGTCTTAGTTTCTTTAAGTCTCACAAATTATTTTTATAACCAAATAGTGTTCAGAACAGGATTCTAGACTTGAAAAAATAAAAAAAAGAATTTTTGAAGAAAATATAAATTTAATCGTTTTCAGTTTCTGTAAGTCTTACAAATAATTTTTATAAACAAATAGTGTTTAGAATGTGATTCTAGACCTAAAAAAATATAAAAATTAATTTTTGAAGAAAAATTAAATTTAATCGTTTTTCGGCGTTTCCAGCTCTTGTACGAACGATTTACATCAAAAAAAATTTTGCTTGTCTCAGTTTCTGTAAGTCTCTTAAATATATTTTATAACCAAATAGTGGTCAGAATAGGATTCTAGACTTGAAAAAATACAAAAATAAATTTTTGAAGAAAAATTAAATTTAATAATTTTTCGGCGTTTTCAGCTGTTGTACGAACGATTTACATCAAAAGAAATTTTGCTTGTCTTCGTTTCTTCAAGTCTCACAAATTATTTTTATAACCAAATAGTGTTCAGAATAGGATTCTAGACTTGAAAAAATAAAGAAATTAATTTTTTTTCACAAATAATTTTTATAACCAAAAAGTGTTCAGACTGGGATTCAAGACTCGAAAAAAACAAAAATAAATTTTTGAAGAAAAATGAAATTTAATCGTTTTTCGGCGTTTCCAGCAGTTGTCCGAACGATTTACATCAAAAGATATTTTGCGTGTCTCAGTTTCTGTAAGTCTCACAAATAATTTTTATAACCAAAAAGTGTTCAGAATGGGATTGTGGACCCGAAAAAAAAGAAAATAAATTTTTGAAGAAAAATGAAATTTAATCATTTTTCGGCGTTTCCAGCAGTTGTCCGAACGATTTACATCAAAAGAAATTTAGCTTGTCTCAGTTTCTGTAAGTCTCACAAATGATTTTTATAACAAAATAGTGTTCAGAATGGGATTCTAGACTCGTAAAAAAACGAAAATAAATTTTTGAAGAAAAATTTAATTTAATCGTTTTTCGGCGTTTCCAGCAGTTGTCCGAACGATTTACATCAAAAGAAATTTTGCTTGTCTCAGTTTCTGTAAGTCTCACAAATTATTTTTATAACAAAATAATGTTCAGAATGGGATTCTAGACTCGAAAAAAAACGAAAATAAATGTTTGAAGATTGATTAAATTTAATCGTTTTTCGGCGTTTCCAGCAGTTATCCGAACGATTTACATCAAAAGAAATTTTGCTTGTCTCAGTTTCTGTAAGTCTCACAAATAATTTTTATAACCAAATAGTGTTCTGAAAAGGATTGAAGACTCGAAAAAAAACGAAAATAAATTTTTGAAGAAAAATTAAATTTAATCGTTTTTCGGCGTTTCCAGCAGTTGTCCGAACGATTTACATCAAAGGAAATTTAGCTTGTTTCAGTTTCTATAAGTCTCATATAAAATTTTATTAACCAAATAGTGTTCAGAATAAAATTCCAGACTTGAAAAAAAACGAAAATAAATTTTTGAAGAAAAATTAAATTTAATCGTTTTTCGGCGTTTCCAGCAGTTATCCGAACGATTTACATCAAAAGAAATTTTGCTTGTCTCAGTTTCCGTAAGTTTCACAAATGATTTTAATAACAAAATAGTGTTCAGAATGGGATTCTAGACTTGAAAAAATGCAAAAATTAATTTTTGAAGAAAATATAAATTTAATCGTTTTCAGTTTCTGTAGGTCTCACAAATAATTTTTATGAACGAATAGTGTAATAATGTGATTCTAGCCTCAAAAGAAAAACGAAAATAAATTTTTGAAGAAAAATTAAATTTAATCGTTTTTCGGCGTTTCCAGCAGTTGCCCGAACGATTTACATCAAAAGAAATTTTGCTTGTTTCAGTTTCTGTAAGTCTCACAAATAATTTTAATAACAAAATAGTGTTCAGAATGGGATACAAATCTTGAAAAAATAAAGAAATTAATTTTTGAAGAAAATATAAATTTAGTCGTTTTCAGTTTCTGTAAGTCTTACAAATAATTTTTATGAACAAATAGTGTTTAGAATGTGATTCTAGCCTCAAAAAAAAAAAGAAAATACATTTTTGAAGAAAAATGAAATTTAATCGTTTTTCGGCGTTTCCAGCAGTTGTCCGAACGATTTACATCAAAAGAAATTTTGCTTGTCTCAGTTTCTGTAAGTCTCACAAATGATTTTATAACAAAATTGTGTTCAGAATAGGATTCTAGACCCGAAAAAAAAGAAAATAAATTTTTGAAGAAAAATTAAATTTAATCGTTTTCGGCGTTTCCAGCAGTTGTCCGAACGATTTACATCAAAAGAAATTTTGCTTGTCTCAGTTTCTGTAAATCTCACAAATGATATTTATAACAAAATGGTGTTCAGAATGGGATTCTAAGCTTGAAAATACAAAAATAAATTTTTGAAGAAAAGTTAAATTTAATCGTTTTTCGGCGTTTCCAGCAGTTGTCCGAACGATTTACATCCAAAGAAATTTTGCTTGTCTAAGTTTCTATAAGTCTAACAAATAATTTTTATAACAAAATAGTGTTCGGAATGGGATTCAAGACTTGAAAAAAATACAAAAATTTTGCTTGTTTCAGTTTCTGTAAGTCTCACAAATAATTTTAATAACAAAATAGTGTTCAGAATGGGATACAAATCTTGAAAAAATAAAGAAATTAATTTTTGAAGAAAATATAAATTTAGTCGTTTTCAGTTTCTGTAAGTCTTACAAATAATTTTTATGAACAAATAGTGTTTAGAATGTGATTCTAGCCTCAAAAAAAAAAAGAAAATACATTTTTGAAGAAAAATGAAATTTAATCGTTTTTCGGCGTTTCCAGCAGTTGTCCGAACGATTTACATCAAAAGAAATTTTGCTTGTCTCAGTTTCTGTAAGTCTCACAAATGATTTTATAACAAAATTGTGTTCAGAATAGGATTCTAGACCCGAAAAAAAAGAAAATAAATTTTTGAAGAAAAATTAAATTTAATCGTTTTCGGCGTTTCCAGCAGTTGTCCGAACGATTTACATCAAAAGAAATTTTGCTTGTCTCAGTTTCTGTAAATCTCACAAATGATATTTATAACAAAATGGTGTTCAGAATGGGATTCTAAGCTTGAAAATACAAAAATAAATTTTTGAAGAAAAGTTAAATTTAATCGTTTTTCGGCGTTTCCAGCAGTTGTCCGAACGATTTACATCCAAAGAAATTTTGCTTGTCTAAGTTTCTATAAGTCTAACAAATAATTTTTATAACAAAATAGTGTTCGGAATGGGATTCAAGACTTGAAAAAAATACAAAAATTAATTTTTGAAGAAAAATTAAATTTAATCGTTTTTCGGCCTTTCCAGCAGTTGTCCGAACGATTTACATCAAAAGAAATTTTGCTTGTCTCAGTTTCTGCAATTCTCACAAAAAATTTTTATAACAAAATAGTGTTCAGAATGGGATTCAAGACTCGAAAAAAAACAAAAATAAATTTTTGAAGGTAAATTAAATTTAATCGTTTTTTTTCCTGCAGTTGTCCGAACGATTTACATCCTAAGAAATTTTGCTTGTCTCAGTTTCTGTAACTCTCACAAATAATTTTTATAACCATATAGTGTTCAGAATGGGATTCCAGACTTGAAAAAATACAAAAATATATTTTTGATGAAAAATTAAATTTAATCGTTTTTCGGCGTTTCCAGCTGTTGTACGAACGATTTACATCAAAAAAAATTTTGCTTGTCTCAGTTTCTGTAAGTCTCTTAAATAATTTTTATAACCAAATAGTGGTCAGAGTAGGATTCTAGACTTGAAAAAATACAAAAATAAATTTTTGAAGAAAAATTAAATTTAATCGTTTTTTCGGCGTTTCCAGCAGTTGTACAAACGATTTACATCAAAAGAAATTTTGCTTGTCGTAGTTTCTTTGTCTCACAAATTATTTTTATAACCAAATAGTGTTCAGAACAGGATTCTAGACTTGAAAAAATAAAAAAAATAATTTTTGAAGAAAATGTAAATTTAATCGTTTTCAGTTTCCGTAAGTCTTACAAATAATTTTTATGAACAAATAGTGTTTAGAATGTGATTCTAGACTTGAAAAAATACAAAAATATATTTTTGATGAAAAATTAAATTTAATCGTTTTTCGGCGTTTCCAGCAGTTGTCCGAACGATTTACATCAAAAGAAATTTTGCTTGTCTCAGTTTCTGTAACTCTCACAAATAATTTTTATAACCAAATAGTGTTCAGAGAGGGATCCAAGACTCGAAAAAAAACGAAAATAAATTTTTGAAGAAAAATTAAATTAAATCGTTTTTCGGCGTTTCCAGCAGTTGTCCGAACGATTTACATCAAAAGAAATTTTGCTTGTCTCAGTTTCTGTAACTCTCACAAATAATTTTTATAACCATATAGTGTTCAGAATGGGATTCTAGACTTGAAAAAATACAAAAATATATTTTTGATGAAAAATTAAATTTAATCGTTTTTCGGCGTTTCCAGCAGTTGCACGAACGATTTACATCAAAAGAAATTATGCTTGTCTCAGTTTCTGTAAGTATCACAAATAATTTTTATAACCAAATAGTGGTCAGAATAGGATTCTAGACTTGAAAAAATACAAAAATAATTTTTTGAAGGAAAATTAAATTTTATCGTTTTCGGCGTTTCCAGCAGTTGTACGAATGATTTTCATCAAAAGAAATTTAGCTTGTCTTGATTTCTTTAAGTCTCACAAATTTTTTTTATAACCAAATAGTGTTCAGAAAAGGATTCTAGACTTGAAAAAATAAAGAAATTAATTTTTGAAAAAATTATAAATTTAATCGTTTTCAGTTTCTGTAAGTCTTACAAATAATTTTTATAAACAAATAGTGTTTAGAATGTGATTCTAGACTTGAAAAAATACAAAAATATATTTTTGAAGAAAAATTTAATTTAATCGTTTTTCGGCGTTTCCAGCAGTTGTCCGAACGATTTACATCAAAAGAAATTTTGCTTGTCTCAGTTTCTGTAACTCTCACAAATAATTTTTATAACCAAATAGTGTTCAGAGAGGGATCCAAGACTCGAAAAAAAACGAAAATAAATTTTTGAAGAAAAATTAAATTTAATCGTTTTTCGGCGTTTCCAGCAGTTGTCCGAACGATTTACATCAAAAGAAATTTTGCTTGTCTCAGTTTCTGTAAGTCTCGGAAATAATTTTTATAACAAAATTGTGTTCGGAATGGGATTCAAGACTTGAAAAAATGCAAAAATTAATTTTTGAAGAAAATATAAATTTAATCGTTTTCAGTTTCTGTAAGTCTCACAAATAATTTTTATAAACAAATAGAGTTTATAATGTGATTCTAAACTTGAAAAAATACAAAAATAAATTTTTGAAGAAAAATTAAATTTAATCGTTTTCGGCGTTTCCAGCAGTTGTACGAACGATTTACATCAAACGAAATTTTGCTTGTCTTAGTTTTTTTAAGTCTCACAATTTATTTTTATAACCAAATAGTGTTCAGAATAGGATTCTAGACTTGAAAAAATAAAAAAAAATAATTTTTGAAGAAAATATAAATTTAATCGTTTTCAGTTTCTGTAAGTCTTACAAATAATTTTTCTGAATAAATAGTGTTTAGAATGTGATTCCAGCCTCAAAAAAATACGAAAATACATTTTTGAAGAAAAATTAAATTTAATCGTCTTTCGGCGTTTCCAGCAGTTGCCCGAACGATTAACATCAAAAGAAACTTTGCTTGTCTCAGTTTCTGTAAGTCTCACAATTAATTTTTATGACAAAATAGTGTTCAGTATGGGATTCAAGACTCGAAAAAACACAAAAATTAATTTTTGATGAAAATATAAATTTAAACGTTTTCAGTTTCTGTAAGTCTCACAAATAATTTTTTTTTTTTTTGAAAAAATTCAAAAATAAATTTTTGAAGAAAAATTAAATTTAATCGTTTTTCGGCGTTTCCAGCAGTTGTCCGAACGATTTACATCGAAAGAAATTTTGCTTGTTTCAGTTTCTGTAATTCTAACAAATAATTTTTATAACAAAATGGTGTTCGGAATGGGATTCAAGACTCGAAAAAAAAACGAAAATAAATTTTTGAAGACAAATTAAATTTAATCGTTTTTCGGCGTTTCCAGCAGTTGTCCGAACGATTTACATCAAAAGAAATTTTGTTTGTCTCGGTTTCTGTAAGTCTCAAAAATTATTTGAATAACAAAATAGTGTTCAGAATGGGATTCTAGACTCGAAAAAAAACGAAAATAAATTTTTGAAGAAAAATTAAATTTAATCGTTTTCCGGCGTTTCCAGCTGTTGTACGAACGATTTACATCAAAAACAATGTTGCTTGTCTCAGTTTCTGTAAGTCTCTTAAATAACTTTTATAACCAAAAAGTGGTCAGAATAGGATTCTAGACTTGAAAAAATACAAAAATAAATTTTTGAAGAAAAATTAAATTTAATCGTTTTTCGGCGTTTCCAGCAGTTGTACGAACGATTTACATCAAAAGAAATTTTGCTAGTCTTAGTTTCTTTAAGTCTCACAAATTATTTTTATAACCAAATAGTGTTCAGAACAGGATTCTAGACTTGAAAAAATAAAAAAAAGAATTTTTGAAGAAAATATAAATTTAATCGTTTTCAGTTTCTGTAAGTCTTACAAATAATTTTTATAAACAAATAGTGTTTAGAATGTGATTCTAGACCTAAAAAAATATAAAAATAAATTTTTGAAGAAAAATTAAATTTAATCGTTTTTCGGCGTTTCCAGCTCTTGTACGAACGATTTACATAAAAAAAAATGTTGCTTGTCTCAGTTTCTGTAAGTCTCTTAAATATATTTTATAACCAAATAGTGGTCAGAATAGGATTCTAGACTTGAAAAAATACAAAAATAAATTTTTGAAGAAAAATTAAATTTAATAATTTTTCGGCGTTTTCAGCTGTTGTACGAACGATTTACATCAAAAGAAATTTTGCTTGTCTTCGTTTCTTCAAGTCTCACAAATTATTTTTATAACCAAATAGTGTTCAGAATAGGATTCTAGACTTGAAAAAATAAAGAAATTAATTTTTTTTCACAAATAATTTTTATAACCAAAAAGTGTTCAGAGAGGGATCCAAGACTCGAAAAAAAACGAAAATAAATTTTTGAAGAAAAATTAAATTTAATCGTTTTTCGGCGTTTCCAGCAGTTGTCCGAACGATTTACATCAAAAGAAATTTTGCTTGTCTCAGTTTCTGTAAGTCTCGGAAATAATTTTTATAACAAAATTGTGTTCGGAATGGGATTCAAGACTTGAAAAAATGCAAAAATTAATTTTTGAAGAAAATATAAATTTAATCGTTTTCAGTTTCTGTAAGTCTCACAAATAATTTTTATAAACAAATAGAGTTTATAATGTGATTCTAAACTTGAAAAAATACAAAAATAAATTTTTGAAGAAAAATTAAATTTAATCGTTTTCGGCGTTTCCAGCAGTTGTACGAACGATTTACATCAAACGAAATTTTGCTTGTCTTAGTTTTTTTAAGTCTCACAATTTATTTTTATAACCAAATAGTGTTCAGAATAGGATTCTAGACTTGAAAAAATAAAAAAAAATAATTTTTGAAGAAAATATAAATTTAATCGTTTTCAGTTTCTGTAAGTCTTACAAATAATTTTTCTGAATAAATAGTGTTTAGAATGTGATTCCAGCCTCAAAAAAATACGAAAATACATTTTTGAAGAAAAATTAAATTTAATCGTCTTTCGGCGTTTCCAGCAGTTGCCCGAACGATTAACATCAAAAGAAACTTTGCTTGTCTCAGTTTCTGTAAGTCTCACAATTAATTTTTATGACAAAATAGTGTTCAGTATGGGATTCAAGACTCGAAAAAACACAAAAATTAATTTTTGATGAAAATATAAATTTAAACGTTTTCAGTTTCTGTAAGTCTCACAAATAATTTTTTTTTTTTTTGAAAAAATTCAAAAATAAATTTTTGAAGAAAAATTAAATTTAATCGTTTTTCGGCGTTTCCAGCAGTTGTCCGAACGATTTACATCGAAAGAAATTTTGCTTGTTTCAGTTTCTGTAATTCTAACAAATAATTTTTATAACAAAATGGTGTTCGGAATGGGATTCAAGACTCGAAAAAAAAACGAAAATAAATTTTTGAAGACAAATTAAATTTAATCGTTTTTCGGCGTTTCCAGCAGTTGTCCGAACGATTTACATCAAAAGAAATTTTGTTTGTCTCGGTTTCTGTAAGTCTCAAAAATTATTTGAATAACAAAATAGTGTTCAGAATGGGATTCTAGACTCGAAAAAAAACGAAAATAAATTTTTGAAGAAAAATTAAATTTAATCGTTTTTCGGCGTTTCCAGCTGTTGTACGAACGATTTACATCAAAAACAATGTTGCTTGTCTCAGTTTCTGTAAGTCTCTTAAATAACTTTTATAACCAAAAAGTGGTCAGAATAGGATTCTAGACTTGAAAAAATACAAAAATAAATTTTTGAAGAAAAATTAAATTTAATCGTTTTTCGGCGTTTCCAGCAGTTGTACGAACGATTTACATCAAAAGAAATTTTGCTAGTCTTAGTTTCTTTAAGTCTCACAAATTATTTTTATAACCAAATAGTGTTCAGAACAGGATTCTAGACTTGAAAAAATAAAAAAAAGAATTTTTGAAGAAAATATAAATTTAATCGTTTTCAGTTTCTGTAAGTCTTACAAATAATTTTTATAAACAAATAGTGTTTAGAATGTGATTCTAGACCTAAAAAAATATAAAAATAAATTTTTGAAGAAAAATTAAATTTAATCGTTTTTCGGCGTTTCCAGCTCTTGTACGAACGATTTACATAAAAAAAAATGTTGCTTGTCTCAGTTTCTGTAAGTCTCTTAAATATATTTTATAACCAAATAGTGGTCAGAATAGGATTCTAGACTTGAAAAAATACAAAAATAAATTTTTGAAGAAAAATTAAATTTAATAATTTTTCGGCGTTTTCAGCTGTTGTACGAACGATTTACATCAAAAGAAATTTTGCTTGTCTTCGTTTCTTCAAGTCTCACAAATTATTTTTATAACCAAATAGTGTTCAGAATAGGATTCTAGACTTGAAAAAATAAAGAAATTAATTTTTTTTCACAAATAATTTTTATAACCAAAAAGTGTTCAGACTGGGATTCAAGACTCGAAAAAAACAAAAATAAATTTTTGAAGAAAAATGAAATTTAATCGTTTTTCGGCGTTTCCAGCAGTTGTCCGAAAGGTTTACATCAAAAGAAATTTTGCGTGTCTCAGTTTCTGTAAGTCTCACAAATAATTTTTATAACCAAAAAGTGTTCAGAATGGGATTGTGGACTTGAAAAAAAACGAAAATACATTTTTGAAGAAAAATAAAATTTAATCATTTTTCGGCGTTTCCAGCAGTTGTCCGAACGATTTACATCAAAAGAAATTTAGCTTGTCTCAGTTTCTGTAAGTCTCACAAATGATTTTTATAACAAAATAGTGTTCAGAATGGGATTCTAGACTCGTAAAAAAACGAAAATAAATTTTTGAAGAAAAATTTAATTTAATCGTTTTTCGGCGTTTCCAGCAGTTGTCCGAACGATTTACATCAAAAGAAATTTTGCTTGTCTCAGTTTCTGTAAGTCTCACAAATTATTTTTATAACAAAATAATGTTCAGAATGGGATTCTAGACTCGAAAAAAAACGAAAATAAATGTTTGAAGATTGATTAAATTTAATCGTTTTTCGGCGTTTCCAGCAGTTATCCGAACGATTTACATCAAAAGAAATTTTGCTTGTCTCAGTTTCTGTAAGTCTCACAAATAATTTTTATAACCAAATAGTGTTCTGAAAAGGATTCAAGACTCGAAAAAAAACGAAAATAAATTTTTGAAGAAAAATTAAATTTAATCGTTTTTCGGCGTTTCCAGCAGTTGTCCGAACGATTTACATCAAAGGAAATTTAGATTGTTTCAGTTTCTATAAGTCTCATATAAAATTTTATTAACCAAATAGTGTTCAGAATAAAATTCCAGACTTGAAAAAAAACGAAAATAAATTTTTGAAGAAAAATTAAATTTAATCGTTTTTCGGCGTTTCCAGCAGTTATCCGAACGATTTACATCAAAAGAAATTTTGCTTGTCTCAGTTTCCGTAAGTTTCACAAATGATTTTAATAACAAAATAGTGTTCAGAATGGGATTCTAGACTTGAAAAAATGCAAAAATTAATTTTTGAAGAAAATATAAATTTAATCGTTTTCAGTTTCTGTAGGTCTCACAAATAATTTTTATGAACGAATAGTGTTAATAATGTGATTCTAGCCTCAAAAGAAAAACGAAAATAAATTTTTGAAGAAAAATTAAATTTAATCGTTTTTCGGCGTTTCCAGCAGTTGCCCGAACGATTTACATCAAAAGAAATTTTGCTTGTTTCAGTTTCTGTAAGTCTCACAAATAATTTTAATAACAAAATAGTGTTCAGAATGGGATACAAATCTTGAAAAAATAAAGAAATTAATTTTTGAAGAAAATATAAATTTAGTCGTTTTCAGTTTCTGTAAGTCTTACAAATAATTTTTATGAACAAATAGTGTTTAGAATGTGATTCTAGCCTCAAAAAAAAAAAGAAAATACATTTTTGAAGAAAAATGAAATTTAATCGTTTTTCGGCGTTTCCAGCAGTTGTCCGAACGATTTACATCAAAAGAAATTTTGCTTGTCTCAGTTTCTGTAAGTCTCACAAATGATTTTATAACAAAATTGTGTTCAGAATAGGATTCTAGACCCGAAAAAAAAGAAAATAAATTTTTGAAGAAAAATTAAATTTAATCGTTTTCGGCGTTTCCAGCAGTTGTCCGAACGATTTACATCAAAAGAAATTTTGCTTGTCTCAGTTTCTGTAAATCTCACAAATGATATTTATAACAAAATGGTGTTCAGAATGGGATTCTAGACTCGAAAACAAACGAAATTAAATTTTTGAAGAAAAATTAAATTTAATCGTTTTTCGGCGTTTCCAGTAGTTATCCGAACGATTTACATCAAAAGAAATTTTGCTTGTCTCAGTTTCTGTAAGTCTCACAAATAATTTTTATAACAAAATAGTGTTCAGAATGGGATTCTAGACTTGAAAAAATACAAAAATTAATTTTTGAAGAAAATATTAATTTAATCATTTTCAGTTTCTGTAAGTCTCACAAATAATTTTTCTGAACAAATAGTGTTTAGAATGTGATTCTAGCGTCAAAAAAATACGAAAATAAATTTTTAAAGAAAAATTAAATTTAATCGTTTTTCGGCGTTTCCAGCAGTTGCCCGAACGATTTACATCAAAAGAAATTTTGCTTGTCTCAGTTTCTGTAAGTCTCACAAATAATTTTTATAACAAAATAGTGTTCAGAATGGGATTCAAGACTTGAAAAAACACAAAAATAAATTTTTGAAGAAAATATAAATTTAATCGTTTTCAGTTTCTGTAAGTCTCACAAATAATTTTTATAAACAAATAGTGTTTAGAATGTGATTCTAAGCTTGAAAAAATACAAAAATAAATTTTTGAAGAAAAGTTAAATTTAATCGTTTTTCGGCGTTTCCAGCAGTTGTCCGAACGATTTACATCCAAAGAAATTTTGCTTGTCTAAGTTTCTGTAAGTCTAACAAATAATTTTTATAACAAAATAGTGTTCGGAATGGGATTCAAGACTTGAAAAAAATACAAAAATTAATTTTTGAAGAAAAATTAAATTTAATCGTTTTTCGGCCTTTCCAGCAGTTGTCCGAACGATTTACATCAAAAGAAATTTTGCTTGTCTCAGTTTCTGTAATTCTCACAAAAATTTTTTATAACAAAATAGTGTTCAGAATGGGATTCAAGACTCGAAAAAAAACAAAAATAAATTTTTGAAGGTAAATATATATATATACAATATCTTTATTATCAAACTGTTAACCTATACACAAATTTACAATATTTACAACTGATATTACAATGATTAGTCTGATAATTGGCTATCGACCAGAGGTCTTTCAGCCCGGATATGTCTGTCTTGTCGCGTTAGTCAGTCTGAGATGTTGATGGATGAAATGATGAAATGAACTCGAATGTTGTGGACGGAGGATTTTTGAATTTTGGATTGATGTTGGGATCTCTGCGTAAGCAATATAAGGAGAGGATGTGGAGGTTAAAAGGATTTTTAGAAATTTTTTCGGATAGGAATAGAAGGCGTTCTTCGATAGGGATAACTAAGGTGGTGTCATATAGGAGTTGATTGGAAGGGTTATGCAGAGGATTAAGAGGATGCCGGAGTTTGGTCAATGTTCTAAGGGACGCTCGCTCGCTAACCTGGATATTACGAATGGTTGGATTACAGGAATTGAAATATAGGACACAACCATAGTCAAGTAATGGGCGGCAAATCATTTTATAAATTTTTACAGCCGTTTTGGTGGCAATGCCATCATTTTTATACGTTAAATTTCTGAAATACCTTGCCCTCGTTGTTATTTTAGTTTTAATTGCCGCGGTATGTTTTTTAAACTTGAGTTTTTGATCTATGGTTATGCCCAGGTAATTAATGGACGCTGATGGAGGGATGGCAGTTTGGGAAATTAAAATATTATGAGGGGAGTTATTGTTACGGTGATAGGGAATCAGGAGTTGTGATTTGTGAGGATTAATTTTAATGCGCCATTTCGCAAACCAGCGCTGAAGGGAGTCAATAAGCTCTTGCAAGAATTGGAGGGCTTTCGGTAGCGTAGGGGCATGGGAAATAAGGGCCGTATCATCGGCAAATTGTAGGAGGTATTTAGAGGGATTAAAGTGATCAGGATCGGGATTATAAATGTCAAAACAGAAGATGTTGTAAAGTAGTGGTGAGAGAGGAGAGCCTTGGGGAAGACCTTGCTCTGGGGTAAAAGGAGATGAGAGAGAATTGTGGATTTTAACTTTTAAGGATCTATTGGACAGAAATTGTTTGATAATGGAAATAATGTGAGAAGGGATATTGAGGAGGTGACACTTGTATAACAAGCCTGGATGCCAGACAGAGTCGAAAGCTTTTTGGACATCCAGAAATAGGGCTGCAGAAGCTTTGCCTTCAAGGTGCGTTGTTTGTAGATTTGAGGTAAGGATGGTGAGTGGGAGGGTGGTTGATCGTTGAGGAAGAAATCCAAATTGATATTTAGGGATGCGGTTAGAGATGAGGGATAGGATTCTGTTTTTGAGGAGAGCTTCGTATATCTTACCCAGAACAGGTAGAAGTGTGATAGGACGGTAACTGGATATTAGGGATGGAGGTTGACCACGTTTGGGAATGCAAATTATGATTCCTAGCTTCCACTCCGAAGGAAAATATTGTTTTTGGTAAAGGAAGTTGATTATATTAAGTATATGATCACGAATGTGGGATGGAAGAGATTTTAGGATATGTCTATGTATATGGTCATGTCCAGTTGCTGTGTTTTTTCCTTTCTTTAAAACCTTGAAATATTCGTCATGTGTAAAAATGTCCGTCGGTTCTGAACAGTCATTTGTTTCGAAAAATTCATTATACCAGTCGTTTACTGTTTCAAAAGTTGTCAAATCAAAGTTTGGGTCCTCTGTCATTGAATAGGTCGAATTGAAATAGTCGGCAAATTTTTGAGCAATTACGTCAGGATTAGTTAAGGTCTCGTGAGTCACCGGGTCGATCAGTTTGTGGAGTTTGTCTGTCTTTTTGTATTTACTCAGTTTTTTTATTTCCGACCAGAACTTTTTTCCCTTTAAGTCGTTAATTTTCCTGCAGGTATTTATCCAGGTGTCCGTCTTGTAATCTGTAATAAGTTTTTTAATGTCTTTGTTGAGTTTGTTAAATTTTTGTCGAAGTTCAGAAGTGTCCGTCAGTTGAATGTCCCTGTACAATTGTCTTTTATATTTAATAAGTCGGAGGATGAATTTTGGAAGGGGATATTTATAAAACTGTTTTCTAATTTGGGGTGTGTTTTGTTTAACGGAGGTGGAGAAGATCTCATTAAATTGCGTGATGGAATTGGGATTGATGTTAGGATTATGGGTGATAAATTGTGCCAAATCTGCTTCAACTCTGTCTACGTTGCATTTATTAAAGTTGTAAATTAAATTGGGGATTTGTTGAGGAAGGTGATGAGGGATTTTTATTTGAAAATTAATGGCTAGGTGGTCGGAACACAAATCGGGAACAAGGTTGACAGAGTGGATCAGGTTTTGAATATTCTGGGTGCAGAGAAATACATCGGGAGTAGTGGCTTGTGCGTCATTCATGATAAAGGTAGGTGGAGTGGGAATGCGTACGAAGTTTGAATTGGCTAGAAATGAAGATAAATGACGGGATTTGGATTTGTTGATGTTAAAATCTCCTATGATAATGGCGTTGTCGAATAGGGATGCCTTTATAAATATTGAATCATCAATTGGTGAATGGGGGTGAATGTATACTAGGAAAAGGTTAATTTGAAAAGAGGGAAATGATAAAGTAAAGTGAAGGCATTCATTGAGAGGATGGTTAATTTTAGGGGGATTCGCTTTTCCGATTTTAACAGAGGGATGAGATGCTGCTATTGACCCCCCTCTGATATTTTGGTTATGAATTGTTGCAGGAATTTGGAGAAATGGCCAATTCTGAAATGAAAAGGGACTTTTAGATTTGGTTTCGACAAGCATACAAACATGTGTGGGATTATTTGAGAGGTAGTTATTAAGGATATAGGATTTGTTAGCAAGCGAGTTTATGTTGCAATATATAAAATTTAAGCTATTGAACATGAATAACTGAATGAGTTGTGTGAACGCCTTCTATGGGGACGGTGGGAATTATACTATTAGGGGCAGTCATGTCGAACATAACCACAAACATTCGGTTTCCTGAGAATGATGCGTGTGTATCTGTATTGTATGAGTTTATGAAGCGGTCGCGTAGTTTTTTTATTAATGCTTGTCTGTCGGTATTAGAAGGGTTGTTAATTTCTGTAATGTAAGTGTCGAGAATGTGGTCATGAAGGGTGAATGATTTGTGTAAACGTGATTTTTTAATGTGCTCGTCCACTATCTCGGATGATTTTTTGTTAGTGCAATTAATTTTAATATTGGGAATTCCTTGAATTGGCTGCATCGGGCGATTGGGGCACTTGGTCGACCAGGCGCCGTGATCTTCTTTGCCACAGGATGTGCACTTGGCCGGAAGTTGTGTGTGGCAGGCGGAGGTGAAATGTTCGCCAGTGCATTTGGCACAGCGGATTTTGTCCCTGCATTCGGCTGTAACGTGGTCAAATTTTGAACATTTGTTGCAGGGTGCGGGTAGCGGTTGAGGTGCCATGCTTTCTTCTACCGGATAGATCTTACACAGGAACTTAAATTGTTGTTGAAGCAGTTTTGTGTACGAATTATGCGAGGCGGTGATAATTCGCACCATTCTCGTTTTCTGTCCCGTGGCTTTAGAAATTATTCTGCGGCAGTATCGATGCTCTATTCCGAGCGTGTTTAAGTGCGCGCTGATAGCCGCGTCTTCGATTTCGGGCTCGAGCGATCGGATCACGCATTGAAGGTAAATTAAATTTAATCGTTTTTTTTCCTGCAGTTGTCCGAACGATTTACATCCTAAGAAATTTTGCTTGTCTCAGTTTCTGTAACTCTCACAAATAATTTTTATAACCATATAGTGTTCAGAATGGGATTCCAGACTTGAAAAAATACAAAAATATATTTTTGATGAAAAATTAAATTTAATCGTTTTTCGGCGTTTCCAGCTGTTGTACGAACGATTTACATCAAAAAAAATTTTGCTTGTCTCAGTTTCTGTAAGTCTCTTAAATAATTTTTATAACCAAATAGTGGTCAGAATAGGATTCTAGACTTGAAAAAATACAAAAATAAATTTTTGAAGAAAAATTAAATTTAATCGTTTTTTCGGCGTTTCCAGCAGTTGTACAAACGATTTACATCAAAAGAAATTTTGCTTGTCGTAGTTTCTTTGTCTCACAAATTATTTTTATAACCAAATAGTGTTCAGAACAGGATTCTAGACTTGAAAAAATAAAAAAAATAATTTTTGAAGAAAATGTAAATTTAATCGTTTTCAGTTTCCGTAAGTCTTACAAATAATTTTTATGAACAAATAGTGTTTAGAATGTGATTCTAGACTTGAAAAAATACAAAAATATATTTTTGATGAAAAATTAAATTTAATCGTTTTTCGGCGTTTCCAGCTGTTGTACGAACTATTTACATAAAAAAAAAATGTTGCTTGTCTCAGTTTCTTTAACTCTCTTAAATAATTTTTATAACTAAATAGTGGTCAGAATAGGATTCAAGACATGAAAAAATACAAAAATAAATTTTTGAAGAAAAATTAAATTTGATCGTTTTCGGCGTTTCCAGCAGTTGTCCGAACGATTTACATCAAAATAGATTTTTCTTGTCTCAGTTTCTGTAAGTCTCACAAATAATTTTTATAACAAAATTGTGTTCAGAATGGGATTCAAGACTTGAAAAAATACAAAAATTAATTTTTGAAGAAAAAGTAATTTTGCTTGTCTTCGTTTCTTTAAGTCTCACAAATTATTTTTATAGCAAAATAGTGTTCAGAATGGGATTCCAGACTAAAAAAAAAACGAAAATAAATTTTTGAAGAAAAAATTAAATTTAATCGTTTTTCGGCGTTTCCAGCTGTTGTACGAATGATTTACATCAAAAGAAATGTTGCTTGTCTTCGTTTCTTTAAGTCCTACAAATTATTTTCATAACCAAATAGTGTTCAGAATAGGATTCTAGACTTGAAAAAATAAAGAAATTAATTTTTGAAGAAAATATAAATTTAATCGTTTTCAGTTTCTGTAAGTCTTACAAATAATTTTTATTAACAAATAGTGTTTAGAATGTGATTCTAGACTTAAAAAAATACAAAAATAAATTTTTGAAGAAAAATTAAATTTAATCGTTTTTCGGCGTTTCCAGCAGTTGTCCGAACGATTCACATCAAAATAAATTTTTCTTGTCTCAGTTTCTGTAAGTCTCACAAATAATTTTTATAACAAAACAGTGTTCAGAATGGGATTCAAGACTTGAAAAAATACAAAAATTAATTTTTGAAGAAAATATAAATTTAATGGTTTTCAGGTTCTGTAAGTCTCACAAATAATTTTTATGAACAAATAGTGTTTAGAATGTGATTCTAAACCAGAAAAAATACAAAAATAAATTTTTGAAGAAAAATTAAATTTAATCGTTTTTCGGCGTTTCCAGCAATTGTCCGAACGATTTACATCAAAAGAAATTTTGCTTGTCTCAGTTACTGTAGGTCTCACAAATTATTTTTATAACAAAATAGTGTTCAGAATGGGATTCTAGACTCGAAAAAAAACGAAAATAAATTTTTGAAGGTAAATTAAATTTAATCGTTTTTCGGCGTTTCCAGCAGTTGTCCGAACGATTTACATCCTAAGAAATTTTGCTTGTCTCAGTTTTTATAAGTCTCAAAAATAATTTTTATTACCAAATAGTGTTCAGAATGGGATTCTAGACTCGAAAAAAAACGAAAATAAATTGTTGAAGAAAAATCAAATTTAATCGTTTTTCGGCGTTTCCAGCAGTTGTCCGAACGATTTACATCAAAAGAAATTTTGCTTGTCTCAGTTTCTGTAACTCTCACAAATAATTTTTATAACCATATAGTGTTCAGAAAGGGTTTCTAGACTTGAAAAAAACAAAAATATATTTTTGATGAAAAATTAAATTTAATCGATTTTCGGCGTTTCCAGCAGTTGCCCGAACGATTTACATCAAAAGAAATTTTGCTTGTCTCAGTTTCTGTAAGTTTCACAAATAATTTTTATAACAAAATAGTGTTCAGAATGGGATTCAAGTCTTGAAAAAACACAAAAATAAATTTTTGAAGAAAATATAAATTTAATCGTTTTCAGTTTCTGTAAGTCTCACAAATAATTTTAATGAACAAATAGTGTTTAGAATGTGATTCTTAACTTGAAAAAATACAAAAATAAATTTTTGAAGAAAAATTAAATTTAATCGTTTTTCGGCGTTTCCAGCAGTTGTCCGAACGATTTACATCCAAAGAAATTTTGCTTGTCTCAGTTACTGTAGGTCTCACAAATTATTTTTATAACAAAATAGTGTTCAGAATGGGATTCTAGACTTGAAAACATACAAAAATATATTTTTGATGAAAAATTAAATTTAATCGTCTTTCGGCGTTTCCAGCTGTTGTACGAACGATTTACATCAAAAAAATTTTTGCTTGTCTCAGTTTCTGTAAGTCTCTTAAATAATTTTTATAACCAAATAGTGGTCAGAATAGGATTCTAGACTTGAAAAAAATACAAAAATAAATTTTTGAAGAAAAATTAAATTTAATCGTTTTTCGGCGTTTCCAGCTGTTGTACGAACGATTTACATCAAAAGAAATTTTGCTTGTCGTAGTTTCTTTAAGTCTCACAAATTATTTTTATAACCAAATAGTGTTCAGAACAGGATTCTAGACTTGAAAAAATAAAAAAATTAATTTTTGAAGAAAATATAAATGTAATCGTTTTCAGTTTCCGTAAGTCTTACAAATAATTTTTATGAACAAATGTTTAGTGTTTAGAATGTGATTCTAGACTTAAAAAAATATAAAAATAAATTTTTGAAGAAAAATTAAATTTAATCGTTTTTCGGCGTTTCCAGCAGTTGTCCGAACGATTCACATCAAAATAAATTTTTCTTTTCTCAGTTTCTGTAAGTCTCACAAATAATTTTTATAACAAAAAGTGTTCAGAATGGGATTCAAGACTTGAAAAAATACAAAAATTAATTTTTGAAGAAAATATAAATTTAATGGTTTTCAGTTTCTGTAAGTCTCACAAATAATTTTTATGAGCAAATAGTGTTTAGAATGTGATTCTAAACTAGAAAAAAAACAAAAATAAATTTTTGAAGAAAAATTAAATTTAATCGTTTTTCGGCGTTTCCAGCAGTTGTCCGAACGATTTACATCAAAAGAAATTTTGCTTGTCTCAGTTACTGTAGGTCTCACAAATTATTTTTATAACAAAATAGTGTTCAGAATGGGATTCTAGACTCGAAAAAAAACGAAAATAAATTTTTGAAGGTAAATTAAATTTAATCGTTTTTCGGCGTTTCCAGCAGTTGTCCGAACGATTTACATCCTAAGAAATTTTGCTTGTCTCAGTTTCTGTAACTCTCACAAATAATTTTTATAACCATATAGTATTCAGAATGGGATTCTAGACTTGAAAAAATACAAAAATATATTTTTGATGAAAAATTAAATTTAATCGTTTTTCGGCGTTTCCAGCTGTTGTACGAACGATTTACATCAAAAAAAATTTTGCTTGTCTCAGTTTCTGTAAGTCTCTTAAATAATTTTTATAACCAAATAGTGGTCAGACAAGGATTCTAGACTTGAAAAAATACAAAAATAAATTTTTGAAGAAAAATTAAATTTAATCGTTTTTTCGGCGTTTCCAGCAGTTGTACAAACGATTTACATCAAAAGAAATTTTGCTTGTCGTAGTTTCTTTAAGTCTCACAAATTATTTTTATAACCAAATAGTGTTCAGAACAGGATTCTAGACTTGAAAAAATAAAAAAAAATAATTTTTGAAGAAAATATAAATTTAATCGTTTTCAGTTTCCGTAAGTCTTACAAATAATTTTTATGAACAAATAGTGTTTAGAATGTGATTCTAGACTTAAAAAAAGATAAAAATAAATTTTTGAAGAAAACTTAAATTTAATCGTTTTTCGGCGTTTCCAGCAGTTGTCCGAACGATTTACTTCAAAATAGATTTTTCTTGTCTCAGTTTCTGTAAGTCTCACAAATAATTTTTAATTGCCAAATAGTGTTCAGAATGGGATTCAAGACTTGAAAAAATACAAAAATTAATTTTTGAAGAAAATATAAATTTAATCGTTTTCAGATTCTGTAAGTCTCACAAATAATTTTTATGAACAAAAAGTGTTTAGAATGTGATTCTAAGCTTGAAAAAATACAAAAATAAATTTTTGAAGAAAAGTTAAATTTAATCGTTTTTCGGCGTTTCCAGCAGTTGTCCGAACGATTTACATCCAAAGAAATTTTGCTTGTCTAAGTTTCTGTAAGTCTAACAAATAATTTTTATAACAAAATAGTGTTCGGAATGGGATTCAAGACTTGAAAAAAATACAAAAATTAATTTTTGAAGAAAAATTAAATTTAATCGTTTTTCGGCCTTTCCAGCAGTTGTCCGAACGATTTACATCAAAAGTAATTTTGCTTGTCTCAGTTTCTGTAATTCTCACAAAAAATTTTTATAACAAAATAGTGTTCAGAATGGGATTCAAGACTCGAAAAAAAACAAAAATAAATTTTTGAAGGTAAATTAAATTTAATCGTTTTTTTTCCTGCAGTTGTCCGAACGATTTACATCCTAAGAAATTTTGCTTGTCTCAGTTTCTGTAACTCTCACAAATAATTTTTATAACCATGTAGTGTTCAGAATGGGATTCCAGACTTGAAAAAATACAAAAATATATTTTTGATGAAAAATTAAATTTAATCGTATTTCGGCGTTTCCAGCTGTTGTACGAACGATTTACATCAAAAAAAATTTTGCTTGTCTCAGTTTCTGTAAGTCTCTTAAATAATTTTTATAACCAAATAGTGGTCAGACAAGGATTCTAGACTTGAAAAAATACAAAAATAAATTTTTGAAGAAAAATTAAATTTAATCGTTTTTTCGGCGTTTCCAGCAGTTGTACAAACGATTTACATCAAAAGAAATTTTGCTTGTCGTAGTTTCTTTAAGTCTCACAAATTATTTTTATAACCAAATAGTGTTCAGAACAGGATTCTAGACTTGAAAAAATAAAAAAAATAATTTTTGAAGAAAATGTAAATTTAATCGTTTTCAGTTTCCGTAAGTCTTACAAATAATTTTTATGAACAAATAGTGTTTAGAATGTGATTCTAGACTTGAAAAAATACAAAAATATATTTTTGATGAAAAATTAAATTTAATCGTTTTTCGGCGTTTCCAGCTGTTGTACGAACTATTTACATAAAAAAAAATGTTGCTTGTCTCAGTTTCTGTAACTCTCTTAAATATTTTTTATAACCAAATAGTGGTCAGAATAGGATTCAAGACTTGAAAAAATACAAAAATAAATTTTTGAAGAAAAATTAAATTTAATCGTTTTCGGCGTTTCCAGCAGTTGTCCGAACGATTTACATCAAAATAGATTTTTCTTGTCTCAGTTTCTGTAAGTCTCACAAATAATTTTTATAACAAAATAGTGTTCAGAATGGGATTCAAGACTTGAAAAAATACAAAAATTAATTTTTGAAGAAAATATAAATTTAATCGTTTTCAGTTTCTGTAAGTCTCACAAATAATTTGTATAAACAAAAAGTGTTTAGAATGTGATTCTAAACTAGAAAAAATACAAAAATAAATTTTTGAAGAAAAATTAAATTTAATCATTTTTCGGCGTTTCCAGCTGTTGTACGAATGATTTACATCAAAAGTAATTTTGCTTGTCTTCGTTTCTTTAAGTCTCACAAATTATTTTTATAGCAAAATAGTGTTCAGAATGGGATTCCAGACTAAAAAAAAAACGAAAATAAATTTTTGAAGAAAAATTAAATTTAATCGTTTTTCGGCGTTTCCAGCTGTTGTACGAATGATTTACATCAAAAGAAATGTTGCTTGTCTTCGTTTCTTTAAGTCCTACAAATTATTTTCATAACCAAATAGTGTTCAGAATAGGATTCTAGACTTGAAAAAATACAGAAATTAATTTTTGAAGAAAATATAAATTTAATCGTTTTCAGTTTCTGTAAGTCTTACAAATAATTTTTATTAACAAATAGTGTTTAGAATGTGATTCTAGACTTAAAAAAATACAAAAATAAATTTTTGAAGAAAAATTAAATTTAATCGTTTTTCGGCGTTTCCAGCTGTTGTACGAATGATTTACATCAAAAGAAATTTTGCTTGTCTTCGTTTCTTTAGGTCTTACAAATTATTTTTATAACCAAATAGTGTTCAGAATAGGATTCTAGACTTGAAAAAATTAAGAAATTAATTTTTGAAGAAAATATAAATTTAATCGTTTTCAGTTTCTGTAAGTCTTACAAATAATTTTTATTAACAAATAGTGTTCAGAATGGGATTCTAGACTTGAAAAAATACAAAAATATATTTTTGATGAAAAATTAAATTTAATCGTTTTTCGGCGTTTCCAGCTGTTGTACGAACGATTTACATCAAAAAAAATTTTGCTTGTCTCAGTTTCTGTAAGTCTCTTAAATAATTTTTATAACCAAATAGTGGTCAGAATAGGATTCTAGACTTGAAAAAATACAAAAATAAATTTTTGAACAAAAATTAAATTGAATCGTTTTTCGGCGTTTCCAGCAGTTGTACAAACGATTTACATCAAAAGAAATTTTGCTTGTCGTAGTTTCTTTAAGTCTCACAAATTATTTTTATAACCAAATAGTGTTCAGAACAGGATTCTAGACTTGAAAAAATAAAAAAATATTTTTGAAGAAAATGTAAATTTAATTGTTTTCAGTTTCCGTAAGTCTTACAAATAATTTTTGTGAAGAAATAGTGTTTAGAATGTGATTCTTGACTTGAAAAAATACAAAAATATATTTTTGATGATAAATTAAATTTAATCGTTTTTCGGCGTTTCCAGCTCTTGTACGAACGATTTACATCAAAAAAAATGTTGCTTGTCTCAGTTTCTGTAAGTCTCTTAAATATATTTTATAACCAAATAGTGGTCAGAATAGGATTCTAGACTTGAAAAAATACAAAAATAAATTTTTGAAGAAAAATTAAATTTAATAATTTTTCGGCGTTTTCAGCTGTTGTACGAACGATTTACATCAAAAGAAATTTTGCTTGTCTTCGTTTCTTCAAGTCTCACAAATTATTTTTATAACCAAATAGTGTTCAGAATAGGATTCTAGACTTGAAAAAATAAAGAAATTAATTTTTTTTCACAAATAATTTTTATAACCAAAAAGTGTTCAGACTGGGATTCAAGACTCGAAAAAAACAAAAATAAATTTTTGAAGAAAAATGAAATTTAATCGTTTTTCGGCGTTTCCAGCAGTTGTCCGAAAGATTTACATCAAAAGAAATTTTGCGTGTCTCAGTTTCTGTAAGTCTCACAAATAATTTTTATAACCAAAAAGTGTTCAGAATGGGATTGTGGACTTGAAAAAAAACGAAAATAAATTTTTGAAGAAAAATAAAATTTAATCATTTTTCGGCGTTTCCAGCAGTTGTCCGAACGATTTACATCAAAAGAAATTTAGCTTGTCTCAGTTTCTGTAAGTCTCACAAATGATTTTTATAACAAAATAGTGTTCAGAATGGGATTCTAGACTCGTAAAAAAACGAAAATAAATTTTTGAAGAAAAATTTAATTTAATCGTTTTTCGGCGTTTCCAGCAGTTGTCCGAACGATTTACATCAAAAGAAATTTTGCTTGTCTCAGTTTCTGTAAGTCTCACAAATTATTTTTATAACAAAATAATGTTCAGAATGGGATTCTAGACTCGAAAAAAAACGAAAATAAATGTTTGAAGATTGATTAAATTTAATCGTTTTTCGGCGTTTCCAGCAGTTATCCGAACGATTTACATCAAAAGAAATTTTGCTTGTCTCAGTTTCTGTAAGTCTCACAAATAATTTTTATAACCAAATAGTGTTCTGAAAAGGATTCAAGACTCGAAAAAAAACGAAAATAAATTTTTGAAGAAAAATTAAATTTAATCGTTTTTCGGCGTTTCCAGCAGTTGTCCGAACGATTTACATCAAAGGAAATTTAGCTTGTTTCAGTTTCTATAAGTCTCATATAAAATTTTATTAACCAAATAGTGTTCAGAATAAAATTCCAGACTTGAAAAAAAAACGAAAATAAATTTTTGAAGAAAAATTAAATTTAATCGTTTTTCGGCGTTTCCAGCAGTTATCCGAACGATTTACATCAAAAGAAATTTTGCTTGTCTCAGTTTCCGTAAGTTTCACAAATGATTTTAATAACAAAATAGTGTTCAGAATGGGATTCTAGACTTGAAAAAATGCAAAAATTAATTTTTGAAGAAAATATAAATTTAATCGTTTTCAGTTTCTGTAGGTCTCACAAATAATTTTTATGAACGAATAGTGTTAATAATGTGATTCTAGCCTCAAAAGAAAAACGAAAATAAATTTTTGAAGAAAAATTAAATTTAATCGTTTTTCGGCGTTTCCAGCAGTTGCCCGAACGATTTACATCAAAAGAAATTTTGCTTGTTTCAGTTTCTGTAAGTCTCACAAATAATTTTAATAACAAAATAGTGTTCAGAATGGGATACAAATCTTGAAAAAATAAAGAAATTAATTTTTGAAGAAAATATAAATTTAGTCGTTTTCAGTTTCTGTAAGTCTTACAAATAATTTTTATGAACAAATAGTGTTTAGAATGTGATTCTAGCCTCAAAAAAAAAAAGAAAATACATTTTTGAAGAAAAATGAAATTTAATCGTTTTTCGGCGTTTCCAGCAGTTGTCCGAACGATTTACATCAAAAGAAATTTTGCTTGTCTCAGTTTCTGTAAGTCTCACAAATGATTTTAAAACAAAATTGTGTTCAGAATAGGATTCTAGACCCGAAAAAAAAGAAAATAAATTTTTGAAGAAAAATTAAATTTAATCGTTTTCGGCGTTTCCAGCAGTTGTCCGAACGATTTACATCAAAAGACATTTTGCTTGTCTCAGTTTCTGTAAATCTCACAAATGATATTTATAACAAAATGGTGTTCAGAATGGGATTCTAGACTCGAAAACAAACGAAATTAAATTTTTGAAGAAAAATTAAATTTAATCGTTTTTCGGCGTTTCCAGTAGTTATCCGAACGATTTACATCAAAAGAAATTTTGCTTGTCTCAGTTTCTGTAAGTCTCACAAATAATTTTTATAACAAAATAGTGTTCAGAATGGGATTCTAGACTTGAAAAAATACAAAAATTAATTTTTGAAGAAAATATTAATTTAATCATTTTCAGTTTCTGTAAGTCTCACAAATAATTTTTCTGAACAAATAGTGTTTAGAATGTGATTCTAGCGTCAAAAAAATACGAAAATAAATTTTTAAAGAAAAATTAAATTTAATCGTTTTTCGGCGTTTCCAGCAGTTGCCCGAACGATTTACATCAAAAGAAATTTTGCTTGTCTCAGTTTCTGTAAGTCTCACAAATAATTTTTATAACAAAATAGTGTTCAGAATGGGATTCAAGACTTGAAAAAACACAAAAATAAATTTTTGAAGAAAATATAAATTTAATCGTTTTCAGTTTCTGTAAGTCTCACAAATAATTTTTATAAACAAATAGTGTTTAGAATGTGATTCTAAGCTTGAAAAAATACAAAAATAAATTTTTGAAGAAAAGTTAAATTTAATCGTTTTTCGGCGTTTCCAGCAGTTGTCCGAACGATTTACATCCAAAGAAATTTTGCTTGTCTAAGTTTCTGTAAGTCTAACAAATAATTTTTATAACAAAATAGTGTTCGGAATCTGATTCAAGACTTGAAAAAAATACAAAAATTAATTTTTGAAGAAAAATTAAATTTAATCGTTTTTCGGCCTTTCCAGCAGTTGTCCGAACGATTTACATCAAAAGAAATTTTGCTTGTCTCAGTTTCTGTAATTCGCACAAAATTTTTTTATAACAAAATAGTGTTCAGAATGGGATTCAAGACTCGAAAAAAAACAAAAATAAATTTTTGAAGGTAAATATATATATATACAATATCTTTATTATCAAACTGTTAACCTATACACAAATTTACAATATTTATAACTGATATTACAATGATTAGTCTGATAATTGGCTATCGACCAGAGGTCTTTCAGCCCGGATATGTCTGTCTTGTCGCGTTAGTCAGTCTGAGATGTTGATGGATGAAATGATGAAATGAACTCGAATGTTGTGGACGGAGGATTTTTGAATTTTGGATTGATGTTGGGATCTCTGCGTAAGCAATATAAGGAGAGGATGTGGAGGTTAAAAGGATTTTTAGAAATTTTTTCGGATAGGAATAGAAGGCGTTCTTCGATAGGGATAACTAAGGTGGTGTCATATAGGAGTTGATTGGAAGGGTTATGCAGAGGATTAAGAGGATGCCGGAGTTTGGTCAATGTTCTAAGGGACGCTCGCTCGCTAACCTGGATATTACGAATGGTTGGATTACAGGAATTGGAATATAGGACACAACCATAGTCAAGTAATGGGCGGCAAATCATTTTATAAATTTTTACAGCCGTTTTGGTGGCAATGCCATCATTTTTATACGTTAAATTTCTGAAATACCTTGCCCTCGTTGTTATTTTAGTTTTAATTGCCGCGGTATGTTTTTTAAACTTGAGTTTTTGATCTATGGTTATGCCCAGGTAATTAATGGAAGCTGATGGAGGGATGGCAGTTTGGGAAATTAAAATATTATGAGGGGAGTTATTGTTACGGTGATAGGGAATCAGGAGTTGTGATTTGTGAGGATTAATTTTAATGCGCCATTTCGCAAACCAGCGCTGAAGGGAGTCAATAAGCTCTTGCAAGAATTGGAGGGCTTTCGGTAGCGTAGGGGCATGGGAAATAAGGGCCGTATCATCGGCAAATTGTAGGAGGTATTTAGAGGGATTAAAGTGATCAGGATCGGGATTATAAATGTCAAAACAGAAGATGTTGTAAAGTAGTGGTGAGAGAGGAGAGCCTTGGGGAAGACCTTGCTCTGGGGTAAAAGGAGATGAGAGAGAATTGTGGATTTTAACTTTTAAGGATCTATTGGACAGAAATTGTTTGATAATGGAAATAATGTGAGAAGGGATATTGAGGAGGTGACACTTGTATAACAAGCCTGGATGCCAGACAGAGTCGAAAGCTTTTTGGACATCCAGAAATAGGGCTGCAGAAGCTTTGCCTTCAAGGTGCGTTGTTTGTAGATTTGAGGTAAGGATGGTGAGTGGGAGGGTGGTTGATCGTTGAGGAAGAAATCCAAATTGATATTTAGGGATGCGGTTAGAGATGAGGGATAGGATTCTGTTTTTGAGGAGAGCTTCGTATATCTTACCCAGAACAGGTAGAAGTGTGATAGGACGGTAACTGGATATTAGGGATGGAGGTTGACCACGTTTGGGAATGCAAATTATGATTCCTAGCTTCCACTCCGAAGGAAAATATTGTTTTTGGTAAAGGAAGTTGATTATATTAAGTATATGATCACGAATGTGGGATGGAAGAGATTTTAGGATATGTCTATGTATATGGTCATGTCCAGTTGCTGTGTTTTTTCCTTTCTTTAAAACCTTGAAATATTCGTCATGTGTAAAAATGTCCGTCGGTTCTGAACAGTCATTTGTTTCGAAAAATTCATTATACCAGTCGTTTACTGTTTCAAAAGTTGTCAAATCAAAGTTTGGGTCCTCTGTCATTGAATAGGTCGAATTGAAATAGTCGGCAAATTTTTGAGCAATTACGTCAGGATTAGTTAAGGTCTCGTGAGTCACCGGGTCGATCAGTTTGTGGAGTTTGTCTGTCTTTTTGTATTTACTCAGTTTTTTTATTTCCGACCAGAACTTTTTTCCCTTTAAGTCGTTAATTTTCCTGCAGGTATTTATCCAGGTGTCCGTCTTGTAATCTGTAATAAGTTTTTTAATGTCTTTGTTGAGTTTGTTAAATTTTTGTCGAAGTTCAGAAGTGTCCGTCAGTTGAATGTCCCTGTACAATTGTCTTTTATATTTAATAAGTCGGAGGATGAATTTTGGAAGGGGATATTTATAAAACTGTTTTCTAATTTGGGGTGTGTTTTGTTTAACGGAGGTGGAGAAGATCTCATTAAATTGCGTGATGGAATTGGGATTGATGTTAGGATTATGGGTGATAAATTGTGCCAAATCTGCTTCAACTCTGTCTACGTTGCATTTATTAAAGTTGTAAATTAAATTGGGGATTTGTTGAGGAAGGTGATGAGGGATTTTTATTTCAAAATTGATGGCTAGGTGGTCGGAACACAAATCGGGAACAAGGTTGACAGAGTGGATCAGGTTTTGAATATTCTGGGTGCAGAGAAATACATCGGGAGTAGTGGCTTGTGCGTCATTCATGATAAAGGTAGGTGGAGTGGGAATGCGTACGAAGTTTGAATTGGCTAGAAATGAAGATAAATGACGGGATTTGGATTTGTTGATGTTAAAATCTCCTATGATAATGGCGTTGTCGAATAGGGATGCCTTTATAAATATTGAATCATCAATTGGTGAATGGGGGTGAATGTATACTAGGAAAAGGTTAATTTGAAAAGAGGGAAATGATAAAGTAAAGTGAAGGCATTCATTGAGAGGATGGTTAATTTTAGGGGGATTCGCTTTTCCGATTTTAACAGAGGGATGAGATGCTGCTATTGACCCCCCTCTGATATTTTGGTTATGAATTGTTGCAGGAATTTGGAGAAATGGCCAATTCTGAAATGAAAAGGGACTTTTAGATTTGGTTTCGACAAGCATACAAACATGTGTGGGATTATTTGAGAGGTAGTTATTAAGGATATAGGATTTGTTAGCAAGCGAGTTTATGTTGCAATATATAAAATTTAAGCTATTGAACATGAATAACTGAATGAGTTGTGTGAACGCCTTCTATGGGGACGGTGGGAATTATACTATTAGGGGCAGTCATGTCGAACATAACCACAAACATTCGGTTTCCTGAGAATGATGCGTGTGTATCTGTATTGTATGAGTTTATGAAGCGGTCGCGTAGTTTTTTTATTAATGCTTGTCTGTCGGTATTAGAAGGGTTGTTAATTTCTGTAATGTAAGTGTCGAGAATGTGGTCATGAAGGGTGAATGATTTGTGTAAACGTGATTTTTTAATGTGCTCGTCCACTATCTCGGATGATTTTTTGTTAGTGCAATTAATTTTAATATTGGGAATTCCTTGAATTGGCTGCATCGGGCGATTGGGGCACTTGGTCGACCAGGCGCCGTGATCTTCTTTGCCACAGGATGTGCACTTGGCCGGAAGTTGTGTGTGGCAGGCGGAGGTGAAATGTTCGCCAGTGCATTTGGCACAGCGGATTTTGTCCCTGCATTCGGCTGTAACGTGGTCAAATTTTGAACATTTGTTGCAGGGTGCGGGTAGCGGTTGAGGTGCCATGCTTTCTTCTACCGGATAGATCTTACACAGGAACTTAAATTGTTGTTGAAGCAGTTTTGTGTACGAATTATGCGAGGCGGTGATAATTCGCACCATTCTCGTTTTCTGTCCCGTGGCTTTAGAAATTATTCTGCGGCAGTATCGATGCTCTATTCCGAGCGTGTTTAAGTGCGCGCTGATAGCCGCGTCTTCGATTTCGGGCTCGAGCGATCGGATCACGCATTGAAGGTAAATTAAATTTAATCGTTTTTTTTCCTGCAGTTGTCCGAACGATTTACATCCTAAGAAATTTTGCTTGTCTCAGTTTCTGTAACTCTCACAAATAATTTTTATAACCATATAGTGTTCAGAATGGGATTCCAGACTTGAAAAAATACAAAAATATATTTTTGATGAAAAATTAAATTTAATCGTTTTTCGGCGTTTCCAGCTGTTGTACGAACGATTTACATCAAAAAAAATTTTGCTTGTCTCAGTTTCTGTAAGTCTCTTAAATAATTTTTATAACCAAATAGTGGTCAGAATAGGATTCTAGACTTGAAAAAATACAAAAATAAATTTTTGAAGAAAAATTAAATTTAATCGTTTTTTCGGCGTTTCCAGCAGTTGTACAAACGATTTACATCAAAAGAAATTTTGCTTGTCGTAGTTTCTTTGTCTCACAAATTATTTTTATAACCAAATAGTGTTCAGAACAGGATTCTAGACTTGAAAAAATAAAAAAAATAATTTTTGAAGAAAATGTAAATTTAATCGTTTTCAGTTTCCGTAAGTCTTACAAATAATTTTTATGAACAAATAGTGTTTAGAATGTGATTCTAGACTTGAAAAAATACAAAAATATATTTTTGATGAAAAATTAAATTTAATCGTTTTTCGGCGTTTCCAGCTGTTGTACGAACTATTTACATAAAAAAAAATGTTGCTTGTCTCAGTTTCTTTAACTCTCTTAAATAATTTTTATAACTAAATAGTGGTCAGAATAGGATTCAAGACATGAAAAAATACAAAAATAAATTTTTGAAGAAAAATTAAATTTGATCGTTTTCGGCGTTTCCAGCAGTTGTCCGAACGATTTACATCAAAATAGATTTTTCTTGTCTCAGTTTCTGTAAGTCTCACAAATAATTTTTATAACAAAATTGTGTTCAGAATGGGATTCAAGACTTGAAAAAATACAAAAATTAATTTATGAAGAAAAAGTAATTTTGCTTGTCTTCGTTTCTTTAAGTCTCACAAATTATTTTTATAGCAAAATAGTGTTCAGAATGGGATTCCAGACTAAAAAAAAAACGAAAATAAATTTTTGAAGAAAAAATTAAATTTAATCGTTTTTCGGCGTTTCCAGCTGTTGTACGAATGATTTACATCAAAAGAAATGTTGCTTGTCTTCGTTTCTTTAAGTCCTACAAATTATTTTCATAACCAAATAGTGTTCAGAATAGGATTCTAGACTTGAAAAAATAAAGAAATTAATTTTTGAAGAAAATATAAATTTAATCGTTTTCAGTTTCTGTAAGTCTTACAAATAATTTTTATTAACAAATAGTGTTTAGAATGTGATTCTAGACTTAAAAAAATACAAAAATAAATTTTTGAAGAAAAATTAAATTTAATCGTTTTTCGGCGTTTCCAGCAGTTGTCCGAACGATTCACATCAAAATAAATTTTTCTTGTCTCAGTTTCTGTAAGTCTCACAAATAATTTTTATAACAAAACAGTGTTCAGAATGGGATTCAAGACTTGAAAAAATACAAAAATTAATTTTTGAAGAAAATATAAATTTAATGGTTTTCAGGTTCTGTAAGTCTCACAAATAATTTTTATGAACAAATAGTGTTTAGAATGTGATTCTAAACCAGAAAAAATACAAAAATAAATTTTTGAAGAAAAATTAAATTTAATCGTTTTTCGGCGTTTCCAGCAATTGTCCGAACGATTTACATCAAAAGAAATTTTGCTTGTCTCAGTTACTGTAGGTCTCACAAATTATTTTTATAACAAAATAGTGTTCAGAATGGGATTCTAGACTCGAAAAAAAACGAAAATAAATTTTTGAAGGTAAATTAAATTTAATCGTTTTTCGGCGTTTCCAGCAGTTGTCCGAACGATTTACATCCTAAGAAATTTTGCTTGTCTCAGTTTTTATAAGTCTCAAAAATAATTTTTATTACCAAATAGTGTTCAGAATGGGATTCTAGACTCGAAAAAAACGAAAATAAATTGTTGAAGAAAAATCAAATTTAATCGTTTTTCGGCGTTTCCAGCAGTTGTCCGAACGATTTACATCAAAAGAAATTTTGCTTGTCTCAGTTTCTGTAACTCTCACAAATAATTTTTATAACCATATAGTGTTCAGAAAGGGTTTCTAGACTTGAAAAAAACAAAAATATATTTTTGATGAAAAATTAAATTTAATCGATTTTCGGCGTTTCCAGCAGTTGCCCGAACGATTTACATCAAAAGAAATTTTGCTTGTCTCAGTTTCTGTAAGTCTCACAAATAATTTTTATAACAAAATAGTGTTCAGAATGGGATTCAAGTCTTGAAAAAACACAAAAATAAATTTTTGAAGAAAATATAAATTTAATCGTTTTCAGTTTCTGTAAGTCTCACAAATAATTTTAATGAACAAATAGTGTTTAGAATGTGATTCTTAACTTGAAAAAATACAAAAATAAATTTTTGAAGAAAAATTAAATTTAATCGTTTTTCGGCGTTTCCAGCAGTTGTCCGAACGATTTACATCCAAAGAAATTTTGCTTGTCTCAGTTACTGTAGGTCTCACAAATTATTTTTATAACAAAATAGTGTTCAGAATGGGATTCTAGACTTGAAAACATACAAAAATATATTTTTGATGAAAAATTAAATTTAATCGTCTTTCGGCGTTTCCAGCAGTTGTCCGAACGATTTACATCAAAAAAATTTTTGCTTGTCTCAGTTTCTGTAAGTCTCTTAAATAATTTTTATAACCAAATAGTGGTCAGAATAGGATTCTAGACTTGAAAAAAATACAAAAATAAATTTTTGAAGAAAAATTAAATTTAATCGTTTTTCGGCGTTTCCAGCTGTTGTACGAACGATTTACATCAAAAGAAATTTTGCTTGTCGTAGTTTCTTTAAGTCTCACAAATTATTTTTATAACCAAATAGTGTTCAGAACAGGATTCTAGACTTGAAAAAATAAAAAAATTAATTTTTGAAGAAAATATAAATGTAATCGTTTTCAGTTTCCGTAAGTCTTACAAATAATTTTTATGAACAAATAGTGTTTAGAATGTGATTCTAGACTTAAAAAAATATAAAAATAAATTTTTGAAGAAAAATTAAATTTAATCGTTTTTCGGCGTTTCCAGCAGTTGTCCGAACGATTCACATCAAAATAAATTTTTCTTTTCTCAGTTTCTGTAAGTCTCACAAATAATTTTTATAACAAAAAGTGTTCAGAATGGGATTCAAGACTTGAAAAAATACAAAAATTAATTTTTGAAGAAAATATAAATTTAATGGTTTTCAGTTTCTGTAAGTCTCACAAATAATTTTTATGAGCAAATAGTGTTTAGAATGTGATTCTAAACCAGAAAAAAAACAAAAATAAATTTTTGAAGAAAAATTAAATTTAATCGTTTTTCGGCGTTTCCTGCAGTTGTCCGAACGATTTACATCAAAAGAAATTTTGCTTGTCTCAGTTACTGTAGGTCTCACAAATTATTTTTATAACAAAATAGTGTTCAGAATGGGATTCTAGACTCGAAAAAAAACGAAAATAAATTTTTGAAGGTAAATTAAATTTAATCGTTTTTCGGCGTTTCCAGCAGTTGTCCGAACGATTTACATCCTAAGAAATTTTGCTTGTCTCAGTTTCTGTAACTCTCACAAATAATTTTTATAACCATATAGTATTCAGAATGGGATTCTAGACTTGAAAAAATACAAAAATATATTTTTGATGAAAAATTAAATTTAATCGTTTTTCGGCGTTTCCAGCTGTTGTACGAACGATTTACATCAAAAAAAATTTTGCTTGTCTCAGTTTCTGTAAGTCTCTTAAATAATTTTTATAACCAAATAGTGGTCAGAATAGGATTCTAGGTTTGAAAAAATTCAAAAATAAATTTTTGAAGAAAAATTAAATTTAATCGTTTTTCGGCGTTTCCAGCAGTTGTACGAACGATTTACATCAAAAGAAATTTTGCTTGTCGTTGTTTCTTTAAGTCTCACAAATTATTTTTATAACCAAATAGTGTTCAGAACAGGATTCTAGACTTGAAAAAATAAAAAAAAATAATTTTTGAAGAAAATATAAATTTAATCGTTTTCAGTTTCCGTAAGTCTTACAAATAATTTTTATGAACAAATAGTGTTTAGAATGTGATTCTAGACTTAAAAAAAGATAAAAATAAATTTTTGAAGAAAACTTAAATTTAATCGTTTTTCGGCGTTTCCAGCAGTTGTCCGAACGATTTACTTCAAAATAGATTTTTCTTGTCTCAGTTTCTGTAAGTCTCACAAATAATTTTTAATTGCCAAATAGTGTTCAGAATGGGATTCAAGACTTGAAAAAATACAAAAATTAATTTTTGAAGAAAATATAAATTTAATCGTTTTCAGATTCTGTAAGTCTCACAAATAATTTTTATGAACAAAAAGTGTTTAGAATGTGATTCTAAGCTTGAAAAAATACAAAAATAAATTTTTGAAGAAAAGTTAAATTTAATCGTTTTTCGGCGTTTCCAGCAGTTGTCCGAACGATTTACATCCAAAGAAATTTTGCTTGTCTAAGTTTCTGTAAGTCTAACAAATAATTTTTATAACAAAATAGTGTTCGGAATGGGATTCAAGACTTGAAAAAAATACAAAAATTAATTTTTGAAGAAAAATTAAATTTAATCGTTTTTCGGCCTTTCCAGCAGTTGTCCGAACGATTTACATCAAAAGAAATTTTGCTTGTCTCAGTTTCTGTAATTCTCACAAAAATTTTTTATAACAAAATAGTGTTCAGAATGGGATTCAAGACTCGAAAAAAAACAAAAATAAATTTTTGAAGGTAAATTAAATTTAATCGTTTTTTTTCCTGCAGTTGTCCGAACGATTTACAAATTATTTTTATAACCAAATAGTGTTCAGAACAGGATTCTAGACTTGAAAAAATAAAAAAATTAATTTTTGAAGAAAATATAAATGTAATCGTTTTCAGTTTCCGTAAGTCTTACAAATAATTTTTATGAACAAATAGTGTTTAGAATGTGATTCTAGACTTAAAAAAATATAAAAATAAATTTTTGAAGAAAAATTAAATTTAATCGTTTTTCGGCGTTTCCAGCAGTTGTCCGAACGATTCACATCAAAATAAATTTTTCTTTTCTCAGTTTCTGTAAGTCTCACAAATAATTTTTATAACAAAAAGTGTTCAGAATGGGATTCAAGACTTGAAAAAATACAAAAATTAATTTTTGAAGAAAATATAAATTTAATGGTTTTCAGTTTCTGTAAGTCTCACAAATAATTTTTATGAGCAAATAGTGTTTAGAATGTGATTCTAAACCAGAAAAAAAACAAAAATAAATTTTTGAAGAAAAATTAAATTTAATCGTTTTTCGGCGTTTCCTGCAGTTGTCCGAACGATTTACATCAAAAGAAATTTTGCTTGTCTCAGTTACTGTAGGTCTCACAAATTATTTTTATAACAAAATAGTGTTCAGAATGGGATTCTAGACTCGAAAAAAAACGAAAATAAATTTTTGAAGGTAAATTAAATTTAATCGTTTTTCGGCGTTTCCAGCAGTTGTCCGAACGATTTACATCCTAAGAAATTTTGCTTGTCTCAGTTTCTGTAACTCTCACAAATAATTTTTATAACCATATAGTATTCAGAATGGGATTCTAGACTTGAAAAAATACAAAAATATATTTTTGATGAAAAATTAAATTTAATCGTTTTTCGGCGTTTCCAGCTGTTGTACGAACGATTTACATCAAAAAAAATTTTGCTTGTCTCAGTTTCTGTAAGTCTCTTAAATAATTTTTATAACCAAATAGTGGTCAGAATAGGATTCTAGGTTTGAAAAAATTCAAAAATAAATTTTTGAAGAAAAATTAAATTTAATCGTTTTTCGGCGTTTCCAGCAGTTGTACGAACGATTTACATCAAAAGAAATTTTGCTTGTCGTTGTTTCTTTAAGTCTCACAAATTATTTTTATAACCAAATAGTGTTCAGAACAGGATTCTAGACTTGAAAAAATAAAAAAAATAATTTTTGAAGAAAATATAAATTTAATCGTTTTCAGTTTCCGTAAGTCTTACAAATAATTTTTATGAACAAATAGTGTTTAGAATGTGATTCTAGACTTAAAAAAAGATAAAAATAAATTTTTGAAGAAAACTTAAATTTAATCGTTTTTCGGCGTTTCCAGCAGTTGTCCGAACGATTTACTTCAAAATAGATTTTTCTTGTCTCAGTTTCTGTAAGTCTCACAAATAATTTTTAATTGCCAAATAGTGTTCAGAATGGGATTCAAGACTTGAAAAAATACAAAAATTAATTTTTGAAGAAAATATAAATTTAATCGTTTTCAGATTCTGTAAGTCTCACAAATAATTTTTATGAACAAAAAGTGTTTAGAATGTGATTCTAAGCTTGAAAAAATACAAAAATAAATTTTTGAAGAAAAGTTAAATTTAATCGTTTTTCGGCGTTTCCAGCAGTTGTCCGAACGATTTACATCCAAAGAAATTTTGCTTGTCTAAGTTTCTGTAAGTCTAACAAATAATTTTTATAACAAAATAGTGTTCGGAATGGGATTCAAGACTTGAAAAAAATACAAAAATTAATTTTTGAAGAAAAATTAAATTTAATCGTTTTTCGGCCTTTCCAGCAGTTGTCCGAACGATTTACATCAAAAGAAATTTTGCTTGTCTCAGTTTCTGTAATTCTCACAAAATTTTTTTATAACAAAATAGTGTTCAGAATGGGATTCAAGACTCGAAAAAAAACAAAAATAAATTTTTGAAGGTAAATTAAATTTAATCGTTTTTTTTCCTGCAGTTGTCCGAACGATTTACAAATTATTTTTATAACCAAATAGTGTTCAGAACAGGATTCTAGACTTGAAAAAATAAAAAAATTAATTTTTGAAGAAAATATAAATGTAATCGTTTTCAGTTTCCGTAAGTCTTACAAATAATTTTTATGAACAAATAGTGTTTAGAATGTGATTCTAGACTTAAAAAAATATAAAAATAAATTTTTGAAGAAAAATTAAATTTAATCGTTTTTCGGCGTTTCCAGCAGTTGTCCGAACGATTCACATCAAAATAAATTTTTCTTTTCTCAGTTTCTGTAAGTCTCACAAATAATTTTTATAACAAAAAGTGTTCAGAATGGGATTCAAGACTTGAAAAAATACAAAAATTAATTTTTGAAGAAAATATAAATTTAATGGTTTTCAGTTTCTGTAAGTCTCACAAATAATTTTTATGAGCAAATAGTGTTTAGAATGTGATTCTAAACCAGAAAAAAAACAAAAATAAATTTTTGAAGAAAAATTAAATTTAATCGTTTTTCGGCGTTTCCAGCAGTTGTCCGAACGATTTACATCAAAAGAAATTTTGCTTGTCTCAGTTACTGTAGGTCTCACAAATTATTTTTATAACAAAATAGTGTTCAGAATGGGATTCTAGACTCGAAAAAAAACGAAAATAAATTTTTGAAGGTAAATTAAATTTAATCGTTTTTCGGCGTTTCCAGCAGTTGTCCGAACGATTTACATCCTAAGAAATTTTGCTTGTCTCAGTTTCTGTAACTCTCACAAATAATTTTTATAACCATATAGTATTCAGAATGGGATTCTAGACTTGAAAAAATACAAAAATATATTTTTGATGAAAAATTAAATTTAATCGTTTTTCGGCGTTTCCAGCTGTTGTACGAACGATTTACATCAAAAAAAATTTTGCTTGTCTCAGTTTCTGTAAGTCTCTTAAATAATTTTTATAACCAAATAGTGGTCAGAATAGGATTCTAGGTTTGAAAAAATTCAAAAATAAATTTTTGAAGAAAAATTAAATTTAATCGTTTTTCGGCGTTTCCAGCAGTTGTACGAACGATTTACATCAAAAGAAATTTTGCTTGTCGTTGTTTCTTTAAGTCTCACAAATTATTTTTATAACCAAATAGTGTTCAGAACAGGATTCTAGACTTGAAAAAATAAAAAAAAATAATTTTTGAAGAAAATATAAATTTAATCGTTTTCAGTTTCCGTAAGTCTTACAAATAATTTTTATGAACAAATAGTGTTTAGAATGTGATTCTAGACTTAAAAAAAGATAAAAATAAATTTTTGAAGAAAACTTAAATTTAATCGTTTTTCGGCGTTTCCAGCAGTTGTCCGAACGATTTACTTCAAAATAGATTTTTCTTGTCTCAGTTTCTGTAAGTCTCACAAATAATTTTTAATTGCCAAATAGTGTTCAGAATGGGATTCAAGACTTGAAAAAATACAAAAATTAATTTTTGAAGAAAATATAAATTTAATCGTTTTCAGATTCTGTAAGTCTCACAAATAATTTTTATGAACAAAAAGTGTTTAGAATGTGATTCTAAACTAGAAAAAATACAAAAATAAATTTTTGAAGAAAAATTAAATTTAATCATTTTTCGGCGTTTCCAGCTGTTGTACGAATGATTTACATCAAAAGTAATTTTGCTTGTCTTCGTTTCTTTAAGTCTCACAAATTATTTTTATAGCAAAATAGTGTTCAGAATGGGATTCCAGACTAAAAAAAAAACGAAAATAAATTTTTGAAGAAAAATTAAATTTAATCGTTTTTCGGCGTTTCCAGCTGTTGTACGAATGATTTACATCAAAAGAAATGTTGCTTGTCTTTGTTTCTTTAAGTCCTACAAATTATGTTCATAACCAAATAGTGTTCAGAATAGGATTCTAGACTTGAAAAAATAAAGAAATTAATTTTTGAAGAAAATATAAATTTAATCGTTTTCAGTTTCTGTAAGTCTTACAAATAATTTTTATTAACAAATAGTGTTTAGAATGTGATTCTAGACTTAAAAAAATACAAAAATAAATTTTTGAAGAAAAATTAAATTTAATCGTTTTTCGGCGTTTCCAGCAGTTGTCCGAACGATTCACATCAAAATAAATTTTTCTTGTCTCAGTTTCTGTAAGTCTTAATCGTTTTTCGGCGTTTCCAGCAGTTGTCCGAACGATGTACATAAAAAAAATTGCTTGTCTCAGTTTCTGTAAGTCTCACAAATAATTTTTAATTGCCAAATAGTGTTCAGAATGGGATTCTGGACTCGAAAAAAAACGAAAATAAATTTTTGAAGAAAAATTAAGTTTAATCGTTTTTCGGCGTTTCCAGCAGTTGTCCGAACGATTCACATCAAAATAAATTTTTCTTGTCTCAGTTTCTGTAAGTCTCACAAATAATTTTTATAACAAAACAGTGTTCAGAATGGGATTCAAGACTTGAAAAAAATACAAAAATTAATTTTTGAAGAAAATATAAATTTAATGGTTTTCAGTTTCTGTAAGTCTCTCAAATAATTTTTATGAACAAATAGTGTTTAGAATGTGATTCTAAACTAGAAAAAATACAAAAATTACTTTTTGAAGAAAAATTAAATTTAATCATTTTTCGGCGTTTCCAGCTGTTGTCCGAACGATTTACATCAAAAGAAACTTAGCTTGTCGCAGTTTTTGTGAGTCTCACAAATAATTTTTATAACAAAATAGTGTTCAGAAGGGGATTCCAGACTCGAAAAAAAACGAAAATAAATTTTTGAAGAAAAATTAAATTTAATCGTTTTTCGGCGTTTCCAGCTGTTGTACGAATGATTTACATCAAAAGAAATTTTGCTTGTCTTCGTTTCTTTAGGTCTTACAAATTATTTTTATAACCAAATAGTGTTCAGAATAGGATTCTAGACTTGAAAAAATTAAGAAATTAATTTTTGAAGAAAATATAAATTTAATCGTTTTCAGTTTCTGTAAGTCTTACAAATAATTTTTATTAACAAATAGTGTTCAGAATGGGATTCTAGACTTGAAAAAATACAAAAATATATTTTTGATGAAAAATTAAATTTAATCGTTTTTCGGCGTTTCCAGCTGTTGTACGAACGATTTACATCAAAAAAATTTTGCTTGTCTCAGTTTCTGTAAGTCTCTTAAATAATTTTTATAACCAAATAGTGGTCAGAATAGGATTCTAGACTTGAAAAAATACAAAAATAAATTTTTGAACAAAAATTAAATTGAATCGTTTTTCGGCGTTTCCAGCAGTTGTACAAACGATTTACATCAAAAGAAATTTTGCTTGTCGTAGTTTCTTTAAGTCTCACAAATTATTTTTATAACCAAATAGTGTTCAGAACAGGATTCTAGACTTGAAAAAATAAAAAAATATTTTTGAAGAAAATGTAAATTTATTTGTTTTCAGTTTCCGTAAGTCTTACAAATAATTTTTGTGAAGAAATAGTGTTTAGAATGTGATTCTTGACTTGAAAAAATACAAAAATATATTTTTGATGATAAATTAAATTTAATCGTTTTTCGGCGTTTCCTGCTGTTGTACGAACGATTTACATCAAAAAAATGTTGCTTGTCTCAGTTTCTGTAACTTTCTTAAATAATTTTTATAACCAAATGGTGGTCAGAATAGGATTCAAGACTTGAAAAAATACAAAAATAAATTTTTGAAGAAAAATTAAATTTAATCGTTTTCGGCGTTTCCAGCAGTTGTCCGAACGATTTACATCAAAATAGATTTTTCTTGTCTCAGTTTCTGTAAGTCTCACAAATAATTTTTATAACAAAATAGTGTTCAGAATGGGATTCAAGACTTGAAAAAATACAAAAATTAATTTTTGAAGAAAATATAAATTTAATCGTTTTCAGTTTCTGTAAGTCTCACAAATAATTTTTATGAACAAAAAGTGTTTAGAATGTGATTCTAAACTAGAAAAAATACAAAAATAAATTTTTGAAGAAAATATCAAATTAATAATTTTTCGGCGTTTCCAGCTGTTGTACGAATGATTTACATCAAAAGTAATTTTGCTTGTCTTCGTTTCTTTAAGTCTCACAAATTATTTTTATAGCAAAATAGTGTTCAGAATGGGATTCCAGACTCGAAAAAAAACGAAAATAAAGTTTTGAAGAAAAATTAAATTTAATCGTTTTTCGGCGTTTCCAGCTGTTGTACGAATGATTTACATCAAAAGAAATTTTGCTTGTCTTCGTTTCTTTAAGTCTTATAAATTATTTTTATAACCAAATAGTGTTCAGAATAGGATTCTAGACTTGAAAAAATAAAGAAATAAATTTTTGAAGAAAATATAAATTTAATCGTTTTCAGTTTCTGTAAGTCTTACAAATAATTTTTATTAACAAATAGTGTTTAGAATGTGATTCTAGCCTTAAAAGAATATAAAAATAAATTTTTGAAGAAAAATTAAATTTAATCGTTTTTCGGCGTTTCCAGCAGTTGTCCGAACGATTTACATCCTAAGAAATTTTGCTTGTCTCAGTTTCTGTAAGTCTCACAAATAATTTTCATAACCAAAAAGTGTTGAGAATGGGATTGTATACTTGAAAAAAAACGAAAATAAATTTTTGAAGAAAAATGAAATTTAATAATTTTTCGGCGTTTCCAGCAGTTGTCCGAACGAATTACATCCAAAGAAATTTTGCTTGTCTCAGTTTCTGTAAGTCTCACAAATAATTTTTATAACAAAATAGTGTTCAGAATGGGATTCAAGACTTGAAAAAATACAAAAATTAATTTTTGAAGAAAATATAAATTTAATCGTTTTCAGTTTCTGTAAGTCTCACAAATAATTTTTATGAACAAATAGTGTTTAGAATGTGATTCTAAACTAGAAAAAATACAAAAATAAATTTTTGAAGAAAAATTAAATTTAATCATTTTTCGGCGTTTCTAGCTGTTGTACGAATGATTTACATCAAAAGTAATTTTGCTTGTCTTCGTTTCTCTAAGTCTCACAAATTATTTTTATAGCAAAATAGTGTTCAGAATGGGATTCCAGACTCGAAAAAAACGAAAATAAATTTTTGAAGAAAAATTAAATTTAATCGTTTTTTGGCGTTTCCAGCTGTTGTACGAATGATTTACATCAAAAGAAATTGTGTTAGTCTTCGTTTCTTTAAGTCTTACAAATTATTTTTATAACCAAATAGTGTTCAGAATCGGATTCTAGACTTGAAAAAATAAAGAAATTAATTTTTGAAGAAAATATAAATTTAATCGTTTTCAGTTTCCGTAAGTCTTACAAATAATTTTTATGAACAAATAGTGTTTAGAATGTGATTCTAGACTTAAAAAAATATAAAAATAAATTTTTGAAGAAAAATTAAATTTAATCGTTTTTCGGCGTTTCCAGCAGTTGTCCGAACGATGTACATAAAAAAAATTGCTTGTCTCAGCTTCTGTAAGTCTCACAATTAATTCTTAATTGCCAAATAGTGTTCAGAATGGGATTCTAGACTCGAAAAAAAACGAAAATAAATTTTTGAAGAAAAATTAAGTTTAATCGTTTTTCGGCGTTTCCAGCAGTTGTCCGAACGATTCACATCAAAAGAAATTTTTCTTGTCTCAGTTTCTGTAAGTCTCACAAATAATTTTTATAACAAAACAGTGTTCAGAATGGGATTCAAGACTTGACAAAATACAAAAATTAATTTTTGAAGAAAATATAAATTTAATGGTTTTCAGTTTCTGTAAGTCTCACAAATAATTTTTATGAACAAATAGTGTTTAGAATGTGATTCTAAACTAGAAAAAATACAAAAATAACTTTTTGAAGAAAAATTAAATTTAATCATTTTTCGGCGTTTCCAGCTGTTGTCCGAACGATTTACATCAAAAGAAACTTAGCTTGTCGCAGTTTTTGTGAGTCTCACAAATAATTTTTATAACAAAATAGTGTTCAGAAGGGGATTCCAGACTCGAAAAAAAACGAAAATAAATTTTTGAAGAAAAATTAAATTTAATCGTTTTTCGGCGTTTCCAGCTGTTGTACGAATGATTTACATCAAAAGAAATTTTGCTTGTCTTCGTTTCTTTAGGTCTTACAAATTATTTTTATAACCAAATAGTGTTCAGAATAGGATTCTAGACTTGAAAAAATAAAGAAATTAATTTTTGAAGAAAATATAAATTTAATCGTTTTCAGTTTCTGTAAGTCTTACAAATAATTTTTATTAACAAATAGTGTTCAGAATGGGATTCTAGACTTGAAAAAATACAAAAATATATTTTTGATGAAAAATTAAATTTAATCGTTTTTCGGTGTTTCCAGCTGTTGTACGAACGATTTACATCAAAAAAAATTTTGCTTGTCTCAGTTTCTGTAAGTCTCTTAAATAATTTTTATAACCAAATAGTGGTCAGAATAGGATTCTAGACTTGAAAAAATACAAAAATAAATTTTTGAACAAAAATTAAATTGAATCGTTTTTCGGCGTTTCCAGCAGTTGTACAAACGATTTACATCAAAAGAAATTTTGCTTGTCGTAGTTTCTTTAAGTCTCACAAATAATTTTTATAACCAAATAGTGTTCAGAACAGGATTCTAGACTTGAAAAAATAAAAAAAATAATTTTTGAAGAAAATGTAAATTTAATTGTTTTCAGTCTCCGTAAGTCTTACAAATCATTTTTGTAAAGAAATAGTGTTTAGAATGTGATTCTAGACTTCAAAAAATACAAAAATATATTTTTGATGAAGAATTAAATTTAATCGTTTTTCGGCGTTTCCTGCTGTTGTACGAACGATTTACATGAAAAAAAATGTTGCTTGTCTCAGTTTCTGTAACTTTCTTAAATAATTTTTATAACCAAATAGTGGTCAGAATAGGATTCAAGACTTGAAAAAAATACAAAAATAAATTTTTGAAGAAAAATTAAATTTAATCGTTTTCGGCGTTTCCAGCAGTTGTCCGAACGTTTTACATCAAAATAGATTTTTCTTGTCTCAGTTTCTGTAAGTCTCACAAATAATTTTTATAACAAAACAGTGTTCAGAATGGGATTCAAGACTCGAAAAAAAACAAAAATAAATTTTTGAACGTAAATTAAATTTAATCGTTTTTCGGCGTTTCCAGCAGTTGTCCGAACGATTTACATCAAAAGAAATTTTGCTTGTCTCAGTTTCTGTAACTCTCACAAATAATTTTTATAACCATAAAGTGTTCAGAATCGGTTTCTAGACTAGAAAAAATACAAAAATATATTTTTGATGAAAAATTAAATTTAATCGTTTTTCGGCGTTTCCAGCAGTTGCCCGAACGATTTACATCAAAAGAAATTTTGCTTGTCTCAGTTTCTGTAAGTATCACAAATAATTTTTATAACAAAATAGTGTTCAGAATGGGATTCAAGACTTGAAAAAACACAAAAATAAATTTTTGAAGAAAATATAAATTTAATCGTTTTTCGGCGTTTCCAGCAGTTGTACGAATGATTTTCATCAAAAGAAATTTAGCTTGTCTTGGTTTCTTTAAGTCTCACAAATTTTTTTAATAACCAAATAGTGTTCAGAAAAGGATTCTAGACTTGAAAAAATAAAGAAATGAATTTTTGAAAAAATTATAAATTTAATCGTTTTCAGTTTCTGTAGTCTTACAAATAATTTTTATAAACAAATAGTGTTTAGAATGTGATTCTAGACTTGAAAAAATATAAAAATAAATTTTTGAAGAAAAAATAAATTTAATCGTTTTTCGGCGTTTCCAGCAGTTGTACGAACGATGTACATCAAAAGAAATTTTGCTTGTCTCAGTATCTGTAAGTCTCACAAATAATTTTTATAACCAAATAGTGTTCAGAAAGGGATTCAAGACTCGAAAAAAAAACGAAAATAAATTTTTGAAGAAAAATTAAATTTAATCGTTTTTCGGCGTTTCCAGCAGTTGTCCGAACGATTTACATCAAAAGAAATTTTGCTTGTCTCAGTTTCTGTAAGTCTCAAAAATAATTTTTATTACCAAATAGTGTTCAGAATGGGATTCTAGACTCGAAAAAAAACGAAAATAAATTGTTGAAGAAAAATTAAATTTAATCGTTTTTCGGCGTTTCCAGCAGTTGTCCGAACGATTTACATCAAAAGAAATTTTGCTTGTCTCAGTTTCTGTAACTCTCACAAATAATTTTTATAACCATATAGTGTTCAGAATCGGTTTCTAGACTAGAAAAAATACAAAAACATATTTTTGATGAAATATTAAATTTAATCGTTTTTCGGCGTTTCCAGCAGTTGCCCGAACGATTTACATCAAAAGAAATTTTGCTTGTCTCAGTTTCTGTAAGTCTCACAAATAATCTTTATAACAAAATAGTGTTCAGAATGGGATTCAAGACTTGAAAAAACACAAAAATAAATTTTTGAAGAAAATATAAATTTAATCGTTTTCAGTTTCTGTAACTCTCACAAATAATTTTATTTTTATAAACAAATAGTGTTAAGAATGTGATTATAAACTTGAAAAAATACAAAAATAAATTTTTGAAGAAAAATTAAATTTAGTCGTTTTCCGGCGTTTCCAGCAGTTGTCCGAACGATTTACATCAAAAGAAAATTTGCTTGTCTCAGTTACTGTAGGTCTCACAAATTATTTTTATAACTAAATAGTGTTCAGAATGGGATTCTAGACTCAAAAAAAAAACGAAAATAAATTTTTGAAGGTAAATTAAATTTAATCGTTTTTCGGCGTTTCCAGCAGTTGTACGAACGATTTACATCAAAAATTGATGATCGCAAAAGGAGGGAAGAAATTTTGCTTGTCTCAGTTTCTGTAAGTCTCAAAAATAATTTTTATTACCAAATAGTGTTCAGAATGGGATTCTAGACTCGAAAAAAAACGAAAATATATTGTTGAAGAAAAATTAAATTTAATCGTTTTTCGGCGTTTCCAGCAGTTGTCCGAACGATTTACATCAAAAGAAATTTTGCTTGTCTCAGTTTCTGTAACTCTCACAAATAATTTTTATAACCATATAGTGTTCAGAATCGGTTTCTAGACTAGAAAAAATACAAAAACATATTTTTGATGAAAAATTAAATTTAATCGTTTTTCGGCGTTTCCAGCAGTTGCCCGAACGATTTACATCAAAAGAAATTTTGCTTGTCTCAGTTTCTGTAAGTCTCACAAATAATTTTTATAACAAAATAGTGTTCAGAATGGGATTCAAGACTTGAAAAAACACAAAAATAAATTTTTGAAGAAAATGTAAATTTAATCGTTTTCAGTTTCTGTAACTCTCACAAATAATTTTATTTTTATAAACAAATAGTGTTTAGAATGTGATTATAAACTTGAAAAAATACAAAAATAAATTTTTGAAGAAAAATGAAATTTAGTCGTTTTCCGGCGTTTCCAGCAGTTGTCCGAACGATTTACATCAAAAGAAAATTTGCTTGTCTCAGTTACTGTAGGTCTCACAAATTATTTTTATAACAAAATAGTGTTCAGAATGGGATTCTAGACCCAAAAAAAAACGAAAATAAATTTTTGAAGGTAAATTAAATTTAATCGTTTTTCGGCGTTTCCAGCAGTTGTACGAACGATTTAGATCAAAAATTGATGATCGCAAAAGGAGGGAAAATAATATTATCCTTTATAATCTGCCAGAACAAACCTCAAATAACAACCAAAATGAATCTGATAAGGTCTTATCACTATTACATTCGCTTGATAATTCAGTCTCTGTCAGGAAACACTACAGATTGGGAAAACTCAGTGATAGACCACGGCCAATTAAAATTATCCTAGACCAGAGTTGTATGGCATCAACTTTAATTAGAAATAAAAGGAAGCTTGGCAATAATATTAGAATTAAAAATGATTTAACGCCAATGCAACGTGATGAATTTAAAATAGTGTTAGCTGAACTGAAACGACGGGAATCCTGTGGCGAGAAGCTCTTCATTAAATATGTCAACAATACTCCGAAGATCTTCACTAAAATTGAAAAAAAACTAGATTCTACCCAACACTCCCAACGCCTTCATGTATTATATCAAAATGTTCGGGGACTAAATTCCAAGTTAGTAGATGTATACAACAATTTACATATCAGCGATTTCGACATTTACTTCTTAACTGAGACTTGGCTGCACTGTGGTGTTAATAGTTGTGAAATCTTCCCGCAAGAATTTGATGTCTATCGTCATGACCGATCTAGTTCTACTGGAGGAGGCGCACTAATTGCTGTGCACTCGAGGTTTTCTTCAGAGCTGATTAATCTGAACTTTCCTCACTCAGACTACATACAACTTACTGCTGTTAAAATCAAGCTACAATATAAACAGCTTATATTAATTTGTGTTTACATCAAACCTAATGCTCCAGTAATTGAATACAGTAGTTTTTTCGAATTGATTGAAAATGGGTTCCGTGGTGAGCAATTACTAATTATGGGAGATTTTAATATTCCCGAATATCATAACGGTAACACCACAAATTTTTTGGATGCTTTGAACGCTTTCCTAAATTGTAATAATCTATCTCAGTATAACAATATCCTGAATGGCAAAGAAAGAATCCTTGATCTGGTAATATCTTCATCTAACGTAGTAGAGCATTTAGAACGATGTGCATTTCCCTTGGTTAAGGAAGATACTCACCATCCAACTCTCAGCATCACCATTAATACTGCGTGTCCGGATAACCAAATTAATTTTACACAAACTAGTTTTAGGTACAATTTTAGGAAAACTAATTTTAGAGGCCTCTATGATGATCTATCAAGTAGCAGCTGGAATGAACTTTATAATTGTTCGAATGTAAACGTTGCTTGTGACATATTTTATAAGAAGCTATACCACATGTTTGATAAGCATGTACCTAAATCCCATGCAAGGGCTAAAACATACGACAAACCTCCTTGGTTTAACCGCTCTATTAAAATGAAACTTGCAAAGAAGGACAGGGCTCGCAAAAAATATTTGAACTCACGCGCAGAATGTGATAAACGTATATTCCAAGACCTACGAAGATCCTGTAAAAATGATATAGCTGCTGCTCACTCAAATTATGTGTCCCAGATAGAGGATAATCTTCGTACATCTCCACAACTTCTCTGGAAATATGTCAACCAAAAGAAGGCCTCATCTCGTATTCCTGGAGTAATGACACTAAATGACATAGAGTTATCCAACTGCAACGATGTAGTTAATGGATTTGCGAATTATTTCAGTAGATCGTTCGCTCCAAGCTCTATGACTGCCTATGAAAATAACTCTACGTTCACTCATCTCGCTGATTTTAAATTTTGTGAATCTGATGTGAGAAAACAACTTCGTGGCCTAAAACCCAACCTAATTATGGGTGTTGACTTAGTTCCCAGTTTAATTTTGAAAGATGCAGCTGATGTTTTGAGTGAACCATTGTGTTTTATATTTAATCTCATATTAAATGGTGGCATATTTCCTGATATCTGGAAGGAATCTCGTATATGCCCTGTGTTCAAAAAAGGTGCGAAAACCGCAATTGAAAATTATCGACCCATTTCCATACTGAGCAATTTGTCCAAGGTATTTGAATCACTTCTTAGCAGCTATATATACAGAAATGTCAGTGCCACTCTTCATGAAGATCAACATGGATTTATGAAAAAGCGTTCTACAACAACCAATCTAGCTAATGTTACACAAATTATATCTGAAGCCATGGATGCTGGTCAACAGGTGGATGTCATCTACACAGATCTAGCCAAAGCCTTCGATAAGCTGGATCATAATTTATTAATATCACGGCTTATGGATTGTGATTTGAGTGCTAATGTTATAAATGTGATTCGCTCATACTTGTATAACCGGTGTCAAATTGTTGAAATTAATGGTGTTCGGTCTCATATGTACATAGCTTCTAGTGGGGTACCCCAAGGTTCAAACTTGGGGCCTCTACTATTCTTATTGTTTTTTAATAATGTCTGCTCTAAAATTAAATGTAAAACCTTTTTATACGCGGATGATTTGAAAATTTTAAATTGTATCTCTACAGATGCTGATTGTATAGACTTACAACGAAGCCTAGATGCCATGGTAAATTGGTGTCACTTAAATAAATTAGAGATAAGTATTGATAAATGTTCAGTAATGTCCTACACTCGAAAGTTAAGTGTTATAAAACATAATTATGTAATCGGTGACACACTGCTTGTTAGGTCTAACGAAACTAAAGATTTGGGTATTACATTCGATAGTAAACTCACTTTTAATACGCATGTAACAACACTTTCAGCAGAGTGTTACAGACTTTTAGGCTTCATTATTCGCAACTGTAAATCTTTCAAGAACATTAATGTCCTTATAAAGTTGTTTGATACCTTTGTGCTAAGCAAGTTGTGTTATTGTTCGGTGGTTTGGTCACCTCATTACTCTAAATATATTAATATGCTTGAGAATGTCCAAAAGAGATTCTTGAGATACATATATTTTGTTAAACATGGCACTTATCGTTTCGATGTTCCATATCAGGAACTACTAAGAGAGTTCAATTTTCTTTCTTTGCATTCAAGACGTATATTATATGATCTATGTTTCCTGTATAAGGTAATTCATAACAAAGTTGATAACCCTACTTTTTTATCTAAGCTTAATTTTAATGTTCCTAGGTCCGCGTCTCGTCATGCAAGGACTTTCTCTTATCGTACACTGAACACGAATCATTGCCTTAACTCTCCTGTCTATCGTCTCTCACGTCAATACAATCAGTATCAAAACTTCATTGATTTATATTCTCCATTTTTTATGCCCTTTAAGACATCTGTTATTGTTTGTCTAGAGAGTTTTTGTTAAACGTTTATTATCTGTAATTGTATTATTGTCTTATTTATATCACTTGTCATCTATTTGTACTTTTGTAATGTAATGTAATTTTATCTGTATCATTAGCTTAACTTTATATGCTTATATTACTCTGTAATTGGCCCTTGTGGCTGTTGGGTAAATAAATAAATAAATAAATAAATAAATAAATAAAAAAGAAATTTGGCTTGTCGTAGTTTCTTTAAGTCTCACAAATTATTTTTATAACCAAATAGTGTTCAGAACAGGATTCTAGACTTGAAAAAATAAAAAAATAAATTTTTGAAGAAAATATAAATTTAATCGTTTTCAGTTTCCGTAAGTCTTACAAATAATTTTTATGAACAAATAGTGTTTAGAATGTGATTCTAGACTTAAAAAAATATAAACATAAATTTTTGAAGAAAAATTAAATTTAATCGTTTTTCGGCGTTTCCAGCAGTTGTCCGAACGATTTACATCAAAAGAAATTTTGCTTGTCTCAGTTTCTGTAAGTCTCACAAATAATTTTTATAACCAAAAAGTGTTCAGAATGGGATTGTGGACTTGAAAAAAAACGAAAATAAATTTTTGAAGAAAAATGAAATTTAATAATTTTTCGGCGTTTCCAGCAGTTGTCCGAACGATTTACATCAAAAGAAATTTAGCTTGTCTCAGTTTCTGTAAGTCTCACAAATGATTTTTATAACAAAATAGTGTTCAGAATGGGATTCTAGACTCGGAAAAAAACGAAAATAAATTTTTGAAAAAAAATAAAATTTAATCGTTTTTCGGCGTTTCCAGCAGTTGTCCGAACGATTTACATTAAAAGAAATTTTGCTTGTCTCAGTTTCTGTAAGTCTCAAAAATAATTTTATAACCAAATAGTGTTCAGAATGGGATTCTAGACTCGAAAAAAAACGAAAATAAATTGTTTGAAGAAAAATGAAATTTAATCGTTTTTCGGCGTTTCCAGCAGTTGTCCGAACGATTTACATCAAAAGAAATTTTACTTGTCTCAGTTACTGTAACTCTAACAAATAATTTTTATAACCATATAGTGTTCAGAATGGGATTCTGGACTTGAAAAAATACAAAAATATATTTTTGATGAAAAATTAAATTTAATCGTTTTTCGGCGTTTCCAGCAGTTGCACGAACGATTTACATCAAAAGAAATTATGCTTGTCTTAGTTTCTGTAAGTATCACAAATAATTTTTATAACCAAATAGTGGTCAGAATAGGATTCTAGACTTGAAAAAATACAAAAATAAATTTTTGAAGAAAAATTAAATTTAATCGTTTTTCGGCGTTTCCAGCAGTTGTACGAATGATTTTCATTAAAAAGAAATTTAGCTTGTCTTGCTTTCTTTAAGTCTCACAAATTTTTTTTATAACCAAATAGTGTTCAGAAAAGGATTCTAGACTTGAAAAAATAAAGAAATGAATTTTTGAAAAAATTATAAATTTAATCGTTTTCAGTTTCTGTAAGTCTTACAAATAATTTTTATAAACAAATAGTGTTTAGAATGTGATTCTAGACTTGAAAAAATATAAAAATAAATTTTTGAAGAAAAATTAAATTTAATCGTTTTTCGGCGTTTCCAGCAGTTGTACGAACGATGTACATCAAAAGAAATTTTGCTTGTCTCAGTATCTGTAAGTCTCACAAATAATTTTTATAACCAAATAGTGTTCAGAAAGGGATTCAAGACTCGAAAAAAAAACGAAAATAAATTTTTGAAGAAAAATTAAATTTAATCGTTTTTCGGCGTTTCCAGCAGTTGTCCGAACGATTTACATCAAAAGAAATTTAGCTTGTTTCAGTTTCTATAAGTCTCATATAAAATTTTATTAACCAAATAGTGTTCAGAATAAAATTCCAGACTTGAAAAAAAAAACGAAAATAAATTTTTGAAGAAAAATTAAATTTAATCGTTTTTCGGCGTTTCCAGCAGTTATCCGAACGATTTACATCAAGAGAAATTTTGCTTGTCTAAGTTTCTGTAAGTCTAACAAATAATTTTTATAACAAAATAGTGTTCGGAATGGGATTCAAGACTTGAAAAAAACACAAAAATTAATTTTTGAAGAAAATATAAATTTAATCGTTTTCAGTTTCTGTAGGTCTCACAAATAATTTTTATGAACGAATAGTGTTAATAATGTGATTCTAGCCTCAAAAAAAAAACGAAAATAAATTTTTGAAGAAAAATTAAATTTAATCGTTTTTCGGCGTTTCCAGCAGTTGCCCGAACGATTTACATCAAAAGAAATTTTGCTTGTTTCAGTTTCTGTAAGTCTCACAAATAATTTTTATAACAAAATAGTGTTCAGAATGGGATACAAATCTTGAAAAAATAAAGAAATTAATTTTTGAAGAAAATATAAATTTAATCGTTTTCAGTTTCTGTAAGTCTTACAAATAATTTTTATGAACAAACAGTGTTTAGAATGTGATTCTAGCTTCAAAAAAAAAGAAAATACATTTTTGAAGAAAAATGAAATTTAATCGTTTTTCGGCGTTTCCAGCAGTTGTCCGAACGATTTACATCAAAAGAAATTTTGCTTGTCTCAGTTTCTGTAAGTCTCACAAATGATTTTTATAACAAAATAGTGTTCAGAATAGGATTCTAGACCCGAAAAAAACGAAAATAAATTTTTGAAGAAAAATTAAATTTAATCGTTTTTCGGCGTTTCCAGCAGTTGTCCGAACGATTTACATCAAAAGAAATTTTGCTTGTCTCAGTTTCTGTAAATCTCACAAATGATATTTATAACAAAATGGTGTTCAGAATGGGATTCTAGACTCGAAAACAAACGAAATTAAATTTTTGAAGAAAAATTAAATTTAATCGTTTTTCGGCGTTTCCAGTAGTTGTCCGAACGATTTACATCAAAAGAAATTTTGCTTGTCTCAGTTTCTGTAAGTCTCACAAATAATTTTTATAACAAAATAGTGTTCAGAATGGGATTCTAGACTTGAAAAAATACAAAAATTAATTTTTGAAGAAAATATAAATTTAATCATTTTCAGTTTCTGTAAGTCTCACAAATAATTTTTCTGAACAAATAGTGTTTAGAAAGTGATTCTAGCCTCAAAAAAATACGAAAATAAATTTTTAAAGAAAAATTAAATTTAATCGTTTTTCGGCGTTTCCAGCAGTTGCCCGAACGATTTACATCAAAAGAAATTTTGCTTGTCTCAGTTTCTGTAAGTCTCAAAAATAATTTTTATAACAAAATAGTGTTCAGAATGGGATACAAATCTTGAAAAAATAAAGAAATTAATTTTTGAAGAAAATATAAATTTAATCGTTTTCAGTTTCTGTAAGTCTTACAAATAATTTTTATGAATAAACAGTGTTTAGAATGTGATTCTAGCCTCAAAAAAAAGAAAATACATTTTTGAAGAAAAATGAAATTTAATCGTTTTTCGGCGTTTCCAGCAGTTGTCCGAACGATTTACATCAAATGAAATTTTGCTTGTCTCAGTTTCTGTAAGTCTCACAAATAATTTTTATAACAAAATAGTGTTCAGAATGGGATTCAAGACTTGAAAAAACACAAAAATAAATTTTTGACGAAAATATAAATTTAATCGTTTTCAGTTTCTGTAAGTCTCACAAATAATTTTTATAAACAAATAGTGTTTAGAATGTGATTCTAAGCTTGAAAAAATACAAAAATAAATTTTTGAAGAAAAGTTAAATTTAATCGATTTTCGGCGTTTCCAGCAGTTGTCCGAACGATTTACATCCTAAGAAATTTTGCTTGTCTAAGTTTCTGTAAGTCTAGCAAATAATTTTTATAACAAAATAGTGTTCGGAATGGGACTCAAGACTTGAAAAAAATACAAAAATTAATTTTTGAAGAAAAATTAAATTTAATCGTTTTTCGGCCTTTCCAGCAGTTGTCCGAACGATTTACATCAAAAGAGGTTTTGCTTGTCTCAGTTTCTAGAATTCTCACAAAAAATTTTTATAACAAAATAGTGTTCAGAATGGGATTCAAGACTCGAAAAAAAACAAAAATAAATTTTTGAAGGTAAATGAAATTTAATCGTTTTTCGGCGTTTCCAGCAGTTGTCCGAACGATTTACATCAAAAGAAATTTTGCTTGTCTCAGTTACTGTACGTCTCACAAATTATTTTTATAACAAAATAGTGTTCAGAATGGGATTCTAGACTCGAAAAAAAACGAAAATAAATTTTTGAAGGTAAATTAAATTTAATCGTTTTTCGGCGTTTCCAGCAGTTGTCCGAACGATTTACATCCTAAGAAATTTTGCTTGTCTCAGATTCTGTAACTCTCACAAATATTTTTTATAACCATATAGTGTTCAGAATAGGATTCTAGACTTGAAAAAATACAAAAATATATTTTTGATGAAAAATTAAATTTAATCGTTTTTCGGCGTTTCCAGCTGTTGTACGAACGATTTACATCAAAAAAAATTTTGCTTGTCTCAGTTTCTGTAAGTCTCTTAAATAATTTTTATAACCAAATAGTGGTCAGAATAGGATTCTAGACTTGAAAAAATACAAAAATAATTTTTTGAAGAAAAATTAAATTTAATCGTTTTTCGGCGTTTCCAGCAGTTGTACGAACGATTTACATCAAAAGAAATTTTGCTTGTCGTAGTTTCTTTAAGTCTCACAAATTATTTTTATAACCAAATAGTGTTCAGAACAGGATTCTAGACTTGAAAAAATAAAAAAATTAATTTTTGAAGAAAATATAAATTTAATCGTTTTCAGTTTCCGTAAGTCTTACAAATAATTTTTATGAACAAATAGTGTTTAGAATGTAATTCTAGACTTAAAAAAATATAAAAATAAATTTTTGAAGAAAAATTAAATTTAATCGTTTTTCGGCGTTTCCTGCAGTTGTCCGAACGATGTACATAAAAAATTGCTTGTCTCAGTTTCTGTAAGTCTCACAAATAATTTTTAATTGCCAAATAGTGTTCAGAATGGGATTCTAGACTCGAAAAAAAACGAAAATAAATTTTTGAAGAAAAATTAAGTTTAATCGTTTTTCGGCGTTTCCAGCAGTTGTCCGAACGATTCACATCAAAATAAATTTTTCTTGTCTCAGTTTCTGTAAGTCTCACAAATAATTTTTATGAACAAATAGTGTTTAGAATGTGATTCTAAACTAGAAAAAATACAAAAATAAATTTTTGAAGAAAAATTAAATTTAATCATTTTTCGGCGTTTCCAGCAGTTGTCCGAACGATTTACATAAAAAGAAATTTAGCTTGTCGCAGTTTTTGTAAGTCTCACAAATAATTTTTATAACAAAATAGTGTTCAGAAGGGGATTCCAGACTCGAAAAAAAACGAAAATAAATTTTTGAAGAAAAATTAAATTTAATCGTTTTCGGCGTTTCCAGCTGTTGTACGAATGATTTACATCAAAAGAAATTTTGCTTGTCTCAGTTTCTCTAAGTCTCACAAATAATTTTCATAACCAAAAAGTGTTCAGAATGGGATTGTAGACTTGAAAAAAAACGAAAATAAATTTTTGAAGAAAAATTAAATTTAATCGTTTTTCGGCGTTTCCAGCAGTTGTCCGAACGGTTTACATCCAAAGAAATTTTGCTTGTCTAAGTTTCTGTAAGTCTAACAAATAATTTTTATAACAAAATAGTGTTCGGAATGGGATTCAAGACTTGAAAAAAATACAAAAATTAATTTTTGAAGAAAAATTAAATTTAATCGTTTTTCGGCCTTTCCAGCAGTTGTCCGAACGATTTACATTAAAAGAAATTTTGCTTGTCTCAGTTTCTGTAATTCTCACAAAAATTTTTTATAACAAAATAGTGTTCAGAATGGGATTCAAGACTCGAAAAAAAACAAAAATAAATTTTTGAAGGTAAATTAAATTTAATCGTTTTTCGGCGTTTCCAGCGGTTGTCCGAACGATTTACATCAAAAGAAATTTTGCTTGTCTCAGTTTCTATAAGTCTCAAAAATAATTTTTATTACCAAATAGTGTTCAGAATGGGCTTCTAGACTCGAAAAAAAAGGAAAATAAATTGTTGAAGAAAAATTAAATTTAATCGTTTTTCGGCGTTTCCAGCAGTTGTCCGAACGATTTACATCAAAAGAAATTTTGCTTGTCTCAGTTCCTGTAACTCTCACAAATAATTTTTATAACCATATAGTGTTCAGAAAGGGTTTCTAGACTTGAAAAAAACAAAAATATATTTTTGATGAAAAATTAAACGTTTTTCGGCGTTTCCAGCAGTTGCCCGAACGATTTACATCAAAAGAAATTTTGCTTGTCTCAGTTTCTGTAAGTCTCACAAATAATTTTTATAACAAAATAGTGTTCAGAATGGGATTCAAGACTTGAAAAAATACAAAAATTAATTTTTGAAGAAAATATAAATTTAATCGTTTTCAGTTTCTGTAAGTCTTACAAATATTTTTTATGAACAAATAGTGTTTAGAATGTGATTCTAAACTAGAAAAAATACAAAAATAAATTTTTGAAGAAAAATTAAATTTAATCATTTTTCGGCGTTTCTAGCTGTTGTACGAATGATTTACATCAAAAGTAATTTTGCTTGTCTTCGTTTCTTAGAGTCTCACAATTTTTTTTTATAGCAAAATAGTGTTCAGAATGGGATTCCAGACTCGAAAAAAAACGAAAATAAATTTTTGAAGAAAAATTAAATTTAATCGTTTTTAGGCGTTTCCAGCTGTTGCACGAATGATTTACATCAAAAGAAATTTTGCTTGTCTTCGTTTCTTTAAGTCTTACAAATTATTTTTATAACCAAATAGTGTTCAGAATCGGATTCTAGACTTGAAATAATAAAGAAATTAATTTTTGAAGAAAATATAAATTTAATCGTTTTCAGTTTCTGTAAGTCTTACAAATAATTTTTATTAACAAATAGTGTTTAGATTGTGATTCTAGACTTGAAAGAATATAAAAATAAATTTTTGAAGAAAAATTAAATTTAATCGTTTTTCGGCGTTTCCAGCAGTTGTCCGAACGATGTACTTCAAAAAAAAATTTGCTTGTCTCAGTTTCTGTAAGTCTCACAAATAATTTTTATTACCAAATACTGTTCAGAATGGGATTCTAGACTCGAAAAAAACGAAAATAAATTTTTTAAAAAAATTTTAATTTAATCGTTTTTCGGCGTTTCCAGCTGTTGTACGAACGATTTACATCAAAAAAAATTTTGCTTGTCTTCGTTTCTTTAAGTCTCACACATTATTTTTATAACCAAATTGTGTTCGGAATAGGATTCTAGACTTGAAAAAATAAAGAAATTAATTTTTGAAGAAAATATAAATTTAATTGTTTTCAGTTTCTGTAAGTCTTACAAATAATTTTAATAAACAAATATTGTTTATAATGTGATTCTGGACTTGAAAAAATATAAAAACAAATTTTTGAAGAAAAATTAAATTTAATCGTTTTTCGGCGTTTCCAGCAGTTGTCCGAACGATGTACATCAAAGTAAATTTTTCTTGTCTCAGTTTCTGTAAGTCTCACAAATAATTTTTATAACGAAATGGTGTTCGGAATGGGATTCAACACTTGATTAAATGCAAAAATTAATTTTTGACGAAAAAATAAATTTAATCGTTTTCAGTTTCTGTAAGTCTCCCAAATAATTTTTATAACCAAAAAGTTTTCAGAATGGGATTCTAGACTCGAAAAAATCGAAAATAAATTTTTGAAGAAAAGTTAAATATAATCGTTTTTCGGCGTTTCCAGCAGTTGTCCGAACGATTTACATCGAAAGAAATTTTGCTCGTCTCAGTTTCTGCAAGTCTAACAAACAATTTTTATAACAAAATAGTGTTCGGAATGGGATTCAAGACTTGAAAAAAATACAAAAATTAATTTTTGAAGAAAAAATAAATTTAATCGTTTTTCGGCGTTTCCAGCAGTTGTCCAAACGATTTACATCAAAAGAAATTTTGCTTGTCTCAGTTTCTGTAATTCTCGCAAAAAATGTTAATAACAAAATAGTGTACAGAATGGGATTCAAGACTCGAAAAAAAACGAAAATAAATTTTTGAAGAAAAATTAAATATAATCGTTTTTCTGCGTTTCCAGCAGTTGTCCGAACGATTTACATCAAAAGAAATTTTGTTTGTCTCAGTTTCTGAAAGGTCTCACAAATTATTTTAATAACAAAATAGTGTTCAGAATGGGATTCAAGACGCGAAAAAAAACGAAAATAAATTTTTGAAGACAAATTAAATTTAATCGTTTTTCAGCGTTTCCAGCTGTTGCACGAATGATTTACATCAAAAGAAATTTTGCTTGTCTTCGTTTCTTTAAGTCTTAAAAATTATTTTTATAACCAAATAGTGTTCAGAATCGGATTCTAGACTTGAAATAATAAAGAAATTAATTTTTGAAGAAAATATAAATTTAATCGTTTTCAGTTTCTGTAAGTCTTACAAATAATTTTTATTAACAAATAGTGTTTAGATTGTGATTCTAGACTTGAAAGAATATAAAAATAAATTTTTGAAGAAAAATTAAATTTAATCGTTTTTCGGCGTTTCCAGCAGTTGTCCGAACGATGTACTTCAAAAAAAAATTTGCTTGTCTCAGTTTCTGTAAGTCTCACAAATAATTTTTATTACCAAATACTGTTCAGAATGGGATTCTAGACTCGAAAAAAACGAAAATAAATTTTTTAAAAATTTTTTAATTTAATCGTTTTTCGGCGTTTCCAGCTGTTGTACGAACGATTTACATCAAAAAAAATTTTGCTTGTCTTCGTGTCTTTAAGTCTCACACATTATTTTTATAACCAAATTGTGTTCGGAATAGGATTCTAGACTTGAAAAAATAAAGAAATTAATTTTTGAAGAAAATATAAATTTAATTGTTTTCAGTTTCTGTAAGTCTTACAAATAATTTTAATAAACAAATATTGTTTATAATGTGATTCTGGACTTGAAAAAATATAAAAACAAATTTTTGAAGAAAAATTAAATTTAATCGTTTTTCGGCGTTTCCAGCAGTTGTCCGAACGATGTACATCAAAGTAAATTTTTCTTGTCTCAGTTTCTGTAAGTCTCACAAATAATTTTTATAACGAAATGGTGTTCGGAATGGGATTCAACACTTGATTAAATGCAAAAATTAATTTTTGACGAAAAAATAAATTTAATCGTTTTCAGTTTCTGTAAGTCTCCCAAATAATTTTTATAACCAAAAAGTTTTCAGAATGGGATTCTAGACTCGAAAAAAACAAAAATAAATTTTTGAAGAAAAGTTAAATATAATCGTTTTTCGGCGTTTCCAGCAGTTGTCCGAACGATTTACATCGAAAGAAATTTTGCTCGTCTCAGTTTCTGCAAGTCTAACAAACAATTTTTATAACAAAATAGTGTTCGGAATGGGATTCAAGACTTGAAAAAAATACAAAAATTAATTTTTGAAGAAAAATTAAATTTAATCGTTTTTCGGCGTTTCCAGCAGTTGTCCAAACGATTTACATCAAAAGAAATTTTGCTTGTCTCAGTTTCTGTAATTCTCGCAAAAAATGTTAATAACAAAATAGTGTACAGAATGGGATTCAAGACTCGAAAAAAAACGAAAATAAATTTTTGAAGAAAAATTAAATATAATCGATTTTCTGCGTTTCCAGCAGTTGTCCGAACGATTTACATCAAAAGAAATTTTGTTTGTCTCAGTTTCTGAAAGGTCTCACAAATTATTTTAATAACAAAATAGTGTTCAGAATGGGATTCAAGACGCGAAAAAAAACGAAAATAAATTTTTGAAGACAAATTAAATTTAATCGTTTTTCGGCGTTTCCTGCAGTTGTCCGAACGATTTACATCAAAAGAAATTTTGCTTGTCTCAGTTTCTGTAAGTCTAACAAATAATTTTATTAACCAAATAGTGTTCAGAATAAAATTCCAGACTAGAAAAAACACGAAAATAAATTTTTGAAGAAAAATTAAATTTAATTGTTTTTCGGCGTTTCCAGCAGTTGTCCGAGCGATTTACATCAAAGTAAATTTTTCTTGTCTCAGTTTCTGTAAGTCTCACAAATAATTTTTATTACAAAATGGTGTACGGAATGGGATTCAACACTTGATTAAATGCAAAAATTAATTTTTGACGAAAATATAAATTTAATCGTTTTCAGTTTCTGTAAGTCTCACAAATAATTTTTATAACCAAAAAGTGTTCAGAATGGGATTCTAGACTCGAAAAAAACGAAAATAAATTTTTGAAGAAAAATTAAATTTAATCGTTTTTTGGCGTTTCCTGCAGTTGTCCGAACGATTTACATCAAAAGAAATTTTGCTTGTCTCAGCTTCTGTAAGTCTCACAAATTATTTTTATAACAAAATAGTGTTCAGAATGGGATTCTAGACTCGAAAAAAAACGAAAATATATTTTTGAAGATTAATTAAATTTGATCGTTTTTCGGCGTTTCCAGCGGTTGTCAGAACGACTTACATCAAAAGAAATTTTGCTTGTCTCACTTTCTGTTAGTCTCATAAATAATTTTTGTAACCAAAAAGTGTTCAGAATGGGATTTTAGACTCGAAAAAAAAAACGAAAATAAATTGTTGAAGAAAAATTAAATTTAATCGTTTTTCGGCGTTTCCAGCAGTTGTCCGAACGACTTACATCAAAAGAAATTTTGCTTGTCTCAGTTTCTGTAACTCTCACAAATAATTTTTATAACCATATAGTGTTCAGAATGGGATTCTAGAGTTGAAAAAATACAAAAATTTATTTTTGATGAAAAATTAAATTTAATCGTTTTTCGGCGTTTCCAGCGGTTGTACGAACGATTTACATCAAAAGAAATTTTGCATGTCTCGGTTTCTGTAAGTCTTGGAAATAATTTTTATAACCAAATAGTGGTCAGAATAGGATTCTAGACTTGAAAAAATACAAAAATAAATTTTGAAGAAAAATTAAATTTAATCGTTTTTCGGCGTTTCCAGCAGTTGTACGAACGATATTCATCAAAAGAAATTTAGCTTGTCTTGGTTTCTTTAAGTCTCACAATTTTTTTTTATAACCAAATAGTGTTCAGAAAAGGATTCTAAACTTGAAAAAATAAAGATATTAATTTTTCAAATTTTTTTAAATTTAATCGTTTTCAGTTTCTGTAAGTCTTACAAATAATTTTTATGAACAAATAGTGTTTAGAATGTGATTCCAGACTTTAAAAAATATAAAAATAAATTTTTGAAGAAAAATTAAATTTAATCGTTTTTCGGCGTTTCCAGCAGTTGTCCAAACGATTAACATCAAAAGAAATTTTGCTTGTCTCAGTTTCTGTAGCTCTAACAAATAATTTTTACAAACATATAGTGTTCAGAATGGGATTCTAGACTTGAAAAAATACAAAAATATATTTTTGATGAAAAATTAAATTTAATCGTTTTTCGGCGTTTCCAGCAGTTGTACGAACGATTTACATCAAAAGAAATTTTGCTTGTCTCAGGTTCTGCAAGTATCACAAATAATTTTTATACCCAAATAGTGGTCAGAATAGGATTCTAGACTTAAAAAAATACAAAAATAAATTTTTGAAGAAAAATTAAATTTAATCGTTTTTCGGCGTTTCCAGCAGTTGTCCGAACGATTTACATTAAAAGAAATTTAGCTTGTCTCAGTTTCTGTAAGTCTCACAAATAATTTTTATAACCAAAAAGTGTTCAGAATGGGATTGTAGACTTGAAAAAAAACGAAAATAAATTTTTGAAGAAAAATGAAATTTAATAATTTTTCGGCGTTTCCAGCAGTTGTCCGAACGATTTACATCAAAAGAAATTTAGCTTGTCTCAGTTTCTGTAAGTCTCGCAAATGACTTTTATAACAAAACAGTGTTCAGAATGGGATTCTAGACTCGTAAAAAAACGAAAAAAAATTTTGAAGAAAAATTAAATTTAATCGTTTTTCGGCGTTTCCAGCAGTTGTCCGAACGATTTACATCAAAAGAAATTTTGCTTGTCTCAGTTGCTGCAAGTGTCACAAATTATTTTTATATGAAAATAGTGTTCAGAATGGGATTCTAGACTCGAAAAAAAAACGAAAATAAATTTTTGAAGATTAATTAAATTTAATCGTTTTTCGGCGTTTCCAGCAGTTGTCCGAACGATGTACATAAAAAAAATTGCTTGTCTCAGTTTCTGTAAGTCTCACAGATCATTTTTATTACCAAATAATGTTCAGAATGGGATTCTAGACTCGAAAAAAAACGAAAATAAATTTTTGAAGAAAAATGAAATTTAATCGTTTTTTGGCGTTTCCAGCAGTTGTCCGAACGTTTGACATCAAAGTAAATTTTTCTTGTCTCAGTTTCTGTAAGTCTCACAAATAATTTTTATTACGAAATGGTGTTCGGAATGGGATTCAACACTTGATTAAATGCAAAAATTAATTTTTGACGAAAATATAAATTTAATCGTTTTCAGTTTCTGTAAGTCTCCCAAATAATTTTTATAACCAAAAAGTTTTCAGAATGGGATTCTAGACTCGAAAAAAACGAAAATAAATTTTTGAAGAAAAATTAAATTTAATCGTTTTTCGGCGTTTCCAGCAGTTGTCCGAATGATTTACATCAAAGTAAATTTTTCTTGTCTCAGTTTCTGTAAGCCTCACAAATAATTTTATTAACCAAATAGTGTTCAGAATAAAATTCCAGACTAGAAAAAACACAAAAATAAATTTTTGAAGAAAAATTAAATTTAATTGTTTTTCGGCGTTTCCAGCAGTTGTCCGAGCGATTTACATCAAAGTAAATTTTGCTTGTCTCAGTTTCTGTAAGTCTCACAAATTATTTTTATAACAAAATAGTGTTCAGAATGGGATTCTAGACTCGAAAAAAAACGAAAATAAATTTTTGAAGATTAATTAAATTTGATCGTTTTTCGGTGTTTCCAGCGGTTGTCCGAACGATATACATCAAAAGAAATTTTGCTTGTCTCAGGTTCTGTAATTCTCGCAAAAAATGTTTATAACAAAATAGTGTACAGAATGGGATTCTAGACTCGAAAAAAAACGAAAATAAATTTTTGAAGAAAAATGAAATTTAATCGTTTTTCGGCGTTTCCAGCAGTTGTCCGAACGATTGACATCAAAGTAAATTTTTCTTGTCTCAGTTTCTGTAAGTCTCACAAATAATTTTTATAACGAAATGGTGTTCGGAATGGGATTCAACACTTGATTAAATGCAAAAATTAATTTTTGACGAAAAAATAAATTTAATCGTTTTCAGTTTCTGTAAGTCTCCCAAATAATTTTTATAACCAAAAAGTTTTCAGAATGGGATTCTAGACTCGAAAAAAACGAAAATAAATTTTTGAAGAAAAATTAAATATAATCGTTTTTCGGCGTTTCCAGCAGTTGTCCGAACGATTTACATCGAAAGAAATTTTGCTTGTCTCAGCTTCTGTAAGTCTCACAAATAATTTTTATAACAAAATAGTGTTCGGAATGGGATTCAAGACTTGAAAAAAATACAAAAATTAATTTTTGAAGAAAAATTAAATTTAATCGTTTTTCGGCGTTTCCAGCAGTTGTCCGAACGATTTACATCAAAAGAAATTTTGCTTGTCTCAGTTTCTGTAATTCTCGCAAAAAATGTTTATAACAAAATAGTGTACAGAATGGGATTCAAGACTCGAAAAAAAACGAAAATAAATTTTTGAAGAAAAATTAAATATAATCGTTTTTCTGCGTTTCCAGCAGTTGTCCGAACGATTTACATCAAAAGAAATTTTGTTTGTCTCAGTTTCTGAAAGGTCTCACAAATTATTTTAATAACAAAATAGTGTTCAGAATGGGATTCAAGACGCGAAAAAAAACGAAAATAAATTTTTGAAGACAAATTAAATTTAATCGTTTTTCGGCGTTTCCTGCAGTTGTCCGAACGATTTACATCAAAAGAAATTTTGCTTGTCTCAGCTTCTGTAAGTCTCACAAATTATTTTTATAACAAAATAGTGTTCAGAATGGGATTCTAGACTCGAAAAAAAACGAAAATATATTTTTGAAGATTAATTAAATTTGATCGTTTTTCGGCGTTTCCAGCGGTTGTCAGAACGATTTACATCAAAAGAAATTTTGCTTGTCTCACTTTCTGTTAGTCTCATAAATAATTTTTGTAACCAAAAAGTGTTCAGAATGGGATTTTAGACTCGAAAAAAAACGAAAATAAATTGTTGAAGAAAAATTAAATTTAATCGTTTTTCGGCGTTTCCAGCAGTTGTCCGAACGACTTACATCAAAAGAAATTTTGCTTGTCTCAGTTTCTGTAACTCTCACAAATAATTTTTATAACCATATAGTGTTCAGAATGGGATTCTAGAGTTGAAAAAATACAAAAATTTATTTTTGATGAAAAATTAAATTTAATCGTTTTTCGGCGTTTCCAGCGGTTGTACGAACGATTTACATCAAAAGAAATTTTGCATGTCTCGGTTTCTGTAAGTCTCGGAAATAATTTTTATAACCAAATAGTGGTCAGAATAGGATTCTAGACTTGAAAAAATACAAAAATAAATTTTGAAGAAAAATTAAATTTAATCGTTTTTCGGCGTTTCCAGCAGTTGTACGAACGATATTCATCAAAAGAAATTTAGCTTGTCTTGGTTTCTTTAAGTCTCACAATTTTTTTTTTATAACCAAATAGTGTTCAGAAAAGGATTCTAAACTTGAAAAAATAAAGATATTAATTTTTGAATTTTTTTAAAATTTAATCGTTTTCAGTTTCTGTAAGTCTTACAAATAATTTTTATGAACAAATAGTGTTTAGAATGTGATTCCAGACTTTAAAAACTATAAAAATAAATTTTTGAAGAAAAATTAAATTTAATCGTTTTTCGGCGTTTCCAGCAGTTGTCCAAACGATTAACATCAAAAGAAATTTTGCTTGTCTCAGTTTCTGTAGCTCTAACAAATAATTTTTACAAACATATAGTGTTCAGAATGGGATTCTAGACTTGAAAAAATACAAAAATATATTTTTGATGAAAAATTAAATTTAATCGTTTTTCGGCGTTTCCAGCAGTTGTACGAACGATTTACATCAAAAGAAATTTTGCTTGTCTCAGGTTCTGCAAGTATCACAAATAATTTTTATACCCAAATAGTGGTCAGAATAGGATTCTAGACTTAAAAAAATACAAAAATAAATTTTTGAAGAAAAATTAAATTTAATCGTTTTTCGGCGTTTCCAGCAGTTGTCCGAACGATTTACATCAAAAGAAATTTAGCTTGTCTCAGTTTCTGTAAGTCTCACAAATAATTTTTATAACCAAAAAGTGTTCAGAATGGGATTGTAGACTTGAAAAAAAACGAAAATAAATTTTTGAAGAAAAATGAAATTTAATAATTTTTCGGCGTTTCCAGCAGTTGTCCGAACGATTTACACCAAAAGAAATTTAGCTTGTCTCAGTTTCTGTAAGTCTCGCAAATGACTTTTATAACAAAATAGTGTTCAGAATGGGATTCTAGACTCGTAAAAAAACGAAAAAAATTTTTGAAGAAAAATTAAATTTAATCGTTTTTCGGCGTTTCCAGCAGTTGTCCGAACGATTTACATCAAAAGAAATTTTGCTTGTCTCAGTTGCTGCAAGTGTCACAAATTATTTTTATATGAAAATAGTGTTCAGAATGGGATTCTAGACTCGAAAAAAAAACGAAAATAAATTTTTGAAGATTAATTAAATTTAATCGTTTTTCGGCGTTTCCAGCAGTTGTCCGAACGATGTACATAAAAAAAAATTGCTTGTCTCAGTTTCTGTAAGTCTCACAGATCATTTTTATTACCAAATAATGTTCAGAATGGGATTCTAGACTCGAAAAAAAACGAAAATAAATTTTTGAAGAAAAATGAAATTTAATCGTTTTTCGGCGTTTCCAGCAGTTGTCCGAACTTTTGACATCAAAGTAAATTTTTCTTGTCTCAGTTTCTGTAAGTCTCACAAATAATTTTTATTACGAAATGGTGTTCGGAATGGGATTCAACACTTGATTAAATGCAAAAATTAATTTTTGACGAAAAAATAAATTTAATCGTTTTCAGTTTCTGTAAGTCTCCCAAATAATTTTTATAACCAAAAAGTTTTCAGAATGGGATTCTAGACTCGAAAAAAACGAAAATAAATTTTTGAAGAAAAATTAAATTTAATCGTTTTTCGGCGTTTCCAGCAGTTGTCCGAATGATTTACATCAAAGTAAATTTTTCTTGTCTCAGTTTCTGTAAGCCTCACAAATAATTTTATTAACCAAATAGTGTTCAGAATAAAATTCCAGACTAGAAAAAACACAAAAATAAATTTTTGAAGAAAAATTAAATTTAATTGTTTTTCGGCGTTTCCAGCAGTTGTCCGAGCGATTTACATCAAAGTAAATTTTGCTTGTCTCAGTTTCTGTAAGTCTCACAAATTATTTTTATAACAAAATAGTGTTCAGAATGGGATTCTAGACTCGAAAAAAAACGAAAATAAATTTTTGAAGATTAATTAAATTTGATCGTTTTTCGGCGTTTCCAGCGGTTGTCCGAACGATATACATCAAAAGAAATTTTGCTTGTCTCAGTTTCTGTAATTCTCGCAAAAAATGTTTATAACAAAATAGTGTACAGAATGGGATTCTAGACTCGAAAAAAAACGAAAATAAATTTTTGAAGAAAAATGAAATTTAATCGTTTTTCGGCGTTTCCAGCAGTTGTCCGAACGATTGACATCAAAGTAAATTTTTCTTGTCTCAGTTTCTGTAAGTCTCACAAATAATTTTTATAACGAAATGGTGTTCGGAATGGGATTCAACACTTGATTAAATGCAAAAATTAATTTTTGACGAAAAAATAAATTTAATCGTTTTCAGTTTCTGTAAGTCTCCCAAATAATTTTTATAACCAAAAAGTTTTCAGAATGGGATTCTAGACTCGAAAAAAACGAAAATAAATTTTTGAAGAAAAATTAAATATAATCGTTTTTCGGCGTTTCCAGCAGTTGTCCGAACGATTTACATCGAAAGAAATTTTGCTTGTATCAGTTTCTGTAAGTCTAACAAACAATTTTTATAACAAAATAGTGTTCGGAATGGGATTCAAGACTTGAAAAAAATACAAAAATTAATTTTTGAAGAAAAATTAAATTTAATCGTTTTTCGGCGTTTCCAGCAGCTGTCCGAACGATTTACATCAAAAGAAATTTTGCTTGTCTCAGTTTCTGTAATTCTCGCAAAAAATGTTTATAACAAAATAGTGTACAGAATGGGATTCAAGACTCGAAAAAAACGAAAATAAATTTTTGATGAAAAATTAAATATAATCGTTTTTCTGCGTTTCCAGCAGTTGTCCGAACGATTTACATCAAAAGAAATTTTGTTTGTCTCAGTTTCTGAAAGGTCTCACAAATTATTTTAATAACAAAATAGTGTTCAGAATGGGATTCAAGACGCGAAAAAAAACGAAAATAAATTTTTGAAGACAAATTAAATTTAATCGTTTTTCGGCGTTTCCTGCAGTTGTCCGAACGATTTACATCAAAAGAAATTTTGCTTGTCTCAGTTTCTGTAAGTCTAACAAATAATTTTATTAACCAAATAGTGTTCAGAACAAAATTCCAGACTAGAAAAAACACGAAAATAAATTATTGAAGAAAAATTCAGTTTAATCGTTTTTCGGCATTTCCAGCAGTTGTCCGAACGATTTACATCAAAAGAAATTTTGCTTGTCTCAGTTTCTGTAACTCTCACAAATAATTTTTATAACCATATAGTGTTCAGAATGGGATTCAAGACTTGAAAAAATACAAAAATATATTTTTGATGAAAAATTAAATTTAATCGGTTTTCCGCGTTTCCAGCTGTTGTACGAACGATTTACATCAAAAAAAATGTTGCTTGTCTCAGTTTCTGTAAGTCTCTTAAATAATTTTTATAACCAATTAGTGGTCAGAATAGGATTCTAGACTTGAAAAAATACAAAAATAAATTTTTGAAGAAAAATTAAATTTAATCGTTTTTGGCGTTTCCACCAGTTGTCCGAACGATTTACATCAAATTAAATTTTTCTTGTCTCAGTTTCTGTAAGACTCACAAATAATTTTTATAACAAAATAGTGTTCAGAATGGGATTCAAGACTTGAAAAAATACAAAAATTAATTTTTGAAGAAAATATAAATTTAATCATTTTCAGTTTCTGTAAGTCTCACAAATAATTTTTATGAACAGATAGTGTTAAGAATGTGATTCTAAACTAGAAAATATACAAAAATAAATTTTTGAAGAAAAATTAAATTTAATCATTTTTCGGCGTTTCCAGCTGTTGTACGAATGATTTACAGCCAAAGTAATTTTGCTTGTCTTCGTTTGTTTAAGTCTCACAAATTATTTTTATAACCAAATAGTGTTCAGAATAGGATTCTAGACTTGAAAAATAAAGAAATTAATTTTTGAAGAAAATATAAATTTAATCGTTTTCAGTTTCTGTAAGTCTTACAAATAATTTTTATTAACAAATAGTGTTAAGAATGTGATTCAAGACTTGAAAGAATATAAAAATAAATTTTTGAAGAAAAATTAAATTTAATCGTTTTTCGGCGTTTGCAGCAGTTGTCCGAATGATTTACATCAAAGTAAATTTTTCTTGTCTCAGTTTCTGTAAGCCTCACAAATAATTTTATTAACCAAATAGTGTTCAGAATAAAATTCCAGACTAGAAAAAACACAAAAATAAATTTTTGAAGAAAAATTAAATTTAATTGTTTTTCGGCGTTTCCAGCAGTTGTCCGAGCGATTTACATCAAGGTAAATTTTTCTTGTCTCAGTTTCTGTAAGTCTCACAAATAATTTTTATTACAAAATGGTGTACGGAATGGGATTCAACACTTGATTAAATGCAAAGATTAATTTTTGACGAAAATATAAATTTAATCGTTTTCAGTTTCTGTAAGTCTCACAAATAATTTTTATGACCAAAAAGTGTTCAGAATGGGATTCTGGACTCGAAAAAAACGAAAATAAATTTTTGAAGAAAAATTAAATTTAATCGTTTTTTGGCGTTTCCTGCAGTTGTCCGAACGATTTACATCAAAAGAAATTTTGCTTGTCTCAGCTTCTGTAAGTCTCACAAATTATTTTTATAACAAAATAGTGTTCAGAATGGGATTCTAGACTCGAAAAAAAACGAAAATAAATTTTTGAAGATTAATTAAATTTGATCGTTTTTCGGCGTTTCCAGCGGTTGTCCGAACGATTTACATCAAAAGAAATTTTGCTTGTCTCAGTTTCTGTTAGTCTCATAAATAATTTTTATAACCAAAAAGTGTTCAGAATGGGATTTTAGACTCGAAAAAAAACGAAAATAAATTGTTGAAGAAAAATTAAATTTAATCGTTTTTCGGCGTTTCCAGCAGTTGTCCGAACGACTTACATCAAAAGAAATTTTGCTTGTCTCAGTTTCTGAAAGGTCTCACAAATTATTTTAATAACAAAATAGTGTTCAGAATGGGATTCAAGACGCGAAAAAAAACGAAAATAAATTTTTGAAGACAAATTAAATTTAATCGTTTTTCGGCGTTTCCTGCAGTTGTCCGAACGATTTACATCAAAAGAAATTTTGCTTGTCTCAGTTTCTGTAAGTCTAACAAATAATTTTATTAACCAAATAGTGTTCAGAACAAAATTCCAGACTAGAAAAAACACGAAAATAAATTATTGAAGAAAAATTCAGTTTAATCGTTTTTCGGCATTTCCAGCAGTTGTCCGAACGATTTACATCAAAAGAAATTTTGCTTGTCTCAGTTTCTGTAACGCTCACAAATAATTTTTATAACCATATAGTGTTCAGAATGGGATTCAAGACTTGAAAAAATACAAAAATATATTTTTGATGAAAAATTAAATTTAATCGGTTTTCCGCGTTTCCAGCTGTTGTACGAACGATTTACATCAAAAAAAATGTTGCTTGTCTCAGTTTCTGTAAGTCTCTTAAATAATTTTTATAACCAATTAGTGGTCAGAATAGGATTCTAGACTTGAAAAAATACAAAAATAAATTTTTGAAGAAAAATTAAATTTAATCGTTTTTGGCGTTTCCACCAGTTGTCCGAACGATTTACATCAAATTACATTTTTCTTGTCTCAGTTTCTGTAAGACTCACAAATAATTTTTATAACAAAATAGTGTTCAGAATGGGATTCAAGACTTGAAAAAATACAAAAATTAATTTTTGAAGAAAATATAAATTTAATCATTTTCAGTTTCTGTAAGTCTCACAAATAATTTTTATGAACAGATAGTGTTAAGAATGTGATTCTAAACTAGAAAAAATACAAAAATAAATTTTTGAAGAAAAATTAAATTTAATCATTTTTCGGCGTTTCCAGCTGTTGTACGAATGATTTACAGCCAAAGTAATTTTGCTTGTCTTCGTTTGTTTAAGTCTCACAAATTATTTTTATAACCAAATAGTGTTCAGAATAGGATTCTAGACTTGAAAAATAAAGAAATTAATTTTTGAAGAAAATATAAATTTAATCGTTTTCAGTTTCTGTAAGTCTTACAAATAATTTTTATTAACAAATAGTGTTAAGAATGTGATTCAAGACTTGAAAGAATATAAAAATAAATTTTTGAAGAAAAATTAAATTTAATCGTTTTTCGGCGTTTCCAGCAGTTGTCCGAATGATTTACATCAAAGTAAATTTTTCTTGTCTCAGTTTCTGTAAGCCTCACAAATAATTTTATTAACCAAATAGTGTTCAGAATAAAATTCCAGACTAGAAAAAACACAAAAATAAATTTTTGAAGAAAAATTAAATTTAATTGTTTTTCGGCGTTTCCAGCAGTTGTCCGAGCGATTTACATCAAAGTGAATTTTTCTTGTCTCAGTTTCTGTAAGTCTCACAAATAATTTTTATTACAAAATGGTGTACGGAATGGGATTCAACACTTGATTAAATGCAAAGATTAATTTTTGACGAAAATATAAATTTAATCGTTTTCAGTTTCTGTAAGTCTCACAAATAATTTTTATAACCAAAAAGTGTTCAGAATGGGATTCTGGACTCGAAAAAAACGAAAATAAATTTTTGAAGAAAAATTAAATTTAATCGTTTTTTGGCGTTTCCTGCAGTTGTCCGAACGATTTACATCAAAAGAAATTTTGCTTGTCTCAGCTTCTGTAAGTCTCACAAATTATTTTTATAACAAAATAGTGTTCAGAATGGGATTCTAGACTCGAAAAAAAACGAAAATAAATTTTTGAAGATTAATTAAATTTGATCGTTTTTCGGCGTTTCCAGCGGTTGTCCGAACGATTTACATCAAAAGAAATTTTGCTTGTCTCAGTTTCTGTTAGTCTCATAAATAATTTTTATAACCAAAAAGTGTTCAGAATGGGATTTTCGACTCGAAAAAAAACGAAAATAAATTGTTGAAGAAAAATTAAATTTAATCGTTTTTCGGCGTTTCCAGCAGTTGTCCGAACGACTTACATCAAAAGAAATTTTGCTTGTCTCAGTTTCTGAAAGGTCTCACAAATTATTTTAATAACAAAATAGTGTTCAGAATGGGATTCAAGACGCGAAAAAAAACGAAAATAAATTTTTGAAGACAAATTAAATTTAATCGTTTTTCGGCGTTTCCTGCAGTTGTCCGAACGATTTACATCAAAAGAAATTTTGCTTGTCTCAGTTTCTGTAAGTCTAACAAATAATTTTATTAACCAAATAGTGTTCAGAACAAAATTCCAGACTAGAAAAAACACGAAAATAAATTATTGAAGAAAAATTCAGTTTAATCGTTTTTCGGCATTTCCAGCAGTTGTCCGAACGATTTACATCAAAAGAAATTTTGCTTGTCTCAGTTTTTGTAACTCTCACAAATAATTTTTATAACCATATAGTGTTCAGAATGGGATTCAAGACTTGAAAAAATACAAAAATATATTTTTGATGAAAAATTAAATTTAATCGGTTTTCCGCGTTTCCAGCTGTTGTACGAACGATTTACATCAAAAAAAATGTTGCTTGTCTCAGTTTCTGTAAGTCTCTTAAATAATTTTTATAACCAATTAGTGGTCAGAATAGGATTCTAGACTTGAAAAAATACAAAAATAAATTTTTGAAGAAAAATTAAATTTAATCGTTTTTGGCGTTTCCACCAGTTGTCCGAACGATTTACATCAAATTAAATTTTTCTTGTCTCAGTTTCTGTAAGACTCACAAATAATTTTTATAACAAAATAGTGTTCAGAATGGGATTCAAGACTTGAAAAAATACAAAAATTAATTTTTGAAGAAAATATAAATTTAATCATTTTCAGTTTCTGTAAGTCTCACAAATAATTTTTATGAACAGATAGTGTTAAGAATGTGATTCTAAACTAGAAAAAATACAAAAATAAATTTTTGAAGAAAAATTAAATTTAATCATTTTTCGGCGTTTCCAGCTGTTGTACGAATGATTTACAGCCAAAGTAATTTTGCTTGTCTTCGTTTGTTTAAGTCTCACAAATTATTTTTATAACCAAATAGTGTTCAGAATAGGATTCTAGACTTGAAAAATAAAGAAATTAATTTTTGAAGAAAATATAAATTTAATCGTTTTCAGTTTCTGTAAGTCTTACAAATAATTTTTATTAACAAATAGTGTTAAGAATGTGATTCAAGACTTGAAAGAATATAAAAATAAATTTTTGAAGAAAAATTAAATTTAATCGTTTTTCGGCGTTTCCAGCAGTTGTCCGAATGATTTACATCAAAGTAAATTTTTCTTGTCTCAGTTTCTGTAAGCCTCACAAATAATTTTATTAACCAAATAGTGTTCAGAATAAAATTCCAGACTAGAAAAAACACAAAAATAAATTTTTGAAGAAAAATTAAATTTAATTGTTTTTCGGCGTTTCCAGCAGTTGTCCGAGCGATTTACATCAAAGTAAATTTTTCTTGTCTCAGTTTCTGTAAGTCTCACAAATAATTTTTATTACAAAATGGTGTACGGAATGGGATTCAACACTTGATTAAATGCAAAGATTAATTTTTGACGAAAATATAAATTTAATCGTTTTCAGTTTCTGTAAGTCTCACAAATAATTTTTATAACCAAAAAGTGTTCAGAATGGGATTCTGGACTCGAAAAAAACGAAAATAAATTTTTGAAGAAAAATTAAATTTAATCGTTTTTTGGCGTTTCCTGCAGTTGTCCGAACGATTTACATCAAAAGAAATTTTGCTTGTCTCAGCTTCTGTAAGTCTCACAAATTATTTTTATAACAAAATAGTGTTCAGAATGGGATTCTAGACTCGAAAAAAAACGAAAATAAATTTTTGAAGATTAATTAAATTTGATCGTTTTTCGGCGTTTCCAGCGGTTGTCCGAACGATTTACATCAAAAGAAATTTTGCTTGTCTCAGTTTCTGTTAGTCTCATAAATAATTTTTATAACCAAAAAGTGTTCAGAATGGGATTTTAGACTCGAAAAAAAACGAAAATAAATTGTTGAAGAAAAATTAAATTTAATCGTTTTTCGGCGTTTCCAGCAGTTGTCCGAACGACTTACATCAAAAGAAATTTTGCTTGTCTCAGTTTCTGTAACTCTCACAAATAATTTTTATAACCATATAGTGTTCAGAATGGGATTCTAGAGTTGAAAAAATACAAAAATTTATTTTTGATGAAAAATTAAATTTAATCGTTTTTCGGCGTTTCCAGCGGTTGTACGAACGATTTACATCAAAAGAAATTTTGCTTGTCTCGGTTTCTGTAAGTCTCGGAAATAATTTTTAAAACCAAATAGTGGTCAGAATAGGATTCTAGACTTGAAAAAATACAAAAATAAATTTTGAAGAAAAATTAAATTTAATCGTTTTTCGGCGTTTCCAGCAGTTGTACGAACGATATTCATCAAAAGAAATTTAGCTTGTCTTGGTTTCTTTAAGTCTCACAAATTTTTTTTAAAACCAAATAGTGTTCAGAAAAGGATTCTAAACTTGAAAAAATAAAGATATTAATTTTTGAAATTTTTTTAAATTTAATCGTTTTCAGTTTCTGTAAGTCTTACAAATAATTTTTATGAACAAATAGTGTTTAGAATGTGATTCCAGACTTGAAAAAATATAAAAATAAATTTTTGAAGAAAAATTAAATTTAATCGTTTTTCGGCGTTTCCAGCAGTTGTACGAACGATGTACATCAAAAGAAATTTAGCTTGTCTCAGTTTCTGTAAGTCTCACAAATAATTTTTATAACAAAATAGTGTTCAGAATGGGATTCTAGCCTTAAAAAAACGCGAAAATAAATTTTTTAAGAAAAATTAAATTTAATCGTTTTTCGGCGTTTCCAGCAGTTGCCAGAACGATTAACATCAAAAGAAATTTTGCTTGTCTTAGTTTCTGTAAGTCTCACAAATAATTTTTACAACAAAATAGTGTTCAGAATGGGATTCAAGACTTGAAAAAATAAAAAAATTATTTTTGAAGAAAATATAAATTTAATCGTTTTCAGTTTCTGTAAGTATCACAAATAATTTTTATAAACAAATAGTGTTTATAATATGATTCTAAACTTGAAAAAATACAAAAATTAATTTTTAAAGAAAAATTAAATTTAATCGTTTTTTCGGCGTTTCCAGCAGTTGTCCGAACGATTTACATCAAAAGAAATTTTGCTTGTCTCAGTTTCTGTAAGTCTCACAAATTATTTTTATAACAAAATAGTGTTCAGAATGGGATTCTAGACTCGAAAGAAACGAAAATAAATTTTTGAAGATAAATTAAATTTAATCGTTTTTCGGCGTTTCCAGCAGTTGTCCGAACGATTTACATCAAAAGAAAATTTGCTTGGCCCAGTTTCTGTAAGTCTCAAAAATAATTTTTATTACCAAATAGTGTTCAGAATGGGATTCTAGACTCGAAAAAAAACGAAAATAAATTGTTGAAGAAAAATTAAATTTAATCGTTTTTCGGCGTTTCCAGCAGTTGTCCGAACGATTTATATTAAAAGAAATTTTGCTTGTCTCAGTTTCTGTAACTCTCACAAATAATTTTTATAACCATATAGTGTTCAGAATGGGATTCTACACTTGAAAAAATACAAAAATATATTTTTGATGAAAAATTAAATTTAATCGTTTTTCGGCGTTTCCAGCTGTTGTACGAACGATTTACATCAAAAGAAATTTTGCTTGTCTTCGTTTCTTTACGTCTCACAAATTATTTTTATAACCAAATTATGTTCAGAATAGGATTCTAGACTTGAAAAAATAAAGAAATTAATTTTTGAAGAAAATATAAATTTAATTGTTTTCAGTTTCTGTAAGTCTTACAAATAATTTTAATAAACAAATAGTGTTTAGAATGTGATTCTGGACTTGAAAAAATATAAAAATTAATTTTTGAAGAAAAATTAAATTTAATCGTTTTTCGGCGTTTCCAGCAGTTGTCCGAACGATGTACATCAAAAAAAAATTCTTGTCTCAGTTTCTGTAAGTCTCGCAAATAATTTTTATGACCAAATACTGTTCAGAATGGGATTCTAGACTCAAAAAAAAACGAAAATAAATTTTTGAATAAAAATTAAATTTAATCGTTTTTCGGCGTTTCCAGCAGTTGTCCGAACGATTTACATCAAAATAAATTTTTCTTGTCTCAGTTTCTGTAAGTCTCACAAATAATTATTATAACAAAATAGTCTTCAGAATGGGATTCAACACTTGATTAAATGCAAAAATTAATTTTTGAAGAAAATATAAATTTAATCGTTTTCAGTTTCCGTAGTCTCACAAATAATTTTTATAATCAAAAAGTGTTTAGAATGGGATTCTAGACTCGAAAAAAACAAAAATAAATTTTTTAAGAAAAATTAAATTTAATCGTTTTTCGGCGTTTGCAGCAGTTGTCCGAACGATTTACATCAAAAGAAATTTTGCTTGTCTCAGTTTCTGTAAGTCTCACAAATTATTTTTATTACAAAATAGTGTTCAGAATGGGATTCTAGACTCGAAAAAAACGAAAATAAATTTTTGAAGATTAATTAAATTTAATCGTTTTTCGGCGTTTCCAGCGGTTGTCCGAACGATTTACATCAAAAGAAATTGTGCTTGTCTCAGTTTCTGTAAGTCTCAAAAATATTTTTTTTAACCAAATAGTGTTCAGAATGGGATTCTAGACTCGAAAAAAACGAAAATAAATTGTTGAAGAAAAATTAAATTTAATCGTTTTTTGGCGTTTCCAGCAGTTGTCCAAACAATTTACATCAAAAGAAATTTTGCTTGTCTCAGTTTCTGTAACTCTAACAAATCATTTTTATAAACATATAGTGTTCAGAATGGGATTCTAGACTTGAAAAAATACAAAAATATATTTTTGATGAAAAATTAAATTTAATCGTTTTTCGGCGTTTTCAGCAGTTGTACGAACGATTAACATCAAAAGAAATTTTGCTTGTCTCAGTTTCTGTAAGTATCACAAATAATTTTTATACCCAAATAGTGGTCAGAAAAGGATTCTAGACTTGAAAAAATACAAAAATAAATTTTTGAAGAAAAATTAAATTTAATCGTTTTTCGGCGTTTCCAGCAGTTGTACGAACGATTTTCATCAAAAGAAATTTTGATTGTCTCAGTTTCTGTAAGTCTCACAAATAATTTTTATCACCAAAAAGTGTTCAGAATGGGATTGTAGACTTGAAAAAAAACGAAAATAAATTTTGGAAGATTAATTAAATTTAATCGTTTTTCGGCGTTTCCAGCAGTTGTCCGAACGATTTACATCAAAAGAAATTTTGCTTGTCTCAGTTTCTGTTAGTCTCATAAATAATTTTTATAACCAAATAGTGTTCAGAATGGGATTCTAGACTCGAAAAAAAACGAAAATAAATTGTTGAAGAAAAATTAAATTTAATCGTTTTTCGGCATTTCCAGCAGTTGTCCGAACGATTCACATCAAAAGAAATTTTGCTTGTCTCAGTTTCTTGTCTCAGTTTCACTCTCAGAAATAATTTTTATAACCATATAGTGTTCAGTATGGGATTCTAGACTTGAAAAAATACAAAAATTAATTTTTAAAGAAAATATAAATTTAATCATGTTCAGTTTCTGTAAGTCTCACAAATAATTTTTATGAACAAATAGTGTTTAGAATGTGATTCTAGCCTCAAAAAAATACAAAAATAAATTTTTAAAGAAAAATTAAATTTAATCGTTTTTCGGCGTTTCCAGCAGTTGTACGAACGATTTACATCAAAAGAAATTTTGCTTGTCTTAGTTTCTTTAAGTCTCACAAATTATTTTTATATTCAAATGGTGTTCAGAAAGGGATTCTAGACTCGAAAAAAAACTAAAATAATTTTTTGCAGATAAATTAAATTTAATCGTTTTTCGGCGTTTCCAGCAGTTGTCCGAACGATTTACATCAAAAGAATTTTTTCTTGTCTCAGTTTCTGTAAGTCTCACAAATAATTTTTATAACAAAATAGTGTTCGGAATGGGATTCAACACTTGATAAAATGCAAAAATTAATTTTTGAAGAAAATATAAATTTAATCGTTTTCAGTTTCTGTAAGTTTCACAAATAATTTTTATAACCAAATAGTGTTCAGAATGGGATTCTAGACTCGAAAAAAAACGAAAATAAATTTTTGAAGAAAAATAAAATTTAATCGTTTTTCGGCGTTTCCAGCAGTTGTCCGAATGAGTTACATCAAAAGAAATTTTGCTTGTCTCAGTTTCTGTGGAGTCTTACAAATAATTTTTATAACAAAATAGTGTTCGGAATGGGATTCAAGACTTGAAAAAATACAAAAATTAATTTTTGAAGAAAATATAAATTTAATCGTTTTCAGTTTTTGTAAGTCTCACAAATAATTTTTATGAACAAATAGTGTTAAGAATGTGATTCTAGCCTCAAAAAAAAATGGAAATAAATTTTTGAAGAAAAATCAAATTTAATCGTTTTTCGGCGTTTCCAGCATTTGTCCGAACAATTAACATCAAAAGAAATTTTGCTTGTCTTAGTTTCTGTAAGTCTCACAAATGATTTTAATAACAAAATAGTGTTCGGAATGGGATTCAAGACTTAAAAAAAACGCAAAAATTAATTTTTGAAGAAAACATAAATTTAATCGTTTTCAGTTTCTGTAAAACTGTAAAACTCACAAATCATTTTTATAACCAAATAGTGTTCAAAATGGGATTCTAGACTCGAAAAAAATCGAAAATAAATTTTTGAAGAAAAATTAAGTTTAATCGTTTTTCGGCGTTTCCAGCAGTTGTCCGAACGATTTACATCAAAATAAATTTTACTTGTCTCAGTTTCTGTAAATCTCACAAATATTTTTTATAACCAAATGGTGTTCAGAATAAGATTCTAGACTCGAAAAAAAACGAAAATAAATTTTTGAAGAAAAATTAAATTTAATCGTTTTTCGGCGTTTCCAGCAGTTGCCCGAACAATTTACATCAAAAGAAATTTTTCTTGTCTCAGTTTCTGTAAGTCTCACAAATAATTTTTATAACAAAATAGTGTTCGGAAAGGGATTCAACACTTGATAAAATGCAAAAATTAATTTTTGAAGAAAATATAAATTTAATCGTTTTCAGTTTCTGTAAGTCTCACAAATAATTTTTATAACCAAAAAGTGTTCAGAATGGGATTCTAGACTCGAAAAAAACGAAAATAAATTTTTGAAGAAAAATTAAATTTAATCGTTTTTCGGCGTTTCCAGCAGTTGTCCGAACGATTTACATCAAAAGAAATTTTGCTTGTCTCAGTTTCTGTAAGTCTCACAAATAATTTTAATAACCAAAAAGTGTTCAGAATGGGATTGTTGACTTGAAAAAAAACGAAAATAAATTTTTGAAGAAAAATGAAATTTAAGCATTTTTCGGCGTTTCCAGCAGTTGTCCGAACGATTTACATCAAAAGAAATTTTGCTTGTCTCAGTTTCTGTAAGTCTCACAAATAATTTTAATAACCAAAAAGTGTTCAGAATGGGATTGTTGACTTGAAAAAAAACGAAAATAAATTTTTGAAGAAAAATGAAATTTAATCATTTTTCGGCGTTTCCAGCAGTTGTCCGAACGATTTACATCAAAAGAAATTTTGCTTGTCTCAGTTTCTGTAATTCTCACGAAACATTTTTATAACAAAATTGTGTTCAGAATGGGATTTTTGACTCGAAAAAAAAACGAAAATAAATTTTTGAAGAAAAACTAAATTTAATCGTTTTTCTGCGTTTCCAGCAGTTGTCCGAACGATTTACATCAAAAGAAATTTTGCTTGTCTCAGTTTCTGTAAGTCTTACAAATAATTTTTATAACAAAATAGTGTTCGGAATGGGATTCAAGACTTGAAAAAATACAAAAATTAATTTTTGAAGAAAATACAAATTTAATCGTTTTCAGTTTCTGTAAGTCTCACAAATAATTTGTATGAACAAAGAGTGTTAGGAATGTGATTCTAGCCTCAAAAAAATACGATAATAAATTTTTGAAGAAAAATTAAATTTAATCGTTTTTCGGCGTTTCCAGCAGTTGTACGAACGATTTACGTCAAAAGAAATGTTGCTTGTCTCAGTTTCTGTAAGTCTCACAAATAATTTTTATAACAAAATAGTGTTCAGAATGGGATTCAAGACTTGAAAAAATACAAAAATTAATTTTTGAAGAAAATATAAATTTAATAGTTTTCAGTTTCTGTAAGTCTCACAAATAATTTTAATGAACAAATAGTGTTTAGAATGTGACAAATTTTTGAAGAAAAATTAAATTTAATCATTTTTCGGCGTTTGCAGCAGTTATACGAACGATTTACATCAAAAGAAATTTTGCTTGTCTTAGTTTCTTTAAGTCTCACAAATAATTTTTATAACAAAATGGTGTTCAGAATAGGATTCTAGACTTGAAAAAATAAAAAAATTATTTTTGAAGAAAATATAAATTTGATCGTTTTCAGTTTCTGTGAGTCTTACAAATAATTTTTATGAACAAATAGTGTTTAGAATGTGATTCTAGACTTGAAAAAATTTAAAAATAAATTTTTGAAGAAAAATTAAATTTAATCATTTTTGGCGTTTCCAGCAGTTTGTACGAATGATGTACATCAAAAGAATTTTTGCTTGTCTCAGTTTCTGTAAGTCTCACAAATAACTTTTATAACCAAATAGTGTTCAGAATGGGATTCTAGACTCGAAAAAAACGAACATAAATTTTTGAAGAAAAATTAAATTTAATCGTTTTTCGGCGTTTCCAGCAGTTGTCCGAATGATTTACATCAAAGTAAATTTTTCTTGTCTCAGTTTCTGTAAGCCTCACAAATAATTTTATTAACCAAATAGTGTTCAGAATAAAATTCCAGACTAGAAAAAACACAAAAATAAATTTTTGAAGAAAAATTAAATTTAATTGTTTTTCGGCGTTTCCAGCAGTTGTCCGAGCGATTTACATCAAAGTAAATTTTGCTTGTCTCAGTTTCTGTAAGTCTCACAAATTATTTTTATAACAAAATAGTGTTCAGAATGGGATTCTAGACTCGAAAAAAAACGAAAATAAATTTTTGAAGATTAATTAAATTTGATCGTTTTTCGGTGTTTCCAGCGGTTGTCCGAACGATATACATCAAAAGAAATTTTGCTTGTCTCAGTTTCTGTAATTCTCGCAAAAAATGTTTATAACAAAATAGTGTACAGAATGGGATTCTAGACTCGAAAAAAAACGAAAATAAATTTTTGAAGAAAAATGAAATTTAATCGTTTTTCGGCGTTTCCAGCAGTTGTCCGAACGATTGACATCAAAGTAAATTTTTCTTGTCTCAGTTTCTGTAAGTCTCACAAATAATTTTTATAACGAAATGGTGTTCGGAATGGGATTCAACACTTGATTAAATGCAAAAATTAATTTTTGACGAAAAAATAAATTTAATCGTTTTCAGTTTCTGTAAGTCTCCCAAATAATTTTTATAACCAAAAAGTTTTCAGAATGGGATTCTAGACTCGAAAAAAACTAAAATAAATTTTTGAAGAAAAATTAAATATAATCGTTTTTCGGCGTTTCCAGCAGTTGTCCGAACGATTTACATCGAAAGAAATTTTGCTTGTCTCAGTTTCTGTAAGTCTAACAAACAATTTTTATAACAAAATAGTGTTCGGAATGGGATTCAAGACTTGAAAAAAATACAAAAATTAATTTTTGAAGAAAAATTAAATTTAATCGTTTTTCGGCGTTTCCAGCAATTGTCCGAACGATTTACATCAAAAGAAATTTTGCTTGTCTCAGTTTCTGTAATTCTCGCAAAAAATGTTTATAACAAAATAGTGTACAGAATGGGATTCAAGACTCGAAAAAAAACGAAAATAAATTTTTGAAGAAAAATTAAATATAATCGTTTTTCTGCGTTTCCAGCAGTTGTCCGAACGATTTACATCAAAAGAAATTTTGTTTGTCTCAGTTTCTGAAAGGTCTCACAAATTATTTTAATAACAAAATAGTGTTCAGAATGGGATTCAAGACGCGAAAAAAAACGAAAATAAATTTTTGAAGACAAATTAAATTTAATCGTTTTTCGGCGTTTCCTGCAGTTGTCCGAACGATTTACATCAAAAGAAATTTTGCTTGTCTCAGCTTCTGTAAGTCTCACAAATTATTTTTATAACAAAATAGTGTTCAGAATGGGATTCTAGACTCGAAAAAAAACGAAAATATATTTTTGAAGATTAATTAAATTTGATCGTTTTTCGGCGTTTCCAGCGGTTGTCAGAACGATTTACATCAAAAGAAATTTTGCTTGTCTCACTTTCTGTTAGTCTCATAAATAATTTTTGTAACCAAAAAGTGTTCAGAATGGGATTTTAGACTCGAAAAAAAACGAAAATAAATTGTTGAAGAAAAATTAAATTTAATCGTTTTTCGGCGTTTCCAGCAGTTGTCCGAACGACTTACATCAAAAGAAATTTTGCTTGTCTCAGTTTCTGTAACTCTCACAAATAATTTTTATAACCATATAGTGTTCAGAATGGGATTCTAGAGTTGAAAAAATACAAAAATTTATTTTTGATGAAAAATTAAATTTAATCGTTTTTCGGCGTTTCCAGCGGTTGTACGAACGATTTACATCAAAAGAAATTTTGCATGTCTCGGTTTCTGTAAGTCTCGGAAATAATTTTTATAACCAAATAGTGGTCAGAATAGGATTCTAGACTTGAAAAAATACAAAAATAAATTTTGAAGAAAAATTAAATTTAATCGTTTTTCGGCGTTTCCAGCAGTTGTACGAACGATATTCATCAAAAGAAATTTAGCTTGTCTTGGTTTCTTTAAGTCTCACAATTTTTTTTATAACCAAATAGTGTTCAGAAAAGGATTCTAAACTTGAAAAAATAAAGATATTAATTTTTGAATTTTTTTTAAATTTAATCGTTTTCAGTTTCTGTAAGTCTTACAAATAATTTTTATGAACAAATAGTGTTTAGAATGTGATTCCAGACTTTAAAAAATATAAAAATAAATTTTTGAAGAAAAATTAAATTTAATCGTTTTTCGGCGTTTCCAGCAGTTGTCCAAACGATTAACATCAAAAGAAATTTTGCTTGTCTCAGTTTCTGTAGCTCTAACAAATAATTTTTACAAACATATAGTGTTCAGAATGGGATTCTAGACTTGAAAAAATACAAAAATATATTTTTGATGAAAAATTAAATTTAATCGTTTTTCGGCGTTTCCAGCAGTTGTACGAACGATTTACATCAAAAGAAATTTTGCTTGTCTCAGGTTCTGCAAGTATCACAAATAATTTTTATACCCAAATAGTGGTCAGAATAGGATTCTAGACTTAAAAAAATACAAAAATAAATTTTTGAAGAAAAATTAAATTTAATCGTTTTTCGGCGTTTCCAGCAGTTGTCCGAACGATTTACATCAAAAGAAATTTAGCTTGTCTCAGTTTCTCTAAGTCTCACAAATAATTTTTATAACCAAAAAGTGTTCAGAATGGGATTGTAGACTTGAAAAAAAACGAAAATAAATTTTTGAAGAAAAATGAAATTTAATAATTTTTCGGCGTTTCCAGCAGTTGTCCGAACGATTTACACCAAAAGAAATTTAGCTTGTCTCAGTTTCTGTAAGTCTCGCAAATGACTTTTATAACAAAATAGTGTTCAGAATGGGATTCTAGACTCGTAAAATAACGAAAAAAATTTTTGAAGAAAAATTAAATTTAATCGTTTTTCGGCGTTTCCAGCAGTTGTCCGAACGATTTACATCAAAAGAAATTTTGCTTGTCTCAGTTGCTGCAAGTGTCACAAATTATTTTCATATGAAAATAGTGTTCAGAATGGGATTCTAGACTCGAAAAAAAAACGAAAATAAATTTTTGAAGATTAATTAAATTTAATCGTTTTTCGGCGTTTCCAGCAGTTGTCCGAACGATGTACATAAAAAAAAATTGCTTGTCTCAGTTTCTGTAAGTCTCACAGATCATTTTTATTACCAAATAATGTTCAGAATGGGATTCTAGACTCGAAAAAAAACGAAAATAAATTTTTGAAGAAAAATGAAATTTAATCGTTTTTCGGCGTTTCCAGCAGTTGTCCGAGCGATTTACATCAAAGTAAATTTTTCTTGTCTCAGTTTCTGTAAGTCTCACAAATAATTTTTATTACAAAATGGTGTACGGAATGGGATTCAACACTTGATTAAATGCAAAGATTAATTTTTGACGAAAATATAAATTTAATCGTTTTCAGTTTCTGTAAGTCTCACAAATAATTTTTATAACCAAAAAGTGTTCAGAATGGGATTCTAGACTCGAAAAAAACGAAAATAAATTTTTGAAGAAAAATTAAATTTAATCGTTTTTTGGCGTTTCCTGCAGTTGTCCGAACGATTTACATCAAAAGAAATTTTGCTTGTCTCAGTTTCTGTTAGTCTCATAAATAATTTTTATAACCAAAAAGTGTTCAGAATGGGATTTTAGACTCGAAAAAAAACGAAAATAAATTGTTGAAGAAAAATTAAATTTAATCGTTTTTCGGCGTTTCCAGCAGTTGTCCGAACGACTTACATCAAAAGAAATTTTGCTTGTCTCAGTTTCTGTAACTCTCACAAATAATTTTTATAACCATATAGTGTTCAGAATGGGATTCTAGAGTTGAAAAAATACAAAAATTTATTTTTGATGAAAAATTAAATTTAATCGTTTTTCGGCGTTTCCAGCGGTTGTACGAACGATTTACATCAAAAGAAATTTTGCTTGTCTCGGTTTCTGTAAGTCTCGGAAATAATTTTTAAAACCAAATAGTGGTCAGAATAGGATTCTAGACTTGAAAAAATACAAAAATAAATTTTGAAGAAAAATTAAATTTAATCGTTTTTCGGCGTTTCCAGCAGTTGTACGAACGATATTCATCAAAAGAAATTTAGCTTGTCTTGGTTTCTTTAAGTCTCACAAATTTTTTTTAAAACCAAATAGTGTTCAGAAAAGGATTCTAAACTTGAAAAAATAAAGATATTAATTTTTGAAATTTTTTTAAATTTAATCGTTTTCAGTTTCTGTAAGTCTTACAAATAATTTTTATGAACAAATAGTGTTTAGAATGTGATTCCAGACTTAAAAAAATATAAAAATAAATTTTTGAAGAAAAATTAAATTTAATCGTTTTTCGGCGTTTCCAGCAGTTGTACGAACGATGTACATCAAAAGAAATTTAGCTTGTCTCAGTTTCTGTAAGTCTCACAAATAATTTTTATAACAAAATAGTGTTCAGAATGGGATTCAAGACTTGAAAAAATTCAAAAATTAATTTTTGAAGAAAATATAAATTTAATCATTTTCAGTTTCTGTAAGTCTCACAAATAATTTTTATGAACAAATAGTGTTCAGAATGTGATTCTAGCCTTAAAAAAACGCGAAAATAAATTTTTAAAGAAAAATTAAATTTAATCGTTTTTCGGCGTTTCCAGCAGTTGCCAGAACGATTAACATCAAAAGAAATTTTGCTTGTCTTAGTTTCTGTAAGTCTCACAAATAATTTTTACAACAAAATAGTGTTCAGAATGGGATTCAAGACTTGAAAAAATAAAAAAATTATTTTTGAAGAAAATATAAATTTAATCGTTTTCAGTTTCTGTAAGTCTCACAAATAATTTTTATAAACAAATAGTGTTTATAATATGATTCTAAACTTGAAAAAATACAAAAATTAATTTTTAAAGAAAAATTAAATTTAATCGTTTTTTCGGCGTTTCCAGCAGTTGTCCGAACGATTTACATCAAAAGAAATTTTGCTTGTCTCAGTTTCTGTAAGTCTCACAAATTATTTTTATAACAAAATAGTGTTCAGAATGGGATTCTAGACTCGAAAAAAACGAAAATAAATTTTTGAAGATAAATTAAATTTAATCGTTTTTCGGCGTTTCCAGCAGTTGTCCGAACGATTTACATCAAAAGAAAATTTGCTTGGCCCAGTTTCTGTAAGTCTCAAAAATAATTTTTATTACCAAATAGTGTTCAGAATGGGATTCTAGACTCGAAAAAAAACGAAAATAAATTGTTGAAGATAAATTAAATTTAATCGTTTTTCGGCGTTTCCAGCAGTTGTCCGAACGATTTACATTAAAAGAAATTTTGCTTGTCTCAGTTTCTGTAACTCTCACAAATAATTTTTATAACCATATAGTGTTCAGAATGGGATTCTACACTTGAAAAAATACAAAAATATATTTTTGATGAAAAATTAAATTTAATCGTTTTTCGGCGTTTCCAGCTGTTGTACGAACGATTTACATCAAAAGAAATTTTGCTTGTCTTCGTTTCTTTACGTCTCACAAATTATTTTTATAACCAAATTATGTTCAGAATAGGATTCTAGACTTGAAAAAATAAAGAAATTAATTTTTGAAGAAAATATAAATTTAATTGTTTTCAGTTTCTGTAAGTCTTACAAATAATTTTAATAAACAAATAGTGTTTAGAATGTGATTCTGGACTTGAAAAAATATAAAAATTAATTTTTGAAGAAAAATTAAATTTAATCGTTTTTCGGCGTTTCCAGCAGTTGTCCGAACGATGTACATAAAAAAAAATTCTTGTCTCAGTTTCTGTAAGTCTCGCAAATAATTTTTATTACCAAATACTGTTCAGAATGGGATTCTAGACTCAAAAAAAAACGAAAATAAATTTTTGAAAAAAAATTAAATTTAATCGTTTTTCGGCGTTTCCAGCAGTTGTCCGAACGATTTACATCAAAATAAATTTTTCTTGTCTCAGTTTCTGTAAGTCTCACAAATAATTATTATAACAAAATAGTCTTCAGAATGGGATTCAACACTTGATTAAATGCAAAAATTAATTTTTGAAGAAAATATAAATTTAATCGTTTTCAGTTTCCGTAGTCTCACAAATAATTTTTATAATCAAAAAGTGTTTAGAATGGGATTCTAGACTCGAAAAAAACAAAAAAAAAATTTTTAAGAAAAATTAAATTTAATCGTTTTTCGGCGTTTGCAGCAGTTGTCCGAACGATTTACATCAAAAGAAATTTTGCTTGTCTCAGTTTCTGTAAGTCTCACAAATTATTTTTATTACAAAATAGTGTTCAGAATGGGATTCTAGACTCGAAAAAAACGAAAATAAATTTTTGAAGATTAATTAAATTTAATCGTTTTTCGGCGTTTCCAGCGGTTGTCCGAACGATTTACATCAAAAGAAATTGTGCTTGTCTCAGTTTCTGTAAGTCTCAAAAATATTTTTTTTAACCAAATAGTGTTCAGAATGGGATTCTAGACTCGAAAAAAACGAAAATAAATTGTTGAAGAAAAATTAAATTTAATCGTTTTTTGGCGTTTCCAGCAGTTGTCCAAACAATTTACATCAAAAGAAATTTTGCTTGTCTCAGTTTCTGTAACTCTAACAAATCATTTTTATAAACATATAGTGTTCAGAATGGGATTCTAGACTTGAAAAAATACAAAAATATATTTTTGATGAAAAATTAAATTTAATCGTTTTTCGGCGTTTTCAGCAGTTGTACGAACGATTAACATCAAAAGAAATTTTGCTTGTCTCAGTTTCTGTAAGTATCACAAATAATTTTTATACCCAAATAGTGGTCAGAAAAGGATTCTAGACTTGAAAAAATACAAAAATAAATTTTTGAAGAAAAATTAAATTTAATCGTTTTTCGGCGTTTCCAGCAGTTGTACGAACGATTTTCATCAAAAGAAATTTTGATTGTCTCAGTTTCTGTAAGTCTCACAAATAATTTTTATCACCAAAAAGTGTTCAGAATGGGATTGTAGACTTGAAAATAAACGAAAATAAATTTTGGAAGATTAATTAAATTTAATCGTTTTTCGGCGTTTCCAGCAGTTGTCCGAACGATTTACATCAAAAGAAATTTTGCTTGTCTCAGTTTCTGTTAGTCTCATAAATAATTTTTATAACCAAATAGTGTTCAGAATGGGATTCTAGACTCGAAAAAAAACGAAAATAAATTGTTGAAGAAAAATTAAATTTAATCGTTTTTCGGCGTTTCCAGCAGTTGTCCGAACGATTTACATCAAAAGAAATTTTGCTTGTCTCAGTTTCTGTAACTCTCACAAATAATTTTTATAACCATATAGTGTTCAGTATGGGATTCTAGACTTGAAAAAATACAAAAATTAATTTTTAAAGAAAATATAAATTTAATCATGTTCAGTTTCTGTAAGTCTCACAAATAATTTTTATGAACAAATAGTGTTTAGAATGTGATTCTAGCCTCAAAAAAATACAAAAATAAATTTTTAAAGAAAAATTAAATTTAATCGTTTTTCGGCGTTTCCAGCAGTTGTACGAACGATTTACATCAAAAGAAATTTTGCTTGTCTTAGTTTCTTTAAGTCTCACAAATTATTTTTATATTCAAATGGTGTTCAGAAAGGGATTCTAGACTCGAAAAAAAACTAAAATAATTTTTTGCAGATAAATTAAATTTAATCGTTTTTCGGCGTTTCCAGCAGTTGTCCGAACGATTTACATCAAAAGAATTTTTTCTTGTCTCAGTTTCTGTAAGTCTCACAAATAATTTTTATAAAAAAATAGTGTTCGGAAAGGGATTCAACACTTGATAAAATGCAAAAATTAATTTTTGAAGAAAATATAAATTTAATCGTTTTCAGTTTCTGTAAGTCTCACAAATAATTTTTATAACCAAATAGTGTTCAGAATGGGATTCTAGACTCGAAAAAAAACGAAAATAAATTTTTGAAGAAAAATAAAATTTAATCGTTTTTCGGCGTTTCCAGCAGTTGTCCGAATGAGTTACATCAAAAGAAATTTTGCTTGTCTCAGTTTCTGTGGAGTCTTACAAATAATTTTTATAACAAAATAGTGTTCGGAATGGGATTCAAGACTTGAAAAAATACAAAAATTAATTTTTGAAGAAAATATAAATTTAATCGTTTTCAGTTTTTGTAAGTCTCACAAATAATTTTTATGAACAAATAGTGTTAAGAATGTGATTCTAGCCTCAAAAAAAAACGGAAATAAATTTTTGAAGAAAAATCAAATTTAATCGTTTTTCGGCGTTTCCAGCATTTGTCCGAACAATTAACATCAAAAGAAATTTTGCTTGTCTTAGTTTCTGTAAGTCTCACAAATGATTTTAATAACAAAATAGTGTTCGGAATGGGATTCAAGACTTAAAAAAAACGCAAAAATTAATTTTTGAAGAAAACATAAATTTAATCGTTTTCAGTTTCTGTAAAACTGTAAAACTCACAAATCATTTTTATAACCAAATAGTGTTCAAAATGGGATTCTAGACTCGAAAAAAATCGAAAATAAATTTTTGAAGAAAAATTAAGTTTAATCGTTTTTCGGCGTTTCCAGCAGTTGTCCGAACGATTTACATCAAAATAAATTTTACTTGTCTCAGTTTCTGTAAATCTCACAAATATTTTTTATAACCAAATGGTGTTCAGAATAAGATTCTAGACTCGAAAAAAAACGAAAATAAATTTTTGAAGAAAAATTAAATTTAATCGTTTTTCGGCGTTTCCAGCAGTTGCCCGAACAATTTACATCAAAAGAAATTTTTCTTGTCTCAGTTTCTGTAAGTCTCACAAATAATTTTTATAACAAAATAGTGTTCGGAAAGGGATTCAACACTTGATAAAATGCAAAAATTAATTTTTGAAGAAAATATAAATTTAATCGTTTTCAGTTTCTGTAATTCTCACAAATAATTTTTATAACCAAAAAGTGTTCAGAATGGGATTCTAGACTCGAAAAAAACGAAAATAAATTTTTGAAGAAAAATTAAATTTAATCGTTTTTCGGCGTTTCCAGCAGTTGTCCGAACGATTTACATCAAAAGAAATTTTGCTTGTCTCAGTTTCTGTAAGTCTCACAAATAATTTTAATAACCAAAAAGTGTTCAGAATGGGATTGTTGACTTGAAAAAAAACGAAAATAAATTTTTGAAGAAAAATGAAATTTAATCATTTTTCGGCGTTTCCAGCAGTTGTCCGAACGATTTACATCAAAAGAAATTTTGCTTGTCTCAGTTTCTGTAAGTCTCACAAATAATTTTAATAACCAAAAAGTGTTCAGAATGGGATTGTTGACTTGAAAAAAAAACGAAAATAAATTTTTGAAGAAAAATGAAATTTAATCATTTTTCGGCGTTTCCAGCAGTTGTCCGAACGATTTACATCAAAAGAAATTTTGCTTGTCTCAGTTTCTGTAATTCTCACGAAACATTTTTATAACAAAATTGTGTTCAGAATGGGATTTTTGACTCGAAAAAAAAACGAAAATAAATTTTTGAAGAAAAACTAAATTTAATCGTTTTTCTGCGTTTCCAGCAGTTGTCCGAACGATTTACATCAAAAGAAATTTTGCTTGTCTCAGTTTCTGTAAGTCTTACAAATAATTTTTATAACAAAATAGTGTTCGGAATGGGATTCAAGACTTGAAAAAATACAAAAATTAATTTTTGAAGAAAATACAAATTTAATCGTTTTCAGTTTCTGTAAGTCTCACAAATAATTTGTATGAACAAAGAGTGTTAGGAATGTGATTCTAGCCTCAAAAAAATACGATAATAAATTTTTGAAGAAAAATTAAATTTAATCGTTTTTCGGCGTTTCCAGCAGTTGTACGAACGATTTACGTCAAAAGAAATGTTGCTTGTCTCAGTTTCTGTAAGTCTCACAAATAATTTTTATAACAAAATAGTGTTCAGAATGGGATTCAAGACTTGAAAAAATACAAAAATTAATTTTTGAAGAAAATATAAATTTAATAGTTTTCAGTTTCTGTAAGTCTCACAAATAATTTTAATGAACAAATAGTGTTTAGAATGTGACAAATTTTTGAAGAAAAATTAAATTTAATCATTTTTCGGCGTTTGCAGCAGTTATACGAACGATTTACATCAAAAGAAATTTTGCTTGTCTTAGTTTCTTTAAGTCTCACAAATAATTTTTATAACAAAATGGTGTTCAGAATAGGATTCTAGACTTGAAAAAATAAAAAAATTATTTTTGAAGAAAATATAAATTTGATCGTTTTCAGTTTCTGTGAGTCTTACAAATAATTTTTATGAACAAATAGTGTTTAGAATGTGATTCTAGACTTGAAAAAATTTAAAAATAAATTTTTGAAGAAAAATTAAATTTAATCATTTTTGGCGTTTCCAGCAGTTTGTACGAATGATGTACATCAAAAGAATTTTTGCTTGTCTCAGTTTCTGTAAGTCTCACAAATAACTTTTATAACCAAATAGTGTTCAGAATGGGATTCTAGACTCGAAAAAAACGAACATAAATTTTTGAAGAAAAATTAAATTTAATCGTTTTTCGGCGTTTCCAGCAGTTGTCCGAATGATTTACATCAAAGTAAATTTTTCTTGTCTCAGTTTCTGTAAGCCTCACAAATAATTTTATTAACCAAATAGTGTTCAGAATAAAATTCCAGACTAGAAAAAACACAAAAATAAATTTTTGAAGAAAAATTAAATTTAATTGTTTTTCGGCGTTTCCAGCAGTTGTCCGAGCGATTTACATCAAAGTAAATTTTGCTTGTCTCAGTTTCTGTAAGTCTCACAAATTATTTTTATAACAAAATAGTGTTCAGAATGGGATTCTAGACTCGAAAAAAAACGAAAATAAATTTTTGAAGATTAATTAAATTTGATCGTTTTTCGGTGTTTCCAGCGGTTGTCCGAACGATATACATCAAAAGAAATTTTGCTTGTCTCAGTTTCTGTAATTCTCGCAAAAAATGTTTATAACAAAATAGTGTACAGAATGGGATTCTAGACTCGAAAAAAAACGAAAATAAATTTTTGAAGAAAAATGAAATTTAATCGTTTTTCGGCGTTTCCAGCAGTTGTCCGAACGATTGACATCAAAGTAAATTTTTCTTGTCTCAGTTTCTGTAAGTCTCACAAATAATTTTTATAACGAAATGGTGTTCGGAATGGGATTCAACACTTGATTAAATGCAAAAATTAATTTTTGACGAAAAAATAGATTTAATCGTTTTCAGTTTCTGTAAGTCTCCCAAATAATTTTTATAACCAAAAAGTTTTCAGAATGGGATTCTAGACTCGAAAAAAACGAAAATAAATTTTTGAAGAAAAATTAAATATAATCGTTTTTCGGCGTTTCCAGCAGTTGTCCGAACGATTTACATCGAAAGAAATTTTGCTTGTCTCAGTTTCTGTAAGTCTAACAAACAATTTTTATAACAAAATAGTGTTCGGAATGGGATTCAAGACTTGAAAAAAATACAAAAATTAATTTTTGAAGAAAAATTAAATTTAATCGTTTTTCGGCGTTTCCAGCAATTGTCCGAACGATTTACATCAAAAGAAATTTTGCTTGTCTCAGTTTCTGTAATTCTCGCAAAAAATGTTTATAACAAAATAGTGTACAGAATGGGATTCAAGACTCGAAAAAAAACGAAAATAAATTTTTGAAGAAAAATTAAATATAATCGTTTTTCTGCGTTTCCAGCAGTTGTCCGAACGATTTACATCAAAAGAAATTTTGTTTGTCTCAGTTTCTGAAAGGTCTCACAAATTATTTTAATAACAAAATAGTGTTCAGAATGGGATTCATGACGCGAAAAAAAACGAAAATAAATTTTTGAAGACAAATTAAATTTAATCGTTTTTCGGCGTTTCCTGCAGTTGTCCGAACGATTTACATCAAAAGAAATTTTGCTTGTCTCAGCTTCTGTAAGTCTCACAAATTATTTTTATAACAAAATAGTGTTCAGAATGGGATTCTAGACTCGAAAAAAAACGAAAATATATTTTTGAAGATTAATTAAATTTGATCGTTTTTCGGCGTTTCCAGCGGTTGTCAGAACGATTTACATCAAAAGAAATTTTGCTTGTCTCACTTTCTGTTAGTCTCATAAATAATTTTTGTAACCAAAAAGTGTTCAGAATGGGATTTTAGACTCGAAAAAAAACGAAAATAAATTGTTGAAGAAAAATTAAATTTAATCGTTTTTCGGCGTTTCCAGCAGTTGTCCGAACGACTTACATCAAAAGAAATTTTGCTTGTCTCAGTTTCTGTAACTCTCACAAATAATTTTTATAACCATATAGTGTTCAGAATGGGATTCTAGAGTTGAAAAAATACAAAAATTTATTTTTGATGAAAAATTAAATTTAATCGTTTTTCGGCGTTTCCAGCGGTTGTACGAACGATTTACATCAAAAGAAATTTTGCATGTCTCGGTTTCTGTAAGTCTCGGAAATAATTTTTATAACCAAATAGTGGTCAGAATAGGATTCTAGACTTGAAAAAATACAAAAATAAATTTTGAAGAAAAATTAAATTTAATCGTTTTTCGGCGTTTCCAGCAGTTGTACGAACGATATTCATCAAAAGAAATTTAGCTTGTCTTGGTTTCTTTAAGTCTCACAATTTTTTTTTATAACCAAATAGTGTTCAGAAAAGGATTCTAAACTTGAAAAAATAAAGATATTAATTTTTGAATTTTTTTTAAATTTAATCGTTTTCAGTTTCTGTAAGTCTTACAAATAATTTTTATGAACAAATAGTGTTTAGAATGTGATTCCAGACTTTAAAAAATATAAAAATAAATTTTTGAAGAAAAATTAAATTTAATCGTTTTTCGGCGTTTCCAGCAGTTGTCCAAACGATTAACATCAAAAGAAATTTTGCTTGTCTCAGTTTCTGTAGCTCTAACAAATAATTTTTACAAACATATAGTGTTCAGAATGGGATTCTAGACTTGAAAAAATACAAAAATATATTTTTGATGAAAAATTAAATTTAATCGTTTTTCGGCGTTTCCAGCAGTTGTACGAACGATTTACATCAAAAGAAATTTTGCTTGTCTCAGGTTCTGCAAGTATCACAAATAATTTTTATACCCAAATAGTGGTCAGAATAGGATTCTAGACTTAAAAAAATACAAAAATAAATTTTTGAAGAAAAATTAAATTTAATCGTTTTTCGGCGTTTCCAGCAGTTGTCCGAACGATTTACATCAAAGGAAATTTAGCTTGTCTCAGTTTCTCTAAGTCTCACAAATAATTTTTATAACCAAAAAGTGTTCAGAATGGGATTGTAGACTTGAAAAAAAACGAAAATAAATTTTTGAAGAAAAATGAAATTTAATAATTTTTCGGCGTTTCCAGCAGTTGTCCGAACGATTTACACCAAAAGAAATTTAGCTTGTCTCAGTTTCTGTAAGTCTCGCAAATGACTTTTATAACAAAATAGTGTTCAGAATGGGATTCTAGACTCGTAAAATAACGAAAAAAATTTTTGAAGAAAAATTAAATTTAATCGTTTTTCGGCGTTTCCAGCAGTTGTCCGAACGATTTACATCAAAAGAAATTTTGCTTGTCTCAGTTGCTGCAAGTGTCACAAATTATTTTTATATGAAAATAGTGGTCAGAATGGGATTCTAGACTCGAAAAAAAAACGAAAATAAATTTTTGAAGATTAATTAAATTTAATCGTTTTTAGGCGTTTCCAGCAGTTGTCCGAACGATGTACATAAAAAAAAATTGCTTGTCTCAGTTTCTGTAAGTCTCACAGATCATTTTTATTACCAAATAATGTTCAGAATGGGATTCTAGACTCGAAAAAAAACGAAAATAAATTTTTGAAGAAAAATGAAATTTAATCGTTTTTCGGCGTTTCCAGCAGTTGTCCGAACTTTTGACATCAAAGTAAATTTTTCTTGTCTCAGTTTCTGTAAGTCTCACAAATAATTTTTATTACGAAATGGTGTTCGGAATGGGATTCAACACTTGATTAAATGCAAAAATTAATTTTTGACGAAAAAATAAATTTAATCGTTTTCAGTTTCTGTAAGTCTCCCAAATAATTTTTATAACCAAAAAGTTTTCAGAATGGGATTCTAGACTCGAAAAAAACGAAAATAAATTTTTGAAGAAAAATTAAATTTAATCGTTTTTCGGCGTTTCCAGCAGTTGTCCGAATGATTTACATCAAAGTAAATTTTTCTTGTCTCAGTTTCTGTAAGCCTCACAAATAATTTTATTAACCAAATAGTGTTCAGAATAAAATTCCAGACTAGAAAAAACACAAAAATAAATTTTTGAAGAAAAATTAAATTTAATTGTTTTTCGGCGTTTCCAGCAGTTGTTCGAGCGATTTACATCAAAGTAAATTTTGCTTGCCTCAGTTTCTGTAAGTCTCACAAATTATTTTTATAACAAAATAGTGTTCAGAATGGGATTCTAGACTCGAAAAAAAACGAAAATAAATTTTTGAAGATTAATTAAATTTGATCGTTTTTCGGCGTTTCCAGCGGTTGTCCGAACGATATACATCAAAAGAAATTTTGCTTGTCTCAGTTTCTGTAATTCTCGCAAAAAATGTTTATAACAAAATAGTGTACAGAATGGGATTCTAGACTCGAAAAAAAACGAAAATAAATTTTTGAAGAAAAATGAAATTTAATCGTTTTTCGGCGTTTCCAGCAGTTGTCCGAACGATTGACATCAAAGTAAATTTTTCTTGTCTCAGTTTCTGTAAGTCTCACAAATAATTTTTATAACGAAATGGTGTTCGGAATGGGATTCAACACTTGATTAAATGCAAAAATTAATTTTTGACGAAAAAATAAATTTAATCGTTTTCAGTTTCTGTAAGTCTCCCAAATAATTTTTATAACCAAAAAGTTTTCAGAATGGGATTCTAGACTCGAAAAAAACGAAAATAAATTTTTGAAGAAAAATTAAATATAATCGTTTTTCGGCGTTTCCAGCAGTTGTCCGAACGATTTACATCGAAAGAAATTTTGCTTGTCTCAGTTTCTGTAAGTCTAACAAACAATTTTTATAACAAAATAGTGTTCGGAATGGGATTCAAGACTTGAAAAAAATACAAAAATTAATTTTTGAGGAAAAATTAAATTTAATCGTTTTTCGGCGTTTCCAGCAGTTGTCCGAACGATTTACATCAAAAGAAATTTTGCTTGTCTCAGTTTCTGTAATTCTCGCAAAAAATGTTTATAACAAAATAGTGTACAGAATGGGATTCAAGACTCGAAAAAAAACGAAAATAAATTTTTGATGAAAAATTAAATATAATCGTTTTTCTGCGTTTCCAGCAGTTGTCCGAACGATTTACATCAAAAGAAATTTTGTTTGTCTCAGTTTCTGAAAGGTCTCACAAATTATTTTAATAACAAAATAGTGTTCAGAATGGGATTCAAGACCGAAAAAAAACGAAAATAAATTTTTGAAGACAAATTAAATTTAATCGTTTTTCGGCGTTTCCTGCAGTTGTCCGAACGATTTACATCAAAAGAAATTTTGCTTGTCTCAGTTTCTGTAAGTCTAACAAATAATTTTATTAACCAAATAGTGTTCAGAATAAAATTCCAGACTAGAAAAAACACGAAAATAAATTATTGAAGAAAAATTCAGTTTAATCGTTTTTCGGCATTTCCAGCAGTTGTCCGAACGATTTACATCAAAAGAAATTTTGCTTGTCTCAGTTTCTGTAACTCTCACAAATAATTTTTATAACCATATAGTGTTCAGAATGGGATTCAAGACTTGAAAAAATACAAAAATATATTTTTGATGAAAAATTAAATTTAATCGGTTTTCCGCGTTTCCAGCTGTTGTACGAACGATTTACATCAAAAAAAATGTTGCTTGTCTCAGTTTCTGTAAGTCTCTTAAATAATTTTTATAACCAATTAGTGGTCAGAATAGGATTCTAGACTTGAAAAAATACAAAAATAAATTTTTGAAGAAAAATTAAATTTAATCGTTTTTGGCGTTTCCACCAGTTGTCCGAACGATTTACATCAAATTAAATTTTTCTTGTCTCAGTTTCTGTAAGACTCACAAATAATTTTTATAACAAAATAGTGTTCAGAATGGGATTCAAGACTTGAAAAAATACAAAAATTAATTTTTGAAGAAAATATAAATTTAATCATTTTCAGTTTCTGTAAGTCTCACAAATAATTTTTATGAACAGATAGTGTTAAGAATGTGATTCTAAACTAGAAAAAATACAAAAATAAATTTTTGAAGAAAAATTAAATTTAATCATTTTTCGGCGTTTCCAGCTGTTGTACGAATGATTTACAGCCAAAGTAATTTTGCTTGTCTTCGTTTGTTTAAGTCTCACAAATTATTTTTATAACCAAATAGTGTTCAGAATAGGATTCTAGACTTGAAAAATAAAGAAATTAATTTTTGAAGAAAATATAAATTTAATCGTTTTCAGTTTCTGTAAGTCTTACAAATAATTTTTATTAACAAATATTGTTTAGAATGTGATTCAAGACTTGAAAGAATATAAAAATAAATTTTTGAAGAAAAATTAAATTTAATCGTTTTTCGGCGTTTCCAGCAGTTGTCCGAATGATTTACATCAAAGTAAATTTTTCTTGTCTCAGTTTCTGTAAGCCTCACAAATAATTTTATTAACCAAATAGTGTTCAGAATAAAATTCCAGACTAGAAAAAACACAAAAATAAATTTTTGAAGAAAAATTAAATTTAATTGTTTTTCGGCGTTTCCAGCAGTTGTCCGAGCGATTTACATCAAAGTAAATTTTTCTTGTCTCAGTTTCTGTAAGTCTCACAAATAATTTTTATTACAAAATGGTGTACGGAATGGGATTCAACACTTGATTAAATGCAAAAATTAATTTTTGACGAAAATATAAATTTAATCGTTTTCAGTTTCTGTAAGTCTCACAAATAATTTTTATAACCAAAAAGTGTTCAGAATGGGATTCTAGACTCGAAAAAAACGAAAATAAATTTTTGAAGAAAAATTAAATTTAATCGTTTTTTGGCGTTTCCTGCAGTTGTCCGAACGATTTACATCAAAAGAAATTTTGCTTGTCTCAGCTTCTGTAAGTCTCACAAATTATTTTTATAACAAAATAGTGTTCAGAATGGGATTCTAGACTCGAAAAAAAACGAAAATAAATTTTTGAAGATTAATTAAATTTGATCGTTTTTCGGCGTTTCCAGCGGTTGTCCGAACGATTTACATCAAAAGAAATTTTGCTTGTCTCAGTTTCTGTTAGTCTCATAAATAATTTTTATAACCAAAAAGTGTTCAGAATGGGATTTTAGACTCGAAAAAAAAACGAAAATAAATTGTTGAAGAAAAATTAAATTTAATCGTTTTTCGGCGTTTCCAGCAGTTGTCCGAACGACTTACATCAAAAGAAATTTTGCTTGTCTCAGTTTCTGTAACTCTCACAAATAATTTTTATAACCATATAGTGTTCAGAATGGGATTCTAGAGTTGAAAAAATACAAAAATTTATTTTTGATGAAAAATTAAATTTAATCGTTTTTCGGCGTTTCCAGCGGTTGTACGAACGATTTACATCAAAAGAAATTTTGCTTGTCTCGGTTTCTGTAAGTCTCGGAAATAATTTTTAAAACCAAATAGTGGTCAGAATAGGATTCTAGACTTGAAAAAATACAAAAATAAATTTTGAAGAAAAATTAAATTTAATCGTTTTTCGGCGTTTCCAGCAGTTGTACGAACGATATTCATCAAAAGAAATTTAGCTTGTCTTGGTTTCTTTAAGTCTCACAAATTTTTTTTAAAACCAAATAGTGTTCAGAAAAGGATTCTAAACTTGAAAAAATAAAGATATTAATTTTTGAAATTTTTTTAAATTTAATCGTTTTCAGTTTCTGTAAGTCTTACAAATAATTTTTATGAACAAATAGTGTTTAGAATGTGATTCCAGACTTGAAAAAATATAAAAATAAATTTTTGAAGAAAAATTAAATTTAATCGTTTTTCGGCGTTTCCAGCAGTTGTACGAACGATGTACATCAAAAGAAATTTAGCTTGTCTCAGTTTCTGTAAGTCTCACAAATAATTTTTATAACAAAATAGTGTTCAGAATGGGATTCAAGACTTGAAAAAATTCAAAAATTAATTTTTGAAGAAAATATAAATTTAATCATTTTCAGTTTCTGTAAGTCTCACAAATAATTTTTATGAACAAATAGTGTTCAGAATGTGATTCTAGCCTTAAAAAACGCGAAAATAAATTTTTAAAGAAAAATTAAATTTAATCGTTTTTCGGCGTTTCCAGCAGTTGCCAGAACGATTAACATCAAAAGAAATTTTGCTTGTCTTAGTTTCTGTAAGTCTCACAAATAATTTTTACAACAAAATAGTGTTTAGAATGGGATTCAAGACTTGAAAAAATAAAAAAATTATTTTTGAAGAAAATATAAATTTAATCGTTTTCAGTTTCTGTAAGTCTCACAAATAATTTTTATAAACAAATAGTGTTTATAATATGATTCTAAACTTGAAAAAATACAAAAATTAATTTTTAAAGCAAAATTAAATTTAATCGTTTTTTCGGCGTTTCCAGCAGTTGTCCGAACGATTTACATCAAAAGAAATTTTGCTTGTCTCAGTTTCTGTAAGTCTCACAAATTATTTTTATAACAAAATAGTGTTCAGAATGGGATTCTAGACTCGAAAAAAACGAAAATAAATTTTTGAAGATAAATTAAATTTAATCGTTTTTCGGCGTTTCCAGCAGTTGTCCGAACGATTTACATCAAAAAAAAATTTGCTTGTCCCAGTTTCTGTAAGTCTCAAAAATAATTTTTATTACCAAATAGTGTTCAGAATGGGATTCTAGACTCGAAAAAAAACGAAAATAAATTGTTGAAGAAAAATTAAATTTAATCGTTTTTCGGCGTTTCCAGCAGTTGTCCGAACGATTTACATTAAAAGAAATTTTGCTTGTCTCAGTTTCTGTAACTCTCACAAATAATTTTTATAACCATATAGTGTTCAGAATGGGATTCTACACTTGAAAAAATACAAAAATATATTTTTGATGAAAAATTAAATTTAATCGTTTTTCGGCGTTTCCAGCTGTTGTACGAACGATTTACATCAAAAGAAATTTTGCTTGTCTTCGTTTCTTTACGTCTCACAAATTATTTTTATAACCAAATTATGTTCAGAATAGGATTCTAGACTTGAAAAAATAAAGAAATTAATTTTTGAAGAAAATATAAATTTAATTGTTTTCAGTTTCTGTAAGTCTTACAAATAATTTTAATAAACAAATAGTGTTTAGAATGTGATTCTGGACTTGAAAAAATATAAAAATTAATTTTTGAAGAAAAATTAAATTTAATCGTTTTTCGGCGTTTCCAGCAGTTGTCCGAACGATGTACATCAAAAAAAATTTCTTGTCTCAGTTTCTGTAAGTCTCGCAAATAATTTTTATTACCAAATACTGTTCAGAATGGCATTCTAGACTCAAAAAAAAACGAAAATAAATTTTTGAAAAAAAATTAAATTTAATCGTTTTTCGGCGTTTCCAGCAGTTGTCCGAACGATTTACATCAAAATAAATTTTTCTTGTCTCAGTTTCTGTAAGTCTCACAAATAATTATTATAACAAAATAGTCTTCAGAATGGGATTCAACACTTGATTAAATGCAAAAATTAATTTTTGAAGAAAATATAAATTTAATCGTTTTCAGTTTCCGTAGTCTCACAAATAATTTTTATAATCAAAAAGTGTTTAGAATGGGATTCTAGACTCGAAAAAAACAAAAATAAATTTTTTAAGAAAAATTAAATTTAATCGTTTTTCGGCGTTTGCAGCAGTTGTCCGAACGATTTACATCAAAAGAAATTTTGCTTGTCTCAGTTTCTGTAAGTCTCACAAATTATTTTTATTACAAAATAGTGTTCAGAATGGGATTCTAGACTCGAAAAAAACGAAAATAAATTTTTGAAGATTAATTAAATTTAATCGTTTTTCGGCGTTTCCAGCGGTTGTCCGAACGATTTACATCAAAAGAAATTGTGCTTGTCTCAGTTTCTGTAAGTCTAAAAAATATTTTTTTTAACCAAATAGTGTTCAGAATGGGATTCTAGACTCGAAAAAAACGAAAATAAATTGTTAAAGAAAAATTAAATTTAATCGTTTTTTGGCGTTTCCAGCAGTTGTCCAAACAATTTACATCAAAAGAAATTTTGCTTGTCTCAGTTTCTGTAACTCTAACAAATCATTTTTATAAACATATAGTGTTCAGAATGGGATTCTAGACTTGAAAAAATACAAAAATATATTTTTGATGAAAAATTAAATTTAATCGTTTTTCGGCGTTTTCAGCAGTTGTACGAACGATTTACATCGAAAGAAATTTTGCTTGTCTCAGTTTCTGTAAGTATCACAAATAATTTTTATACCCAAATAGTGGTCAGAAAAGGATTCTAGACTTGAAAAAATACAAAAATAAATTTTTGAAGAAAAATTAAATTTAATCGTTTTTCGGCGTTTCCAGCAGTTGTACGAACGATTTTCATCAAAAGAAATTTTGATTGTCTCAGTTTCTGTAAGTCTCACAAATAATTTTTATCACCAAAAAGTGTTCAGAATGGGATTGTAGACTTGAAAAAAAACGAAAATAAATTTTGGAAGATTAATTAAATTTAATCGTTTTTCGGCGTTTCCAGCAGTTGTCCGAACGATTTACATCAAAAGAAATTTTGCTTGTCTCAGTTTCTGTTAGTCTCATAAATAATTTTTATAACCAAATAGTGTTCAGAATGGGATTCTAGACTCGAAAAAAAACGAAAATAAATTGTTGAAGAAAAATTAAATTTAATCGTTTTTCGGCGTTTCCAGCAGTTTTTCCGAACGATTTACATCAAAAGAAATTTTGCTTGTCTCAGTTTCTGTAACTCTCACAAATAATTTTTATAACCATATAGTGTTCAGTATGGGATTCTAGACTTGAAAAAATACAAAAATTAATCTTTAAAGAAAATATAAATTTAATCATGTTCAGTTTCTGTAAGTCTCACAAATAATTTTTATGAACAAATAGTGTTTAGAATGTGATTCTAGCCTCAAAAAAAATACAAAAATAAATTTTTAAAGAAAAATTAAATTTAATCGTTTTTCGGCGTTTCCAGCAGTTGTACGAACGATTTACATCAAAAGAAATTTTGCTTGTCTTAGTTTCTTTAAGTCTCACAAATTCTTTTTATATTCAAATGGTGTTCAGAAAGGGATTCTAGACTCGAAAAAAAACTAAAATAATTTTTTGCAGATAAATTAAATTTAATCGTTTTTCGGCGTTTCCAGCAGTTGTCCGAACGATTTACATCAAAAGAATTTTTTCTTGTCTCAGTTTCTGTAAGTCTCACAAATAATTTTTATAACAAAATAGTGTTCGGAATGGGATTCAACACTTGATAAAATGCAAAAATTAATTTTTGAAGAAAATATAAATTTAATCGTTTTCAGTTTCTGTAAGTTTCACAAATAATTTTTATAACCAAATAGTGTTCAGAATGGGATTCTAGACTCGAAAAAAAACGAAAATAAATTTTTGAAGAAAAATAAAATTTAATCGTTTTTCGGCGTTTCCAGCAGTTGTCCGAATGAGTTACATCAAAAGAAATTTTGCTTGTCTCAGTTTCTGTGGAGTCTTACAAATAATTTTTATAACAAAATAGTGTTCGGAATGGGATTCAAGACTTGAAAAAATACAAAAATTAATTTTTGAAGAAAATACAAATTTAATCGTTTTCAGTTTCTGTAAGTCTCACAAATAATTTGTATGAACAAAGAGTGTTAGGAATGTGATTCTAGCCTCAAAAAAATACGATAATAAATTTTTGAAGAAAAATTAAATTTAATCGTTTTTCGGCGTTTCCAGCAGTTGTACGAACGATTTACGTCAAAAGAAATGTTGCTTGTCTCAGTTTCTGTAAGTCTCACAAATAATTTTTATAACAAAATAGTGTTCAGAATGGGATTCAAGACTTGAAAAAATACAAAAATTAATTTTTGAAGAAAATATAAATTTAATAGTTTTCAGTTTCTGTAAGTCTCACAAATAATTTTAATGAACAAATAGTGTTTAGAATGTGACAAATTTTTGAAGAAAAATTAAATTTAATCATTTTTCGGCGTTTGCAGCAGTTATACGAACGATTTACATCAAAAGAAATTTTGCTTGTCTTAGTTTCTTTAAGTCTCACAAATAATTTTTATAACAAAATGGTGTTCAGAATAGGATTCTAGACTTGAAAAAATAAAAAAAATATTTTTGAAGAAAATATAAATTTGATCGTTTTCAGTTTCTGTGAGTCTTACAAATAATTTTTATGAACAAATAGTGTTTAGAATGTGATTCTAGACTTGAAAAAATTTAAAAATAAATTTTTGAAGAAAAATTAAATTTAATCATTTTTGGCGTTTCCAGCAGTTTGTACGAATGATGTACATCAAAAGAATTTTTGCTTGTCTCAGTTTCTGTAAGTCTCACAAATAACTTTTATAACCAAATAGTGTTCAGAATGGGATTCTAGACTCGAAAAAAACGAACATAAGTTTTTGAAGAAAAATTAAATTTAATCGTTTTTCGGCGTTTCCAGTAGTTGTCCGAACGATTAACATCAAAAGAAATTTTGCTTGTCTCAGTTTCTGTAAGTCTCACAAATGATTTTAATAACAAAATTGTGTTCGGAATGGGATTCAAGACTTGAAAAAATGCAAAAATTAATTTTTGAAGAAAACATAAATTTAATCGTTTTCAGTTTCTGTAAAACTCACAAATAATTTTTATAACCAAACACTGTTCAGAATGGGATTCCAGACTTGAAAAAAATCAAAAATAAATTTTTGAATAAAAATTTAGTTTAATCGTTTTTCGGCGTTTCCAGCAGTTGTCCGAACGATTTACATCAAAATAAATGTTTCTTGTCTCAGTTTCTGTAAGTCTCACAAATATTTTTTATAACCAAACAGTGTTCAGAATGGGATTCTTGATTTGAAAAAAAAACGAAAATAAATTTTTGAAGAAAATTTAAATTTAATCGTTTTTCGGCGTTTTCAGCAGTCCGAACGATTTACATCAAAAGAAATTTTGCTTGTCTCAGTTTCTGTAAGTCTCGCAAATGATTCTTATGACAAAATAGTGTTCAGAACAGGATTCAAGACTCGAAAAAAACGAAAATAAATTTTTGAAGAAAAATTAAATTTAATCGCTTTTCGGCATTTCCATCAGCTGTCCGAACGATTTAAATCAAAAGAAATTTTGCTTGTCTCAGTTTCAGTAACTCTCACAAATAAGTTTTATAACCATATAGTGTTCAGAATGGGATTCTAGACTTGCAAAAATACAAAATTATATTTTTGATGAAAAATTAAATTTAATTGTTTTTCGGCGTTTTCAGCAGTTATACGAACGATTTACATCAAAATAAATTTTGCTTGTCTCAGTTTCTGCAAGTCTCACAAATAATTTTTATAACCAAATAGTGGTCAGAATAGGATTCTAGACTTGAAAAAATGAAGAAATAAATTTTTGAAGAAAAATTAAATTTAATCGTTTTTCGGCGTTTTCAGCAGTTGTCCGAACGATTTACATCAAAAGAAATTTTGCTTGTCTCAGTTTCAGGAAGTCTCACTCATAAATTTTATAACCAAAAAGTGTTCAGAATGGGATTCTAGACTTGAAAAAGAACGAAAATAAATTTTTGAAGAAAAATGAAATTTAATCGTTTTTCGGCGTTTCCAGCAGTTGTCCGAACGATTTACATCAAAAGAAATTTAGCTTGTCTCAGTTTCTGTAAGTCTCACAAATGATTCTTATGACAAAATAGTGTTCAGAATAGGATTCAAGTCTCGAAAAAAACGAAAATAAATATTTGAAGAAAAATTAAATTTAATCGTTTTTCGGCATTTCCATCAGCTGTCCGAACGATTTAAATCAAAAGAAATTTTGCTTGTCTCAGTTTCAGTAACTCTCACAAATAATTTTTATAACCATATAGTGTTCAGAATGGGATTCTAGACTTGCAAAAATACAAAATTATATTTTTGATGAAAAATTAAATTTAATCGTTTTTCGGCGTTTTCAGCAGTTATACGAACGATTTACATCAAAATAAATTTTGCTTGTCTCAGTTTCTGTAAGTCTCACAAATAATTTTTGTAACCAAATAGTGGTCAGAATAGGATTCTAGACTTGAAAAAATACAAAAATAAATTTTTGAAGAAAAATTAAATTTAATCGTTTTTCGGCATATCCATCTGTATTACGAACGATTTACATCAAAAGAAAATTTTCTTGTCTTCGTTTCTTTAAGTCTCACAAATAATTTTTATAACCAAATAGTGTTCAGAATAGGATTCTAGACTTGAAAAAATAAAGAAATTAATTTTTGAAGAAAATATAAATTTAATCGTTTTCAGTTTCCGTAAGTCTTACAAATAATTTTTATAAACAAATAGTGTTTAGAATGTGATTCTAGCCTTTAAAAAATATAAAAATAAATTTTTGAAGAAAAATTAAATTTAATCGTTTTTCGGCGTTTCCAGCAGTTGTCCGAACGATTTACATCAAAATAAATTTTTCTTGTCTCAGTTTCTGTAAGTCTTACAAATAATTTTTATAACAAAACAGTGTTCAGGATGGGATTCAAGACTTGAAAAAATTCAAAAATTAATTTTTGAAGAAAATATAAATTTAATCGTTTTCAGTTCCTGTAAGTCTCACAAATAATTTTCATGAACAAACAGTGTTAAGAATGTGATTCTAGCCTCAAAAAAATACGAAAATAAATGTTTGAAGAAAAATTAAATTCAATCGTTTTTCGGCGTTTCCAGCAGTTGTACGAACGATTTACGTCAAAAGAAGCTTTGCTTGTCTCAGTTTTATGAGGGTGAAATACGATCACGTTTCAATTAAATGCGTGTGTATAAACTGTCTAAAAGTGAATTTTATCATTGGACCTGTGTAATTTGTGTTTAATCAACCGTACCTGATAACCGCGGGAGCACTCGTTAGTTCGTATAGTGTCGTGTCAATTAATTATCGACTAAAGTGTGTCGTGATCTAATTAACCTCAAAACAGTCTAAATGTAAATAGGAAACGTGCGCACCTCATACTGTAATTAAAACTTTAACAACAAATCGAATCAGTATAAATGGACAAGGCCTCTAGTGGTGCAGTGGAATACGCGACCGACCAGTAAACCGAGGAACGCGAGTTCAATACCGGAATTTGGAACTTTTAATTCTACACACTATAATTTAAACAACTTTTCTCTTTTTATTAATGATGTCTTCATCGGTATTTAAATGTTGCAAAACGATACCGTTTAAAAACTTAGTTTGCATTAAATGTTATAACATCTACCATGCGGGCTGTAAATACAAAAACAAAAAGATCAAACATCTAGACGGACATAAAATTATTTGCTGTTCGAAAAGTATTAGTAACACATCTTTAAATACTAGCATAGAATCAACTAAGCAGGAAATTATCGACGAACTAAACTCCGAGTTGAACAGTAAAAATAAACATATTGAGAAGCTTATGAGCCGCATACTATTAATTGAGAGAGAAGCAATTGACGCTGAAGAATCTTTAACAAAATCTATCTCAAATCTTGAAGCTGACGTGTATACCTTAAACACTCAGCTAAATAAAGCCTCTAGAGAAAATTCCGATCTTAAAGATGAGATTAATAACTATCAAGATTTATTAACAAATTCATCACCGACAGCTACGATGTCGCCTCCAATAAACTGTACAGCATGCAATGAATACAACAGTCAAGTTGCAGAACAGGCTGCACAAATTAACCATTTGTTATCAACAAATAACGAACTGCAAAAAAACTTGATAATACGTCACGAACAGCTGTCACACCACCAAGAAACTGTACAGCATGTAATGAATACAACAGTCAAGTTGCAGAACAGGCGGTACAAATTAACCATTTGTTATCAACAAATAACGAACTTAAAAAAAAACTTGATAATACGTCACGAACAGCTGTCACACTCCCAAAGACTACATCAAAAACTATCAAAGAAGATGCAAAGCTCCTCATTCTAAGTGATAACCATGGAAAGCATCTTAGTAGAGGAAAACAGCCGATTCGGGGCCAGGAAGTGATCCCGGAAGTGATCCCGGAAAACCGGAAGTCAAAATGGCAACGCTGTACGCGCAAAATGGCCGCCAATTTAGTGGCGGGAAATTCAAATCTGGGGGATTTTAGGGTGAAAAAATTCAAATCTGGGGGATTTCTGGCTGAAAAAATTCAAATCTGGGGGATTTCGGGGTGGAAAAATTCAAATCTGGGGGATTTTTAACTCAAAATGTTCACCAACTGTCAAAATCTGGGGGATTTTAGTGGCGGGAAATTCGAAATCTGGGGGAATAAAATGGCAACAGCGGAGCTTGGAAGTTCTACAGTGTTGCCGAAAAGGCATCCGGTTTCCGGGAATTCCATCCGGTTTCACCCTGGAATGGCAACGCTGTCGAGCTTTAAGTTCAAGTTCGTGGCGGGAAATTCAAATCCAAAGTTCAGCGCCAGCCAAAGTTCTAAAGCGGGAAATTCAAAAAAATTAATTGCGGGGAATAAAATGGCAACAGCGGAGCTTGGAAGTTCTACAATGTTGCCGAAAAGGCATCCTGTTTCCGAGAATTCCATCCGGTTTCACCCTGGAATGGCAACGCTGTCGAGCTTTAAGTTCAAGTTCGTGGCGGGAAATTCAAAAATTTAATTGCGGGGAATAAAATGCCAACAGCGGGGCTTGGAAGTACTACAGTGTTGCCGAAAAGGCATCCGGTTTCCGAGAATTCCATCCGGTTTCACCCTGGAATGGCAACGCTGTCGAGCTTTAAGTTCAAGTTCGTGGCGGGAAATTCAAATCCAAAGTTCAGCGCCAGCCAAAGTTCTAAAGCGGGAAATTAAAAAGGTGGGGTCAACTTAAAGTTTTACAAAAGTGCCAACTGTTCACCAAAGTTTATTACCAACCTAATAGCTGGATTTATATGTGGGTAATTTAAAATATGTGAATATATCCGTAACGACTCATCGGATTTGGTGTAGATATCTACTTTGCACGTTTTGAAATCTGATTCGGCAATCTGATTGGTTGAAAGTGCTAGTTATTTCATCATCCTCGAATATAACAAGCAGTTATTATGAAGTCATCTTTATTGTAACGCGATGCATGATCTTAGAAGTGTGATTAATAACCGCAGGTTTTTGCGTAAAAGTGGAAGTATTGTTTCGATGAAAATTCTCAAATTAGAAAAGACAATCGAAAAACTGCGGAGAGACCTTGAATTGCGAAAAATTATAAACAACGAGTTGGTGAGACGTTTCGAAAAATTGACAATTTGTGTAAAAAGTGCTCAAGGTTGCAGTAACTTGTGATAACAGACCAGACGTTGTGCTCAAGTTTCATCGCCGACGGACCGAAACAGCAAGCATCAGCAAAATATGAAATGAACGGACGTGCCGAATAACGCATGCATGTCTCAAGTTTCATCGCCGACGGACCGAAACAGCACGCATCAGCAAAATAACAGGATTAAACTTGTTCAATCCTGACTTTGCACGTTTTGAAATTGAGCTAGCCCGTGAGAATGAACGGACGTTGTGCTCAAGTTTCATCGCCAGCGGGCCAAAATGGCACACATCAGCAAAATATCAAATGAATAGGCGCGACGTAAGGAGTTCAGATTTCGTGGGATAAAACAGGAAATCCTATGCAATAAGTGTAGGATTCGGCGCAGATATGCACTAATTAAACTTGTTTAATCCTGATTTTTGAAATGGAGCCGGAAATATTTGCACTTCGCGCAAATTGAGTAATATAAGTTCAAGCTCGGCGAGGGAATTAATTAGTTTATTCCGAGATTCCAAGCAATAAACATGTGCTCAAGTAAAAATAATTGTGAAATGGAGACTGTGGACGAAGGTAATATATTTTTTTATTACAAGTGTAATAGTGAATTAAAAGTTGGTAATTGTAGAGCATGTGGGGAGCCCCGACTGCGGAATATGCCAGGTTTGTTATACAAACCTGGTAAAGTTTACTCTGTGGTGTGGGCACCTGTACTGCGCAGCGTGCGTTAGACGGCTCCGCAGGTGTGGAGTATGCAGAGGATCCGCGATGAGGCCCATACGGGTCTACTTAGAGAACTCCAGCAAGCGGCGTCGAGTGGAGGAGGTGACCACGCAAGGGGTACAACTCCAAACCGAAGATATTTTCAGCCGCGCGGTGGAGGAATCCGAGCATAGGGCCGAGATGCGTCGCGAGTTGGAGGAGTTCCGACGCCGTCTGGACAGCGAGGACGAGGAGGAGGTGACTGGGCTTCCACAGTTGGTAAGCATCCTCTATTACATAAACCATAAAATATTTAGTTTTCTTTCTTTATAGCGTGATCTCACAGCGCCACCAGCCCCGCCAGCCCCGCCAGCCTGGCCAGCCTCCGAGGACGAGGAGTGGTAAAAACTTTCTGTACGCGATATTTATTAATTATTTTTTAAATAAATATATATTAATCCATAAGTGAGTTTTGATGACAAGTCCTACAGTGCGTAAAATCTATAAAAGTGTGGGGTGGGGAGGCTACCATAAATTGTAAATCGCTCGAGAGAGCGATCATTCGAGTCACCATCGAGCAATCAAGATGTCATCTCCCACAATTGAAAGTGCTCCTGCAATTGAAAATGCTACGTTCCAGGATCCTCTAGAAAAAGAAATCCGAAACTATGATGCGGCAGTCAAGAAGGAGAGGACTCTTCTGGGGCAATCAACTTATCCCCTCAACAAGTCTGCAACAAAGAACGTGAGCATCGGAATCAGCCCAACAGCTAACTTCACCCCAATTGTGAAAATCTGGGGCGCCCACACATGTGTCTTCTTTACCGAGGAGGAATGGAACCAGTTTTCTGCAATCAACATTACAGAGATGCAGGGGCCCATCACCATCGACGATCACAAGATCACCAAGAACGAGTATCGAGACATCATGGCGATATGGATCGAGCAGTGCGAATTGAGAGTTGTAGTGTCCGAAGAAACCGTCGGAAATTTATTCGATATGAAAAAAGTGATTAATCATAAGTTGGGCGAGCTGAAAGCTCTAGATTTTTATTCATACTATAATTTAATTTTATCATCATGTTTAAAATTAGATGGAGATTTGTATATGAATGTATTAACAATAGTATCCTCACATATACACACCCAAAATGCATACTTAATGTTGGAATGTTTGCATATTTATTACAACAAAATCTGTATGGATTTCGAAATTAAGAGAATATTTCAATAAAATAAAATTCTTATATGAAATGTTTTTATTACCCCCACCTTTTTTTTGTAATTATATTGTGTAATTGTAAATATTAATCAGTATCAATCACACCTCGACAAAGTAAGAATGGAAAACCAAGAAGACGCTGCCATTGAGGCATTTTATGATAAGCTGTTGGTGCTGAATCTTGTGAAATATCTTCCGATTTATTACTTAAATCAAGTCGAAGGGATTCAACTTGCAAGAATTTGGGAAGCACTACCGGCTGAATACAAACAGCAAGCAGAAGAGAGACTCCCCTGCTACGAACATCACAACACTGGACCAGATCAGGTAGATGGCCCACCCCCACCAAGGAGGAGTTGTCCTATGTGTATATATGGAGCCTTCAATTCAGCGCTGTTTAGAGGATAGTAGGAATTTTACTCATCCAATGATGTTGGATGATTTCGAGCAAATTTCTCTCAGCATGTGGGTATCATTTTGCGCAATAGCAGCAGTAATATTATTTATTATAATAAGTACAATATGTTTTCTATGTAGAGGTTATAAAAAATAAAAAAACAATGTATTACAATACTAGTATTTATTTAAATGTTATACAATATTAGATTTATTTATCCAGCTATTATGGGACTTGTCCAATCCTAACCACTTAACGTAGACCTTGCCACCTTTTCTCCGCAAAACTTTTTCCACCAAATACACGTCCGAATGTTTAGCCTTTTGAAGTTCTTCACCGTAAAATGCTCCAGTAATTGGTGCATCTCGCATATCTTGAAGTAGGTAAGTTGTGGGGTTCGATATTTTAACTTTCATAATTTTAAACAATTCCGTAGACCAGCTTGGTGTATACCCCTTATCGAAAAGCGCTTTTTGTTTACTTATCCTAACCACGTCACCCACGCGAAATTTTACAAGTCCAGCGATTTTAATATGTGAATAAACCGAATTTAATAACTGTTTCTCCTTTTCTTTTGTGACGTCAGAGGGTCGCATTCCTGTCGTACCATGTTTACGATTGTTGTAGTCATCTGTGATCTGATCCAGAATACTTAGCCAGCGGTATTTTCCATTCAGACTAAAGGCGCGATAAAGTTTTTCTTTAATAGTTCGAATTACGCGTTCAGCCATCGAGGCTTTCATAATCGTATACGTAGAATAATGATTAATTTCATGTTTTTTCATTAAAGTCTGGAACTGACCGTTGTGAAATTCTTTTCCTTGATCAGTTTGCAAATTTTTAGGAGTTCGACCATCCTTCATAAGTATACTCTTAAATGCTGATGTAACATTTACCCCAGATTTATCTTTTAACGGCACAGTCCACAGATACTTTGAAAAACAATCAATCACCACGAGAATAAATTTATGACCTTTATTTTCTCTTGCATAAAGTCCAAACTCGGCCAAATCAGCTTGCCACAAATCATCCAATCCTTTAATAATTGTCCGACGGCGAGGAAATTTTACACGAGCCGGCTTGTGCAGTTCTTTAACTATATCAGCCTTAATTTTACTCATTGAGAACCTCCTCTAGGTTTCGAAACGTTTCTAGCAATGATGTTCAAGTTCAGAACAATATCTTTTAATATCTTTTCATAAATTTGTAAACGGTCCAAAATTTCCTTATGAGCGACATCATTTTTATTTCTAATTTCTTCAGCCTGCTTTAAAACGTAAGCAATGTTTATTGTAATCAGTTCCTCGAGATGAGTTGCAGCGGTATTAATTTTTTTCTCGTGCTCCTCGCTCACTTGTTTCACCTCATCTTGATTTTTGTGTAAATCTTTTATGTCATTGAAGGTTTTAAGTAATAATTCTTGTATAGGATTCGTTTTTGTGTTTATGACTCTTTCTAATGAATCTTTTACGGTTAAAATTTTCTTATCAACATCAGTAAAAACTTTTTTAAATAGGGCAGCATTTTGTTTCAATATATTTTCAATAACTCCATAATTTTTGTCAACATATTGCTTTGTGGCAACATCCTCAGGTTCTTCAGGCGTTAGCGCACGTTTTAAACGTTTTCTTGCCAGATCAAAATGCCCATCTGGTGTAAATGCAAACCCCGGGCCAGGCGGACCGCGAGCACCAGCTAAAGATTTGCTAGAATGACGTCCGAACTTGTCAACACTCATTGTAAAAATAAGTTGGTAAGCACGCGCTAATAGATTATATTAGCTTCACGTAACTCCTCTTCGATTGAAGCAATTTCATTATCGTGAGAAGTATTTCCTGCACGTCGCGAAGCATGTAGCAACCATAAGCGATCAACCAATTCATTAGGATCATCCCAATATGTGTAACGGTGAGGCTTTTCATCAACGATCATTTTTGAATCGAATCCTTCGCCTTGAGCAGATTTTGCGCGAGTAGCAGGACGGGGAATCGATGAAGGGCGAGGAATCGATGATGTATATTTATCTAGTAAGGGTTTTATGATTGCCCTATATTTGTGAGATGGATTGCCCCTTATCTGTTTTGTGGGATCACAATCGCGGTGTAAAGTATTCGTTCTCTTCAGAATATCGATGTCATTTCTCTCATCTTCAGGCCGGTAAGCTGTAGGATCCTTTCTAAAGAGTAATTCGTATAAACCCACTGTACCGGTATAACGTACATTGGCAATAATTAAATCATTTCCATCAAGATCAATGTCTGTTTTGCCGATTCTAAACTTTGCATTTGCAGGATTGAAAGTTACACCAAAGACATTGTCAAAATCATCACCACCAGCGTGTATTAATTCTTCAATATATTGTCTGGGTATAGGTGCAAATGAATCTAAAAACCTATCTATTTCTTCAGAAGGAGGTTCTGCTGCGGGGGTAATATCTCTAAGTGATGAAGACTCATTTGGATCTCGCTCAAAAACTTCTTCATCTCCTAAAAATTCCAACCGTCTCGGAATGTGTGCCTCCCTAAAATTCTCGCTGGTGGGCAACGTATTAGGCGTAGAGGATTCTAACCGTCTCTGAATTTGCACCTTCCTAAAATTCCCCCTAACGGGCGACGTATTAGGCGTAGAGGCGGGTATTAATTCCGGCTTCATCAATGATAAATTCACCTCTTCTTGAGTTTTTATGATTGATTTTAAAGGCTCCGTGATTGGTTTGTACAATTTTTCTAACCTTTCATCATTTTCATTACGGTTTAATTTCAGAGCTAATACTTTATTCCTAATAGCCTTTTGAATTGATAATATTTTTCTTTTAACATCAGCCATTTCTCCGGAGACAGGTATGTTATTCCAAGACAGGTAGCAGTTATTCCAAATCAGGTAGCAGTTATTCCAAGACAGGTAGCAGTTATTCCAAATCAGGTAGCATTTATTCCAAAACAGGTATGTTATTCCAAGACAGGTAGCAGTTATTCCAAATCAGGTAGCAGTTATTCCAAGACAGGTAGCAGTTATTCCAAATCAGGTAGCATTTATTCCAAAACAGGTAGCAGTTATTGCAAGACAGGTAGCAGTTATTCCAAATCAGGTAGCTTTTATTCCAAGACAGGTAGCAGTTATTAAAAACAGGTCTGCATCTTTGCACAGCTGTTTTAGCACTACCACAAACTCTGATTACTTCAGTATTATATACTGGTCAAGACCTTTCCGATATCTACCTTCCTCCGAGTCTTTATCAATAGTAATGAAACCGAATTTTTCTTTCCAGCACTCTACACATAAAGACTTAAATGTCTCAAAGGTCATATCACTGCTCACGTGATCAGCGTACACATGCTTCAAGTTGAGATCATCTTGTTTAAATAATATTATAAAATTAGCATTATCTCGTATTAAATGTTTAGGAATTCTAGTATAAGTCTGACAAAGATAGAAGGAATCTATATTATTATGTCTACCCATACTGAAATATTCTCGGATTTTGTCTTGCTTGTCACAAGCGACATCATCGAATATGAAAACTGAATGCTCTTTCGCCTCCTCAGGACTTATAATTTCAGCGTTCTCTCTATATGGAAAATATTCAATTTCAGGAATAGCATCTATCGTTTTTTGCAAAAATATGTATTTCGGTTGATATAGTGACTTGGAGTAAATGTAAACGTTTTCAAACCTTAAACCATTTTCATTGAACAGGAGCGATAGCATTACATTTGATTTACCGCAATTTGATGGTCCGCAAATAAGTGCTCTAATTGAATTAGGTAGTAGATCGCCATGTCTCAGGATTTTATTCTTAAATCCCTCGCCCACCCACTTATCTAAATTTGATACTGGTAGTGATGGTTTCTGTTTGACAACCCTCATTGCACTAACACCAGTGACTTCAGCTGAGGGTATATATAGACCACCAATTCCAAGCAACTTTCAAATGATGACTTGCAGTGGTAGAGGTATCATCAACTCATTAATCAATAAGCTCCCGTTCGAAGCACACATCCCCGGCTATCAGTATTGTGGTCTGGGGACCAAGTTAGAAAAGCGGTTAAAAAGAGGCGACCCCGGCATTAATCCCCTGGACGCCGCCTGTAGACAGCACGACATTGCTTACTCTACACATAAGGACTTAAGCGAGAGGCATAAAGCTGATAAGGTGTTGGAGGAGGCTGCTTGGACTAGGGTAAAAGCAAAGGACGCTAAATTCGGGGAAAAAGCAGCAGCGTGGACGGTTACGAACGTGATGAAAGCTAAGAGAAAAACGGGCATGGGTATCAAAAAAACCCCTTTAAGGAGTGGAGTAGTTATGAAGGCTCGAAAAGCTATTAAGCGATTTAAACGAAAAATTGATAAGCCTGGCGGTGTTAAAGAGAGTAGTAAGATTGCATTATCTGCAGCAAAGATTGCTATACGAGAGGTTGGTGGTAAGAAAAAAATTAGTGCTCCGAGAATTATCCCCATTCCAAAACAGGGCGGAATTCTACCACTAATTCCAATTTTTGCCGGATTGAGCGCCCTCGGGACCTTGGCCGGGGGTGCTGCTGGTATTGCCAAAGCTGTGAATAGTGCTAAAGATGCACGATCTAAACTTGTGGAAGCTGAAAGGCACAATAAAACGATGGAAGCCATTGCTCTCGGTAAACCGGGGAAAGGATTATTTTTAAAACCATATCGTAAAGGTATGGGCCTCTTTTTCAATCAACAACACAAGTCAAAAAACTAATGAAATCGCTACCCAACCGCGCCCTAACCGATGTCGATTTGCTAAATGGGGCTAGAAACGTTAAACATTTTAGAGGAGTGTTTATGCGTGATGCGCTACCATCAAAACCTCATTATAGAGAAGCAGGTATTATTAATATGGATTCCAAGGATGGATTAGGAACGCATTGGGTGGCTTATAAAAAGGCTGGAGATACTGTTCGCTACTTTGATAGTTTCGGAAATTTATCACCACCATTAGAAGTGATTAAATATTTTAATAATTGTCATATAAAATATAATCATGATCAATATCAACACTTTGGTTCTTACAACTGTGGACATTTGTGCTTAGAATTTTTGTATAAATAAAGATGATATAGTAAAGATGTCTTAGTCATGTCTCAGACCTTTACCCTACAAGGTGTAAGTAGTGTGCTCTCTGTAAACTATTATCCACCAATTGAACTTGATCCGAGTCGTCAGTATTGTTTAGGATTAATAGGATTGCATACATATAATTCAATTCCGAATATTGAAGAGGACCGGAACAATAAATTTATTTATGGGAAAAATCAAATAATCTCAATTCCAACGGGATCGTACGAAATTAATAACATTGAATCATATTTACAACGTCAGCTGTTGATAAGTGAAGCGGCACAAACGGAAGCTGATAAAGTGTTATCACTTAAACCCAATAATAATACGCTAAAAAGTGAAATTAAAAGTAAATACGATATTGATTTTTCATCGGATAAAGGCACTATTGGAAAATTATTAGGATTTTCTGGAAATAAAATTCTAAAAGCGGGGACACTGCATACATCTGATTTACCCGTGCAAATAATTAAAGTTAATAGTATAAGAATCGAGTGCAATATTACTAGCGGCGCTTATTACGACAGTAACTTGTCACACACCTTATTTGAGTTTAGTCCCTCTGTTGATCCAGGTTTTGCTATAAATATAGAGCCGAAAAATATTTTATATTTACCTGTACACACTCGAGATCGGATTGATAACATAACGCTGAGAATTGTTGACCAAGAAGGCGAGTTTGTAAATTTTAGAGGAGAACACATTTTGGTTAGACTCGAATTAAAGACGTTGTGATGGGTATTGTTTTTGATAAAAAGGGGGGTGCACACCTAAAGACCATCACTTCGAGTTCATCGCCCAAAGAAGTGACACGTATCAGTCTTGCTAAATTAACTTCTCTCGGTTATAAAATTAAATATAATGGATAAAATCGGTGTATTCGATAAAGTCCACTACGACGAGAGAATTGTCAAATATCAGTATCACACATATCAACCTAGAGCTACAAACTTCGGAAACAGCGATGAGATAAGGATAACAATACAAAATCAAGATATTTATACCTGTCCAGCGGACAGTTACATTTACTTGAGCGGGGAAGTTGAATACAATTTATCTGAGGGTAAAAAATTTGAATTAGTTACAAACGCGTTCGCTTTCCTGTTTGAGGAAATTAGATATGAACTAAACGGTATTGAAGTCGATCGAACCAGGGACTTGGGAATTACCAGTACTCTAAAGGGATATGTTTCATATGATGATTCAGAAGACATGAAAGTACTCGGTATTTCTGGATGGGCTAAGACTGGTCACATAAAAACATTTTTTCCAAACAAGAAATTTTATGCACAAATACCGTTAAAGTGTTTAATGGGATTTGCTGAGGATTATCAAAAGTTAATAATCAATGTAAAACAGGAATTGGTTTTGTTGCGATCCTCCAGTGACGTGAATTGTTTCAAATGTGATGATGATGATGCGGTTGTTGCCCAAATTAAATTTAAACTCAATAAAATTGAATGGCGGGTACCACACATTCAACTGAATGATGAATTGAAATTGCAAATGTTTGAGCAAATTAAAAACGATCCAAATATATTAATTCCATTTCGAAAATGGGAATTACATGAACTACCAACCATGAAAAAATCTAGAGATGATATATGGGCCGTAAAAACCTCAAGCAGTTTGGAGAAGCCCCGATACATAATTATCGCTTTCCAAGAAAATAAAAAGAGAGTTGCTAATGCTGATGCTTCAATGTTTGATAACAGCAATATAAGAAACATAAGAATTTACCTGAACTCGGAATCTTATCCATATGATCACTTAAATTTGGATTTTGGAAATAATGATTACTTAACTGTATACAACATGTATTGCCAATTTCAGCAGAGTTATTACAATCATGCAAATAGACCGCATTTCTCATTTACGAATTTTAAAGATTATTCATTATTCGTATTTGATGTATCCAAACAAAACGAAAGCGTAAAGTCTTCAACAGTGGACCTGCGCATTGAGATGGAAGCTTCAGAAATATTTAAAGACAATACTCGCGCTTATTGTCTCATTCTGAGCGATTCAATTGTCGAGTATACACCGTTATCCGGGATAGTTAGAAAAATAATTTAAGATGGTTGAAAAAGTGTGCTTCGATTTAGTGCCCGTCACTTTCATGTATGTGTTGGAAGAAGATGATAATACAGCAAACTGGGTGCAGGAAGCAAACGATAGGCAGTGGTTCATGAAGAGGGTTCATGATATGGAAAAAATATTAGCTCCAGTTCTCTTGAAACACATTCCGCCCCCACCTCCTAGGGCATTATTCATCGACATCCAAGGATTCAACGCTCCCGACTTTACTCCGAAAGAACTTGCTGCTACGTATGATGGAATAAATCTACTTTACCACGTATTCAAACCGCCGACCCCATTTCACGATCTTAGTTCAACCTCCCAAAAACAAGTGCGATGGTTGGAAAACAATTACCACGGAATTCCGTATGGTAGTGGCGAAAGTGACTTAAGTGAATTACCGGCTATATTAAAAAAATTACCTGCAGATACTGTATACGTGAAAGGCAGTCAAAAATGTACTTACCTGTCTAAATTTTTTGATAATGTTATTAATTTAGAGCTTGATAATCAATGTCCTAATTTAAAAAAAACAATGTATTGCTGTCGATTGCATAGGAATAGGCTAAGTGTTTGCAGTATTGTTAACGTGCAAAAATTATTAAAATATGTAAAGGAAAATATGTAAAGGAAATAAAATACTTTTTTCAATTATAACATAGTGTTTTTATTTAAATATTACCCATAATATTAGCAGTACAGATAATTAAATCAGGTGAAATGAATTAAAAAATCATAAGTTTCACAGCTAGAGTGTAATACAAATAATGATGATTACTATAAATAATATAATTTTTCTTTCCATGTTGAACGTCTGACTATTTTCCGTAAATATGGAGCAACAATTAAAATTTAGTTTAGCTATTAAACTCTCAGCATCGCGCCTGTTCCCGATATCTTCCCAATGGTTCACCAATTTCACATCTACACGCTTATCCACGTTTTCCATTGTTTTGCCAAAAACGCTATTGTTCATTAATTTAAAAAAATCTTTTTCGAAATCGTTAGTTGCCAATTGTCGCATACTGGTATTCAAATCAATGTATTTTTTAAGCCAATCAGCCTGTTTAAATGAAATTATGCGGTGAATTTGATATTTTGCTGATGCTTGCTGTTTCGGTCCGTCGGTGATGAAACTTGAGCACAACGTCTGGTCTGTTATCACAAGTTACTGCAACCTTGAGCACTTTTTACACAAATTGTCAATTTTTCGAAACGTCTCACCAACTCGTTGTTTATAATTTTTCGCAATTCAAGGTCTCTCCGCAGTTTTTCGATTGTCTTTTCTAATTTGAGAATTTTCATCGAAACAATACTTCCACTTTTACGCAAAAACTTGCGGTTATTAATCACACTTCTAAGATCATGCATCGCGTTACAATAAAGATGAATTCATAATAACTGCTCGTTATATTCGAGGATGATGAAATAACTAGCACTTTCAACCAATCAGATTGCCGAATTTCAAAACGTGCAAAGTAGATATCTACACCAAATCCGACGAGTCGTTACGGATATATTCACATATAAATAAAGCTATTAGGTTGGCACTAAATTTTGGTGAACAGTTGGCACTTTTGTAAAACTTTAAGTCGACCCCACCTTTTGAATTTCCCGCTTTAGAACTTTGGCTGGCGCTGAACTTTGGATTTAAATTTCCCGCCACGAACTTGAACTTAAAGCTGGACAGCGTTGCCATTCCAGGGTGAAACCGGATGGAATTCTCGGAAACCGGATGCCTTTTCGGCAACACTGTAGAACTTCCAAGCTCCGCTGTTGGCATTTTATTCCCCTAGATTTTGAATTTCCCGCAATTAAATTTTTGAATTTCCCACTTTTAGAACTTTGGCTGGCGCTGAACTTTGGATTTGAATCTCCCGCCACGAACTTGAACTTAAAGCTGGGCAGCGTTGCCATTCCAGGGTGAAACCGGATGGAATTCTCGGAAACCGGATGCCTTTTCGGCAACACTGTAGAACTTCCAAGCCCCGCTGTTGCCATTTTATTCCCCGCAATTAAATTTTTGAATTTCCCGCCACGAACTTGAACTTAAAGCTCGACAGCGTTGCCATTCCAGGGTGAAACCGGATGGAATTCTCGGAAACCGGATGCCTTTTCGGCAACACTGTAGAACTTCCAAGCCCCGCTGTTGCCATTTTATTCCCCGCAATTAAATTTTTGAATTTCCCGCCACGAACTTGAACTTAAAGCTCGACAGCGTTGCCATTCCAGGGTGAAACCGGATGGAATTCTCGGAAACAGGATGCCTTTTCGGCAACATTGTAGAACTTCCAAGCTCCGCTGTTGCCATTTTATTCCCCGCAATTAATTTTTTTGAATTTCCCGCTTTAGAACTTTGGCTGGCGCTGAACTTTGGATTTGAATTTCCCGCCACGAACTTGAACTTAAAGCTCGACAGCGTTGCCATTCCAGGGTGAAACCGGATGGAATTCCCGGAAACCGGATGCCTTTTCGGCAACACTGTAGAACTTCCAAGCTCCGCTGTTGCCATTTTATTCCCCCAGATTTCGAATATCCCGCCACTAAAATCCCCCAGATTTTGACAGTTGGTGAACATTTTGAGTTAAAAATCCCCCAGATTTGAATTTTTCCACCCCGAAATCCCCCAGATTTGAATTTTTTCAGCCAGAAATCCCCCAGATTTGAATTTTTTCACCCTAAAATCCCCCAGATTTGAATTTCCCGCCACTAAATTGGCGGCCATTTTGCGCGTACAGCGTTGCCATTTTGACTTCCGGTTTTCCGGGATCACTTCCGGGATCACTTCCTGGCCCCGAATCGGCTGTTCTCCTCTACTCATCTTGGATACCTTTCCAGGAAAATTGTAGGCAAGTTCATGACAACCCCGAACATTACATCTATTTACAAACCCAACGCAACCATTTTCCAAGTAACTGAAAACATCAAGGATTTGACAAGCAGTTTCACACAGGATGATCATGTGTTTATTATGGCAGGTACTATCGACGCAATCAAGGGGCAACAGATCGACATAGCCTTACTCAAACAGTGCCTATTAGAAGTTCGCCGCAAAACGAATTTACATATAATTGCATGTGCATTCTTCAAGAAAAGATTTATTTTAAATAAATTTATCTCCAAAATAAATAATCAACTTGCTCAGTGTGCAAATGATCTTAAATGTCGTTATCACGAGAATAATACAATTTCTGTCAATAATTTTTATATTAGTAATAAGAACAAATATTCACTGTTAAGTAAGATCTTGCACAATCTATACTCAAATCCAGTTCAAAACTCGTACGCCAACTCACCTGCAGCATCATCATCAAAAAACATATTATAAATAGCGCCACTGTAAACACCAAATCTTTATTCTGTTTGTATATTAACATTCAATCAATTCGTTCTAAAATAAGTGAACTTGACATTATTTTAAATGATAGCCTGCATAATATATCTGTGTTTTGTGCATGTGAACACTGGCTAGTTGATGAGGAATGCGCAAATATTGCTCTTACTAATTTCCATGTAGCGGTACAATTTTCCAGAAAGACTTTCCGTCATGGAGGCGTATTAATTATGATTCGAAATGATATTGTTTACACGCCTCTCAACTTTTCTAACATAATATCTGAAAAGGATTGTGAAATTGTTGGTATTTGTATTAATAACACTATTATCCTTGCTGCTTATCGATCTCCACTTGGAGATTTTAACAACTTTTTACGAATTTTATCAATGGCATTGGAGGGTATTGATACAACTTACCAACAAGTATATCTTGCAGCTGATTTTAATGTTTCTTTTAATGGTAGTGATAGTAATAGATCCCAACTTGTAGACTTTGCTGAAAGTTATGGATTAAATTTTTTAGTTAACTTTCCCACACGACTTAACAACTGTATTGATAATGTTTGTAGTAACTCTGGAACTGATTCTGGGGCACAACCTCTTGAACTTGGCCTATCAGACCACAAAGGCATTTTATTTAATTTTATGGTTGACCAACAACCAGTTAATAAACCATCCTTCGAAACTGTACGTCCTATCACAAGTCGTGGTAAATTTACCTTATTCCAGTTGCTGGATAAGGAACCATGGGGTTGTATTGATGACACAAGCAATGCAAATGAATGTTTCGACAGATTTTTATCAACATTCATACGTCACCATAATACGTCTTTTCCACTGAAGAAACAATCTAGCAAAACCAAACCTAAACAATTAAAATGGTATAATTCCCATCTAGATGACATGAGAAACACGCTTGCCTTAATCACGGAAGCTTACAATAAAACGCGTGATCCCGAACTAAAGGTAATAAAGAATAAATATCGACTTTGTTATAGGAATTGTATTAATAACTACAAGTTCCAGCAAAATAATGCTCACATTATAAATTCAGCTTGCAAACCAAAAGCCGTGTGGGATGTCATAAATTCAACCAGAGTGTCAAATAATAAAAATATGAATAAAAATTGCAGTATATCCGCAACGGATTTTAACCAGTTTTTCTCCAAAGTCTCTAGTGATATAATAAGCTCTTTGCCTAAGTCTAACACTGATCCCATAACCTTAATGTGTCGCCACTCTCCTACATATACTACGTATTTTGAGTTCTCTGAAGTTTCAACTAGTATGGTGATCAAAGCCATTAACAGTTTAAAACCTAGCAAAAGCAGGGACATTATGGAATTCGATATGATGTCTTAAAATCTGTACTTACAACAATAATCTCTCCACTGACAAAACTAATAAACAAATGTATTAGGGACCAAATTTTCCCAGACTCACTAAAAAAAGCACGAGTGATCCCCATTCATAAGAAGGGTGAGTACTCCGATCCTGATAATTACCGACCGATTTCACTTTTGCCCGTGATAGCAAAAATCTTCGAAAAGATCCTACAAATGCAACTAACTGAATATTTCGAAAATTTCAATATTTTCTGCAAAGAACAGTATGGTTTCCGAAAAGGACGTTCAACAACCGAAGCCATTTGCAAATTTGTTGAAATGACTGTTGACTGTTTTGAGGAGAAAGACCATCTAAAATCCTCGTTCTTAGATCTATCTAAAGCATTTGACTGTGTCTCCCACCAGTGGCGGCTCGTCAGGGGAGGCAGGTGAGGCACTGCCTCACCATTAATTTTCAGGCACTGCCTCACCATTAATTTTCTATTTTATAAAAATATAAATCTATACAATAAATTTCTTCCGTGTTGGCTTTAATATTGATAATTAATTATACAGTAATTATAAATGGATGTATTAACGGAAAATTCCCGATTTTTAATGATCAGAATTAGCGCGCCCATCCAGGCCGAACTTGCGGCAGAAATGAACCAGAGCGGTAGGAATTTATGCAACTTAATATGCCTCCACACAGTTTACCCATATCACATTCGAAGTAATGTGCAGATTTATTTCGATATCGGAGGCGAGCCTCACAGGCTTCTCATTGGTCGGAAATCACCCGCGTGATAGAGAGAGAGAACCTCGCGGCACTCGCAATTGTCAGCTGTGTTAGTAATCTATTCATTTCACTCCGCCGTCCGTTGATCAGCGTTAGTTATTAAAGGTAATCTTATTGATATTTATTAGTAAATAGTATTTATTCCTATATTATAATGGATGACGGAAATAGCACTCTTACAGTGAGAAATTGTAAAGACATCGTAAATTTCTTGCTTGATAATCCATTTAGCCGGTTGTCGTACGATGATAAAGTTTATGTAAAAGGTATCAAAAGGCCTTGCCCTGATCTTAGTTTATTATTGATTCAAAAACATCGATCATTTAAAAGTGCATGGTTTGACAAATGTAGTTGGTTGACAGGTACAATGATTAGAAATAAATTATTTTGTTGGCCTTGCATATTGTTTTCAAATAGCAATGAGTCGGTATGGCATAAAACAGGTTATGACGATTTAAAAAATTTAGCGCGTTCTATTGATAAGCATTCCAAAAGTAGAGATCATATATCATCAAATTGTAAATTTCACATTTTAGGTAAACAAAATATAGTTAATGTTTTAAGTACGGCTCGGCAAATTGAAATCGAAACGTACAATAACAACGTGAAGGAAAATAGGGGGATTTTAAAAAGATTAATCGATGTGACAATATTTTTGTGCAGTCAGGAATTGTCATTTAGGGGGCATGACGAATCAGAAACCTCAAATAATAAGGGGAATTTTCGAGAATTCGTTTTGTTAATGAGTAAAACGGATGGGATTTAAAAAAAAAATTAGATGATGCTTCAATTTTTTCGGGGCTTTCAAAAACAATTTAAAATGAGTTAATTGATTCAATAAGTTACACACTGAAGAATCAAATAGAAAGTGAAATTTTAAATTCCAATTTTTTTTCATGGCAAGTGGACGAAACTACTGATATCACTTGTATTTCTCAATTATCAGTTATATTTAGATACGTCATCCAGGGAACACTTGTTGAAAGGTTTATGGGATTTTATGATGTAAATTCTCAACGAACGTCAGAAGATTTATTCACCTTGTTAACAGAAACATTTGGAAAATTTAATATCAAAGAAAAATTAATTGCTCAAACTTATGATGGTGCTGCTGTTATGGCTGGTCATTTGAATGATTTACAAACCAAAGTAAAATCAGTAGCTCCACAAGCAATTTTTACTCATTGCCATGCTCACGTTCTAAATTTAGTGCTAAGTAAATCGTGCAACTCAATAAAAAAAGTACGAATATTTTTTTCAAATCTAACAGGATTTTCTGCTTTCTTTTCAAAATCAACAAAACGAACCGCAGTATTGGATGAAATTTGTAATGCAAGAATGCCATCTAATGCACAAACACTTTGGAATTTTACATCTCGGGTTATTTTTACAATTCATGAAAATAAAAATAAATTAATTGAAGTATTCAATTTTATAATTAATTCAGACAAATTTGATAATATATCTATCAGAGAGGCATACGGCTTAAAATAATTGTTAGAAGACAACCATTTCTGTTTCTTATTAGATTCCTTCAAACTTATTTTTGAACAAACAAGTGTTGTATTTTGAATTCTTCAACACAAACTAACTGACATCACGTATGCAAGAGGGCGTTTAACTTCACTTATTTTAAAATTAAAGGAATTTAGAACCAATGAAACATATTTTAATCATATATACGAAAAACATTTTTCTGACATAGAAAATCCTCCGAAAAAGCGAAAGCGCTCTGATGATGCAGATGATACGGGATTATAATATAAACAGATATTTTACGAAATTTTAGATACAGTGGTAGGACAAATCGAAACAAGATTTTTTGATCTAAGTAAATTAAAATTCTTTGATTTAATTTCTGTTAGTAAGTTTGAACTGTATTCAAAAACGTTTCCATTGCAGTTGTTTGAAGAATTAATTAAGCAATATCCATTTTTTGACAAAATACAATTACGAAATGAACTGTGGGTTCTATATTCAGATAAGCTTCTTGGTGAGTCTAAAATGCCAATGGATATGTTAGAATATATAAAGAATAATGACTTGCAAGTATGTATGCCTGAATTGTACAAACTAATTTCTTTAATAGTAACCATACCGGTAACATCTGCATCTGTGGAAAGAAGTTTTTCCGTATTAAAACGAATAAAAACATGCACAAGAAATCAAATAGGCCAAAATAGGTTGTCAAATATGTCACTCATTGCTATTGAAAAGGAATTTGTGAAAACACTTTGTAAAAATGAACATTTTTACGATCAAATTATAGATTATTTTGCTGAAAATAAGAACAGAAGAATACCATTAATATATAAAAACCATTAAATTTTTTGATTACATTTTTCTTGAAACACTTTTGTGCAATCTCTTTAAATAAATAAGATCCGTTTTCTTTAATATTCAATATACACATTTCTAGTTTTGTTTAAGAATTTATTTATTTTCAAATGAATAGTTTTATGTTGTATTTTATATTTAATATTTATTAGAGTATTTTTAAGTTTGTTGTCCCATTTATTTCCATAACACATTCCATTATTTATTATAAACCTACGTAGAGTTTTATTTTTGTTATAGAATTTAAATATTTATTTATTTTTATTTAATAGTTCAACCTTATTATTTCCTTTCCAATTTTCCCATCCCGGCAAGAAAATCTTCACACCTTCTCGTGGGTCTTGCTGAACAATAGAATATCTTAAAGATATACCGGGTGACCCAGGGTTCCGTAAAAACCCCATAACTTATTTGCTATTTAAGATACCGACTTCTATTTTTCATAAACTAGTACCCACACCTATTCTATATATTTTAAAAATATGTATGTTTTTGTACAGGGTGTCTCAGTATAAGTAACAGATCAAAGTTATGTTTTTTTAAATGGAACACCCCATATTTTATACTTTATTTTTAATCCTCTTAAGAAGCTGATAAAAATAGTATAAGATAGTATGGACGGTATTACAGACTAAGATTATGGACGGTTGGTTAGTTATGGGCAAATTTGTGGCAAAAACATGTTCACATTGAAAACATTGCAGAAGCGTTCCTAGCAAAGATTGCTTCATTTTTTATACACTAGAAAATTTTCCAAATCAAGAAGAATAATGCACATCGGCTTTAGTCCTTTTTTGTTCATACTGCTATACAGGGTGTCAACATACGCAAAATAATGGATAACTATTTTTTTCAAATGGAACACCCTATATATCAACCTTCTGTTGATTTTTGGATTTTCAGCCTAAACTATGCATTTTCTGAAAGAATAATAAGAGACCAAAGTTGTAGAGCGGAATTTTTCCAGAAAATGCATAGTTTTGGCTGAAAATCCATAAATCATCAGAAGGTAATAAAAGAAATATGTTTTTATTGATAAATCTCAAGAATCCTTAATATTTTGTTATGCAAACTGTATATCATTGGAAAGCTTATCAAAAATGCCATAGATTGGTGGCAACGTGGTGGTGTTTTATTTGAAAAAAATAGTTATCCGTTGTTTTGCGTATGTTGACACCCTGTATAGCAGTATTAACAAAAAAGGACTAAAGCCGATGTGTATTATTCTTCATGATGTGGAAAATGTTCTAATGTATAAAAAATGAAGCAATCTTTGCTAGGAATGCTTCTGCAATATTTTCAATGTGTACATGTTTTTGCCACAAATTTGCCCATAACTAACTAACCGTCCATAATAGACCCATAGTATCTTATACTATTTTTATCAGCTTCTTAAGAGGATTAAAAATTAAGTATAAAATATGGGGTGTTCCATTTAAAAAAAACATAACTTTGATCTGTTACTTATACTTGTACCCTGTACAAAAACATACATATTTTTAAAATATGTAGAATAAGTGTGGGTACCAGTTTATGAAAAATTTAAGTCGATATCTCAAATAGCAAATAAGTTATGGGGCTTTTACAGAACCCTGGGTCACCCTCCTAAGAAAATTGTACTGCTATAATTTACATCCGACTAGCTGTAAATTAATTCTATCGTATCTATCTGGTAGAACTCGGTGTGTTTTTTCATCCGGTGTCGCCTCACCTGAGCTACCGATCATACATGGGGTACCGCAAGGATCAATTTTGGGGCCTCTCTTATTCTTGATATATATCAACGACCTTCCAACCGTAGTAAAAAATGCGAATTTTATATTATATGCGGACGATACTACGTTAATTAATAGGTCTAAAGGTCTAGACGTCGTAACAAATTCACACACGGAAGCACAGGAAAATGTGTTAGAATGGTTTCTTAGTAATCGGCTAAAGGTAAATGACATAAAAACGGCAGTTAGGACGTTTTCTCTAAGATGCAAGGACAGCGAAGTAGAATTCACAAAATTTCTTGGGATGCATATTGCTACCGATTTATCATGGACGTCACATGGTGATACAATTTCCAGCAAACTATGCTCATCGATATTTGCAATTCGTTCCCTTTCGAAAGAGGTTTCGGAAGATGTCCTTAAAACAGCATACTACTCCCTATTTCAATCCCACCTGCTTTATGGACTCATTATCTGGGGCCATTCTGCTATTAGACACAGGATTTTTGGTCTCCAACGAAAGGCAGTTAGAATACTGTGTGATCTTGGTTACTCTGAGGACTGCCGGCGGGCTTTCGTAGCTATGCAGATACTAACCTTACCTAGTCTGTATATCTACGAATGCCTGCTTTTCATTAAAGAACATCCCTCCTCATATAATACCTGTCCGAGTGCCAACAACCATTACACTAGACAGCATCGTAATATCTATCAAAACTCGATACGGCTGTCTAAGTCTCAGACTGGCGTTAGGTACTATGCTATCAAGTTTTATAATGCATTGCCCCAAGAAATTAAAATTCTCAATTATGCCAAATTTAAGAAGAAAATAAAAAACATATTAACTCAAAATGCGTTTTATAGTTGGGACGAGTTTTTGAATTTTAATTATGACGAAGTGAATAATTATGGCTAAGAATGTTTTCAGTACTAGTGTTATGGATATTTATTTATATGTAATTATTCTTAGTCTTTAATCATTATATTTTTATAACATTGTGCACTTACATGTATTTTCTGTATCTTTTATATTATTAACTTATATATATTTTATCATCTTCTGACAAATGTAAAGCTTTATGCTGTTAACATGAATGAAATAAATAAAAAATAAATAAAATAAGTTTCTGTAAGTCTCACAAGTTATTTTTATAACCAAATAGTGTTCAGAATGGGATTCTAGACTCGAAAAAATACGAAAATAAATTTTTGACGAAAAATTAAATTTAATCGTTTTTCGGCGTTTCCAGCAGTGTCCCGAACGATTTACATCAAAAAAAATTTTGCTTGTCTCAGTTTCTGTAAGTCTCACAAATAATTTTTATAACAAAATAGTTTTCAGAATGGGATTCAAGACTTGAAAAGACACAAAAATTAATTTTTGAAGAAAATATAAATTTAACACACGCGTCCGAGAACTCATAGCGTACGCACGTGTTTATATTCAGAGTGATTTAAAGCGAGTTATTAGTGTTATTGTCCCACGTATTTTAAATCCAATACGTAATGAGTAAGGAGGAATACTCATCCTCGTTGGACATGGATATTGACCCCATACCCAATACATCACGGTCGCAACCAGGTTTCACCACGGTGGTCAGGAAGAGAGGGCGGCCAAAAGGCAGTAAAACCGGCAACAAGGTGAAAAAAGCAGCGACACAAGTAGGTGATAAGGCCAAAATAATAACAACAAACAAAACACTTCAACAAATTCTACTAAACATACAAAAACACACAGACGACGCAACCACCTCTCATCCCCCACCACCCACACAACCACCGCCAAACACGCAACCAATTCGAGTAGCCGTTACACAAACACGTCATAAATCACTGGTAACAATATCCAAAACACAAGAATACAAACACACATTCACGTTAGCGACCACGTCCGAATTATCGAGGATCCAGCTCGCGGATATATGGTTCAAACACAAATTCCACATGGACACGCTAATCATTAAAACCAAAAATGGATTTATTTTAAAGTCAAATGAGGAAAAACACAATCTAGAACATAACCTAAAATTAATACAGGCAGAGAAAACGGTGCATTTATTCCGCGAATGGTCCCCATCAGCAACACACGCTTCCGCAGCAGGCGCAGACGCAGGAACGAAACGCGGACCGCCAGCGCCGTCGTACTGCCTAATTATTAAGAGTGTCGAGCCCGAAATCCCGGATGAAAATATTAGCGCGCGTTTGAACGAACTCGGTATAACGCACAGATACTGTCGCCGAATCATCGCTAAACAAAATAATACCAGAACGCTTATGATTCGCGTCATAACTCCCTCGCATGAAGCCTTCTCTAAGTTACTACACGACCAGTTCAAATACATGTGTAAATGTTACCCAGTCATCGAGAGCAGACCACCGACACCGATTCCCATCCCTTGCAATAAGTGCAATAAATTCGACCATGTAACTGCCGATTGCAAAGAAGCCATATCATGCGCAAGGTGCTCAGGCGCGCACGTAACAGCAACCTGAAATACGACTTTACCAATTAAATGCAAGTCATGCGGGGAAACGACACACGGAGCCTGGTCCACCCGATGCCCCAACAGGCCCCTTCAGCCAATTCAAGGAATCCCTAACGTGAAGATCCAAAACGTCAACAAAAAATCAGCGGCTATCGACCAGAAACTGACAAAAGACTCTAGAATTCACTCTTTCATTAACATTCACGACTACATTATTGACGTGTACACGACTAAGATTAATTCACCCTCTAATTTAGACAGACAGACATTATTAAACAAATTAAAAGCACTTTTCATCGACATATTTCGCATCGACACTCGCATCAACTTTTCCGGCAATAAAATGTTTATAGTTATGTTCGATCTGGACCAACCGGATGTTATCCCCCCGATTGTACCAACTTCAGGCATTCACACAGGCTACACCGAGGTGGTAACAAATGGCTAGCATAAACCTAATTTATACAAACATTAACTCATTACCCAAAAAATCCCATCTCCTATCCCATTTCCTCTGTAATAATCCAATCGATGTGAACTTGATGGTAGAAACCAAAACTACCAAACCCTTTTCCTTTAACAACTGGTCTTCAATCCAAATCCCTTCATCCGCTCCCAACCAAAATATCCGCGGAGGTTCAATAGTGGCAGCAAAGCCAGAGATTAAATTAGGGAAAGCAAACCCCCCTAAAATTAACAATACTATGAATGAATGTTTACACTGCACTATTGAACTTTCATCCTTCACACTCCATATTTTTTTAGTTTACATCCACCATTCATCTTCTATTGAAGATACAATCCTCACGAAAGCCTCCCTATATGACCATGTTGTCATAATCGGAGATTTTAACATCAATAAAACAAAAGCGAATCAGCTTTCCTCTTTTATATCGAACTCAAACTTTGTACGCATAAATACTGCTCCTACATTTATCATGTCCCAAAACCAATCCACTACCCCTGACGTCCTGTTGTGCACAAGTAATATCTAACACCTTCTTCATAATGTTGTCCTAATCCCTGACCTCTGTTCAGACCATTTATCCATTCAATTTTCAATCCTACAAGAACCTCCCATCCCTACACCTCCACAAGTTATATTCAAACATAAAGACTGTGACATTGACAAGGTGACTAAAGACATAAATGTATTCATTGCTTCCCACCCACAAGTTAACCCAACCTCTATTCCCTTATTTTTCAATAAATTATCCGATGCAATAAAAAAACACACACCGACACATACAAGAAAACAGTATAAATATCCTCTCCCAAAGTTCATCCTTCGACTAATTAAATATAAACGACAACTATACCGCGACCTACGTTTGACGGACGACACTGAATTGAAACAGAAATTTAATGCACTAAGCAAAACAATACAAAGACTGATCAAAGAATACAAGACAGACCTATGGATTACGGCATGCAAGGACATTAATGACAAACAAGGCAAACAATATTGGGACGAAATTAAAAAACTAACAAAATATAGGAAAACTGACTTCTTACAGAAAATACAAGACCCGTTAACAAAGACATTAATTACTGACGATCAATCGATAGCGGATGCCTTTGCAGACTATTTTGACAGTAACTATACCATGACAGTTAGTAACACATTTGACAACGACTTTTTCAATTCTGTAAATTCCTGGTACACCTCGTTTAAGACTATTCCCACTCCTCATATTCCTGATGATGATATAACAGAGGAAGAATATTTCGCCTGCTTACATAAAGGTAAAAACACTGCTCCCGGTTATGACAACATTCCTAGGATCATCCTCAAATCCCTTCCTGACAATATACACAAACACATCCTTAAAATATTCAACCATATCTACCGATCCCAGATCATACCCGAGGAGTGGAAGCAGGGTATCATTACTTGTATACCTAAATCAGGTCTTGACATACTAGACATCTCAAGCTATCGCCCGATTACCCTGCTTCCCGTCTTAGGTAAATTGTTCGAAGCCATTTTAAAAAACAAACTAATGCTCCATATATCCCAACACATCCCTCCTTATCAATTTGGCTTCATAGAACATCGTTCCACTTCCTTACCACTTTCAATTATTACCTCAAATTGCCAAACAGCTCACCTCGAACGCCAAAAATCCGCCATAGTTTTCCTAGATATACAAAAAGCCTTTGATTCGGTATGGCATCGGGGTTTACTGTTTAAATGCAATTCCTTAAATATCCCACCTCATCTCCTTAACTTAATTGACAGCTTTTTATTGAATAGGCTCCTGCAAGTTAAAATCCGAAACACCCTATCCCGTGCTTTTGCTCCCCAACAAGTCGTCCCTCAAGGCTCCCCCCTATCACCAATCCTGTACAATATCTATGTTCACGACATCTACAACCCCAACCCACAGTATCTCAATCCATCGGCCTATCCTCTCCTATATGCAGACGATACAGCTTTGGTAGCGCATGCTCCCATGCTACATAAGGCACTTACTACGCTGCAAGGGCTGATCGATACTATTCAATCGTGGTTTGCGAAGTGGAGAATAACTATAAATCCCAATAAATCCCATCTCCTAATTCCTTTCCATCGCGCACATAGTTCACCATTTCAAATAATCATCAATAATCAGACAATCTCACCATCTCCTTCTTGCAAATACCTCGGTATAACATTCGATCCCAAAACTAAATTTGAAAATCCACACCCAAAACCTCAAAGCGGGGGTCAAGAGGAGGGCTGGGCACTTCAGAAGCCTCACATACAAAAATCAAGGCATATCGACCAAAACAGCAACTCATATATATATAAAATGATATGCCGGCCTCTTCTTGACTATGCCGCTATCCTATTCCATAACCCTCGTCCCCATGTTTTGAAGAATATACAGGTATCTGAACGATCAGCCCTTCGCACGCTTACAAAAATAAGGCACCCTCTCAATCCCATCCAAAATCCATCTAATACTCTCCTATACCAATTAACCCAAATAACTCCCATCGAAGAACGTCTGAAATACCTTTCCCAAAAATTCGCCAACAACCCACATAACCTAGACATCCTCAATCATATGTGTATCCCTCGTAATCCTCTAATAATTCCCAAACCTAAATACCCCGAAATCACCATTCATCAATTCATCGCATCTTTTCATGCTGACATTAGTGATCATGACATTTGAACAACAGTAGACCGTTAAATCACTACGACATTAGCAATCATGACGTTTGTGAGACCGTTAAACCCAGGCTGAAAGACCGCAGGTCGATAGCCAATGAACAGGAAAAATTGTTATACTGTATATCATTCTTTTACTCATACATACTGTATTGTACTTTTTATTTCTGTAAATAAAGATGTTGTATGTATATATAAATTTAATCGTTTTCAGTTGTTGTAAGTCTCACAAATAATTTTTATGAACAAATAGTGTTTAGAATGTGATTCTAAACTTGAAAAAATACAAAAATAAATGTTTGAAGAAAAATTCAATTTAATCGTTTTTCGGCGTTTCCAGCAGTTGTCCGAACGATTTATGTACATCCAAAGAAATTTTGCTTGTCTCAGTTTCTGTAAGTCTAACAAATAATTTTTATAACAAAATAGTGTTCGGAATGGGATTCAAGACTTGAAAAAATGCAAAAATTAATTTTTGAAGAAAATATAAATTTAATCATTTTCAGTTTCAGTAAGTCTCACAAATGATTTTTATAACCAAATGGTGTTCAGAATGGGATTCTAGACTCGAAAAAAATCGAAAATAAATTTCTGAAGAAAAATTAAATTTAATCGTTTTTCGGCGTTTCCAGCACTTGTCCGAACGATTTACATCAAAAGAAACTTTGCTTGTCTCAGTTTCTGTAAATCTTACATATAATTTTTATAACCAAAAAGTGTTCAAAATGGGATTCTGGACTCGAAAAAAAACGAAAATAAATTTTTGAGGAAAAATTAAATTTAATCGTTTTTCGGCGTTTCCAGCAGTTGTCCGAACGATTAACATCAAAAGAAATGTTGCTTGTCTCAGTTTCTGTAAGTCTCACAAATGATTTTAATAACAAAATAGTGTTCGGAATGGGATTCAAGACTTGAAAAAACGCAAAAATTAATTTTTGAAGAAAATATAAATTTAATCGTTTTCAGTTTCTGTAGGTCTCACAAATAATTTTTATAACCAAAAAGTGTTCAGAATGGGATTCCAGACTCGAAAAAAACGAAAATAAATTTTTGAAGAAAAATTATATTTAATTGTTTTTCGGCGTTTCCAGCAGTTGTCCGAACGATTTACATCAAAAGAAATTTAGCTTGTCTCAGTTTCTGTAAGTCTCCCAAATAATTTTTATGACAAAATAGTGTTCAGAATGGGATTCAAGACTTGAAAAAATTCAAAAATTCATTTTTGAAGAAAATATTAATTTAATCATTTTCAGTTTCTGTAAGTCTCACAAATAATTTTCATGAGCAAACAGTGTTTAGAATGTGATTCTAGCTTCAAAAAAATACGACAATAAATTTTGAAAGAAAAATTAAATTTAATCGTTTTTCGGCGTTTCCAGCAGTTGCCAGAACGATTAACATAAAAAGAAATTTTGCTTGTCTTAGTTTCTGTAAGTCTCACAAATAATTTTCACAACAAAATAGTGTTCAGAATGGGATTCAAGACTTGAAAAAATACAAAAATTTATTTTTGAAGAAAATATAAATTTAATCGTTTTCAGTTTCTGTAAGTCTTACAAATAATTTTTATCAACAAATAATGTTTAGAATGTGATTCTAAACTTAAAAAAATATAAAAATAAATTTTTAAAGAAAAATTAAATTTAATCGTTTTTCGGCGTTTCCTGCAGTTGTCCGAACGATTTACATCAAAAGAAATTGTGCTTGTCTCAGTTTCTGTAAGTCTCACAAATTATGTTTATAACAAAATAGTGTTCAGAATGGGATTCTAGACTCAAAAAAAAACGAAAATAAATTTTTGAAGATAAATTAAATTTAATCGTTTTTCGGCGTTTCCAGCAGTTGTCCGAACGATTTACATCAAAAGAAATTTTGCTTGTCTCAGTTTCTGTAAGTCTCAAAAATAATTTTTATTACCAAATAGTGTTCAGAATGGGATTCTAGACTCGAAAAAAAACGAAAATAAATTGTTGAGGAAAAATTAAATTTAATCGTTTTTTCGGCGTTTCCAGCAGTTGTCCGAACGATTTACATCAAAAGAAATTTTTGATTTTTTGTCTCAGTTTCTGTAACTCTCACAAATAATTTTTATAACTATATAGTGTTCAGAATGGGATTCTAGACTTGAAAAAATACAAAAATATATTTTTGATGAAAAATTAAATTTAATCGTTTTTCGGCGTTTCCAGCTGTTGTACGAACGATTTACATCAAAAGGAATTTTGCTTGTCTTCGTTTCTTTAAGTCTCACAAATTATTTTTATAACCAATTTGTGTTCAGAATAGGATTCTAGACTTGAAAAAATACAAAAATTTATTTTTGAAGAAAATATAAATTTAATCGTTTTCAGTTTCTGTAAGTCTCACAAATAATTTTTATGAACAAATAGTGTTCTAAACTTGAAAAAATACAAAAATTAATTTTTGAAGAAAAATTAAATTTAATCGTTTTTCGGCGTTTCCAGCAGTTGTACGAACGATTTACATCAAAAGAAATTTTGCTTGTCTTAGTTTCTTTAAGTCTCACAAATTATTTTTATATTCAAATAGTGTTCAGAATAGGATTCTAGACTTGAAAAAATAAAAAAAATAATTTTTGAAGAAAATATAAATTTAATCGTTTTCAGTTTCTGTAAGTCTCACAAATAATTTTTATTTATAAATAGTGTTCAGAATGTGAGTCTGGACTCAAAAAAAAACGAAAATAGGTTTTTGAAGAAAAATTAATTTAATCGTTTTTCGGCGTTTCCAGCAATTGTCCGAACGATTTACATCAAAAGAAATTTTGCTTGTCTCAGTTTCTGTAAGTCTCACAAATAATTTTTATAACCAAATCGTGTTCAGAATGGGATTCTAGACTCGAAAAAAATGAAAATAAATTTTTGAAGAAAAATTAAATTTAATCGTTTTTCGGCGTTTCCAGCAGTTGTCCGAACGATTTACATCAAAAGAAATTTTGCTTGTCTCAGTTTATGTTAGTCTCATAAATAATTTTTATAACCAAGAAGTGTTCAGAATGGGATTCTAAACTCGAAAAAAAACGAAAATAAATTGTTGAAGAAAAATGAAATTTAATCGTTGTTCGGCATTTCCAGCAGTTGTACGAACGATTTACATCAAAAGAAATTTTGCTTTTCTCAGTTTCTGTAAGTCTCACAAATGATATTTATAACAAAATAGGGTTCAGAATGGGATTCTAGACTCAAAAAAATACAAAAATAAATTTTTGAAGAAAAATTAAATTTAATCGTTTTTCGGCGTTTCCAGCGGTTGCCTGAACGATTTACATCAAAAGAAATTTTGCTTGTCTCAGTTTCTGTAAGTCTCACAAATAATTTTGATAACAAAATAGTGTTCAGAATGGGATTCAAGACTTGAAAAATACAAACATTAATTTTTGAAGAAAATATAAATTTAATCGTTTTCAGTTTCTGTAAGTCTCACAAATAATTTTTTTACCAAATAGTGTTTAGAATGTGATTCTAGCCTCAAAAAACACGAAAATAAATTTTTGAAGAAAAATTAAATTTAATCGTAATTCGGCGTTTCCAGCAGTTGCCCGAACGATTTACATCAAAAGAAATGTTGCTTGTCCCAGTTTCTGTAAGTCTCACAAATAATTTTTATAACAAAAAAATGTTTAGAATGGGATTCAAGACTTGAAAAAATACAAAAATTAATTTTTGAAGAAAATATAAATTTAATCGTTTTCAGTTTCTGTAAGTCTCACAAATAATTTTAATAAACAAATAGTGTTTAAAATGTGATAAATTTTTGAAGAAAAATTAAATTTAATCGTTTTTCGGCGTTTGCAGCAGTTATATGAACGATTTACATCAAAAGAAATTTTGCTTGTCTTAGTTTCTTTAGGTCTCACAAATAATTTTTATAACAAAATAGTGTTCAGAATAGGATTCTAGACTTGAAAAAATAAAAAAATACATTTTGAAGAAAATATAAATTTAATCGTTTTCAGTTTCTGTAAGTCTTACAAATAATTTTTATGAACAAATAGTGTTTAGAATGTGATTCTAGACTTGAAAAAATATAAAAATAAATTTTTGAAGAAAAATTAAATTTAATCATTTTTCGGCGTTTCCAGCAGTTGTACGAATGATGTACATCAAAAGAAATTTTGCTTGTCTCAGTTTCTGTAAGTCTCACAAATAATTTTTATAACCAAATAGTGTTCAGAAAAGGATTCTAGTTTCGAAAAAAAACGAAAATAATTTTTTGAAGATAAATTAAATTTAAGCGTTTTTCGGCGTTTCCAGCAGTTGTCCGAACGATTTACATCAAAAGAAATTTTGCTTGTCTCAGTTTCTGTAAGTCTTACAAATGATTTTTATAACAAAATCGTGTTCGGAATGGGATTCAAGCCTTGAAAAAATGCAAAAATAAATTTTTGAAGAAAACATAAATTTAATCGTTTTCAGTTTCTGTAAAACTCACAAATAATTTTTATAACCAAATAGTGTTCAGAATAGGATTCTAGACTCGAAAAAAATCCAAACTAAATTTTTAAGGAAAAATGAGGTTTAATCGTTTTTCGGCGTTTCCAGCAGTTGTCGGAACGATTTACATCAAAATAAATTTTTCTTGTCTCAGTTTCTGTAAGTCTCACAAATATTTTTTATAACCAAATAGTGTTCAGAAAAGGATTCTAGTTTCGAAAAAAAACGAAAATAATTTTTTGAAGATAAATTAAATTTAATCGTTTTTCGGCGTTTCCAGCAGTTGTCCGAACGATTTACATCAAAAGAAATTTTTCTTGTCTCAGTTTCTGTAAGTCTTACAAATAATTTTAATAACCAAAAAGTGTTTAGAATGGGATTGTTGACTTGAACAAAAACGAAAATAAATTTTTGAAGAAAAATTAAATTTAATCATTTTTCGGCGTTTCCAGCAGTTGTCCGAACGATTTACATCAAAAGAAATTTTGCTTGTCTCAGTTTCTGTAAGTGTCACAAATGATTTTAATAACAAAATAGTGTTCGGAATGGGATTCAAGACTTAAAAAATACAAACATTAATTTTTGAAGAAAATATAAATTTAATCGTTTTCAGTTTCTGTAAGTCTCACAAATAATTTTTTTAACAAATAGTGTTTAGAATGTGATTCTAGCCTCAAAAAAAACGAAAATACATTTTTGAAGAAAAATTAAATTTAATCGTAATTCGGCGTTTCCAGCAGTTGCCCGAACGATTTACATCAAAAGAAATGTTGCTTGTCCCAGTTTCTGTAAGTCTCACAAATAATTTTTATAACAAAAAAATGTTCAGAATGGGATTCAAGACTTGAAAAAATACAAAAATTAATTTTTGAAGAAAATATAAATTTAATCGTTTTCAGTTTCTGTAAGTCTCACAAATAATTTTAATAAACAAATAGTGTTTAGAATGTGATAAATTTTTGAAGAAAAATTAAATTTAATCGTTTTTCGGCGTTTCCAGCAGTTGTCCGAACGATTTACATCAAAAGAAATTTTGCTTGTCTCAGTTTCTGATAGTCTCACAAATAATTTTAATAACCAAAAAGTGTTTAGAATGGGATTGTTGACTTGAAAAAAAACGAAAATAAATTTTTGAAGAAAAATTAAATTTAATCATTTTTCGGCGTTTCCAGCAGTTGTCCGAACGATTTACATCAAAAGAAATTTAGCTTGTCTCAGTTTCTGTAAGTCTCACAAATGATTTTTATAAGAAAATAGTGTTTAGAATGGGATTCTAGACTTAAAAAAACGCAAAAATTTATTTTCGAAGAAAATATAAATTTAATCGTTTTCAGTTTCTGTAAGTCGCACAAATAATTTTTATAACCAAAAAGTGTTCAGAATGGGATTCCAGACTCGAAAAAAACGAAAATAAATTTTTGAAGAAAAATTAAATTTAATCGTTTTTCTGCGTTTCCAGCAGTTGTCCGAACGATTTGCATCAAAAGAAATTTTGCTTGTCTCAGTTTCTGTAAGTCTCACAAATAATTTTAATAACGAAAAAGTGTTTAGAATGGGATTGTTGACTTGAAAAAAAACGAAAATAAATTTTTGAAGAAAAATTAAATTTAATCGTCTTTCGGCGTTTCCAGCAGTTGTCCGAACGATTTACATCAAAAGAAATTTTGCTTGTCTCAGTTTCTGTAAGTCTCACAAATAATTTTAATAACCAAAAAGTATTTAGAATGGGATTGTTGACTTGAACAAAAACGAAAATAAATTTTTGAAAAAAAATTAAATTTAATCGTTTTTCGGCGTTTCCAGCAGTTGTCCGAACGATTTACATCAAAAGAAATTTTGCTTGTCTCAGTTTCTGTAAGTCTCACAAATAATTTTAATAACGAAAAAGTGTTTAGAATGGGATTGTTGACTTGAAAAAAAACGAAAATAAATTTTTGAAGAAAAATTAAATTTAATCGTCTTTCGGCGTTTCCAGCAGTTGTCCGAACGATTTACATCAAAATAAATTTTGCTTGTCTCAGTTTCTGTAAGTCTCACAAATAATTTTAATAACCAAAAAGTATTTAGAATGGGATTGTTGACTTGAACAAAAACGAAAATAAATTTTTGAAGAAAAATTAAATTTAATCATTTTTCGGCGTTTCCAGCAGTTGTCCGAACGATTTACATCAAAAGAAATTTTGCTTGTCTCAGTTTCTGTAAGTCTCACAAATGATTTTAATAACAAAATAGTGTTCGGAATGGGATTCAAGACTTAAAAAATACAAACATTAATTTTTGAAGAAAATATAAATTTAATCGTTTTCAGTTTCTGTAAGTCTCACAAATAATTTTTTTTAACATATAGTGTTTAGAATGTGATTCTAGCCTCAAAAAACACGAAAATAAATTTTTGAAGAAAAATTAAATTTAATCGTAATTCGGCGTTTCCAGCAGTTGCCCGAACGATTTACATCAAAAGAAATGTTGCTTGTCCCAGTTTCTGTAAGTCTCACAAATAATTTTTATAACAAAAAAATGTTCAGAATGGGATTCAAGACTTGAAAAAATACAAAAATTAATTTTTGAAGAAAATATAAATTTAATCGTTTTCAGTTTCTGTAAGTCTCACAAATGCGTTTTCAGTTTCTGTAAGTCTCACAAATAATTTTAATAACCAAAAAGTGTTTAGAATGGGATTGTTGACTTGAAAAAAAACGAAAATAAATTTTTGAAGAAAAATTAAATTTAATCATTTTTCGGCGTTTCCAGCAGTTGTCCGAACGATTTACATCAAAAGAAATTTAGCTTGTCTCAGTTTCTGTAAGTCTCACAAATGATTTTTATAAGAAAATAGTGTTTAGAATGGGATTCTAGACTTAAAAAAACGCAAAAATGAATTTTTGAAGAAAACATAAATTTAATCGTTTTCAGTTTCTGTAAGTCTCACAAATAATTTTTATAACCAAAAAGTGTTCAGAATGGGATTCCAGACTCGAAAAAAACGAAAATAAATTTTTGAAGAAAAATTAAATTTAATCGTTTTTCGGCGTTTCCAGCAGTTGTCCGAACGATTTACATCAAAAGAAATTTTGCTTGTTTCAGTTTCTGATAGTCTCACAAATAATTTTAATAACCAAAAAGTGTTTAGAATGGGATTGTTGACTTGAAAAAAAACGAAAATAAATTTTTGAAGAGAAATTAAATTTAATCATTTTTCGGCGTTTCCAGCAGTTGTCCGAACGATTTACATCAAAAGAAATTTAGCTTGTCTCAGTTTCTGTAAGTCTCACAAATGGTTTTTATAAGAAAATAGTGTTTAGAATGGGATTCTAGACTTAAAAAAACGCAAAAATTAATTTTTGAAGAAAACATAAATTTAATCGTTTTCAGTTTCTGTAAATCTCACAAATAATTTTTATTACCAAAAAGTGTTCAGAATGGGATTCCAGACTCGAAAAAAACGAAAATAAATTTTTGAAGAAAAATTAAATTTAATCGTTTTTCTGCGTGTCCAGCAGTTGTCCGAACGATTTACATCAAAAGAAATTTCACATGTCTCAGTTTCTGTAAGTCTCACAAATAATTTTAATAACCAAAAAGTGTTTAGAATGGGATTGTTGACTTGAAAAAAAAACGAAAATAAATTTTTGAAAAAAAATAAATTTAATCGTTTTTCGGCGTTTCCAGCAGTTGTCCGAACGATTTACATCAAAAGAAATTTTGCTTGTCTCAGTTTCTGTAAGTCTTACAAATAATTTTTATGACAAAATAGTGTTCGGAATGGGATTCAGGACTTGAAAAAATACAAAAATTAATTTTTGAAGAAAATACAAATTTAACCGTTTTCAGTTTTTGTAAGTCTCACAAATAATTTTTATTAACAAATGGTGTTAAGAATGTGATTCTAGCCTCAAAAAAATACGAAAATAAATTTTTAAAGAAAAATTAAATTTAATCGTTTTTCGGCGTTTCCAGCAATTGTACGAACGATTAACATCAAAATAAATTTTGCTTGTCTCAGTTTCTGTAAGTCTCACAAATAATTTTAATAACCAAAAAGTGTTTAGAATGGGATTGTTGACTTGAACAAAAACGAAAATAAATTTTTGAAGAAAAATTAAATTTAATCATTTTTCGGCGTTTCCAGTAGTTGTCCGAACGATTTACATCAAAAGAAATTTTGCTTGTCTCAGTTTCTGTAAGTCTCACAAATGATTTTAATAACAAAATAGTGTTCGGAATGGGATTCAAGACTTAAAAAAAACGCAAAAATTAATTCTTGAAGAAAACATAAATTTAATCGTTTTCAGTTTCTGTAAAACTCACAAATATTTTTTATAACCAAATAGTGTTTAAAATGGGATTCTAGACTCGAAAAAAATCGAAAATAAATTTTTGAAGAAAAATTAGGTTTAATCGTTTTTCGGCGTTTCCAGCAGTTGTCCGAACGATTTACATCAAAAGAAATTTTGCTTGTCTCAGTTTCTGTAAATCTTACATATAATTTTTATAACCAAAAAGTGTTCAGAATGGGTTTCTAGACTTGAAAAAGAACTAAAATAAATTTTTGAAGAAAAATTAAATTTAATCGTTTTTCGGCGTTTCCAGCAGTTGTACGAACGATTTACATCAAAAGAAATTTTGCTTGTCTCAGTTTCTGTAAGTCTCAAAAATTATTTTTATAACAAAATAGTGTTCAGAATGGGATTCTAGACTCGAAAAAAAACGAAAATAAATTTTTGAAGAAAAATTAAATTTAATCGTTTTTCGGCGTTTCCAGCAGTTGTACGAACGATTTACATCAAAAGAAATTTTGCTTGTCTCAGTTTCTGTAAGTCTCAAAAATTATTTTTATAACAAAATAGTGTTCAGAATGGGATTCTAGACTCGAAAAAAAACGAAAATAAATTTTTGAAGATAAATTAAATTTAATCGTTTGTCGGCGTTTCCAGCAGTTGTTAGAACGATTTACATCAAAAGAAATTTTGCTTGTCTCAGTTTCTGTAAGTCTCAAAAATAATTTTTATTACCAAATAGTGTTCAGAATGGGATTCTAGACTCGAAAAAAAACGAAAATAAATTGTTGAAGAAAAATTAAATTTAATCGTTTTTCGGCGTTTCCAGCAGTTGTCCGAACGATTTAAATCAAAAGAAATTTTGTTTGTCTCAGTTTCTGTAACTCTTACAAATAATTTTTATAACCATATGGTGTTCAGAATGGGATTCTAGACTTGAAAAAATACAAAAATATATTTTTGATGAAAAATTAAATTTAATCGTTTTTCGGCGTTTCCAGCTGTTGTACGAAAGATTTACATCAAAAGAAATTTTGCTTGTCTTCGTTTCTTTAAGTCTCACAAATTATTTTTATAACCAATTTGTGTTCAGAATAGGATTCTAGACTTGAAAAAATAAAGAAATTAATTTTTGAAGAAAATATAAATTTAATCGTTTTCAGTTTCTGTAAGTCTCACAAATAATTTTTATGAACAAATAGTGTTTAGAATGTGATTCTAGACTTGAAAAAATTCAAAAATAAATTTTTGAAGAAAAATGAAATTTAATCATTTTTCGGCGTTTCCAGCAGTTGTCCGAACGATTTACATCAAAAGAAATTTAGCTTTTCTCAGTTTCTGTAAGTCTCACAAATGATTTTAATAACAAAATAGTGTTCAGAATGGGATTCTAGACTCGAAAAAAAACGAAAATAAATTTTTGAAGAAAAATTAAATTTAATCGTTTTTTTGCGTTTCCAGCAGTTGTCCGAACGATTTACATCAAAAGAAATTTTGCTTGTCTCAGTTTCTGTAAGTCTTACAAATAATTTTTATGACAAAATAGTGTTCGGAATGGGATTCAGGACTTGAAAAAATACAAAAATTAATTTTTGAAGAAAATACAAATTTAACCGTTTTCAGTTTTTGTAAGTCTCACAAATAATTTTTATAAACAAATGGTGTTAGGAATGTGATTCTAGCCTCAAAAAAATACGAAAATAAATTTTTAAAGAAAAATTAAATTTAATCGTTTTTCGGCGTTTCCAGCAATTGTACGAACGATTAACATCAAAATAAATTTTGCTTGTCTCAGTTTCTGTAAGTCTCACAAATGATTTTAATAACAAAATAGTGTTCGGAATGGGATTCAAGATTTGAAAAAATGCAAAAATTAATTTTTGAAGAAAACATAAATTTAATCGTTTTCAGTTTCTGTAAAACTCACAAATAATTTTTATAAGCAAACAGTGTTCAGAATAGGATTCCAGACTTGAAAAAAATCGAAAATACATTTTTGAAGAAAAATTAAGTTTAATCGTTTTTCGGCGTTTCCAGCAGTTGTCCGAACGATTTACATCAAAATAAATGTTTCTTGTCTCAGTTTCTGTAAGTCTCACAAATATTTTTTATAACCAAACAGTGTTCAGAATGGGATTATTGACTCGAAAAAAAACGAAAATAAAGTTTTGAAGAAAAATTCATTTAATCGTTTTTCGGCGTTTCCAGCGGTTGTCCGAACGATTTACATCAAAAGAAATTTTGCTTGTCTCAGTTTCAGGAAGTCTCACATTTAATTTTTATAACCAAAAAGTGTTCAGAATGGGATTCTAGACTTGAAAAAGAACGAAAATAAATTTTTGAAGATAAATTAAATTTAATCGTTTTTCGGCGTTTCCAGCAGTTGTTAGAACGATTTACATCAAAAGAAATTTTGCTTGTCTCAGTTTCTGTAAGTCTCAAAAATAATTTTTATTACCAAATAGTGTTCAGAATGGGATTCTAGACTCGAAAAAAAAACGAAAATAAATTGTTGAAGAAAAATTAAATTTAATCGTTTTTCGGCGTTTCCAGCAGTTGTCCGAACGATTTACATAAAAAGAAATTTAGCTTGTCTCAGTTTCTGTAAGTCTCACAAATGATTCTTATGACAAAATAGTGTTCAGAATAGGATTCAAGACTCGAAACAAACGAAAATAAATTTTTGAAGAAAAATTAAATTTAATCGTTTTTCGGCATTTCCAACAGTTGTCCGAACGATTTAAATCAAAAGAAATTTGGCTTGTCTCAGTTTCTGTAACTCTCATAAATAATTTTTATAACCATATAGTGTTCAGAATGGGATTCTAGACTTGCAAAAATACAAAATTATATTTTTGATGAAAAATTAAATTTAATCGTTTTTCGGCGTTTCCAGCAGTTGTACGAACGATTTACATCAAAATAAATTTTGCTTGTCTCAGTTTCTGTAAGTCTCACAAATAATTTTTATAACCAAATAGTGGTCACAATAGGATTCTAGACTTGAAAAAATACAAAAATTAATTTTTGAAGAAAAATTAAATTTATTCGTTTTTCGGCGTATCCAGCTGTGTTACGAACGATTTACATCAAAAGAAATTTTGCTTGTCTTCGTTTCTTGAAGTCTCACAAATAATTTTTATAACCAAATAGTGTTCAGAATAGGATTCTAGACTTGAAAAAATAAAGAAATTAATTTTTGAAAAAAACATAAATTTAATCGTTTTCAGTTTCTGTAAGTCTTACAATTTATTTTTATAAACAAATAGTGTTTAGAATGTGATTCTAGCCTTGAAAAACGAAAATAAAAATTAAATTTAATCGTTTTTCGGCGTTTCCAGCAGTTGCCCGAACGATTTACATCAAAAGAAATTTTGCTTGTCTTAGTTTCTGTAAGTCTCACAAATAATTTTTACAACAAAATAGTGTTCAGAATGGGATTCTAGACTCGAAAAAAAAACGAAAATAAATTTTTGATGAAAAATTAAATTTAATCGTTTTTCGGCGATTCCAGCAGTTGTACGAACGATTAACATCAAAAGGAATTTTGCTTTTCTCAGTTTCTGTTAGTCTCACAATTAATTTTTATAACCAAAAAGTGGGCAGAATAGAATTCTGGACTTGAAAAAATAAAAAAAATAATTTTTGAAGAAAATATAAATTTAATCGTTTTCAGTTTCTGTAAGTCTCACAAATAATTTTTATGAACAAATAGTATTTAGAATGTGATTCTAAACTTGAAAAAATACAAAAATAAATTTTTAAAGAAAAATTAAATTTAATCGTTTTTCGGCGTTTCCAGCAGTTGTACGAACGATTTACATCAAAAGAAATTTTGCTTGTCTTAGTTTCTTTAAGTCTCACAAATTATTTTTATATTCAAATAGTGTTCAGAATAGGATTCTAGACTTGAAAAAATAAAAAAAATCATTTTTGAAGAAAATATAAATTTAATCGTTTTCAGTTTCTGTAAGTCTCACAAATAATTTTTATTTAAAAATAGTGTTTAGAATGTGATTCTGGACTCAAAAAAATACGAAAATAGGTTTTTGAAGAAAACTTAAATTTAATCGTTTTTCGGCGTCTCCAGCAATTGTCCGAACGATTAACATCAAAAAAAAAGTTGCTTGTCTCAGTTTCTGTAAGTCTCACAAATAATTTTTATAGCCAAATAGTGTTCAGAATGGGATTCTAGACTCGAAAAAAAACGAAAATAAATTTTTGAAGAAAAATTAAATTTAATCGTTTTTCGGCGTTTCCAGCAGTTGTCCGAACGATGTACATCAAAGAAAAATTTGCTTGTCTCAGTTTCTGTAAGTCTCACAAATAATTTTTATTACCAAATACTGTTCAGAACGGGATTCTAGACTCGAAAAAAAACGAAAATACATTTTTGATGAAAAATTAAATTTAATCGTTTTTCGGCGATTCCAGCAGTTGTACGAACGATTTACATCAAAAGGAATTTTGCTTTTCTCAGTTTCTGTAAGTCTCACAATTAATTTTTACAACCAAAAAGTGGGCAGAATAGAATTCTAGACTTGAAAAAATAAAAAAAATTATTTTTGAAGAAAATATAAATTTAATTGTTTTCAGTTTCGGTAAGTCTTACAAATAACTTTTATAAACAAATAGTGTTTGGAATGTGATTCTAGACTTGAAAAAATATAAAAATAAATTTTTGAAGAAAAATGAAATTTAATCGTTTTTCGGCATTTCCAGTAGTTGTACGAACGTTTTACATCAAAAGAAATTTTGCTTGTCTTAGTTTCTGTAAGTCTCACAAATGATATTTATAACAAAATAGGGTTCAGAATGGGATTATAGACTCAAAAAAATACAAAAATAAATTTTTGAAGAAAAATTAAATTTAATCGTTTTCGGCGTTTCCGGCAGTTGCCCGAACGATTTACATCAAAAGAAATTTTGCTTGTCTCAGTTTCTGTAAGTCTTACAAATAATTTTTATAACAAAATAGTGTTCAGAATGGGATTCAAGACTTGAAAAATACAAACATTAATTTTTGAAGAAAATATAAATTTAATCGTTTGCAGTTTCTGTAAGTCTCACAAATAATTTTTTTGAACAAATAGTGTTTAGAATGTGATTCTGGCCTCAAAAAAATACGAAAATAAATTTTTAAGAAAAATTAAATTTAATCGTAATTCGGCGTTTCGAGCAGTTGCCCGAACGATTTACATCAAAAGAAATGTTGCTTGTCCCAGTTTCCGTAAGTCTCAAAAATAATTTTTATAACAAAAAAATGTTCAGAATGGGATTCAAGACTTGAAAAAATACAAAAATTAATTTTTGAAGAAAATATAAATTAATTCGTTTTCAGTTTCTGTAAGTCTCACAAATAATTTTAATGAACAAATAGTGTTTAGAATGTGATAAATTTTTGAAGAAAAATTAAATTTAATCGTTTTTCGGCGTTTCCAGCAGATGTCCGAACGATTAACATCTAAAGAAATGTTGCTTGTCTCAGTTTCTGTAAGTCTCACAAATGATTTTTATAACAAAATAGTGTTCGGAATGGGATTCAAGACTTGAAAGAATGCAAAAATTAATTTTCGAAGAAAACATAAATTTAATCGTTTTCAGTTTGTGTAAAACTCACAAATAATTTTTATAACCAAATAGTGTTCAGAATGGGATTCTAGACTCGAAAAAAATCGAAAATAAATTTTTTTGGAAAAATTAGGTTTGATCGTTTTTCGGCGTTTCCAGCAGTTGTCGAAACGATTTACATCAAAATAAATTTTTCTTGTCTGAGTTTCTGTAAGTCTCACAAATATTTTTTATAACCAAATAGTGTTCAGAATGGGATTCTAGACTCGAAAAAAATCGAAAATAAATTTTTTTGGAAAAATTAGGTTTGATCGTTTTTCGGCGTTTCCAGCAGTTGTCGAAACGATTTACATCAAAATAAATTTTTCTTGTCTGAGTTTCTGTAAGTCTCACAAATAATTTTTATAACCAAATAGTGTTCAGAATGGGATTCTAGACTCGAAAAAAAACGAAAATAATTTTTTGAAGATAAATTAAATTTAATCGTTTTTCGACGTTTCCAGCAGTTGTCCGAACGATTTACATCAAAAGAAATTTTTCTTGTCTCAGTTTCTGTAAGTCTCACAAATATTTTTTATAACAAAATAGTGTTCGGAATGGGATTCAACACTTGATAAAATGCAAAAATTAATTTTTGAAGAAAATATAAATTTAATCGTTTTCAGATTCTGTAAGTCTCACAAATAATTTTTATAACCAAAAAATGTTCAGAAAGGGATTCTAGACTCGAAAAAAACGAGAATAAATTTTTGAAGGAAAATTAAATTTAATCGTTTTTCGGCGTTTCCAGCAGTTGTCCGAACGATTTACATCAAAAGAAATTTTGCTTGTCTCGGTTTCTGTAAGTCTCACAAATGATTTTTATAACAAAATAGTGTTCAGAAAGGGATTCAAGACTCGAAAAAAAACGAAAATAAATTTTTGAAGAAAAATTAAATTTAATCGTTTTTCGGCGTTTCCAGCAGTTGTCCGAACGAGTTACATCAAAAGAAATTTTGCTTGTCTCAGTTTCTGTAATTCTCACAAAATTTTTTTTAACAAAATTGTGTTTAGAATGGGATTTTAGACTCGAAAAAAAAACGAAAATAAATTTTTGAAGAAAAAATTTAATCGTTTTTCTGCGTTTCCAGCAGTTATCCGAACGATTTACATCAAAATAAATTTTGCTTGTCTCAGTTTCTGTGGAGTCTTAAAAATAAATTTTATAACAAAATAGTGTTCGGAATGGGATTCAAGACTTGAAAAAATACAAAAATTAATTTTTGAAGAAAATATAAATTTAATCGTTTTCAGTTTTTGTAAGTCTCACAAATAATTTTTATGAACAAATAGTGTTAAGAATGTGATTCTAGCCTCAAAAAAATACGAAAATAAATTTTTGAAGAAAAATTAAATTTAATCGTTTTTCGGCGTTTCCAGCAGTTGTACGAACGATTTACATCAAAATAAATTTTGCTTGTCTTAGTTTCTTTAAGTCTTACAAATGATTTTTAAAACAAAATAGTGTTCAGAATGGGATTCAAGACTTGAAAAAATAAAATAATTTTTGAAGAAAATATAAATTTAATCGTTTTCAGTTTCTGTGAGTCTTACAAATAATTTTAATGAACAAATAGTGTTTGGAATGTGATTCTAGCCTTGAAAAAATATAAAAATAAATTTTTAAAGAAAAATAAAATTTAATCATTTTTCGGCTTTTCCAGCAGTTGTACGAATGATGTACATCAAAAGAAATTTTGCTGGTCTCAGTTTCTGTAAGTCCCACAAATAATGTTTATAACCAAATAGTGTTCAAAATGGGATTCTAGACTCGAAAAAAAACGAATATAAATTTTTGAAGAAAAATTAAATTTAATCGTTTTTCGGCGTTTCCAGCAGTTGTCCGAACGATTTACATCAAAAGAAATTTTGCTTGTCCCAGTTTCCGTAAGTCTCAAAAATAATTTTTATAACAAAATAGTGTTCGGAATTGGATTCAACACTTGATAAAATGCAAAACTTAATTTTTGAAGAAAATATAAATTTAATCGTTTTGAGTTTCTGTAAGTCTCACAAATAATTTTTATATCAAAAAGTGTTCAGAATGGGATTCTAGACTCGAAAAAAACGAAAATAATTTTTTGAAGAAAAATTTAATTCAATCGTTTTTCGGCGTTTCCAGCAGTTGTCCGAACGATTTACATCAAAAGAAATTTTGCTTGTCTCAGTTTCTGTAAGTCTTACAAATAATTTTAATAACCAAAAATTGTTCAGAATGGGATTGTTGACTTGAAAAATAACGAAAATAAATTTTTGAAGAAAAATGAAATTTAATCATTTTTCGGCGTTTCCAGCAGTTGTCCGAACGATTTACATCAAAAGAAATTTAGCTTGTCTCAGTTTCTGTAAGCCTCACAAATGATTTTTATAAGAAAATACTGTTTTGAATGGGATTCTAGACTCGAAAAAAAACGAAAATAAATTTTTGAAGAAAAATTAAATTTAATCGTTTTTCGACGTTTCCAGCAGTTGTCCGAACGATTTACATCAAAAGAAATTTTGCTTGTCTCAGTTTCTGTAATTCTCACAAAACATTTTTATAACAAAATTGTGTTCAGAATGGGATTTTAGACTCGAAAAAAAACGAAAATAAGTTTTTGAAGAAAAATCAAATTTAATCGTTTTTCTGCGTTTCCAGCAGTTGTCCGAACGATTTACATCAAAAGAAATTTTGCTTGTCTCAGTTTCTGTAAATCTTACAAATAATTTTTATAACAAAATAGTGTTCGGAATGGGATTCAAGAGTTGAAAAAATACAAAAATTAATTTTTGAAGAAAATACAAATTTAATCGTTTACAGTTTCTGTAAGTCTCACAAATAATTTTTACAAACAAAGAGTGTTAAGAATGTGATTCTAGCCTCAAAAAAATACGAAAATAACTTTTTGAAGAAAAATTAATTTTAATCGTTTTTCGGCGTTTCCAGCAGTTGTACGAACGATTTACGTCAAAAGAAATGTTGCTTGTCTCAGTTTCTGTAAGTCTCACAAATAATTTTAATGAACAAATAGTGTTTAGAGTGCGACAAATTTTTGAAGAAAAATTAAATTTAATCGTTTTTCGGCGTTTCCAGCAGTTGTCCGAACGATTAACATCAAAAGAAATGTTGCTTGTCTCAGTTTCTGTAAGTCTCACAAATGATTTTAATAACAAAATAGTGTTCGGAATGGGATTCAAGACTTAAAAAAAACGCAAAAATTAATTTTTGAAGAAAACATAAATTTAATCGTTTTCAGTTTCTGTAAAACTCACAAATAATTTTTATAACCAAATAGTGTTCAAAATGGGATTCTAGACTCGAAAAAAATCGAAATTAATTTTTGAAGAAAAATTAAGTTTAATCGTTTTTCGGCGTTTCCAGCAGTTGTCCGAACGATTTACATCAAAATAAATTTTTCTTGTCTCAGTTTCTGTAAGTCTCACAAATAGTTTTAATAACCAAATAGTGTTCAGAATAAGATTCTAGACTCGAAAAAAAACGAAAATAAATTTTTGAAGAAAAATTAAATTTAATCGTTTTTCGGCGTTTCCAGCAGTTGTCCGAACGATTTACATCAAAAGAAATTTTTCTTGTCTCAGTTTCTGTAAGTCTCACAAATGATTTTTATAACAAAATAGTTCAGAAAGGGATTCTAGACTCGAAAAAAAACGAAAATAAATTTTTGAAGGAAAATTAAATTTAATCGTTTTTCGACGTTTCTAGCAGTTGTCCGAACGATTTACATCAAAAGAAATTTTGCTTGTCTCAGTTTCTGTGGAGTCTTACAAATAATTTTTATAACAAAATAGTGTTCGGAATGGGATTCAAGACTTGAAAAAATACAAAAATTAATTTTTGAAGAAAATATAATTTTAATCGTTTTCAGTTTTTGTAAGTCTTACAAATAATTTTTATGAACAAATAGTGTTAAGAATGTGATTCTAGCCTCAAAAAAATACGAAAATAAATTTTTGAAGAAAAATTAAATTTAATCGTTTTTCGGCGTTTCCAGCAGTTGTTCGAACGATTTACGTCAAAGTAAATGTTGCTTGTCTCAGTTTCTGTAAGTCTTACAAATAATTTTTAAAGCAAAATAGTGTTCAGAATGGGATTCAAGACTTGAAAAAATACAAAAATTAATTTTTGAAGAAAATATAAATTTAATCGTTTTCAGTTTCTGTAAGTCTCACAAATAATTTTAATAAACAAATAGTGTTTAGAATGTGATAAATTTTTGAAGAAAAATTAAATTTAATCATTTTTCGGCGTTTCCAGTAGTTGTCCGAACGATTTACATCAAAAGAAATTTTGCTTGTCTCAGTTTCTGTAAGTCTCACAAATGATTTTAATAACAAAATAGTGTTCGGAATGGGATTCAAGACTTAAAAAAAACGCAAAAATTAATTCTTGAAGAAAACATAAATTTAATCGTTTTCAGTTTCTGTAAAACTCACAAATAATTTTTATAACCAAATAGTGTTTAAAATGGGATTCTAGACTCGAAAAAAATCGAAAATAAATTTTTGAAGAAAAATTAGGTTTAATCGTTTTTCGGCGTTTCCAGCAGTTGTCCGAACGATTTACATCAAAAGAAATTTTGCTTGTCTCAGTTTCTGTAAATCTTACATATAATTTTTATAACCAAAAAGTGTTCAGAATGGGTTTCTAGACTTGAAAAAGAACTAAAATAAATTTTTGAAGAAAAATTAAATTTAATCGTTTTTCGGCGTTTCCAGCAGTTGTACGAACGATTTACATCAAAAGAAATTTTGCTTGTCTCAGTTTCTGTAAGTCTCAAAAATTATTTTTATAACAAAATAGTGTTCAGAATGGGATTCTAGACTCGAAAAAAAACGAAAATAAATTTTTGAAGAAAAATTAAATTTAAACGTTTTTCGGCGTTTCCAGCAGTTGTACGAACGATTTACATCAAAAGAAATTTTGCTTGTCTCAGTTTCTGTAAGTCTCAAAAATTATTTTTATAACAAAATAGTGTTCAGAATGGGATTCTAGACTCGAAAAAAAAACGAAAATAAATTTTTGAAGATAAATTAAATTTAATCGTTTGTCGGCGTTTCCAGCAGTTGTTAGAACGATTTACATCAAAAGAAATTTTGCTTGTCTCAGTTTCTGTAAGTCTCAAAAATAATTTTTATTACCAAATAGTGTTCAGAATGGGATTCTAGACTCGAAAAAAAACGAAAATAAATTGTTGAAGAAAAATTAAATTTAATCGTTTTTCGGCGTTTCCAGCAGTTGTCCGAACGATTTAAATCAAAAGAAATTTTGTTTGTCTCAGTTTCTGTAACTCTTACAAATAATTTTTATAACCATATGGTGTTCAGAATGGGATTCTAGACTTGAAAAAATACAAAAATATATTTTTGATGAAAAATTAAATTTAATCGTTTTTCGGCGTTTCCAGCTGTTGTACGAAAGATTTACATCAAAAGAAATTTTGCTTGTCTTCGTTTCTTTAAGTCTCACAAATTATTTTTATAACCAATTTGTGTTCAGAATAGGATTCTAGACTTGAAAAAATAAAGAAATTAATTTTTGAAGAAAATATAAATTTAATCGTTTTCAGTTTCTGTAAGTCTCACAAATAATTTTTATGAACAAATAGTGTTTAGAATGTGATTCTAGACTTGAAAAAATTCAAAAATAAATTTTTGAAGAAAAATGAAATTTAATCATTTTTCGGCGTTTCCAGCAGTTGTCCGAACGATTTACATCAAAAGAAATTTAGCTTTTCTCAGTTTCTGTAAGTCTCACAAATGATTTTAATAACAAAATAGTGTTCAGAATGGGATTCTAGACTCGAAAAAAAACGAAAATAAATTTTTGAAGAAAAATTAAATTTAATCGTTTTTTTGCGTTTCCAGCAGTTGTCCGAACGATTTACATCAAAAGAAATTTTGCTTGTCTCAGTTTCTGTAAGTCTTACAAATAATTTTTATGACAAAATAGTGTTCGGAATGGGATTCAGGACTTGAAAAAATACAAAAATTAATTTTTGAAGAAAATACAAATTTAACCGTTTTCAGTTTTTGTAAGTCTCAAAAATAATTTTTATTACCAAATAGTGTTCAGAATGGGATTCTAGACTCGAAAAAAAAACGAAAATAAATTGTTGAAGAAAAATTAAATTTAATCGTTTTTCGGCGTTTCCAGCAGTTGTCCGAACGATTTACATAAAAAGAAATTTAGCTTGTCTCAGTTTCTGTAAGTCTCACAAATGATTCTTATGACAAAATAGTGTTCAGAATAGGATTCAAGACTCGAAACAAACGAAAATAAATTTTTGAAGAAAAATTAAATTTAATCGTTTTTCGGCATTTCCAACAGTTGTCCGAACGATTTAAATCAAAAGAAATTTGGCTTGTCTCAGTTTCTGTAACTCTCATAAATAATTTTTATAACCATATAGTGTTCAGAATGGGATTCTAGACTTGCAAAAATACAAAATTATATTTTTGATGAAAAATTAAATTTAATCGTTTTTCGGCGTTTCCAGCAGTTGTACGAACGATTTACATCAAAATAAATTTTGCTTGTCTCAGTTTCTGTAAGTCTCACAAATAATTTTTATAACCAAATAGTGGTCACAATAGGATTCTAGACTTGAAAAAATACAAAAATTAATTTTTGAAGAAAAATTAAATTTATTCGTTTTTCGGCGTATCCAGCTGTGTTACGAACGATTTACATCAAAAGAAATTTTGCTTGTCTTCGTTTCTTGAAGTCTCACAAATAATTTTTATAACCAAATAGTGTTCAGAATAGGATTCTAGACTTGAAAAAATAAAGAAATTAATTTTTGAAAAAAACATAAATTTAATCGTTTTCAGTTTCTGTAAGTCTTACAATTTATTTTTATAAACAAATAGTGTTTAGAATGTGATTCTAGCCTTGAAAAACGAAAATAAAAATTAAATTTAATCGTTTTTCGGCGTTTCCAGCAGTTGCCCGAACGATTTACATCAAAAGAAATTTTGCTTGTCTTAGTTTCTGTAAGTCTCACAAATAATTTTTACAACAAAATAGTGTTCAGAATGGGATTCTAGACTCGAAAAAAAAACGAAAATAAATTTTTGATGAAAAATTAAATTTAATCGTTTTTCGGCGATTCCAGCAGTTGTACGAACGATTAACATCAAAAGGAATTTTGCTTTTCTCAGTTTCTGTTAGTCTCACAATTAATTTTTATAACCAAAAAGTGGGCAGAATAGAATTCTGGACTTGAAAAAATAAAAAAAATAATTTTTGAAGAAAATATAAATTTAATCGTTTTCAGTTTCTGTAAGTCTCACAAATAATTTTTATGAACAAATAGTATTTAGAATGTGATTCTAAACTTGAAAAAATACAAAAATAAATTTTTAAAGAAAAATTAAATTTAATCGTTTTTCGGCGTTTCCAGCAGTTGTACGAACGATTTACATCAAAAGAAATTTTGCTTGTCTTAGTTTCTTTAAGTCTCACAAATTATTTTTATATTCAAATAGTGTTCAGAATAGGATTCTAGACTTGAAAAAATAAAAAAAATCATTTTTGAAGAAAATATAAATTTAATCGTTTTCAGTTTCTGTAAGTCTCACAAATAATTTTTATTTAAAAATAGTGTTTAGAATGTGATTCTGGACTCAAAAAAATACGAAAATAGGTTTTTGAAGAAAACTTAAATTTAATCGTTTTTCGGCGTCTCCAGCAATTGTCCGAACGATTAACATCAAAAAAAAAGTTGCTTGTCTCAGTTTCTGTAAGTCTCACAAATAATTTTTATAGCCAAATAGTGTTCAGAATGGGATTCTAGACTCGAAAAAAAACGAAAATAAATTTTTGAAGAAAAATTAAATTTAATCGTTTTTCGGCGTTTCCAGCAGTTGTCCGAACGATGTACATCAAAGAAAAATTTGCTTGTCTCAGTTTCTGTAAGTCTCACAAATAATTTTTATTACCAAATACTGTTCAGAACGGGATTCTAGACTCGAAAAAAAACGAAAATACATTTTTGATGAAAAATTAAATTTAATCGTTTTTCGGCGATTCCAGCAGTTGTACGAACGATTTACATCAAAAGAAATTTTGCTTGTCTCAGTTTCTGTAAGTCTTACAAATAATTTTTATGACAAAATAGTGTTCGGAATGGGATTCAGGACTTGAAAAAATACAAAAATTAATTTTTGAAGAAAATACAAATTTAACCGTTTTCAGTTTTTGTAAGTCTCAAAAATAATTTTTATTACCAAATAGTGTTCAGAATGGGATTCTAGACTCGAAAAAAAAACGAAAATAAATTGTTGAAGAAAAATTAAATTTAATCGTTTTTCGGCGTTTCCAGCAGTTGTCCGAACGATTTACATAAAAAGAAATTTAGCTTGTCTCAGTTTCTGTAAGTCTCACAAATGATTCTTATGACAAAATAGTGTTCAGAATAGGATTCAAGACTCGAAACAAACGAAAATAAATTTTTGAAGAAAAATTAAATTTAATCGTTTTTCGGCATTTCCAACAGTTGTCCGAACGATTTAAATCAAAAGAAATTTGGCTTGTCTCAGTTTCTGTAACTCTCATAAATAATTTTTATAACCATATAGTGTTCAGAATGGGATTCTAGACTTGCAAAAATACAAAATTATATTTTTGATGAAAAATTAAATTTAATCGTTTTTCGGCGTTTCCAGCAGTTGTACGAACGATTTACATCAAAATAAATTTTGCTTGTCTCAGTTTCTGTAAGTCTCACAAATAATTTTTATAACCAAATAGTGGTCACAATAGGATTCTAGACTTGAAAAAATACAAAAATTAATTTTTGAAGAAAAATTAAATTTATTCGTTTTTCGGCGTATCCAGCTGTGTTACGAACGATTTACATCAAAAGAAATTTTGCTTGTCTTCGTTTCTTGAAGTCTCACAAATAATTTTTATAACCAAATAGTGTTCAGAATAGGATTCTAGACTTGAAAAAATAAAGAAATTAATTTTTGAAAAAAACATAAATTTAATCGTTTTCAGTTTCTGTAAGTCTTACAATTTATTTTTATAAACAAATAGTGTTTAGAATGTGATTCTAGCCTTGAAAAACGAAAATAAAAATTAAATTTAATCGTTTTTCGGCGTTTCCAGCAGTTGCCCGAACGATTTACATCAAAAGAAATTTTGCTTGTCTTAGTTTCTGTAAGTCTCACAAATAATTTTTACAACAAAATAGTGTTCAGAATGGGATTCTAGACTCGAAAAAAAAACGAAAATAAATTTTTGATGAAAAATTAAATTTAATCGTTTTTCGGCGATTCCAGCAGTTGTACGAACGATTAACATCAAAAGGAATTTTGCTTTTCTCAGTTTCTGTTAGTCTCACAATTAATTTTTATAACCAAAAAGTGGGCAGAATAGAATTCTGGATTTGAAAAAATAAAAAAAATAATTTTTGAAGAAAATATAAATTTAATCGTTTTCAGTTTCTGTAAGTCTCACAAATAATTTTTATGAACAAATAGTATTTAGAATGTGATTCTAAACTTGAAAAAATACAAAAATAAATTTTTAAAGAAAAATTAAATTTAATCGTTTTTCGGCGTTTCCAGCAGTTGTACGAACGATTTACATCAAAAGAAATTTTGCTTGTCTTAGTTTCTTTAAGTCTCACAAATTATTTTTATATTCAAATAGTGTTCAGAATAGGATTCTAGACTTGAAAAAATAAAAAAAATCATTTTTGAAGAAAATATAAATTTAATCGTTTTCAGTTTCTGTAAGTCTCACAAATAATTTTTATTTAAAAATAGTGTTTAGAATGTGATTCTGGACTCAAAAAAATACGAAAATAGGTTTTTGAAGAAAACTTAAATTTAATCGTTTTTCGGCGTCTCCAGCAATTGTCCGAACGATTAACATCAAAAAAAAAGTTGCTTGTCTCAGTTTCTGTAAGTCTCACAAATAATTTTTATAGCCAAATAGTGTTCAGAATGGGATTCTAGACTCGAAAAAAAACGAAAATAAATTTTTGAAGAAAAATTAAATTTAATCGTTTTTCGGCGTTTCCAGCAGTTGTCCGAACGATGTACATCAAAGAAAAATTTGCTTGTCTCAGTTTCTGTAAGTCTCACAAATAATTTTTATTACCAAATACTGTTCAGAACGGGATTCTAGACTCGAAAAAAAACGAAAATACATTTTTGATGAAAAATTAAATTTAATCGTTTTTCGGCGATTCCAGCAGTTGTACGAACGATTTACATCAAAAGGAATTTTGCTTTTCTCAGTTTCTGTAAGTCTCACAATTAATTTTTACAACCAAAAAGTGGGCAGAATAGAATTCTAGACTTGAAAAAATAAAAAAAATTATTTTTGAAGAAAATATAAATTTAATTGTTTTTAGTTTCGGTAAGTCTTACAAATAACTTTTATAAACAAATAGTGTTTGGAATGTGATTCTAGACTTGAAAAAATATAAAAATAAATTTTTGAAGAAAAATGAAATTTAATCGTTTTTCGGCATTTCCAGTAGTTGTACGAACGTTTTACATCAAAAGAAATTTTGCTTGTCTTAGTTTCTGTAAGTCTCACAAATGATATTTATAACAAAATAGGGTTCAGAATGGGATTATAGACTCAAAAAAATACAAAAATAAATTTTTGAAGAAAAATTAAATTTAATCGTTTTCGGCGTTTCCGGCAGTTGCCCGAACGATTTACATCAAAAGAAATTTTGCTTGTCTCAGTTTCTGTAAGTCTTACAAATAATTTTTATAACAAAATAGTGTTCAGAATGGGATTCAAGACTTGAAAAATACAAACATTAATTTTTGAAGAAAATATAAATTTAATCGTTTGCAGTTTCTGTAAGTCTCACAAATAATTTGTTTGAACAAATAGTGTTTAGAATGTGATTCTGGCCTCAAAAAAATACGAAAATAAATTTTTAAGAAAAATTAAATTTAATCGTAATTCGGCGTTTCGAGCAGTTGCCCGAACGATTTACATCAAAAGAAATGTTGCTTGTCCCAGTTTCCGTAAGTCTCAAAAATAATTTTTATAACAAAAAAATGTTCAGAATGGGATTCAAGACTTGAAAAAATACAAAAATTAATTTTTGAAGAAAATATAAATTAATTCGTTTTCAGTTTCTGTAAGTCTCACAAATAATTTTAATGAACAAATAGTGTTTAGAATGTGATAAATTTTTGAAGAAAAATTAAATTTAATCGTTTTTCGGCGTTTCCAGCAGATGTCCGAACGATTAACATCTAAAGAAATGTTGCTTGTCTCAGTTTCTGTAAGTCTCACAAATGATTTTTATAACAAAATAGTGTTCGGAATGGGATTCAAGACTTGAAAGAATGCAAAAATTAATTTTCGAAGAAAACATAAATTTAATCGTTTTCAGTTTGTGTAAAACTCACAAATAATTTTTATAACCAAATAGTGTTCAGAATGGGATTCTAGACTCGAAAAAAATCGAAAATAAATTTTTTTGGAAAAATTAGGTTTGATCGTTTTTCGGCGTTTCCAGCAGTTGTCGAAACGATTTACATCAAAATAAATTTTTCTTGTCTGAGTTTCTGTAAGTCTCACAAATATTTTTTATAACCAAATAGTGTTCAGAATGGGATTCTAGACTCGAAAAAAATCGAAAATAAATTTTTTTGGAAAAATTAGGTTTGATCGTTTTTCGGCGTTTCCAGCAGTTGTCGAAACGATTTACATCAAAATAAATTTTTCTTGTCTGAGTTTCTGTAAGTCTCACAAATAATTTTTATAACCAAATAGTGTTCAGAATGGGATTCTAGACTCGAAAAAAAACGAAAATAATTTTTTGAAGATAAATTAAATTTAATCGTTTTTCGACGTTTCCAGCAGTTGTCCGAACGATTTACATCAAAAGAAATTTTTCTTGTCTCAGTTTCTGTAAGTCTCACAAATATTTTTTATAACAAAATAGTGTTCGGAATGGGATTCAACACTTGATAAAATGCAAAAATTAATTTTTGAAGAAAATATAAATTTAATCGTTTTCAGATTCTGTAAGTCTCACAAATAATTTTTATAACCAAAAAATGTTCAGAAAGGGATTCTAGACTCGAAAAAAACGAGAATAAATTTTTGAAGGAAAATTAAATTTAATCGTTTTTCGGCGTTTCCAGCAGTTGTCCGAACGATTTACATCAAAAGAAATTTTGCTTGTCTCGGTTTCTGTAAGTCTCACAAATGATTTTTATAACAAAATAGTGTTCAGAAAGGGATTCTAGACTCGAAAAAAAACGAAAATAAATTTTTGAAGAAAAAATTTAATCGTTTTTCTGCGTTTCCAGCAGTTATCCGAACGATTTACATCAAAATAAATTTTGCTTGTCTCAGTTTCTGTGGAGTCTTAAAAATAAATTTTATAACAAAATAGTGTTCGGAATGGGATTCAAGACTTGAAAAAATACAAAAATTAATTTTTGAAGAAAATATAAATTTAATCGTTTTCAGTTTTTGTAAGTCTCACAAATAATTTTTATGAACAAATAGTGTTAAGAATGTGATTCTAGCCTCAAAAAAATACGAAAATAAATTTTTGAAGAAAAATTAAATTTAATCGTTTTTCGGCGTTTCCAGCAGTTGTACGAACGATTTACATCAAAATAAATTTTGCTTGTCTTAGTTTCTTTAAGTCTTACAAATGATTTTTAAAACAAAATAGTGTTCAGAATGGGATTCAAGACTTGAAAAAATAAAATAATTTTTGAAGAAAATATAAATTTAATCGTTTTCAGTTTCTGTGAGTCTTACAAATAATTTTAATGAACAAATAGTGTTTGGAATGTGATTCTAGCCTTGAAAAAATATAAAAATAAATTTTTAAAGAAAAATAAAATTTAATCATTTTTCGGCTTTTCCAGCAGTTGTACGAATGATGTACATCAAAAGAAATTTTGCTGGTCTCAGTTTCTGTAAGTCCCACAAATAATGTTTATAACCAAATAGTGTTCAAAATGGGATTCTAGACTCGAAAAAAAACGAATATAAATTTTTGAAGAAAAATTAAATTTAATCGTTTTTCGGCGTTTCCAGCAGTTGTCCGAACGATTTACATCAAAAGAAATTTTGCTTGTCCCAGTTTCCGTAAGTCTCAAAAATAATTTGTATAACAAAATAGTGTTCGGAATTGGATTCAACACTTGATAAAATGCAAAACTTAATTTTTGAAGAAAATATAAATTTAATCGTTTTGAGTTTCTGTAAGTCTCACAAATAATTTTTATATCCAAAAAGTGTTCAGAATGGGATTCTAGACTCGAAAAAAACGAAAATAATTTTTTGAAGAAAAATTTAATTCAATCGTTTTTCGGCGTTTCCAGCAGTTGTCCGAACGATTTACATCAAAAGAAATTTTGCTTGTCTCAGTTTCTGTAAGTCTTACAAATAATTTTAATAACCAAAAATTGTTCAGAATGGGATTGTTGACTTGAAAAATAACGAAAATAAATTTTTGAAGAAAAATGGAATTTAATCATTTTTCGGCGTTTCCAGCAGTTGTCCGAACGATTTACATCAAAAGAAATTTAGCTTGTCTCAGTTTCTGTAAGCCTCACAAATGATTTTTATAAGAAAATACTGTTTTGAATGGGATTCTAGACTCGAAAAAAAACGAAAATAAATTTTTGAAGAAAAATTAAATTTAATCGTTTTTCGACGTTTCCAGCAGTTGTCCGAACGATTTACATCAAAAGAAATTTTGCTTGTCTCAGTTTCTGTAAATCTTACAAATGATTTTAATAACAAAATAGTGTTCGGAATGGGATTCAAGACTTAAAAAAAACGCAAAAATTAATTTTTGAAGAAAACATAAATTTAATCGTTTTCAGTTTCTGTAAAACTCACAAATAATTTTTATAACCAAATAGTGTTCAAAATGGGATTCTAGACTCGAAAAAAATCGAAATTAATTTTTGAAGAAAAATTAAGTTTAATCGTTTTTCGGCGTTTCCAGCAGTTGTCCGAACGATTTACATCAAAATAAATTTTTCTTGTCTCAGTTTCTGTAAGTCTCACAAATAGTTTTAATAACCAAATAGTGTTCAGAATAAGATTCTAGACTCGAAAAAAAACGAAAATAAATTTTTGAAGAAAAATTAAATTTAATCGTTTTTCGGCGTTTCCAGCAGTTGTCCGAACGATTTACATCAAAAGAAATTTTTCTTGTCTCAGTTTCTGTAAGTCTCACAAATGATTTTTATAACAAAATAGTTCAGAAAGGGATTCTAGACTCGAAAAAAAACGAAAATAAATTTTTGAAGGAAAATTAAATTTAATCGTTTTTCGACGTTTCTAGCAGTTGTCCGAACGATTTACATCAAAAGAAATTTTGCTTGTCTCAGTTTCTGTGGAGTCTTACAAATAATTTTTATAACAAAATAGTGTTCGGAATGGGATTCAAGACTTGAAAAAATACAAAAATTAATTTTTGAAGAAAATATAATTTTAATCGTTTTCAGTTTTTGTAAGTCTTACAAATAATTTTTATGAACAAATAGTGTTAAGAATGTGATTCTAGCCTCAAAAAAATACGAAAATAAATTTTTGAAGAAAAATTAAATTTAATCGTTTTTCGGCGTTTCCAGCAGTTGTTCGAACGATTTACGTCAAAGTAAATGTTGCTTGTCTCAGTTTCTGTAAGTCTTACAAATAATTTTTAAAGCAAAATAGTGTTCAGAATGGGATTCAAGACTTGAAAAAATACAAAAATTAATTTTTGAAGAAAATATAAATTTAATCGTTTTCAGTTTCTGTAAGTCTCACAAATAATTTTAATAAACAAATAGTGTTTAGAATGTGATAAATTTTTGAAGAAAAATTAAATTTAATCGTTTTTCGGCGTTTGCAGCAGTTATACGAACGATTTACATCAAAAGAAATTTTGCTTGTCTTAGTTTCTTTAAGTCTCACAAATAATTTTTAAACCAAAATAGTGTTCAGAATAGGATTCTAGAATTAAAAAAAAAAAATAGTTTTTGAAGAAAATATAAATTTAATCGTTTTCAGTTTCTGTGAGTCTTACAAATAATTTTTATGAACAAATAGTATTTAGAATGTGATTCTAGCCTTGAAAAAATATAAAAATAAATTTTTGAAGAAAAATAAAATTTAATCATTTTTCGGCGTTTCCAGCAGTTGTACGAATGATGTACATCAAAAAAAAAAATTTGCTGGTCTCAGTTTCTGTAAGTCTCACAAATAATATTTATAACCAAATAGTTTTCAAAATGGAATTCTAGACTCGAAAAAAAAACGGAAATAAATTTTTGAAGAAAAATTAAATTTAATCGTTTTTCGGCATTTCCAGCAGTTGTCCGAACGATTAACATCAAAAGAAATTTTGCTTGTCTCAGTTTCTGTAAGTCTCACAAATGATTTTAATAACAAAATAGTGTTCGGAATGGGATTCAAGACTAAAAAAAAACGCAAAAATTAATTTTTGAAGAAAACATAAATTTAATCGTTTTCAGTTTCTGTAAAACTCACAAATAATTTTTATAACCAAATAGTGTTCAAAATGGGATTCTAGACTCGACAAAAATCGAAATTAATTTTTGAAGAAAAATTAAGTCTAATCGTTTTTCGGCGTTTCCAGCAGTTGTCCGAACGATTTACATCAAAATAAATTTTTCTTGTCTCAGTTTCTGTAAGTCTCACAAATAGTTTTTATAACCAAATGGTGTTCAGAATAAGATTCTAGACTCGAAAAAAAACGAAAATAAATTTTTGAAGAAAAATTAAATTTAATCGTTTTTCGGCGTTTCCAGCAGTTGTCCGAACGATTTACATCAAAAGAAATTTTTCTTGTCTCAGTTTCTGTAAGTCTCACAAATGATTTTTATAACAAAATAGTTCAGAAAGGGATTCTAGACTCGAAAAAAAAACGAAAATAAATTTTTGAAGAAAAATAAAATTTAATCATTTTTCGGCGTTTCCAGCAGTTGTACGAATGATGTACATCAAAAAAAAAAAATTTGCTGGTCTCAGTTTCTGTAAGTCTCACAAATAATATTTATAACCAAATAGTGTTCAAAATGGAATTCTAGACTCGAAAAAAAACGGAAATAAATTTTTGAAGAAAAATTAAATTTAATCGTTTTTCGGCGTTTCCAGCAGTTGTCCGAACGATTAACATCAAAAGAAATTTTGCTTGGCTCAGTTTCTGTAAGTCTCACAAATGATTTTAATAACAAAACAGTGTTCGGAATATGATTCAAGACTTAAAAAAAACGCAAAAATTAATTTTTGAAGAAAACATAAATTTAATCGTTTTCAGTTTCTGTAAAACTCACAAATAATTTTTATAACCAAATAGTGTTCAAAATGGGATTTTAGACTCGAAAAAAATCGAAATTAATTTTTGAAGAAAAATTAAGTTTAATCGTTTTTCGGCGTTTCCAGCAGTTGTCCGAACGATTAACATCAAAATAAATTTTTCTTGTCTCAGTTTCTGTAAGTCTCACAAATATTTTTTATAACCAAATGGTGTTCAGAATAAGATTCTAGACTCGAAAAAAAAGAAAATAAATTTTTGAAGAAAAATTAAATTTAATCGTTTTTCGGCGTTTCCAGCAGTTGTCCGAATGATTTACATCAAAAGAAATTTTTCTTGTCTCAGTTTCTGTAAGTCTCAAAAATAATTTTTATAACAAAATAGTGTTCGGAATGGGATTCAACACTTGATAAAATGCAAAACTTAATTTTTGAAGAAAATATAAATTTAATCGTTTTCAGTTTCTGTAAGTCTCACAAATAATTTTTATAACCAAAAAGTGTTCAGAATGGGATTCTAGACTCGAAAAAAACGAAAATAAATTTTTGAAGAAAAATTAAATTTAATCGTTTTTCGGCGTTTCCAGCAGTTGTCCGAACGATTTACATCAAAAGAAATTTTGCTTGTCTCAGTTTCTGTAAGTCTCACAAATAATTTTAATAACCAAAAATTGTTCAGAATGGGATTGTTGACTTGAAAAAAAACGAAAATAAATTTTTGAAGAAAAATGAAATTTAATCGCTTTTCGGCGTTTCCAGCAGTTGTCCGAACGATGTACATCAAAACAAAATTGGCTTGTCTCAGTTTCTGTAAGTCTCACTAATAATTTTTATTACTAAATAGTGTTCAGAATAGGATTCTAGACTCAAAAAAAAACGAAAATAAATTTTTGAAGAAAAATTAAATTTAATCGTTTTTCGGCGTTTCCAGCAGTTGTCCGAACGATTTACATCAAAATAAATTTTTCTTGTCTCAGTTTCTGTAAGTCTCACAAATAATTTTTATAACAAACTAGTGTTCGGAATGGGATTCAACACTTGATAAAATGCAAAAATTAATTTTTGAAGAAAATATAAATTTAATCGTTTTCAGTTTCTGTGAGTCTCACAAATAATTTTTATAAGCAATAGTGTTCAGAATGGGATTCTAGACTCGAAAAAAAACGAAAATAAGTTTTTGAAGAAAAATTAAATTTAATCTTTTTCGGCGTTTCCAGAAGTTGTCCGAACGATTTACATCAAAATAAATTTTTCTTGTCTCAGTTTCTGTAAGTCTCACAAATAATTTTTATAACAAACTAGTGTTCGGAATGGGATTCAACACTTGATAAAATGCAAAAATTAATTTTTGAAGAAAATATAAATTTAATTGTTTTCAGTTTCTGTGAGTCTCACAAATAATTTTTATAAGCAAAAGTGTTCAGAATGGGATTCTAGACTCGAAAAAAAAAACGAAAATAGGTTTTTGAAGAAAAATTAAATTTAATCCTTTTTCGACGTTTCCAGAAGTTGTCCGAACGATTTACATCAAAAGAAATTTGGCTTGTCTCAGTTTCTGTAAGTCTCACAAATCATTTTTATAACCAAAATGTGTTCAGAATGGGATTATAGACTTGAAAAAAATGCAAAAATTAATTTTTGAAGAAAATATAAATTTAATCGTTTTCAGTTTCTGTAAGTCTCACAAATAAATTTTATGAACAAATAGTGTTTAGAATATGATTCTAAACTTGAAAAAACACAAAAATAAATTTTTGAAGAAAAATTAAATTTAATCGTTTTTCAGCGTTTCCTGCAGTTGGACGAACGATTTACGTCAAAAGAAATTTTGATTGTCTCAGTTTCTGTAAGTCTTACAAATTATTTTAAAAACCAAATAGTGTTCAGAATAAGATTATGGACTCGAGAAAATATGAAAATAAATTTTTGAAGAAAAAATAAATTTAATCGTTTTTCCGCGTTTCCGGCGGTTGTCCGAACGATTTACATCAAAAGAAATTCTGCTTGTCTTAGTTTCTGTAAGTCTCACAAATAATTTTTATAACAAAATAGTGTTCGGAGTGGGATTCAAGACTTGAAAAAATGCAAAAATTAAATTTTGAAGAAAATATAAATTTAATCGTTATCCGTTTCTGTAAGTCTCACAAATAATTTTTATAACCAAAAGTGTTCAGAATGGGATTCTAGACTCGAAAAAAACGAAAATAAATTTTTGAAGAAAACTTAAATTTAATCGTTTTCGGCGTTTCCAGCAGTTGCCCGAACGATTTACATCAAAAGAAATTGAGCTTGTCTCAGTTTCTGTAAGTCTCACAAATAATTTTTATAACCAAAAAGTGTTCAGAATGGGATTCTAGACTTGAAAAAAAACGAAAATAAATTTTTGAAGAAAAAATAAATTTAATCGTTTTTCGGCGTTTCCAGCAGTTGTCCGAACGATTTACATCAAAAGAAATTTAGCTTGTCTCAGTTTCTGTAAGTCTCACAAATGATTTTTATAACAAAATAGTGTTCAGAATGGGATTCCAGACTCGAAAAAAAACAAAAATAATATTTTGAAGAAAAATTAGATTTAATCGTTTTTCGGCGTTTCCAGCAGTTGTCCGAACGATTTACATCAAAAGAAATTTTGCTAGTCTCAGTTTTTGTAAGTCTCACAAATAATTTTTATAACAAAATAGTGTTCAGAATGGGATTCTAGACTAGAGAAAAAAACTGAAATAAATTTTAGAAGAAAAATTAAATTTAATCGTTTTTCGGCGTTTCCAGCAGTTGTCCGAACGATTTACATCAAAAGAAATTTTGCTTGTCTCAGTTTCTGTAAATCTTACATATAATTTTTATAACAAAAAGTGTTCAGAATGGGATTCTAGACTTGAAAAAGAACTAAAATAAATTTTTGAAGAAAAATTAAATATAATCGTTTTTCGGCGTTTCCAGCAGTTGTCCGAACGATTTACATCAAAAGAAATTTTGCATGTCTTAGTTTCTGTAAGTCTCTCAAATAATTTTTATAACAAAATAGTGTTCAGAATGGGATTCAAGACTTGAAAAAATACAAAAATTAATTTTTGAAGAAAATATAAATTTAATCGTTTTCAGTTTCTGTAAGTCTCACAAATAATTTTTATGAACAAATAGTGTTTAGAATGTGATTCTAGACTCAAGAAAACACGAAAATAAATTTTTAAAGAAAAATTAAATTTAATCGTTTATCGGCGTTTCCAGCAGTTGTCCGAACGATTTACATCAAAAGAAATTTTGCTTGTCTCAGTTTCTGTAATTCTCACAAATTTTTTTTTTAACAAAATTGTGTTCAGAATGGGATTCTAGACTCAAAAAAACTAAAACAAATTTCTGAAGAAAAATTAAATTTAATCGTTTTTCGGCGTTTCCAGCAGTTGTCGGAACGATTTACACCTAAAGAAATTTTGCTTGTCTCAGTTTCTGTAATTCTCACAAATTTTTTTTTTACAAAATAGTGTTCAGAATGGGATTCTAGACTCAAAAAAACGAAAATAAATTTTTGAAGATAAATGAAATTTAATTGTTTTTCTGCGTTTCCAGCAGTTGTCCGAAAGATTTACATCAAAAGAAATTTTGTTTGTCTCAGTTTCTGTAAGTCTCACAAATTATTTTAATAACAAAATAGTGTACAGAATGGGATTCAAGACTCGAAAAAAAACGAAAATAAATTTTTGAAGAAAAATTAAATTTAATCGTTTTTCGGCGTTTATAGCAGTTGTCCGAACGGTTTACATCAAAAGAAATTTTGCCTGTCCTAGTTTCTGTAAGTTTCACAAATGATTTTTATAACAAAATAGTGTTCAGAATGGGATTCTAGACTTGAAAAAATGCAAAAATTAATTTTTGAAGAAAATATAAATTTAATCGTTTTCAGTTTCTGTAAGTCTCACAAATAATTTTTATGAACAAATAGTGTTTAGAATGTGATTCTAGACTCAAGAAAACACGAAAATACATTTTTAAAGAAAAATTAAATTTAATCGTTTATCGGCGTTTCCAGCAGTTGTCCGAACGATTTACATCAAAAGAAATTTTGCTTGTCTCAGTTTCTGTAATTCTCACAATTTTTTTTTTAACAAAATAGTGTTCAAAATGGGATTCTAGACTCAAAAAAACTAAAACAAATTTCTGAAGAAAAATTAAATTTAATCGTTTTTCGGCGTTTCCAGCAGTTGTCCGAAACATTACATCAAAAGAAATTTTGCTTGTCTCAGTTTCTGTAAGTTTCACAAATAATTTTTATAACCAAATAGTGTTCAGAATGGGATTCTAAACTCGAAAAAATACGAAAATAAATTTTAGAAGAAAAATTAAATTTAATCGTTTTTCGGCATTTCCAGCACTTGTCCGAACGATTTACATCAAAAGAAATTTTGCTTGTCTCAGTTTCTGTAAATCTTACTTATAATTTTTATAGCCAAAAAGTGTTCAGAATGGGATTCTAGACTTGAAAAAGAACTAAAATAAATTTTTGAAGAAAAATTAAATTTAATCGTTTTTCGGCGTTTCCAGCAGTTGTCCGAACGATTTGCATCAAAAGAAATTTTGCATGTCTCAGTTTCTGTAAGTCTCATAAATAATTTTTATAACAAAATAGTGTTCAGAATGGGATTCAAGACTTGAAAAAATACAAAAATTAATTTTTGAAGAAAATATAAATTTAATCGTTTTCGTTTCTGTAAGTCTCACAAATAATTTTTAAGAACAAATAGTGTTTAGATTGTGATTCTAGACTCTAGAAAACACGAAAATAAATTTTTGAAGAAAAATTAAATTTAATCGTTTATCGACGTTTCCAGCAGTTGTCCGAACGATTTACATCAAAAGAAATTTTGCTTGTCTCAGTTTCTGTAAGTCTCACAAATAATTTTAATAACAAAATAGTCTTCAGAATGGGATTCAAGACTTGAAAAAATACAAAAATTAATTTTTGAAGAAAAATTAAATTTAATCGTTTTTCGGCGTTTCCAGCAGTTATCGGAACGATTTACAGCAAAAGAAATTTTGCTTGTCTCAGTTTCTATAATTCTCACAAATTTTTTTTTTAACAAAATAGTGTTCAGATGGGATTCTAGACTCAAAAAAACGAAAATAAATTTTTGAAGAAAAATTAAATTTAATCGTTTTTCTGCGTTTCCAGCAGTTGTCCGAACGATTTACATCAAAAGAAATTTTGTTTGTCTCAGTTTCTGTAAGTCTCACAAATTATTTTGATAACAAAATAGTGTACAGAATGGGATTCTAGACTCGAAAAAAAACGAAAATAAATTTTTGAAGAAAAATTAAATTTAATCGTTTTTCGGCGTTTATAGCAGTTGTCCGAACGGTTTACATCAAAAGAAATTTTGCTTGTCCTAGTTTCTGTAAGTTTCACAAATGATTTTTATAACAAAATAGTGTTCAGAATGAGATTCTAGACTTGAAAAAATGCAAAAATTAATTTTTGAAGAAAATATAAATTTAATCGTTTACAGATTCTGAAAGTCTCACAAATAATTTTTTAAAGAAATGGTCTTTAGAATGTGATTCTAGACTCAAAAAATACGAAAATAAATTTTTGAAGAAAAATTAAATTTAATCGTTTTTCTTCGTTTCCAGCAGTTGTCCGAACGATTTACATCAAAAGAAATTTTGATTGTCCTAGTTTCTGTAAGTTTCACAAATGATTTTTATAACAAAATAGTGTTCAGCATGGGATTCTAGACTTGAAAAAATGCAAAAATTAATTTTTGAAGAAAATATAAATTTACTCGTTTTCAGTTTCTGTAAGTCTCACAAATATTTTTTATTAACAAATAGTGTTTAGAATGTGATTATAAACTTGAAAAAATACTAAAATAAATTTTTGAGGAAAAATTAAATTTAATCGTTTTTCGGCGTTTCCAGCAGTTGTCCGAACGATTTACATCCAAAGAAATTTTGCTTGTCTCAGTTTCTGTAAGTCATACAAATAATATTTATACCCAAATAGTGTTCAGAAAGGAATTCTAGACTAGAGAAAAAACGAAAATAAATTTTTGAAGAAAAATTAAATTTAATCGTTTTTCGGCGTTTCCAGCAGTTGTCCGAACGATTTACATCAAAAGAAATTTTGCTTGTCCTAGTTTCTGTAAGTTTCACAAATGATTTTTATAACAAAATAGTGTTCAGAATACGATTCTATACTTGAAAAAATGCAAAAATTAATTTTTGAAGAAAATATAAATTTAATCGTTTTTAGTTTCTGTAAGTCTCACAAATTATTTTTATGAACAAATAGTGTTTAGAAAGTGACTCTAAACTTGAAAAAATACAAAAATAAATTTTTGAAGAAAAATTAAATTTAATCGTTTTTCGGCGTTTCCAGCAGTTGTCCGAACGATTTACATCCAAAGAAATTTTGCTTGTCTCAGTTTCTGTAAGTCTAACAAATAATTTTTATAACAAAATAGTGTTCGGAATGGGATTCAAGACTTGAAAAAATGCAAAAATTAATTTTTGAAGAAAATATAAATTTAATCGTTTTCAGTTTCTGTAAGTCTCACAAATAATTTTTATAACAAAATAGTGTTCAGAATGGGATTCAAGACTTGAAAAAATACAAGAATTAATTTTTGAAGAAAATATAAATTTAATCGTTTTCCGTTTCTGTAAGTCTCACAAATAATTTTTATGAACAAATAGTGTTTAGATTGTGATTCTAGACTCAAGAAAACACGAAAATAAATTTTTGAAGAAAAATTAAATTTAATCGTTTATCGACGTTTCCAGCAGTTGTCCGAACGATTTACATCAAAAGAAATTTTGCTTGTCTCAGTTTCTGTAAGTCTCACAAATAATTTTAATAACAAAATAGTCTTCAGAATGGGATTCAAGACTTGAAAAAATACAAAAATTAATTTTTGAAGAAAAATTAAATTTAATCGTTTTTCGGCGTTTCCAGCAGTTGTCGGAACGATTTACACCAAAAGAAATTTTGCTTGTCTCAGTTTCTGTAATTCTTACAAATTTTTTTTTTTAACAAAATAGTGTTCAGAATGGGATTCTAGACTCAAAAAAACGAAAATAAATTTTTGAAGAAAAATTAAATTTAATCGTTTTTCTGCGTTTCCAGCAGTTGTCTGAACGATTTACATCAAAAGAAATTTTGTTTGTCTCAGTTTCTGTAAGTCTCACAAATTATTTTAATAACAAAATAGTGTACAGAATGGGATTCTAGACTCGAAAAAAAACGAAAATAATATTTTGAAGAAAAATTAGAGTTAATCGTTTTTCGGCGTTTCCAGCAGTTGTCCGAACGATTTACATCAAATGAAATTTTACTTGTCTTAGTTTTTGTAAGTCTCACAAATAATTTTTATAACAAAATAGTGTTCAGAATGGGATTCAAGACTTGAAAAAATACAAAAATTAATTTTTGAAGAAAATATAAATTTAATCGTTTTCGTTTCTGTAAGTCTCACAAATAATTTTTAAGAACAAATAGTGTTTAGATTGTGATTCTAGACTCTAGAAAACACGAAAATAAATTTTTGAAGAAAAATTAAATTTAATCGTTTATCGACGTTTCCAGCAGTTGTCCGAACGATTTACATCAAAAGAAATTTTGCTTGTCTCAGTTTCTGTAAGTCTCACAAATAATTTTAATAACAAAATAGTCTTCAGAATGGGATTCAAGACTTGAAAAAATACAAAAATTAATTTTTGAAGAAAAATTAAATTTAATCGTTTTTCGGCGTTTCCAGCAGTTATCGGAACGATTTACACCAAAAGAAATTTTGCTTGTCTCAGTTTCTATAATTCTCACAAATTTTTTTTTTAACAAAATAGTGTTCAGATGGGATTCTAGACTCAAAAAAACGAAAATAAATTTTTGAAGAAAAATTAAATTTAATCGTTTTTCTGCGTTTCCAGCAGTTGTCCGAACGATTTACATCAAAAGAAATTTTGTTTGTCTCAGTTTCTGTAAGTCTCACAAATTATTTTGATAACAAAATAGTGTACAGAATGGGATTCTAGACTCGAAAAAAAACGAAAATAAATTTTTGAAGAAAAATTAAATTTAATCGTTTTTCGGCGTTTATAGCAGTTGTCCGAACGGTTTACATCAAAAGAAATTTTGCTTGTCCTAGTTTCTGTAAGTTTCACAAATGATTTTTATAACAAAATAGTGTTCAGAATGAGATTCTAGACTTGAAAAAATGCAAAAATTAATTTTTGAAGAAAATATAAATTTAATCGTTTACAGATTCTGAAAGTCTCACAAATAATTTTTTAAAGAAATGGTCTTTAGAATGTGATTCTAGACTCAAAAAATACGAAAATAAATTTTTGAAGAAAAATTAAATTTAATCGTTTTTCTTCGTTTCCAGCAGTTGTCCGAACGATTTACATCAAAAGAAATTTTGATTGTCCTAGTTTCTGTAAGTTTCACAAATGATTTTTATAACAAAATAGTGTTCAGCATGGGATTCTAGACTTGAAAAAATGCAAAAATTAATTTTTGAAGAAAATATAAATTTACTCGTTTTCAGTTTCTGTAAGTCTCACAAATAATTTTTATTAACAAATAGTGTTTAGAATGTGATTATAAACTTGAAAAAATACAAAAATAAATTTTTGAGGAAAAATTAAATTTAATCGTTTTTCGGCGTTTCCAGCAGTTGTCCGAACGATTTACATCCAAAGAAATTTTGCTTGTCTCAGTTTCTGTAAGTCATACAAATAATATTTATACCCAAATAGTGTTCAGAAAGGAATTCTAGACTAGAGAAAAAACGAAAATAAATTTTTGAAGAAAAATTAAATTTAATCGTTTTTCGGCGTTTCCAGCAGTTGTCCGAACGATTTACATCAAAAGAAATTTTGCTTGTCCTAGTTTCTGTAAGTTTCACAAATGATTTTTATAACAAAATAGTGTTCAGAATACGATTCTATACTTGAAAAAATGCAAAAATTAATTTTTGAAGAAAATATAAATTTAATCGTTTTTAGTTTCTGTAAGTCTCACAAATTATTTTTATGAACAAATAGTGTTTAGAAAGTGACTCTAAAGTTGAAAAAATACAAAAATAAATTTTTGAAGAAAAATTAAATTTAATCGTTTTTCGGCGTTTCCAGCAGTTGTCCGAACGATTTACATCCAAAGAAATTTTGCTTGTCTCAGTTTCTGTAAGTCTAACAAATAATTTTTATAACAAAATAGTGTTCGGAATGGGATTCAAGACTTGAAAAAATGCAAAAATTAATTTTTGAAGAAAATATAAATTTAATCGTTTTCAGTTTCTGTAAGTCTCACAAATAATTTTTATAACAAAATAGTGTTCAGAATGGGATTCAAGACTTGAAAAAATACAAGAATTAATTTTTGAAGAAAATATAAATTTAATCGTTTTCCGTTTCTGTAAGTCTCACAAATAATTTTTATGAACAAATAGTGTTTAGATTGTGATTCTAGACTCAAGAAAACACGAAAATAAATTTTTGAAGAAAAATTAAATTTAATCGTTTATCGACGTTTCCAGCAGTTGTCCGAACGATTTACATCAAAAGAAATTTTGCTTGTCTCAGTTTCTGTAAGTCTCACAAATAATTTTAATAACAAAATAGTCTTCAGAATGGGATTCAAGACTTGAAAAAATACAAAAATTAATTTTTGAAGAAAAATTAAATTTAATCGTTTTTCGGCGTTTCCAGCAGTTGTCGGAACGATTTACACCAAAAGAAATTTTGCTTGTCTCAGTTTCTGTAATTCTTACAAATTTTTTTTTTTAACAAAATAGTGTTCAGAATGGGATTCTAGACTCAAAAAAACAAAAATAAATTTTTGAAGAAAAATTAAATTTAATCGTTTTTCTGCGTTTCCAGCAGTTGTCTGAACGATTTACATCAAAAGAAATTTTGTTTGTCTCAGTTTCTGTAAGTCTCACAAATTATTTTAATAACAAAATAGTGTACAGAATGGGATTCTAGACTCGAAAAAAAACGAAAATAATATTTTGAAGAAAAATTAGAGTTAATCGTTTTTCGGCGTTTCCAGCAGTTGTCCGAACGATTTACATCAAATGAAATTTTACTTGTCTTAGTTTTTGTAAGTCTCACAAATAATTTTTATAACAAAATAGTGTTCAGAATGGGATTCTAGACCAGAGAAAAAAACTAAAACAAATTTTTGAAGAAAAATTAAATTTAATTGTTTTTCGGCGTTTCCAGCAGTTGCCCGAACCATTACATCAAAAGAAATTTTGCTTGTCTCAGTTTCTGTAAGTCTCACAAATAATTTTTATAACCAAATAGTGTTCAGAATGGGATTCTAAACTCGAAAAAAAACGAAAATAAATTTTAGAAGAAAAATTAAATTTAATCGTTTTTCGGCGTTTCCAGCAGTTGTCCGAACGATTTACATCAAAAGAAATTTTGCTTGTCTCAGTTTCCGCAATTCTCATAAAAAAATTTTATAACAAAATAGTGTTCAGAATGGGATTCCAGACTCGAAAAAAAACGAAAATAATATTTTGAAGAAAAATTAGAGTTAATCCTTTTTCGGCGTTTCCAGCAGTTGTCCGAACGATTTACATCAAATGAAATTTTACTTGGCTTAGTTTTTGTAAGTCTCACAAATAATTTTTATAACAAAATAATGTTCAGAATGGGATTCTAGACCAGAGAAAAAAACTAAAACAAATTTTTGAAGAAAAATTAAATTTAATTGTTTTTCGGCGTTTCCAGCAGTTGCCCGAACCATTACATCAAAAGAAATTTTGCTTGTCTCAGTTTCTGTAAGTCTCACAAATAATTTTTATAACCAAATAGTGTTCAGAATGGGATTCTAAACTCGAAAAAAAAAGAAAATAAATTTTAGAAGAAAAATTAAATTTAATCGTTTTTCGGCGTTTCCAGCAGTTGTCCGAACGATTTACATCAAAAGAAATTTTGCTTGTCTCAGTTTCCGCAATTCTCAAAAAAATCTTTTTTAACAAAATAGTGTTCAGAATGGGATTCTAGACTCGAAAAAAAAACGAAAATAAATTTTTGAAGAAAAATTAAATTTAATCGTTTTTCGGCGTTTCCAGCTGTTGTCCGAACGATTTACATCAAAAGAAATTTTGCTTGTCTCAGTTTCTGTAAGTCTCACAAATAATTTTTATAACCAAATAGTGTTTAGAATGTGATTCTAGCCTCAAAAATTACGCAAATAAATTTTTGAAGAAAAATTAAATTTAATCGGTTTTCGGCGTTTCCAGCTGTTGTACGAATGATTTACATCAAAAGAAATTTTGCTTGTCTCAGTTTCTGTAAGTCTTACAAATATTTTTTATAACAAAACAATGTTCGGAATGGGATTCAAGCCTTGAAAAAATGCAAAAATTAATTTTTGAAGAAAATATAAATTTAATCGTTTTCAGTTTCTGTAAGTCTCACAAATAATTTTTATAACAAAATAGTGTTCAGAATGGTATTCTAGACTCGAAAAAAATCGAAAATAAATTTCTGAAGAAAAATTAAATTTAATCGTTTTTCGGCGTTTCCAGCAGTTGCCCGAACCATTACATCAAAAGAAATTTTGCTTGTCTCAGTTTCTGTAAGTCTCACAAATAATTTTTATTACCAAATAGTGTTCAGAATGGGATTCTAAACTCGAAAAAAAACGAAAATAAATTTTAGAAGAAAAATTAAATTTAATCGTTTTTCGGCGTTTCCAGCAGTTGTCCGAACGATTTACATCAAAAGAAATTTTGCTTGTCTCAGTTTCCGCAATTCTCAAAAAAAATTTTTTTAACAAAATAGTGTTCAGAATGGGATTCTAGACTCGAAAAAAAAACGAAAATAAATTTTTGAAGAAAAATTAAATTTAATCGTTTTTCTGCGTTTCCAGCAGTTGTCCGAACGATTTACGTCAAAAGCAATTTTGCTTGTCTCAGTTTCTGTAAGTCTCACAAATTATTTTTATAACCAAATAGTGTTCAGAATGGGATTCTAGACTCGAGAAAATACGAAAATCAATTTTTGAAAAAGAAATAATTTTAATCATTTTTCGGCGTTTCCAGCGGTTGTCCGAACGATTTACATCAAAAGAAATTTTGCTTGGCTTAGTTTCTGTAAGTCTCACAAATATTTTTTATAACAAAACAATGTTCGGAATGGGATTCAAGCCTTGAAAAAATGCAAAAATTAATTTTTGAAGAAAATATAAATTTAATCGTTTTCCGTTTCTGTAAGTCTCACAAATAATTTTTATAACCAAAAGTGTTCAGAATGGGATTCTAGACTCGAAAAAAACGAAAATAAATGTTTAAAGAAAAATTAAATTTAATCGTTTTTCGGCGTTTCCAGCAGTTGCCCGAACGATTTACATCAAAAGAAATTGAGCTTGTCTCAGTTTCTGTAAGTCTCACAAATGTTTTTATAACAAAATAGTGTTCAGAATGGGATTTCAGACTCGAAAAAAAACGAAAATACATTTTTGAAGAAAATCTAAATTTAATCGTTTTTCGGCGTTTCCAGCAGTAGTCCGAACGATTTACATCAAAAGAAATTTTGCTTGTCTCAGTTTCCGTAAGTTTCACAAATGATTTTTATAGCAAAATATTGTTCAGAATGGGATTCTAGACTTAAAAAAATACAAAAATTAATTTTTGAAGAAAAATTAAATTTAATCGTTTTTCGGCGTTTCCAGCAGTTGTCGGAACGATTTACACCAAAAGAAATTTTGCTTGTCTCAGTTTCTGTAATTTTCACAAATTTTTTTTTTAACAAAATAGTGTTCAGAATGGGATTCTAGACTCAAAAAAACGAAAATAAATTTTTGAAGAAAAATTAAATTTAATCGTTTTTCTGCGTTTCCAGCAGTTGTCCGAACGATTTACATCAAAAGAAATTTTGTTTGTCTTAGTTTCTGTAAATCTCACAAATTATTTCAATAACAAAATAGTGTACAGAATGGGATTCTAGACTCGAAAAAAAACGAAAATAATATTTTGAAGAAAAATTAGAGTTAATCGTTTTTCGGCGTTTCCAGCAGTTGTCCGAACGATTTACATCAAAAGACATTTTACTTGTCTTAGTTTTTGTAAGTCTCACAAATAATTTTTATAACAAAATAGTGTTCAGAATGGGCTTCTAGACCAGAGAAAAAAACTAAAACAAATTTTTGAAGAAAAATTAAATTTAATTGTTTTTCGGCGTTTCCAGCAGTTGCCCGAACCATTACATCAAAAGAAATTTTGCTTGTCTCAGTTTCTGTAAGTCTCACAAATAATTTTTATAACCAAATAGTGTTCAGAATGGGATTCTAAACTCCAAAAAAAACGAAAATAAATTTTAGAAGAAAAATTAAATTTAATCGTTTTTCGGCGTTTCCAGCAGTTGTCCGAACGATTTACATCAAAAGAAATTTTGCTTGTCTCAGTTTCCGCAATTCTCATAAATTTTTTTTATAACAAAATAGTGTTCAGAATGGGATTCTAGACTCGAAAAAAAAACGAAAATAAATTTTTGAAGAAAAATTAAATTTAATCGTTTTTCGGCGTTTCCAGCTGTTGTCCGAACGATTTACATCAAAAGAAATTTTGCTTGTCTCAGTTTCTGTAAGTCTCACAAATAATTTTTATGAACAAATAGTGTTTAGAATGTGATTCTAGCCTCAAAAATTACGCAAATAAATTTTTGAAGAAAAATTAAAGTTAATCGGTTTTCGGCGTTTCCAGCTGTTGTACGAATGATTTACATCAAAAGAAATTTTGCTTGTCTCAGTTTCTGTAAGTCTTACAAATGATTTTAATTACCAAATAGTGTTCATAAAGGGATTCTAGACTCGAAAAAAAACGAAAATAAATTTTTGAAGAAAAATTAAATTTAATCGTTTTTCGGCGTTTATAGCAGTTGTCCGAACGGTTTACATCAAAAGAAATTTTGCTTGTCCTAGTTTCTGTAAGTTTCACAAATGATTTTTATAACAAAATAGTGTTCAGAATGGGATTCTAGGCTTGAAAAAATGCAAAAATTCATTTTTGAAGAAAATATAAATTTAATCGTTTTCAGTTTCTGTAAGTCTCACAAATAATTTTTATAAACAAATGGTCTTTAGAATGTGATTCTAGACTCAAAAAATACGAAAATAAATTTTTGAAGAAAAATTAAATTTAATCGTTTTTCTGCGTTTCCAGCAGTTGTCCGAACGATTTACGTCAAAAGAAATTTTGCTTGTCTCAGTTTCTGTAAGTCTCACAAATTATTTTTATAACCAAATAGTGTTCAGAATGGGATTCTAGACTCGAGAAAATACGAAAATCAATTTTTGAAAAAGAAATAATTTTAATCGTTTTTCGGCGTTTCCAGCAGTAGTCCGAACGATTTACATCAAAAGAAATTTTGCTTGTCTTAGTTTTTGTAAGTCTCACAAATAATTTTTATAACAAAATAGTGTTCAGAATGGGATTCTAGACCAGAGAAAAAAACTAAAACAAATTTTTGAAGAAAAATTAAATTTAATTGTTTTTCGGCGTTTCCAGCAGTTGCCCGAACCATTACATCAAAAGAAATTTTGCTTGTCTAAGTTTCTGTAAGTCTCACAAATAATTTTTATAACCAAATAGTGTTCAGAATGGGATTCTAAACTCGAAGAAAAAACGAAAATAAATTTTAGAAGAAAAATTAAATTTAATAGTGTTTTTCGGCGTTTCCAGCAGTTGTCCGAACGATTTACATCAAAAGAAATTTTGCTTTTCTCAGTTTCCGCAATTCTCATAAAAAAATTTTATAACAAAATAGTGTTCAGAATGGGATTCTAGACTCGAAAAAAAACGAAAATAAATTTTTGAAGAAAAAATAAATGTAATCGTTTTTCGGCGTTTCCAGCTGTTGTCCGAACGATTTACATCAAAAGAAATTTTGCTTGTCTCAGTTTCTGTAAGTCTCACAAATAATTTTTATGAACAAATAGTGTTTAGAATGTGATTCTAGCCTCAAAAATTACGCAAATATATTTTTGAAGAAAAATTAAATTTAATCGGTTTTCGGCGTTTCCAGCTGTTGTACGAATGATTTACATCAAAAGAAATTTTGCTTGTCCTAGTTTCTGTAAGTTTCACAAATGATTTTTATAACAAAATAGTGTTCAGAATGCGATTCTAGACTTGAAAAAATGCAAAAATTCATTATTGAAGAAAATATAAATTTAATCGTTTTCCGTTTCGGTAAGTCTCACAAATAATTTTTATAACCAAAAGTGTTCAGAATGGGATTCTAGACTCGAAAAAAACGAAAATAAATGTTTAAAGAAAAATTAAATTTAATCGTTTTTCGGCGTTTCCAGCAGTTGCCCAAACTATTTACATCAAAAGAAATTTAGCTTGTCTCAGTTTCTGTAAGTCTCACAAATGATTTTTATAACAAAATAGTGTTCAGAATGGGATTTCAGACTCGAAATAAAACGAAAATACATTTTTGAAGAAAATCTAAATTTAATCGTTTTTCGGCGTTTCCAGCAGTTGTCCGAACGATTAACATCAAAAGAAATTTTGCTTGTCTCAGTTTCCGTAAGTTTCACAAATGATTTTTATAGCAAAATATTGTTCAGAATGGGATTTCAGACTCGAATAAAAACGAAAATACATTTTTGAAGAAAATCTAAATTTAATCGTTTTTCGGCGTTTCCAGCAGTAGTCCGAACGATTTACATCAAAAGAAATTTTGCTTGTCTCAGTTTCCGTAAGTTTCACAAATGATTTTTATAGCAAAATATTGTTCAGAATGGGATTTCAGACTCGAATAAAAACGAAAATACATTTTTGAAGAAAATCTAAATTTAATCGTTTTTCGGCGTTTCCAGCAGTAGTCCGAACGATTTACATCAAAAGAAATTTTGCTTGTCTCAGTTTCCGTAAGTTTCACAAATGATTTTTATAGCAAAATATTGTTCAGAATGGGATTCTAGACTTGAATTAATGCAAAAATTAATTTTTGAAGAAAATATAAATTTAATCATTTTCAGTTTCTGTAAGTCTCACAAATAATTTTTATGAACAAATAGTATTTAGAATGTGATTCTAGCCTCAAGAAAATACGAAAATAAATTTTTGAAGAAAAATTAAATTTAATCGTTTTTCGGCGTTTCCAGCAGTTTTCCGAACGATTTACATCAAAAGAAATGTTGCTTGTCTCAGTTTCTGTAAGTCTTACAAACAATTTTTATATCCAAATAGTGTTCAGAAAGGGATTCCAGACTCGAAAATAAACGAAAATAAACTTTTGAAGAAAAATTAAATTTAATCGTTTTTCGGCGTTTCCAGCAGTTGTACGAACGGTGTACATCAAAAGAAATATTGCTTGTCTCAGTTTCTGTAAGTCTCACAAATGATTTTTATAACCAAATGGTGTTCAGAATGGGATTCTAGACTCGAGAAAATACGAAAATAAATTTTTTAAGAAAAAATAAATTTTATCATTTCTCGGCGTTTCCAGCGGTTGTCCGAACGATTTACATCAAAAGAAATTCTGCTTGTCTCAGTTTCTGTAATTCTCACAAATAATTTTTATAACAAAATAGTGTTCAGAATGGGATTCAAGACTTGAAAAAATACAAAAATTAATTTTTGAAGAAAATACAAATTTAATCGTTTTCAGTTTCTGTAAGTCTCACAAATAATTTTTATGAACAAGTAGTGTTTAAAATGTGATTCCAGACTCAAAAAAATACGAAAATAAATTTTTGAAGAAAAATTAAATTTAATCGTTTTTCGGCGTTTCCAGCAGTTGTCCGAACGATTTTCTTCAAAAGAAATTTAGCTTGTCTCAGTTTCTGTAAGTCTCACAAATCATTTTTATAACAAAATATTGTTCAGAACGGGATTCTAGACTCGAGAAAAAACGAAAATAAATTTTTGAAGAAAAATTAAATTTAATCGTTTTTCGGCGTTTCCAGCAGTTGTCCGAACGATTTACATCAAAAGAAATTTTGCTTGTTTTAGTTTCTGTAAGTCTCACAAATACTTTTTATAACCAAATGGTGTTCAGAATAGGATTCAAGACTCGAAATAAACGAAAATAAATTTTTGAAGAAAAACTAAATTTAATCGTTTTTCGGCGTTTCCAGCAGTTGTCCGAACGATTTCCATCAAAAGACATTTTGCTTGTCTCAGTTTCTGTAATTCTCACAAAAATTTTTTATAACAAAATAGTGTTCAGAATGGGATTCTAGACTAAAAAAAAAACGAAAATAAATTTTTGAAGAAAATTTAAATTTAATCATTTTTTGGCGTTTCCAGCAGTTGTCAGAACGATTTACATCGAAAGAAATTTTGCTTGTCTCAGTTTCCGCAATTCTCACAAAAATTTTTTATAACAAAATAGTGTTCAGAATGGGATTCTAGACTCGAAAAAAAAACGAGAATAAATTTTTGAAGAAAAATAAAATTTAATCGTTTTTCGGCGTTTCCAGCTGTTGTCCGAACGATTTACATCAAAAGAAATTTGTCTTGTCTCAGTTTCAGTAAGTCTCACAAATAATTTTTATTACAAAGTAGTGTTCAGAATAGGATTCAAGACTTGAAAAAATACAAAAAATAATTTTTGAAGAAAAATTAAATTTAATCGTTTTTCGGCGTTTTCAGCGGTTGTCCGAACGATTTACATCAATAGAAATTTTGCTTGTCTCAGTTTCCGCAATTCTCACAAAAAAATTTTATAACAAAATAGTGTTCAGAATGGGATTCTAGACTCGAAAAAAAAAACGAAAATAAATTTTTGAAGAAAAATTAAATTTAATCGTTTTTCGGCGTTTCCAGCTGTTGTCCGAACGATTTACATCAAAATAAATTTTGCTTGTCTCAGTTTCAGTAAGTCTCACAAATAGTTTTTATAACAAAGTAGTGTTCAGAATAGGATTCAAGACTTGAAAAAATACAAAAATTAATTTTTGAAGAAAAATTAAATGTAATCGTTTTTCGGTGTTTCCAGCAGTTGCCCGAACGATTTACATCAAAAGGAATTTTGCTTGTCTTAGTTTCTGTAAGCTTCACAAATAATTTTTATACCAAAATAGTGTTTCGAAAGGGATTCTAGACTCGAAAAAAAACGAAAATAAATTTTTGAAGAAAAATTAAATTTAATCGTTTTTCGGCGTTTCCAGCAGTTGTCCGAACCATTACATCAAAAGAAATTTTGCTTGTCTCAGTTTCCGCAATTCTCACAAAAAATTTTTTTAACAAAATAGTGTTCAGAATGGGATTCTAGACTCGAAAAAAAACGAAAATAAATTTTTGGAGAAAAATTAAATTTAATCGTTTCTCGGCGTTTCCAGCTGTTGTCCGAACGATTTACATCAAAAGAAATTTTGCTTGTCTCAGTTTCTGTAAGTCTCACAAATAAATTTTATGTTTTATGAACAAATAGTGTTTAGAATGTGATTCTAAACTTGAAAAAATACAAAAATAAATTTTTTATGAAAAATTAAATTTAATCGTTTTTCGGCGTTTCCAGCAGTTGTACGAACGATTTACGTCAAAAGAAATTTTGCTTGTCTCAGTTTCTGTAAGTCTCACAAATTATTTTTATAACAAAATAGTGTTCTGAATGGGATTCAAGACTTGAAAAAATACAAAAATTAATTTTTGAAGAAAACATAAATTTATTCGTTTATAGTTTCTGTAAGTCTCACAAATAATTTTTATGAACAAATAGTGTTTAAAATGTGATGCCAGACTCAAAAAAATACGAAAATAAATTTTTGAAGAAAAATTAAATTTAATCGTTTTTCGGCGTTTCCAGCAGTTGTACAAACGATTTACATCAAAAGAAATTTTGCTTGTCTTAGTTTCTTTAAGTCTCACAAATTATATTTATAATCAAATAGTGTTCAGAAAAGGATTCTAGACTTGAAAAAATAAAGAAATTAATTTTTGAAGAAATTATAAATTTAATCGTTATCAGTTTCTGTAAGTCTGACAAATAATTTTAATAACGAAATAGTGTTTAGAAAGGGATTCTAGACTCGAACAAAAACAAAAATAAATTTTTGAAGAAAAATTAAATTTAATCGTTTTTCGGCGTTTCCAGCAGTTGTACGAACGATGTACATCAAAAGAAATTTTGCTTCTCTCAGTTTCTGTAAGTCTCACAAATGATTTTTATAACAAAACCGTGTTCAGAATGAGATTCTAGACTTGAAAAAATGCAAAAATTAATTTTTAAAGAAAATATAAATTTAATCGTTTTCAGTTTCTGTAAGTCTTACAAATAATTTTTATAACCAAATAGTGTTCAGAAAGGGATTCCAGAATCGAAAAAAAACGAAAATAACTTTTTGAAGAAAAATTAAATTTAATCGCTTTTCGGCGTTTCCAGCAGTTGTACGAACGATTTACGTCAAAAGAAATTTTGCTTGTCTCAGTTTCTGTAAGTCTCACAAATTATTTTTATAACCAAATGGTGTTCAGAATGGGATTCTAGACTCGACAAAATACGAAAATAAATTTTTGAAGAAAAAATAAATTTTATCATTCCTCGGCGTTTCCAGCGGTTGTCCGAACGATTTACATCAAAAGAAATTTTGCTTGTCTCAGTTTCCGCAATTCTCATTAAAAATTTTTTAACAAAATAGTGTTCAGAATGGGATTCTAGACTCGAAAAAAAACAAAAATAAATTTTTGAAGAAAAATTAAATTTAATCGTTTTTCGGCGTTTCCAGCAGTTGTCCGAACGATTTACATCAAAAGAAATTTTACTTGTCTTAGTTTTTGTAAGTCTCACAAATATTTTTTTTAACAAAATAGTGTTCAGAATGGGATTCTAGACCAGAGAAAAAAAACTAAAACAAATTTTAGAAGAAAATTAAATTTAATCGTTTTTCGGCGTTTCCAGCAGTTGTCCGAACGATTTACATCAAAAGAAATTTTGCTTGTCTCAGTTTCCGCAATTCTCATAAAAAATTTTTATAACAAAATAGTGTTCAGAATGGGATTCTAGACTCGAAAAAAAACCAAAATAAATTTTTGAAGAAAAATTAAATTTAATCGTTTTTCGGCGTTTCCAGCTGTTGTCCGAACGATTTACATCAAAAGAAGTTTTGCTTTTCTCAGTTTCTGTAAGTCTCACAAATAATTTTTATGAACAAATAGTGTTTAGAATGTGATTCTGGCCTCAAAAATTACGCAATTAAATTTTTGAAGAAAAATTAAATTTAATCGTTTTTCGGCGTTTCCAGCTGTTGTACGAATGATTTACATCAAAAAAAATTTTGCTTGTCTCAGTTTCAGTAAGTCTTACAAATAATTTTAATAACCAAATAGTGTTCATAAAGGGATTCTAGACTCGAAAAAAAACGAAAATAAATTTTTGAAGAAAAATCAAATTTAATCGTTTTTCGGCGTTTATAGCAGTTGTCCGAACGGTTTACATCAAAAGAAATTTTGCTTGTCCTAGTTTCTGTAAGTTTCACAAATGATTTTTATAACAAAATAGTGTTCAGAATGGGATTCTAGACTTGAAAAAATGCAAAAATTAATTTTTGAAGAAAATATAAATTTAATCGTTTTCAGTTTCTGTAAGTCTCACAAATAATTTTTATGAACAAATAGTGTTTAAAATGGGATTCCAGACTCAAAAAAATACGAAAATAAATTTTTGAAGAAAAATTAAATTTAATCGTTTTTCGGCGTTTCCAGCAGTTGTACAAACGATTTACATCAAAAGAAATTTTGCTTGTCTTAGTTTCTTTTAGTCTCACAAATTATATTTATAACCAAATAGTGTTCAGAAAAGGATTCTAGACTTGAAAAAATAAAGAAATTAATTTTTGAAGAAATTATAAATTTAATCGTTTTTAGTTTCTGTATGTCTTACAAATAATTTTTATAAACAAATAGTGTTTAGAATGTGATTCTAGACTTGAAAAAATATAAAAATAAATTTTTGAAGAAAAATTAAATTTAATCGTTTTTCGGCGTTTCCAGCAGTTGTACAAACGATTTACATCAAATGAAATTTTGCTTGTCTTAGTTTCTTTAAATCTCACAAATTATATTTATAACCAAATAGTGTTCAGAAAACGATTCTAGACTTGAAAAAATAAAGAAATTAATTTTTGAAGAAATTATAAATTTAATCGTTTTCAGTTTCTGTAAGTCTTACAAATAATTTTTATAACCAAATAGTGTTCAGAAATGGATTCCAGACTCGAAAAAAAACGAAAATAACTTTTTGAAGAAAAATTAAATTTAATCGCTTTTCGGCGTTTCCAGCAGTTGTACGAACGATTTACGTCAAAAGAAATTTTGCTTGTCTCAGTTTCTGTAAGTCTCACAAATTATTTTTATAACCAAATGGTGTTCAGAATGGGATTCTAGACTCAACAAAATACGAAAATAAATTTTTGAAGAAAAAATAAATTTTATCATTCCTCGGCGTTTCCAGCGGTTGTCCGAACGATTTACATCAAAAGAAATTTTGCTTGTCTCAGTTTCCGCAATTCTCATAAAAATTTTTTTTAACAAAATAGTGTTCAGAATGGGATTCTAGACTCGAAAAAAAACAAAAATAAATTTTTGAAGAAAAATTAAATTTAATCGTTTTTCGGCGTTTCCAGCAGTTGTCCGAACGATTTACATCAAAAGAAATTTTGCTTGTCTCAGTTTCCGCAATTCTCATAAAAATTTTTTATAACAAAATAGTGTTCAGAATGGGATTCTAGACTCGAAAAAAAACCAAAATAAATTTTTGAAGAAAAATTAAATTTAATCGTTTTTCGGCGTTTCCAGCTGTTGTCCGAACGATTTACATCAAAAGAAGTTTTGCTTTTCTCAGTTTCTGTAAGTCTCACAAATAATTTTTATGAACAAATAGTGTTTAGAATGTGATTCTGGCCTCAAAAATTACGCAAATAAATTTTTGAAGAAAAATTAAATTTAATCGTTTTTCGGCGTTTCCAGCTGTTGTACGAATGATTTACATCAAAAAAAATTTTGCTTGTCTCAGTTTCAGTAAGTCTTACAAATAATTTTAATAACCAAATAGTGTTCATAAAGGGATTCTAGACTCGAAAAAAAACGAAAATAAATTTTTGAAGAAAAATTAAATTTAATCGTTTTTCGGCGTTTATAGCAGTTGTCCGAACGGTTTGCATCAAAAGAAATTTTGCTTGTCCTAGTTTCTGTAAGTTTCACAAATGATTTTTATAACAAAATAGTGTTCAGAATGGGATTCTAGACTTAAAAAAATGCAAAAATTAATTTTTGAAGAAAATATAAATTTAATCGTTTTCAGTTTCTGTAAGTCTCACAAATAATTTTTATGAACAAATAGTGTTTAAAATGTGATTCCAGACTCAAAAAAATACGAAAATAAATTTTTGAAGAAAAATTAAATTTAATCGTTTTTCGGCGTTTCCAGCAGTTGTACAAACGATTTACATCAAAAGAAATTTTGCTTGTCCTAGTGTCTGTAAGTTTCACAAATGATTTTTATTACAAAATAGTGTTCAGAATGGGATTCTAGACTTGAAAAAATGCAAAAATTAATTTTTGAAGAAAATATAAATTTAATCGTTTTCAGTTTCTGTAAGTCTCACAAATAATTTTTATAAACAAATGGTCTTTAGAATGTGATTCTAGACTCAAAAATTACGAAAATAAATTTTTGAAGAAAAATTAAATTTAATCGTTTTTCGGCGTTTCCAGCAGTTGTACAAACGATTTACATCAAAAGAAATTTTGCTTGGCTTAGTTTCTTTAAGTCTCACAAATTATATTTTTAACCAAATAGTGTTCAGAAAAGGATTCTAGACTTGAAAAAATAAAGAAAATCAATTTTTGAAGAAGAAATAATTTTAATCATTTTTCGGCGTTTCCAGCGGTTGTCCGAACGATTAACATCAAAAGAAATTTTGCTTGGCTTAGTTTCTGTAAGTCTCACAAATAGTTTTTATAACAAAACAGTGTTCGGAATGGGATTTAAGCCTTGAAAAAATGCAAAAATTAATTTTTGAAGAAAATATAAATTTAATCGTTTTCCGTATCTGTAAGTCTCACAAATAATTTTTATAACCAAAAGTGTTCAGAATGGGATTCTAGACTCGAAAAAAACGAAAATAAATGTTTGAAGAAAAATGAAATTGAATCGTTTTTCGGCGTTTCCAGTAGTTGCCCGAACGATTTACATCAAAAGAAATTGAGCTTGTCTCAGTTTCTGTAAGTCTCACAAATATTTTTTATATCCAAAAAGTGTTCAGAATGGGATTCTAGACTTGAAAAAAATACGAAAATAAATTTTTGAAGAAAAAATAAATTTAATCGTTTTTCGGCGTTTCCAGCAGTTGTCCGAACGATTTAAATCAAAAGAAATTTAGCTTGTCTCAGTTTCTGTAAGTCTCACAAATGATTTTTATAACAAAATAGTGTTCAGAATGGGATTTCGGACTCGAAATAAAACGAAAATACATTTTTGAAGAACATCTAAATTTAATCGTTTTTCGGCGTTTCCAGCAGTAGTCCGAACGATTTACATCAAAAGAAATTTTGCTTGTCTCAGGTTCCGTAAGTCTCACAAATGATTTTTATAGCAAAATATTGTTCAGAATGGGATTCTAGACTTGAAAAAATGCAAAAATTAATTTTTGAAGAAAATATAAATTTAATCATTTTCAGTTTCTGTAAGTCTCACAAATAATTTTAATGAACAAATGGCATTTAGAATGTGATTCTAGCCTTAAGAAAATACGAAAATAAATTAAAGAAAAATTAAATTTAATCGTTTTTCGGCGTTTCCAGCAGTTTTCCGAACGATTTACATCAAAAGAAATGTTGCTTGTCTCAGTTTCTGTAAGTCTTACAAATAATTTTTTAACCAAATAGTGTTCAGAAAGGGATTCTAGACTCGAAAAAAAACGAAAATAAATTTTTGAAGAAAAATTAAATTTAATCGTTTTTCGGCGTTTCCAGCAGTTGTACGAAGGGTGTACATCAAAAGAAATATTGCTTGTCTCAGTTTCTGTAAGTCTCACAAATGATTTTTATAACCAAATGGTGTTCAGAATGAGATTCTAGACTCGAGAAAATACGAAAATAAATTTTTGAAGAAAAAATAAATTTTATCATTTCTCGGCGTTTCCAGCGGTTGTCCGAACGATTTACATCAAAAGAAATTTTGCTTGTCTCAGTTTCTGTAATTCTCACAAATAATTTTTATAACAAAATAGTGTTCAGAATGTGATTCTGGACTCGATAAAAAACAAAAATAAATTTTTGAAGAAAAATGAAATTTAATCGTTTTTCGGCGTTTCCAGCAGTTGTCCGAACGTACACCAAAAGAAATTTTGCTTGTCTCAATTTCTGTAAGTCTCACAAATAATTTTTATAACAAAATAGTGTTCAGAATGTGATTCTGGACTCAAAAAAAAACGAAAATAAATTTTTGAAGAAAAATTAAATTTAATCGTTTTTCGGCGTTTCCAGCAGTTGTCCGAACGATTTACATCAAAAGAAATTTTTCTTATCTCAGTTTCTGTAAGTCTCACAAATATTTTTTATAACAAAATAGTGTTCAGAATGTGATTCTGGAATCGATAAAAAACGAAAATAAATTTTTGAAGAAAAATGAAATTTAATCGTTTTTCGGCGTTTCCAGCAGTTGTCCGAACGATTTACACCAAAAGAAATTTTGCTTGTCTCAGTTTCTGTAAGTCTCACAAATAATTTTTATAACAAAATAGTGTTCAGAATGTGATTCTGGACTAAATAAAACACGAAAATAAATTTTTGAAGAAAAATGAAATTTAATCGTTTTCGGCGTTTCCAGCAGTTGTCCGAACGATTTACATCAAAAGAAATTTTTCCTGTCTCATTTTCTGTAAGTCTCACAAATAATTTTTATAACAAAATAGTGTTCAGAATGTGATTCTGGACTCGATAAAAAACAAAAATAAATTTTTGAAGAAAAATGAAATTTAATCGTTTTTCGGCGTTTCCAGCAGTTGTCCGAACGATTTACACCAAAAGAAATTTTGCTTGTCTCAGTTTCTGTAAGTCTCACAAATAATTTTTATAACAAAATAGTGTTCAGAATATAATTCTGGACTCGATAAAAAACGAAAATAATTTTTTGAAGAAAAATGAAATTTAATCGTTTTTCGGCGTTTCCAGCAGTTGTCCGAACGATTTACACCAAAAGAAATTTTGCTTGTCTCAGTTTCTGTAAGTCTCACAAATAATTTTTATAACAAAATAGTGTTCAGAATGTGATTCTGGACTCGATAAAAAACGAAAATAAATTTTTGAAGAAAAATGAAATTTAATCGTTTTTCGGCGTTTCCAGCAGTTGTCCGAACGATTTACACCAAAAGAAATTTTGCTTGTCTCAGTTTCTGTAAGTCTCACAAATAATTTTTATAACAAAATAGTGTTCAGAATATGATTCTGGACTCGATAAAAAACGAAAATAATTTTTTGAAGAAAAATGAAATTTAATCGTTTTTCGGCATTTCCAGCAGTTGTCCGAACGATTTACACCAAAAGAAATTTTGCTTGTCTCAGTTTCTGTAAGTCTCACAAATAATTTTTATAACAAAATAGTGTTCAGAATGTGATTCTGGACTCAAAAAAAAACGAAAATAAATTTTTGAAGAAAAATTAAATTTAATCGTTTTTCGGCGTTTCCAGCAGTTGTCCGAACGATTTACATCAAAAGAAATTTTTCTTGTCTCAGTTTCTGTAAGTCTCACAAATAATTTTTATAACAAAATAGTGTTCAGAATGTGATTCTGGACTCGATAAAAAACGAAAATAAATTTTTGAAGAAAAATGAAATTTAATCGTTTTTCGGCGTTTCCAGCAGTTGTCCGAACGATTTACACCAAAAGAAATTTTGCTTGTCTCAGTTTCTGTAAGTCTCACAAATAATTTTTATAACAAAATAGTGTTCAGAATGTGATTCTGGACTCAAAAAAAAACGAAAATAAATTTTTGAAGAAAAATTAAATTTAATCGTTTTTCGGCGTTTCCAGCAGTTGTCCGAACGATTTACATCAAAAGAAATTTTGCTTGTCTCAGTATCTGTAGGTCTCACAAATAATTTTTATAACAAAATAGTGTTCAGAATGTGATTCTGGACTCGAAAAAAAAACGAAAATAAATTTTTGAAGAAAAATTAAATTTAATCGTTTTTCGGCGTTTCCAGCAGTTGTCCGAACGATTTACATCAAAAGAAATTTTGCTTGTCTCAGTTTCTCCAAGTCTCACAAATAATTTTTATAACAAAATAGTGTTCAGAATGTGATTCTGGACTCAAAAAAACGAAAATAAATTTTTGAAGAAAAATGAAATTTAATCGTTTTTCGGCGTTTCCAGCCGTTGTCCGAACGATTTACACCATAAGAAATTTTGCTTGTCTCAGTTTCTGTAAGTCTCACAAATAATTTTTATAACAAAATAGTGTTCAGAATGTGATTCTGGACACAAAAAAAAACGAAAATAAATTTTTGAAGAAAAATTAAATTTAATCGTTTTTCGGCGTTTCCAGCAGTTGTCCGAACGATTTACATCAAAAGAAATTTTTCCTGTCTCAGTTTCTGTAAGTCTCACAAATAATTTTTATAACAAAATAGTGTTCAGAATGTGATTCTGGACTCGATAAAAAACAAAAATAAATTTTTGAAGAAAAATTAAATTTAATCGTTTTTTGGCGTTTCCAGCAGTTGTCCGAACGATTTACACCAAAAGAAATTTAGCTTGTCTCAATTTCTGTAAGTCTCACAAATAATTTTTATAACAAAATAGTGTTCAGAATGTGATTCTGGACTCAAAAAAAACGAAAATAAATTTTTGAAGAAAAATTAAATTTAATCGTTTTACGGCGTTTCCAGCAGTTGTCCGAACGATTTACATCAAAAGAAATTTTTCTTGTCTCAGTTTCTGTAAGTCTCACAAATAATTTTTATAACAAAATAGTGTTCAGAATGTGATTCTGGACTCGATAAAAAACGAAAATAAATTTTTGAAGAAAAATGAAATTTAATCGTTTTTCGGCGTTTCCAGAAGTTGTCCGAACGATTTACACCAAAAGAAATTTTGCTTGTCTCAGTTTCTGTAAGTCTCACAAATAATTTTTATAACAAAATAGTGTTCAGAATATGATTCTGGACTCGATAAAAAACGAAAATAATTTTTTGAAGAAAAATGAAATTTAATCGTTTTTCGGCGTTTCCAGCAGTTGTCCGAACGATTTACACCAAAAGAAATTTTGCTTGTCTCAGTTTCTGTAAGTCTCACAAATAATTTTTATAACAAAATAGTGTTCAGAATGTGATTCTGGACTCAAAAAAAAACGAAAATAAATTTTTGAACAAAAATTAAATTTAATCGTTTTTCGGCGTTTCCAGCAGTTGTCCGAACGATTTACATCAAAAGAAATTTTGCTTGTCTCAGTTTCTGTAAGTCTCACAAATAATTTTTATAACAAAATAGTGTTCAGAATGTGATTCTGGACTCGATAAAAAACGAAAATAAATTTTTGAAGAAAAATGAAATTTAATCGTTTTTCGGCGTTTCCAGCAGTTGTCCGAACGATTTACACCAAAAGAAATTTTGCTTGTCTCAGTTTCTGTAAGTCTCACAAATAATTTTTATAACAAAATAGTGTTCAGAATATGATTCTGGACTCGATAAAAAACGAAAATAATTTTTTGAAGAAAAATGAAATTTAATCGTTTTTCGGCGTTTCCAGCAGTTGTCCGAACGATTTACACCAAAAGAAATTTTGCTTGTCTCAGTTTCTGTAAGTCTCACAAATAATTTTTATAACAAAATAGTGTTCAGAATGTGATTCTGGACTCGATAAAAAACGAAAATAAATTTTTGAAGAAAAATGAAATTTAATCGTTTTTCGGCGTTTCCAGCAGTTGTCCGAGTAGCTAATAATAGAGGGTGCAAAGCAGGGAGCCAGGGAGCTGGGAGCTGGGAGCCAGCCCGTGCTGGGAGCTGGGAGCCCACTCGAGCTGGGAGCCAGCCCGTGCTGGGAGCCCGCGCTGCAGGGAGTCCGCCCGGCAGGGAGCCCTCCCGTGCTGGGAGCCCACTCGAGCTGGGAGCCATCCCGTGCTGGGAGCCCGCCCTGCAGGGAGCCCGCCGGTGCAAGGAGCCAGCCCGTGCTGGGAGCCCACTCGATCTGGGAGCCAGCCCGTGCAGGGATCCTGCCCGTGCAGGGAGCCATCCCGTGCTGGGAGCCCGCCCTGCAGGGAGCCCGCCGGTGCAGGGAGCCAGCCCGTGCTGGGATCCCGTCCGTGCTGGGAGCCCGTCCGTGCAGGGAGCCCGCCCGTGCTGGGAGCGTGTCCGTGCAGGGAGCCCGTCCGTGCAGGGCGTCCGCCCGGCAGGGAGCCAGCAAAGCAATCTGTAATGCTGTTGAAATCTGGTTGCTCTCGCGAAAATTAGATGGCGCGTTCGGCCAGCGGTGCAGGAAGGGGACTGCCGTGCATGAAGCAGGTACAATGAAATTGATGTTAATGAAAAATTATTTATTTTAAGAAAAGACAATCAAACTATACTATTTAAAAATTAAGAAAAGTCAATCAAACTATACTATTTAAAAAGAGAATACATTACGATTAAGTGTGTATATTTAATTTGCATTTGCAAAACGTGAGCAAGTGATGTTAAAGCCAATTAGCTCAAGGCGCGGGTCAGTGACATACGCTCTCTTTGTTAATGAAATATTATTTATTTCTTTGAACCGTCCTTCGGTTTCATTCTTCGCGAAAATTAGATGGTGCGTTATTACAAACATTTGCAACGGGAGCAAATTTATCCGACTCTGAAACGTCCTTCGATTTCATTATTCGCGAAAATTAGATGGTGCGCTATTATAAACATTTGCAACGGGAGCAAATTTATCCGATTGCATTGTGTTAATGAAATATTATGTATTTTAAGAAATACAAGTAAAAAAACATGAAATATTATTATTTATTTTATTTTAAGGTATATACAACAAAAAGTTTTTTTATTTATAAATTGTAGATCCAAACGACGAGGACCCCCTCCACGAACTCACAGCAAATGTTGCTGCTTAGGGCCGTCCCGAACGGCGGCCAATTTAAGAAAAACTATACTAACTTACAATTACATTTACATTAATGTTTTGTTATCAACCCAAGAATTATGTGTAGAACTTAATCCTAACCATTTAACATACGATTTATTTCCTTTTTTTCTAATTATTCGTTCGATTAAATATACATCAGGATGCACAACTTTTTGAAGCTCATGCTCATAAAATGCCCCTTTAATAGCTTGACCAGTGGAATCTTCAAGTAAATATGTGACGGGATTAGTAATTTGTACTTTGATAATTTTAAATACTTCAGTGGTCCAGTTTGGCGTGTAACCCTTAGTAAATATTGTCTTATATTTACTAATCCGCACAAAGTCACCTATGCGATAAATACCTTTCTTTGCAATTTTTAGGTGAGTGTATACAGTAGTAAGAAGAGCTTGCTCATTTTTCTTTGAAACGTCCTTCGGTTTCATTCTTATAGTCGAATGCACCGTATTATTGTATTGTTTAATTGTTTCTGGTAAAATATGATTCCACTTAAAGTTCCCGTTCAAACTAAACTGTTTGTACATTTTTGCTTTTATCGTTCTAATGACCCGTTCTACTATACTAGCCTTTTTGGTGCTATATGTTGAATACAAGTTGATACTGTTTTTTTCACAGAGTCCAACAAAAGTTTTATTGTAAAATTCGGTGCCCATATCCACTTGCAAATTCTTTACAGGTTTCCCAATACTGGTTAGTATTTCAGTCATGGCCGTTGCAACATCAGTTCCTCTCTTCGATTTCAATGGACGTGCCCACACAAATTTACTGAAGCAGTCAATAACTATCAGGATATACTTGTATCCTCGATTTATTCTCGCATATGGTATCATTTCAACTAAATCAGCCTGAAGTAAATCCAACAATCCCCTCACAATTGTTCTTCGACGCGGGAAGTTTTTCCGGGCAGGTCTATGCAGCTCCTGAACCACTTGGTGGCGTTCCATTTTGCTTAGGTTTTTTTGCTGTTGACTTTTGTTTTGTATCCTTTGAAGCTTCAATTGCTCTAATTCTTACGTCCAGAATACTACTTACGTAGTTTAGTTCTTTCTTGATGGTGCAGTCAGTTTCACCCAAGGGACTTCCTACATTCACTATTCGTTTTCCCCGTGCGTTCCAGTTACCATTCGAGTCAAGTAGAATACTGTCCGATTGTTGTAGCTGTTGTTGTTGTTGTGAGCGTCCAAATTTATCAATACTCATTTTATAACTTTAGCCTCACGTAGCTCTTCGACAATAGATACAATTTCGTTGCGCACAGAATTATTGCCTGCAAGTTGTGCAGCGTATAATAGCCTCAACCTATCTACCAATTCATTTACAGAATTCCAATATATATAATCGGGTTGAAATGAGACTTGTTTATACAATCCTTGCCCACCTTTTGTCAACGCCGACGTTGAAGATGATCTCAAGGTGGGTTTTACTACTGTCGATGTAGAGAGATTTTTTCTTCCAACATTCGCCGGAAATATAACACTTATAATTTTTTTATATTTATATCCACTACTTCTGTTGATGAGAGTTCCTGCTCCATAATCACGTCGATGCGCATTTGTTAATCTCAAAATTCTTTTATAATTTTCAAAGTCGTCCCTTGTGTATTTTTCGGGTTTGTTCAGAAACAGAAGGTTGTACAAGCCTTCAGTTCCTTTGAAGGTTGTACCATCGATGTAGACATCGTTGCCATCTGCTTCAAAATTCTTAATTCCAATCTTCCACGTGTTGGTAGTCGCATCCCATCTCACTCCATAAGTGTAATCCATGTCAGTAGCATTTGTTATCAACATTTTTAAATACTTTTTCGGAAGTGGACCATAGCCCGAATCGTTGAAATAATTTGAAATTGAACGTCGTCCTTCAGCTGTTGAGAACATTTCTCGGATATCTTCAAGTGTTTGTTCATGTGGTTCTGATGTGGTATCGACACCTATAGCGGATATTTCTTTTTCTGCAATATCGGACGATGGTTCCTCAAACACATCATCATCCTCCTCCTCCTCATCAGGAACCAACATCGTAGACTTTGCTGTGTTACTCAATCTAGAAGATTCAGCTTGACGACTTGCTTCCTGTTGCTGCTGGTATTGCACTTTAGGCGAAATAGGGGATTTAATTTTTGTTATGGGCGTTGAAGCGGTCCGTTGTGGATGAAGTGAACGATAATTATCAGGGGAAGGCTCCTCCTCCTCTTCCTCCTTCTTCTCTTCCTTTAGTTCCTGTTTGATTTCCTTCGTCATATCACTTAGAGATTTAATTGGTTCTACGATGAATTTAAATCCGCTCTGCATCATTTGCTCAGACTGATCTCGCCTCCTACGAATTGCTTTAACTTTATTTGATATAATCTTCCTGGCTGCAATTAACTCCTTTTTAAATTTAATCGCTTCTGCTTGTTTACGCGGTGACATGGTCGAATGGTAAATGGGAAATAATGGGATGATTTCAGTGGTTTTATATCTTTATAAAGCAATCAAAGCCCTTTCTATACCGACCACTGTTCAATTCTCGTTCTTTATCGATCACAACATACCCGTACTTGTCGTTTTTCCAGCACAAAGAGCACAGTTCTGTAAACTTTGGGAACGTCATGTCTGTGTTTACGTGGTCGGCGTATACATGACGCAAATTGGTTTCATCTTGTCTAAATAAAATTATTAAATTTGCATTGTCACGAACAAGTTGTTTGGGAATTCGGCTATATGTTTGGCACAGGTAAAAGCAATCAACACCTTTATGTCTTCCAAACGAAAAATAATCACGAATACTGCTTTGTGGTGAGCATGAAACATCGTCAAATATAAATATCGAGTTGGATTTCGCCTCGGTGTATGGCACAATGTCATCTGTATCTTTAAACTCAAAGTAACCGGCAATGTTGTGAAGCAGCTGCTTCAAGTACAGGTATTTTGGTTGGTTCAAAGACTTGGAATATATATAAATATTTTCAAAGAACAAACCATTTGCATTTTCAATCATTTCCAGTAAAAGATTACTTTTTCCCGAATTACTTGCTCCTGTTATTAGACAGCGAATACTGTTTGGCAACAGACGACCATGTTGATGTTGAAGCTGTTTGGGTGAAACGAAGATGGCGTCATAGTTGCGTATGTGAAACTTCTCCCGCTGCTTAACTGCCCGCATTATTATTGATGACTAGACAGCAAAATGTATAAAATGAGTGTTATATATAGGGTGAGCTCAAATGAGTGACAAGCATAGTGACCGCAACACCTTCAAGCTGCCCTTTGAACTTCACTTGCCAGGAGGTTACCAGTACTGTGGACCCGGCACAAAATTAACCGAGCGCATTTCAAGGGGTGACAAGGGAATTAATCCGTTGGATCGAGCTTGCAAAGAGCACGATATTGCATACGCACATCAACAAGATCGTCATCAGGCCGATAAACGATTAACAGAGTTAGCTTGGCAAAGAGTTAAAGACAAGAGCACACCGATCGGAGAGAAAATTGCTGCGTGGGCTGTTGCGAACGCAATGAAAATTAAAACCAAGACCGGTATGGGCAGTGGTGGCGGTGGTGGTTTAATGAAACAAAAACGACGACGCAAAAATAGAGCTAGATGAGAAGGTTCGTTTAGGAAATCTGTTGTAAAACCTATTCAAGCAGAACTGCTAAAATATAAAAATAGCGGTGGTGTTAGTGGTGGTGAAAATATTCGGCTAGCACTGCGAGCTGCTAGAAAAGTGGTCAACAGGACGACGACGACGAAGGGAGGTAAGAAAAACGTAAAATTGCCTCGAATTATTCCAGTGCCAAAGACTGGGGGTTTTCTTATTCCACTGTTTGCAGGATTGAGTGCGCTGGGTGCTCTCATTGGAGGAGCTTCATCTGTTGCAAATGCAGTTTCCAAGGCAAAAAATGCTCATAAAAAGCTAGAGGAAGCTCTACGGCACAACAAGACCATGGAAGCCATTGCCTTGGGTAGAGGCATGCACCTAGGGCAGGCTAAAAAGGGTCTTGGACTGTACATTACAAAAAACTATTGAATCTGCCTCGGAGACCACTGACTAATGTAGATTTAATAAAATTCAACACCAAAAATCCCATTCCATATTTCAAAGGGGTTTTTATGCGCAACGATTTACCACAACATCCACCAGCGAAAAATGAAAGTGGTATTGTTAATTTAGACGATAAGAAAGGACCTGGAACCCACTGGTGTGCGTATAAGAAACGCAGCAATAAAGTGATTTGGTTCGACAGTTACGGTGATTTACCCCCTCCCCTGGAAATTATTGAATATTTTAAAGGATGTGACATTGTTTATAACTATGACCGATTTCAGAAATTTAACACATTTTATTGCGGTCACCTATGTCTTCAATTTTTGTGTAGTCCACATCATGTCGCAAACGTTTAATCTGAGCGGAGACGAGTCGCTACTCACTGCCACATACTTTCCACCGATTCAGCTAGACGCCGGCAGAAAATATTCACTGGGTCTGATTAGTTTTCAGTCATTTTACACAGTGCCCAACTTGCAAGGAAAAGTGTTCTACTATGGAGGCGATAAAAAGTTGACTATACCAGACGGATACTACGACATTCACCAGCTGGAGAAGTTTTTGAAGGATAAACTGGGATCCAACGATATTTCACTGAAATCGCACAACCACAACTCTAGGTGTGAGATAAAATCATCATTTGATGTAGACTTCAAACCCGACGACTCTCTGCACAAGGAATTGGGCTTCCAGCAGCAAACGTACATCAAGAAGACGCCTCACATCTCTGAAAGTGCCGTGGATTTTGTAAATGTTAAACTAATTAGAATAGAATGTAATATCATCTCTGGGTCATACCACAACCACAAGCACATGCATGTATTGCATCAATTTGCTCCTGATATTGGTCCGGGCGGAAAACTTATATACGAACACCCCAGAAATATAATTTATTTGCCAGTCAACGTTCAAACGATAAACAATATCACATTGAGAGTTGTCGATCAAGGGACACCTTATAGATTTCCAAGGGGAAAACTTGAACATACGATTGGAACTCAAGAGCGGTGATGGGATTAGCATTTAAGAAAAGAAAAAAACTTTCTCAGTATAAAAGTGCAACAGCCAACAACAGATCTTTTATTAGCTGCATGCCCTTGGGGCCACTAACACCTGAAAATAAAAGATTTCTTCAAGTACTTGGCTTCAAAGTGTTAAGCAGCAGCAGCAGCAACAACAACAACAGCAAGAAGAAGAATAACTATGGAAAACGTGCTAGATATTTTTGAAAGTGTACATTTCGAGGATGCCATCACCAAAAAGGAGTATCATACATACCAGCCATACCTGACTTCCACATACAACAACAACGATGAAATTCGCATTCCAATCTTGTCCCGTGACGTTTACACACTGCCCTGTGACAGTTTCCTGTATCTGGAAGGAAACTTTGACGGTGGAACAGGAGATGGCGCTAGTGTTTTAGTAAACAATTCTTATGCATTTCTATTTGACGAATTGCGCTATGAAATAAACGGAGTTGAAATTGATAAGGTGAAAGATGTTGGAACTACTAGCCTGCTGAAAAATCTAGCATCATTTACGCATGCAGATGCAAGAGCTTATGAGGGATCGGGGTGGAATCTAAAAGAAGTTACTAGTACATGGGACAGTGCTGCTAAACGCTTTAGCGCCTGCATTCCTCTGAAGCTATGGTTAGGATTTGCAGACATGTACAAGAAGTTGTTGATAAATTGCAAGCAAGAACTGATTTTACTGAGAACCCGGCACGATGAAAACATCTTCAAGGGTAAACAAGGAACTGTTGCACTTCTTAAAGTCGAGTGGCATGTGCCACACATCAATGTAAGCGATGAAGTTAAATTGAGGTTATGGAAGTCTATAAAGAACGACAAGCCAATCCAGATTGCTTTTCGACAGTGGGAATTGCATGAACTACCAACAGTACGAGAGAATGTATCCGACAAATGGAATATTCGCACATCAACACAGTTGGAAAAACCCCGGCATATTATTCTAGCATTCCAGACGAACAAAAAGAATGTCAAGGAAGAGGATGCAAGTAACTTTGATCATGTGACATTGCGAAACTTTAAAGTATACTTGAATTCAGAGAGTTATCCGTACGATAAGCAAGACTTGGATTTTGGGCTGGGGAAATATAATTTAGCTTATCACGCATATAGTACGTTCCAGGCAAACTACTATGACCGTAACTCCAACGACCCCCTACTCTCCTATAAAGAGTTTAAAAGTAACCCAATATTTGTGGTGGACTGCACAAATCAAGTGGAAAGTGTGGTAGGTGGAACGATCGACGTACAAGTCGAGTTTGAGGCTAACGCAAAGTTCCCAGCAAAAACTATCGCCTACTGTCTCATTATCCACGACTGTATAGTGCAGTACAATCCGATAAGTGGTCTAGTTCAGAAGTTCTGGTAGAATGTCGTCGTCGTCGTCGCCACCACCGTATATGATTATTGACATTCAAGGCTTCAAGCTCAAGAAAAATAAATTTATTCCAAAAGAACTGGCAGCATACGATGGAGAGCAGACAGTGCATGTGATTTTCAAGCCACCGTTTGCATCAATCTATTTAGATGACGATGAAATACGTCAAGTTAATTGGTTAACAAAACACTATCATGGGCTCAGTTGGAATAATGGATTTGTGGATTTGGAAAAGTTGCCAAAAATACTACGTCAAATTGTACAAGATCATCACCAGTTGTACGTGAAGGGGAAGGAGAAAGCAGAGTTCCTTAGGAAATATTTGGACACTGACATCCAAGTGATGGAGTATCCGGAGAACGAGCAGCCATCATTGAAAAAGTACATCACTATGCCAGACTGTTGCTTTCACACCCAACAATATTATCACTGCGCTTTATCAAATGTTAAACTATTGCATAACTATAAAAAATATTAATGTACTTATTTTTTTAATAAACGGTTTATTTATTATTCTCATTTAATTTACAACCTTATATAAATGATATAAGACACTGTAGCCAGAAGAATGGTTAAAAAAATTGTTATCACAAGCACTGCTATTAGCAGATGATTTGAACTGGGAGGGCACTCGGTCATCATCATCATCACATCACTAGCTCTGTGGCGGCGAACCAATATCCAGGGACCCTCTGCAATTTTTCCTTCATCTGATTCAAACAAAACTTTGAAATGGATGAAGGCTGCTGCTGTGTCATTGGCGGTGGTCGTCATGCGGTACTTGAAAATATGGGTATTGTTTACAAAATCATTTTCCATCCATGAATAAAACTCAAGGGTTTTTGCAGATGGGGGTGTTGTTTGGTTGTTTTGCTCCACCAAGATCAATGCTTTTTTAGCAGTAATTGGTTGAGCGATGAAAATTTGCGTATTGTTGATTACACTGTACAATACAAGTAGTTGTGACATCAACATCTTGACAAATACTAATTTGCAATTGTATATCGGTGAACACTTATAGTAATGGTGGGAAGAGTGGTATATATTAGCGTAGAGTCCAGTCATACGTCCCAAAGTATTGCTCAGAATGTCCAACAGCAAAGTTCTCAAGTGTGTTGTGGTAGAGTATTACACAACCTACTATAGTGAAGTGGGCCCAAGTCAACCCATGACCGAGTTTGATAATCGGCTCGTAATAGTTTGTGAAGATTGTTCATTTGGTGGTGACGACGACAGGTGGGTGTCCCAATATCACATTTTGTGCGACGAATCAGAGTTGGATAATATTCAAGAGTTGCATAGTTGCGAAAACTGCTATGCTGAGTTGTTTGTCATTCGTGACGCTCAAGACTGCGACATTTGTAGAGAAGAGCCTAGAGACGTGTCAACACCCCGTATTCTAGAACAGTTTACTGAAGAAGTACGGCCCAATCCATTGGAAGGATATTGAAGCTACAACGCCACCCCATGTACAAAAAATTACTGCTAGAATCTTCCTACCCACTCGACGATGGCACCCTGCACCACCACCTAAGAATTGGCTTAAACGTAAATTCAGATTTTGAGGCGTTTGTTATTTTGAAACATTTGGAATTGTCGTATGCTGACTGGATGGATTTGACGGCAACATTCAATAGCATTATTTGTGACTTTTTCTGTGACACTCTAGAGATTAGCAACAGTGAATTCAATTCTTATAATGTAGCGCTAAGATGTAATAGCAACCATAAAATAAAATTTTTGAAAGTTGGTGGTGGTGAGAAAGTTGTTCAGCTCAAGTGTACAGCTGATAGACGCACTTTTAATATAAACCACACCTTATACGATAATTTGCTCAAAATTAAACATATTATAGACATTGGCTTGGTACATTTGAAAAGGGTTAATTTTAAGAATGAATATATACACTATTTAAGAACTTATTTTGTTAAATATAAATTTGAGGAATTAATTGAAAAAATGAAACTTAAAGTAGTAAGCATGCAAATGTTGCAAGGCTTGCTTGAATTACATCACTTCCATAGAAATAAGCTTGTAAAGGATTTGCGTCTCGTGACACTTTATAATAAACGAAAAGCAGGTGAAGGAAACAAATAAAATATTTACGATTTCATGGTGTTGTTTTATTAACCCAATCAAGTGGAATAAAAGTAATATATAAACAATAATACAAAATACAATTTATTAACATAAATATGAAATAATAATTCTTAATTAACATGCAACAGAATAATTCAAAATACAATTTATTCATATAAATCAAGCGCATAATACAAAAAAATACATGCAATGATAGATAAAAAAATTAATACAAACTGCAATTTATTAATAGAAATATCAAATGCAAAACAATTTTCACACATCATAAACAAATCAACGGTCCTCATCAAGACTTTCCAGTTGTTTTATTCGATAGTGACCGAATGCAAGAGTCTTTACGGAATTTGGAATAAGGTACCGTTTAGTATCATGAGGTGACAATGCAATTTTGTTCACGGTTTGACTGTAGATTGTGTGCAAGATTGAACGAAGGACATTTTGCTGTCGGTAAATAATTTCTTCTTTGTACAAACAATTTTTATAGTCATCTATGGTCACATACTTATTCACCACGTACTTCTTTACTCCTTTTGCTTTTTTTATAATTTTACCTTGAACATTGTTATAGTAGAGTTTACTTCGCAAACCAACAAATTCAAGCATAATACGCCCTCCATTTTCATCTTTCATTAGACCCAACACTGCTTTGTTTTTCCGCGGAATTGAATACATATTATTTTCCTCAAAATTTGAAGTGTCGAATTTGTCTAAATTTTGTTTCATATCTTCATACAGATTATCAGTTTCAACGCGAAAGGTTATACTGTCCGTATCAACATAACATAATTCAAGTTTATCCTCATAATTAACTTTTAAAAAATCATAATAGAATTCATAAAGTGCTAATTTTGATAGTTCCAGTACAGTGAAGCCGATGTGAACCGGTTTGTCAAACTTGATGTTGTTTTTTTTCAATTGAACAGCACACATGTTATCGCCGAAGACGGCAACACTGTGAAAGTTCGGCTTTGCAATATACGCTCGTGCGCCCCATTTACGTCCGATATTTTCCCAATGCGTTAAAATTCTCACAACTACTCTCTTTTCTACCGATTCCAACGTTTTACCATACACTGCATTATTGCATAATTTATAATTACTCTTATCGAATTCATTTGTGGACGCTTGACGAAGACGCGTGTTAAGGTCGATATACTGCTTTAGCCAAGCACTTTGCTCAAATTGCAGCACTCTATGTATTTTTTTTAATTGCAAGCCGTGTTTCAAGGCATGTTGCAGTTGTCTATAGTGCATTACATATTTAATTTTCGGATTAAAATCTAATATCAATTTTGGTTGCTTACAAGTAGGAGTTGATTTATTTTCTGAGCAAAATGGTAAATCATTATGACGATCGTGAATAGATACCGGATAATCGAGATCAACTTCCAAGAAATAACCTATCGCACTTAAACTCTCCAATGAATCGACATTTAATTTATCAATTTCCTCTTGTTGCATCCACATAAATTTCCTGTGCGGCAATAATTGACTCATTGCATATCCATACATGTTATTCATATCCAAGTATGCAAGATAAGTATTTGGCTTATGTGGATCATATTCATCTGTCATTAAGGGATTATTAGCAGTTGCATGTCTGCACGAACATTGAGATATTCCGCCACGAATTGACTTTCTAACAAAATAATACATGTCGATATCGGTAAACAGTTCCAATTCCACTTTGGTGTACTTTAGAATTGCTTGTCAGGTGAAACTCGGAAGCGTATAGGTTTGTGCCGGGTCCAAGTCATATGTTCTTTTACATAAATGTCTAAAATTTTCAAATATGTCAGCCAAGAGTAATACATCGGTTTTAAGGTATAAATTTGAGTATTCCTCTAAATTTTTGCAATTGAACGTTTGCCAAACTTTTTGTGCGTGCGTATAATCGCTCTCTGAAATGTTTTCATCTTTTAGTGAATTATAGAAACATTCTGGCGATGGTAAAGCAGTTGTTTCTGTCAATTTAGAAAATGAATCAACATAATTGTATGGAAATACGCCTTTTCTCGTTAATAATTTCAAATGTTCACCATTGGGAAAAAATTTGAACATTTCGTGAAACATGTCGATACTTAAATTTGCACTGAGACTATCAATGCTCCCCGACAAGAAGCGAAAACTGTCTAGAAATCTAAGGTGGAAATAATTCTCATTATCGAATTTAATACGTTTCGAAATGGATATATACTTGTCTTTGTTTACCGGAATAATTTCAGTAGGTTCATTGTCATAATTTAAATATTTCACGATTAAATGAGCATCAAAATTTGAAAAATTGTGAAAAAATATTGGAAGAAAATTGGGTACTTTATAATTTAAATTACATTCTTTATGCACTGCTCCCCTATACATTCCGGTCAGGTGGTCGTGATCCTGACATTTTATGTCAGCTGGTGGTATAAAGGAATCGTTGCATATAGAACACTCATTTGCATTATTAAAGTCTGCTTTTTGTTGTGTCGTTAATGGTTGCATCGGTAAAATGGGCTTTAGATAATTTTCGTAAATAAATTTAGCATCATCCACCAGTCTTTCAATGAAAATTTTTGGTGCATCTAATCCTGTATATGTGACAAATTTCGACAGGTTATCATTATACAAACATTTGATGTAATATGCAAAACTGAATGGTACATGAACATGAGTACTGTTTGTAAATGAACTTGTTGGATTTTGTGAGCATAATGCAATCGGTTGAAGAATTGTTTCGAAATCGGCATAAACTACAAATGGGACCATCATTTTTTTGTTATAATCTGTGAATTTTAAGATATTTCCCGGCATCGATTTGCCCCATCTATTAATTTTCAGTTCAGCTGACGGCATTACGGTGACTATGTGGTTACAATCGTTTTCAATATGATTTTTGTATAATCTTTCATTGGTAAAATACAACAGACAGCCATCGCACAGATATTTTCTACTTTTATGTTTGGAAACTTGGCTGGCGATTAATGAAGACATATTTTTAATCCAGCAATAATGAAGTCGTTCACAGGTATCAATATTTTGCAGTAGCAACAAGTTTACATGTTTTTCCCGTTTGTGTGCAGTAAAGTGCAACGGACCAACAACCGAATACGTTTCATGTTTGTTTTGTAAACTATTTTCGTTTAATTCTAGACCGTAAACATTAACGCTAATGTCGTTTTGAGTTTCAAATAGGGGTATGTCTTTAAGTTTAACCGGGAACTCTATGTTGTCAAAATTTAATATTGCTTGAAATGGTGGGTAGCTTTCCACCAAATGAGGATTGCTTACATTTTCGTGCAAATATGCGTTTACGCTGTGTGCAAAGCAAAATTCATCGTTTGGATTAAAAACATTTACAACACATCGCTTTTTCGCTAGAAAATAGGGTAGTTTTATAAATGAACTCGACGATCCGGCAATAGGTTCATATTTGTTTATATTTACTTCTAGAAATAAAATCTGCTGTAATGACCAACCTGAATCTCGTTCGGCAAACTCTTCAGATTTTACCGCAATTGCTTCACACATTTCGTCATAAATTTGATTAAAATCCATACTTTGTGTGTAAATTTGAAGCCGTGTATTGAACGACTTTAAATCAATCTTTAAAGTGTCGTCATCGCTCTCATGTTTACCAAAATTTGCAAAACATTCCACGTTAAATTTTATTGGTCCAAATTTTTCAACACTTCTATTAACAAGCGTTTCAACTTTACCTCGCACTTTTTGCAACGCCGTTATAAAATTTAAATCTGCTTCTAATGAAATTTTGAACGAGGCTATTCGTCTTTTAAATGCTTGTGAAATTTCTACGACGTCCGGAATATCTGTCGCAATGTTTGCCTGCTCATTTAAACGGTGCTTAGTGGATCGAGAATGTGATACGTACAATTTTGACGGAACATTAATGTTACACACCATACATGTTTTTATCGTCTCAATATCAACTGTTTTTTTATTTTTTTTTAATTCGGGACCAATTACGTTTTGTGAGTCATGCTTGTGAGCTTTAAATTCTTTTGTTGATTTGAAAAGCATGCCACAAATGTCGCACAAATGCTCAAGTTGTGGTTCTAATTTGGGAACAATTACTTTTTGCTTGTGGGCTTTAAATTCTTTTGTTGATTTGAAAAGCATGCCACAAATGTCGCACAAATGCTCAAGTTGTGGTTCGTGTCTGATATAATGGTCGAAAAACTGTTGAGCTGTTGCAAACTCAAAATGACAAACGTTGCACAAATACGGTGACTTATGTTGACTCTGCACATGCAATTTGAAATTTCGCGGTATAATTTTTTTCATGCAAATGAAACAAGTTAACAAAATAGGTCTGGTGTTACTACAACTATTTCTCACGTGTCTAAGCATGTTACGTTTGTTTGAAAATTGTTTTGCACATGAAATACAATTAAACATTTTTTGTTGGGTGAACTTAATTATTCTAAGTATAATAAATCCATAATAATCAAAGAGTGAAACTTACAAAAATTCCAATATTGGACAACATTTTCCATTAAATGTCCTCTTCTCAGTTATCTTGATTTGTATGTTCTCTTTCTTATTTATCTCGTTGATATCGTCCTCCGTAATCTGAATATTAAACCGTTCCGGTAAAAATATCTTCCGCTGTTCGTCCAATTCTGCTACTAATTTGTCGCCATACCTTGTTTTGATTTTTGAAATGGATTTCACTTTTATTATCTCATCAACTTCAAAAGTATCCCACTTCAAAAAGGTGCATCCAGCTGTTCGACTAACTTGATTAAACTTTTCCTGCAATAGGTACCTATTGTTAGTTGTAAATCTGTAAAACGACAATTTTTCACTTACCATAATATCTGCTTTAAAATAAATATTCCTCTGATGATGGTGTGCTCTTTTTTGTTTCGTTTCACCAATAAATAACTTTGATTTATTACTTTTGTTACTCCACACTTTTTGTCGATGCAATGAATTTTTTGTTTCGTTTCACCAATAAATAACTTTGATTTATTACTTTGATTTATTACTTTTGTTACTACACACTTTTTGTCGATGCAATGAAAAAACTATCGCTTCCTTTGGTTATATACTACCTTAATGTAATTTCTAAATACTTTATCCCACTTTCTATTATCTTTGTCTTTACTGTGTACACCTTAAAAGCATAATTAATGTACTTTAACATACTTTCAACCGCTTCCTATTATTATCTATGCCTTCGTACATCTCGTTGTGTACCCCTTAAAAGCATAATTTGCATAATGCATAATTTAGCTTCGATAACTTCTTTAACCCACTTTCTAACACTTTTGTCCAACTCGTCGCAGGTGTTTCCTAATACGTAAGTAATCTTTGATTTTCTTCGCAATAAATGCGAGACTAAGTAATCTTTGATTTTCGCAATAAATGCGTGTAATTTGTGCGACAAAACATTTTTCGATAGATTTGTGTAGAACCTAAAATCATTGCTTACAATTGCTTACAATTGACGAATGTTTATTCCCAAAAACCGTTAGATCATTTGCTTATTGGGATTATCGCAATTTATTAATTTAACTTATATTCGTTGATCAATGTTTATTTCCGGTGAGCTTGCAGCAATTTGCCATTGCACCGGTGCGAATCAACTTACCTTATCAATTTGCATGTTACATTTATGGGACCATTTCTGCTAATCTACGCAGGAAATTCTATAGTGGGGTGATGAATATAAAAGTACTGCGTAACGTGAAAATAACCTACAGAACAATAAAAAACAAATATAAAACGTTAATAAAATGGATTCTAACAGTAAGTACTTTATTAATTTTTTTATATATTTTATCTGGTCGTATTAATTGATTAAACGGTGATTGATTTTATTAAAATTCATATTGCTTGGGCGGTAATTTTGTAAAATTCACAGTGATTATATATTTTTGTGAGGTATTATTCAACAATTTTGTAAAATTCGTGTTTACTCGGTGATTTTATAATTTGTTTTTAATATTTTATATCTGATCATATATCGAATATTGGTTGTTTAAACGGTGATTGATTTTATTAAAATTCATATTGTTTGGATGTCGATTAATAATTTTGTAAAATTAACATTGATTATATAATTTCGTGAGGTAATTAATGATTTTGTAAAATTCATGTTTAGCTGGTGATTTTATAATTTGTTCAAAGTGGCTTCTAATTTTTTTCTTTTCATTTTCTAGCAGTCGCAGAGCTACTACGCCCTCTCCTGCCGCCACATCTTCGCGTAAATTACATTTTACCAAAGTAATTAGTTTCATAATATTAATTTTGTTTTTTTTCAATTTGTTTTTAGCATGTCCGCACCGTCGTAATGACGATGCCCGGGCCTGTGCCGTCCGTTTGGCCGCCGTTCGGGACGGCCCTAAGCAGCAAAATTTGCTGTGAGTTCGTGGAGGGGGTCCTCGTCGTTTGGATCTACAATTTATAAATAAAAAAACTTTTTGTTGTATATACCTTAAAATAAAATAAATAATAATATTTCATGTTTTTTTACTTGTATTTCTTAAAATACATAATATTTCATTAACACAATGCAATCGGATAAATTTGCTCCCGTTGCAAATGTTTATAATAGCGCACCATCTAATTTTCGCGAATAATGAAATCGAAGGACGTTTCAGAGTCGGATAAATTTGCTCCCGTTGCAAATGTTTGTAATAACGCACCATCTAATTTTCGCGAAGAATGAAACCGAAGGACGGTTCAAAGAAATAAATAATATTTCATTAACAAAGAGAGCGTATGTCACTGACCCGCGCCTTGAGCTAATTGGCTTTAACATCACTTGCTCACGTTTTGCAAATGCAAATTAAATATACACACTTAATCGTAATGTATTCTCTTTTTAAATAGTATAGTTTGATTGACTTTTCTTAATTTTTAAATAGTATAGTTTGATTGTCTTTTCTTAAAATAAATAATTTTTCATTAACATCAATTTCATTGTACCTGCTTCATGCACGGCAGGTACATCTAAATTTCGCGCCATCTAATTTTCGCGAGAGCAACCAGATTTCAACAGCATTACAGATTTCTTTGCTGGCTCCCTGCCGGGCGGACGCCCTGCACGGACGGGCTCCCTGCACGGACACGCTCCCAGCACGGGCGGGCTCCCTGCACGGACGGGCTCCCAGCACGGACGGGATCCCAGCACGGGCTGGCTCCCTGCACCGGCGGGCTCCCTGCAGGGCGGGCTCCCAGCACGGGATGGCTCCCTGCACGGGCAGGATCCCTGCACGGGCTGGCTCCCAGATCGAGTGGGCTCCCAGCACGGGCTGGCTCCTTGCACCGGCGGGCTCCCTGCAGGGCGGGCTCCCAGCACGGGATGGCTCCCAGCTCGAGTGGGCTCCCAGCTCCCAGCACGGGCTGGCTCCCAGCTCCCAGCTCCCTGGCTCCCTGCTTTGCACCCTCTATTATTAGCTACTTGTCCGAACGATTTACACCAAAAGAAATTTTGCTTGTCTCAGTTTCTGTAAGTCTCACAAATAATTTTTATAACAAAATAGTGTTCAGAATATGATTCTGGACTCGATTAAAAACGAAAATAATTTTTTGAAGAAAAATGAAATTTAATCGTTTTTCGGCGTTTCCAGCAGTTGTCCGAACGATTTACACCAAAAGAAATTTTGCTTGTCTCAGTTTCTGTAAGTCTCACAAATAATTTTTATAACAAAATAGTGTTCAGAATGTGATTCTGGACTCAAAAAAAAACGAAAATAAATTTTTGAAGAAAAATTAAATTTAATCGTTTTTCGGCGTTTCCAGCAGTTGTCCGAACGATTTACATCAAAAGAAATTTTGCTTGTCTCAGTATCTGTAGGTCTCACAAATAATTTTTATAACAAAATAGTGTTCAGAATGTGATTCTGGACTCGAAAAAAAACGAAAATAAATTTTTGAAGAAAAATTAAATTTAATCGTTTTTCGGCGTTTCCAGCAGTTGTCCGAACGATTTACATCAAAAGAAATTTTGCTTGTCTCAGTTTCTCCAAGTCTCACAAATAATTTTTATAACAAAATAGTGTTCAGAATGTGATTCTGGACTCAAAAAAACGAAAATAAATTTTTGAAGAAAAATGAAATTTAATCGTTTTTCGGCGTTTCCAGCAGTTGTCCGAACGATTTACACCATAAGAAATTTTGCTTGTCTCAGTTTCTGTAAGTCTCACAAATACATTTTATAACAAAATAGTGTTCAGAATGTGATTCTGGACACAAAAAAAAACGAAAATAAATTTTTGAAGAAAAATTAAATTTAATCGTTTTTCGGCGTTTCCAGCAGTTGTCCGAACGATTTACATCAAAAGAAATTTTGCTTGTCTCAGTTTCTGTAAGTCTCACAAATAATTTTTATAACAAAATAGTGTTCAGAATGTGATTCTGGACTCGAAAAAAAACGAAAATAAATTTTTGAAGAAAAATTAAATTTAATCGTTTTTCGGCGTTTCCAGCAGTTGTCCAAACGATTTACATCAAAAGAAATTTTTCCTGTCTCAGTTTCTGTAAGTCTCACAAATAATTTTTATAACAAAATAGTGTTCAGAATGTGATTCTGGACTCGATAAAAAACGAAAATAAATTTTTGAAGAAAAATGAAATTTAATCGTTTTTCGGCGTTTCCAGCAGTTGTCCGAACGATTTACACCAAAAGAAATTTTGCTTGTCTCAGTTTCTGTAAGTCTCACAAATAATTTTTATAACAAAATAGTGTTCAGAATATGATTCTGGACTCGATAAAAAACGAAAATAATTTTTTGAAGAAAAATGAAATTTAATCGTTTTTCGGCGTTTCCAGCAGTTGTCCGAACGATTTACACCAAAAGAAATTTTGCTTGTCTCAGTTTCTGTAAGTCTCACAAATAATTTTTATAACAAAATAGTGTTCAGAATGTGATTCTGGACTCAAAAAAAAACGAAAATAAATTTTTGAACAAAAATTAAATTTAATCGTTTTTCGGCGTTTCCAGCAGTTGTCCGAACGATTTACATCAAAAGAAATTTTGCTTGTCTCAGTTTCTGTAAGTCTCACAAATAATTTTTATAACAAAATAGTGTTCAGAATGTGATTCTGGACTCGATAAAAAACGAAAATAAATTTTTGAAGAAAAATGAAATTTAATCGTTTTTCGGCGTTTCCAGCAGTTGTCCGAACGATTTACACCAAAAGAAATTTTGCTTGTCTCAGTTTCTGTAAGTCTCACAAATAATTTTTATAACAAAATAGTGTTCAGAATATGATTCTGGACTCGATAAAAAACGAAAATAATTTTTTGAAGAAAAATGAAATTTAATCGTTTTTCGGCGTTTCCAGCAGTTGTCCGAACGATTTACACCAAAAGAAATTTTGCTTGTCTCAGTTTCTGTAAGTCTCACAAATAATTTTTATAACAAAATAGTGTTCAGAATGTGATTCTGGACTCGATAAAAAACGAAAATAAATTTTTGAAGAAAAATGAAATTTAATCGTTTTTCGGCGTTTCCAGCAGTTGTCCGAACGATTTACACCAAAAGAAATTTTGCTTGTCTCAGTTTCGGTAAGTCTCACAAATAATTTTTATAACAAAATAGTGTTCAGAATATGATTCTGGACTCGATAAAAAACGAAAATAATTTTTTGAAGAAAAATGAAATTTAATCGTTTTTCGGCGTTTCCAGCAGTTGTCCGAACGATTTACACCAAAAGAAATTTTGCTTGTCTCAGTTTCTGTAAGTCTCACAAATAATTTTTATAACAAAATAGTGTTCAGAATGTGATTCTGGACTCAAAAAAAAACGAAAATAAATTTTTGAAGAAAAATTAAATTTAATCGTTTTTCGGCGTTTCCAGCAGTTGTCCGAACGATTTACATCAAAAGAAATTTTTCTTGTCTCAGTTTCTGTAAGTCTCACAAATAATTTTTATAACAAAATAGTGTTCAGAATGTGATTCTGGACTCGATAAAAAACGAAAATAAATTTTTGAAGAAAAATTAAATTTAATCGTTTTTCGGCGTTTCCAGCAGTTGTCCGAACGATTTACATCAAAAGAAATTTTGCTTGTCTCAGTTTCTCCAAGTCTCACAAATAATTTTTATAACAAAATAGTGTTCAGAATGTGATTCTGGACTCAAAAAAACGAAAATAAATTTTTGAAGAAAAATGAAATTTAATCGTTTTTCGGCGTTTCCAGCAGTTGTCCGAACGATTTACACCATAAGAAATTTTGCTTGTCTCAGTTTCTGTAAGTCTCACAAATAATTTTTATAACAAAATAGTGTTCAGAATGTGATTCTGGACTCAAAAAAACGAAAATAAATTTTTGAAGAAAAATGAAATTTAATCGTTTTTCGGCGTTTCCAGCAGTTGTCCGAACGATTTACACCAAAAGAAATTTTGCTTGTCTCAGTTTCTGAAAGTCTCACAAATAATTTTTATAACAAAATAGTGTTCAGAATGTGATTCTGGACTCAAAAAAAAACGATAATAAATTTTTGAAGAAAAATGAAATTTAATCGTTTTTCGGCGTTTCCAGCAGTTGTCCGAACGATTTACACCAAAAGAAATTTTGCTTGTCTCAGTTTCTGTAAGTCTCACAAATAATTTTTATAACAAAATAGTGTTCAGAATGTGATTCTGGACTCAAAAAAAAACGAAAATAAATTTTTGAAGAAAAATTAAATTTAATCGTTTTTCGGCGTTTCCAGCAGTTGTCCGAACGATTTACATCAAAAGAAATTTTTCTTGTCTCAGTTTCTGTAAGTCTCACAAATATTTTTTATAACAAAATAGTGTTCAGAATGTGATTCTGGACTCGATAAAAAACGAAAATAAATTTTTGAAGAAAAATGAAATTTAATCGTTTTTCGGCGTTTCCAGCAGTTGTCCGAACGATTTACACCAAAAGAAATTTTGCTTGTCTCAGTTTCTGTAAGTCTCACAAATAATTTTTATAACAAAATAGTGTTCAGAATGTGATTCTGGACTAAATAAAAAACGAAAATAAATTTTTGAAGAAAAATTAAATTTAATCGTTTTTAGGCGTTTCCAGCAGTTGTCCGAACGATTTACATCAAAAGAAATTTTGCTTGGCTCAGTTTCTGTAAGTCTCACAAATATTTTTTATAACAAAATAGTGTTCAGAATGTGATTCTGGACTCGATAAAAAACGAAAATAAATTTTTGAAGAAAAATTAAATTTAATCGTTTTTCGGCGTTTCCAGCAGTTGTCCGAACGATTTACATCAAAAGAAATTTTTCTTGTCTCAGTTTCTGTAAGTCTCACAAATAATTTTTATAACAAAATAGTGTTCAGAATGTGATTCTGGACTCGATAAAAAACGAAAATAAATTTTTGAAGAAAAATGAAATTTAATCGTTATTCGGCGTTTCCAGCAGTTGTCCAAACGATTTACACCAAAAGAAATTTTGCTTGTCTCAGTTTCTGTAAGTCTCACAAATAATTTTTATAACAAAATAGTGTTCAGAATGTGATTCTGGACTAAATAAAAAACGAAAATAAATTTTTGAAGAAAAATTAAATTTAATCGTTTTTCGGCGTTTCCAGCAGTTGTCCGAACAAATTACATCAAAAGAAATTTTGCATGTCTCAGTTTCTGTAAGTCTCACAAATAATTTTTATAACAAAATAGTGTTCAGAATGTGATTCTGGACTCAAAAAAAAACGAAAATAAATTTTTGAAGAAAAATGAAATTTAATCGTTTTTCGGCGTTTCCAGCAGTTGTCCGAACGATTTACATCAAAAGAAATTTTTCCTGTCTCAGTTTCTGTAAGTCTCACAAATAATTTTTATAACAAAATAGTGTTCAGAATGTGATTCTTGACTCGATAAAAAACAAAAATAAATTTTTGAAGAAAAATGAAATTTAATCGTTTTTCGGCGTTTCCAGCAGTTGTCCGAACGATTTACACCAAAAGAAATTTTGCTTGTCTCAGTTTCTGTAAGTCTCATAAATAATTTTTATAACAAAATAGTGTTTAGAATGTGATTCTGAACTCAAAAAAAAACGAAAATAAATTTTTGAAGAAAAATTAAATTTAATCGTTTTTCGGCGTTTCCAGCAGTTGTCCGAACGATTTACATCAAAAGAAATTTTGCTTGTCTCAGTTTCTGTAAGTCTCACAAATAATTTTTATAACAAAATAGTGTTCAGAATGTGATTCTGGACTCGATAAAAAACGAAAATAAATTTTTGAAGAAAAATGAAATTTAATCGTTTTTCGGCGTTTCCAGCAGTTGTCCGAACGATTTACACCAAAAGAAATTTTGCTTGTCTCAGTTTCTCCAAGTCTCACAAATAATTTTTATAACAAAATAGTGTTCAGAATGTGATTCTGGACTCAAAAAAACGAAAATAAATTTTTGAAGAAAAATGAAATTGAATCGTTTTTCGGCGTTTCCAGCAGTTGTCCGAACGATTTACACCAAAAGTAATTTTGCTTGTCTCAGTTTCTGTAAGTCTCACAAATAATTTTTATAACAAAATAGTGTTCAGAATGTGATTCTGGACTCAAAAAAAAACGAAAATAAATTTTTGAAGAAAAATTAAATTTAATCGTTTTTCGGCGTTTCCAGCAGTTGTCCGAACGATTTACATCAAAAGAAATTTTGCTTGTCTCAGTATCTGTAGGTCTCACAAATAATTTTTATAACAAAATAGTGTTCAGAATGTGATTCTGGACTCGAAAAAAAACGAAAATAAGTTTTTGAAGAAAAATTAAATTTAATCGTTTTTCGGCGTTTCCAGCAGTTGTCCGAACGATTTACATCAAAAGAAATTTTGCTTGTCTCAGTTTCTCCAAGTCTCACAAATAATTTTTATAACAAAATAGTGTTCAGAATGTGATTCTGGACTCAAAAAAACGAAAATAAATTTTTGAAGAAAAATGAAATTTAATCGTTTTTCGGCGTTTCCAGCAGTTGTCCGAACGATTTACACCATAAGAAATTTTGCTTGTCTCAGTTTCTGTAAGTCTCACAAATAATTTTTATAACAAAATAGTGTTCAGAATGTGATTCTGGACACAAAAAAAAACGAAAATAAATTTTTGAAGAAAAATTAAATTTAATCGTTTTTCGGCGTTTCCAGCAGTTGTCCGAACGATTTACATCAAAAGAAATTTTGCTTGTCTCAGTTTCTGTAAGTCTCACAAATAATTTTTATAACAAAATAGTGTTCAGAATGTGATTCTGGACTCGAAAAAAAACGAAAATAAATTTTTGAAGAAAAATTAAATTTAATCGTTTTTCGGCGTTTCCAGCAGTTGTCCGAACGATTTACATCAAAAGAAATTTTTCCTGTCTCAGTTTCTGTAAGTCTCACAAATAATTTTTATAACAAAATAGTGTTCAGAATGTGATTCTGGACTCGATAAAAAACAAAAATAAATTTTTGAAGAAAAATGAAATTTAATCGTTTTTTGGCGTTTCCAGCAGTTGTCCGAACGATTTACACCAAAAGAAATTTTGCTTGTCTCAATTTCTGTAAGTCTCACAAATAATTTTTATAACAAAATAGTGTTCAGAATGTGATTCTGGACTCAAAAAAAACGAAAATAAATTTTTGAAGAAAAATTAAATTTAATCGTTTTTCGGCGTTTCCAGCAGTTGTCCGAACGATTTACATCAAAAGAAATTTTTCTTGTCTCAGTTTCTGTAAGTCTCACAAATAATTTTTATAACAAAATAGTGTTCAGAATGTGATTCTGGACTCGATAAAAAACGAAAATAAATTTTTGAAGAAAAATGAAATTTAATCGTTTTTCGGCGTTTCCAGCAGTTGTCCGAACGATTTACACCAAAATAAATTTTGCTTGTCTCAGTTTCTGTAAGTCTCACAAATAATTTTTATAACAAAATAGTGTTCAGAATATGATTCTGGACTCGATAAAAAACGAAAATAATTTTTTGAAGAAAAATGAAATTTAATCGTTTTTCGGCGTTTCCAGCAGTTGTCCGAACGATTTACACCAAAAGAAATTTTGCTTGTCTCAGTTTCTGTAAGTCTCACAAATAATTTTTATAACAAAATAGTGTTCAGAATATGATTCTGGACTCAAAAAAAAACGAAAATAAATTTTTGAACAAAAATTAAATTTAATCGTTTTTCGGCGTTTCCAGCAGTTGTCCGAACGATTTACATCAAAAGAAATTTTGCTTGTCTCAGTTTCTGTAAGTCTCACAAATAATTTTTATAACAAAATAGTGTTCAGAATGTGATTCTGGACTCGATAAAAAACGAAAATAAATTTTTGAAGAAAAATGAAATTTAATCGTTTTTCGGCGTTTCCAGCAGTTGTCCGAACGATTTACACCAAAAGTAATTTTGCTTGTCTCAGTTTCTGTAAGTCTCACAAATAATTTTTATAACAAAATAGTGTTCAGAATGTGATTCTGGACTCGATAAAAAACGAAAATAAATTTTTGAAGAAAAATTAAATTTAATCGTTTTTCGGCGTTTCCAGCAGTTGTCCGAACGATTTACACCAAAAGAAATTTTGCTTGTCTCAGTTTCTGTAAGTCTCACAAATAATTTTTATAACAAAATAGTGTTCAGAATGTGATTCTGGACTCAAAAAAACGAAAATAAATTTTTGAAGAAAAATGAAATTTAATCGTTTTTCGGCGTTTCCAGCAGTTGTCCGAACGATTTACACCAAAAGAAATTTTGCTTGTCTCAGTTTCTGAAAGTCTCACAAATAATTTTTATAACAAAATAGTGTTCAGAATGTGATTCTGGACTCAAAAAAAAACGATAATAAATTTTTGAAGAAAAATGAAATTTAATCGTTTTTCGGCGTTTCCAGCAGTTGTCCGAACGATTTACACCAAAAGAAATTTTGCTTGTCTCAGTTTCTGTAAGTCTCACAAATAATTTTTATAACAAAATAGTGTTCAGAATGTGATTCTGGACTCAAAAAAAACGAAAATAAATTTTTGATGAAAAATTAAATTTAATCGTTTTTCGGCGTTTCCAGCTGTTGTCCGAACGATTTACATCAAAAGAAATTTTTCTTGTCTCAGTTTCTGTAAGTCTCACAAATATTTTTTATAACAAAATAGTGTTCAGAATGTGATTCTGGACTCGATAAAAAACGAAAATAAATTTTTGAAGAAAAATGAAATTTAATCGTTTTTCGGCGTTTCCAGCAGTTGTCCGAACGATTTACACCAAAAGAAATTTTGCTTGTCTCAGTTTCTGTAAGTCTCACAAATAATTTTTATAACAAAATAGTGTTCAGAATGTGATTCTGGACTAAATAAAAAACGAAAATAAATTTTTGAAGAAAAATTAAATTTAATCGTTTTTCGGCGTTTCCAGCAGTTGTCCGAACGATTTACATCAAAAGAAATTTTGCTTGGCTCAGTTTCTGTAAGTCTCACAAATATTTTTTATAACAAAATAGTGTTCAGAATGTGATTCTGGACTCGATAAAAAACGAAAATAAATTTTTGAAGAAAAATTAAATTTAATCGTTTTTCGGCGTTTCCAGCAGTTGTCCGAACGATTTACATCAAAAGAAATTTTTCTTGTCTCAGTTTCTGTAAGTCTCACAAATAATTTTTATAACAAAATAGTGTTCAGAATGTGATTCTGGACTCGATAAAAAACGAAAATAAATTTTTGAAGAAAAATGAAATTTAATCGTTTTTCGGCGTTTCCAGCAGTTGTCCAAACGATTTGCACCAAAAGAAATTTTGCTTGTCTCAGTTTCTGTAAGTCTCACAAATAATTTTTATAACAAAATAGTGTTCAGAATGTGATTCTGGACTAAATAAAAAACGAAAATAAATTTTTGAAGAAAAATGAAATTTAATCGTTTTTCGGCGTTTCCAGCAGTTGTCCGAACGATTTACACCAAAAGTAATTTTGCTTGTCTCAGTTTCTGTAAGTCTCACAAATAATTTTTATAACAAAATAGTGTTCAGAATGTGATTCTGGACTCGATAAAAAACGAAAATAAATTTTTGAAGAAAAATTAAATTTAATCGTTTTTCGGCGTTTCCAGCAGTTGTCCGAACGATTTACACCAAAAGAAATTTTGCTTGTCTCAGTTTCTGTAAGTCTCACAAATAATTTTTATAACAAAATAGTGTTCAGAATGTGATTCTGGACTCAAAAAAACGAAAATAAATTTTTGAAGAAAAATGAAATTTAATCGTTTTTCGGCGTTTCCAGCAGTTATCCGAACGATTTACACCAAAAGAAATTTTGCTTGTCTCAGTTTCTGAAAGTCTCACAAATAATTTTTATAACAAAATAGTGTTCAGAATGTGATTCTGGACTAAAAAAAAAACGATAATAAATTTTTGAAGAAAAATGAAATTTAATCGTTTTTCGGCGTTTCCAGCAGTTGTCCGAACGATTTACACCAAAAGAAATTTTGCTTGTCTCAGTTTCTGTAAGTCTCACAAATAATTTTTGTAACAAAATAGTGTTCAGAATGTGATTCTGGACTCAAAAAAAACGAAAATAAATTTTTGATGAAAAATTAAATTTAATCGTTTTTCGGCGTTTCCAGCTGTTGTCCGAACGATTTACATCAAAAGAAATTTTTCTTGTCTCAGTTTCTGTAAGTCTCACAAATATTTTTTATAACAAAATAGTGTTCAGAATGTGATTCTGGACTCGATAAAAAACGAAAATAAATTTTTGAAGAAAAATGAAATTTAATCGTTTTTCGGCGTTTCCAGCAGTTGTCCGAACGATTTACACCAAAAGAAATTTTGCTTGTCTCAGTTTCTGTAAGTCTCACAAATAATTTTTATAACAAAATAGTGTTCAGAATGTGATTCTGGACTAAATAAAAAACGAAAATAAATTTTTGAAGAAAAATTAAATTTAATCGTTTTTCGGCGTTTCCAGCAGTTGTCCGAACGATTTACATCAAAAGAAATTTTGCTTGGCTCAGTTTCTGTAAGTCTCACAAATATTTTTTATAACAAAATAGTGTTCAGAATGTGATTCTGGACTCGATAAAAAACGAAAATAAATTTTTGAAGAAAAATTAAATTTAATCGTTTTTCGGCGTTTCCAGCAGTTGTCCGAACGATTTACATCAAAAGAAATTTTTCTTGTCTCAGTTTCTGTAAGTCTCACAAATAATTTTTATAACAAAATAGTGTTCAGAATGTGATTCTGGACTCGATAAAAAACGAAAATAAATTTTTGAAGAAAAATGAAATTTAATCGTTTTTCGGCGTTTCCAGCAGTTGTCCAAACGATTTGCACCAAAAGAAATTTTGCTTGTCTCAGTTTCTGTAAGTCTCACAAATAATTTTTATAACAAAATAGTGTTCAGAATGTGATTCTGGACTAAATAAAAAACGAAAATAAATTTTTGAAGAAAAATTAAATTTAATCGTTTTTCGGCGTTTCCAGCAGTTGTCCGAACGATTTACATCAAAAGAAATTTTGCATGTCTCAGTTTCTGTAAGTCTCACAAATAATTTTTATAACAAAATAGTGTTCAGAATGTGATTCTGGACTCAAAAAAAAAACGAAAATAAATTTTTGAAGAAAAATGAAATTTAATCGTTTTTCGGCGTTTCCAGCAGTTGTCCGAACGATTTACATCAAAAGAAATTTTTCCTGTCTCAGTTTCTGTAAGTCTCACAAATAATTTTTATAACAAAATAGTGTTCAGAATGTGATTCTGGACTCGATAAAAAACAAAAATAAATTTTTGAAGAAAAATGAAATTTAATCGTTTTTCGGCGTTTCCAGCAGTTGTCCGAACGATTTACACCAAAAGAAATTTTGCTTGTCTCAGTTTCTGTAAGTCTCATTAATAATTTTTATAACAAAATAGTGTTCAGAATGTGATTCTGGACTCAAAAAAAAACGAAAATAAATTTTTGAAGAAAAATTAAATTTAATCGTTTTTCGGCGTTTCCAGCAGTTGTCCGAACGATTTACATCAAAAGAAATTTTGCTTGTCTCAGTTTCTGTAAGTCTCACAAATAATTTTTATAACAAAATAGTGTTCAGAATGTGATTCTGGACTCGATAAAAAACGAAAATAAATTTTTGAAGAAAAATGAAATTTAATCGTTTTTCGGCGTTTCCAGCAGTTGTCCGAACGATTTACACCAAAAGAAATTTTGCTTGTCTCAGTTTCTCCAAGTCTCACAAATAATTTTTATAACAAAATAGTGTTCAGAATGTGATTCTGGACTCAAAAAAACGAAAATAAATTTTTGAAGAAAAATGAAATTTAATCGTTTTTCGGCGTTTCCAGCAGTTGTCCGAACGATTTACATCAAAAGAAATTTTGCTTGTCTCAGTTTCTGTAAGTCTCACAAATAATTTTTATAACAAAATAGTGTTCAGAATGTGATTCTGGACTCGAAAAAAAACGAAAATAAATTTTTGAAGAAAAATTAAATTTAATCGTTTTTCGGCGTTTACAGCAGTTGTCCGAACGATTTACACCAAAAGAAATTTTGCTTGTCTCAGTTTCTGTAAGTCTCATAAATAATTTTTATAACAAAATAGTGTTCAGAATGTGATTCTGGACTCAAAAAAAAACGAAAATAAATTTTTGAAGAAAAATTAAATTTAATCGTTTTTCGGCGTTTCCAGCAGTTGACCGAACGATTTACATCAAAAGAAATTTTTCTTGTCTCAGTTTCTGTAAGTCTCACAAATAATTTTTATAACAAAATAGTGTTCAGAATGTGATTCTGGACTCGATAAAAAACGAAAATAAATTTTTGAAGAAAAATGAAATTTAATCGTTTTTCGGCGTTTCCAGCAGTTGTCCGAACGATTTACACCAAAAGAAATTTTGCTTGTCTCAGTTTCTGTAAGTCTCACAAATAATTTTTATGACAAAATAGTGTTCAGAATGTGATTCTGGACTCAAAAAAAAACGAAAATAAATTTTTGAAGAAAAATTAAATTTAATCGTTTTTCGGCGTTTCCAGCAGTTGTCCGAACGATTTACATCAAAAGAAATTTTGCTTGTCTCAGTTTCTGTAAGTCTCACAAATAATTTTTATAACAAAATAGTGTTCAGAATGTGATTCTGGACTCGAAAAAAACGAAAATAAATTTTTGAAGAAAAATTAAATTTAATCGTTTTTCGGCGTTTCCAGCAGTTGTCCGAACGATTTACATCAAAAGAAATTTTGCTTGTCTCAGTTTCTGTAAGTCTCACAAATAATTTTTATAACAAAATAGTGTTTAGAATGTGATTCTGGACTCGAAAAAAACGAAAATAAATTTTTGAAGAAAAATTAAATTTAATCGTTTTTCGGCGTTTCCAGCAGTTGTCCGAACGATTTACATCAAAAGAAATTTTTCTTGTCTCAGTTTCTGTAAGTCTCACAAATAATTTTTATAACAAAATAGTGTTCAGAATGTGATTCTGGACTCAAAAAAAAACGAAAATAAATTTTTGAAGAAAAATTTAATTTAATCGTTTTTCGGCGTTTCCAGCAGTTGTCTGAACGATTTACATCAAAAGAAATTTTGCTTGTCTCAGTTTCTGTAAGTCTCACAAATAATTTTTATAACAAAATAGTGTTCAGAGTGTGAATCTGGACTCGATAAAAAACGAAAATAAATTTTTGAAGAAAAATGAAATTTAATCGTTTTTCGGCGTTTCCAGCAGTTGTCCGAACGATTTACACCAAAAGAAATTTTGCTTGTCTCAGTTTCTCCAAGTCTCACAAATAATTTTTATAACAAAATAGTGTTCAGAATGTGATTCTGGACTCGAAAAAAAACGAAAATAAATTTTTGAAGAAAAATTAAATTTAATCGTTTTTCGGCGTTTCCAGCAGTTGTCCGAACGATTTACATCAAAAGAAATTTTGCTCACAAATAATTTTTATAACAAAATAGTGTTTAGAATGTGATTCTGGACTCGAAAAAAAACGAAAATAAATTTTTGAAGAAAAATTAAATTTAATCGTTTTTCGGCGTTTCCAGCAGTTGTCCGAACGATTTACATCAAAAGAAATTTTTCTTGTCTCAGTTTCTGTAAGTCTCACAAATAATTTTTATAACAAAATAGTGTTCAGAATGTGATTCTGGACTCAAAAAAAAACGAAAATAAATTTTTGAAGAAAAATTAAATTTAATCGTTTTTCGGCGTTTCCAGCAGTTGTCCGAACGATTTACATCAAAAGAAATTTTGTTTGTCTCAGTTTCTGTAAGTCTCACAAATAATTTTTATAACAAAATAGTGTTCAGAATGTGATTCTGGACTCGAAAAAAAACGAAAATAAATTTTTGAAGAAAAATTAAATTTAATCGTTTTTCGGCGTTTCCAGCAGTTGTCCGAACGATTTACATCAAAAGAAATTTTGCTTGTCTCAGTTTCTCCAAGTCTCACAAATAATTTTTATAACAAAATAGTGTTCAGAATGTGATTCTGGACTCAAAAAAACGAAAATAAATTTTTGAAGAAAAATGAAATTTAATCGTTTTTCGGCGTTTCCAGCAGTTGTCCGAACGATTTACACCATAAGAAATTTTGCTTGTCTCAGTTTCTGTAAGTCTCACAAATAATTTTTATAACAAAATAGTGTTCAGAATGTGATTCTGGACACAAAAAAAAACGAAAATAAATTTTTGAAGAAAAATTAAATTTAATCGTTTTTCGGCGTTTCCAGCAGTTGTCCGAACGATTTACATCAAAAGAAATTTTGCTTGTCTCAGTTTCTGTAAGTCTCACAAATAATTTTTATAACAAAATAGTGTTCAGAATGTGATTCTGAACTCGAAAAAAAACGAAAATAAATTTTTGAAGAAAAATTAAATTTAATCGTTTTTCGGCGTTTCCAGCAGTTGTCCGAACGATTTACATCAAAAGAAATTTTGCTTGTCTCAGTTTCTGTAAGTCTCACAAATAATTTTTATAACAAAATAGTGTTCAGAATGTGATTCTGGACTCGAAAAAAAACGAAAATAAATTTTTGAAGAAAAATGAAATTTAATCGTTTTTCGGCGTTTCCAGCAGTTGTCCGAACGATTTACACCAAAAGAAATTTTGCTTGTCTCAGTTTCTCCAAGTCTCACAAATAATTTTTATAACAAAATAGTGTTCAGAATGTGATTCTGGACTCGAAAAAAAACGAAAATAAATTTTTGAAGAAAAATTAAATTTAATCGTTTTTCGGCGTTTCCAGCAGTTGTCCGAACGATTTACATCAAAAGAAATTTTGCTCACAAATAATTTTAATAACAAAATAGTGTTTAGAATGTGATTCTGAACTCGAAAAAAAACGAAAATAAATTTTTGAAGAAAAATTAAATTTAATCGTTTTTCGGCGTTTCCAGCAGTTGTCCGAACGATTTACATCAAAAGAAATTTTTCTTGTCTCAGTTTCTGTAAGTCTCACAAATAATTTTTATAACAAAATAGTGTTCAGAATGTGATTCTGCACTCAAAAAAAAACGAAAATAAATTTTTGAAGAAAATTTAAATTTAATCGTTTTTCGGCGTTTCCAGCAGTTGTCCGAACGATTTACATCAAAAGAAATTTTGCTTGTCTCAGTTTCTGTAAGTCTCACAAATAATTTTTATAACAAAATAGTGTTCAGAATGTGATTCTGGACTCGATAAAAAACGAAAATAAATTTTTGAAGAAAAATGAAATTTAATCGTTTTTCGGCGTTTCCAGCAGTTGTCCGAACGATTTACACCAAAAGAAATTTTGCTTGTCTCAGTTTCTCCAAGTCTCACAAATAATTTTTATAACAAAATAGTGTTCAGAATGTGATTCTGGACTCAAAAAAACGAAAATAAATTTTTGAAGAAAAATGAAATTTAATCGTTTTTCGGCGTTTCCAGCAGTTGTCCGAACGATTTACACCAAAAGAAATTTTGCTTGTCTCAGTTTCTGTAAGTCTCACAAATAATTTTTATAACAAAATAGTGTTCAGAATGTGATTCTGGACTCGAAAAAAAACGAAAATAAATTTTTGAAGAAAAATTAAATTTAATCGTTTTTCGGCGTTTCCAGCAGTTGTCCGAACGATTTACATCAAAAGAAATTTTGCTCACAAATAATTTTTATAACAAAATAGTGTTTAGAATGTGATTCTGGACTCGAAAAAAAACGAAAATAAATTTTTGAAGAAAAATTAAATTTAATCGTTTTTCGGCGTTTCCAGCAGTTGTCCGAACGATTTACATCAAAAGAAATTTTTCTTGTCTCAGTTTCTGTAAGTCTCACAAATAATTTTTATAACAAAATAGTGTTCAGAATGTGATTCTGGACTCAAAAAAAAACGAAAATAAATTTTTGAAGAAAAATTAAATTTAATCGTTTTTCGGCGTTTCCAGCAGTTGTCCGAACGATTTACATCAAAAGAAATTTTGTTTGTCTCAGTTTCTGTAAGTCTCACAAATAATTTTTATAACAAAATAGTGTTCAGAATGTGATTCTGGACTCGAAAAAAAACGAAAATAAATTTTTGAAGAAAAATTAAATTTAATCGTTTTTCGGCGTTTCCAGCAGTTGTCCGAACGATTTACATCAAAAGAAATTTTGCTTGTCTCAGTTTCTCCAAGTCTCACAAATAATTTTTATAACAAAATAGTGTTCAGAATGTGATTCTGGACTCAAAAAAACGAAAATAAATTTTTGAAGAAAAATGAAATTTAATCGTTTTTCGGCGTTTCCAGCAGTTGTCCGAACGATTTACACCATAAGAAATTTTGCTTGTCTCAGTTTCTGTAAGTCTCACAAATAATTTTTATAACAAAATAGTGTTCAGAATGTGATTCTGGACACAAAAAAAAACGAAAATAAATTTTTGAAGAAAAATTAAATTTAATCGTTTTTCGGCGTTTCCAGCAGTTGTCCGAACGATTTACATCAAAAGAAATTTTGCTTGTCTCAGTTTCTGTAAGTCTCACAAATAATTTTTATAACAAAATAGTGTTCAGAATGTGATTCTGAACTCGAAAAAAAACGAAAATAAATTTTTGAAGAAAAATTAAATTTAATCGTTTTTCGGCGTTTCCAGCAGTTGTCCGAACGATTTACATCAAAAGAAATTTTGCTTGTCTCAGTTTCTGTAAGTCTCACAAATAATTTTTATAACAAAATAGTGTTCAGAATGTGATTCTGGACTCAAAAAAACGAAAATAAATTTTTGAAGAAAAATGAAATTTAATCGTTTTTCGGCGTTTCCAGCAGTTGTCCGAACGATTTACACCAAAAGAAATTTTGCTTGTCTCAGTTTCTCCAAGTCTCACAAATAATTTTTATAACAAAATAGTGTTCAGAATGTGATTCTGGACTCAAAAAAACGAAAATAAATTTTTGAAGAAAAATGAAATTTAATCGTTTTTCGGCGTTTCCAGCAGTTGTCCGAACGATTTACACCAAAAGAAATTTTGCTTGTCTCAGTTTCTGTAAGTCTCACAAATAATTTTTATAACAAAATAGTGTTCAGAATGTGATTCTGGACTCGAAAAAAAACGAAAATAAATTTTTGAAGAAAAATTAAATTTAATCGTTTTTCGGCGTTTCCAGCAGTTGTCCGAACGATTTACATCAAAAGAAATTTTGCTCACAAATAATTTTTATAACAAAATAGTGTTTAGAATGTGATTCTGGACTCGAAAAAAAACGAAAATAAATTTTTGAAGAAAAATTAAATTTAATCGTTTTTCGGCGTTTCCAGCAGTTGTCCGAACGATTTACATCAAAAGAAATTTTTCTTGTCTCAGTTTCTGTAAGTCTCACAAATAATTTTTATAACAAAATAGTGTTCAGAATGTGATTCTGGACTCAAAAAAAAACGAAAATAAATTTTTGAAGAAAAATTAAATTTAATCGTTTTTCGGCGTTTCCAGCAGTTGTCCGAACGATTTACATCAAAAGAAATTTTGTTTGTCTCAGTTTCTGTAAGTCTCACAAATAATTTTTATAACAAAATAGTGTTCAGAATGTGATTCTGGACTCGAAAAAAAACGAAAATAAATTTTTGAAGAAAAATTAAATTTAATCGTTTTTCGGCGTTTCCAGCAGTTGTCCGAACGATTTACATCAAAAGAAATTTTGCTTGTCTCAGTTTCTCCAAGTCTCACAAATAATTTTTATAACAAAATAGTGTTCAGAATGTGATTCTGGACTCAAAAAAACGAAAATAAATTTTTGAAGAAAAATGAAATTTAATCGTTTTTCGGCGTTTCCAGCAGTTGTCCGAACGATTTACACCATAAGAAATTTTGCTTGTCTCAGTTTCTGTAAGTCTCACAAATAATTTTTATTACAAAATAGTGTTCAGAATGTGATTCTGGACACAAAAAAAAACGAAAATAAATTTTTGAAGAAAAATTAAATTTAATCGTTTTTCGGCGTTTCCAGCAGTTGTCCGAACGATTTACATCAAAAGAAATTTTGCTTGTCTCAGTTTCTGTAAGTCTCACAAATAATTTTTATAACAAAATAGTGTTCAGAATGTGATTCTGAACTCGAAAAAAAACGAAAATAAATTTTTGAAGAAAAATTAAATTTAATCGTTTTTCGGCGTTTCCAGCAGTTGTCCGAACGATTTACATCAAAAGAAATTTTGCTTGTCTCAGTTTCTGTAAGTCTCACAAATAATTTTTCTAACAAAATAGTGTTCAGAATGTGATTCTGGACTCGAAAAAAAACGAAAATAAATTTTTGAAGAAAAATGAAATTTAATCGTTTTTCGGCGTTTCCAGCAGTTGTCCGAACGATTTACACCAAAAGAAATTTTGCTTGTCTCAGTTTCTCCAAGTCTCACAAATAATTTTTATAACAAAATAGTGTTCAGAATGTGATTCTGGACTTGAAAAAAAACGAAAATAAATTTTTGAAGAAAAATTAAATTTAATCGTTTTTCGGCGTTTCCAGCAGTTGTCCGAACGATTTACATCAAAAGAAATTTTGCTCACAAATAATTTTAATAACAAAATAGTGTTTAGAATGTGATTCTGAACTCGAAAAAAAACGAAAATAAATTTTTGAAGAAAAATTAAATTTAATCGTTTTTCGGCGTTTCCAGCAGTTGTCCGAACGATTTACATCAAAAGAAATTTTTCTTGTCTCAGTTTCTGTAAGTCTCACAAATAATTTTTATAACAAAATAGTGTTCAGAATGTGATTCTGCACTCAAAAAAAAACGAAAATAAATTTTTGAAGAAAATTTAAATTTAATCGTTTTTCGGCGTTTCCAGCAGTTGTCCGAACGATTTACATCAAAAGAAATTTTGCTTGTCTCAGTTTCTGTAAGTCTCACAAATAATTTTTATAACAAAATAGTGTTCAGAATGTGATTCTGGACTCGATAAAAAACGAAAATAAATTTTTGAAGAAAAATGAAATTTAATCGTTTTTCGGCGTTTCCAGCAGTTGTCCGAACGATTTACACCAAAAGAAATTTTGCTTGTCTCAGTTTCTCCAAGTCTCACAAATAATTTTTATAACAAAATAGTGTTCAGAATGTGATTCTGGACTCAAAAAAACGAAAATAAATTTTTGAAGAAAAATGAAATTTAATCGTTTTTCGGCGTTTCCAGCAGTTGTCCGAACGATTTACACCAAAAGAAATTTTGCTTGTCTCAGTTTCTGTAAGTCTCACAAATAATTTTTATAACAAAATAGTGTTCAGAATGTGATTCTGGACTCGAAAAAAAACGAAAATAAATTTTTGAAGAAAAATTAAATTTAATCGTTTTTCGGCGTTTCCAGCAGTTGTCCGAACGATTTACACCAAAAGAAATTTTGCTTGTCTCAGTTTCTGTAAGTCTCATAAATAATTTTTATAACAAAATAGTGTTCAGAATGTGATTCTGGACTCAAAAAAAAACGAAAATAAATTTTTGAAGAAAAATTAAATTTAATCGTTTTCGGCGTTTCCAGCAGTTGTCCGAACGATTTACATCAAAAGAAATTTTTCTTGTCTCAGTTTCTGTAAGTCTCACAAATAATTTTTATAACAACATAGTGTTCAGAATGTGATTCTGGACTCGATAAAAAACGAAAATAAATTTTTGAAGAAAAATGAAATTTAATCGTTTTTCGGCGTTTCCAGCAGTTGTCCGAACGATTTACACCAAAAGAAATTTTGCTTGTCTCAGTTTCTGTAAGTCTCACAAATAATTTTTATAACAAAATAGTGTTCAGAATGTGATTCTGGACTCGAAAAAAAACGAAAATAAATTTTTGAAGAAAAATTAAATTTAATCGTTTTTCGGCGTTTTCAGCAGTTGTCCGAACGATTTACATCAAAAGAAATTTTTCTTGTCTCAGTTTCTGTAAGTCTCACAAATAATTTTTATAACAAAATAGTGTTCAGAATGTGATTCTGGACTCGAAAAAAAACGAAAATAAATTTTTGAAGAAAAATTAAATTTAATCGTTTTTCGGCGTTTCCAGCAGTTGTCCGAACGATTTACACCAAAAGAAATTTTGCTTGTCTCAGTTTCTGTAAGTCTCATAAATAATTTTTATAACAAAATAGTGTTCAGAATGTGATTCTGGACTCGATAAAAAACGAAAATAAATTTTTGAAGAAAAATGAAATTTAATCGTTTTTCGGCGTTTCCAGCAGTTGTCCGAACGATTTACACCAAAAGAAATTTTGCTTGTCTCAGTTTCTGTAAGTCTCACAAATAATTTTTATAACAAAATAGTGTTCAGAATGTGATTCTGGACTCAAAAAAAAACGAAAATAAATTTTTGAAGAAAAATTAAATTTAATCGTTTTTCGGCGTTTCCAGCAGTTGTCCGAACGATTTACATCAAAAGAAATTTTGCTTGTCTCAGTTTCTGTAAGTCTCACAAATAATTTTTATAACAAAATAGTGTTCAGAATGTGATTCTGGACTCGAAAAAAAACGAAAATAAATTTTTGAAGAAAAATTAAATTTAATCGTTTTTCGGCGTTTCCAGCAGTTGTCCGAACGATTTACATCAAAAGAAATTTTTCTTGTCTCAGTTTCTGTAAGTCTCACAAATAATTTTTATAACAAAATAGTGTTCAGAATGTGATTCTGGACTCGATAAAAAACGAAAATAAATTTTTGAAGAAAAATTAAATTTAATCGTTTTTCGGCGTTTCCAGCAGTTGTCCGAACGATTTACACCAAAAGAAATTTTGCTTGTCTCAGTTCCTGTAAGTCTCACAAATAATTTTTATAACAAAATAGTGTTCAGAATGTGATTCTGGACTCAAAAAAAAAACGAAAATAAATTTTTAAAGAAAAATTAAATTTAATCGTTTTTCGGCGTTTCCAGCAGTTGTCCGAACGATTTACATCAAAAGAAATTTTGCTTGTCTCAGTTTCTGTAAGTCTCACAAATAATTTTTATAACAAAATAGTGTTCAGAATGTGATTCTGGACTCGAAAAAAAACGAAAATAAATTTTTGAAGAAAAATTAAATTTAATCGTTTTTCGGCGTTTCCAGCAGTTGTCCGAACGATTTATATCAAAAGAAATTTTGCTTGTCTCAGTTTCTGTAAGTCTCACAAATAATTTTTATAACAAAATAGTGTTTAGAATGTGATTCTGGACTCGAAAAAAAACGAAAATAAATTTTTGAAGAAAAATTAAATTTAATCGTTTTTCGGCGTTTCCAGCAGTTGTCCGAACGATTTACATCAAAAGAAATTTTTCTTGTCTCAGTTTCTGTAAGTCTCACAAATAATTTTTATAACAAAATAGTGTTCAGAATGTGATTCTGGACTCAAAAAAAACGAAAATAATTTTTTGAAGAAAAATGAAATTTAATCGTTTTTCGGCGTTTCCAGCAGTTGTCTGAACGATTTACATCAAAAGAAATTTTGCTTGTCTCAGTTTCTGTAAGTCTCACAAATAATTTTTATAACAAAATAGTGTTCAGAATGTGATTCTGGACTCGATAAAAAACGAAAATAAATTTTTGAAGAAAAATGAAATTTAATCGTTTTTCGGCGTTTCCAGCAGTTGTCCGAACGATTTACACCAAAAGAAATTTTGCTTGTCTCAGTTTCTCCAAGTCTCACAAATAATTTTTATAGCAAAATAGTGTTCAGAATGTGATTCTGGACTCAAAAAAACGAAAATAAATTTTTGAAGAAAAATGAAATTTAATCGTTTTTCGGCGTTTCCAGCAGTTGTCCGAACGATTTACACCAAAAGAAATTTTGCTTGTCTCAGTTTCTGTAAGTCTCACAAATAATTTTTATAACAAAATAGTGTTCAGAATGTGATTCTGGACTCGAAAAAAAACGAAAATAAATTTTTGAAGAAAAATTAAATTTAATCGTTTTTCGGCGTTTCCAGCAGTTGTCCGAACGATTTACATCAAAAGAAATTTTGCTTGTCTCAGTTTCTGTAAGTCTCACAAATAATTTTTATAACAAAATAGTGTTTAGAATGTGATTCTGGACTCGAAAAAAAACGAAAATAAATTTTTGAAGAAAAATTAAATTTAATCGTTTTTCGGCGTTTCCAGCAGTTGTCCGAACGATTTACATCAAAAGAAATTTTTCTTGTCTCAGTTTCTGTAAGTCTCACAAATAATTTTTATAACAAAATAGTGTTCAGAATGTGATTCTGGACTCAAAAAAAAACGAAAATAAATTTTTGAAGAAAAATTAAATTTAATCGTTTTTCGGCGTTTCTAGCAGTTGTCCGAACGATTTACATCAAAAGAAATTTTGCTTGTCTCAGTTTCTGTAAGTCTCACAAATAATTTTTATAACAAAATAGTGTTCAGAATGTGATTCTGGACTCGATAAAAAACGAAAATAAATTTTTGAAGAAAAATGAAATTTAATCGTTTTTCGGCGTTTCCAGCAGTTGTCCGAACGATTTACACCAAAAGAAATTTTGCTTGTCTCAGTTTCTCCAAGTCTCACAAATAATTTTTATAACAAAATAGTGTTCAGAATGTGATTCTGGACTCAAAAAAACGAAAATAAATTTTTGAAGAAAAATGAAATTTAATCGTTTTTCGGCGTTTCCAGCAGTTGTCCGAACGATTTACACCAAAAGAAATTTTGCTTGTCTCAGTTTCTGTAAGTCTCACAAATAATTTTTATAACAAAATAGTGTTCAGAATGTGATTCTGGACTCAAAAAAAAACGAAAATAAATTTTTGAAGAAAAATTAAATTTAATCGTTTTTCGGCGTTTCCAGCAGTTGTCCGAACGATTTACATCAAAAGAAATTTTTCTTGTCTCAGTTTCTGTAAGTCTCACAAATAATTTTTATAACAAAATAGTGTTCAGAATGTGATTCTGGACTCGATAAAAAACGAAAATAAATTTTTGAAGAAAAATGAAATTTAATCGTTTTTCGGCGTTTCCAGCAGTTGTCCGAACGATTTACACCAAAAGAAATTTTGCTTGTCTCAGTTTCTCCAAGTCTCACAAATAATTTTTATAGCAAAATAGTGTTCAGAATGTGATTCTGGACTCAAAAAAACGAAAATAAATTTTTGAAGAAAAATGAAATTTAATCGTTTTTCGGCGTTTCCAGCAGTTGTCCGAACGATTTACACCAAAAGAAATTTTGCTTGTCTCAGTTTCTGTAAGTCTCACAAATAATTTTTATAACAAAATAGTGTTCAGAATGTGATTCTGGACTCGAAAAAAAACGAAAATAAATTTTTGAAGAAAAATTAAATTTAATCGTTTTTCGGCGTTTCCAGCAGTTGTCCGAACGATTTACATCAAAAGAAATTTTGCTTGTCTCAGTTTCTGTAAGTCTCACAAATAATTTTTATAACAAAATAGTGTTTAGAATGTGATTCTGGACTCGAAAAAAAACGAAAATAAATTTTTGAAGAAAAATTAAATTTAATCGTTTTTCGGCGTTTCCAGCAGTTGTCCGAACGATTTACATCAAAAGAAATTTTTCTTGTCTCAGTTTCTGTAAGTCTCACAAATAATTTTTATAACAAAATAGTGTTCAGAATGTGATTCTGGACTCAAAAAAAAACGAAAATAAATTTTTGAAGAAAAATTAAATTTAATCGTTTTTCGGCGTTTCTAGCAGTTGTCCGAACGATTTACATCAAAAGAAATTTTGCTTGTCTCAGTTTCTGTAAGTCTCACAAATAATTTTTATAACAAAATAGTGTTCAGAATGTGATTCTGGACTCGATAAAAAACGAAAATAAATTTTTGAAGAAAAATGAAATTTAATCGTTTTTCGGCGTTTCCAGCAGTTGTCCGAACGATTTACACCAAAAGAAATTTTGCTTGTCTCAGTTTCTCCAAGTCTCACAAATAATTTTTATAACAAAATAGTGTTCAGAATGTGATTCTGGACTCAAAAAAACGAAAATAAATTTTTGAAGAAAAATGAAATTTAATCGTTTTTCGGCGTTTCCAGCAGTTGTCCGAACGATTTACACCAAAAGAAATTTTGCTTGTCTCAGTTTCTGTAAGTCTCACAAATAATTTTTATAACAAAATAGTGTTCAGAATGTGATTCTGGACTCAAAAAAAAACGAAAATAAATTTTTGAAGAAAAATTAAATTTAATCGTTTTTCGGCGTTTCCAGCAGTTGTCCGAACGATTTACATCAAAAGAAATTTTTCTTGTCTCAGTTTCTGTAAGTCTCACAAATAATTTTTATAACAAAATAGTGTTCAGAATGTGATTCTGGACTCGATAAAAAACGAAAATAAATTTTTGAAGAAAAATGAAATTTAATCGTTTTTCGGCGTTTCCAGCAGTTGTCCGAACGATTTACACCAAAAGAAATTTTGCTTGTCTCAGTTTGTGTAAGTCTCACAAATAATTTTTATAACAAAATAGTGTTCAGAATGTGATTCTGGACTAAATAAAAAACGAAAATAAATTTTTGAAGAAAAATGAAATTTAATCGTTTTTCGGCGTTTCCAGCAGTTGTCCGAACGATTTACATCAAAAGAAATTTTTCCTGTCTCAGTTTCTGTAAGTCTCACAAATAATTTTTATAACAAAATAGTGTTCAGAATGTGATTCCGGACTCGATAAAAAACAAAAATAAATTTTTGAAGAAACATGAAATTTAATCGTTTTTCGGCGTTTCCAGCAGTTGTCCGAACGATTTACACCAAAAGAAATTTTGCTTGTCTCAGTTTCTGTAAGTCTCACAAATAATTTTTATAACAAAATAGTGTTCAGAATGTGATTCTGGACTCAAAAAAAACGAAAATAAATTTTTGAAGAAAAATTAAATTTAATCGTTTCTCGGCGTTTCCAGCAGTTGTCCGAACGATTTACATCAAAAGAAATTTTTCTTGTCTCAGTTTCTGTATGTCTCACAAATAATTTTTATAACAAAATAGTGTTCAGAATGTGATTCTGGACTCGATAAAAAACGAAAATAAATTTTTGAAGAAAAATGAAATTTAATCGTTTTTCGGCGTTTCCAGCAGTTGTCCGAACGATTTACACCAAAAGAAATTTTGTTTGTCTCAGTTTCTGTAAGTCTCACAAATAATTTTTATAACAAAATAGTGTTCAGAATGTGATTCTGGACTCAAAAAAAAACGAAAATAATTTTTTGAAGAAAAATGAAATTTAATCGTTTTTCGGCGTTTCCAGCAGTTGTCCGAACGATTTACACCAAAAGAAATTTTGCTTGTCTCAGTTTCTGTAAGACTCACAAATAATTTTTATAACAAAATTGTGTTCAGAATGTGAATCTGGACTCAAAAAAAAACGAAAATAAATTTTTGAACAAAAATTAAATTTAATCGTTTTTCGGCGTTTCCAGCAGTTGTCCGAACGATTTACATCAAAAGAAATTTTGCTTGTCTCAGTTTCTGTAAGTCTCACAAATAATTTTTACAACAAAATAGTGTTCAGAATGTGATTCTGGACTCGAAAAAAAACGAAAATAAATTTTTGAAGAAAAATTAAATTTAATCGTTTTTCGGCGTTTCCAGCAGTTGTCCGAACGATTTACATCAAAAGAAATTTTGCTTGTCTAAGTTTATGTAAGTCTCACAAATAATTTTTATAACAAAATAATGGTCAGAATGTGATTCTGGACTCGATAAAAAACGAAAATAAATTTTTGAACAAAAATTAAATTTAATCGTTTTTCGGCGTTTCCAGCAGTTGTCCGAACGATTTACATCAAAAGAAATTTTGCTTGTCTCAGTTTCTGTAAGTCTCACAAATAATTTTTATAACAAAATAGTGTTTAGAATGTGATTCTGGACTCGAAAAAAAACGAAAATAAATTTTTGAAGAAAAATTAAATTTAATCGTTTTTCGGCGTTTCCAGCAGTTGTCCGAACGATTTACATCAAAAGAAATTTTTCTTGTCTCAGTTTCTGTAAGTCTCACAAATAATTTTTATAACAAAATAGTGTTCAGAATGTGATTCTGGTCTCGATAAAAAAAGAAAATAAATTTTTGAAGAAAAATGAAATTTAATCGTTTTTCGGCGTTTCCAGCAGTTGTCCGAACGATTTACACCAAAAGAAATTTTGCTTGTCTCAGTTTCTCCAAGTCTCACAAATAATTTTTATAACAAAATAGTGTTCAGAATGTGATTCTGGACTCAAAAAAACGAAAATAAATTTTTGAAGAAAAATGAAATTTAATCGTTTTTCGGCGTTTCCAGCAGTTGTCCGAACGATTTACACCAAAAGAAATTTTGCTTGTCTCAGTTTCTGTAAGTCTCACAAATAATTTTTATAACAAAATAGTGTTGAGAATGTGATTCTGGACTCGAAAAAAAACGAAAATAAATTTTTGAAGAAAAATTAAATTTAATCGTTTTTCGGCGTTTCCAGCAGTTGTCCGAACGATTTACACCAAAAGAAATTTTGCTTGTCTCAGTTTCTGTAAGTCTCACAAATAATTTTTATAACAAAATAGTGTTCAGAATGTGATTCTGGACTCGATAAAAAACGAAAATAAATTTTTGAAGAAAAATGAAATATAATCGTTTTTCGGCGTTTCCAGCAGTTGTCCGAACGATTTACACCAAAAGAAATTTTGCTTGTCTCAGTTTCTGTAAGTCTCACAAATAATTTTTATAACAAAATAGTGTTCAGAATGTGATTCTGGACTCAAAAAAAAACGAAAATAAATTTTTGAAGAAAAATTAAATTTAATCGTTTTTCGGCGTTTCCAGCAGTTGTACGAACGATTTACATCAAAAGAAATTTTGCTTGTCTCAGTTTCTGTAAGTCTCACAAATAATTTTTATAACAAAATAGTGTTGAGAATGTGATTCTGGACTCGAAAAAAAACGAAAATAAATTTTTGAAGAAAAATTAAATTTAATCGTTTTTCGGCGTTTCCAGCAGTTGTCCGAACGATTTACACCAAAAGAAATTTTGCTTGTCTCAGTTTCTGTAAGTCTCATAAATAATTTTTATAACAAAACAGTGTTCAGAATGTGATTCTGGACTCAAAAAAAAACGAAAATAAATTTTTGAAGAAAAATTAAATTTAATCGTTTTTCGGCGTTTCCAGCAGTTGTCCGAACGATTTACATCAAAAGAAATTTTTCTTGTCTCAGTTTCTGTAAGTCTCACAAATAATTTTTATAACAAAATAGTGTTCAGAATGTGATTCTGGACTCGATAAAAAACGAAAATAAATTTTTGAAGAAAAATGAAATTTAATCGTTTTTCGGCGTTTCCAGCAGTTGTCCGAACGATTTACACCAAAAGAAATTTTGCTTGTCTCAGTTTCTGTAAGTCTCACAAATAATTTTTATAACAAAATAGTGTTCAGAATGTGATTCTGGACTCAAAAAAAAACGAAAATAAATTTTTGAAGAAAAATTAAATTTAATCGTTTTTCGGCGTTTCCAGCAGTTGTCCAAACGATTTACATCAAAAGAAATTTTGCTTGTCTCAGTTTCTGTAAGTCTCACAAATAATTTTTATTACAAAATAGTGTTCAGAATGTGATTCTGGACTCGAAAAAAAACGAAAATAAATTTTTTAAGAAAAATTAAATTTAATCGTTTTTCGGCGTTTCCAGCAGTTGTCCGAACGATTTACATCAAAAGAAATTTTTCTTGTCTCAGTTTCTGTAAGTCTCACAAATAATTTTTATAACAAAATAGTGTTCAGAATGTGATTCTGGACTCAAAAAAAAACGAAAATAAATTTTTGAAGAAAAATTAAATTTAATCGTTTTTCGGCGTTTCTAGCAGTTGTCCGAACGATTTACATCAAAAGAAATTTTGCTTGTCTCAGTTTCTGTAAGTCTCACAAATAATTTTTATAACAAAATAGTGTTCAGAATGTGATTCTGGACTCGATAAAAAACGAAAATAAATTTTTGAAGAAAAATGAAATTTAATCGTTTTTCGGCGTTTCCAGCAGTTGTCCGAACGATTTACACCAAAAGAAATTTTGCTTGTCTCAGTTTCTCCAAGTCTCACAAATAATTTTTATAACAAAATAGTGTTCAGAATGTGATTCTGGACTCAAAAAAACGAAAATAAATTTTTGAAGAAAAATGAAATTTAATCGTTTTTCGGCGTTTCCAGCAGTTGTCCGAACGATTTACACCAAAAGAAATTTTGCTTGTCTCAGTTTCTGTAAGTCTCACAAATAATTTTTATAACAAAATAGTGTTCAGAATGTGATTCTGGACTCAAAAAAAAACGAAAATAAATTTTTGAAGAAAAATTAAATTTAATCGTTTTTCGGCGTTTCCAGCAGTTGTCCGAACGATTTACATCAAAAGAAATTTTTCTTGTCTCAGTTTCTGTAAGTCTCACAAATAATTTTTATAACAAAATAGTGTTCAGAATGTGATTCTGGACTCGATAAAAAACGAAAATAAATTTTTGAAGAAAAATGAAATTTAATCGTTTTTCGGCGTTTCCAGCAGTTGTCCGAACGATTTACACCAAAAGAAATTTTGCTTGTCTCAGTTTGTGTAAGTCTCACAAATAATTTTTATAACAAAATAGTGTTCAGAATGTGATTCTGGACTAAATAAAAAACGAAAATAAATTTTTGAAGAAAAATGAAATTTAATCGTTTTTCGGCGTTTCCAGCAGTTGTCCGAACGATTTACATCAAAAGAAATTTTTCCTGTCTCAGTTTCTGTAAGTCTCACAAATAATTTTTATAACAAAATAGTGTTCAGAATGTGATTCCGGACTCGATAAAAAACAAAAATAAATTTTTGAAGAAACATGAAATTTAATCGTTTTTCGGCGTTTCCAGCAGTTGTCCGAACGATTTACACCAAAAGAAATTTTGCTTGTCTCAGTTTCTGTAAGTCTCACAAATAATTTTTATAACAAAATAGTGTTCAGAATGTGATTCTGGACTCAAAAAAAACGAAAATAAATTTTTGAAGAAAAATTAAATTTAATCGTTTCTCGGCGTTTCCAGCAGTTGTCCGAACGATTTACATCAAAAGAAATTTTTCTTGTCTCAGTTTCTGTATGTCTCACAAATAATTTTTATAACAAAATAGTGTTCAGAATGTGATTCTGGACTCGATAAAAAACGAAAATAAATTTTTGAAGAAAAATGAAATTTAATCGTTTTTCGGCGTTTCCAGCAGTTGTCCGAACGATTTACACCAAAAGAAATTTTGTTTGTCTCAGTTTCTGTAAGTCTCACAAATAATTTTTATAACAAAATAGTGTTCAGAATGTGATTCTGGACTCAAAAAAAAACGAAAATAATTTTTTGAAGAAAAATGAAATTTAATCGTTTTTCGGCGTTTCCAGCAGTTGTCCGAACGATTTACACAAAAAGAAATTTTGCTTGTCTCAGTTTCTGTAAGACTCACAAATAATTTTTATAACAAAATTGTGTTCAGAATGTGAATCTGGACTCAAAAAAAAACGAAAATAAATTTTTGAACAAAAATTAAATTTAATCGTTTTTCGGCGTTTCCAGCAGTTGTCCGAACGATTTACATCAAAAGAAATTTTGCTTGTCTCAGTTTCTGTAAGTCTCACAAATAATTTTTACAACAAAATAGTGTTCAGAATGTGATTCTGGACTCGAAAAAAAACGAAAATAAATTTTTGAAGAAAAATTAAATTTAATCGTTTTTCGGCGTTTCCAGCAGTTGTCCGAACGATTTACATCAAAAGAAATTTTGCTTGTCTAAGTTTATGTAAGTCTCACAAATAATTTTTATAACAAAATAATGGTCAGAATGTGATTCTGGACTCGATAAAAAACGAAAATAAATTTTTGAACAAAAATTAAATTTAATCGTTTTTCGGCGTTTCCAGCAGTTGTCCGAACGATTTACATCAAAAGAAATTTTGCTTGTCTCAGTTTCTGTAAGTCTCACAAATAATTTTTATAACAAAATAGTGTTTAGAATGTGATTCTGGACTCGAAAAAAAACGAAAATAAATTTTTGAAGAAAAATTAAATTTAATCGTTTTTCGGCGTTTCCAGCAGTTGTCCGAACGATTTACATCAAAAGAAATTTTTCTTGTCTCAGTTTCTGTAAGTCTCACAAATAATTTTTATAACAAAATAGTGTTCAGAATGTGATTCTGGTCTCGATAAAAAAAGAAAATAAATTTTTGAAGAAAAATGAAATTTAATCGTTTTTCGGCGTTTCCAGCAGTTGTCCGAACGATTTACACCAAAAGAAATTTTGCTTGTCTCAGTTTCTCCAAGTCTCACAAATAATTTTTATAACAAAATAGTGTTCAGAATGTGATTCTGGACTCAAAAAAACGAAAATAAATTTTTGAAGAAAAATGAAATTTAATCGTTTTTCGGCGTTTCCAGCAGTTGTCCGAACGATTTACACCAAAAGAAATTTTGCTTGTCTCAGTTTCTGTAAGTCTCACAAATAATTTTTATAACAAAATAGTGTTGAGAATGTGATTCTGGACTCGAAAAAAAACGAAAATAAATTTTTGAAGAAAAATTAAATTTAATCGTTTTTCGGCGTTTCCAGCAGTTGTCCGAACGATTTACACCAAAAGAAATTTTGCTTGTCTCAGTTTCTGTAAGTCTCACAAATAATTTTTATAACAAAATAGTGTTCAGAATGTGATTCTGGACTCGATAAAAAACGAAAATAAATTTTTGAAGAAAAATGAAATATAATCGTTTTTCGGCGTTTCCAGCAGTTGTCCGAACGATTTACACCAAAAGAAATTTTGCTTGTCTCAGTTTCTGTAAGTCTCACAAATAATTTTTATAACAAAATAGTGTTCAGAATGTGATTCTGGACTCAAAAAAAAACGAAAATAAATTTTTGAAGAAAAATTAAATTTAATCGTTTTTCGGCGTTTCCAGCAGTTGTACGAACGATTTACATCAAAAGAAATTTTGCTTGTCTCAGTTTCTGTAAGTCTCACAAATAATTTTTATAACAAAATAGTGTTGAGAATGTGATTCTGGACTCGAAAAAAAACGAAAATAAATTTTTGAAGAAAAATTAAATTTAATCGTTTTTCGGCGTTTCCAGCAGTTGTCCGAACGATTTACACCAAAAGAAATTTTGCTTGTCTCAGTTTCTGTAAGTCTCATAAATAATTTTTATAACAAAACAGTGTTCAGAATGTGATTCTGGACTCAAAAAAAAACGAAAATAAATTTTTGAAGAAAAATTAAATTTAATCGTTTTTCGGCGTTTCCAGCAGTTGTCCGAACGATTTACATCAAAAGAAATTTTTCTTGTCTCAGTTTCTGTAAGTCTCACAAATAATTTTTATAACAAAATAGTGTTCAGAATGTGATTCTGGACTCGATAAAAAACGAAAATAAATTTTTGAAGAAAAATGAAATTTAATCGTTTTTCGGCGTTTCCAGCAGTTGTCCGAACGATTTACACCAAAAGAAATTTTGCTTGTCTCAGTTTCTGTAAGTCTCACAAATAATTTTTATAACAAAATAGTGTTCAGAATGTGATTCTGGACTCAAAAAAAAACGAAAATAAATTTTTGAAGAAAAATTAAATTTAATCGTTTTTCGGCGTTTCCAGCAGTTGTCCAAACGATTTACATCAAAAGAAATTTTGCTTGTCTCAGTTTCTGTAAGTCTCACAAATAATTTTTATTACAAAATAGTGTTCAGAATGTGATTCTGGACTCGAAAAAAAACGAAAATAAATTTTTGAAGAAAAATTAAATTTAATCGTTTTTCGGCGTTTCCAGCAGTTGTCCGAACGATTTACATCAAAAGAAATTTTTCTTGTCTCAGTTTCTGTAAGTCTCACAAATAATTTTTATAACAAAATAGTGTTCAGAATGTGATTCTGGACTCAAAAAAAAACGAAAATAAATTTTTGAAGAAAAATTAAATTTAATCGTTTTTCGGCGTTTCTAGCAGTTGTCCGAACGATTTACATCAAAAGAAATTTTGCTTGTCTCAGTTTCTGTAAGTCTCACAAATAATTTTTATAACAAAATAGTGTTGAGAATGTGATTCTGGACTCGAAAAAAAACGAAAATAAATTTTTGAAGAAAAATTAAATTTAATCGTTTTTCGGCGTTTCCAGCAGTTGTCCGAACGATTTACACCAAAAGAAATTTTGCTTGTCTCAGTTTCTGTAAGTCTCATAAATAATTTTTATAACAAAACAGTGTTCAGAATGTGATTCTGGACTCAAAAAAAAACGAAAATAAATTTTTGAAGAAAAATTAAATTTAATCGTTTTTCGGCGTTTCCAGCAGTTGTCCGAACGATTTACATCAAAAGAAATTTTTCTTGTCTCAGTTTCTGTAAGTCTCACAAATAATTTTTATAACAAAATAGTGTTCAGAATGTGATTCTGGACTCGATAAAAAACGAAAATAAATTTTTGAAGAAAAATGAAATTTAATCGTTTTTCGGCGTTTCCAGCAGTTGTCCGAACGATTTACACCAAAAGAAATTTTGCTTGTCTCAGTTTCTGTAAGTCTCACAAATAATTTTTATAACAAAATAGTGTTCAGAATGTGATTCTGGACTCAAAAAAAAACGAAAATAAATTTTTGAAGAAAAATTAAATTTAATCGTTTTTCGGCGTTTCCAGCAGTTGTCCAAACGATTTACATCAAAAGAAATTTTGCTTGTCTCAGTTTCTGTAAGTCTCACAAATAATTTTTATTACAAAATAGTGTTCAGAATGTGATTCTGGACTCGAAAAAAAACGAAAATAAATTTTTGAAGAAAAATTAAATTTAATCGTTTTTCGGCGTTTCCAGCAGTTGTCCGAACGATTTACATCAAAAGAAATTTTTCTTGTCTCAGTTTCTGTAAGTCTCACAAATAATTTTTATAACAAAATAGTGTTCAGAATGTGATTCTGGACTCAAAAAAAAACGAAAATAAATTTTTGAAGAAAAATTAAATTTAATCGTTTTTCGGCGTTTCTAGCAGTTGTCCGAACGATTTACATCAAAAGAAATTTTGCTTGTCTCAGTTTCTGTAAGTCTCACAAATAATTTTTATAACAAAATAGTGTTCAGAATGTGATTCTGGACTCGATAAAAAACGAAAATAAATTTTTGAAGAAAAATGAAATTTAATCGTTTTTCGGCGTTTCCAGCAGTTGTCCGAACGATTTACACCAAAAGAAATTTTGCTTGTCTCAGTTTCTCCAAGTCTCACAAATAATTTTTATAACAAAATAGTGTTCAGAATGTGATTCTGGACTCAAAAAAACGAAAATAAATTTTTGAAGAAAAATGAAATTTAATCGTTTTTCGGCGTTTCCAGCAGTTGTCCGAACGATTTACACCAAAAGAAATTTTGCTTGTCTCAGTTTCTGTAAGTCTCACAAATAATTTTTATAACAAAATAGTGTTCAGAATGTGATTCTGGACTCAAAAAAAAACGAAAATAAATTTTTGAAGAAAAATTAAATTTAATCGTTTTTCGGCGTTTCCAGCAGTTGTCCGAACGATTTACATCAAAAGAAATTTTTCTTGTCTCAGTTTCTGTAAGTCTCACAAATAATTTTTATAACAAAATAGTGTTCAGAATGTGATTCTGGACTCGATAAAAAACGAAAATAAATTTTTGAAGAAAAATGAAATTTAATCGTTTTTCGGCGTTTCCAGCAGTTGTCCGAACGATTTACACCAAAAGAAATTTTGCTTGTCTCAGTTTGTGTAAGTCTCACAAATAATTTTTATAACAAAATAGTGTTCAGAATGTGATTCTGGACTAAATAAAAAACGAAAATAAATTTTTGAAGAAAAATGAAATTTAATCGTTTTTCGGCGTTTCCAGCAGTTGTCCGAACGATTTACATCAAAAGAAATTTTTCCTGTCTCAGTTTCTGTAAGTTTTACAAATAATTTTTATAACAAAATAGTGTTCAGAATGTGATTCCGGACTCGATAAAAAACAAAAATAAATTTTTGAAGAAACATGAAATTTAATCGTTTTTCGGCGTTTCCAGCAGTTGTCCGAACGATTTACACCAAAAGAAATTTTGCTTGTCTCAGTTTCTGTAAGTCTCACAAATAATTTTTATAACAAAATAGTGTTCAGAATGTGATTCTGGACTCAAAAAAAAACGAAAATAAATTTTTGAAGAAAAATTAAATTTAATCGTTTCTCGGCGTTTCCAGCAGTTGTCCGAACGATTTACATCAAAAGAAATTTTTCTTGTCTCAGTTTCTGTATGTCTCACAAATAATTTTTATAACAAAATAGTGTTCAGAATGTGATTCTGGACTCGATAAAAAACGAAAATAAATTTTTGAAGAAAAATGAAATTTAATCGTTTTTCGGCGTTTCCAGCAGTTGTCCGAACGATTTACACCAAAAGAAATTTTGTTTGTCTCAGTTTCTGTAAGTCTCACAAATAATTTTTATAACAAAATAGTGTTCAGAATGTGATTCTGGACTCAAAAAAAAACGAAAATAATTTTTTGAAGAAAAATGAAATTTAATCGTTTTTCGGCGTTTCCAGCAGTTGTCCGAACGATTTACACCAAAAGAAATTTTGCTTGTCTCAGTTTCTGTAAGACTCACAAATAATTTTTATAACAAAATTGTGTTCAGAATGTGAATCTGGACTCAAAAGAAAACGAAAATAAATTTTTGAACAAAAATTAAATTTAATCGTTTTTCGGCGTTTCCAGCAGTTGTCCGAACGATTTACATCAAAAGAAATTTTGCTTGTCTCAGTTTCTGTAAGTCTCACAAATAATTTTTACAACAAAATAGTGTTCAGAATGTGATTCTGGACTCGAAAAAAAACGAAAATAAATTTTTGAAGAAAAATTAAATTTAATCGTTTTTCGGCGTTTCCAGCAGTTGTCCGAACGATTTACATCAAAAGAAATTTTGCTTGTCTAAGTTTATGTAAGTCTCACAAATAATTTTTATAACAAAATAATGTTCAGAATGTGATTCTGGACTCGATAAAAAACGAAAATAAATTTTTGAACAAAAATTAAATTTAATCGTTTTTCGGCGTTTCCAGCAGTTGTCCGAACGATTTACATCAAAAGAAATTTTGCTTGTCTCAGTTTCTGTAAGTCTCACAAATAATTTTTATAACAAAATAGTGTTCAGAATGTGATTCTGGACTCGATAAAAAACGAAAATAAATTTTTGAAGAAAAATGAAATTTAATCGTTTTTCGGCGTTTCCAGCAGTTGTCCGAACGATTTACACCAAAAGAAATTTTGCTTGTCTCAGTTTGTGTAAGTCTCACAAATAATTTTTATAACAAAATAGTGTTCAGAATGTGATTCTGGACTAAATAAAAAACGAAAATAAATTTTTGAAGAAAAATGAAATTTAATCGTTTTTCGGCGTTTCCAGCAGTTGTCCGAACGATTTACACCAAAAGAAATTTTGCTTGTCTCAGTTTCTCCAAGTCTCACAAATAATTTTTATAACAAAATAGTGTTCAGAATGTGATTCTGGACTCAAAAAAACGAAAATAAATTTTTGAAGAAAAATGAAATTTAATCGTTTTTCGGCGTTTCCAGCAGTTGTCCGAACGATTTACACCAAAAGAAATTTTGCTTGTCTCAGTTTCTGTAAGTCTCACAAATAATTTTTATAACAAAATAGTGTTCAGAATGTGATTCTGGACTCGATAAAAAACGAAAATAAATTTTTGAAGAAAAATGAAATATAATCGTTTTTCGGCGTTTCCAGCAGTTGTCCGAACGATTTACACCAAAAGAAATTTTGCTTGTCTCAGTTTCTGTAAGTCTCACAAATAATTTTTATAACAAAATAGTGTTCAGAATGTGATTCTGGACTCAAAAAAAAACGAAAAAAAATTTTTGAAGAAAAATTAAATTTAATCGTTTTTCGGCGTTTCCAGCAGTTGTCCGAACGATTTACATCAAAAGAAATTTTGCTTGTCTCAGTTTCTGTAAGTCTCACAAATAATTTTTATAACAAAATATTGTTGAGAATGTGATTCTGGACTCGAAAAAAAACGAAAATAAATTTTTGAAGAAAAATTAAATTTAATCGTTTTTCGGCGTTTCCAGCAGTTGTCCGAACGATTTACACCAAAAGAAATTTTGCTTGTCTCAGTTTCTGTAAGTCTCATAAATAATTTTTATAACAAAACAGTGTTCAGAATGTGATTCTGGACTCAAAAAAAAACGAAAATATATTTTTGAAGAAAAATTAAATTTAATCGTTTTTCGGCGTTTCCAGCAGTTGTCCGAACGATTTACATCAAAAGAAATTTTTCTTGTCTCAGTTTCTGTAAGTCTCACAAATAATTTTTATAACAAAATAGTGTTCAGAATGTGATTCTGGACTCGATAAAAAACGAAAATAAATTTTTGAAGAAAAATGAAATTTAATCGTTTTTCGGCGTTTCCAGCAGTTGTCCGAACGATTTACACCAAAAGAAATTTTGCTTGTCTCAGTTTCTGTAAGTCTCACAAATAATTTTTATAACAAAATAGTGTTCAGAATGTGATTCTGGACTCAAAAAAAAACGAAAATAAATTTTTGAAGAAAAATTAAATTTAATCGTTTTTCGGCGTTTCCAGCAGTTGTCCGAACGATTTACATCAAAAGAAATTTTGCTTGTCTCAGTTTCTGTAAGTCTCACAAATAATTTTTATTACAAAATAGTGTTCAGAATGTGATTCTGGACTCGAAAAAAAACGAAAATAAATTTTTGAAGAAAAATTAAATTTCATCGTTTTTCGGCGTTTCCAGCAGTTGTCCGAACGATTTACATCAAAAGAAATTTTGCTTGTCTCAGTTTCTGTAAGTCTCACAAATAATTTTTATAACAAAATAGTGTTTAGAATGTGATTCTGGACTCGAAAAAAAACGAAAATAAATTTTTGAAGAAAAATTAAATTTAATCGTTTTTCGGCGTTTCCAGCAGTTGTCCGAACGATTTACATCAAAAGAAATTTTTCTTGTCTCAGTTTCTGTAAGTCTCACAAATAATTTTTATAACAAAATAGTGTTCAGAATGTGATTCTGGACTCAAAAAAAAACGAAAATAAACTTTTGAAGAAAAATTAAATTCAATCGTTTTTCGGCGTTTCCAGCAGTTGTCTGAACGATTTACATCAAAAGAAATTTTGCTTGTCTCAGTTTCTGTAAGTCTCACAAATAATTTTTATAACAAAATAGTGTTCAGAATGTGATTCTGGACTCGATAAAAAACGAAAATAAATTTTTGAAGAAAAATGAAATTTAATCGTTTTTCGGCGTTTCCAGCAGTTGTCCGTACGATTTACACCAAAAGAAATTTTGCTTGTCTCAGTTTCTCTAAGTCTCACAAATAATTTTTATAACAAAATAGTGTTCAGAATGTCATTCTGGACTCAAAAAAACGAAAATAAATTTTTAAAGAAAAATGAAATTTAATCGTTTTTCGGCGTTTCCAGCAGTTGTCCGAACGATTTACACCAAAAGAAATTTTGCTTGTCTCAGTTTCTGTAAGTCTCACAAATAATTTTTATAACAAAATAGTGTTTAGAATGTGATTCTGGACTCGAAAAAAAACGAAAATAAATTTTTGAAGAAAAATTAAATTTAATCGTTTTTCGGCGTTTCCAGCAGTTGTCCGAACGATTTACATCAAAAGAAATTTTTCTTGTCTCAGTTTCTGTAAGTCTCACAAATAATTTTTATAACAAAATAGTGTTCAGAATGTGATTCTGGACTCAAAAAAAAACGAAAATAAATTTTTGAAGAAAAATTAAATTCAATCGTTTTTCGGCGTTTTCAGCAGTTGTCTGAACGATTTACATCAAAAGAAATTTTGCTTGTCTCAGTTTCTGTAAGTCTCACAAATAATTTTTATAACAAAATAGTGTTCAGAATGTGATTCTGGACTCGATAAAAAACGAAAATAAATTTTTGAAGAAAAATGAAATTTAATCGTTTTTCGGCGTTTCCAGCAGTTGTCCGTACGATTTACACCAAAAGAAATTTTGCTTGTCTCAGTTTCTCCAAGTCTCACAAATAATTTTTATAACAAAATAGTGTTCAGAATGTCATTCTGGACTCAAAAAAACGAAAATAAATTTTTAAAGAAAAATGAAATTTAATCGTTTTTCGGCGTTTCCAGCAGTTGTCCGAACGATTTACACCAAAAGAAATTTTGCTTGTCTCAGTTTCTGTAAGTCTCACAAATAATTTTTATAACAAAATATTGTTTAGAATGTGATTCTGGACTCGAAAAAAAACGAAAATAAATTTTTGAAGAAAAATTAAATTTAATCGTTTTTCGGCGTTTCCAGCAGTTGTCCGAACGATTTACATCAAAAGAAATTTTTCTTGTCTCAGTTTCTGTAAGTCTCACAAATAATTTTTATAACAAAATAGTGTTCAGAATGTGATTCTGGACTCAAAAAAAAACGAAAATAAATTTTTGAAGAAAAATTAAATTCAATCGTTTTTCGGCGTTTCCAGCAGTTGTCTGAACGATTTACATCAAAAGAAATTTTGCTTGTCTCAGTTTCTGTAAGTCTCACAAATAATTTTTATAACAAAATAGTGTTCAGAATGTGATTCTGGACTCGATAAAAAACAAAAATAAATTTTTGAAGAAAAATGAAATTTAATCGTTTTTCGGCGTTTCCAGCAGTTGTCCGTACGATTTACACCAAAAGAAATTTTGCTTGTCTCAGTTTCTCCAAGTCTCACAAATAATTTTTATAACAAAATAGTGTTCAGAATGTCATTCTGGACTCAAAAAAACGAAAATAAATTTTTGAAGAAAAATGAAATTTAATCGTTTTTCGGCGTTTCCAGCAGTTGTCCGAACGATTTACACCAAAAGAAATTTTGCTTGTCTCAGTTTCTGTAAGTCTCACAAATGATTTTTATAACAAAATAGTGTTCAGAATGTGATTCTGGACTCGAAAAAAAACGAAAATAAAATTTTGAAGAAAAATTAAATTTAATCGTTTTTCGGCGTTTCCAGCAGTTGTCCGAACGATTTACATCAAAAGAAATTTTGCTTGTCTCAGTTTCTGTAAGTCTCACAAATAATTTTTATAACAAAATAGTGTTTAGAATGTGATTCTGGACTCGAAAAAAAACGAAAATAAATTTTTGAAGAAAAATTAAATTTAATCGTTTTTCGGCGTTTCCAGCAGTTGTCCGAACGATTTACATCAAAAGAAATTTTTCTTGTCTCAGTTTCTGTAAGTCTCACAAATAATTTTTATAACAAAATAGTGTTCAGAATGTGATTCTGGACTCAAAAAAAAACGAAAATAAATTTTTGAAGAAAAATTAAATTTAATCGTTTTTCGGCGTTTCCAGCAGTTGTCCGAACGATTTACATCAAAAGAAATTTTGCTTGTCTCAGTTTCTGTAAGTCTCACAAATAATTTTTATAACAAAATAGTGTTCAGAATGTGATTCTGGACTCGATAAAAAACGAAAATAAATTTTTGAAGAAAAATGAAATTTAATCGTTTTTCGGCGTTTCCAGCAGTTGTCCGAACGATTTACACCAAAAGAAATTTTGCTTGTCTCAGTTTCTCCAAGTCTCACAAATAATTTTTATAACAAAATAGTGTTCAGAATGTGATTCTGGACTCAAAAAAACGAAAATAAATTTTTGAAGAAAAATGAAATTTAATCGTTTTTTGGCGTTTCCAGCAGTTGTCCGAACGATTTATACCAAAAGAAATTTTGCTTGTCTCAGTTTCTGTAAGTCTCACAAATAATTTTTATAACAAAATAGTGTTCAGAATGTGATTCTGGACTCAAAAAAAAACGAAAATAAATTTTTGAAGAAAAATTAAATTTAATCGTTTTTCGGCGTTTCCAGCAGTTGTCCGAACGATTTCATCAAAAGAAATTTTTCTTGTCTCAGTTACTGTAAGTCTCACAAATAATTTTTATAACAAAATAGTGTTCAGAATGTGATTCTGGACTCGATAAAAAACGAAAATAAATTTTTGAAGAAAAATGAAATTTAATCGTTTTTCGGCGTTTCCAGCAGTTGTCCGAACGATTTACACCAAAAGAAATTTTGCTTGTCTCAGTTTCTGTAAGTCTCACAAATAATTTTTATAACAAAATAGTGTTCAGAATGTGATTCTGGACTCGATAAAAAACGAAAATAAATTTTTGAAGAAAAATGAAATTTAATCGTTTTTCGGCGTTTCCAGCAGTTGTCCGTACGATTTACACCAAAAGAAATTTTGCTTGTCTCAGTTTCTCCAAGTCTCACAAATATTTTTTATAACAAAATAGTGTTCAGAATGTCATTCTGGACTCAAAAAAACGAAAATAAATTTTTGAAGAAAAATGAAATTTAATCGTTTTTCGGCGTTTCCAGCAGTTGTCCGAACGATTTACACCAAAAGAAATTTTGCTTGTCTCAGTTTCTGTAAGTCTCACAAATAATTTTTATAACAAAATAGTGTTCAGAATGTGATTCTGGACTCGAAAAAAAACGAAAATAAATTTTTGAAGAAAAATTAAATTTAATCGTTTTTCGGCGTTTCCAGCAGTTGTCCGAACGATTTACACCAAAAGAAATTTTGCTTGTCTCAGTTTCTGTAAGTCTCATACATAATTTTTATAACAAAACAGTGTTCAGAATGTGATTCTGGACTCAAAAAAAAACGAAAATAAATTTTTGAAGAAAAATTAAATTTAATCGTTTTTCGGCGTTTCCAGCAGTTGTCCGAACGATTTACATCAAAAGAAATTTTTCTTGTCTCAGTTTCTGTAAGTCTCACAAATAATTTTTATAACAAAATAGTGTTCAGAATGTGATTCTGGACTCGATAAAAAACGAAAATAAATTTTTGAAGAAAAATGAAATTTAATCGTTTTTCGGCGTTTCCAGCAGTTGTCCGAACGATTTACACCAAAAGAAATTTTGCTTGTCTCAGTTTCTGTAAGTCTCACAAATAATTTTTATAACAAAATAGTGTTCAGATGTGATTCTGGACTCAAAAAAAAACGAAAATAAATTTTTGAAGAAAAATTAAATTTAATCGTTTTTCGGCGTTTCCAGCAGTTGTCCGAACGATTTACATCAAAAGAAATTTTGCTTGTCTCAGTTTCTGTAAGTCTCACAAATAATTTTTATTACAAAATAGTGTTCAGAATGTGATTCTGGACTCGAAAAAAAACGAAAATAAATTTTTGAAGAAAAATTAAATTTAATCGTTTTTTCGGCGTTTCCAGCAGTTGTCCGAACGATTTACATCAAAAGAAATTTTGCTTGTCTCAGTTTCTGTAAGTCTCACAAATAATTTTTATAACAAAATAGTGTTTAGAATGTGATTCTGGACTCGAAAAAAAACGAAAATAAATTTTTGAAGAAAAATTAAATTTAATCGTTTTTCGGCGTTTCCAGCAGTTGTCCGAACGATTTACATCAAAAGAAATTTTTCTTGTCTCAGTTTCTGTAAGTCTCACAAATAATTTTTATAACAAAATAGTGTTCAGAATGTGATTCTGGACTCAAAAAAAAACGAAAATAAATTTTTGAAGAAAAATTAAATTCAATCGTTTTTCGGCGTTTTCAGCAGTTGTCTGAACGATTTACATCAAAAGAAATTTTTCTTGTCTCAGTTTCTGTAAGTCTCACAAATAATTTTTATAACAAAATAGTGTTCAGAATGTGATTCTGGACTCGATAAAAAACGAAAATAAATTTTTGAAGAAAAATGAAATTTAATCGTTTTTTCGGCGTTTCCAGCAGTTGTCCGTACGATTTACACCAAAAGAAATTTTGCTTGTCTCAGTTTCTCCAAGTCTCACAAATAATTTTTATAACAAAATAGTGTTCAGAATGTCATTCTGGACTCAAAAAAAACGAAAATAAATTTTTGAAGAAAAATGAAATTTAATCGTTTTTCGGCGTTTCCAGCAGTTGTCCGAACGATTTACACCAAAAGAAATTTTGCTTGTCTCAGTTTCTGTAAGTCTCACAAATAATTTTTATAACAAAATAGTGTTCAGAATGTGATTCTGGACTCGAAAAAAAACGAAAATAAAATTTTGAAGAAAAATTAAATTTAATCGTTTTTCGGCGTTTCCAGCAGTTGTCCGAACGATTTACATCAAAAGAAATTTTGCTTGTCTCAGTTTCTGTAAGTCTCACAAATAATTTTTATAACAAAATAGTGTTTAGAATGTGATTCTGGACTCGAAAAAAAACGAAAATAAATTTTTGAAGAAAAATTAAATTTAATCGTTTTTCGGCGTTTCCAGTAGTTGTCCGAACGATTTACATCAAAAGAAATTTTTCTTGTCTCAGTTTCTGTAAGTCTCACAAATAATTTTTTATAACAAAATAGTGTTCAGAATGTGATTCTGGACTCGATAAAAAACGAAAATAAATTTTTGAAGAAAAATGAAATTTAATCGTTTTTCGGCGTTTCCAGCAGTTGTCCGAACGATTTACACCAAAAGAAATTTTGCTTGTCTCAGTTTCTCCAAGTCTCACAAATTATTTTTATAACAAAATAGTGTTCAGAATGTGATTCTGGACTCATAAAAAACGAAAATAAATTTTTGAAGAAAAATGAAATTTAATCGTTTTTCGGCGTTTCCAGCAGTTGTCCGAACGATTTACACCAAAAGAAATTTTGCTTGTCTCAGTTTCTGTAAGTCTCACAAATAATTTTTATAACAAAATAGTGTTCAGAATGTGATTCTGTACTCAAAAAAAAACGAAAATAAATTTTTGAAGCTAAATTAAATTTAATCGTTTTTCGGCGTTTCCAGCAGTTGTCCGAACGATTTACATCAAAAGAAATTTTTCTTGTCTCAGTTACTGTAAGTCTCACAAATAATTTTTATAACAAAATAGTGTTCAGAATGTGATTCTGGACTCGATAAAAAACGAAAATAAATTTTTGAAGAAAAATGAAATTTAATCGTTTTTCGGCGTTTCCAGCAGTTGTCCGAACGATTTACACCAAAAGAAATTTTGCTTGTCTCAGTTTCTGTAAGTCTCACAAATAATTTTTATAACAAAATAGTGTTCAGAATGTGATTCTGGACTAAATAAAAAACGAAAATAAATTTTTAAAGAAAAATGAAATTTAATCGTTTTTCGGCGTTTCCAGCAGTTGTCCGAACGATTTACATCAAAAGAAATTTTTCCTGTCTTAGTTTCTGTAAGTCTCACAAATAATTTTTATAACAAAATAGTGTTCAGAATGTGATTCCGGACTCGATAAAAAACGAAAATAAATTTTTGAAGAAAAATGAAATTTAATCGTTTTTCGGCGTTTCCAGCAGTTGTCCGAACGATTTACACCAAAAGAAATTTTGCTTGTCTCAGTTTCTGTAAGTCTCACAAATAATTTTTATAACAAAATAGTGTTCAGAATATGATTCTGGACTCGATAAAAAACGAAAATAATTTTTTGAAGAAAAATGAAATTTAATCGTTTTTTCGGCGTTTCCAGCAGTTGTCCGAACGATTTACACCAAAAGAAATTTTGCTTGTCTCAGTTTCTGTAAGTCTCACAAATAATTTTTATAACAAAATAGTGTTCAGAATGTGATTCTGGACTCAAAAAAAAACGAAAATAAATTTTTGAACAAAAATTAAATTTAATCGTTTTTCGGCGTTTCCAGCAGTTGTCCGAACGATTTACATGAAAAGAAATTTTGCTTGTCTCAGTTTCTGTAAGTCTCACAAATAATTTTTATAACAAAATAGTGTTCAGAATGTGATTCTGGACTCGATAAAAAACGAAAATAAATCTTTGAAGAAAAATGAAATTTAATCGTTTTTCGGCGTTTCCAGCAGTTGTCCGAACGATTTACACCAAAAGTAATTTTGCTTGTCTCAGTTTCTGTAAGTCTCACAAATAATTTTTATAACAAAATAGTGTTCAGAATGTGATTCTGGACTCAAAAAAAACGAAAATAAATTTTTGAAGAAAAATGAAATTTAATCGTTTTTCGGCGTTTCCAGCAGTTGTCCGAACGATTTACATCAAAAGAAATTTTGCTTGTCTCAGTTTCTGTAAGTCTCACAAATAATTTTTATAACAAAATAGTGTTCAGAATGTGAATCTGGACTCAAAAAAAAACGAAAATAAATTTTTGAACAAAAATTAAATTTAATCGTTTTTCGGCGTTTCCAGCAGTTGTCCGAACGATTTACATCAAAAGAAATTTTGCTTGTCTCAGTTTCTGTAAGTCTCACAAATAATTTTTATAACAAAATAGTGTTCAGAATGTGATTCTGGACTCAAAAAAACGAAAATAAATTTTTGAAGAAAAATGAAATTTAATCGTTTTTCGGCGTTTCCAGCAGTTGTCCGAACGATTTACACCAAAATAAATTTTGCTTGTCTCAGTTTCTCCAAGTCTCACAAATAATTTTTATAACAAAATAGTGTTCAGAATGTGATTCTGGACTCAAAAAAACGAAAATAAATTTTTGAAGAAAAATGAAATTTAATCGTTTTTCGGCGTTTCCAGCAGTTGTCCGAACGATTTACACCAAAAGAAATTTTGCTTGTCTCAGTTTCTGTAAGTCTCACAAATAATTTTTATAACAAAATAGTGTTCAGAATGTGATTCTGGACTCAAAAAAAAACGAAAATAAATTTTTGAAGAAAAATTAAATTTAATCGTTTTTCGGCGTTTCCAGCAGTTGTCCGAACGATTTCATCAAAAGAAATTTTTCTTGTCTCAGTTACTGTAAGTCTCACAAATAATTTTTATAACAAAATAGTGTTCAGAATGTGATTCTGGACTCGATAAAAAACGAAAATAAATTTTTGAAGAAAAATGAAATTTAATCGTTTTTCGGCGTTTCCAGCAGTTGTCCGAACGATTTACACTAAAAGAAATTTTGCTTGTCTCAGTTTCTGTAAGTCTCACAAATAATTTTTATAACAAAATAGTGTTCAGAATGTGATTCTGGACTAAATAAAAAACAAAAATAAATTTTTGAAGAAAAATGAAATTTAATCGTTTTTCGGCGTTTCCAGCAGTTGTCCGAACGATTTACATCAAAAGAAATTTTTCGTGTCTCAGTTTCTGTAAGTCTCACAAATAATTTTTATAACAAAATAGTGTTCAGAATGTGATTCCGGACTCGATAAAAAACGAAAATAAATTTTTGAAGAAAAATGAAATTTAATCGTTTTTCGGCGTTTCCAGCAGTTGTCCGAACGATTTACACCAAAAGAAATTTTGCTTGTCTCAGTTTCTGTAAGTCTCACAAATAATTTTTATAACAAAATAGTGTTCAGAATATGATTCTGGACTCGATAAAAAACAAAAATAATTTTTTGAAGAAAAATGAAATTTAATCGTTTTTCGGCGTTTCCAGCAGTTGTCCGAACGATTTACACCAAAATAAATTTTGCTTGTCTCAGATTCTCCAAGTCTCACAAATAATTTTTATAACAAAATAGTGTTCAGAATGTGATTCTGGACTCAAAAAAACGAAAATAAATTTTTGAAGAAAAATGAAATTTGATCGTTTTTCGGCGTTTCCAGCAGTTGTCCGAACGATTTACACCAAAAGAAATTTTGCTTGTCTCAGTTTCTGTAAGTCTCACAAATAATTTTTATAACAAAATAGTGTTCAGAATGTGATTCTGGACTCAAAAAAAAACGAAAATAAATTTTTGAAGAAAAATTAAATTTAATCGTTTTTCGGCGTTTCCAGCAGTTGTCCGAACGATTTCATCAAAAGAAATTTTTCTTGTCTCAGTTACTGTAAGTCTCACAAATAATTTTTATAACAAAATAGTGTTCAGAATGTGATTCTGGACTCGATAAAAAACGAAAATAAATTTTTGAAGAAAAATGAAATTTAATCGTTTTTCGGCGTTTCCAGCAGTTGTCCGAACGATTTACACCAAAAGAAATTTTGCTTGTCTCAGTTTCTGTAAGTCTCACAAATAATTTTTATAACAAAATAGTGTTCAGAATGTGATTCTGGACTAAATAAAAAACGAAAATAAATTTTTGAAGAAAAATGAAATTTAATCGTTTTTCGGCGTTTCCAGCAGTTGTCCGAACGATTTACATCAAAAGAAATTTTTCGTGTCTCAGTTTCTGTAAGTCTCACAAATAATTTTTATAACAAAATAGTGTTCAGAATGTGATTCCGGACTCGATAAAAAACGAAAATAAATTTTTGAAGAAAAATGAAATTTAATCGTTTTTCGGCGTTTCCAGCAGTTGTCCGAACGATTTACACCAAAAGAAATTTTGCTTGTCTCAGTTTCTGTAAGTCTCACAAATAATTTTTATAACAAAATAGTGTTCAGAATATGATTCTGGACTCGATAAAAAACAAAAATAATTTTTTGAAGAAAAATGAAATTTAATCGTTTTTCGGCGTTTCCAGCAGTTGTCCGAACGATTTACACCAAAAGAAATTTTGCTTGTCTCAGTTTCTGTAAGTCTCACAAATAATTTTTATAACAAAATAGTGTTCAGAATGTGATTCTGGACTCAAAAAAAAACGAAAATAAATTTTTGAACAAAAATTAAATTTAATCGTTTTTCGGCGTTTCCAGCAGTTGTCCGAACGATTTACATGAAAAGAAATTTTGCTTGTCTCAGTTTCTGTAAGTCTCACAAATAATTTTTATAACAAAATAGTGTTCAGAATGTGATTCTGGACTCGATAAAAAACGAAAATAAATTTTTGAAGAAAAATGAAATTTAATCGTTTTTCGGCGTTTCCAGCAGTTGTCCGAACGATTTACACCAAAAGTAATTTTGCTTGTCTCAGTTTCTGTAAGTCTCACAAATAATTTTTATAACAAAATAGTGTTCAGAATGTGATTCTGGACTCAAAAAAAAACGAAAATAAATTTTTGAAGAAAAATGAAATTTAATCGTTTTTCGGCGTTTCCACCAGTTGTCCGAACGATTTACACCAAAAGAAATTTTGCTTGTCTCAGTTTCTGTAAGTCTCACAAATAATTTTTATAACAAAATAGTGTTCAGAATGTGAATCTGGACTCAAAAAAAAACGAAAATAAATTTTTGAACAAAAATTAAATTTAATCGTTTTTCGGCGTTTCCAGCAGTTGTCCGAACGATTTACATCAAAAGAAATTTTGCTTGTCTCAGTTTCTGTAAGTCTCACAAATAATTTTTATAACAAAATAGTGTTCAGAATGTGATTCTGGACTCAAAAAAACGAAAATAAATTTTTGAAGAAAAATGAAATTTAATCGTTTTTCGGCGTTTCCAGCAGTTGTCCGAACGATTTACACCAAAAGAAATTTTGCTTGTCTCAGTTTCTGTAAGTCTCACAAATAATTTTTATAACAAAATAGTGTTCAGAATGTGATTCTGGACTCAAAAAAAAACGAAAATAAATTTTTGAAGAAAAATGAAATTTAATCGTTTTTCGGCGTTTCCAGCAGTTGTCCGAAGGATTTACACCAAAAGAAATTTTGCTTGTCTCAGTTTCTGTAAGTCTCACAAATAATTTTTATAACAAAATAGTGTTCAGAATGTGATTCTGGACTCAAAAAAAAACGAAAATAAATTTTTGAAGAAAAATTAAATTTAATCGTTTTTCGGCGTTTCCAGCAGTTGTCCGAACGATTTACATCAAAAGAAATTTTGCTTGTCTCAGTTTCTGTAAGTCTCACAAATATTTTTTATAACAAAATAGTGTTCAGAATGTGATTCTGGACTTGATAAAAAACGAAAATAAATTTTTGAAGAAAAATGAAATTTAATCGTTTTTCGGCGTTTCCAGCAGTTGTCCGAACGATTTACACCAAAAGAAATTTTGCTTGTCTCAGTTTCTGTAAGTCTTACAAATAATTTTTATAACAAAATAGTGTTCAGAATGTGATTCTGGACTAAATAAAAAACGAAAATAAATTTTTGAAGAAAAATTAAATTTAATCGTTTTTCGGCGTTTCCAGCAGTTGTCCGAACGATTTACATCAAAAGAAATTTTGCTTGGCTCAGTTTCTGTAAGTCTCACAAATATTTTTTATAACAAAATAGTGTTCAGAATGTGATTCTGGACTCGATAAAAAACGAAAATAAATTTTTGAAGAAAAATTAAATTTAATCGTTTTTCGGCGTTTCCAGCAGTTGTCCGAACGATTTACATCAAAAGAAATTTTTCTTGTCTCAGTTTCTGTAAGTCTCACAAATAATTTTTATAACAAAATAGTGTTCAGAATGTGATTCTGGACTCGATAAAAAACGAAAATAAATTTTTGAAGAAAAATGAAATTTAATCGTTTTTCGGCGTTTCCAGCAGTTGTCCGAACGATTTACACCAAAAGAAATTTTGCTTGTCTCAGTTTCTGTAAGTCTCACAAATAATTTTTATAACAAAATAGTGTTCAGAATGTGATTCTGGACTAAATAAAAAACGAAAATAAATTTTTGAAGAAAAATTAAATTTAATCGTTTTTCGGCGTTTCCAGCAGTTGTCCGAACGATTTACATCAAAAGAAATTTTGCATGTCTCAGTTTCTGTAAGTCTCACAAATAATTTTTATAACAAAATAGTGTTCAGAATGTGATTCTGGACTCAAAAAAAAACGAAAATAAATTTTTGAAGAAAAATGAAATTTAATCGTTTTTCGGCGTTTCCAGCAGTTGTCCGAACGATTTACATCAAAAGAAATTTTTCCTGTCTCAGTTTCTGTAAGTCTCACAAATAATTTTTATAACAAAATAGTGTTCAGAATGTGATTCTGGACTCGATAAAAAACAAAAATAAATTTTTGAAGAAAAATGAAATTTAATCGTTTTTCGGCGTTTCCAGCAGTTGTCCGAACGATTTACATCAAAAGAAATTTTTCCTGTCTCAGTTTCTGTAAGTCTCACAAATAATTTTTATAACAAAATAGTGTTCAGAATGTGATTCTGGACTCGATAAAAAACGAAAATAAATTTTTGAAGAAAAATGAAATTTAATCGTTTTTCGGCGTTTCCAGCAGTTGTCCGAACGATTTACACCAAAAGAAATTTTGCTTGTCTCAGTTTCTGTAAGTCTCACAAATAATTTTTATAACAAAATAGTGTTCAGAATGTGATTCTGGACTAAATAAAAAACGAAAATAAATTTTTGAAGAAAAATTAAATTTAATCGTTTTTCGGCGTTTCCAGCAGTTGTCCGAACGATTTACATCAAAAGAAATTTTGCATGTCTCAGTTTCTGTAAGTCTCACAAATAATTTTTATAACAAAATAGTGTTCAGAATGTGATTCTGGACTCAAAAAAACGAAAATAAATTTTTGAAGAAAAATGAAATTTAATCGTTTTTCGGCGTTTCCAGCAGTTGTCCGAACGATTTACACCAAAATAAATTTTGCTTGTCTCAGTTTCTGTAAGTCTCACAAATAATTTTTATAACAAAATAGTGTTCAGAATGTGAATCTGGACTCAAAAAAAAACGAAAATAAATTTTTGAACAAAAATTAAATTTAATCGTTTTTCGGCGTTTCCAGCAGTTGTCCGAACGATTTACATCAAAAGAAATTTTGCTTGTCTCAGTTTCTGTAAGTCTCACAAATAATTTTTATAACAAAATAGTGTTCAGAATGTGATTCTGGACTCAAAAAAACGAAAATAAATTTTTGAAGAAAAATGAAATTTAATCGTTTTTCGGCGTTTCCAGCAGTTGTCCGAACGATTTACATCAAAAGAAATTTTTCCTGTCTCAGTTTCTGTAAGTCTCACAAATAATTTTTATAACAAAATAGTGTTCAGAATGTGATTCTGGACTCGATAAAAAACAAAAATAAATTTTTGAAGAAAAATGAAATTTAATCGTTTTTCGGCGTTTCCAGCAGTTGTCCGAACGATTTACACCAAAAGAAATTTTGCTTGTCTCAGTTTCTGTAAGTCTCACAAATAATTTTTATAACAAAATAGTGTTCAGAATGTGATTCTGGACTCAAAAAAAAACGAAAATAAATTTTTGAAGAAAAATGAAATTTAATCGTTTTTCGGCGTTTCCAGCAGTTGTCCGAAGGATTTACACCAAAAGAAATTTTGCTTGTCTCAGTTTCTGTAAGTCTCACAAATAATTTTTATAACAAAATAGTGTTCAGAATGTGATTCTGGACTCAAAAAAAAACGAAAATAAATTTTTGAAGAAAAATTAAATTTAATCGTTTTTCGGCGTTTCCAGCAGTTGTCCGAACGATTTACATCAAAAGAAATTTTTCTTGTCTCAGTTTCTGTAAGTCTCACAAATATTTTTTATAACAAAATAGTGTTCAGAATGTGATTCTGGACTTGATAAAAAACGAAAATAAATTTTTGAAGAAAAATGAAATTTAATCGTTTTTCGGCGTTTCCAGCAGTTGTCCGAACGATTTACACCAAAAGAAATTTTGCTTGTCTCAGTTTCTGTAAGTCTTACAAATAATTTTTATAACAAAATAGTGTTCAGAATGTGATTCTGGACTAAATAAAAAACGAAAATAAATTTTTGAAGAAAAATTAAATTTAATCGTTTTTCGGCGTTTCCAGCAGTTGTCCGAACGATTTACATCAAAAGAAATTTTGCTTGACTCAGTTTCTGTAAGTCTCACAAATATTTTTTATAACAAAATAGTGTTCAGAATGTGATTCTGGACTCGATAAAAAACGAAAATAAATTTTTGAAGAAAAATTAAATTTAATCGTTTTTCGGCGTTTCCAGCAGTTGTCCGAACGATTTACATCAAAAGAAATTTTTCTTGTCTCAGTTTCTGTAAGTCTCACAAATAATTTTTATAACAAAATAGTGTTCAGAATGTGATTCTGGACTCGATAAAAAACGAAAATAAATTTTTGAAGAAAAATGAAATTTAATCGTTTTTCGGCGTTTCCAGCAGTTGTCCGAACGATTTACACCAAAAGAAATTTTGCTTGTCTCAGTTTCTGTAAGTCTCACAAATAATTTTTATAACAAAATAGTGTTCAGAATGTGATTCTGGACTAAATAAAAAACGAAAATAAATTTTTGAAGAAAAATTAAATTTAATCGTTTTTCGGCGTTTCCAGCAGTTGTCCGAACGATTTACATCAAAAGAAATTTTGCATGTCTCAGTTTCTGTAAGTCTCACAAATAATTTTTATAACAAAATAGTGTTCAGAATGTGATTCTGGACTCAAAAAAAAAACGAAAATAAATTTTTGAAGAAAAATGAAATTTAATCGTTTTTCGGCGTTTCCAGCAGTTGTCCGAACGATTTACATCAAAAGAAATTTTTCCTGTCTCAGTTTCTGTAAGTCTCACAAATAATTTTTATAACAAAATAGTGTTCAGAATGTGATTCTGGACTCGATAAAAAACAAAAATAAATTTTTGAAGAAAAATGGAATTTAATCGTTTTTCGGCGTTTCCAGCAGTTGTCCGAACGATTTACATCAAAAGAAATTTTTCCTGTCTCAGTTTCTGTAAGTCTCACAAATAATTTTTATAACAAAATAGTGTTCAGAATGTGATTCTGGACTCGATAAAAAACGAAAATAAATTTTTGAAGAAAAATGAAATTTAATCGTTTTTCGGCGTTTCCAGCAGTTGTCCGAACGATTTACACCAAAAGAAATTTTGCTTGTCTCAGTTTCTGTAAGTCTCACAAATAATTTTTATAACAAAATAGTGTTCAGAATGTGATTCTGGACTAAATAAAAAACGAAAATAAATTTTTGAAGAAAAATTAAATTTAATCGTTTTTCGGCGTTTCCAGCAGTTGTCCGAACGATTTACATCAAAAGAAATTTTGCATGTCTCAGTTTCTGTAAGTCTCACAAATAATTTTTATAACAAAATAGTGTTCAGAATGTGATTCTGGACTCAAAAAAACGAAAATAAATTTTTGAAGAAAAATGAAATTTAATCGTTTTTCGGCGTTTCCAGCAGTTGTCCGAACGATTTACACCAAAATAAATTTTGCTTGTCTCAGTTTCTGTAAGTATCACAAATAATTTTTATAACAAAATAGTGTTCAGAATGTGAATCTGGACTCAAAAAAAAACGAAAATAAATTTTTGAACAAAAATTAAATTTAATCGTTTTTCGGCGTTTCCAGCAGTTGTCCGAACGATTTACATCAAAAGAAATTTTGCTTGTCTCAGTTTCTGTAAGTCTCACAAATAATTTTTATAACAAAATAGTGTTCAGAATGTGATTCTGGACTCAAAAAAACGAAAATAAATTTTTGAAGAAAAATGAAATTTAATCGTTTTTCGGCGTTTCCAGCAGTTGTCCGAACGATTTACACCAAAAGAAATTTTGCTTGTCTCAGTTTCTGTAAGTCTCACAAATAATTTTTATAACAAAATAGTGTTCAGAATGTGATTCTGGACTCAAAAAAAAACGAAAATAAATTTTTGAAGAAAAATGAAATTTAATCGTTTTTCGGCGTTTCCAGCAGTTGTCCGAAGGATTTACACCAAAAGAAATTTTGCTTGTCTCAGTTTCTGTAAGTCTCACAAATAATTTTTATAACAAAATAGTGTTCAGAATGTGATTCTGGACTCAAAAAAAAACGAAAATAAATTTTAGAAGAAAAATTAAATTTAATCGTTTTTCGGCGTTTCCAGCAGTTGTCCGAACGATTTACATCAAAAGAAATTTTTCTTGTCTCAGTTTCTGTAAGTCTCACAAATATTTTTTATAACAAAATAGTGTTCAGAATGTGATTCTGGACTTGATAAAAAACGAAAATAAATTTTTGAAGAAAAATGAAATTTAATCGTTTTTCGGCGTTTCCAGCAGTTGTCCGAACGATTTACACCAAAAGAAATTTTGCTTGTCTCAGTTTCTGTAAGTCTTACAAATAATTTTTATAACAAAATAGTGTTCAGAATGTGATTCTGGACTAAATAAAAAACGAAAATAAATTTTTGAAGAAAAATTAAATTTAATCGTTTTTCGGCGTTTCCAGCAGTTGTCCGAACGATTTACATCAAAAGAAATTTTGCTTGGCTCAGTTTCTGTAAGTCTCACAAATATTTTTTATAACAAAATAGTGTTCAGAATGTGATTCTGGACTCGATAAAAAACGAAAATAAATTTTTGAAGAAAAATTAAATTTAATCGTTTTTCGGCGTTTCCAGCAGTTGTCCGAACGATTTACATCAAAAGAAATTTTTCTTGTCTCAGTTTCTGTAAGTCTCACAAATAATTTTTATAACAAAATAGTGTTCAGAATGTGATTCTGGACTCGATAAAAAACGAAAATAAATTTTTGAAGAAAAATTAAATTTAATCGTTTTTCGGCGTTTCCAGCAGTTGTCCGAACGATTTACACCAAAAGAAATTTTGCTTGTCTCAGTTTCTGTAAGTCTCACAAATAATTTTTATAACAAAATAGTGTTCAGATTGTGATTCTGGACTAAATAAAAAACGAAAATAAATTTTTGAAGAAAAATTAAATTTAATCGTTTTTCGGCGTTTCCAGCAGTTGTCCGAACGATTTACATCAAAAGAAATTTTGCATGTCTCAGTTTCTGTAAGTCTCACAAATAATTTTTATAACAAAATAGTGTTCAGAATGTGATTCTGGACTCAAAAAAAAACGAAAATAAATTTTTGAAGAAAAATGAAATTTAATCGTTTTTCGGCGTTTCCAGCAGTTGTCCGAACGATTTACATCAAAAGAAATTTTTCCTGTCTCAGTTTCTGTAAGTCTCACAAATAATTTTTATAACAAAATAGTGTTCAGAATGTGATTCTGGACTCGATAAAAAACAAAAATAAATTTTTGAAGAAAAATGAAATTTAATCGTTTTTGGGCGTTTCCAGCAGTTGTCCGAACGATTTACACCAAAAGAAATTTTGCTTGTCTCAGTTTCTGTAAGTCTCATAAATAATTTTTATAACAAAATAGTGTTCAGAATGTGATTCTGGACTCAAAAAAAAACGAAAATAAATTTTTGAAGAAAAATTAAATTTAATCGTTTTTCGGCGTTTCCAGCAGTTGTCCGAACGATTTACATCAAAAGAAATTTTGCTTGTCTCAGTTTCTGTAAGTCTCACAAATAATTTTTATAACAAAATAGTGTTCAGAATGTGATTCTGGACTCGATAAAAAACGAAAATAAATTTTTGAAGAAAAATGAAATTGAATCGTTTTTCGGCGTTTCCAGCAGTTGTCCGAACGATTTACACCAAAAGAAATTTTGCTTGTCTCAGTTTCTCCAAGTCTCACAAATAATTTTTATAACAAAATAGTGTTCAGAATGTGATTCTGGACTCAAAAAAACGAAAATAAATTTTTGAAGAAAAATGAAATTTAATCGTTTTTCGGCGTTTCCAGCAGTTGTCCGAACGATTTATATCAAAAGAAATTTTGCTTGTCTCAGTTTCTGTAAGTCTCACAAATAATTTTTATAACAAAATAGTGTTCAGAATGTGATTCTGGACTCGAAAAAAAACGAAAATAAATTTTTGAAGAAAAATTAAATTTAATCGTTTTTCGGCGTTTCCAGCAGTTGTCCGAACGATTTACACCAAAAGAAATTTTGCTTGTCTCAGTTTCTGTAAGTCTCATAAATAATTTTTATAACAAAATAGTGTTCAGAATGTGATTCTGGACTCAAAAAAAAACGAAAATAAATTTTTGAAGAAAATTTAAATTTAATCGTTTTTCGGCGTTTCCAGCAGTTGTCCGAACGATTTACATCAAAAGAAATTTTTCTTGTCTCAGTTTCTGTAAGTCTCACAAATAATTTTTATAACAAAATAGTGTTCAGAATGTGATTCTGGACTCGATAAAAAACGAAAATAAATTTTTGAAGAAAAATGAAATTTAATCGTTTTTCGGCGTTTCCAGCAGTTGTCCGAACGATTTACACCAAAAGAAATTTTGCTTGTCTCAGTTTCTGTAAGTCTCACAAATAATTTTTATAAGCAAATAGTGTTCAGAATGTGATTCTGGACTCAAAAAAAAACGAAAATAAATTTTTGAAGAAAAATGAAATTTAATCGTTTTTCGGCGTTTCCAGCAGTTGTCCGAACGATTTACACCAAAAGAAATTTTGCTTGTCTCAGTTTCTGTAAGTCTCACAAATAATTTTTATAACAAAATAGTGTTCAGAATGTGATTCTGGACTAAATAAAAAACGAAAATAAATTTTTGAAGAAAAATGAAATTTAATCGTTTTTCGGCGTTTTCAGCAGTTGTCCGAACGATTTACATCAAAAGAAATTTTTCCTGTCTCAGTTTCTGTAAGTCTCACAAATAATTTTTATAACAAAATAGTGTTCAGAATGTGATTCCGGACTCGATAAAAAACAAAAATAATTTTTTGAAGAAAAATGATATTTAATCGTTTTTCGGCGTTTCCAGCAGTTGTCCGAACGATTTACACCAAAAGAAATTTTGCTTGTCTCAGTTTCTGTAAGTCTCACAAATAATTTTTGTAACAAAATAGTGTTCAGAATGTGATTCTGGACTCGATAAAAAACGAAAATAAATTTTTGAAGAAAAATGAAATTTAATCGTTTTTCGGCGTTTCCAGCAGTTGTCCGAACGATTTACATCAAAAGAAATTTTGCTTGTCTCAGTTTCTGTAAGTCTCATAAATAATTTTCATAACAAAATAGTGTTCAGAATGTGATTCTGGACTCAAAAAAAAACGAAAATAAATTTTTGAAGAAAAATTAAATTTAATCGTTTTTCGGCGTTTCCAGCAGTTGTCCGAACGATTTACATCAAAAGAAATTTTGCTTGTCTCAGTTTCTGTAAGTCTCATAAATAATTTTCATAACAAAATAGTGTTCAGAATGTGATTCTGGACTCAAAAAAAAACGAAAATAAATTTTTGTCCGTTGTCCGAACGATTTACATCAAAAGAAATTTTGCTTGTCTCAGTTTCTGTAAGTCTCACAAATAATTTTTATAACAAAATAGTGTTCAGAATGTGATTCTGGACTCGATAAAAAACGAAAATAAATTTTTGAAGAAAAATGAAATTTAATCGTTTTTCGGCGTTTCCAGCAGTTGTCCGAACGATTTACACCAAAAGAAATTTTGCTTGTCTCAGTTTCTCCAAGTCTCACAAATAATTTTTATAACAAAATAGTGTTCAGAATGTGATTCTGGACTCAAAAAAACGAAAATAAATTTTTGAAGAAAAATGAAATTTAATCGTTTTTCGGCGTTTCCAGCAGTTGTCCGAACGATTTACATCAAAAGAAATTTTTCTTGTCTCAGTTTCTGTAAGTCTCACAAATAATTTTTATAACAAAATAGTGTTCAGAATGTGATTCTGGACTCGATAAAAAACGAAAATAAATTTTTGAAGAAAAATGAAATTTAATCGTTTTTCGGCGTTTCCAGCAGTTGTCCGAACGATTTACACCAAAAGAAATTTTGCTTGTCTCAGTTTCTGTAAGTCTCACAAATAATTTTTATAAGCAAATAGTGTTCAGAATGTGATTCTGGACTCAAAAAAAAACGAAAATAAATTTTTGAAGAAAAATTAAATTTAATCGTTTTTCGGCGTTTACAGCAGTTGTCCGAACCATTTACATCAAAAGAAATTTTGCTTGTCTCAGTTTCTGTAAGTCTCACAAATAATTTTTATAACAAAATAGTGTTCAGAATGTGATTCTGGACTCGAAAAAAAACGAAAATAAATTTTTGAAGAAAAATTAAATTTAATCGTTTTTCGGCGTTTCCAGCAGTTGTCCGAACGATTTACATCAAAAGAAATTTTGCTTGTCTCAGTTTCTGTAAGTCTCACAAATAATTTTTATAACAAAATAGTGTTCAGAATGTGATTCTGGACTCGAAAAAAAACGAAAATAAATTTTTGAAGAAAAATTAAATTTAATCGTTTTTCGGCGTTTCCAGCAGTTGTCCGAACGATTTACATCAAAAGAAATTTTGCTTGTCTCAGTTTCTGTAAGTCTCACAAATAATTTTTATAACAAAATAGTGTTTAGAATGTGATTCTGGACTCGAAAAAAAACGAAAATAAATTTTTGAAGAAAAATTAAATTTAATCGTTTTTCGGCGTTTCCAGCAGTTGTTCGAATGATTTACATCAAAAGAAATTTTGCTTGTCTCAGTTTCTGTAAGTCTCACAAATAATTTTTATAACAAAATAGTGTTCAGAATGTGATTCTGGACTCAAAAAAACGAAAATAAATTTTTGAAGAAAAATGAAATTTAATCGTTTTTCGGCGTTTCCAGCAGTTGTCCGAACGATTTACACCAAAAGAAATTTTGCTTGTCTCAGTTTCTCCAAGTCTCACAAATAATTTTTATAACAAAATAGTGTTCAGAATGTGATTCTGGACTCAAAAAAACGAAAATAAATTTTTGAAGAAAAATGAAATTTAATCGTTTTTCGGCGTTTCCAGCAGTTGTCCGAACGATTTACATCAAAAGAAATTTTTCTTGTCTCAGTTTCTGTAAGTCTCACAAATAATTTTTATAACAAAATAGTGTTCAGAATGTGATTCTGGACTCGATAAAAAACGAAAATAAATTTTTGAAGAAAAATGAAATTTAATCGTTTTTCGGCGTTTCCAGCAGTTGTCCGAACGATTTACACCAAAAGAAATTTTGCTTGTTTCAGTTTCTGTAAGTCTCACAAATAATTTTTATAAGCAAATAGTGTTCAGAATGTGATTCTGGACTCAAAAAAAAACGAAAATAAATTTTTGAAGAAAAATTAAATTTAATCGTTTTTCGGCGTTTACAGCAGTTGTCCGAACCATTTACATCAAAAGAAATTTTGCTTGTCTCAGTTTCTGTAAGTCTCACAAATAATTTTTATAACAAAATAGTGTTCAGAATGTGATTCTGGACTCGAAAAAAAACGAAAATAAATTTTTGAAGAAAAATTAAATTTAATCGTTTTTCGGCGTTTCCAGCAGTTGTCCGAACGATTTACATCAAAAGAAATTTTGCTTGTCTCAGTTTCTGTAAGTCTCACAAATAATTTTTATAACAAAATAGTGTTCAGAATGTGATTCTGGACTCGAAAAAAAACGAAAATAAATTTTTGAAGAAAAATTAAATTTAATCGTTTTTCGGCGTTTCCAGCAGTTGTCCGAACGATTTACATCAAAAGAAATTTTGCTTGTCTCAGTTTCTGTAAGTCTCACAAATAATTTTTATAACAAAATAGTGTTTAGAATGTGATTCTGGACTCGAAAAAAAACGAAAATAAATTTTTGAAGAAAAATTAAATTTAATCGTTTTTCGGCGTTTCCAGCAGTTGTTCGAATGATTTACATCAAAAGAAATTTTGCTTGTCTCAGTTTCTGTAAGTCTCACAAATAATTTTTATAACAAAATAGTGTTCAGAATGTGATTCTGGACTCAAAAAAACGAAAATAAATTTTTGAAGAAAAATGAAATTTAATCGTTTTTCGGCGTTTCCAGCAGTTGTCCGAACGATTTACACCAAAAGAAATTTTGCTTGTCTCAGTTTCTGTAAGTCTCACAAATAATTTTTATAACAAAATAGTGTTCAGAATATGATTCTGGACTCGATAAAAAACGAAAATAATTTTTTGAAGAAAAATGAAATTTAATCGTTTTTCGGCGTTTCCAGCAGTTGTCCGAACGATTTACACCAAAAGAAATTTTGCTTGTCTCAGTTTCTGTAAGTCTCACAAATAATTTTTATAACAAAATAGTGTTCAGAATGTGATTCTGGACTCAAAAAAAACGAAAATAAATTTTTGAACAAAAATTAAATTTAATCGTTTTTCGGCGTTTCCAGCAGTTGTCCGAATGATTTACATCAAAAGAAATTTTGCTTGTCTCAGTTTCTGTAAGTCTCACAAATAATTTTTATAACAAAATAGTGTTCAGAATGTGATTCTGGACTCGATAAAAAACGAAAATAAATTTTTGAAGAAAAATGAAATTTAATCGTTTTTCGGCGTTTCCAGCAGTGGTCCGAACGATTTACACCAAAAGTAATTTTGCTTGTCTCAGTTTCTGTAAGTCTCACAAATAATTTTTATAACAAAATAGTGTTCAGAATGTGATTCTGGACTCAAAAAAAACGAAAATAAATTTTTGAAGAAAAATGAAATTTAATCGTTTTTCGGCGTTTCCAGCAGTTGTCCGAACGATTTACACCAAAAGAAATTTTGCTTGTCTCAGTTTCTGTAAGTCTCACAAATAATTTTTATAACAAAATAGTGTTCAGAATGTGAATCTGGACACAAAAAAAAACGAAAATAAATTTTTGAACAAAAATTAAATTTAATCGTTTTTCGGCGTTTCCAGCAGTTGTCCGAACGATTTACATCAAAAGAAATTTTGCTTGTCTCAGTTTCTGTAAGTCTCACAAATAATTTTTATAACAAAATAGTGTTCAGAATGTGATTCTGGACTCAAAAAAACGAAAATAAATTTTTGAAGAAAAATGAAATTTAATCGTTTTTCGGCGTTTCCAGCAGTTGTCCGAACGATTTACACCAAAAGAAATTTTGCTTGTCTCAGTTTCTGTAAGTCTCACAAATAATTTTTATAACAAAATAGTGTTCAGAATGTGATTCTGGACTCAAAAAAAAACGAAAATAAATTTTTGAAGAAAAATGAAATTTAATCGTTTTTCGGCGTTTCCAGCAGTTGTCCGAACGATTTACACCAAAAGAAATTTTGCTTGTCTCAGTTTCTGTAAGTCTCACAAATAATTTTTATAACAAAATAGTGTTCAGAATGTGATTCTGGACTCGATAAAAAACAAAAATAAATTTTTGAAGAAAAATGAAATTTAATCGTTTTTCGGCGTTTCCAGCAGTTGTCCGAACGATTTACACCAAAAGAAATTTTGCTTGTCTCAGTTTCTGTAAGTCTCACAAATAATTTTTATAACAAAATAGTGTTCAGAATGTGATTCTGGACTAAATAAAAAACGAAAATAAATTTTTGAAGAAAAATGAAATTTAATCGTTTTTCGGCGTTTCCAGCAGTTGTCCGAACGATTTACATCAAAAGAAATTTTTCCTGTCTCAGTTTCTGTAAGTCTCACAAATAATTTTTATAACAAAATAGTGTTCAGAATGTGATTCCGGACTCGATAAAAAACAAAAATAATTTTTTGAAGAAAAATGAAATTTAATCGTTTTTCGGCGTTTCCAGCAGTTGTCCGAACGATTTACACCAAAAGAAATTTTGCTTGTCTCAGTTTCTGTAAGTCTCACAAATAATTTTTATAACAAAATTGTGTTCAGAATGTGAATCTGGACTCAAAAAAAAACGAAAATAAATTTTTGAACAAAAATTAAATTTAATCGTTTTTCGGCGTTTCCAGCAGTTGTCCGAACGATTTACATCAAAAGAAATTTTGCTTGTCTCAGTTTCTGTAAGTCTCACAAATAATTTTTATAACAAAATAGTGTTCAGAATGTGATTCTGGACTCGATAAAAAACGAAAATAAATTTTTGAAGAAAAATGAAATTTAATCGTTTTTCGGCGTTTCCAGCAGTTGTCCGAACGATTTACATCAAAAGAAATTTTGCTTGTCTCAGTTTCTGTAAGTCTCAAAAATAATTTTTATAACAAAATAGTGTTCAGAATGTGATTCTGGACTCAAAAAAAACGAAAATAAATTTTTGAAGAAAGATGAAATTTAATCGTTTTTCGGCGTTTCCAGCAGTTGTCCGAACGATTTACATCAAAAGAAATTTTGCTTGTCTCAGTTTCTGTAAGTCTCATAAATAATTTTTATAACAAAATAGTGTTCAGAATGTGATTCTGGACTCGATAAAAAACGAAAATAAATTTTTGAAGAAAAATGAAATTTAATCGTTTTTCGGCGTTTCCAGCAGTGGTCCGAACGATTTACACCAAAAGTAATTTTGCTTGTCTCAGTTTCTGTAAGTCTCACAAATAATTTTTATAACAAAATAGTGTTCAGAATGTGATTCTGGACTCAAAAAAAACGAAAATAAATTTTTGAAGAAAGATGAAATTTAATCGTTTTTCGGCGTTTCCAGCAATTGTCCGAACGATTTACACCAAAAGAAATTTTGCTTGTCTCAGTTTCTGTAAGTCTCACAAATAATTTTTATAACAAAATAGTGTTCAGAATGTGATTCTGGACTCAAAAAAACGAAAATAAATTTTTGAAGAAAAATGAAATTTAATCGTTTTTCGGCGTTTCCAGCAGTTGTCCGAACGATTTACACTAAAAGAAATTTTGCTTGTCTCAGTTTCTGTAAGTCTCACAAATAATTTTTATAACAAAATAGTGTTCAGAATGTGATTCTGGACTCAAAAAAAAACGAAAATAAATTTTTGAAGAAAAATGAAATTTAATCGTTTTTCGGCGTTTCCAGCAGTTGTCCGAACGATTTACATCAAAAGAAATTTTGCTTGTTTCAGTTTCTGTAAGTCTCATAAATAATTTTTATAACAAAATAGTGTTCAGAATGTGATTCTGGACTCGATAAAAAACGAAAATAAATTTTTGAAGAAAAATGAAATTTAATCGTTTTTCGGCGTTTCCAGCAGTGGTCCGAACGATTTACACCAAAAGTAATTTTGCTTGTCTCAGTTTCTGTAAGTCTCACAAATAATTTTTATAACAAAATAGTGTTCAGAATGTGATTCTGGACTCAAAAAAAACGAAAATAAATTTTTGAAGAAAGATGAAATTTAATCGTTTTTCGGCGTTTCCAGCAATTGTCCGAACGATTTACACCAAAAGAAATTTTGCTTGTCTCAGTTTCTGTAAGTCTCACAAATAATTTTTATAACAAAATAGTGTTCAGAATGTGATTCTGGACTCAAAAAAAAACGAAAATAAATTTTTGAAGAAAAATGAAATTTAATCGTTTTTCGGCGTTTCCAGCAGTTGTCCGAACGATTTACATCAAAAGAAATTTTGCTTGTCTCAGTTTCTGTAAGTCTCATAAATAATTTTTATAACAAAATAGTGTTCAGAATGTGATTCTGGACTCGATAAAAAACGAAAATAAATTTTTGAAGAAAAATGAAATTTAATCGTTTTTCGGCGTTTCCAGCAGTGGTCCGAACGATTTACACCAAAAGTAATTTTGCTTGTCTCAGTTTCTGTAAGTCTCACAAATAATTTTTATAACAAAATAGTGTTCAGAATGTGATTCTGGACTCAAAAAAAACGAAAATAAATTTTTGAAGAAAGATGAAATTTAATCGTTTTTCGGCGTTTCCAGCAGTTGTCCGAACGATTTACACCAAAAGAAATTTTGCTTGTCTCAGTTTCTGTAAGTCTCACAAATAATTTTTATAACAAAATAGTGTTCAGAATGTGAATCTGGACTCAAAAAAAAACGAAAATAAATTTTTGAACAAAAATTAAATTTAATCGTTTTTCGGCGTTTCCAGCAGTTGTCCGAACGATTTACATCAAAAGAAATTTTGCTTGTCTCAGTTTCTGTAAGTCTCACAAATAATTTTTATAACAAAATAGTGTTCAGAATGTGATTCTGGACTCAAAAAAACGAAAATAAATTTTTGAAGAAAAATGAAATTTAATCGTTTTTCGGCGTTTCCAGCAGTTGTCCGAACGATTTACACCAAAAGAAATTTTGCTTGTCTCAGTTTCTGTAAGTCTCACAAATAATTTTTATAACAAAATAGTGTTCAGAATGTGATTCTGGACTCAAAAAAAAACGAAAATAAATTTTTGAAGAAAAATGAAATTTAATCGTTTTTCGGCGTTTCCAGCAGTTGTCCGAACGATTTACACCAAAAGAAATTTTTCCTGTCTCAGTTTCTGTAAGTCTCACAAATAATTTTTATAACAAAATAGTGTTCAGAATGTGATTCCGGACTCGATAAAAAACAAAAATAATTTTTTGAAGAAAAATGAAATTTAATCGTTTTTCGGCGTTTCCAGCAGTTGTCCGAACGATTTACACCAAAAGAAATTTTGCTTGTCTCAGTTTCTGTAAGTCTCACAAATAATTTTTATAACAAAATTGTGTTCAGAATGTGAATCTGGACTCAAAAAAAAACGAAAATAAATTTTTGAACAAAAATTAAATTTAATCGTTTTTCGGCGTTTCCAGCAGTTGTCCGAACGATTTACATCAAAAGAAATTTTGCTTGTCTTAGTTTCTGTAAGTCTCACAAATAATTTTTATAACAAAATAGTGTTCAGAATGTGATTCTGGACTCGATAAAAAACGAAAATAAATTTTTGAAGAAAAATGAAATTTAATCGTTTTTCGGCGTTTCCAGCAGTTGTCCGAACGATTTACATCAAAAGAAATTTTGCTTGTCTCAGTTTCTGTAAGTCTCAAAAATAATTTTTATAACAAAATAGTGTTCAGAATGTGATTCTGGACTCGATAAAAAACGAAAATAAATTTTTGAAGAAAAATGAAATTTAATCGTTTTTCGGCGTTTCCAGCAGTTGTCCGAACGATTTACACCAAAAGAAATTTTGCTTGTCTCAGTTTCTGTAAGTCTCACAAATAATTTTTATAACAAAATAGTGTTCAGAATGTGATTCTGGACTCAAAAAACGAAAATAAATTTTTGAAGAAAAATGAAATTTAATCGTTTTTCGGCGTTTCCAGCAGTTGTCCGAACGATTTACACCAAAAGAAATTTTGCTTGTCTCAGTTTCTGTAAGTCTCACAAATAATTTTTATAACAAAATAGTGTTCAGAATGTGATTCTGGACTAAAAAAAAAACGAAAATAAATTTTTGAAGAAAAATGAAATTTAATCGTTTTTCGGCGTTTCCAGCAGTTGTCCGAACGATTTACATCAAAAGAAATTTTGCTTGTCTCAGTTTCAGTAAGTCTCATAAATAATTTTTATAACAAAATAGTGTTCAGAATGTGATTCTGGACTCAAAAAAAACGAAAATAAATTTTTGAAGAAAAATTAAATTTAATCGTTTTTCGGCGTTTCCAGCAGTTGTCCGAACGATTTACATCAAAAGAAATTTTGCTTGTCTCAGTTTCTGTAAGTCTCACAAATAATTTTTATAACAAAATAGTGTTCAGAATGTGATTCTGGACTCGATAAAAAACGAAAATAAATTTTTGAAGAAAAATGAAATTTAATCGTTTTTCGGCGTTTCCAGCAGTTGTCCGAACGATTTACACCAAAAGAAATTTTGCTTGTCTCAGTTTCTCCAAGTCTCACAAATAATTTTTATAACAAAATAGTGTTCAGAATGTGATTCTGGACTCAAAAAAACGAAAATAAATTTTTGAAGAAAAATGAAATTTAATCGTTTTTCGGCGTTTCCAGCAGTTGTCCGAACGATTTACATCAAAAGAAATTTTTCTTGTCTCAGTTTCTGTAAGTCTCACAAATAATTTTTATAACAAAATAGTGTTCAGAATGTGATTCTGGACTCGATAAAAAACGAAAATAAATTTTTGAAGAAAAATGAAATTTAATCGTTTTTCGGCGTTTCCAGCAGTTGTCCGAACGATTTACACCAAAAGAAATTTTGCTTGTCTCAGTTTCTGTAAGTCTCACAAATAATTTTTATAAGCAAATAGTGTTCAGAATGTGATTCCGGACTCAAAAAAAAACGAAAATAAATTTTTGAAGAAAAATTAAATTTAATCGTTTTTTGGCGTTTCCAGCAGTTGTCCGAACCATTTACATCAAAAGAAATTTTGCTTGTCTCAGTTTCTGTAAGTCTCATAAATAATTTTTATAACAAAATAGTGTTCAGAATGTGATTCTGGACTCGAAAAAAAACGAAAATAAATTTTTGAAGAAAAATTAAATTTAATCGTTTTTCGGCGTTTCCAGCAGTTGTCCGAACGATTTACATCAAAAGAAATTTTGCTTTGCTCAGTTTCTGTAAGTCTCACAAATAATTTTTATAACAAAATAGTGTTTAGAATGTGATTCTGGACTCGAAAAAAAACGAAAATAAATTTTTGAAGAAAAATTAAATTTAATCGTTTTTCGGCGTTTCCAGCAGTTGTCCGAACGATTTACATCAAAAGAAATTTTTCTTGTCTCAGTTTCTGTAAGTCTCACAAATAATTTTTATAACAAAATAGTGTTCAGAATGTGATTCTGGACTCAAAAAAAAACGAAAATAAATTTTTGAAGAAAAATTAAATTTAATCGTTTTTCGGCGTTTCCAGCAGTTGTCTGAACGATTTACATCAAAAGAAATTTTGCTTGTCTCAGTTTCTGTAAGTCTCACAAATAATTTTTATAACAAAATAGTGTTTAGAATGTGATTCTGGACTCAAAAAAAAACGAAAATAAATTTTTGAAGAAAAATGAAATTTAATCGTTTTTCGGCGTTTCCAGCAGTTGTCCGAACGATTTACATCAAAAGAAATTTTTCCTGTCTCAGTTTCTGTAAGTCTCACAAATAATTTTTATAACAAAATAGTGTTCAGAATGTGATTCCGGACTCGATAAAAAACAAAAATAATTTTTTGAAGAAAAATGAAATTTAATCGTTTTTCGGCGTTTCCAGCAGTTGTCCGAACGATTTACATCAAAAGAAATTTTGCTCACAAATAATTTTTATAATAAAATAGTGTTTAGAATGTGATTCTGGACTCGAAAAAAAACGAAAATAAATTTTTGAAGAAAAATTAAATTTAATCGTTTTTCGGCGTTTCCAGCAGTTGTCCGAACGATTTACACCAAAAGTAATTTTGCTTGTCTCAGTTTCTGTAAGTCTCACAAATAATTTTTATAACAAAATAGTGTTCAGAATGTGATTCTGGACTCAAAAAAAACGAAAATACATTTTTGAAGAAAAATTAAATTTAATCGTTTTTCGGCGTTTCCAGCAGTTGTCCGAACGATTTACACCAAAAGAAATTTTGCTTGTCTCAGTTTCTGTAAGTCTCACAAATAATTTTTATAACAAAATAGTGTTCAGAATGTGAATCTGGACTCAAAAAAAAACGAAAATAAATTTTTGAACAAAAATTAAATTTAATCGTTTTTCGGCGTTTCCAGCAGTTGTCCGAACGATTTACATCAAAAGAAATTTTGCTTGTCTCAGTTTCTGTAAGTCTCACAAATAATTTTTATAACAAAATAGTGTTCAGAATGTGATTCTGGACTCAAAAAAACGAAAATAAATTTTTGAAGAAAAATGAAATTTAATCGTTTTTCGGCGTTTCCAGCAGTTGTCCGAACGATTTACACCAAAAGAAATTTTGCTTGTCTCAGTTTCTGTAAGTCTCACAAATAATTTTTATAACAAAATAGTGTTCAGAATGTGATTCTGGACTCAAAAAAAAACGAAAATAAATTTTTGAAGAAAAATGAAATTTAATCGTTTTTCGGCGTTTCCAGCAGTTGTCCGAACGATTTACACCAAAAGAAATTTTGCTTGTCTCAGTTTCTGTAAGTCTCACAAATAATTTTTATAACAAAATAGTGTTCAGAATGTGATTCTGGACTCGATAAAAAACGAAAATAAATTTTTGAAGAAAAATGAAATTTAATCGTTTTTCGGCGTTTCCAGCAGTTGTCCGAACGATTTACACCAAAAGAAATTTTGCTTGTCTCAGTTTCTGTAAGTCTCACAAATAATTTTTATAACAAAATAGTGTTCAGAATGTGATTCTGGACTAAATAAAAAACGAAAATAAATTTTTGAAGAAAAATGAAATTTAATCGTTTTTCGGCGTTTCCAGCAGTTGTCCGAACGATTTACATCAAAAGAAATTTTTCTTGTCTCAGTTTCTGTAAGTCTCACAAATAATTTTTATAACAAAATAGTGTTCAGAATGTGATTCCGGACTCGATAAAAAACAAAAATAATTTTTTGAAGAAAAATGAAATTTAATCGTTTTTCGGCGTTTCCAGCAGTTGTCCGAACGATTTACACCAAAAGAAATTTTGCTTGTCTCAGTTTCTGTAAGTCTCACAAATAATTTTTATAACAAAATTGTGTTCAGAATGTGAATCTGGACTCAAAAAAAAACGAAAATAAATTTTTGAACAAAAATTAAATTTAATCGTTTTTCGGCGTTTCCAGCAGTTGTCCGAACGATTTACATCAAAAGAAATTTTGCTTGTCTCAGTTTCTGTAAGTCTCACAAATAATTTTTATAACAAAATAGTGTTCAGAATGTGATTCTGGACTCGATAAAAAACGAAAATAAATTTTTGAAGAAAAATGAAATTTAATCGTTTTTCGGCGTTTCCAGCAGTTGTCCGAACGATTTACATCAAAAGAAATTTTGCTTCTCTCAGTTTCTGTAAGTCTCAAAAATAATTTTTATAACAAAATAGTGTTCAGAATGTGATTCTGGACTCGATAAAAAACGAAAATAAATTTTTGAAGAAAAATGAAATTTAATCGTTTTTCGGCGTTTCCAGCAGTTGTCCGAACGATTTACACCAAAAGAAATTTTGCTTGTCTCAGTTTCTGTAAGTCTCACAAATAATTTTTATAACAAAATAGTGTTCAGAATGTGATTCTGGACTCAAAAAAACGAAAATAAATTTTTGAAGAAAAATGAAATTTAATCGTTTTTCGGCGTTTCCAGCAGTTGTCCGAACGATTTACACCAAAAGAAATTTTGCTTGTTCCAGTTTCTGTAAGTCTCACAAATAATTTTTATAACAAAATAGTGTTCAGAATGTGATTCTGGACTCAAAAAAAAACGAAAATAAATTTTTGAAGAAAAATGAAATTTAATCGTTTTTCGGCGTTTCCAGCAGTTGTCCGAACGATTTACATCAAAAGAAATTTTGCTTGTCTCAGTTTCTGTAAGTCTCATAAATAATTTGTATAACAAAATAGTGTTCAGAATGTGATTCTGGACTCAAAAAAAAACGAAAATAAATTTTTGAAGAAAAATTAAATTTAATCGTTTTTCGGCGTTTCCAGCAGTTGTCCGAACGATTTACATCAAAAGAAATTTTGCTTGTCTCAGTTTCTGTAAGTCTCACAAATAATTTTTATAACAAAATAGTGTTCAGAATGTGATTCTGGACTCGATAAAAAACGAAAATAAATTTTTGAAGAAAAATGAAATTTAATCGTTTTTCGGCGTTTCCAGCAGTTGTCCGAACGATTTACACCAAAAGAAATTTTGCTTGTCTCAGTTTCTCCAAGTCTCACAAATAATTTTTATAACAAAATAGTGTTCAGAATGTGATTCTGGACTCAAAAAAACGAAAATAAATTTTTGAAGAAAAATGAAATTTAATCGTTTTTCGGCGTTTCCAGCAGTTGTCCGAACGATTTACATCAAAAGAAATTTTTCTTGTCTCAGTTTCTGTAAGTCTCACAAATAATTTTTATAACAAAATAGTGTTCAGAGTGTGATTCTGGACTCGATAAAAAACGAAAATAAATTTTTGAAGAAAAATGAAATTTAATCGTTTTTCGGCGTTTCCAGCAGTTGTCCGAACGATTTACACCAAAAGAAATTTTGCTTGTCTCAGTTTCTGTAAGTCTCACAAATAATTTTTATAAGCAAATAGTGTTCAGAATGTGATTCTGGACTCAAAAAAAAACGAAAATAAATTTTTGAAGAAAAATTAAATTTAATCGTTTTTCGGCGTTTCCAGCAGTTGTCCGAACCATTTACATCAAAAGAAATTTTGCTTGTCTCAGTTTCTGTAAGTCTCACAAATAATTTTTATAACAAAATAGTGTTCAGAATGTGATTCTGGACTCGAAAAAAAACGAAAATAAATTTTTGAAGAAACATTAAATTTAATCGTTTTTCGGCGTTTCCAGCAGTTGTCCGAACGATTTACATCAAAAGAAATTTTGCTTGTCTCAGTTTCTGTAAGTCTCACAAATAATTTTTATAACAAAATAGTGTTTAGAATGTGATTCTGGACTCGAAAAAAAACGAAAATAAATTTTTGAAGAAAAATTAAATTTAATCGTTTTTCGGCGTTTCCAGCAGTTGTCCGAACGATTTACATCAAAAGAAATTTTTCTTGTCTCAGTTTCTGTAAGTCTCACAAATAATTTTTATAACAAAATAGTGTTCAGAATGTGATTCTGGACTCAAAAAAAAAACGAAAATAAATTTTTGAAGAAAAATTAAATTTAATCGTTTTTCGGCGTTTCCAGCAGTTGTCTGAACGATTTACATCAAAAGAAATTTTGCTTGTCTCAGTTTCTGTAAGTCTCACAAATAATTTTTATAACAAAACAGTGTTCAGAATGTGATTCTGGACTCGAAAAAAACGAAAATAAATTTTTGAAGAAAAATGAAATTTAATCGTTTTTCGGCGTTTCCAGCAGTTGTCCGAACGATTTACACCAAAAGAAATTTTGCTTGTCTCAGTTTCTCCAAGTCTCACAAATAATTTTTATAACAAAATAGTGTTCAGAATGTGATTCTGGACTCGAAAAAAAACGAAAATAAATTTTTGAAGAAAAATTAAATTTAATCGTTTTTCGGCGTTTCCAGCAGTTGTCCGAACGATTTACATCAAAAGAAATTTTGCTCACAAATAATTTTTATAACAAAATAGTGTTTAGAATGTGATTCTGGACTCGAAAAAAAACGAAAATAAATTTTTGAAGAAAAATTAAATTTAATCGTTTTTCGGCGTTTCCAGCAGTTGTCCGAACGATTTACATCAAAAGAAATTTTTCTTGTCTCAGTTTCTGTAAATCTCACAAATAATTTTTATAACAAAATAGTGTTCAGAATGTGATTCTCGACTCAAAAAAAAACGAAAATAAATTTTTGAAGAAAAATTAAATTTAATCGTTTTTCGGCGTTTCCAGCAGTTGTCCGAACGATTTACATCAAAAGAAATTTTGCTTGTCTCAGTTTCTGTAAGTCTCACAAATAATTTTTATAACAAAATAGTGTTCAGAATGTGATTCTGGACTCGAAAAAAAACGAAAATAAATTTTTGAAGAAAAATTAAATTTAATCGTTTTTCGGCGTTTCCAGCAGTTGTCCGAACGATTTACACCAAAAGAAATTTTGCTTGTCTCAGTTTCTGTAAGTCTCACAAATAATTTTTATAAGCAAATAGTGTTCAGAATGTGATTCTGGACTCAAAAAAAAACGAAAATAAATTTTTGAAGAAAAATTAAATTTAATCGTTTTTCGGCGTTTCCAGCAGTTGTCCGAACCATTTACATCAAAAGAAATTTTGCTTGTCTCAGTTTCTGTAAGTCTCACAAATAATTTTTATAACAAAATAGTGTTCAGAATGTGATTCTGGACTCGAAAAAAAACGAAAATAAATTTTTGAAGAAAAATTAAATTTAATCGTTTTTCGGCGTTTCCAGCAGTTGTCCGAACGATTTACATCAAAAGAAATTTTGCTTGTCTCAGTTTCTGTAAGTCTCACAAATAATTTTTATAACAAAATAGTGTTTAGAATGTGATTCTGGACTCGAAAAAAAACGAAAATAAATTTTTGAAGAAAAATTAAATTGAATCGTTTTTCGGCGTTTCCAGCAGTTGTCCGAACGATTTACATCAAAAGAAATTTTTCTTGTCTCAGTTTCTGTAAGTCTCACAAATAATTTTTATAACAAAATAGTGTTCAGAATGTGATTCTGGACTCAAAAAAAAACGAAAATAAATTTTTGAAGAAAAATTAAATTTAATCGTTTTTCGGCGTTTCCAGCAGTTGTCTGAACCATTTACATCAAAAGAAATTTTGCTTGTCTCAGTTTCTGTAAGTCTCACAAATAATTTTTATAACAAAACAGTGTTCAGAATGTGATTCTGGACTCGAAAAAAACGAAAATAAATTTTTGAAGAAAAATGAAATTTAATCGTTTTTCGGCGTTTCCAGCAGTTGTCCGAACGATTTACACCAAAAGAAATTTTGCTTGTCTCAGTTTCTCCAAGTCTCACAAATAATTTTTATAACAAAATAGTGTTCAGAATGTGATTCTGGACTCGAAAAAAAACGAAAATAAATTTTTGAAGAAAAATTAAATTTAATCGTTTTTCGGCGTTTCCAGCAGTTGTCCGAACGATTTACATCAAAAGAAATTTTGCTCACAAATAATTTTTATAACAAAATAGTGTTTAGAATGTGATTCTGGACTCGAAAAAAAACGAAAATAAATTTTTGAAGAAAAATTAAATTTAATCGTTTTTCGGCGTTTCCAGCAGTTGTCCGAACGATTTACATCAAAAGAAATTTTTCTTGTCTCAGTTTCTGTAAATCTCACAAATAATTTTTATAACAAAATAGTGTTCAGAATGTGATTCTCGACTCAAAAAAAAACGAAAATAAATTTTTGAAGAAAAATTAAATTTAATCGTTTTTCGGCGTTTCCAGCAGTTGTCCGAACGATTTACATCAAAAGAAATTTTGCTTGTCTCAGTTTCTGTAAGTCTCACAAATAATTTTTATAACAAAATAGTGTTCAGAATGTGATTCTGGACTCGAAAAAAAACGAAAATAAATTTTTGAAGAAAAATTAAATTTAATCGTTTTTCGGCGTTTCCAGCAGTTGTCCGAACGATTTACACCAAAAGAAATTTTGCTTGTCTCAGTTTCTGTAAGTCTCACAAATAATTTTTATAAGCAAATAGTGTTCAGAATGTGATTCTGGACTCAAAAAAAAACGAAAATAAATTTTTGAAGAAAAATTAAATTTAATTGTTTTTCGGCGTTTCCAGCAGTTGTCCGAACCATTTACATCAAAAGAAATTTTGCTTGTCTCAGTTTCTGTAAGTCTCACAAATAATTTTTATAACAAAATAGTGTTCAGAATGTGATTCTGGACTCGAAAAAAAACGAAAATAAATTTTTGAAGAAAAATTAAATTTAATCGTTTTTCGGCGTTTCCAGCAGTTGTCCGAACGATTTACATCAAAAGAAATTTTGCTTGTCTCAGTTTCTGTAAGTCTCACAAATAATTTTTATAACAAAATAGTGTTTAGAATGTGATTCTGGACTCGAAAAAAAACGAAAATAAATTTTTGAAGAAAAATTAAATTGAATCGTTTTTCGGCGTTTCCAGCAGTTGTCCGAACGATTTACATCAAAAGAAATTTTTCTTGTCTCAGTTTCTGTAAGTCTCACAAATAATTTTTATAACAAAATAGTGTTCAGAATGTGATTCTGGACTCAAAAAAAAACGAAAATAAATTTTTGAAGAAAAATTAAATTTAATCGTTTTTCGGCGTTTCCAGCAGTTGTCTGAACCATTTACATCAAAAGAAATTTTGCTTGTCTCAGTTTCTGTAAGTCTCACAAATAATTTTTATAACAAAACAGTGTTCAGAATGTGATTCTGGACTCGAAAAAAACGAAAATAAATTTTTGAAGAAAAATGAAATTTAATCGTTTTTCGGCGTTTCCAGCAGTTGTCCGAACGATTTACACCAAAAGAAATTTTGCTTGTCTCAGTTTCTCCAAGTCTCACAAATAATTTTTATAACAAAATAGTGTTCAGAATGTGATTCTGGACTCGAAAAAAAACGAAAATAAATTTTTGAAGAAAAATTAAATTTAATCGTTTTTCGGCGTTTCCAGCAGTTGTCCGAACGATTTACATCAAAAGAAATTTTGCTCACAAATAATTTTTATAATAAAATAGTGTTTAGAATGTGATTCTGGACTCGAAAAAAAACGAAAATAAATTTTTGAAGAAAAATTAAATTTAATCGTTTTTCGGCGTTTCCAGCAGTTGTCCGAACGATTTACACCAAAAGTAATTTTGCTTGTCTCAGTTTCTGTAAGTCTCACAAATAATTTTTATAACAAAATAGTGTTCAGAATGTGATTCTGGACTCAAAAAAAACGAAAATAAATTTTTGAAGAAAAATGAAATTTAATCGTTTTTCGGCGTTTCCAGCAGTTGTCCGAACGATTTACACCAAAAGAAATTTTGCTTGTCTCAGTTTCTGTAAGCCTCACAAATAATTTTTATAACAAAATAGTGTTCAGAATGTGAATCTGTACTCATAAAAAAACGAAAATAAATTTTTGAACAAAAATTAAATTTAATCGTTTTTCGGCGTTTCCAGCAGTTGTCCGAACGATTTACATCAAAAGAAATTTTGCTTGTCTCAGTTTCTGTAAGTCTCACAAATAATTTTTATAACAAAATAGTGTTCAGAATGTGATTCTGGACTCAAAAAAACGAAAATAAATTTTTGAAGAAAAATGAAATTTAATCGTTTTTCGGCGTTTCCAGCAGTTGTCCGAACGATTTACACCAAAAGAAATTTTGCTTGTCTCAGTTTCTGTAAGTCTCACAAATAATTTTTATAACAAAATAGTGTTCAGAATGTGATTCTGGACTCAAAAAAAAACGAAAATAAATTTTTGAAGAAAAATGAAATTTAATCGTTTTTCGGCGTTTCCAGCAGTTGTCCGGACGATTTACACCAAAAGAAATTTTGCTTGTCTCAGTTTCTGTAAGTCTCACAAATAATTTTTATAACAAAATAGTGTTCAGAATGTGATTCTGGACTCGATAAAAAACGAAAATAAATTTTTGAAGAAAAATGAAATTTAATCGTTTTTCGGCGTTTCCAGCAGTTGTCCGAACGATTTACACCAAAAGAAATTTTGCTTGTCTCAGTTTCTGTAAGTCTCACAAATAATTTTTATAACAAAATAGTGTTCAGAATGTGATTCTGGACTAAATAAAAAACGAAAATAAATTTTTGAAGAAAAATGAAATTTAATCGTTTTTCGGCGTTTCCAGCAGTTGTCCGAACGATTTACACCAAAAGAAATTTTGCTTGTCTCAGCTTCTGTAAGTCTCACAAATAATTTTTATAACAAAATAGTGTTCAGAATGTGATTCTGGACTCAAAAAAAAACGAAAATAAATTTTTGAAGAAAAATGAAATTTAATCGTTTTTCGGCGTTTCCAGCAGTTGTCCGAACGATTTACATCAAAAGAAATTTTGCTTGTCTCAGTTTCTGTAAGTCTCATAAATAATTTTTATAACAAAATAGTGTTCAGAATGTGATTCTGGACTCAAAAAAAAACGAAAATAAATTTTTGAAGAAAAATTAAATTTAATCGTTTTTCGGCGTTTCCAGCAGTTGTCCGAACGATTTACATCAAAAGAAATTTTGCTTGTCTCAGTTTCTGTAAGTCTCACAAATAATTTTTATAACAAAATAGTGTTCAGAATGTGATTCTGGACTCGATAAAAAACGAAAATAAATTTTTGAAGAAAAATGAAATTTAATCGTTTTTCGGCGTTTCCAGCAGTTGTCCGAACGATTTACACCAAAAGAAATTTTGCTTGTCTCAGTTTCTGTAAGTCTCACAAATAATTTTTATAAGCAAATAGTGTTCAGAATGTGATTCTGGACTCAAAAAAAACGAAAATAAATTTTTGAAGAAAAATTAAATTTAATCGTTTTTCGGCGTTTCCAGCAGTTGTCCGAACCATTTACATCAAAAGAAATTTTGCTTGTCTCAGTTTCTGTAAGTCTCACAAATAATTTTTATAACAAAATAGTGTTCAGAATGTGATTCTGGACTCGAAAAAAAACGAAAATAAATTTTTGAAGAAAAATTAAATTTAATCGTTTTTCGGCGTTTCCAGCAGTTGTCCGAACGATTTACATCAAAAGAAATTTTGCTTGTCTCAGTTTCTGTAAGTCTCACAAATAATTTTTATAACAAAATAGTGTTTAGAATGTGATTCTGGACTCGAAAAAAAACGAAAATAAATTTTTGAAGAAAAATTAAATTTAATCGTTTTTCGGCGTTTCCAGCAGTTGTCCGAACGATTTACATCAAAAGAAATTTTTCTTGTCTCAGTTTCTGTAAGTCTCACAAATAATTTTTATAACAAAATAGTGTTCAGAATGTGATTCTGGACTCAAAAAAAAACGAAAATAAATTTTTGAAGAAAAATTAAATTTAATCGTTTTTCGGCGTTTCCAGCAGTTGTCTGAACGATTTACATCAAAAGAAATTTTGCTTGTCTCAGTTTCTGTAAGTCTCACAAATAATTTTTATAACAAAACAGTGTTCAGAATGTGATTCTGGACTCGAAAAAAACGAAAATAAATTTTTGAAGAAAAATGAAATTTAATCGTTTTTCGGCGTTTCCAGCAGTTGTCCGAACGATTTACACCAAAAGAAATGTTGCTTGTCTCAGTTTCTCCAAGTCTCACAAATAATTTTTATAACAAAATAGTGTTCAGAATGTGATCCTGGACTCGAAAAAAAACGAAAATAAATTTTTGAAGAAAAATTAAATTTAATCGTTTTTCGGCGTTTCCAGCAGTTGTCCGAACGATTTACATCAAAAGAAATTTTGCTCACAAATAATTTTTATAACAAAATAGTGTTTAGAATGTGATTCTGGACTCGAAAAAAAACGAAAATAAATGTTTGAAGAAAAATTAAATTTAATCGTTTTTCGGCGTTTCCAGCAGTTGTCCGAACGATTTACATCAAAAGAAATTTTTCTTGTCTCAGTTTCTGTAAATCTCACAAATAATTTTTATAACAAAATAGTGTTCAGAATGTGATTCTGGACTCAAAAAAAAACGAAAATAAATTTTTGAAGAAAAATTAAATTTAATCGTTTTTCGGCGTTTCCAGCAGTTGTCCGAACGATTTACATCAAAAGAAATTTTGCTTGTCTCAGTTTCCGTAAGTCTCACAAATAATTTTTATAACAAAATAGTGTTCAGAATGTGATTCTGGACTCGAAAAAAAACGAAAATAAATTTTTGAAGAAAAATTAAATTTAATCGTTTTTCGGCGTTTCCAGCAGTTGTCCGAACGATTTACATCAAAAGAAATTTTGCTTGTCTCAGTTTCTGTAAGTCTCACAAATAATTTTTATAACAAAATAGTGTTCAGAATGTGATTCTGGACTCGAAAAAAAACGAAAATAAATTTTTGAAGAAAAATGAAATTTAATCGTTTTTCGGCGTTTCCAGCAGTTGTCCGAACGATTTACACCAAAAGAAATTTTGCTTGTCTCAGTTTCTCCAAGTCTCACAAATAATTTTTATAACAAAATAGTGTTCAGAATGTGATTCTGGACTCGAAAAAAAACGAAAATAAATTTTTGAAGAAAAATTAAATTTAATCGTTTTTCGGCGTTTCCAGCAGTTGTCCGAACGATTTACATCAAAAGAAATTTTGCTCACAAATAATTTTTATAACAAAATAGTGTTTAGAATGTGATTCTGGACTCGAAAAAAAACGAAAATAAATTTTTGAAGAAAAATTAAATTTAATCGTTTTTCGGCGTTTCCAGCAGTTGTCCGAACGATTTACATCAAAAGAAATTTTTCTTGTCTCAGTTTCTGTAAGTCTCACAAATAATTTTTATAACAAAATAGTGTTCAGAATGTGATTCTGGACTCAAAAAAAAACGAAAATAAATTTTTGAAGAAAATTTAAATTTAATCGTTTTTCGGCGTTTCCAGCAGTTGTCCGAACGATTTACATCAAAAGAAATTTTGCTTGTCTCAGTTTCTGTAAGTCTCACAAATAATTTTTATAACAAAATAGTGTTCAGAATGTGATTCTGGACTCGATAAAAAACGAAAATAAATTTTTGAAGAAAAATGAAATTTAATCGTTTTTCGGCGTTTCCAGCAGTTGTCCGAACGATTTACACCAAAAGAAATTTTGCTTGTCTCAGTTTCTCCAAGTCTCACAAATAATTTTTATAACAAAATAGTGTTCAGAATGTGATTCTGGACTCAAAAAAACGAAAATAAATTTTTGAAGAAAAATGAAATTTAATCGTTTTTCGGCGTTTCCAGCAGTTGTCCGAACGATTTACACCAAAAGAAATTTTGCTTGTCTCAGTTTCTGTAAGTCTCACAAATAATTTTTATAACAAAATAGTGTTCAGAATGTGATTCTGGACTCAAAAAAAACGAAAATAAATTTTTGAAGAAAAATTAAATTTAATCGTTTTTCGGCGTTTCCAGCAGTTGTCCGAACGATTTACATCAAAAGAAATTTTTCTTGTCTCAGTTTCTGTAAGTCTCACAAATAATTTTTATAACAAAATAGTGTTCAGAATGTGATTCTGGACTCGATAAAAAACGAAAATAAATTTCTGAAGAAAAATGAAATTTAATCGTTTTTCGGCGTTTCCAGCAGTTGTCCGAACGATTTACACCAAAAGAAATTTTGCTTGTCTCAGTTTCTCCAAGTCTCACAAATAATTTTTATAACAAAATAGTGTTCAGAATGTGATTCTGGACTCAAAAAAACGAAAATAAATTTTTGAAGAAAAATGAAATTTAATCGTTTTTCGGCGTTTCCAGCAGTTGTCCGAACGATTTACATCAAAAGAAATTTTGCTTGTCTCAGTTTCTGTAAGTCTCACAAATAATTTTTATAACAAAATAGTGTTCAGAATGTGATTCTGGACTCAAAAAAACGAAAATAAATTTTTGAAGAAAAATGAAATTTAATCGTTTTTCGGCGTTTCCAGCAGTTGTCCGAACGATTTACACCAAAAGAAATTTTGCTTGTCTCAGTTTCTGTAAGTCTCACAAATAATTTTTATAACAAAATAGTGTTCAGAATGTGATTCTGGACTCAAAAAAAACGAAAATAAATTTTTGAAGAAAAATTAAATTTAATCGTTTTTCGGCGTTTCCAGCAGTTGTCCGAACGATTTACATCAAAAGACATTTTTCTTGTCTCAGTTTCTGTAAGTCTCACAAATAATTTTTATAACAAAATAGTGTTCAGAATGTGATTCTGGACTCGATAAAAAACGAAAATAAATTTCTGAAGAAAAATGAAATTTAATCGTTTTTCGGCGTTTCCAGCAGTTGTCCGAACGATTTACACCAAAAAAAATTTTGCTTGTCTCAGTTTCTCCAAGTCTCACAAATAATTTTTATAACAAAATAGTGTTCAGAATGTGATTCTGGACTCAAAAAAAAACGAAAATAAATTTTTGAAGAAAAATTAAATTTAATCGTTTTTCGGCGTTTCCAGCAGTTGTCCGAACAATTTACATCAAAAGAAATTTTGCTTGTCTCAGTTTCTGTAAGTCTCACAAATATTTTTTATAACAAAATAGTGTTCAGAATGTGATTCTGGACTCGAAAAAAAACGAAAATAAATTTTTGAAGAAAAATTAAATTTAATCGTTTTTCGGCGTTTCCAGCAGTTGTCCGAACGATTTACATCAAAAGAAATTTTGCTTGTCTCAGTTTCTGTAAGTCTCACAAATAATTTTTATAACAAAATATTGTTTAGAATGTGATTCTGGACTCGAAAAAAAACGAAAATAAATTTTTGAAGAAAAATTAAATTTAATCGTTTTTCGGCGTTTCCAGCAGTTGTCCGAACGATTTACATCAAAAGAAATTTTTCTTGTCTCAGTTTCTGTAAGTCTCACAAATAATTTTTGTAACAAAATAGTGTTCAGAATGTGATTCTGGACTCAAAACAAAACGAAAATAAATTTTTGAAGAAAAATGAAATTTAATCGTTTTTCGGCGTTTCCAGCAGTTGTCTGAACGATTTACATCAAAAGAAATTTTGCTTGTCTCAGTTTCTGTAAGTCTCACAAATAATTTTTATAACAAAATAGTGTTCAGAATGTGATTCTGGACTCGAAAAAAAACGAAAATAAATTTTTGAAGAAAAATTAAATTTAATCGTTTTTCGGCGTTTCCAGCAGTTGTCCGAACGATTTACATCAAAAGAAATTTTGCTTGTCTCAGTTTCTGTAAGTCTCACAAATAATTTTTATAACAAAATATTGTTTAGAATGTGATTCTGGACTCGAAAAAAAACGAAAATAAATTTTTGAAGAAAAATTAAATTTAATCGTTTTTCGGCGTTTCCAGCAGTTGTCCGAACGATTTACATCAAAAGAAATTTTTCTTGTCTCAGTTTCTGTAAGTCTCACAAATAATTTTTGTAACAAAATAGTGTTCAGAATGTGATTCTGGACTCAAAACAAAACGAAAATAAATTTTTGAAGAAAAATTAAATTTAATCGTTTTTCGGCGTTTCCAGCAGTTGTCTGAACGATTTACATCAAAAGAAATTTTGCTTGTCTCAGTTTCTGTAAGTCTCACAAATAATTTTTATAACAAAATAGTGTTCAGAATGTGATTCTGGACTCGATAAAAAACGAAAATAAATTTTTGAAGAAAAATGAAATTTAATCGATTTTCGGCGTTTCCAGCAGTTGTCCGAACGATTTACACCAAAAGAAATTTTGCTTGTCTCAGTTTCTCCAAGTCTCACAAATAATTTTTATAACAAAATAGTGTTCAGAATGTGATTCTGGACTCAAAAAAACGAAAATAAATTTTTGAAGAAAAATGAAATTTAATCGTTTTTCGGCGTTTCCAGCAGTTGTCCGAACGATTTACATCAAAAGAAATTTTGCTTGTCTCAGTTTCTGTAAGTCTCACAAATAATTTTTATAACAAAATAGTGTTCGGAATGTGATTCTGGACTCGATAAAAAACGAAAATAAATTTTTGAAGAAAAATGAAATTTAATCGTTTTTCGGCGTTTCCAGCAGTTGTCCGAACGATTTACAATAAAAGAAATTTTGCTTGTCTCAGTTTCTGTAAGTCTCACAAATAATTTTTATAACAAAATAGTGTTCAGAATGTGATTCTGGACTCGACAAAAAACGAAAATAAATTTTTGAAGAAAAATGAAATTTAATCGTTTTTCGGCGTTTCCAGCAGTTGTCCGAACGATTTACACCAAAAGAAATTTTGCTTGTCTCAGTTTCTGTAAGTCTCACAAATAATTTTTATAACAAAATAGTGTTCAGAATGTGATTCTGGACTAAATAAAAAACGAAAATAAATTTTTGAAGAAAAATTAAATTTAATCGTTTTTCGGCGTTTCCAGCAGTTGTCCGAACGATTTACATCAAAAGAAATTTTGCTTGTCTCAGTTTCTGTAAGTCTCACAAATAATTTTTATAACAAAATAGTGTTCAGAATGTGATTCTGTACTCAAAAAAAAACGAAAATAAATTTTTGAAGAAAAATGAAATTTAATCGTTTTTCGGCGTTTCCAGCAGTTGTCCGAACGATTTACATCAAAAGAAATTTTTCCTGTCTCAGTTTCTGTAAGTCTCACAAATAATTTTTATAACAAAATAGTGTTCAGAATGTGATTCTGGACTCGATAAAAAACAAAAATAAATTTTTGAAGAAAAATGAAATTTAATCGTTTTTCGGCGTTTCCAGCAGTTGTCCGAACGATTTACATCAAAAGAAATTTTTCCTGTCTCAGTTTCTGTAAGTCTCACAAATAATTTTTATAACAAAATAGTGTTCAGAATGTGATTCTGGACTCAAAAAAACGAAAATAAATTTTTGAAGAAAAATGAAATTTAATCGTTTTTCGGCGTTTCCAGCAGTTGTCCGAACGATTTACACCAAAAGAAATTTTGCTTGTCTCAGTTTCTGTAAGTCTCACAAATAATTTTTATAACAAAATAGTGTTCAGAATGTGATTCTGGACACAAAAAAAAACGAAAATAAATTTTTGAAGAAAAATTAAATTTAATCGTTTTTCGGCGTTTCCAGCAGTTGTCCGAACGATTTACATCAAAAGAAATTTTGCTTGTCTCAGTTTCTGTAAGTCTCACAAATAATTTTTATAACAAAATAGTGTTCAGAATGTGATTCTGGACTCGAAAAAAAACGAAAATAAATTTTTGAAGAAAAATTAAATTTAATCGTTTTTCGGCGTTTCCAGCAGTTGTCCGAACGATTTACATCAAAAGAAATTTTTCTTATCTCAGTTTCTGTAAGTCTCACAAATATTTTTAGAACAAAATAGTGTTCAGAATGTGATTCTGGACTCGATAAAAAACGAAAATAAATTTTTGAAGAAAAATGAAATTTAATCGTTTTTCGGCGTTTCCAGCAGTTGTCCGAACGATTTACACCAAAAGAAATTTTGCTTGTCTCAGTTTCTGTAAGTCTCACAAATAATTTTTATAACAAAATAGTGTTCAGAATGTGATTCTGGACTCAAAAAAAAACGAAAATAAATTTTTGAAGAAAAATTAAATTTAATCGTTTTTCGGCGTTTCCAGCAGTTGTCCGAACGATTTACATCAAAAGAAATTTTTCTTATCTCAGTTTCTATAAGTCTCACAAATATTTTTAGAACAAAATAGTGTTCAGAATGTGATTCTGGACTCGATAAAAAACGAAAATAAATTTTTGAAGAAAAATGAAATTTAATCGTTTTTCGGCGTTTCCAGCAGTTGTCCGAACGATTTACACCAAAAGAAATTTTGCTTGTCTCAGTTTCTGTAAGTCTCACAAATAATTTTTATAACTAAATAGTGTTCAGAATGTGATTCTGGACTCAAAAAAAAACGAAAATAAATTTTTGAAGAAAAATTAAATTTAATCGTTTTTCGGCGTTTCCAGCAGTTGTCCGAACGATTTACATCAAAAGAAATTTTTCTTGTCTCAGTTTCTGTAAGTCTCACAAATCATTTTTATAACAAAATAGTGTTCAGAATGTGATTCTGGACTCGATAAAAAACGAAAATAAATTTTTGAAGAAAAATGAAATTTAATCGTTTTTCGGCGTTTCCAGCAGTTGTCCGAACGATTTACACCAAAAGAAATTTTGCTTGTCTCAGTTTCTGTAAGTCTCACAAATAATTTTTATAACAAAATAGTGTTCAGAATGTGATTCTGGACTCAAAAAAAAACGAAAATAAATTTTTGAAGAAAAATTAAATTTAATCGTTTTTCGGCGTTTCCAGCAGTTGTCCGAACGATTTACATCAAAAGAAATTTTGCTTGTCTCAGTTTCTGTAAGTCTCACAAATAATTTTTATAACAAAATAGTGTTCAGAATGTGATTCTGGACTCGAAAAAAAACGAAAATAAATTTTTGAAGAAAAATTAAATTTAATCGTTTTTCGGCGTTTCCAGCAGTTGTCCGAACGATTTACATCAAAAGAAATTTTGCTTGTCTCAGTTTCTCCAAGTCTCACAAATAATTTTTATAACAAAATAGTGTTCAGAATGTGATTCTGGACTCAAAAAAACGAAAATACATTTTTGAAGAAAAATGAAATTTAATCGTTTTTCGGCGTTTCCAGCAGTTGTCCGAACGATTTACACCAAAAGAAATTTTGCTTGTCTCAGTTTCTGTAAGTCTCACAAATAATTTTTATAACAAAATAGTGTTCAGAATGTGGTTCTGGACTCAAAAAAAAACGAAAATAAATTTTTGAAGAAAAATGAAATTTAATCGTTTTTCGGCGTTTCCAGCAGTTGTCCGAACGATTTACACCAAAAGAAATTTTGCTTGTCTCAGTTTCTGTAAGTCTCACAAATAATTTTTATAACAAAATAGTGTTCAGAATGTGATTCTGGACTCAAAAAAAAACGAAAATAAATTTTTGAAGAAAAATTAAATTTAATCGTTTTTCGGCGTTTCCAGCAGTTGTCCGAACGATTTACATCAAAAGAATTTTTTTTTGTCTCAGTTTCTGTAAGTCTCACAAATATTTTTTATAACAAAATAGTGTTCAGAATGTGATTCTGGACTCGATAAAAAACGAAAATAAATTTTTGAAGAAAAATGAAATTTAATCGTTTTTCGGCGTTTCCAGCAGTTGTCCGAACGATTTACACCAAAAGAAATTTTGCTTGTCTCAGTTTCTGTAAGTCTCACAAATAATTTTTATAACAAAATAGTGTTCAGAATGTGATTCTGGACTAAATAAAAAACGAAAATAAATTTTTGAAGAAAAATTAAATTTAATCGTTTTTCGGCGTTTCCAGCAGTTGTCCGAACGATTTACATCAAAAGAAATTTTGCTTGGCTCAGTTTCTGTAAGTCTCACAAATATTTTTTATAACAAAATAGTGTTCAGAATGTGATTCTGGACTCAAAAAAAAACGAAAATAAATTTTTGAAGAAAAATGAAATTTAATCGTTTTTCGGCGTTTCCAGCAGTTGTCCGAACGATTTACATCAAAAGAAATTTTTCCTGTCTCAGTTTCTGTAAGTCTCACAAATAATTTTTATAACAAAATAGTGTTCAGAATGTGATTCTGGACTCGATAAAAAACAAAAATAAATTTTTGAAGAAAAATGAAATTTAATCGTTTTTCGGCGTTTCCAGCAGTTGTCCGAACGATTTACACCAAAAGAAATTTTGCTTGTCTCAGTTTCTGTAAGTCTCACAAATAATTTTTATAGCAAAATAGTGGTCAGAATGTGATTCTGGACTCAAAAAAAAACGAAAATAAATTTTTGAAGAAAAATTAAATTTAATCGTTTTTCGGCGTTTCCAGCAGTTGTCCGAACGATTTACATCAAAAGAAATTTTTCTTGTCTCAGTTTCTGTAAGTCTCACAAATAATTTTTATAACAAAATAGTGTTCAGAATGTGATTCTGGACTCGATAAAAAACGAAAATAAATTTTTGAAGAAAAATGAAATTTAATCGTTTTTCGGCGTTTCCAGCAGTTGTCCGAACGATTTACACCAAAAGAAATTCTTCCTGTCTCAATTTCTGTAAGTCTCACAAATATATTTTATAACAAAATACTGTTCAGAATGTGATTCTGGACTCGATAAAAAACGAAAATAAATTTTTGAAGAAAAATTAAATTTAATCGTTTTTCGGCGTTTCCAGCAGTTGTCCGAACAATTTACACCAAAAGAAATTTTGCTTGTCTCAGTTTCTGTAAGTCTCACAAATAATTTTTATAACAAAATAGTGTTCAGAATGTGATTCTGGACTCAAAATAACGAAAATAAATTTTTGAAGAAAAATGAAATTTAATCGTTTTTCGGCGTTTCCAGCAGTTGTCCGAACGATTTACACCAAAAGAAATTTTGCTTGTCTCAGTTTCTGTAAGTCTCACAAATAATTTTTATAACAAAATAGTGTTCAGAATGTGATTCTGGACTCAAAAAAAAACGAAAATAAATTTTTGAAGAAAAATTAAATTTAATCGTTTTTCGGCGTTTCCAGCAGTTGTCCGAACGATTTACATCAAAAGAAATTTTGCTTGTCTCAGTTTCTGTAAGTCTCAGTCTCACAAATAATTTTTATAACAAAATAGTGTTCAGAATGTGATTCTGGACTCAAAAAAAACGAAAATAAATTTTTGAACAAAAATTAAATTTAATCGTTTTTAGGCGTTTCCAGCAGTTGTCCGAACGATTTACATCAAAAGAAATTTTGCTTGTCTCAGTTTCTGTAAGTCTCACAAATAATTTTTATAACAAAATAGTGTTCAGAATGTGATTCTGGACTCGATAAAAAACGAAAATAAATTTTTGAAGAAAAATGAAATTTAATCGTTTTTCGGCGTTTCCAGCAGTTGTCCGAACGATTTACACCAAAAGAAATTTTGCTTGTCTCAGTTTCTGTAAGTCTCACAAATAATTTTTATAACAAAATAGTGTTCAGAATGTGATTCTGGACTCAAAAAAACGAAAATAAATTTTTGAAGAAAGATGAAATTTAATCGTTTTTCGGCGTTTCCAGCAGTTGTCCGAACGATTTACATCAAAAGAAATTTTGCTTGTCTCAGTTTCTGTAAGTCTCACAAATAATTTTTATAACAAAATAGTGTTCAGAATGTGATTCTGGACTCGAAAAAAAACGAAAATAAATTTTTGAAGAAAAATTAAATTTAATCTTTTTTCGGCGTTTCGAGCAGTTGTCCGAACGATTTACATCAAAAGAAATTTTTCCTGTCTCAGTTTCTGTAAGTCTCACAAATAATTTTTATAACAAAATAGTGTTCAGAATGTGATTCTGGACTCGATAAAAAACAAAAATAAATTTTTGAAGAAAAATTAAATTTAATCGTTTTTCGGCGTTTCCAGCAGTTGTCCGAACGATTTACATCAAAAGAAATTTTGCTTGTCTCAGTTTCTGTAAGTCTCACAAATAATTTTTATAACAAAATAGTGTTCAGAATGTGATTCTGGACTCGAAAAAAAACGAAAATAAATTTTTGAAGAAAAATTAAATTTAATCGTTTTTCGGCGTTTCCAGCAGTTGTCCGAACGATTTACATCAAAAGAAATTTTTCCTGTCTCAGTTTCTGTAAGTCTCACAAATAATTTTTATAACAAAATAGTGTTCAGAATGTGATTCTGGACTCGATAAAAAACAAAAATAAATTTTTGAAGAAAAATGAAATTTAATCGTTTTTCGGCGTTTCCAGCAGTTGTCTGAACGATTTACACCAAAAGAAATTTTGCTTGTCTCAGTTTCTGTAAGTCTCACAAATAATTTTTATAACAAAATAGTGTTCAGAATGTGATTCTGGACTCAAAAAAAAAACGAAAATAAATTTTTGAAGAAAAATTAAATTTTATCGTTTTTCGGCGTTTCCAGCAGTTGTCCGAACGATTTACATCAAAAGAAATTTTTCTTGTCTCAGTTTCTGTAAGTCTCACAAATAATTTTTATAACAAAATAGTGTTCAGAATGTGATTCTGGACTCGATAAAAAACAAAAATAAATTTTTGAAGAAAAATGAAATTTAATCGTTTTTCGGCGTTTCCAGCAGTTGTCCGAACGATTTACACCAAAAGAAATTTTGCTTGTCTCAGTTTCTGTAAGTCTCACAAATAATTTTTATAACAAAATAGTGTTCAGAATGTGATTCTGGACTCGATAAAAAACGAAAATAAATTTTTGAAGAAAAATGAAATTTAATCGTTTTTCGGCGTTTCCAGCAGTTGTCCGAACGATTTACACCAAAAGAAATTTTGCTTGTCTCAGTTTCTGTAAGTCTCACAAATAATTTTTATAACAAAATAGTGTTCAGAATGTGAATCTGGACTCAAAAAAAACGAAAATAAATTTTTGAACAAAAATTAAATTTAATCGTTTTTCGGCGTTTCCAGCAGTTGTCCGAACGATTTACATCAAAAGAAATTTTGCTTGTCTCAGTTTCTGTAAGTCTCACAAATAATTTTTATAACAAAATAGTGTTCAGAATGTGATTCTGGACTCGAAAAAAAACGAAAATAAATTTTTGAAGAAAAATTAAATTTAATCGTTTTTCGGCGTTTCCAGCAGTTGTCCGAACGATTTACATCAAAATAAATTTTGCTTGTCTCAGTTTCTGTAAGTCTCACAAATAATTTTTATAACAAAATAGTGTTCAGAATGTGATTCTGGACTCGAAAAAAAACGAAAATAAATTTTTGAAGAAAAATTAAATTTAATCGTTTTTCGGCGTTTCCAGCAGTTGTCCGAACGATTTACATCAAAAGAAATTTTTCCTGTCTCAGTTTCTGTAAGTCTCACAAATAATTTTTATAACAAAATAGTGTTCAGAATGTGATTCTGGACTCGATAAAAAACAAAAATAAATTTTTGAAGAAAAATGAAATTTAATCGTTTTTCGGCGTTTCCAGCAGTTGTCCGAACAATTTACACCAAAAGAAATTCTTCCTGTCTCAGTTTCTGTAAGTCTCACAAATAATTTTTATAACAAAATAGTGTTCAGAATGTGATTCTGGACTCGATAAAAAACAAAAATAAATTTTTGAAGAAAAATGAAATTTAATCGTTTTTCGGCGTTTCCAGCAGTTGTCCGAACGATTTACACCAAAAGAAATTTTGCTTGTCTCAGTTTCTGTAAGTCTCACAAATAATTTTTATAACAAAATAGTGTTCAGAATGTGATTCTGGACTCAAAAAAAAAACGAAAATAAATTTTTGAAGAAAAATTAAATTTTATCGTTTTTCGGCGTTTCCAGCAGTTGTCCGAACGATTTACATCAAAAGAAATTTTTCTTGTCTCAGTTTCTGTAAGTCTCACAAATAATTTTTATAACAAAATAGTGTTCAGAATGTGATTCTGGACTCGATAAAAAACGAAAATAAATTTTTGAAGAAAAATGAAATTTAATCGTTTTTCGGCGTTTCCAGCAGTTGTCCGAACGATTTACACCAAAAGAAATTTTGCTTGTCTCAGTTTCTGTAAGTCTCACAAATAATTTTTATAACAAAATAGTGTTCAGAATGTGATTCTGGACTCGATAAAAAACGAAAATAAATTTTTGAAGAAAAATGAAATTTAATCGTTTTTCGGCGTTTCCAGCAGTTGTCCGAACGATTTACACCAAAAGAAATTTTGCTTGTCTCAGTTTCTGTAAGTCTCACAAATAATTTTTATAACAAAATAGTGTTCAGAATGTGAATCTGGACTCAAAAAAAACGAAAATAAATTTTTGAACAAAAATTAAATTTAATCGTTTTTCGGCGTTTCCAGCAGTTGTCCGAACGATTTACATCAAAAGAAATTTTGCTTGCCTCAGTTTCTGTAAGTCTCACAAATAATTTTTATAACAAAATAGTGTTCAGAATGTGATTCTGGACTCGAAAAAAAACGAAAATAAATTTTTGAAGAAAAATTAAATTTAATCGTTTTTCGGCGTTTCCAGCAGTTGTCCGAACGATTTACATCAAAAGAAATTTTGCTTGTCTCAGTTTCTGTAAGTCTCACAAATAATTTTTATAACAAAATAGTGTTCAGAATGTGATTCTGGACTCGAAAAAAAACGAAAATAAATTTTTGAAGAAAAATTAAATTTAATCGTTTTTCGGCGTTTCCAGCAGTTGTCCGAACGATTTACATCAAAAGAAATTTTTCCTGTCTCAGTTTCTGTAAGTCTCACAAATAATTTTTATAACAAAATAGTGTTCAGAATGTGATTCTGGACTCGATAAAAAACAAAAATAAATTTTTGAAGAAAAATGAAATTTAATCGTTTTTCGGCGTTTCCAGCAGTTGTCCGAACGATTTACACCAAAAGAAATTTTGCTTGTCTCAGTTTCTGTAAGTCTCACAAATAATTTTTATAACAAAATAGTGTTCAGAATGTGATTCTGGACTCAAAAAAAAACGAAAATAAATTTTTGAAGAAAAATTAAATTTTATCGTTTTTCGGCGTTTCCAGCAGTTGTCCGAACGATTTACATCAAAAGAAATTTTTCTTGTCTCAGTTTCTGTAAGTCTCACAAATAATTTTTATAACAAAATAGTGTTCAGAATGTGATTCTGGACTCGATAAAAAACGAAAATAAATTTTTGAAGAAAAATGAAATTTAATCGTTTTTCGGCGTTTCCAGCAGTTGTCCGAACGATTTACACCAAAAGAAATTCTTCCTGTCTCAGTTTCTGTAAGTCTTACAAATAATTTTTATAACAAAATACTGTTCAGAATGTGAATCTGGACTCGATAAAAAACGAAAATAAATTTTTGAAGAAAAATTAAATTTAATCGTTTTTCGGCGTTTCCAGCAGTTGTCCGAACGATTTACACCAAAAGAAATTTTGCTTGTCTCAGTTTCTGTAAGTCTCACAAATAATTTTTATAACAAAATAGTGTTCAGAATGTGATTCTGGACTCAAAAAAACGAAAATAAATTTTTGAAGAAAAATGAAATTTAATCGTTTTTCGGCGTTTCCAGCAGTTGTCCGAACGATTTACACCAAAAGAAATTTTGCTTGTCTCAGTTTCTGTAAGTCTCACAAATAATTTTTATAACAAAATAGTGTTCAGAATGTGATTCTGGACTCAAAAAAAAACGAAAATAAATTTTTGAAGAAAAATTAAATTTAATCGTTTTTCGGCGTTTCCAGCAGTTGTCCGAACGATTTACATCAAAAGAAATTTTGCTTGTCTCAGTTTCTGTAAGTCTCACAAATAATTTTTATAACAAAATAGTGTTCAGAATGTGATTCTGGACTCAAAAAAAAACGAAAATAAATTTTTGAAGAAAAATTAAATTTAATCGTTTTTCGGCGTTTCCAGCAGTTGTCCGAACGATTTACATCAAAAGAAATTTTGCTTGTCTCAGTTTCTGTAAGTCTCACAAATAATTTTTATAACAAAATAGTGTTCAGAATGTGATTCTGGACTCGATAAAAAACGAAAATAAATTTTTGAAGAAAAATGAAATTTAATCGTTTTTCGGCGTTTCCAGCAGTTGTCCGAACGATTTACACCAAAAGAAATTTTGCTTGTCTCAGTTTCTGTAAGTCTCACAAATAATTTTTATAACAAAATAGTGTTCAGAATGTGATTCTGGACTCAAAAAAACGAAAATAAATTTTTGAAGAAAAATGAAATTTAATCGTTTTTCGGCGTTTCCAGCAGTTGTCCGAACGATTTACATCAAAAGAAATTTTTCCTGTCTCAGTTTCTGTAAGTCTCACAAATAATTTTTATAACAAAATAGTGTTCAGAATGTGATTCTGGACTCGATAAAAAACAAAAATAAATTTTTGAAGAAAAATGAAATTTAATCGTTTTTCGGCGTTTCCAGCAGTTGTCCGAACGATTTACACCAAAAGAAATTTTGCTTGTCTCAGTTTCTGTAAGTCTCACAAATAATTTTTATTACAAAATAGTGTTCAGAATGTGATTCTGGACTCAAAGAAAAACGAAAATAAATTTTTGAAGAAAAATTAAATTTTATCGTTTTTCGGCGTTTCCAGCAGTTGTCCGAACGATTTACATCAAAAGAAATTTTTCTTGTCTCAGTTTCTGTAAGTCTCAGAAATAATTTTTATAACAAAATAGTGTTCAGAATGTGATTCTGGACTCGAAAAAAAACGAAAATAAATTTTTGAAGAAAAATTTAATTTAATCGTCTTTCGGCGTTTCTAGCAGTTGTCCGAACGATTTACATCAAAAGAAATTTTGCTTGTCTCAGTTTCTGTAAGTCTCACAAATAATTTTTATAACAAAATAGTGTTCAGAATGTGATTCTGGACTCGAAAAAAAACGAAAATAAATTTTTGAAGAAAAATTAAATTTAATCTTTTTTCGGCGTTTCCAGCAGTTGTCCGAACGATTTACATCAAAAGAAATTTTTCCTGTCTCAGTTTCTGTAAGTCTCACAAATAATTTTTATAACAAAATAGTGTTCAGAATGTGATTCTGGACTCGATAAAAAACAAAAATAAATTTTTGAAGAAAAATTAAATTTAATCGTTTTTCGGCGTTTCCAGCAGTTGTCCGAACGATTTACATCAAAAGAAATTTTGCTTGTCTCAGTTTCTGTAAGTCTCACAAATAATTTTTATAACAAAATAGTGTTCAGAATGTGATTCTGGACTCGAAAAAAAACGAAAATAAATTTTTGAAGAAAAATTAAATTTAATCGTTTTTCGGCGTTTCCAGCAGTTGTCCGAACGATTTACATCAAAAGAAATTTTTCCTGTCTCAGTTTCTGTAAGTCTCACAAATAATTTTTATAACAAAATAGTGTTCAGAATGTGATTCTGGACTCGATAAAAAACAAAAATAAATTTTTGAAGAAAAATGAAATTTAATCGTTTTTCGGCGTTTCCAGCAGTTGTCCGAACGATTTACACCAAAAGAAATTTTGCTTGTCTCAGTTTCTGTAAGTCTCACAAATAATTTTTATAACAAAATAGTGTTCAGAATGTGATTCTGGACTCAAAAAAAAAACGAAAATAAATTTTTGAAGAAAAATTAAATTTTATCGTTTTTCGGCGTTTCCAGCAGTTGTCCGAACGATTTACATCAAAAGAAATTTTTCTTGTCTCAGTTTCTGTAAGTCTCACAAATAATTTTTATAACAAAATAGTGTTCAGAATGTGATTCTGGACTCGATAAAAAACGAAAATAAATTTTTGAAGAAAAATGAAATTTAATCGTTTTTCGGCGTTTCCAGCAGTTGTCCGAACGATTTACACCAAAAGAAATTTTGCTTGTCTCAGTTTCTGTAAGTCTCACAAATAATTTTTATAACAAAATAGTGTTCAGAATGTGATTCTGGACTCGATAAAAAACGAAAATAAATTTTTGAAGAAAAATGAAATTTAATCGTTTTTCGGCGTTTCCAGCAGTTGTCCGAACGATTTACACCAAAAGAAATTTTGCTTGTCTCAGTTTCTGTAAGTCTCACAAATAATTTTTATAACAAAATAGTGTTCAGAATGTGAATCTGGACTCAAAAAAAACGAAAATAAATTTTTGAACAAAAATTAAATTTAATCGTTTTTCGGCGTTTCCAGCAGTTGTCCGAACGATTTACATCAAAAGAAATTTTGCTTGCCTCAGTTTCTGTAAGTCTCACAAATAATTTTTATAACAAAATAGTGTTCAGAATGTGATTCTGGACTCGAAAAAAAACGAAAATAAATTTTTGAAGAAAAATTAAATTTAATCGTTTTTCGGCGTTTCCAGCAGTTGTCCGAACGATTTACATCAAAAGAAATTTTGCTTGTCTCAGTTTCTGTAAGTCTCACAAATAATTTTTATAACAAAATAGTGTTCAGAATGTGATTCTGGACTCGAAAAAAAACGAAAATAAATTTTTGAAGAAAAATTAAATTTAATCGTTTTTCGGCGTTTCCAGCAGTTGTCCGAACGATTTACATCAAAAGAAATTTTTCCTGTCTCAGTTTCTGTAAGTCTCACAAATAATTTTTATAACAAAATAGTGTTCAGAATGTGATTCTGGACTCGATAAAAAACAAAAATAAATTTTTGAAGAAAAATGAAATTTAATCGTTTTTCGGCGTTTCCAGCAGTTGTCCGAACGATTTACACCAAAAGAAATTTTGCTTGTCTCAGTTTCTGTAAGTCTCACAAATAATTTTTATAACAAAATAGTGTTCAGAATGTGATTCTGGACTCGAAAAAAAACGAAAATAAATTTTTGAAGAAAAATTAAATTTTATCGTTTTTCGGCGTTTCCAGCAGTTGTCCGAACGATTTACATCAAAAGAAATTTTTCTTGTCTCAGTTTCTGTAAGTCTCACAAATAATTTTTATAACAAAATAGTGTTCAGAATGTGATTCTGGACTCGATAAAAAACGAAAATAAATTTTTGAAGAAAAATGAAATTTAATCGTTTTTCGGCGTTTCCAGCAGTTGTCCGAACGATTTACACCAAAAGAAATTCTTCCTGTCTCAGTTTCTGTAAGTCTTACAAATAATTTTTATAACAAAATACTGTTCAGAATGTGAATCTGGACTCGATAAAAAACGAAAATAAATTTTTGAAGAAAAATTAAATTTAATCGTTTTTCGGCGTTTCCAGCAGTTGTCCGAACGATTTACACCAAAAGAAATTTTGCTTGTCTCAGTTTCTGTAAGTCTCACAAATAATTTTTATAACAAAATAGTGTTCAGAAGGTGATTCTGGACTCAAAAAAACGAAAATAAATTTTTGAAGAAAAATGAAATTTAATCGTTTTTCGGCGTTTCCAGCAGTTGTCCGAACGATTTACACCAAAAGAAATTTTGCTTGTCTCAGTTTCTGTAAGTCTCACAAATAATTTTTATAACAAAATAGTGTTCAGAATGTGATTCTGGACTCAAAAAAAAACGAAAATAAATTTTTGAAGAAAAATGAAATTTAATCGTTTTTCGGCGTTTCCAGCAGTTGTCCGAACGATTTACATCAAAAGAAATTTTGCTTGTCTCAGTTTCTGTAAGTCTCACAAATAATTTTTATAACAAAATAGTGTTCAGAATGTGATTCTGGACTCAAAAAAAAACGAAAATAAATTTTTGAAGAAAAATTAAATTTAATCGTTTTTCGGCGTTTCCAGCAGTTGTCCGAACGATTTACATCAAAAGAAATTTTGCTTGTCTCAGTTTCTGTAAGTCTCACAAATAATTTTTATAACAAAATAGTGTTCAGAATGTGATTCTGGACTCGATAAAAAACGAAAATAAATTTTTGAAGAAAAATGAAATTTAATCGTTTTTCGGCGTTTCCAGCAGTTGTCCGAACGATTTACACCAAAAGAAATTTTGCTTGTCTCAGTTTCTGTAAGTCTCACAAATAATTTTTATAACAAAATAGTGTTCAGAATGTGATTCTGGACTCAAAAAAACGAAAATAAATTTTTGAAGAAAAATGAAATTTAATCGTTTTTCGGCGTTTCCAGCAGTTGTCCGAACGATTTACATCAACAGAAATTTTTCCTGTCTCAGTTTCTGTAAGTCTCACAAATAATTTTTATAACAAAATAGTGTTCAGAATGTGATTCTGGACTCGATAAAAAACAAAAATAAATTTTTGAAGAAAAATGAAATTTAATCGTTTTTCGGCGTTTCCAGCAGTTGTCCGAACGATTTACACCAAAAGAAATTTTGCTTGTCTCAGTTTCTGTAAGTCTCACAAATAATTTTTATTACAAAATAGTGTTCAGAATGTGATTCTGGACTCAAAGAAAAACGAAAATAAATTTTTGAAGAAAAATTAAATTTTATCGTTTTTCGGCGTTTCCAGCAGTTGTCCGAACGATTTACATCAAAAGAAATTTTTCTTGTCTCAGTTTCTGTAAGTCTCAGAAATAATTTTTATAACAAAATAGTGTTCAGAATGTGATTCTGGACTCGAAAAAAAACGAAAATAAATTTTTGAAGAAAAATTTAATTTAATCGTCTTTCGGCGTTTCTAGCAGTTGTCCGAACGATTTACATCAAAAGAAATTTTGCTTGTCTCAGTTTCTGTAAGTCTCACAAATAATTTTTATAACAAAATAGTGTTCAGAATGTGATTCTGGACTCGAAAAAAAACGAAAATAAATTTTTGAAGAAAAATTAAATTTAATCTTTTTTCGGCGTTTCCAGCAGTTGTCCGAACGATTTACATCAAAAGAAATTTTTCCTGTCTCAGTTTCTGTAAGTCTCACAAATAATTTTTATAACAAAATAGTGTTCAGAATGTGATTCTGGACTCGATAAAAAACAAAAATAAATTTTTGAAGAAAAATTAAATTTAATCGTTTTTCGGCGTTTCCAGCAGTTGTCCGAACGATTTACATCAAAAGAAATTTTGCTTGTCTCAGTTTCTGTAAGTCTCACAAATAATTTTTATAACAAAATAGTGTTCAGAATGTGATTCTGGACTCGAAAAAAAACGAAAATAAATTTTTGAAGAAAAATTAAATTTAATCGTTTTTCGGCGTTTCCAGCAGTTGTCCGAACGATTTACATCAAAAGAAATTTTTCCTGTCTCAGTTTCTGTAAGTCTCACAAATAATTTTTATAACAAAATAGTGTTCAGAATGTGATTCTGGACTCGATAAAAAACAAAAATAAATTTTTGAAGAAAAATGAAATTTAATCGTTTTTCGGCGTTTCCAGCAGTTGTCCGAACGATTTACACCAAAAGAAATTTTGCTTGTCTCAGTTTCTGTAAGTCTCACAAATAATTTTTATAACAAAATAGTGTTCAGAATGTGATTCTGGACTCAAAAAAAAAACGAAAATAAATTTTTGAAGAAAAATTAAATTTTATCGTTTTTCGGCGTTTCCAGCAGTTGTCCGAACGATTTACATCAAAAGAAATTTTTCTTGTCTCAGTTTCTGTAAGTCTCACAAATAATTTTTATAACAAAATAGTGTTCAGAATGTGATTCTGGACTCGATAAAAAACGAAAATAAATTTTTGAAGAAAAATGAAATTTAATCGTTTTTCGGCGTTTCCAGCAGTTGTCCGAACGATTTACACCAAAAGAAATTTTGCTTGTCTCAGTTTCTGTAAGTCTCACAAATAATTTTTATAACAAAATAGTGTTCAGAATGTGATTCTGGACTCGATAAAAAACGAAAATAAATTTTTGAAGAAAAATGAAATTTAATCGTTTTTCGGCGTTTCCAGCAGTTGTCCGAACGATTTACACCAAAAGAAATTTTGCTTGTCTCAGTTTCTGTAAGTCTCACAAATAATTTTTATAACAAAATAGTGTTCAGAATGTGAATCTGGACTCAAAAAAAACGAAAATAAATTTTTGAACAAAAATTAAATTTAATCGTTTTTCGGCGTTTCCAGCAGTTGTCCGAACGATTTACATCAAAAGAAATTTTGCTTGTCTCAGTTTCTGTAAGTCTCACAAATAATTTTTATAACAAAATAGTGTTCAGAATGTGATTCTGGACTCGAAAAAAAACGAAAATAAATTTTTGAAGAAAAATTAAATTTAATCGTTTTTCGGCGTTTCCAGCAGTTGTCCGAACGATTTACATCAAAAGAAATTTTGCTTGTCTCAGTTTCTGTAAGTCTCACAAATAATTTTTATAACAAAATAGTGTTCAGAATGTGATTCTGGACTCGAAAAAAAACGAAAATAAATTTTTGAAGAAAAATTAAATTTAATCGTTTTTCGGCGTTTCCAGCAGTTGTCCGAACGATTTACATCAAAAGAAATTTTTCCTGTCTCAGTTTCTGTAAGTCTCACAAATAATTTTTATAACAAAATAGTGTTCAGAATGTGATTCTGGACTCGATAAAAAACAAAAATAAATTTTTGAAGAAAAATGAAATTTAATCGTTTTTCGGCGTTTCCAGCAGTTGTCCGAACGATTTACACCAAAAGAAATTTTGCTTGTCTCAGTTTCTGTAAGTCTCACAAATAATTTTTATAACAAAATAGTGTTCAGAATGTGATTCTGGACTCAAAAAAAAACGAAAATAAATTTTTGAAGAAAAATTAAATTTTATCGTTTTTCGGCGTTTCCAGCAGTTGTCCGAACGATTTACATCAAAAGAAATTTTTCTTGTCTCAGTTTCTGTAAGTCTCACAAATAATTTTTATAACAAAATAGTGTTCAGAATGTGATTCTGGACTCGATAAAAAACGAAAATAAATTTTTGAAGAAAAATGAAATTTAATCGTTTTTCGGCGTTTCCAGCAGTTGTCCGAACGATTTACACCAAAAGAAATTCTTCCTGTCTCAGTTTCTGTAAGTCTTACAAATAATTTTTATAACAAAATACTGTTCAGAATGTGATTCTGGACTCGATAAAAAACGAAAATAAATTTTTGAAGAAAAATTAAATTTAATCGTTTTTCGGCGTTTCCAGCAGTTGTCCGAACGATTTACACCAAAAGAAATTTTGCTTGTCTCAGTTTCTGTAAGTCTCACAAATAATTTTTATAACAAAATAGTGTTCAGAATGTGATTCTGGACTCAAAAAAACGAAAATAAATTTTTGAAGAAAAATGAAATTTAATCGTTTTTCGGCGTTTCCAGCAGTTGTCCGAACGATTTACACCAAAAGAAATTTTGCTTGTCTCAGTTTCTGTAAGTCTCACAAATAATTTTTATAACAAAATAGTGTTCAGAATGTGATTCTGGACTCAAAAAAAAACGAAAATAAATTTTTGAAGAAAAATTAAATTTAATCGTTTTTCGGCGTTTCCAGCAGTTGTCCGAACGATTTACATCAAAAGAAATTTTGCTTGTCTCAGTTTCTGTAAGTCTCACAAATAATTTTTATAACAAAATAGTGTTCAGAATGTGATTCTGGACTCAAAAAAAAAACGAAAATAAATTTTTGAAGAAAAATTAAATTTAATCGTTTTTCGGCGTTTCCAGCAGTTGTCCGAACGATTTACATCAAAAGAAATTTTGCTTGTCTCAGTTTCTGTAAGTCTCACAAATAATTTTTATAACAAAATAGTGTTCAGAATGTGATTCTGGACTCGATAAAAAACGAAAATAAATTTTTGAAGAAAAATGAAATTTAATCGTTTTTCGGCGTTTCCAGCAGTTGTCCGAACGATTTACACCAAAAGAAATTTTGCTTGTCTCAGTTTCTGTAAGTCTCACAAATAATTTTTATAACAAAATAGTGTTCAGAATGTGATTCTGGACTCAAAAAAACGAAAATAAATTTTTGAAGAAAAATGAAATTTAATCGTTTTTCGGCGTTTCCAGCAGTTGTCCGAAAGATTTACATCAAAAGAAATTTTTCCTGTCTCAGTTTCTGTAAGTCTCACAAATAATTTTTATAACAAAATAGTGTTCAGAATGTGATTCTGGACTCGATAAAAAACAAAAATAAATTTTTGAAGAAAAATGAAATTTAATCGTTTTTCGGCGTTTCCAGCAGTTGTCCGAACGATTTACACCAAAAGAAATTTTGCTTGTCTCAGTTTCTGTAAGTCTCACAAATAATTTTTATTACAAAATAGTGTTCAGAATGTGATTCTGGACTCAAAGAAAAACGAAAATAAATTTTTGAAGAAAAATTAAATTTTATCGTTTTTCGGCGTTTCCAGCAGTTGTCCGAACGATTTACATCAAAAGAAATTTTTCTTGTCTCAGTTTCTGTAAGTCTCACAAATAATTTTTATAACAAAATAGTGTTCAGAATGTGATTCTGGACACGATAAAAAACGAAAATAAATTTTTGAAGAAAAATGAAATTTAATCGTTTTTCGGCGTTTCCAGCAGTTGTCCGAACGATTTACACCAAAAGAAATTTTGCTTGTCTCAGTTTCTGTAAGTCTCACAAATAATTTTTATAACAAAATAGTGTTCAGAATGTGATTCTGGACTCGATAAAAAACGAAAATAAATTTTTGAAGAAAAATGAAATTTAATCGTTTTTCGGCGTTTCCAGCAGTTGTCCGAACGATTTACACCAAAAGAAATTTTTCTTGTCTCAGTTTCTGTAAGTCTCACAAATAATTTTTATAACAAAATAGTGTTCAGAATGTGATTCTGGACTCAAAAAAACGAAAATAAATTTTTGAAGAAAAATGAAATTTAATCGTTTTTCGGCGTTTCCAGCAGTTGTCCGAACGATTTACATCAAAAGAAATTTTTCCTGTCTCAGTTTCTGTAAGTCTCACAAATAATTTTTATAACAAAATAGTGTTCAGAATGTGATTCTGGACTCGATAAAAAACAAAAATAAATTTTTGAAGAAAAATGAAATTTAATCGTTTTTCGGCGTTTCCAGCAGTTGTCCGAACGATTTACACCAAAAGAAATTTTGCTTGTCTCAGTTTCTGTAAGTCTCACAAATAATTTTTATAACAAAATAGTGTTCAGAATGTGATTCTGGACTCAAAGAAAAACGAAAATAAATTTTTGAAGAAAAATTAAATTTTATCGTTTTTCGGCGTTTCCAGCAGTTGTCCGAACAATTTACATCAAAAGAAATTTTTCTTGTCTTAGTTTCTGTAAGTCTCACAAATAATTTTTATAACAAAATAGTGTTCAGAGTGTGATTCTGGACTCGATAAAAAACGAAAATAAATTTTTGAAGAAAAATGAAATTTGATCGTTTTTCGGCGTTTCCAGCAGTTGTCCGAACGATTTACACCAAAAGAAATTTTTCCTGTCTCAGTTTCTGTAAGTCTCACAAATAATTTTTATAACAAAATACTGTTCAGAATGTGATTCTGGACTCGATAAAAAACGAAAATAAATTTTTGAAGAAAAATTAAATTTAATCGTTTTTCGGCGTTTCCAGCAGTTGTCCGAACGATTTACACCAAGAGAAATTTTGCTTGTCTCAGTTTCTGTAAGTCTCACAAATAATTTTTATAACAAAATAGTGTTCAGAATGTGAATCTGGACTCAAAAAAAAACGAAAATAAATTTTTGAACAAAAATTAAATTTAATCGTTTTTCGGCGTTTCCAGCAGTTGTCCGAACGATTTACATCAAAAGAAATTTTGCTTGTCTCAGTTTCTGTAAGTCTCACAAATAATTTTTATAACAAAATAGTGTTCAGAATGTGATTCTGGACTCGAAAAAAAACGAAAATAAATTTTTGAAGAAAAATTAAATTTAATCGTTTTTCGGCGTTTCCAGCAGTTGTCCGAACGATTTACATCAAAAGACATTTTGCTTGTCTCAGTTTCTGTAAGTCTCACAAATAATTTTTATAACAAAATAGTGTTCAGAATGTGATTCTGGACTCGAAAAAAAACGAAAATAAATTTTTGAAGAAAAATTAAATTTAATCGTTTTTCGGCGTTTCCAGCAGTTGTCCGAACGATTTACATCAAAAGAAATTTTTCCTGTCTCAGTTTCTGTAAGTCTCACAAATAATTTTTATAACAAAATAGTGTTCAGAATGTGATTCTGGACTCGATAAAAAACAAAAATAAATTTTTGAAGAAAAATGAAATTTAATCGTTTTTCGGCGTTTCCAGCAGTTGTCCGAACGATTTACATCAAAAGAAATTTTTCTTGTCTCAGTTTCTGTAAGTCTCACAAATAATTTTTATAACAAAATAGTGTTCAGAATGTGATTCTGGACTCGATAAAAAAAGAAAATAAATTTTTGAAGAAAAATGAAATTTAATCGTTTTTCGGCGTTTCCAGCAGTTGTCCGAACGATTTACACCAAAAGAAATTTTTCCTGTCTCAGTTTCTGTAAGTCTCACAAATAATTTTTATAACAAAATACTGTTCAGAATGTGATTCTGGACTCGATAAAAAACGAAAATAAATTTTTGAAGAAAAATTAAATTTAATCGTTTTTCGGCGTTTACAGCAGTTGTCCGAACGATTTACACCAAAAGAAATTTTGCTTGTCTCAGTTTCTGTAAGTCTCACAAATAATTTTTATAACAAAATAGTGTTCAGAATGTGATTCTGGACTCAAAAAAACGAAAATAAATTTTTGAAGAAAAATGAAATTTAATCGTTTTTCGGCGTTTCCAGCAGTTGTCCGAACGATTTACACCAAAAGAAATTTTGCTTGTCTCAGTTTCTGTAAGTCTCACAAATAATTTTTATAACAAAATAGTGTTCAGAATGTGATTCTGGACTCAAAAAAAAACGAAAATAAATTTTTGAAGAAAAATTAAATTTAATCGTTTTTCGGCGTTTCCAGCAGTTGTCCGAACGATTTACATCAAAAGAGATTTTGCTTGTCTCAGTTTCTGTAAGTCTCACAAATAATTTTTATAACAAAATAGTGTTCAGAATGTGATTCTGGACTCGATAAAAAACGAAAATAAATTTTTGAAGAAAAATGAAATTTAATCGTTTTTCGGCGTTTCCAGCAGTTGTCCGAACGATTTACACCAAAAGAAATTTTGCTTGTCTCAGTTTCTGTAAGTCTCACAAATAATTTTTATAACAAAATAGTGTTCAGAATGTGATTCTGGACTCAAAAAAACGAAAATAAATTTTTGAAGAAAAATTAAATTTAATCGTTTTTCGGCGTTTCCAGCAGTTGTCCGAACGATTTACATCAAAAGAAATTTTGCTTGTCTCAGTTTCTGTAAGTCTCACAAATAATTTTTATAACAAAATAGTGTTCAGAATGTGATTCTGGACTCGAAAAAAAACGAAAATAAATTTTTGAAGAAAAATTAAATTTAATCGTTTTTCGGCGTTTCCAGCAGTTGTCCGAACGATTTACATCAAAAGAAATTTTTCCTGTCTCAGTTTCTGTAAGTCTCACAAATAATTTTTATAACAAAATAGTGTTCAGAATGTGATTCTGGACTCGATAAAAAACAAAAATAAATTTTTGAAGAAAAATTAAATTTAATCGTTTTTCGGCGTTTCCAGCAGTTGTCCGAACGATTTACACCAAAAGAAATTTTGCTTGTCTCAGTTTCTGTAAGTCTCACAAATAATTTTTATAACAAAATAGTGTTCAGAATGTGATTCTGGACTCAAAAAAAAACGAAAATAAATTTTTGAAGAAAAATTAAATTTTATCGTTTTTCGGTGTTTCCAGCAGTTGTCCGAACGATTTACATCAAAAGAAATTTTTCCTGTCTCAGTTTCTGTAAGTGTCACAAATAATTTTTATAACAAAATAGTGTTCAGAATGTGATTCTGGACTCGATAAAAAACAAAAATAAATTTTTGAAGAAAAATGAAATTTAATCGTTTTTCGGCGTTTCCAGCAGTTGTCCGAACGATTTACACCAAAAGAAATTTTGCTTGTCTCAGTTTCTGTAAGTCTCACCTATAATTTTTATAACAAAATAGTGTTCAGAATGTGATTCTGGACTCAAAAAAAAAACGAAAATAAATTTTTGAAGAAAAATTAAATTTTATCGTTTTTCGGTGTTTCCAGCAGTTGTCCGAACGATTTACATCAAAAGAAATTTTTCCTGTCTCAGTTTCTGTAAGTCTCACAAATAATTTTTATAACAAAATAGTGTTCAGAATGTGATTCTGGACTCGATAAAAAACAAAAATAAATTTTTGAAGAAAAATGAAATTTAATCGTTTTTCGGCGTTTCCAGCAGTTGTCCGAACGATTTACACCAAAAGAAATTTTGCTTGTCTCAGTTTCTGTAAGTCTCACAAATAATTTTTATAACAAAATAGTGTTCAGAATGATTCTGGACTCAAAAAAAAACGAAAATAAATTTTTGAAGAAAAATGAAATTTAATCGTTTTTCGGCGTTTCCAGCAGTTGTCCGAACGATTTACACCAAAAGAAATTTTGCTTGTCTCAGTTTCTGTAAGTCTCACAAATAATTTTTATAACAAAATAGTGTTCAGAATGTGATTCTGGACTCAAAAAAACGAAAATAAATTTTTGAAGAAAAATTAAATTTAATCGTTTTTCGGCGTTTCCAGCAGTTGTCCGAACGATTTACATCAAAAGAAATTTTGCTTGTCTCAGTTTCTGTAAGTCTCACAAATAATTTTTATAACAAAATAGTGTTCAGAATGTGATTCTGGACTCGAAAAAAAACGAAAATAAATTTTTGAAGAAAAATTAAATTTAATCGTTTTTCGGCGTTTCCAGCAGTTGTCCGAACGATGTACATCAAAAGAAATTTTTCCTGTCTCAGTTTCTGTAAGTCTCACAAATAATTTTTATAACAAAATAGTGTTCAGAATGTGATTCTGGACTCGATAAAAAACAAAAATAAATTTTTGAAGAAAAATTAAATTTAATCGTTTATCGGCGTTTCCAGCAGTTGTCCGAACGATTTACACCAAAAGAAATTTTGCTTGTCTCAGTTTCTGTAAGTCTCACAAATAATTTTTATAACAAAATAGTGTTCAGAATGTGATTCTGGACTCAAAAAAAAACGAAAATAAATTTTTGAAGAAAAATTAAATTTTATCGTTTTTCGGTGTTTCCAGCAGTTGTCCGAACGATTTACATCAAAAGAAATTTTTCTTGTCTTAGTTTCTGTAAGTCTCACAAATAATTTTTATAACAAAATAGTGTTCAGAATGTGATTCTGGACTCGATAAAAAACGAAAATAAATTTTTGAAGAAAAATGAAATTTAATCGTTTTTCGGCGTTTCCAGCAGTTGTCCGAACGATTTACACCAAAAGAAATTTTTCCTGTCTCAGTTTCTGTAAGTCTCACAAATAATTTTTATAACAAAATACTGTTCAGAATGTGATTCTGGACTCGATAAAAAACGAAAATAAATTTTTGAAGAAAAATTAAATTTAATCGTTTTTCGGCGTTTCCAGCAGTTGTCCGAACGATTTACACCAAAAGAAATTTTGCTTGTCTCAGTTTCTGTAAGTCTCACAAATAATTTTTATAACAAAATAGTGTTCAGAATGTGAATCTGGACTCAAAAAAAAACGAAAATAAATTTTTGAACAAAAATTAAATTTAATCGTTTTTCGGCGTTTCCAGCAGTTGTCCGAACGATTTACATCAAAAGAAATTTTGCTTGTCTCAGTTTCTGTAAGTCTCACAAATAATTTTTATAACAAAATAGTGTTCAGAATGTGATTCTGGACTCGAAAAAAAACGAAAATAAATTTTTGAAGAAAAATTAAATTTAATCGTTTTTCGGCGTTTCCAGCAGTTGTCCGAACGATTTACATCAAAAGAAATTTTGCTTGTCTCAGTTTCTGTAAGTCTCACAAATAATTTTTATAACAAAATAGTGTTCAGAATGTGATTCTGGACTCGAAAAAAAACGAAAATAAATTTTTGAAGAAAAATTAAATTTAATCGTTTTTCGGCGTTTCCAGCAGTTGTCCGAACGATTTACATCAAAAGAAATTTTTCCTGTCTCAGTTTCTGTAAGTCTCACAAATAATTTTTATAACAAAATAGTGTTCAGAATGTGATTCTGGACTCGATAAAAAACAAAAATAAATTTTTGAAGAAAAATGAAATTTAATCGTTTTTCGGCGTTTCCAGCAGTTGTCCGAACGATTTACACCAAAAGAAATTTTGCTTGTCTCAGTTTCTGTAAGTCTCACAAATAATTTTTATAACAAAATAGTGTTCAGAATGTGATTCTGGACTCAAAAAAAACGAAAATAAATTTTTGAAGAAAAATTAAATTTTATCGTTTTTCGGCGTTTCCAGCAGTTGTCCGAACGATTTACATCAAAAGAAATTTTTCTTGTCTCAGTTTCTGTAAGTCTCACAAATCATTTTTATAACAAAATAGTGTTCAGAATGTGATTCTGGACTCGATAAAAAACGAAAATAAATTTTTGAAGAAAAATGAAATTTAATCGTTTTTCGGCGTTTCCAGCAGTTGTCCGAACGATTTACACCAAAAGAAATTTTTCCTGTCTCAGTTTCTGTAAGTCTCACAAATAATTTTTATAACAAAATACTGTTCAGAATGTGATTCTGGACTCGATAAAAAACGAAAATAAATTTTTGAAGAAAAATTAAATTTAATCGTTTTTCGGCGTTTCCAGCAGTTGTCCGAACGATTTACACCAAAAGAAATTTTGCTTGTCTCAGTTTCTGTAAGTCTCACAAATAATTTTTATAACAAAATAGTGTTCAGAATGTGATTCTGGACTCAAAAAAACGAAAATAAATTTTTGAAGAAAAATGAAATTTAATCGTTTTTCGGCGTTTCCAGCAACTGTCCGAACGATTTACACCAAAAGAAATTTTGCTTGTCTCAGTTTCTGTAAGTCTCACAAATAATTTTTATAACAAAATAGTGTTCAGAATGTGATTCTGGACTCGAAAAAAAACGAAAATAAATTTTTGAAGAAAAATTAAATTTAATCGTTTTTCGGCGTTTCCAGCAGTTGTCCGAACGATTTACATCAAAAGAAATTTTGCTTGTCTCAGTTTCTGTAAGTCTCACAAATCATTTTTATAACAAAATAGTGTTCAGAATGTGATTCTGGACTCGATAAAAAACGAAAATAAATTTTTGAAGAAAAATGAAATTTAATCGTTTTTCGGCGTTTCCAGCAGTTGTCCGAACGATTTACACCAAAAGAAATTTTTCCTGTCTCAGTTTCTGTAAGTCTCACAAATAATTTTTATAACAAAATACTGTTCAGAATGTGATTCTGGACTCGATAAAAAACGAAAATAAATTTTTGAAGAAAAATTAAATTTAATCGTTTTTCGGCGTTTCCAGCAGTTGTCCGAACGATTTACACCAAAAGAAATTTTGCTTGTCTCAGTTTCTGTAAGTCTCACAAATAATTTTTATAACAAAATAGTGTTCAGAATGTGATTCTGGACTCAAAAAAACGAAAATAAATTTTTGAAGAAAAATGAAATTTAATCGTTTTTCGGCGTTTCCAGCAACTGTCCGAACGATTTACACCAAAAGAAATTTTGCTTGTCTCAGTTTCTGTAAGTCTCACAAATAATTTTTATAACAAAATAGTGTTCAGAATGTGATTCTGGACTCGAAAAAAAACGAAAATAAATTTTTGAAGAAAAATTAAATTTAATCGTTTTTCGGCGTTTCCAGCAGTTGTCCGAACGATTTACATCAAAAGAAATTTTGCTTGTCTCAGTTTCTGTAAGTCTCACAAATAATTTGTATAACAAAATAGTGTTCAGAATGTGATTCTGGACTCGAAAAAAAACGAAAATAAATTTTTGAAGAAAAATTAAATTTAATCGTTTTTCGGCGTTTCCAGCAGTTGTCCGAACGATTTACATCAAAAGAAATTTTGCTTGTCTCAGTTTCTGTAAGTCTCACAAATAATTTTTATAACAAAATAGTGTTCAGAATGTGATTCTGGACTCGATAAAAAACAAAAATAAATTTTTGAAGAAAAATGAAATTTAATCGTTTTTCGGCGTTTCCAGCAGTTGTCCGAACGATTTACACCAAAAGAAATTTTTCTTGTCTCAGTTTCTGTAAGTCTCACAAATAATTTTTATAACAAAATAGTGTCCAGAATGTGATTCTGGACTCAAAAAAACGAAAATAAATTTTTGAAGAAAAATGAAATTTAATCGTTTTTCGGCGTTTCCAGCAGTTGTCCGAACGATTTACATCAAAAGAAATTTTTCCTGTCTCAGTTTCTGTAAGTCTCACAAATAATTTTTATAACAAAATAGTGTTCAGAATGTGATTCTGGACTCGATAAAAAACAAAAATAAATTTTTGAAGAAAAATGAAATTTAATCGTTTTTCGGCGTTTCCAGCAGTTGTCCGAACGATTTACATCAAAAGAAATTTTGCTTGTCTCAGTTTCTGTAAGTCTCACAAATAATTTTTATAACAAAATAGTGTTCAGAATGTGATTCTGGACTCGAAAAAAAACGAAAATAAATTTTTGAAGAAAAATTAAATTTAATCGTTTTTCGGCGTTTCCAGCAGTTGTCCGAACGATTTACATCAAAAGAAATTTTGCTTGTCTCAGTTTCTGTAAGTCTCACAAATAATTTTTATAACAAAATAGTGTTCAGAATGTGATTCTGGACTCGAAAAAAAACGAAAATAAATTTTTGAAGAAAAATTAAATTTAATCGTTTTTCGGCGTTTCCAGCAGTTGTCCGAACGATTTACATCAAAAGAAATTTTTCCTGTCTCAGTTTCTGTAAGTCTCACAAATAATTTTTATAACAAAATAGTGTTCAGAATGTGATTCTGGACTCGATAAAAAACAAAAATAAATTTTTGAAGAAAAATGAAATTTAATCGTTTTTCGGCGTTTCCAGCAGTTGTCCGAACGATTTACACCAAAAGAAATTTTGCTTGTCTCAGTTTCTGTAAGTCTCACAAATAATTTTTATAACAAAATAGTGTTCAGAATGTGAATCTGGACTCAAAAAAAAACGAAAATAAATTTTTGAACAAAAATTAAATTTAATCGTTTTTCGGCGTTTCCAGCAGTTGTCCGAACGATTTACATCAAAAGAAATTTTGCTTGTCTCAGTTTCTGTAAGTCTCACAAATAATTTTTATAACAAAATAGTGTTCAGAATGTGATTCTGGACTCGAAAAAAAACGAAAATAAATTTTTGAACAAAAATTAAATTTAATCGTTTTTCGGCGTTTCCAGCAGTTGTCCGAACGATTTACATCAAAAGAAATTTTGCTTGTCTCAGTTTCTGTAAGTCTCACAAATAATTTTTATAGCAAAATAGTGTTCAGAATGTGATTCTGGACTCGAAAAAAAACGAAAATAAATTTTTGAAGAAAAATTAAATTTAATCGTTTTTCGGCGTTTCCAGCAGTTGTCCGAACGATTTACATCAAAAGAAATTTTGCTTGTCTCAGTTTCTGTAAGTCTCACAAATAATTTTTATAACAAAATAGTGTTCAGAATGTGATTCTGGACTCGAAAAAAAACGAAAATAAATTTTTGAAGAAAAATTAAATTTAATCGTTTTTCGGCGTTTCCAGCAGTTGTCCGAACGATTTACATCAAAAGAAATTTTTCCTGTCTCAGTTTCTGTAAGTCTCACAAATAATTTTTATAACAAAATAGTGTTCAGAATGTGATTCTGGACTCGATAAAAAACAAAAATAAATTTTTGAAGAAAAATGAAATTTAATCGTTTTTCGGCGTTTCCAGCAGTTGTCCGAACGATTTACACCAAAAGAAATTTTGCTTGTCTCAGTTTCTGTAAGTCTCACAAATAATTTTTATAACAAAATAGTGTTCAGAATGTGATTCTGGACTCAAAAAAAACGAAAATAAATTTTTGAAGAAAAATTAAATTTTATCGTTTTTCGGCGTTTCCAGCAGTTGTCCGAACGATTTACATCAAAAGAAATTTTTCTTGTCTCAGTTTCTGTAAGTCTCACAAATAATTTTTATAACAAAATAGTGTTCAGAATGTGATTCTGGACTCGATAAAAAACGAAAATAAATTTTTGAAGAAAAATGAAATTTAATCGTTTTTCGGCGTTTCCAGCAGTTGTCCGAACGATTTACACCAAAAGAAATTTTTCCTGTCTCAGTTTCTGTAAGTCTCACAAATAATTTTTATAACAAAATACTGTTCAGAATGTGATTCTGGACTCGATAAAAAACGAAAATAAATTTTTGAAGAAAAATGAAATTTAATCGTTTTTCGGCGTTTCCAGCAGTTGTCCGAACGATTTACACCAAAAGAAATTTTGCTTGTCTCAGTTTCTGTAAGTCTCACAAATAATTTTTATAACAAAATAGTGTTCAGAATGTGATTCTGGACTCAAAAAAACGAAAATAAATTTTTGAAGAAAAATGAAATTTAATCGTTTTTCGGCGTTTCCAGCAACTGTCCGAACGATTTACACCAAAAGAAATTTTGCTTGTCTCAGTTTCTGTAAGTCTCACAAATAATTTTTATAACAAAATAGTGTTCAGAATGTGATTCTGGACTCGAAAAAAAACGAAAATAAATTTTTGAAGAAAAATTAAATTTAATCGTTTTTCGGCGTTTCCAGCAGTTGTCCGAACGATTTACATCAAAAGAAATTTTGCTTGTCTCAGTTTCTGTAAGTCTCACAAATAATTTTTATAACAAAATAGTGTTCAGAATGTGATTCTGGACTCGAAAAAAAACGAAAATAAATTTTTGAAGAAAAATTAAATTTAATCGTTTTTCGGCGTTTCCAGCAGTTGTCCGAACGATTTACATCAAAAGAAATTTTTCTTGTCTCAGTTTCTGTAAGTCTCACAAATAATTTTTATAACAAAATAGTGTTCAGAATGTGATTCTGGACTCAAAAAAACGAAAATAAATTTTTGAAGAAAAATGAAATTTAATCGTTTTTCGGCGTTTCCAGCAGTTGTCCGAACGATTTACATCAAAAGAAATTTTTCCTGTCTCAGTTTCTGTAAGTCTCACAAATAATTTTTATAACAAAATAGTGTTCAGAATGTGATTCTGGACTCGATAAAAAACAAAAATAAATTTTTGAAGAAAAATGAAATTTAATCGTTTTTCGGCGTTTCCAGCAGTTGTCCGAACGATTTACACCAAAAGAAATTTTGCTTGTCTCAGTTTCTGTAAGTCTCACAAATAATTTTTATAACAAAATAGTGTTCAGAATGTGAATCTGGACTCAAAAAAAAACGAAAATAAATTTTTGAACAAAAATTAAATTTAATCGTTTTTCGGCGTTTCCAGCAGTTGTCCGAACGATTTACATCAAAAGAAATTTTGCTTGTCTCAGTTTCTGTAAGTCTCACAAATAATTTTTATAACAAAATAGTGTTCAGAATGTGATTCTGGACTCGAAAAAAAACGAAAATAAATTTTTGAAGAAAAATTAAATTTAATCGTTTTTCGGCGTTTCCAGCAGTTGTCCGAACGATTTACATCAAAAGAAATTTTGCTTGTCTCAGTTTCTGTAAGTCTCACAAATAATTTTTATAACAAAATAGTGTTCAGAATGTGATTCTGGACTCGAAAAAAAACGAAAATAAATTTTTGAAGAAAAATTAAATTTAATCGTTTCCAGCAGTTGTCCGAACGATTTACATCAAAAGAAATTTTTCCTGTCTCAGTTTCTGTAAGTCTCACAAATAATTTTTATAACAAAATAGTGTTCAGAATGTGATTCTGGACTCGATAAAAAACAAAAATAAATTTTTGAAGAAAAATGAAATTTAATCGTTTTTCGGCGTTTCCAGCAGTTGTCCGAACGATTTACACCAAAAGAAATTTTGCTTGTCTCAGTTTCTGTAAGTCTCACAAATAATTTTTATAACAAAATAGTGTTCAGAATGTGATTCTGGACTCAAAAAAAACGAAAATAAATTTTTGAAGAAAAATTAAATTTTATCGTTTTTCGGCGTTTCCAGCAGTTGTCCGAACGATTTACATCAAAAGAAATTTTTCTTGTCTCAGTTTCTGTAAGTCTCACAAATAATTTTTATAACAAAATAGTGTTCAGAATGTGATTCTGGACTCGATAAAAAAACGAAAATAAATTTTTGAAGAAAAATGAAATTTAATCGTTTTTCGGCGTTTCCAGCAGTTGTCCGAACGATTTACACCAAAAGAAATTTTTCCTGTCTCAGTTTCTGTAAGTCTCACAAATAATTTTTATAACAAAATAGTGTTCAGAATGTGATTCTGGACTCAAAAAAAAACGAAAATAAATTTTTGAAGAAAAATTAAATTCAATCGTTTTTCGGCGTTTCCAGCAGTTGTCCGAACGATTTACATCAAAAGAAATTTTGCTTGTCTCAGTTTCTGTAAGTCTCACAAATAATTTTTATAACAAAATAGTGTTCAGAATGTGAATCTGGACTCAAAAAAAAACGAAAATAAATTTTTGAACAAAAATTAAATTTAATCGTTTTTCGGCGTTTCCAGCAGTTTTTCGAACGATTTACATCAAAAGAAATTTTGCTTGTCTCAGTTTCTGTAAGTCTCACAAATAATTTTTATAACAAAATAGTGTTCAGAATGTGATTCTGAACTCGAAAAAAAACGAAAATAAATTTTTGAAGAAAAATTAAATTTAATCGTTTTTCGGCGTTTCCAGCAGTTGTCCGAACGATTTACATCAAAAGCAATTTTTCCTGTCTCAGTTTCTGTAAGTCTCACAAATAATTTTTATAACAAAATAGTGTTCAGAATGTGATTCTGGACTCGATAAAAAACAAAAATAAATTTTTGAAGAAAAATGAAATTTAATCGTTTTTCGGCGTTTCCAGCAGTTGTCCGAACGATTTACACCAAAAGAAATTTTGCTTGTCTCAGTTTCTGTAAGTCTCACAAATAATTTTTATAACAAAATAGTGTTCAGAATGTGATTCTGGACTCGATAAAAAACGAAAATAAATTTTTGAAGAAAAATGAAATTTAATCGTTTTTCGGCGTTTCCAGCAGTTGTCCGAACGATTTACACCAAAAGAAATTTTTCCTGTCTCAGTTTCTGTAAGTCTCACAAATAATTTTTATAACAAAATAGTGTTCAGAATGTGATTCTGGACTCAAAAAAAAAACGAAAATAAATTTTTGAAGAAAAATTAAATTTAATCGTTTTTCGGCGTTTCCAGCAGTTGTCCGAACGATTTACATCAAAAGAAATTTTGCTTGTCTCAGTTTCTGTAAGTCTCACAAATAATTTTTATAACAAAATAGTGTTCAGAATGTGAATCTGGACTCAAAAAAAAACGAAAATAAATTTTTGAACAAAAATTAAATTTAATCGTTTTTCGGCGTTTCCAGCAGTTTTTCGAACGATTTACATCAAAAGAAATTTTGCTTGTCTCAGTTTCTGTAAGTCTCACAAATAATTTTTATAACAAAATAGTGTTCAGAATGTGATTCTGGACTCGAAAAAAAACGAAAATAAATTTTTGAAGAAAAATTAAATTTAATCGTTTTTCGGCGTTTTCAGCAGTTGTCCGAACGATTTACATCAAAAGAAATTTTGCTTGTCTCAGTTTCTGTAAGTCTCATAAATAATTTTTATAACAAAATAGTGTTCAGAATGTGATTCTGGACTCAAAAAAAAACGAAAATAAATTTTTGAAGAAAAATTAAATTTTATCGTTTTTCGGCGTTTCCAGCACTTGTCCGAACGATTTACATCAAAAGAAATTTTTCTTGTCTTAGTTTCTGTAAGTCTCACAAATAATTTTTATAACAAAATAGTGTTCAGAATGTGATTCTGGACTCGATAAAAACGAAAATAAATTTTTGAAGAAAAATGAAATTTAATCGTTTTTCGGCGTTTCCAGCAGTTGTCCGAACGATTTACACCAAAAGAAAATTTTCCTGTCTCAGTTTCTGTAAGTCTCACAAATAATTTTTATAACAAAATACTGTTCAGAATGTGATTCTGGACTCGATAAAAAACGAAAATAAATTTTTGAAGAAAAATTAAATTTAATCGTTTTTCGGCGTTTCCAGCAGTTGTCCGAACGATTTACACCAAAAGAAATTTTGCTTGTCTCAGTTTCTGTAAGTCTCACAAATAATTTTTATAACAAAATAGTGTTCAGAATGTGATTCTGGACTCAAAGAAAAACGAAAATAAATTTTTGAAGAAAAATTAAATTTTATCGTTTTTCGGCGTTTCCAGCAGTTGTCCGAACGATTTACATCAAAAGAAATTTTTCTTGTCTCAGTTTCTGTAAGTCTCACAAATAATTTTTATAACAAAATAGTGTTCAGAATGTGATTCTGGACTCGATAAAAAACGAAAATAAATTTTTGAAGAAAAATGAAATTTAATCGTTTTTCGGCGTTTCCAGCAGTTGTCCGAACGATTTACACCAAAAGAAATTTTTCCTGTCTCAGTTTCTGTAAGTCTCACATATAATTTTTATAACAAAATAGTGTTCAGAATGTGATTCTGGACTCAAAAAAAAAACGAAAATAAATTTTTGAAGAAAAATTAAATTTAATCGTTTTTCGGCGTTTCCAGCAGTTATCCGAACGATTTACATCAAAAGAAATTTTGCTTGTCTCAGTTTCTGTAAGTCTCACAAATAATTTTTATAACAAAATAGTGTTCAGAATGTGAATCTGGACTCAAAAAAAAACGAAAATAAATTTTTGAACAAAAATTAAATTTAATCGTTTTTCGGCGTTTCCAGCAGTTTTTCGAACGATTTACATCAAAAGAAATTTTGCTTGTCTCAGTTTCTGTAAGTCTCACAAATAATTTTTATAACAAAATAGTGTTCAGAATGTGATTCTGGACTCGAAAAAAAAACGAAAATAAATTTTTGAAGAAAAATTAAATTTAATCGTTTTTCGGCGTTTCCAGCAGTTGTCCGAACGATTTACATCAAAAGAAATTTTGCTCGTCTCAGTTTCTGTAAGTCTCACAAATAATTTTTATAACAAAATAGTGTTCAGAATGTGATTCTGGACTCAAAAAAAACGAAAATAAATTTTTGAAGAAAAATTAAATTTTATCGTTTTTCGGCGTTTCCAGCAGTTGTCCGAACGATTTACATCAAAAGAAATTTTTCTTGTCTTAGTTTCTGTAAGTCTCACAAATAATTTTTATAACAAAATAGTGTTCAGAGTGTGATTCTGGACTCGATAAAAAACGAAAATAAATTTTTGAAGAAAAATGAAATTTAATCGTTTTTCGGCGTTTCCAGCAGTTGTCCGAACGATTTACACCAAAAGAAATTTTTCCTGTCTCAGTTTCAGTAAGTCTCACAAATAATTTTTATAACAAAATACTGTTCAGAATGTGATTCTGGACTCGATAAAAAACGAAAATAAATTTTTGAAGAAAAATTAAATTTAATCGTTTTTCGGCGTTTCCAGCAGTTGTCCGAACGATTTACACCAAAAGAAATTTTGCTTGTCTCAGTTTCTGTAAGTCTCACAAATAATTTTTATAACAAAATAGTGTTCAGAATGTGAATCTGGACTCAAAAAAAAACGAAAATAAATTTTTGAACAAAAATTAAATTTAATCGTTTTTCGGCGTTTCCAGCAGTTGTCCGAACGATTTACATCAAAAGAAATTTTGCTTGTCTCAGTTTCTGTAAGTCTCACAAATAATTTTTATAACAAAATAGTGTTCAGAATGTGATTCTGGACTCGAAAAAAAACGAAAATAAATTTTTGAAGAAAAATTAAATTTAATCGTTTTTCGGCGTTTCCAGCAGTTGTCCGAACGATTTACATCAAAAGAAATTTTGCTTGTCTCAGTTTCTGTAAGTCTCACAAATAATTTTTATAACAAAATAGTGTTCAGAATGTGATTCTGGACTCGAAAAAAAACGAAAATAAATTTTTGAAGAAAAATTAAATTTAATCGTTTTTCGGCGTTTCCAGCAGTTGTCCGAACGATTTACATCAAAAGAAATTTTTCCTGTCTCAGTTTCTGTAAGTCTCACAAATAATTTTTATAACAAAATAGTGTTCAGAATGTGATTCTGGACTCGATAAAAAACAAAAATAAATTTTTGAAGAAAAATGAAATTTAATCGTTTTTCGGCGTTTCCAGCAGTTGTCCGAACGATTTACACCAAAAGAAATTTTGCTTGTCTCAGTTTCTGTAAGTCTCACAAATAATTTTTATAACAAAATAGTGTTCAGAATGTGATTCTGGACTCAAAAAAAACGAAAATAAATTTTTGAAGAAAAATTAAATTTTATCGTTTTTCGGCGTTTCCAGCAGTTGTCCGAACGATTTACATCAAAAGAAATTTTTCTTGTCTCAGTTTCTGTAAGTCTCACAAATAATTTTTATAACAAAATAGTGTTCAGAATGTGAATCTGGACTCAAAAAAAAACGAAAATAAATTTTTGAAGAAAAATGAAATTTAATCGTTTTTCGGCGTTTCCAGCAGTTGTCCGAACGATTTACACCTAAAGAAATTTTTCCTGTCTCAGTTTCTGTAAGTCTCACAAATAATTTTTATAACAAAATACTGTTCAGAATGTGATTCTGGACTCGATAAAAAACGAAAATAAATTTTTGAAGAAAAATTAAATTTAATCGTTTTTCGGCGTTTCCAGCAGTTGTCCGAACAATTTACACCAAAAGAAATTTTGCTTGTCTCAGTTTCTGTAAGTCTCACAAATAATTTTTATAACAAAATAGTGTTCAGAATGTGATTCTGGACTCAAAAAAACGAAAATAAATTTTTGAAGAAAAATGAAATTTAATCGTTTTTCGGCGTTTCCAGCAGTTGTCCGAACGATTTACACCAAAAGAAATTTTGCTTGTCTCAGTTTCTGTAAGTCTCACAAATAATTTTTATAACAAAATAGTGTTCAGAATGTGATTCTGGACTCAAAAAAAAACGAAAATAAATTTTTGAAGAAAAATTAAATTTAATCGTTTTTTGGCGTTTCCAGCAGTTGTCCGAACGATTTACATCAAAAGAAATTTTGCTTGTCTCAGTTTCTGTAAGTCTCACAAATAATTTTTATAACAAAATAGTGTTCAGAATGTGATTCTGGACTCAAAAAAAAACGAAAATAAATTTTTGAAGAAAAATTAAATTTAATCGTTTTTCGGCGTTTCCAGCAGTTGTCCGAACGATTTACATCAAAAGAGATTTTGCTTGTCTCAGTTTCTGTAAGTCTCACAAATAATTTTTATAACAAAATAGTGTTCAGAATGTGATTCTGGACTCGATAAAAAACGAAAATAAATTTTTGAAGAAAAATGAAATTTAATCGTTTTTCGGCGTTTCCAGCAGTTGTCCGAACGATTTACACCAAAAGAAATTTTGCTTGTCTCAGTTTCTGTAAGTCTCACAAATAATTTTTATAACAAAATAGTGTTCAGAATGTGATTCTGGACTCAAAAAAACGAAAATAAATTTTTGAAGAAAAATTAAATTTAATCGTTTTTCGGCGTTTCCAGCAGTTGTCCGAACGATTTACATCAAAAGAAATTTTGCTTGTCTCAGTTTCTGTAAGTCTCACAAATAATTTTTATAACAAAATAGTGTTCAGAATGTGATTCTGGACTCGAAAAAAAACGAAAATAAATTTTTGAAGAAAAATTAAATTTAATCGTTTTTCGGCGTTTCCAGCAGTTGTCCGAACGATTTACATCAAAAGGAATTTTTCCTGTCTCAGTTTCTGTAAGTCTCACAAATAATTTTTATAACAAAATAGTGTTCAGAATGTGATTCTGGACTCGATAAAAAACAAAAATAAATTTTTGAAGAAAAATTAAATTTAATCGTTTTTTCGGCGTTTCCAGCAGTTGTCCGAACGATTTACACCAAAAGAAATTTTGCTTGTCTCAGTTTCTGTAAGTCTCACAAATAATTTTTATAACAAAATAGTGTTCAGAAAGTGATTCTGGACTCAAAAAAAAACGAAAATAAATTTTTGAAGAAAAATTAAATTTTATCGTTTTTCGGCGTTTCCAGCAGTTGTCCGAACGATTTACATCAAAAGAAATTTTTCTTGTCTTAGTTTCTGTAAGTCTCACAAATAATTTTTATAACAAAATAGTGTTCAGAATGTGATTCTGGACTCGATAAAAAACGAAAATAAATTTTTGAAGAAAAATGAAATTTAATCGTTTTTCGGCGTTTCCAGCAGTTGTTCGAACGATTTAACCAAAAGAAATTTTTCCTGTCTCAGTTTCTGTAAGTCTCACAAATAATTTTTATAACAAAATACTGTTCAGAATGTGATTCTGGACTCGATAAAAAACGAAAATAAATTTTTGAAGAAAAATTAAATTTAATCGTTTTTCGGCGTTTCCAGCAGTTGTCCGAACGATTTACACCAAAAGAAATTTTGCTTGTCTCAGTTTCTGTAAGTCTCACAAATAATTTTTATAACAAAATAGTGTTCAGAATGTGAATCTGGACTCAAAAAAAAAACGAAAATAAATTTTTGAACAAAAATTAAATTTAATCGTTTTTCGGCGTTTCCAGCAGTTGTCCGAACGATTTACATCAAAAGAAATTTTGCTTGTCTCAGTTTCTGTAAGTCTCACAAATAATTTTTATAACAAAATAGTGTTCAGAATGTGATTCTGGACTCGAAAAAAAACGAAAATAAATTTTTGAAGAAAAATTAAATTTAATCGTTTTTCGGCGTTTCCAGCAGTTGTCCGAACGATTTACATCAAAAGAAATTTTGCTTGTCTCAGTTTCTGTAAGTCTCACAAATAATTTTTATAACAAAATAGTGTTCAGAATGTGATTCTGGACTCGAAAAAAAACGAAAATAAATTTTTGAAGAAAAATTAAATTTAATCGTTTTTCGGCGTTTCCAGCAGTTGTCCGAACGATTTACATCAAAAGAAATTTTTCCTGTCTCAGTTTCTGTAAGTCTCACAAATAATTTTTATAACAAAATAGTGTTCAGAATGTGATTCTGGACTCGACAAAAAACAAAAATAAATTTTTGAAGAAAAATGAAATTTAATCGTTTTTCGGCGTTTCCAGCAGTTGTCCGAACGATTTACACCAAAAAAAATTTTGCTTGTCTCAGTTTCTGTAAGTCTCAAAAATAATTTTTATAACAAAATAGTGTTCAGAATGTGATTCTGGACTCAAAAAAAACGAAAATAAATTTTTGAAGAAAAATTAAATTTAATCGTTTTTCGGCGTTTCCAGCAGTTGTCCGAACGATTTACACCAAAAGAAATTTTGCTTGTCTCAGTTTCTGTAAGTCTCACAAATAATTTTTATAACAAAATAGTGTTCAGAATGTGATTCTGGACTCAAAAAAAACGAAAATAAATTTTTGAAGAAAAATGAAATTTAATCGTTTTTCGGCGTTTCCAGCGGTTGTCCGAACAATTTACACCAAAAGAAATTTTGCTTGTCTCAGTTTCTGTAAGTCTCACAAATAATTTTTATAACAAAATAGTGTTCAGAATGTAATTCTGGACTCAAAAAAAAACGAAAATAAATTTTTGAAGAAAAATTAAATTTAATCGTTTTTCGGCGTTTCCAGCAGTTGTCCGAACGATTTACATCAAAAGAAATTTTGCTTGTCTCAGTTTCTGTAAGTCTCACAAATAATTTTTATAACAAAATAGTGTTCAGAATGTGATTCTGGACTCAAAAAAAAAACGAAAATAAATTTTTGAAGAAAAATTAAATTTAATCGTTTTTCGGCGTTTCCAGCAGTTGTCCGAACGATTTACATCAAAAGAAATTTTGCTTGTCTCAGTTTCTGTAAGTCTCACAAATAATTTTTATAACAAAATAGTGTTCAGAATGTGATTCTGGACTCGAAAATAAATTTTTGAAGAAAAATTAAATTTAATCGTTTTTCGGCGTTTCCAGCAGTTGTCCGAACGATTTACATCAAAAGAAATTTTTCCTGTCTCAGTTTCTGTAAGTCTCACAAATAATTTTTATAACAAAATAGTGTTCAGAATGTGATTCTGGACTCGATAAAAAACAAAAATAAATTTTTGAAGAAAAATTAAATTTAATCGTTTTTCGGCGTTTCCAGCAGTTGTCCGAACGATTTACACCAAAAGAAATTTTGCTTGTCTCAGTTTCTGTAAGTCTCACAAATAATTTTTATAACAAAATAGTGTTCAGAATGTGATTCTGGACTCAATAAAAAACGAAAATAAATTTTAGAAGAAAAATTAAATTTAATCGTTTTTCGGCGTTTCCAGCAGTTGTCCGAACGATTTACATCAAAAGAAATTTTTCTTGTCTCAGTTTCTGTAAGTCTCACAAATAATTTTTATAACAAAATAGTGTTCAGAATGTGATTCTGGACTCGATTAAAAACGAAAATAAATTTTTGAAGAAAAATGAAATTTAATCGTTTTTCGGCGTTTCCAGCAGTTGTCCGAACGATTTACACCAAAAGTATTTTGCTTGTCTCAGTTTCTGTAAGTCTCACAAATAATTTTTATAACAAAATAGTGTTCAGAATGTGATTCTGGACTCAAAAAAAAACGAAAATAAATTTTTGAAGAAAAATGAAATTTAAACGTTTTTCGGCGTTTCCAGCAGTTGTCCGAACGATTTACACCAAAAGTAATTTTTCTTGTCTCAGTTTCTGTAAGTCTCACAAATAATTTTTATAACAAAATAGTGTTCAGAATGTGAATCTGGACTCAAAAAAAAACGAAAATAAATTTTTGAACAAAAATTAAATTTAATCGTTTTTCGGCGTTTCCAGCAGTTGTCCGAACGATTTACATCAAAAGAAATTTTTCTTGTCTCAGTTTCTGTAAGTCTCACAAATAATTTTTATAACAAAATAGTGTTCAGAATGTGATTCTGGACTCGATAAAAAACGAAAATAAATTTTTGAAGAAAAATGAAATTTAATCGTTTTTCGGCGTTTCCAGCAGTTGTCCGAACGATTTACACCAAAAGAAATTTTTCTTGTCTCAGTTTCTGTAAGTCTCACAAATAATTTTTATAACAAAATAGTGTTCAGAATGTGAATCTGGACTCAAAAAAAAACGAAAATAAATTTTTGAACAAAAATTAAATTTAATCGTTTTTCGGCGTTTCCAGCAGTTGTCCGAACGATTTACATCAAAAGAAATTTTTCTTGTCTCAGTTTCTGTAAGTCTCACAAATAATTTTTATAACAAAATAGTGTTCAGAATGTGATTCTGGACTCGATAAAAAACGAAAATAAATTTTTGAAGAAAAATGAAATTTAATCGTTTTTCGGCGTTTCCAGCAGTTGTCCGAACGATTTACACCACAAGAAATTTTTGCTTGTCTCAGTTTCTGTAAGTCTCACAAATAATTTTTATAACAAAATAGTGTTCAGAATGTGATTCTGGACTAAATAAAAACGAAAATAAATTTTTAAAGAAAAATTAAATTTAATCGTTTTTCGGCGTTTCCAGCAGTTGTCCGAACGATTTACATCAAAAGAAATTTTGCTTGTCTCAGTTTCTGTAAGTCTCACAAATAATTTTTATAACAAAATAGTGTTCAGAATGTGATTCTGGACTCAAAAAAAACAAAAATAAATTTTTGAAGAAAAATGAAATTTAATTGTTTTTCGGCGTTTCCAGCAGTTGTCCGAACGATTTACATCAAAAGAAATTTTTCCTGTCTCAGTTTCTGTAAGTCTCACAAATAATTTTTATAACAAAATAGTGTTCAGAATGTGATTCTGGACTCGATAAAAAACGAAAATAAATTTTTGAAGAAAAATGAAATTTAATCGTTTTTCGGCGTTTCCAGCAGTTGTCCGAACGATTTACACCACAAGAAATTTTGCTTGTCTCAGTTTCTGTAAGTCTCACAAATAATTTTTATAACAAAATAGTGTTCAGAATGTGATTCTGGACTAAATAAAAAACGAAAATAAATTTTTAAAGAAAAATTAAATTTAATCGTTTTTCGGCGTTTCCAGCAGTTGTCCGAACGATTTACATCAAAAGAAATTTTGCTTGTCTCAGTTTCTGTAAGTCTCACAAATAATTTTTATAACAAAATAGTGTTCAGAATGTGATTCTGGACTCAAAAAAAACAAAAATAAATTTTTGAAGAAAAATGAAATTTAATCGTTTTTCGGCGTTTCCAGCAGTTGTCCGAACGATTTACATCAAAAGAAATTTTTCCTGTCTCAGTTTCTGTAAGTCTCACAAATAATTTTTATAACAAAATAGTGTTCAGAATGTGATTCTGGACTCGATAAAAAACAAAAATAAATTTTTGAAGAAAAATGAAATTTAATCGTTTTTCGGCGTTTCCAGCAGTTGTCCGAACGATTTACACCAAAAGAAATTTTGCTTGTCTCAGTTTCTGTAAGTCTCACAAATAATTTTTATAACAAAATAGTATTCAGAATGTGATTCTGGACTCAATAAAAAACGAAAATAAATTTTAGAAGAAAAATTAAATTTAATCGTTTTTCGGCGTTTCCAGCAGTTGTCCGAACGATTTACATCAAAAGAAATTTTTCTTGTCTCAGTTTCTGTAAGTCTCACAAATAATTTTTATAACAAAATAGTGTTCAGAATGTGATTCTGGACTCGATTAAAAACGAAAATAAATTTTTGAAGAAAAATGAAATTTAATCGTTTTTCGGCGTTTCCAGCAGTTGTCCGAACGATTTACACCAAAAGTAATTTTGCTTGTCTCAGTTTCTGTAAGTCTCACAAATAATTTTTATAACAAAATAGTGTTCAGAATGTGATTCTGGACTCAAAAAAAACGAAAATAAATTTTTGAAGAAAAATGAAATTTAATCGTTTTTCGGCGTTTCCAGCAGTTGTCCGAACGATTTACACCAAAAGTAATTTTGCTTGTCTCAGTTTCTGTAAGTCTCACAAATAATTTTTATAACAAAATAGTGTTCAGAATGTGAATCTGGACTCAAAAAAAAAACGAAAATAAATTTTTGAACAAAAATTAAATTTAATCGTTTTTCGGCGTTTCCAGCAGTTGTCCGAACAATTTACATCAAAAGAAATTTTGCTTGTCTCAGTTTCTGTAAGTCTCACAAATAATTTTTATAACAAAATAGTGTTCAGAATGTGATTCTGGACTCGAAAAAAAACTAAAATAAATTTTTGAAGAAAAATTAAATTTAATCGTTTTTCGGCGTTTCCAGCAGTTGTCCGAACGATTTACATCAAAAGAAATATTGTTTGTCTCAGTTTCTGTAAGTCTCACAAATAATTTTTATAACAAAATAGTTTTTAGAATGTGATTATGGACTCGAAAAAAAACGAAAATAAATTTTTGAAGAAAAATTAAATTTAATCGTTTTTCGGCGTTTCCAGCAGTTGTCCGAACGATTTACATCAAAAGAAATTTTTCTTGTCTCAGTTTTTGTAAGTCTCACAAATAATTTTTATAACAAAATAGTGTTCAGAATGTGATTCTGGACTCGATAAAAAACGAAAATAAATTTTTGAAAAAAAATTAAATTTAATCGTTTTTCGGCGTTTCCAGCAGTTGTCCGAACGATTTACACCAAAAGAAATTTTGCTTGTCTCAGTTTCTGTAAGTCTCACAAATAATTTTTATAACAAAATAGTGTTCAGAATGTGATTCTGGACTCAAAAAAAAACGAAAATAAATTTTTGAAGAAAAATGAAATTTAATCGTTTTTCGGCGTTTCCAGCAGTTGTCCGAACGATTTACACCAAAAGAAATTTTGCTTGTCTCAGTTTCTGTAAGTCTCACAAATAATTTTTATAACAAAATAGTGTTCAGAATGTGATTCTGGACTCAAAAAAAAACGAAAATAAATTTTTGAAGAAAAATTAAATTTAATCGTTTTTCGGCGTTTCCAGCAGTTGTCCGAACGATTTACATCAAAAGAAATTTTGCTTGTCTCAGTTTCTGTAAGTCTCACAAATAATTTTTAAAACAAAATAGTGTTCAGAATGTGATTCTGGACTCGATTAAAAACAAAAATAAATTTTTGAAGAAAAATGAAATTTAATCGTTTTTCGGCGTTTCCAGCAGTTGTCCGAACGATTTACACCAAAAGAAATTTTGCTTGTCTCAGTTTCTGTAAGTCTCACAAATAATTTTTATAACAAAATAGTGTTCAGAATGTGATTCTGGACTCAAAAAAAAACGAAAATAAATTTTTGAAGAAAAATTAAATTTAATCGTTTTTCGGCGTTTCCCAGAAGTTGTCCGAACGATTTACATCAAAAGAAATTTTTCTTGTCTCAGTTTCTGTAAGTCTCACAAATAATTTTTATAACAAAATAGTGTTCAGAATGTGATTCTGGACTCGATAAAAAACGAAAATAAATTTTTGAAGAAAAATGAAATTTAATCGTTTTTCGGCGTTTCCAGCAGTTGTCCGAACGATTTAGACCAAAAGAAATTTTTCCTGTCTCAGTTTCTGTAAGTCTCACAAATAATTTTTATAACAAAATAGTGTTCAGAATGTGATTCTGGACTCGATAAAAAACAAAAATAAATTTTTGAAGAAAAATTAAATTTAATCGTTTTTCGGCGTTTCCAGCAGTTGTCCGAACGATTTACACCAAAAGAAATTTTGCTTGTCTCAGTTTCTGTAAGTCTCACAAATAATTTTTATAACAAAATAGTGTTCAGAATGTGATTCTGGACTCAAAGAAAAACGAAAATAAATTTTTGAAGAAAAATTAAATTTTATCGTTTTTCGGCGTTTCCAGCAGTTGTCCGAACGATTTACATCAAAAGAAATTTTTCTTGTCTCAGTTTCTGTAAGTTTCACAAATAATTTTTATAACAAAATAGTGTTCAGAATGTGATTCTGGACTCAAAAAAAAACGAAAATAAATTTTTGAAGAAAAATTATATTTAATCGTTTTTCGGCGTTTCCAGCAGTTGTCCGAACGATTTACATCAAAAGAAATGTTGCTTGTCTCAGTTTCTGTAAGTCTCACAAATAATTTTTATAACAAAATAGTGTTCAGAATGTGATTCTGGACTCGAAAAAAAACAAAAATAAATTTTTGAAGAAAAATGAAATTTAATCGTTTTTCGGCGTTTCCAGCAGTTGTCCGAACGATTTACACCAAAAGAAATTTTGCTTGTCTTAGTTTCTGTAAGTTTCACAAATAATTTTTATAACAAAATAGTGTTCAGAATGTGATTCTGGACTCAAAGAAAAACGAAAATAAATTTTTGAAGAAAAATTAAATTTTATCGTTTTTCGGCGTTTCCAGCAGTTGTCCGAACGATTTACATCAAAAGAAATTTTTCTTGTCTCAGTTTCTGTAAGTCTCACAAATAATTTTTATAACAAAATAGTGTTCAGAATGTGATTCTGGACTCGATAAAAAACGAAAATAAATTTTTGAAGAAAAATGAAATTTAATCGTTTTTCGGCGTTTCCAGCAGTTGTCCGAACGATTTACATCAAAAGAAATTTTTCCTGTCTCAGTTTCTGTAAGTCTCACAAATAATTTTTATAACAAAATACTGTTCAGAATGTGATTCTGGACTCGATAAAAAACGAAAATAAATTTTTGAAGAAAAATTAAATTTAATCGTTTTTCGGCGTTTCCAGCAGTTGTCCGAACGATTTACACCAAAAGAAATTTTGCTTGTCTCAGTTTCTGTAAGTCTCACAAATAATTTTTATAACAAAATAGTGTTCAGAATGTGATTCTGGACTCAAAAAAAAACGAAAATAAATTTTTGAAGAATAATTAAATTTAATCGTTTTTCGGCGTTTCCAGCAGTTGTCCGAACGATTTACATCAAAAGAAATTTTGCTTGTCTCAGTTTCTGTAAGTCTCACAAATAATTTTTATAACAAAATAGTGTTCAGAATGTGATTCTGGACTCGAAAAAAAACGAAAATAAATTTTTGAAGAAAAATGAAATTTAATCGTTTTTCGGCGTTTCCAGCAGTTGTCCGAACGATTTACACCAAAAGAAATTTTGCTTGTCTCAGTTTCTGTAAGTCTCACAAATAATTTTTATAACAAAATAGTGTTCAGAATGTGATTCTGGACTCGATAAAAAACGAAAATAAATTTTTGAAGAAAAATGAAATTTAATCGTTTTTCGGCGTTTCCAGCAGTTGTCCGAACGATTTACATCAAAAGAAATTTTTCCTGTCTCAGTTTCTGTAAGTCTCACAAATAATTTTTATAACAAAATAGTGTTCAGAATGTGATTCTGGACTCGATAAAAAACGAAAATAAAATTTTGAAGAAAAATTAAATTTAATCGTTTTTCGGCGTTTCCAGCAGTTGTCCGAACGATTTACATCAAAAGAAATTTTGCTTGTCTCAGTTTCTGTAAGTCTCACAAATAATTTTTATAACAAAATACTGTTCAGAATGTGATTCTGGACTCGATAAAAAACGAAAATAAATTTTTGAAGAAAAATTTAATTTAATCGTTTTTCGGCGTTTCCAGCAGTTGTCCGAACGATTTACACCAAAAGAAATTTTGCTTGTCTCAGTTTCTGTAAGTCTCACAAATAATTTTTATAACAAAATAGTGTTCAGAATGTGATTCTGGACTCAAAAAAAAACGAAAATAAATTTTTGAAGAAAAATTAAATTTAATCGTTTTTCGGCGTTTCCAGCAGTTGTCCGAACGATTTACATCAAAAGAAATTTTGCTTGTCTCAGTTTCTGTAAGTCTCACAAATAATTTTTATAACAAAATAGTTTTTAGAATGTGATTCTGGACTCGAAAAAAAACGAAAATAAATTTTTGAAGAAAAATTAAATTTAATTGTTTTTCGGCGTTTCCAGCAGTTGTCCGAACGATTTACATCAAAAGAAATTTTTCTTGTCTCAGTTTTTGTAAGTCTCACAAATAATTTTTATAACAAAATAGTGTTCAGAATGTGATTATGGACTCGATAAAAAACGAAAATAAATTTTTGAAAAAAAATTAAATTTAATCGTTTTTCGGCGTTTCCAGCAGTTGTCCGAACGATTTACACCAAAAGAAATTTTGCTTGTCTCAGTTTCTGTAAGTCTCACAAATAATTTTTATAACAAAATAATGTTCAGAATGTGATTCTGGACTCAAAAAAAAACGAAAATAAATTTTTGAAGAAAAATGAAATTTAATCGTTTTTCGGCGTTTCCAGCAGTTGTCCGAACGATTTACACCAAAAGAAATTTTGCTTGTCTCAGTTTCTGTAAGTCTCACAAATAATTTTTATAACAAAATAGTGTTCAGAATGTGATTCTGGACTCAAAAAAAAACGAAAATAAATTTTTGAAGAAAAATTAAATTTAATCGTTTTTCGGCGTTTCCAGCAGTTGTCCGAACGATTTACATCAAAAGAAATTTTGCTTGTCTCAGTTTCTGTAAGTCTCACAAATAATTTTTATAACAAAATAGTGTTCAGAATGTGATTCTGGACTCGATTAAAAACAAAAATAAATTTTTGAAGAAAAATGAAATTTAATCGTTTTTCGGCGTTTCCAGCAGTTGTCCGAACGATTTACACCAAAAGAAATTTTGCTTGTCTCAGTTTCTGTAAGTCTCACAAATAATTTTTATAACAAAATAGTGTTCAGAATGTGATTCTGGACTCAAAAAAAAACGAAAATAAATTTTTGAAGAAAAATTAAATTTAATCGTTTTTCGGCGTTTCCCAGAAGTTGTCCGAACGATTTACATCAAAAGAAATTTTTCTTGTCTCAGTTTCTGTAAGTCTCACAAATAATTTTTATAACAAAATAGTGTTCAGAATGTGATTCTGGACTCGATAAAAAACGAAAATAAATTTTTGAAGAAAAATGAAATTTAATCGTTTTTCGGCGTTTCCAGCAGTTGTCCGAACGATTTAGACCAAAAGAAATTTTTCCTGTCTCAGTTTCTGTAAGTCTCACAAATAATTTTTATAACAAAATAGTGTTCAGAATGTGATTCTGGACTCGATAAAAAACAAAAATAAATTTTTGAAGAAAAATGAAATTTAATCGTTTTTCGGCGTTTCCAGCAGTTGTCCGAACGATTTATACCAAAAGAAATTTTGCTTGTCTCAGTTTCTGTAAGTCTCACAAATAATTTTTATAACAAAATAGTGTTCAGAATGTGATTCTGGACTCAAAGAAAAACGAAAATAAATTTTTGAAGAAAAATTAAATTTTATCGTTTTTCGGCGTTTCCAGCAGTTGTCCGAACGATTTACATCAAAAGAAATTTTTCTTGTCTCAGTTTCTGTAAGTTTCACAAATAATTTTTATAACAAAATAGTGTTCAGAATGTGATTCTGGACTCGATAAAAAACGAAAATAAATTTTTGAAGAAAAATGAAATTTAATCGTTTTTCGGCGTTTCCAGCAGTTGTCCGAACGATTTACACCAAAAGAAATTTTGCTTGTCTCAGTTTCTGTAAGTCTCACAAATAATTTTTATAACAAAATAGTGTTCAGAATGTGATTCTGGACTCAAAAAAACGAAAATAAATTTTTGAAGAAAAATGAAATTTAATCGTTTTTCGGCGTTTCCAGCAGTTGTCCGAACGATTTACACCAAAAGAAATTTTGCTTGTCTCAGTTTCTGTAAGTCTCACAAATAATTTTTATAACAAAATAGTGTTCAGAATGTGATTCTGGACTCAAAAAAAAACGTAAATAAATTTTTGAAGAAAAATTATATTTAATCGTTTTTCGGCGTTTCCAGCAGTTGTCCGAACGATTTACATCAAAAGAAATTTTGCTTGTCTCAGTTTCTGTAAGTCTCACAAATAATTTTTATAACAAAATAGTGTTCAGAATGTGATTCTGGACTCGAAAAAAAACAAAAATAAATTTTTGAAGAAAAATGAAATTTAATCGTTTTTCGGCGTTTCCAGCAGTTGTCCGAACGATTTACACCAAAAGAAATTTTGCTTGTCTTAGTTTCTGTAAGTTTCACAAATAATTTTTATAACAAAATACTGTTCAGAATGTGATTCTGGACTCAAAGAAAAACGAAAATAAATTTTTGAAGAAAAATTAAATTTTATCGTTTTTCGGCGTTTCCAGCAGTTGTCCGAACGATTTACATCAAAAGAAATTTTTCTTGTCTCAGTTTCTGTAAGTCTCACAAATAATTTTTATAACAAAATAGTGTTCAGAATGTGATTCTGGACTCGATAAAAAACGAAAATAAATTTTTGAAGAAAAATGAAATTTAATCGTTTTTCGGCGTTTCCAGCAGTTGTCCGAACGATTTACACCAAAAGAAATTTTGCTTGTCTCAGTTTCTGTAAGTCTCACAAATAATTTTTATAACAAAATAGTGTTCAGAATGTGATTCTGGACTCAAAAAAAAACGAATATAAATTTTTGAAGAAAAATTAAATTTAATCGTTTTTCGGCGTTTCCAGCAGTTGTCCGAACGATTTACATCAAAAGAAATTTTGCTTGTCTCAGTTTCTGTAAGTCTCACAAATAATTTTTATAACAAAATAGTGTTCAGAATGTGAATCTGGACTCGATAAAAAACAAAAATAAATTTTTGAAGAAAAATGAAATTTAATCGTTTTTCGGCGTTTCCAGCAGTTGTCCGAACGATTTACACCAAAAGAAATTTTGCTTGTCTCAGTTTCTGTAAGTCTCACAAATAATTTTTATAACAAAATAGTGTTCAGAATGTGAATCTGGACTCAAAAAAAAACGAAAATAAATTTTTGAACAAAAATTAAATTTAATCGTTTTTCGGCGTTTCCAGCAGTTGTCCGAACGATTTCCATCAAAAGAAATTTTGCTTGTCTCAGTTTCTGTAAGTCTCACAAATAATTTTTATAACAAAATAGAGTTCAGAATGTGATTCTGGACTCGAAAAAAAACGAAAATAAATTTTTGAAGAAAAATTAAATTTAATCGTTTTTCGGCGTTTCCAGCAGTTGTCCGAACGATTTACATCAAAAGAAATTTTGCTTGTCTCAGTTTCTGTAAGTCTCACAAATAATTTTTATAACAAAATAGTGTTTAGATTGTGATTCTGGACTCGAAAAAAAACGAAAATAAATTTTTGAAGAAAAATTAAATTTGATCGTTTTTCGGCGTTTCCAGCAGTTGTCCGAACGATTTACATCAAAAGAAATTTTTCTTGTCTCAGTAAGTCTCACAAATAATTTTTATAACAAAATAGTGTTCAGAATGTGATTCTGGACTCGAAAAAAAACGAAAATAAATTTTTGAAGAAAAATTAAATTTAATCGTTTTTCGGCGTTTCCAGCAGTTGTCCGAACGATTTACATCAAAAGAAATTTTTCTTGTCTCAGTTTTTGTAAGTCTCACAAATAATTTTTATAACAAAATAGTGTTCAGAATGTGATTCTGGACTCGATAAAAAACGAAAATAAATTTTTGAAGAAAAATTATATTTAATCGTTTTTCGGCGTTTCCAGCAGTTGTCCGAACGATTTACACCAAAAGAAATTTTGCTTGTCTCAGTTTCTGTAAGTCTCACAAATAATTTTTATAACAAAATAGTGTTCAGAATGTGATTCTGGACTCAAAAAAAAACGAAAATAAATTTTTGAAGAAAATATAAATTTAATCGTTTTTCGGCGTTTCCAGCAGTTGTCCGAACGATTTACATCAAAAGAAATTTTTCTTTTCTCAGTTTCTGTAAGTCTCACAAATAATTTTTATAACAAAATAGTGTTCAGAATGAAATTCTGGACTCGATAAAAAACGAAAATAAATTTTTGAAGAAAAATTAAATTTAATCGTTTTTCGGCGTTTCCAGCAGTTGTCCGAACGATTTACATCAAAAGAATTTTTTCTTGTCTCAGTTTCTGTAAGTCTCACAAATAATTTTTATAACAAAATAGTGTTCAGAATGTGATTCTGGACTCGATAAAAAACGAAAATAAATTTTTGAAGAAAAATGAAATTTAATCGTTTTTCGGCGTTTCCAGCAGTTGTCCGAACGATTTACACCAAAAGAAATTTTGCTTGTCTCAGTTTCTGTAAGTCTCACAAATAATTTTTATAACAAAATAGTGTTCAGAATGTGATTCTGGACTCAAAAAAAAAGAAAATAAATTTTTGAAGAAAAATTAAATTTAATCGTTTTTCGGCGTTTCCAGCAGTTGTCCGAACGATTTACATCAAAAGAAATTTTTCTTGTCTCAGTTTCTGTAAGTCTCACAAATAATTTTTATAACAAAATAGTGTTCAGAATGTGATTCTGGACTCGATAAAAAACGAAAATAAATTTTTGAAGAAAAATGAAATTTAATCGTTTTTCGGCGTTTCCAGCAGTTGTCCGAACGATTTACACCACAAGAAATTTTGCTTGTCTCAGTTTCTGTAAGTCTCACAAATAATTTTTATAACAAAATAGTGTTCAGAATGTGATTCTGGACTAAATAAAAAACGAAAATAAATTTTTAAAGAAAAATTAAATTTAATCGTTTTTCGGCGTTTCCAGCAGTTGTCCGAACGATTTACATCAAAAGAAATTTTGCTTGTCTCAGTTTCTGTAAGTCTCACAAATAATTTTTATAACAAAATAGTGTTCAGGATGTGATTCTGGACTCAAAAAAAAACAAAAATAAATTTTTGAAGAAAAATGAAATTTAATCGTTTTTCGGCGTTTCCAGCAGTTGTCCGAACGATTTACATCAAAAGAAATTTTTCCTGTCTCAGTTTCTGTAAGTCTCACAAATAATTTTTATAACAAAATAGTGTTCAGAATGTGATTCTGGACTCGATAAAAAACAAAAATAAATTTTTGAAGAAAAATGAAATTTAATCGTTTTTCGGCGTTTCCAGCAGTTGTCCGAACGATTTACACCAAAAGAAATTTTGCTTGTCTCAGTTTCTGTAAGTCTCACAAATAATTTTTATAACAAAATAGTGTTCAGAATGTGATTCTGGACTCAATAAAAAACGAAAATAAATTTTAGAAGAAAAATTAAATTTAATCGTTTTTCGGCGTTTCCAGCAGTTGTCCGAACGATTTACATCAAAAGAAATTTTTCTTGTCTCAGTTTCTGTAAGTCTCACAAATAATTTTTATAACAAAATAGTGTTCAGAATGTGATTCTGGACTCGATAAAAAACGAAAATAAATTTTTGAAGAAAAATGAAATTTAATCGTTTTTCGGCGTTTCCAGCATTTGTCCGAACGATTTACACCACAAGAAATTTTGCTTGTCTCAGTTTCTGTAAGTCTCACAAATAATTTTTATAACAAAATAGTGTTCAGAATGTGATTCTGGACTAAATAAAAAACGAAAATAAATTTTTAAAGAAAAATGAAATTTAATCGTTTTTCGGCGTTTCCAGCAGTTGTCCGAACGATTTACACCAAAAGTAATTTTGCTTGTCTCAGTTTCTGTAAGTCTCACAAATAATTTTTATAACAAAATAGTGTTCAGAATGTGAATCTGGACTCAAAAAAAAACGAAAATAAATTTTTGAACAAAAATTAAATTTAATCGTTTTTCGGCGTTTCCAGCAGTTGTCCGAACGATTTACATCAAAAGAAATTTTTCTTGTCTCAGTTTCTGTAAGTCTCACAAATAATTTTTATAACAAAATAGTGTTCAGAATGTGATTCTGGACTCGATAAAAAACGAAAATAAATTTTTGAAGAAAAATGAAATTTAATCGTTTTTCGGCGTTTCCAGCATTTGTCCGAACGATTTACACCACAAGAAATTTTGCTTGTCTCAGTTTCTGTAAGTCTCACAAATAATTTTTATAACAAAATAGTGTTCAGAATGTGATTCTGGACTAAATAAAAAACGAAAATAAATTTTTAAAGAAAAATTAAATTTAATCGTTTTTCGGCGTTTCCAGCAGTTGTCCGAACGATTTACATCAAAAGAAATTTTGCTTGTCTCAGTTTCTGTAAGTCTCACAAATAATTTTTATAACAAAATAGTGTTCAGAATGTGATTCTGGACTCAAAAAAAAACAAAAATAAATTTTTGAAGAAAAATGAAATTTAATCGTTTTTCGGCGTTTCCAGCAGTTGTCCGAACGATTTACATCAAAAGAAATTTTTCCTGTCTCAGTTTCTGTAAGTCTCACAAATAATTTTTATAACAAAATAGTGTTCAGAATGTGATTCTGGACTCGATAAAAAACAAAAATAAATTTTTGAAGAAAAATGAAATTTAATCGTTTTTCGGCGTTTCCAGCAGTTGTCCGAACGATTTACACCAAAAGAAATTTTGCTTGTCTCAGTTTCTGTAAGTCTCACAAATAATTTTTATAACAAAATAGTGTTCAGAATGTGATTCTGGACTCAATAAAAAACGAAAATAAATTTTAGAAGAAAAATTAAATTTAATCGTTTTTCGGCGTTTCCAGCAGTTGTCCGAACGATTTACATCAAAAGAAATTTTTCTTGTCTCAGTTTCTGTAAGTCTCACAAATAATTTTTATAACAAAATAGTGTTCAGAATGTGATTCTGGACTCGATTAAAAACGAAAATAAATTTTTGAAGAAAAATGAAATTTAATCGTTTTTCGGCGTTTCCAGCAGTTGTCCGAACGATTTACACCAAAAGTAATTTTGCTTGTCTCAGTTTCTGTAAGTCTCACAAATAATTTTTATAACAAAATAGTGTTCAGAATGTGATTCTGGACTCAAAAAAAACGAAAATAAATTTTTGAAGAAAAATGAAATTTAATCGTTTTTCGGCGTTTCCAGCAGTTGTCCGAACGATTTACACCAAAAGTAATTTTGCTTGTCTCAGTTTCTGTAAGTCTCACAAATAATTTTTATAACAAAATAGTGTTCAGAATGTGAATCTGGACTCAAAAAAAAACGAAAATAAATTTTTGAACAAAAATTAAATTTAATCGTTTTTCGGCGTTTCCAGCAGTTGTCCGAACAATTTACATCAAAAGAAATTTTGCTTGTCTCAGTTTCTGTAAGTCTCACAAATAATTTTTATAACAAAATAGTGTTCAGAATGTGATTCTGGACTCGAAAAAAAACGAAAATAAATTTTTGAAGAAAAATTAAATTTAATCGTTTTTCGGCGTTTCCAGCAGTTGTCCGAACGATTTACATCAAAAGAAATATTGCTTGTCTCAGTTTCTGTAAGTCTCACAAATAATTTTTATAACAAAATAGTTTTTAGAATGTGATTCTGGACTCGAAAAAAAACGAAAATAAATTTTTGAAGAAAAATTAAATTTAATCGTTTTTCGGCGTTTCCAGCAGTTGTCCGAACGACTTACATCAAAAGAAATTTTTCTTGTCTCAGTTTCTGTAAGTCTCACAAATAATTTTTATAACAAAATAGTGTTCAGAATGTGATTCTGGACTCGAAAAAAAACGAAAATAAAGTTTTGAAGAAAAATTAAATTTAATCGTTTTTCGGCGGTTCCAGCAGTTGTCCGAACGATTTACATCAAAAGAAATTTTTCTTGTCTCAGTTTTTGTAAGTCTCACAAATAATTTTTATAACAAAATAGTGTTCAGAATGTGATTCTGGACTCGATAAAAAACGAAAATAAATTTTTGAAGAAAAATTAAATTTAATCGTTTTTCGGCGTTTCCAGCAGTTGTCCGAACGATTTACACCAAAAGAAATTTTGCTTGTCTCAGTTTCTGTAAGTCTCACCAATAATTTTTATAACAAAATAGTGTTCAGAATGTGATTCTGGACTCAAAAAAAAACGAAAATAAATTTTTGAAGAAAAATGAAATTTAATCGTTTTTCGGCGTTTCCAGCAGTTGTCCGAATGATTTACACCAAAAGAAATTTTGCTTGTCTCAGTTTCTGTAAGTCTCACAAATAATTTTTATAACAAAATAGTGTTCAGAATGTGATTCTGGACTCAAAATAAACGAAAATAAATTTTTGAAGAAAAATTAAATTTAATCGTTTTTCGGCGTTTCCAGCAGTTGTCCGAACGATTTACATCAAAAGAAATTTTGCTTGTCTCAGTTTCTGTAAGTCTCACAAATAATTTTTATAACAAAATAGTGTTCAGAATGTGATTCTGGACTCGATAAAAAACAAAAATAAATTTTTGAAGAAAAATGAAATTTAATCGTTTTTCGGCGTTTGCAGCAGTTGTCCGAACGATTTACACCAAAAGAAATTTTGCTTGTCTCAGTTTCTGTAAGTCTCACAAATAATTTTTATAACAAAATAGTGTTCAGAATGTGATTCTGGACTCAAAAAAAAACGAAAATAAATTTTTGAAGAAAAATTAAATTTAATCGTTTTTCGGCGTTTCCCAGAAGTTGTCCGAACGATTTACATCAAAAGAAATTTTTCTTGTCTCAGTTTCTGTAAGTCTCACAAATAATTTTTATAACAAAATAGTGTTCAGAATGTGATTCTGGACTCGATAAAAAACGAAAATAAATTTTTGAAGAAAAATGAAATTTAATCGTTTTTCGGCGTTTCCAGCAGTTGTCCGAACGATTTACACCAAAAGAAATTTTTCCTGTCTCAGTTTCTGTAAGTCTCACAAATAATTTTTATAACAAAATAGTGTTCAGAATGTGATTCTGGACTCGATAAAAAACAAAAATAAATTTTTGAAGAAAAATGAAATTTAATCGTTTTTCGGCGTTTCTAGCAGTTGTCCGAACGATTTACACCAAAAGAAATTTTGCTTGTCTCAGTTTCTGTAAGTCTCACAAATAATTTTTATAACAAAATAGTGTTCAGAATGTGATTCTGGACTCAAAGAAAAACGAAAATAAATTTTTGAAGAAAAATTAAATTTTATCGTTTTTCGGCGTTTCCAGCAGTTGTCCGAACGATTTACATCAAAAGAAATTTTTCTTGTCTCAGTTTCTGTAAGTTTCACAAATAATTTTTATAACAAAATAGTGTTCAGAATGTGATTCTGGACTCGATAAAAAACGAAAATAAATTTTTGAAGAAAAATGAAATTTAATCGTTTTTCGGCGTTTCCAGCAGTTGTCCGAACGATTTACACCAAAAGAAATTTTGCTTGTCTCAGTTTCTGTAAGTCTCACAAATAATTTTTATAACAAAATAGTGTTCAGAATGTGATTCTGGACTCAAAAAAACGAAAATAAATTTTTGAAGAAAAATGAAATTTAATCGTTTTTCGGCGTTTCCAGCAGTTGTCCGAACGATTTACACCAAAAGAAATTTTGCTTGTCTCAGTTTCTGTAAGTCTCACAAATAATTTTTATAACAAAATAGTGTTCAGAATGTGATTCTGGACTCAAAAAAAAACGAAAATAAATTTTTGAAGAAAAATTATATTTAATCGTTTTTCGGCGTTTCCAGCAGTTGTCCGAACGATTTACATCAAAAGAAATTTTGCTTGTCTCAGTTTCTGTAAGTCTCACAAATAATTTTTATAACAAAATAGTGTTCAGAATATGATTCTGGACTCGAAAAAAAACAAAAATAAATTTTTGAAGAAAAATGAAATTTAATCGTTTTTCGGCGTTTCCAGCAGTTGTCCGAACGATTTACACCAAAAGAAATTTTGCTTGTCTCAGTTTCTGTAAGTCTCACAAATAATTTTTATAACAAAATAGTGTTCAGAATGTGATTCTGGACTCGATAAAAAACAAAAATAAATTTTTGAAGAAAAATGAAATTTAATCGTTTTTCGGCGTTTCCAGCAGTTGTCCGAACGATTTACACCAAAAGAAATTTTGCTTGTCTCAGTTTCTGTAAGTCTCACAAATAATTTTTATAACAAAATAGTGTTCAGAATGTGATTCTGGACTCAAAAAAAAACGAAAATAAATTTTTGAAGAAAAATTAAATTTAATCGTTTTTCGGCGTTTCCCAGAAGTTGTCCGAACGATTTACATCAAAAGAAATTTTTCTTGTCTCAGTTTCTGTAAGTCTCACAAATAATTTTTATAACAAAATAGTGTTCAGAATGTGATTCTGGACTCGATAAAAAACGAAAATAAATTTTTGAAGAAAAATGAAATTTAATCGTTTTTCGGCGTTTCCAGCAGTTGTCCGAACGATTTACACAAAAAGAAATTTTTCCTGTCTCAGTTTCTGTAAGTCTCACAAATAATTTTTATAACAAAATAGTGTTCAGAATGTGATTCTGGACTCGATAAAAAACAAAAATAAATTTTTGAAGAAAAATGAAATTTAATCGTTTTTCGGCGTTTCCAGAGGTTGTCCGAACGATTTACACCAAAAGAAATTTTGCTTGTCTCAGTTTCTGTAAGTCTCACAAATAATTTTTATAACAAAATAGTGTTCAGAATGTGATTCTGGACTCAAAGAAAAACGAAAATAAATTTTTGAAGAAAAATTAAATTTTATCGTTTTTCGGCGTTTCCAGCAGTTGTCCGAACGATTTACATCAAAAGAAATTTTTCTTGTCTCAGTTTCTGTAAGTTTCACAAATAATTTTTATAACAAAATAGTGTTCAGAATGTGATTCTGGACTCGATAAAAAACGAAAATAAATTTTTGAAGAAAAATGAAATTTAATCGTTTTTCGGCGTTTCCAGCAGTTGTCCGAACGATTTACACCAAAAGAAATTTTGCTTGTCTCAGTTTCTGTAAGTCTCACAAATAATTTTTATAACAAAATAGTGTTCAGAATGTGATTCTGGACTCAAAAAAACGAAAATAAATTTTTGAAGAAAAATGAAATTTAATCGTTTTTCGGCGTTTCCAGCAGTTGTCCGAACGATTTACACCCAAAGAAATTTTGCTTGTCTCAGTTTCTGTAAGTCTCACAAATAATTTTTATAACAAAATAGTGTTCAGAATGTGATTCTGGACTCAAAAAAAAACGAAAATAAATTTTTGAAGAAAAATTATATTTAATCGTTTTTCGGCGTTTCCAGCAGTTGTCCGAACGATTTACATCAAAAGAAATTTTGCTTGTCTCAGTTTCTGTAAGTCTCACAAATAATTTTTATAACAAAATAGTGTTCAGAATATGATTCTGGACTCGAAAAAAAACAAAAATAAATTTTTGAAGAAAAATGAAATTTAATCGTTTTTCGGCGTTTCCAGCAGTTGTCCGAACGATTTACACCAAAAGAAATTTTGCTTGTCTCAGTTTCTGTAAGTCTCACAAATAATTTTTATAACAAAATAGTGTTCAGAATGTGATTCTGGACTCGATAAAAAACAAAAATAAATTTTTGAAGAAAAATGAAATTTAATCGTTTTTCGGCGTTTCCAGCAGTTGTCCGAACGATTTACACCAAAAGAAATTTTGCTTGTCTCAGTTTCTGTAAGTCTCACAAATAATTTTTATAACAAAATAGTGTTCAGAATGTGATTCTGGACTCAAAAAAAAACGAAAATAAATTTTTGAAGAAAAATTAAATTTAATCGTTTTTCGGCGTTTCCCAGAAGTTGTCCGAACGATTTACATCAAAAGAAATTTTTCTTGTCTCAGTTTCTGTAAGTCTCACAAATAATTTTTATAACAAAATAGTGTTCAGAATGTGATTCTGGACTCGATAAAAAACGAAAATAAATTTTTGAAGAAAAATGAAATTTAATCGTTTTTCGGCGTTTCCAGCAGTTGTCCGAACGATTTACACCAAAAGAAATTTTTCCTGTCTCAGTTTCTGTAAGTCTCACAAATAATTTTTATAACAAAATAGTGTTCAGAATGTGATTCTGGACTCGATAAAAAACAAAAATAAATTTTTGAAGAAAAATGAAATTTAATCGTTTTTCGGCGTTTCCAGAGGTTGTCCGAACGATTTACACCAAAAGAAATTTTGCTTGTCTCAGTTTCTGTAAGTCTCACAAATAATTTTTATAACAAAATAGTGTTCAGAATGTGATTCTGGACTCAAAGAAAAACGAAAATAAATTTTTGAAGAAAAATTAAATTTTATCGTTTTTCGGCGTTTCCAGCAGTTGTCCGAACGATTTACATCAAAAGAAATTTTTCTTGTCTCAGTTTCTGTAAGTTTCACAAATAATTTTTATAACAAAATAGTGTTCAGAATGTGATTCTGGACTCGATAAAAAACGAAAATAAATTTTTGAAGAAAAATGAAATTTAATCGTTTTTCGGCGTTTCCAGCAGTTGTCCGAACGATTTACACCAAAAGAAATTTTGCTTGTCTCAGTTTCTGTAAGTCTCACAAATAATTTTTATAACAAAATAGTGTTCAGAATGTGATTCTGGACTCAAAAAAACGAAAATAAATTTTTGAAGAAAAATGAAATTTAATCGTTTTTCGGCGTTTCCAGCAGTTGTCCGAACGATTTACACCCAAAGAAATTTTGCTTGTCTCAGTTTCTGTAAGTCTCACAAATAATTTTTATAACAAAATAGTGTTCAGAATGTGATTCTGGACTCAAAAAAAAACGAAAATAAATTTTTGAAGAAAAATTATATTTAATCGTTTTTCGGCGTTTCCAGCAGTTGTCCGAACGATTTACATCAAAAGAAATTTTGCTTGTCTCAGTTTCTGTAAGTCTCACAAATAATTTTTATAACAAAATAGTGTTCAGAATGTGATTCTGGACTCGAAAAAAAACAAAAATAAATTTTTGAAGAAAAATGAAATTTAATCGTTTTTCGGCGTTTCCAGCAGTTGTCCGAACGATTTACACCAAAAGAAATTTTGCTTGTCTCAGTTTCTGTAAGTCTCACAAATAATTTTTATAACAAAATAGTGTTCAGAATGTGATTCTGGACTCAAAGAAAAACGAAAATAAATTTTTGAAGAAAAATTAAATTTTATCGTTTTTCGGCGTTTCCAGCAGTTGTCCGAACGATTTACATCAAAAGAAATTTTTCTTGTCTCAGTTTCTGCAAGTCTCACAAATAATTTTTATAACAAAATAGTGTTCAGAATGTGATTCTGGACTCGATAAAAAACGAAAATAAATTTTTGAAGAAAAATGAAATTTAATCGTTTTTCGGCGTTTCCAGCAGTTGTCCGAACGATTTACACCAAAAGAAATTTTTCCTGTCTCAGTTTCTGTAAGTCTCACAAATAATTTTTATAACAAAATACTGTTCAGAATGTGATTCTGGACTCGATAAAAAACGAAAATAAATTTTTGAAGAAAAATTAAATTTAATCGTTTTTCGGCGTTTCCAGCAGTTGTCCGAACGATTTACACCAAAATAAATTTTGCTTGTCTCAGTTTCTGTAAGTCTCACAAATAATTTTTATAACAAAATAGTGTTCAGAATGTGATTCTGGACTCAAAAAAAAACGAAAATAAATTTTTGAAGAAAAATTAAATTTAATCGTTTTTCGGCGTTTCCAGCAGTTGTCCGAACGATTTACATCAAAAGAAATTTTGCTTGTCTCAGTTTCTGTAAGTCTCACAAATAATTTTTATAACAAAATAGTGTTCAGTATGTGATTCTGGACTCGAAAAAAAACGAAAATAAATTTTTGAAGAAAAATTATATTTAATCGTTTTTCGGCGTTTCCAGCAGTTGTCCGAACGATTTTCATCAAAAGAAATTTTGCTTGTCTCAGTTTCTGTAAGTCTCACAAATAATTTTTATAGCAAAATAGTGTTCAGAATGTGATTCTGGACTCGAAAAAAAACAAAAATAAATTTTTGAAGAAAAATGAAATTTAATCGTTTTTCGGCGTTTCCAGCAGTTGTCCGAACGATTTACACCAAAAGAAATTTTGCTTGTCTCAGTTTCTGTAAGTCTCACAAATAATTTTTATAACAAAATAGTGTTCAGAATGTGATTCTGGACTCGATAAAAAACGAAAATAAATTTTTGAAGAAAAATTAAATTTAATCGTTTTTCGGCGTTTCCAGCAGTTGTCCGAACGATTTACACCAAAAGAAATTTTGCTTGTCTCAGTTTCTGTAAGTCTCACAAATAATTTTTATAACAAAATAGTGTTCAGAATGTGATTCTGGACTCAAAAAAAAACGAAAATAAATTTTTGAAGAAAAATGAAATTTAATCGTTTTTCGGCGTTTCCAGCAGTTGTCCGAATGATTTACACCAAAAGAAATTTTGCTTGTCTCAGTTTCTGTAAGTCTCACAAATAATTTTTATAACAAAATAGTGTTCAGAATGTGATTCTGGACTCAAAAAAAAACGAAAATAAATTTTTGAAGAAAAATTAAATTTAATCGTTTTTCGGCGTTTCCAGCAGTTGTCCGAACGATTTACATCAAAAGAAATTTTGCTTGTCTCAGTTTCTGTAAGTCTCACAAATAATTTTTATAACAAAATAGTGTTCAGAATGTGATTCTGGACTCGATAAAAAACAAAAATAAATTTTTGAAGAAAAATGAAATTTAATCGTTTTTCGGCGTTTCCAGCAGTTGTCCGAACGATTTACACCAAAAGAAATTTTGCTTGTCTCAGTTTCTGTAAGTCTCACAAATAATTTTTATAACAAAATAGTGTTCAGAATGTGATTCTGGACTCAAAAAAAAACGAAAATAAATTTTTGAAGAAAAATTAAATTTAATCGTTTTTCGGCGTTTCCCAGAAGTTGTCCGAACGATTTACATCAAAAGAAATTTTTCTTGTCTCAGTTTCTGTAAGTCTCACAAATAATTTTTATAACAAAATAGTGTTCAGAATGTGATTCTGGACTCGATAAAAAACGAAAATAAATTTTTGAAGAAAAATGAAATTTAATCGTTTTTCGGCGTTTCCAGCAGTTGTCCGAACGATTTACACCAAAAGAAATTTTTTCTGTCTCAGTTTCTGTAAGTCTCACAAATAATTTTTATAACAAAATAGTGTTCAGAATGTGATTCTGGACTCGATAAAAAACAAAAATAAATTTTTGAAGAAAAATGAAATTTAATCGTTTTTCGGCGTTTCCAGCAGTTGTCCGAACGATTTACACCAAAAGAAATTTTGCTTGTCTCAGTTTCTGTAAGTCTCACAAATAATTTTTATAACAAAATAGTGTTCAGAATGTGATTCTGGACTCAAAGAAAAACGAAAATAAATTTTTGAAGAAAAATTAAATTTTATCGTTTTTCGGCGTTTCCAGCAGTTGTCCGAACGATTTACATCAAAAGAAATTTTTCTTGTCTCAGTTTCTGTAAGTTTCACAAATAATTTTTATAACAAAATAGTGTTCAGAATGTGATTCTGGACTCGATAAAAAACGAAAATAAATTTTTGAAGAAAAATGAAATTTAATCGTTTTTCGGCGTTTCCAGCAGTTGTCCGAACGATTTACACCAAAAGAAATTTTGCTTGTCTCAGTTTCTGTAAGTCTCACAAATAATTTTTATAACAAAATAGTGTTCAGAATGTGATTCTGGACTCAAAAAAACGAAAATAAATTTTTGAAGAAAAATGAAATTTAATCGTTTTTCGGCGTTTCCAGCAGTTGTCCGAACGATTTACACCAAAAGAAATTTTGCTTGTCTCAGTTTCTGTAAGTCTCACAAATAATTTTTATAACAAAATAGTGTTCAGAATGTGATTCTGGACTCAAAAAAAAACGAAAATAAATTTTTGAAGAAAAATTATATTTAATCGTTTTTCGGCGTTTCCAGCAGTTGTCCGAACGATTTACATCAAAAGAAATTTTGCTTGTCTCAGTTTCTGTAAGTCTCACAAATAATTTTTATAACAAAATAGTGTTCAGAATGTGATTCTGGACTCGAAAAAAAACAAAAATAAATTTTTGAAGAAAAATGAAATTTAATCGTTTTTCGGCGTTTCCAGCAGTTGTCCGAACGATTTACACCAAAAGAAATTTTGCTTGTCTCAGTTTCTGTAAGTCTCACAAATAATTTTTATAACAAAATAGTGTTCAGAATGTGATTCTGGACTCAAAGAAAAACAAAAATAAATTTTTGAAGAAAAATTAAATTTTATCGTTTTTCGGCGTTTCCAGCAGTTGTCCGAACGATTTACATCAAAAGAAATTTTTCTTGTCTCAGTTTCTGTAAGTCTCACAAATAATTTTTATAACAAAATAGTGTTCAGAATGTGATTCTGGACTCGATAAAAAACGAAAATAAATTTTTGAAGAAAAATGAAATTTAATCGTTTTTCGGCGTTTCCAGCAGTTGTCCGAACGATTTACACCAAAAGAAATTTTTCTTGTCTCAGTTTCTGTAAGTCTCACAAATAATTTTTATAACAAAATACTGTTCAGAATGTGATTCTGGACTCGATAAAAAACGAAAATAAATTTTTGAAGAAAAATTAAATTTAATCGTTTTTCGGCGTTTCCAGCAGTTGTCCGAACGATTTACACCAAAAGAAATTTTGCTTGTCTCAGTTTCTGTAAGTCTCACAAATAATTTTTATAACAAAATAGTGTTCAGAATGTGATTCTGGACTCAAAAAAAAACGAAAATAAATTTTTGAAGAAAAATTAAATTTAATCGTTTTTCGGCGTTCCCAGCAGTTGTCCGAACGATTTACATCAAAAGAAATTTTGCTTGTCTCAGTTTCTGTAAGTCTCACAAATAATTTTTATAACAAAATAGTGTTCAGAATGTGATTCTGGACTCGAAAAAAAACGAAAATAAATTTTTGAAGAAAAATGAAATTTAATCGTTTTTCGGCGTTTCCAGCAGTTGTCCGAACGATTTACACCAAAAGAAATTTTGCTTGTCTCAGTTTCTGTAAGTCTCACAAATAATTTTTATAACAAAATAGTGTTCAGAATGTGATTCTGGACTCAAAAAAAAACGAAAATAAATTTTTGAAGAAAAATTAAATTTAATCGTTTTTCGGCGTTTCCAGCAGTTGTCCGAACGATTTACATCAGAAGAAATTTTGCTTGTCTCAGTTTCTGTAAGTCTCACAAATAATTTTTATAACAAAATAGTGTTCAGAATGTGAATCTGGACTCGATAAAAAACAAAAATAAATTTTTGAAGAAAAATGAAATTTAATCGTTTTTCGGCGTTTCCAGCAGTTGTCCGAACGATTTACACCAAAAGAAATTTTGCTTGTCTCAGTTTCTGTAAGTCTCACAAATAATTTTTATGACAAAATAGTGTTCAGAATGTGAATCTGGACTCGAAAAAAAACGAAAATAAATTTTTGAAGAAAAATTAAATTTGATCGTTTTTCGGCGTTTCCAGCAGTTGTCCGAACGATTTACACCAAAAGAAATTTTGCTTGTCTCAGTTTCTGTAAGTCTCACAAATAATTTTTATAACAAAATAGTGTTCAGAATGTGATTCTGGACTCAAAAAAAAACGAAAATAAATTTTAGAAGAAAAATTAAATTTAATCGTTTTTCGGCGTTTCCAGCAGTTGTCCGAACGATTTACATCAAAAGAAATTTTTCTTGTCTCAGTTTCTGTAAGTCTCACAAATAATTTTTATAACAAAATAGTGTTCAGAATGTGATTCTGGACTCGATAAAAAACGAAAATATATTTTTGAAGAAAAATGAAATTTAATCGTTTTTCGGCGTTTCCAGCAGTTGTCCGAACGATTTACACCAAAAGTAATTTTGCTTGTCTCAGTTTCTGTAAGTCTCACAAATAATTTTTATAACAAAATAGTGTTCAGAATGTGATTCTGGACTCAAAGAAAAACGAAAATAAATTTTTGAAGAAAAATGAAATTTAATCGTTTTTCGGCGTTTCCAGCAGTTGTCCGAACGATTTACACCAAAAGTAATTTTGCTTGTCTCAGTTTCTGTAAGTCTCACAAATAATTTTTATAACAAAATACTGTTCAGAATGTGAATCTGGACTAAAAAAAAAACGAAAATAAATTTTTGAACAAAAATTAAATTTAATCGTTTCTCGGCGTTTCCAGCAGTTGTCCGAACGATTTACATCAAAAGAAATTTTGCTTGTCTCAGTTTCTGTAAGTCTCACAAATAATTTTTATAACAAAATAGTGTTCAGAATGTGATTCTGGACTCGAAAAAAAACGAAAATAAATTTTTGAAGAAAAATTAAATTTAATCGTTTTTCGGCGTTTCCAGCAGTTGTCCGAACGATTTACATCAAAAGAAATATTGCTTGTCTCAGTTTCTGTAAGTCTCACAAATAATTTTTATAACAAAATAGTTTTTAGAATGTGATTCTGGACTCGAAAAAAAACGAAAATAAATTTTTGAAGAAAAATTAAATTTAATCGTTTTTCGGCGTTTCCAGCAGTTGTCCGAACGATTTACATCAAAAGAAATTTTTCTTGTCTCAATTTTTGTAAGTCTCACAAATAATTTTTATAACAAAATAGTGTTCAGAATGTGATTCTGGACTCGATAAAAAACGAAAATAAATTTTTGAAGAAAAATTAAATTTAATCGTTTTTCGGCGTTTCCAGCAGTTGTCCGAACGATTTACACCAAAAGAAATTTTGCTTGTCTTAGTTTCTGTAAGTCTCACAAATAATTTTTATAACAAAATAGTGTTCAGAATGTGATTCCGGACTCAAAAAAAAACGAAAATAAATTTTTGAAGAAAAATTAAATTTAATCGTTTTTCGGCGTTTCCAGCAGTTGTCCGAACGATTTACATCAAAAGAAATTTTGCTTGTCTCAGTTTCTGTAAGTCTCACAAATAATTTTTATAACAAAATAGTGTTCAGAATGTGATTCTGGACTCGAAAAAAAACGAAAATAAATTTTTGAAGAAAAATGAAATTTAATCGTTTTTCGGCGTTTCCAGCAGTTGTCCGAACGATTTACACCAAAAGAAATTTTGCTTGTCTCAGTTTCTGTAAGTCTCACAAATAATTTTTATAACAAAATAGTGTTCAGAATGTGATTCTGGACTCAAAAAAAAACGAAAATAAATTTTTGAAGAAAAATTAAATTTAATCGTTTTTCGGCGTTTCCAGCAGTTGTCCGAACGATTTACATCAAAAGAAATTTTGCTTGTCTCAGTTTCTGTAAGTCTCACAAATAATTTTTATAACAAAATAGTGTTCAGAATGTGATTCTGGACTCGATAAAAAACAAAAATAAATTTTTGAAGAAAAATGAAATTTAATCGTTTTTCGGCGTTTCCAGCAGTTGTCCGAACGATTTACACCAAAAGAAATTTTGCTTGTCTCAGTTTCTGTAAGTCTCACAAATAATTTTTATAACAAAATAGTGTTCAGAATGTGATTCTGGACTCAAAAAAAAACGAAAATAAATTTTTGAAGAAAAATTAAATTTAATCGTTTTTCGGCGTTTCCCAGCAGTTGTCCGAACGATTTACATCAAAAGAAATTGTTCTTGTCTCAGTTTCTGTAAGTCTCACAAATAATTTTTATAACAAAATAGTGTTCAGAATGTGATTCTGGACTCGATAAAAAACGAAAATAAATTTTTGAAGAAAAATGAAATTTAATCGTTTTTCGGCGTTTCCAGCAGTTGTCCGAACGATTTACACCAAAAGAAATTTTTCCTGTCTCAGTTTCTGTAAGTCTCACAAATAATTTTTATAACAAAATAGTGTTCAGAATGTGATTCTGGACTCGATAAAAAACAAAAATAAATTTTTGAAGAAAAATTAAATTTAATCGTTTTTCGGCGTTTCCAGCAGTTGTCCGAACGATTTACACCAAAAGAAATTTTGCTTGTCTCAGTTTCTGTAAGTCTCACAAATAATTTTTATAACAAAATAGTGTTCAGAATGTGATTCTGGACTCAAAGAAAAACGAAAATAAATTTTTGAAGAAAAATTAAATTTTATCGTTTTTCGGCGTTTCCAGCAGTTGTCCGAACGATTTTCATCAAAAGAAATTTTTCTTGTCTCAGTTTCTGTAAGTTTCACAAATAATTTTTATAACAAAATAGTGTTCAGAATGTGATTCTGGACTCGATAAAAAACGAAAATAAATTTTTGAAGAAAAATGAAATTTAATCGTTTTTCGGAGTTTCCAGCAGTTGTCCGAACGATTTACACCATAAGAAATTTTGCTTGTCTCAGTTTCTGTAAGTCTCACAAATAATTTTTATAACAAAATAGTGTTCAGAATGTGATTCTGGACTCAAAAAAACGAAAATAAATTTTTGAAGAAAAATGAAATTTAATCGTTTTTCGGCGTTTCCAGCAGTTGTCCGAACGAATTACACCAAAAGAAATTTTGCTTGTCTCAGTTTCTGTAAGTCTCACAAATAATTTTTATAACAAAATAGTGTTCAGAATGTGATTCTGGACTCAAAAAAAAACGAAAATAAATTTTTGAAGAAAAATTATATTTAATCGTTTTTCGGCGTTTCCAGCAGTTGTCCGAACGATTTACATCAAAAGAAATTTTGCTTGTCTCAGTTTCTGTAAGTCTCACAAATAATTTTTATAACAAAATAGTGTTCAGAATGTGATTCTGGACTCGAAAAAAAACGAAAATAAATTTTTGAAGAAAAATTATATTTAATCGTTTTTCGGCGTTTCCAGCAGTTGTCCGAACGATTTACACCAAAAGTAATTTTGCTTGTCTCAGTTTCTGTAAGTCTCACAAATAATTTTTATAACAAAATAGTGTTCAGAATGTGATTCTGGACTCAAAGAAAAACGAAAATAAATTTTTGAAGAAAAATGAAATTTAATCGTTTTTCGGCGTTTCCAGCAGTTGTCCGAACGATTTACACCAAAAGTAATTTTGCTTGTCTCAGTTTCTGTAAGTCTCACAAATAATTTTTATAACAAAATACTGTTCAGAATGTGAATCTGGACTAAAAAAAAAACGAAAATAAATTTTTGAACAAAAATTAAATTTAATCGTTTTTCGGCGTTTCCAGCAGTTGTCCGAACGATTTACATCAAAAGAAATTTTGCTTGTCTCAGTTTCTGTAAGTCTCACAAATAATTTTTATAACAAAATAGTGTTCAGAATGTGATTCTGGACTCGAAAAAAAACGAAAATAAATTTTTGAAGAAAAATTAAATTTAATCGTTTTTCGGCGTTTCCAGCAGTTGTCCGAACGATTTACATCAAAAGAAATATTGCTTGTCTCAGTTTCTGTAAGTCTCACAAATAATTTTTATAACAAAATAGTTTTTAGAATGTGATTCTGGACTCGAAAAAAAACGAAAATAAATTTTTGAAGAAAAATTAAATTTAATCGTTTTTCGGCGTTTCCAGCAGTTGTCCGAACGATTTACATCAAAAGAAATTTTTCTTGTCTCAATTTTTGTAAGTCTCACAAATAATTTTTATAACAAAATAGTGTTCAGAATGTGATTCTGGACTCGATAAAAAACGAAAATAAATTTTTGAAGAAAAATTAAATTTAATCGTTTTTCGGCGTTTCCAGCAGTTGTCCGAACGATTTACACCAAAAGAAATTTTGCTTGTCTTAGTTTCTGTAAGTCTCACAAATAATTTTTATAACAAAATAGTGTTCAGAATGTGATTCCGGACTCAAAAAAAAACGAAAATAAATTTTTGAAGAAAAATTAAATTTAATCGTTTTTCGGCGTTTCCAGCAGTTGTCCGAACGATTTACATCAAAAGAAATTTTGCTTGTCTCAGTTTCTGTAAGTCTCACAAATAATTTTTATAACAAAATAGTGTTCAGAATGTGATTCTGGACTCGAAAAAAAACGAAAATAAATTTTTGAAGAAAAATGAAATTTAATCGTTTTTCGGCGTTTCCAGCAGTTGTCCGAACGATTTACACCAAAAGAAATTTTGCTTGTCTCAGTTTCTGTAAGTCTCACAAATAATTTTTATAACAAAATAGTGTTCAGAATGTGATTCTGGACTCAAAAAAAAACGAAAATAAATTTTTGAAGAAAAATTAAATTTAATCGTTTTTCGGCGTTTCCAGCAGTTGTCCGAACGATTTACATCAAAAGAAATTTTGCTTGTCTCAGTTTCTGTAAGTCTCACAAATAATTTTTATAACAAAATAGTGTTCAGAATGTGATTCTGGACTCGATAAAAAACAAAAATAAATTTTTGAAGAAAAATGAAATTTAATCGTTTTTCGGCGTTTCCAGCAGTTGTCCGAACGATTTACACCAAAAGAAATTTTGCTTGTCTCAGTTTCTGTAAGTCTCACAAATAATTTTTATAACAAAATAGTGTTCAGAATGTGATTCTGGACTCAAAAAAAAACGAAAATAAATTTTTGAAGAAAAATTAAATTTAATCGTTTTTCGGCGTTTCCCAGCAGTTGTCCGAACGATTTACATCAAAAGAAATTGTTCTTGTCTCAGTTTCTGTAAGTCTCACAAATAATTTTTATAACAAAATAGTGTTCAGAATGTGATTCTGGACTCGATAAAAAACGAAAATAAATTTTTGAAGAAAAATGAAATTTAATCGTTTTTCGGCGTTTCCAGCAGTTGTCCGAACGATTTACACCAAAAGAAATTTTTCCTGTCTCAGTTTCTGTAAGTCTCACAAATAATTTTTATAACAAAATAGTGTTCAGAATGTGATTCTGGACTCGATAAAAAACAAAAATAAATTTTTGAAGAAAAATTAAATTTAATCGTTTTTCGGCGTTTCCAGCAGTTGTCCGAACGATTTACACCAAAAGAAATTTTGCTTGTCTCAGTTTCTGTAAGTCTCACAAATAATTTTTATAACAAAATAGTGTTCAGAATGTGATTCTGGACTCAAAGAAAAACGAAAATAAATTTTTGAAGAAAAATTAAATTTTATCGTTTTTCGGCGTTTCCAGCAGTTGTCCGAACGATTTTCATCAAAAGAAATTTTTCTTGTCTCAGTTTCTGTAAGTTTCACAAATAATTTTTATAACAAAATAGTGTTCAGAATGTGATTCTGGACTCGATAAAAAACGAAAATAAATTTTTGAAGAAAAATGAAATTTAATCGTTTTTCGGAGTTTCCAGCAGTTGTCCGAACGATTTACACCATAAGAAATTTTGCTTGTCTCAGTTTCTGTAAGTCTCACAAATAATTTTTATAACAAAATAGTGTTCAGAATGTGATTCTGGACTCAAAAAAACGAAAATAAATTTTTGAAGAAAAATGAAATTTAATCGTTTTTCGGCGTTTCCAGCAGTTGTCCGAACGAATTACACCAAAAGAAATTTTGCTTGTCTCAGTTTCTGTAAGTCTCACAAATAATTTTTATAACAAAATAGTGTTCAGAATGTGATTCTGGACTCAAAAAAAAACGAAAATAAATTTTTGAAGAAAAATTATATTTAATCGTTTTTCGGCGTTTCCAGCAGTTGTCCGAACGATTTACATCAAAAGAAATTTTGCTTGTCTCAGTTTCTGTAAGTCTCACAAATAATTTTTATAACAAAATAGTGTTCAGAATGTGATTCTGGACTCGAAAAAAAACGAAAATAAATTTTTGAAGAAAAATTATATTTAATCGTTTTTCGGCGTTTCCAGCAGTTGTCCGAACGATTTACATCAAAAGAAATTTTTCCTGTCTCAGTTTCTGTAAGTCTCACAAATAATTTTTATAACAAAATAGTGTTCAGAATGTGATTCTGGACTCTATAAAAAACAAAAATAAATTTTTGAAGAAAAATGAAATTTAATCGTTTTTCGGCGTTTCCAGCAGTTGTCCGAACGATTTACACCAAAAGAAATTTTTCTTGTCTCAGTTTCTGTAAGTCTCACAAATAATTTTTATAACAAAATAGTGTTCAGAATGTGATTCTGGACTCAAAGAAAAACGAAAATAAATTTTTGAAGAAAAATTAAATTTAATCGTTTTTCGGCGTTTCCAGCAGTTGTCCGAACGATTTACATCAAAAGAAATTTTTCTTGTCTCAGTTTCTGTAAGTCTCACAAATAATTTTTATAACAAAATAGTGTTCAGAATGTGATTCTGGACTCGATAAAAAACGAAAATAAATTTTTGAAGAAAAATGAAATTTAATCGTTTTTCGGCGTTTCCAGCAGTTGTCCGAACGATTTACACCAAAATAAATTTTTCCTGTCTCAGTTTCTGTAAGTCTCACAAATAATTTTTATAACAAAATACTGTTCAGAATGTGATTCTGGACTCGATAAAAAACAAAAATAAATTTTTGAAGAAAAATTAAATTTAATCGTTTTTCGGCGTTTCCAGCAGTTGTCCGAACGATTTACACCAAAAGAAATTTTGCTTGTCTCAGTTTCTGTAAGTCTCACAAATAATTTTTATAACAAAATAGTGTTCAGAATGTGATTCTGGACTCAAAAAAAAACGAAAATAAATTTTTGAAGAAAAATTAAATTTAATCGTTTTTCGGCGTTTCCAGCAGTTGTCCGAACGATTTACATCAAAAGAAATTTTGCTTGTCTCAGTTTCTGTAAGTCTCACAAATAATTTTTATAACAAAATAGTGTTCAGAATGTGATTCTGGACTCAAAGAAAAACGAAAATAAATTTTTGAAGAAAAATTAAATTTTATCGTTTTTCGGCGTTTCCAGCAGTTGTCCGAACGATTTACATCAAAAGAAATTTTTCCTGTCTCAGTTTCTGTAAGTCTCACAAATAATTTTTATAACAAAATAGTGTTCAGAATGTGATTCTGGACTCGAAAAAAAACGAAAATAAATTTTTGAAGAAAAATTAAATTTAATCGTTTTTCGGCGTTTCCAGCAGTTGTCCGAACGATTTACATCAAAAGAAATATTGCTTGTCTCAGTTTCTGTAAGTCTCACAAATAATTTTTATAACAAAATAGTTTTTAGAATGTGATTCTGGACTCGAAAAAAAACGAAAATAAATTTTTGAAGAAAAATTAAATTTAATCGTTTTTCGGCGTTTCCAGCAGTTGTCCGAACGATTTACATCAAAAGAAATGTTTCTTGTCTCAGTTTCTGTAAGTCTCACAAATAATTTTTATAACAAAATAGTGTTCAGAATGTGATTCTGGACTCAAAAAAAAACGAAAATAAATTTTTGAAGAAAAATTAAATTTAATCGTTTTTCGGCGTTTCCAGCAGTTGTCCGAACGATTTACATCAAAAGAAATTTTTCTTGTCTCAATTTTTGTAAGTCTCACAAATAATTTTTATAACAAAATAGTGTTCAGAATGTGATTCTGGACTCGATAAAAAACGAAAATAAATTTTTGAAGAAAAATTAAATTTAATCGTTTTTCGGCGTTTCCAGCAGTTGTCCGAACGATTTACACCAAAAGAAATTTTGCTTGTCTTAGTTTCTGTAAGTCTCACAAATAATTTTTATAACAAAATAGTGTTCAGAATGTGATTTCGGACTCAAAAAAAAACGAAAATAAATTTTTGAAGAAAAATTAAATTTAATCGTTTTTCGGCGTTTCCAGCAGTTGTCCGAACGATTTACATCAAAAGAAATTTTGCTTGTCTCAGTTTCTGTAAGTCTCACAAATAATTTTTATAACAAAATAGTGTTCAGAATGTGATTCTGGACTCGAAAAAAAACGAAAATAAATTTTTGAAGAAAAATGAAATTTAATCGTTTTTCGGCGTTTCCAGCAGTTGTCCGAACGATTTACACCAAAAGAAATTTTGCTTGTCTCAGTTTCTGTAAGTCTCACAAATAATTTTTATAACAAAATAGTGTTCAGAATGTGATTCTGGACTCAAAAAAAAACGAAAATAAATTTTTGAAGAAAAATTAAATTTAATCGTTTTTCGGCGTTTCCAGCAGTTGTCCGAACGATTTACATCAAAAGAAATTTTGCTTGTCTCAGTTTCTGTAAGTCTCACAAATAATTTTTATAACAAAATAGTGTTCAGAATGTGATTCTGGACTCGATAAAAAACAAAAATAAATTTTTGAAGAAAAATGAAATTTAATCGTTTTTCGGCGTTTCCAGCAGTTGTCCGAACGATTTACACCAAAAGAAATTTTGCTTGTCTCAGTTTCTGTAAGTCTCACAAATAATTTTTATAACAAAATAGTGTTCAGAATGTGATTCTGGACTCAAAAAAAAACGAAAATAAATTTTTGAAGAAAAATTAAATTTAATCGTTTTTCGGCGTTTCCCAGCAGTTGTCCGAACGATTTACATCAAAAGAAATTGTTCTTGTCTCAGTTTCTGTAAGTCTCACAAATAATTTTTATAACAAAATAGTGTTCAGAATGTGATTCTGGACTCGATAAAAAACGAAAATAAATTTTTGAAGAAAAATGAAATTTAATCGTTTTTCGGCGTTTCCAGCAGTTGTCCGAACGATTTACACCAAAAGAAATTTTTCCTGTCTCAGTTTCTGTAAGTCTCACAAATAATTTTTATAACAAAATAGTGTTCAGAATGTGATTCTGGACTCGATAAAAAACAAAAATAAATTTTTGAAGAAAAATTAAATTTAATCGTTTTTCGGCGTTTCCAGCAGTTGTCCGAACGATTTACACCAAAAGAAATTTTGCTTGTCTCAGTTTCTGTAAGTCTCACAAATAATTTTTATAACAAAATAGTGTTCAGAATGTGATTCTGGACTCAAAGAAAAACGAAAATAAATTTTTGAAGAAAAATTAAATTTTATCGTTTTTCGGCGTTTCCAGCAGTTGTCCGAACGATTTTCATCAAAAGAAATTTTTCTTGTCTCAGTTTCTGTAAGTTTCACAAATAATTTTTATAACAAAATAGTGTTCAGAATGTGATTCTGGACTCAAAGAAAAACGAAAATAAATTTTTGAAGAAAAATTAAATTTTATCGTTTTTCGGCGTTTCCAGCAGTTGTCCGAACGATTTACATCAAAAGAAATTTTTCCTGTCTCAGTTTCTGTAAGTCTCACAAATAATTTTTATAACAAAATAGTGTTCAGAATGTGATTCTGGACTCGAAAAAAAACGAAAATAAATTTTTGAAGAAAAATTAAATTTAATCGTTTTTCGGCGTTTCCAGCAGTTGTCCGAACGATTTACATCAAAAGAAATATTGCTTGTCTCAGTTTCTGTAAGTCTCACAAATAATTTTTATAACAAAATAGTTTTTAGAATGTGATTCTGGACTCGAAAAAAAACGAAAATAAATTTTTGAAGAAAAATTAAATTTAATCGTTTTTCGGCGTTTCCAGCAGTTGTCCGAACGATTTACATCAAAAGAAATGTTTCTTGTCTCAGTTTCTGTAAGTCTCACAAATAATTTTTATAACAAAATAGTGTTCAGAATGTGATTCTGGACTCGAAAAAAAACGAAAATAAATTTTTGAAGAAAAATTAAATTTAATCGTTTTTCGGCGTTTCCAGCAGTTGTCCGAACGATTTACATCAAAAGAAATTTTTCTTGTCTCAATTTTTGTAAGTCTCACAAATAATTTTTATAACAAAATAGTGTTCAGAATGTGATTCTGGACTCGATAAAAAACGAAAATAAATTTTTGAAGAAAAATTAAATTTAATCGTTTTTCGGCGTTTCCAGCAGTTGTCCGAACGATTTACACCAAAAGAAATTTTGCTTGTCTTAGTTTCTGTAAGTCTCACAAATAATTTTTATAACAAAATAGTGTTCAGAATGTGATTCCGGACTCAAAAAAAAACGAAAATAAATTTTTGAAGAAAAATTAAATTTAATCGTTTTTCGGCGTTTCCAGCAGTTGTCCGAACGATTTACATCAAAAGAAATTTTGCTTGTCTCAGTTTCTGTAAGTCTCACAAATAATTTTTATAACAAAATAGTGTTCAGAATGTGATTCTGGACTCGAAAAAAACGAAAATAAATTTTTGAAGAAAAAATGAAATTTAATCGTTTTTCGGCGTTTCCAGCAGTTGTCCGAACGATTTACACCAAAAGAAATTTTGCTTGTCTCAGTTTCTGTAAGTCTCACAAATAATTTTTATAACAAAATAGTGTTCAGAATGTGATTCTGGACTCAAAAAAAAACGAAAATAAATTTTTGAAGAAAAATTAAATTTAATCGTTTTTCGGCGTTTCCAGCAGTTGTCCGAACGATTTACATCAAAAGAAATTTTGCTTGTCTCAGTTTCTGTAAGTCTCACAAATAATTTTTATAACAAAATAGTGTTCAGAATGTGATTCTGGACTCGATAAAAAACAAAAATAAATTTTTGAAGAAAAATGAAATTTAATCGTTTTTCGGCGTTTCCAGCAGTTGTCCGAACGATTTACACCAAAAGAAATTTTGCTTGTCTCAGTTTCTGTAAGTCTCACAAATAATTTTTATAACAAAATAGTGTTCAGAATGTGATTCTGGACTCAAAAAAAAACGAAAATAAATTTTTGAAGAAAAATTAAATTTAATCGTTTTTCGGCGTTTCCCAGCAGTTGTCCGAACGATTTACATCAAAAGAAATTGTTCTTGTCTCAGTTTCTGTAAGTCTCACAAATAATTTTTATAACAAAATAGTGTTCAGAATGTGATTCTGGACTCGATAAAAAACGAAAATAAATTTTTGAAGAAAAATGAAATTTAATCGTTTTTCGGCGTTTCCAGCAGTTGTCCGAACGATTTACACCAAAAGAAATTTTTCCTGTCTCAGTTTCTGTAAGTCTCACAAATAATTTTTATAACAAAATAGTGTTCAGAATGTGATTCTGGACTCGATAAAAAACAAAAATAAATTTTTGAAGAAAAATTAAATTTAATCGTTTTTCGGCGTTTCCAGCAGTTGTCCGAACGATTTACACCAAAAGAAATTTTGCTTGTCTCAGTTTCTGTAAGTCTCACAAATAATTTTTATAACAAAATAGTGTTCAGAATGTGATTCTGGACTCAAAGAAAAACGAAAATAAATTTTTGAAGAAAAATTAAATTTTATCGTTTTTCGGCGTTTCCAGCAGTTGTCCGAACGATTTTCATCAAAAGAAATTTTTCTTGTCTCAGTTTCTGTAAGTTTCACAAATAATTTTTATAACAAAATAGTGTTCAGAATGTGATTCTGGACTCGATAAAAAACGAAAATAAATTTTTGAAGAAAAATGAAATTTAATCGTTTTTCGGAGTTTCCAGCAGTTGTCCGAACGATTTACACCATAAGAAATTTTGCTTGTCTCAGTTTCTGTAAGTCTCACAAATAATTTTTATAACAAAATAGTGTTCAGAATGTGATTCTGGACTCAAAAAAACGAAAATAAATTTTTGAAGAAAAATGAAATTTAATCGTTTTTCGGCGTTTCCAGCAGTTGTCCGAACGAATTACACCAAAAGAAATTTTGCTTGTCTCAGTTTCTGTAAGTCTCACAAATAATTTTTATAACAAAATAGTGTTCAGAATGTGATTCTGGACTCAAAAAAAAACGAAAATAAATTTTTGAAGAAAAATTATATTTAATCGTTTTTCGGCGTTTCCAGCAGTTGTCCGAACGATTTACATCAAAAGAAATTTTGCTTGTCTCAGTTTCTGTAAGTCTCACAAATAATTTTTATAACAAAATAGTGTTCAGAATGTGATTCTGGACTCGAAAAAAAACGAAAATAAATTTTTGAAGAAAAATTATATTTAATCGTTTTTCGGCGTTTCCAGCAGTTGTCCGAACGATTTACATCAAAAGAAATTTTTCCTGTCTCAGTTTCTGTAAGTCTCACAAATAATTTTTATAACAAAATAGTGTTCAGAATGTGATTCTGGACTCTATAAAAAACAAAAATAAATTTTTGAAGAAAAATGAAATTTAATCGTTTTTCGGCGTTTCCAGCAGTTGTCCGAACGATTTACACCAAAAGAAATTTTGCTTGTCTCAGTTTCTGTAAGTCTCACAAATAATTTTTATAACAAAATAGTGTTCAGAATGTGATTCTGGACTCAAAGAAAAACGAAAATAAATTTTTGAAGAAAAATTAAATTTTATCGTTTTTCGGCGTTTCCAGCAGTTGTCCGAACGATTTACATCAAAAGAAATTTTTCTTGTCTCAGTTTCTGTAAGTCTCACAAATAATTTTTATAACAAAATAGTGTTCAGAATGTGATTCTGGACTCGATAAAAAACGAAAATAAATTTTTGAAGAAAAATGAAATTTAATCGTTTTTCGGCGTTTCCAGCAGTTGTCCGAACGATTTACACCAAAATAAATTTTTCCTGTCTCAGTTTCTGTAAGTCTCACAAATAATTTTTATAACAAAATACTGTTCAGAATGTGATTCTGGACTCGATAAAAAACAAAAATAAATTTTTGAAGAAAAATTAAATTTAATCGTTTTTCGGCGTTTCCAGCAGTTGTCCGAACGATTTACACCAAAAGAAATTTTGCTTGTCTCAGTTTCTGTAAGTCTCACAAATAATTTTTATAACAAAATAGTGTTCAGAATGTGATTCTGGACTCAAAAAAAAACGAAAATAAATTTTTGAAGAAAAATTAAATTTAATCGTTTTTCGGCGTTTCCAGCAGTTGTCCGAACGATTTACATCAAAAGAAATTTTGCTTGTCTCAGTTTCTGTAAGTCTCACAAATAATTTTTATAACAAAATAGTGTTCAGAATGTGATTCTGGACTCAAAGAAAAACGAAAATAAATTTTTGAAGAAAAATTAAATTTTATCGTTTTTCGGCGTTTCCAGCAGTTGTCCGAACGATTTACATCAAAAGAAATTTTTCCTGTCTCAGTTTCTGTAAGTCTCACAAATAATTTTTATAACAAAATAGTGTTCAGAATGTGATTCTGGACTCTATAAAAAACAAAAATAAATTTTTGAAGAAAAATGAAATTTAATCGTTTTTCGGCGTTTCCAGCAGTTGTCCGAACGATTTACACCAAAAGAAATTTTGCTTGTCTCAGTTTCTGTAAGTCTCACAAATAATTTTTATAACAAAATAGTGTTCAGAATGTGATTCTGGACTCAAAGAAAAACGAAAATAAATTTTTGAAGAAAAATTAAATTTTATCGTTTTTCGGCGTTTCCAGCAGTTGTCCGAACGATTTACATCAAAAGAAATTTTGCTTGTCTCAGTTTCTGTAAGTCTCACAAATAATTTTTATAACAAAATAGTGTTCAGAATGTGATTCTGGACTCGAAAAAAAACGAAAATAAATTTTTGAAGAAAAATGAAATTTAATCGTTTTTTCGGCGTTTCCAGCAGTTGTCCGAACGATTTACACCAAAAGAAATTTTGCTTGTCTCAGTTTCTGTAAGTCTCACAAATAATTTTTATAACAAAATAGTGTTCAGAATGTGATTCTGGACTCAAAAAAAAACGAAAATAAATTTTTGAAGAAAAATTAAATTTAATCGTTTTTCGGCGTTTCCAGCAGTTGTCCGAACGATTTACATCAAAAGAAATTTTGCTTGTCTCAGTTTCTGTAAGTCTCACAAATAATTTTTATAACAAAATAGTGTTCAGAATGTGATTCTGGACTCGATAAAAAACAAAAATAAATTTTTGAAGAAAAATGAAATTTAATCGTTTTTCGGCGTTTCCAGCAGTTGTCCGAACGATTTACACCAAAAGAAATTTTGCTTGTCTCAGTTTCTGTAAGTCTCACAAATAATTTTTATAACAAAATAGTGTTCAGAATGTGATTCTGGACTCAAAAAAAAACGAAAATAAATTTTTGAAGAAAAATTAAATTTAATCGTTTTTCGGCGTTTCCCAGCAGTTGTCCGAACGATTTACATCAAAAGAAATTGTTCTTGTCTCAGTTTCTGTAAGTCTCACAAATAATTTTTATAACAAAATAGTGTTCAGAATGTGATTCTGGACTCGATAAAAAACGAAAATAAATTTTTGAAGAAAAATGAAATTTAATCGTTTTTCGGCGTTTCCAGCAGTTGTCCGAACGATTTACACCAAAAGAAATTTTTCCTGTCTCAGTTTCTGTAAGTCTCACAAATAATTTTTATAACAAAATAGTGTTCAGAATGTGATTCTGGACTCGATAAAAAACAAAAATAAATTTTTGAAGAAAAATTAAATTTAATCGTTTTTCGGCGTTTCCAGCAGTTGTCCGAACGATTTACACCAAAAGAAATTTTGCTTGTCTCAGTTTCTGTAAGTCTCACAAATAATTTTTATAACAAAATAGTGTTCAGAATGTGATTCTGGACTCAAAGAAAAACGAAAATAAATTTTTGAAGAAAAATTAAATTTTATCGTTTTTCGGCGTTTCCAGCAGTTGTCCGAACGATTTTCATCAAAAGAAATTTTTCTTGTCTCAGTTTCTGTAAGTTTCACAAATAATTTTTATAACAAAATAGTGTTCAGAATGTGATTCTGGACTCGATAAAAAACGAAAATAAATTTTTGAAGAAAAATGAAATTTAATCGTTTTTCGGAGTTTCCAGCAGTTGTCCGAACGATTTACACCATAAGAAATTTTGCTTGTCTCAGTTTCTGTAAGTCTCACAAATAATTTTTATAACAAAATAGTGTTCAGAATGTGATTCTGGACTCAAAAAAACGAAAATAAATTTTTGAAGAAAAATGAAATTTAATCGTTTTTCGGCGTTTCCAGCAGTTGTCCGAACGAATTACACCAAAAGAAATTTTGCTTGTCTCAGTTTCTGTAAGTCTCACAAATAATTTTTATAACAAAATAGTGTTCAGAATGTGATTCTGGACTCAAAAAAAAACGAAAATAAATTTTTGAAGAAAAATTATATTTAATCGTTTTTCGGCGTTTCCAGCAGTTGTCCGAACGATTTACATCAAAAGAAATTTTGCTTGTCTCAGTTTCTGTAAGTCTCACAAATAATTTTTATAACAAAATAGTGTTCAGAATGTGATTCTGGACTCGAAAAAAAACGAAAATAAATTTTTGAAGAAAAATTATATTTAATCGTTTTTCGGCGTTTCCAGCAGTTGTCCGAACGATTTACATCAAAAGAAATTTTTCCTGTCTCAGTTTCTGTAAGTCTCACAAATAATTTTTATAACAAAATAGTGTTCAGAATGTGATTCTGGACTCTATAAAAAACAAAAATAAATTTTTGAAGAAAAATGAAATTTAATCGTTTTTCGGCGTTTCCAGCAGTTGTCCGAACGATTTACACCAAAAGAAATTTTGCTTGTCTCAGTTTCTGTAAGTCTCACAAATAATTTTTATAACAAAATAGTGTTCAGAATGTGATTCTGGACTCAAAGAAAAACGAAAATAAATTTTTGAAGAAAAATTAAATTTTATCGTTTTTCGGCGTTTCCAGCAGTTGTCCGAACGATTTACATCAAAAGAAATTTTTCTTGTCTCAGTTTCTGTAAGTCTCACAAATAATTTTTATAACAAAATAGTGTTCAGAATGTGATTCTGGACTCGATAAAAAACGAAAATAAATTTTTGAAGAAAAATGAAATTTAATCGTTTTTCGGCGTTTCCAGCAGTTGTCCGAACGATTTACACCAAAATAAATTTTTCCTGTCTCAGTTTCTGTAAGTCTCACAAATAATTTTTATAACAAAATACTGTTCAGAATGTGATTCTGGACTCGATAAAAAACAAAAATAAATTTTTGAAGAAAAATTAAATTTAATCGTTTTTCGGCGTTTCCAGCAGTTGTCCGAACGATTTACACCAAAAGAAATTTTGCTTGTCTCAGTTTCTGTAAGTCTCACAAATAATTTTTATAACAAAATAGTGTTCAGAATGTGATTCTGGACTCAAAAAAAAACGAAAATAAATTTTTGAAGAAAAATTAAATTTAATCGTTTTTCGGCGTTTCCAGCAGTTGTCCGAACGATTTACATCAAAAGAAATTTTGCTTGTCTCAGTTTCTGTAAGTCTCACAAATAATTTTTATAACAAAATAGTGTTCAGAATGTGATTCTGGACTCAAAGAAAAACGAAAATAAATTTTTGAAGAAAAATTAAATTTTATCGTTTTTCGGCGTTTCCAGCAGTTGTCCGAACGATTTACATCAAAAGAAATTTTTCCTGTCTCAGTTTCTGTAAGTCTCACAAATAATTTTTATAACAAAATAGTGTTCAGAATGTGATTCTGGACTCTATAAAAAACAAAAATAAATTTTTGAAGAAAAATGAAATTTAATCGTTTTTCGGCGTTTGCAGCAGTTGTCCGAACGATTTACACCAAAAGAAATTTTGCTTGTCTCAGTTTCTGTAAGTCTCACAAATAATTTTTATAACAAAATAGTGTTCAGAATGTGATTCTGGACTCAAAGAAAAACGAAAATAAATTTTTGAAGAAAAATTAAATTTTATCGTTTTTCGGCGTTTCCAGCAGTTGTCCGAACGATTTACATCAAAAGAAATTTTTCTTGTCTCAGTTTCTGTAAGTCTCACAAATAATTTTTATAACAAAATAGTGTTCAGAATGTGATTCTGGACTCGATAAAAAACGAAAATAAATTTTTGAAGAAAAATGAAATTTAATCGTTTTTCGGCGTTTCCAGCAGTTGTCCGAACGATTTACACCAAAATAAATTTTTCCTGTCTCAGTTTCTGTAAGTCTCACAAATAATTTTTATAACAAAATAGTGTTCAGAATGTGATTCTGGACTCAAAAAAAAACGAAAATAAATTTTTGAAGAAAAATTAAATTTAATCGTTTTTCGGCGTTTCCAGCAGTTGTCCGAACGATTTACATCAAAAGAAATTTTGCTTGTCTCAGTTTCTGTAAGTCTCACAAATAATTTTTATAACAAAATAGTGTTCAGAATGTGATTCTGGACTCGAAAAAAAACGAAAATAAATTTTTGAAGAAAAATGAAATTTAATCATTTTTCGGCGTTTCCAGCAGTTGTCCGAACGATTTACACTAAAAGAAATTTTGCTTGTCTCAGTTTCTGTAAGTCTCACAAATAATTTTTATAACAAAATAGTGTTCAGAATGTGATTCTGGACTCAAAAAAAAACGAAAATAAATTTTTGAAGAAAAATTAAATTTAATCGTTTTTCGGCGTTTCCAGCAGTTGTCCGAACGATTTACATCAAAAGAAATTTTTCTTTTCTCAGTTTCTGTAAGTCTCACAAATAATTTTTATAACAAAATAGTGTTCAGAATGTGATTCTGGACTCAAAAAAAAAAGAAAATAAATTTTTGAAGAAAAATTAAATTTAATCGTTTTTCGGCGTTTCCAGCTGTTGTCCGAACGATTTACATCAAAAGAAATTTTTCTTGTCTCAGTTTCTGTAAGTCTCACAAATAATTTTTATAACAAAATAGTGTTCAGAATGTGATTCTGGACTCGATAAAAAACGAAAATAAATTTTTGAAGAAAAATTAAATTTAATCGTTTTTCGGCGTTTCCAGCAGTTGTCCGAACGATTTACACCAAAAGAAATTATGCTTGTCTCAGTTTCTGTAAGTCTCACAAATAATTTTTATAACAAAATAGTGTTCAGAATGTGATTCTGGACTAAATAAAAAACGAAAATAAATTTTTGAAGAAAAATTAAATTTAATCGTTTTTCGGCGTTTCCAGCAGTTGTCCGAACGATTTACATCAAAAGAAATTTTGCTTGTCTCAGTTTCTGTAAGTCTCACAAATAATTTTTATAACAAAATAGTGTTCAGAATGTGATTCTGGACTCAAAAAAAAACAAAAATAAATTTTTGAAGAAAAATGAAATTTAATCGTTTTTCGGCGTTTCCAGCAGTTGTCCGAACGATTTACATCAAAAGAAATTTTTCCTGTCTCAGTTTCTGTAAGTCTCACAAATAATTTTTATAACAAAATAGTGTTCAGAATGTGATTCTGGACTCGATAAAAAACAAAAATAAATTTTTGAAGAAAAATGAAATTTAATAGTTTTTCGGCGTTTCCAGCAGTTGTCCGAACGATTTACACCAAAAGAAATATTTCTTGTCTCAGTTTCTGTAAGTCTCACAAATAATTTTTATAACAAAATAGTGTTCAGAATGTGATTCTGGACTCAAAAAAAAACGAAAATAAATTTTAGAAGAAAAATTAAATTTAATCGTTTTTCGGCGTTTCCAGCAGTTGTCCGAACGATTTACATCAAAAGAAATTTTTCTTGTCTCAGTTTCTGTAAGTCTCACAAATAATTTTTATAGCAAAATAGTGTTCAGAATGTGATTCTGGACTCGATAAAAAACGAAAATAAATTTTTGAAGAAAAATGAAATTTAATCGTTTTTCGGCGTTTCCAGCAGTTGTCCGAACGATTTACACCAAAAGTAATTTTGCTTGTCTCAGTTTCTGAGAGTCTCACAAATAATTTTTATAACAAAATAGTGTTCAGAATGTGATTCTGGACTAAAAAAAAACGAAAATAAATTTTTGAAGAAAAATGAAATTTAATCGTTTTTCGGCGTTTCCAGCAGTTGTCCGAACGATTTACACCAAAAGTAATTTTGCTTGTCTCAGTTTCTGAGAGTCTCACAAATAATTTTTATAACAAAATAGTGTTCAGAATGTGATTCTGGACTAAAAAAAAACGAAAATAAATTTTTGAAGAAAAATGAAATTTAATCGTTTTTCGGCGTTTCCAGCAGTTGTCCGAACGATTTACACCAAAAGAAATTTTGCTTGTCTCAGTTTCTGTAAGTCTCACAAATAATTTTTATAACAAAATAGTGTTCAGAATGTGAATCTGGACTCAAAAAAAACGAAAATAAATTTTTGAACAAAAATTAAATTTAATCGTTTTTCGGCGTTTCCAGCAGTTGCCCGAACGATTTACATCAAAAGAAATTTTGCTTGTCTCAGTTTCTGTAAGTCTCACAAATAATTTTTATAACAAAATAGTGTTCAGAATGTGATTCTGGACTCGAAAAAAAACGAAAATAAATTTTTGAAGAAAAATTAAATTTAATCGTTTTTCGGCGTTTCCAGCAGTTGTCCGAACGATTTACATCAAAAGAAATTTTGCTTGTCTCAGTTTCTGTAAGTCTCACAAATAATTTTTATAACAAAATAGTGTTCAGAATGTGATTCTGGACTCGAAAAAAAACGAAAATAAATTTTTGAAGAAAAATGAAATTTAATCATTTTTCGGCGTTTCCAGCAGTTGTCCGAACGATTTACACTAAAAGAAATTTTGCTTGTCTCAGTTTCTGTAAGTCTCACAAATAATTTTTATAACAAAATAGTGTTCAGAATGTGATTCTGGACTCAAAAAAAAACGAAAATAAATTTTTGAAGAAAAATTAAATTTAATCGTTTTTCGGCGTTTCCAGCAGTTGTCCGAACGATTTACATCAAAAGAAATTTTTCTTTTCTCAGTTTCTGTAAGTCTCACAAATAATTTTTATAACAAAATAGTGTTCAGAATGTGATTCTGGACTCAAAAAAAAAAGAAAATTAATTTTTGAAGAAAAATTAAATTTAATCGTTTTTCGGCGTTTCCAGCTGTTGTCCGAACGATTTACATCAAAAGAAATTTTTCTTGTCTCAGTTTCTGTAAGTCTCACAAATAATTTTTATAACAAAATAGTGTTCAGAATGTGATTCTGGACTCGATAAAAAACGAAAATAAATTTTTGAAGAAAAATGAAATTTAATCGTTTTTCGGCGTTTCCAGCAGTTGTCCGAACGATTTACACCAAAAGAAATTTTGCTTGTCTCAGTTTCTGTAAGTCTCACAAATAATTTTTATAACAAAATAGTGTTCAGAATGTGATTCTGGACTAAATAAAAAACGAAAATAAATTTTTGAAGAAAAATTAAATTTAATCGTTTTTCGGCGTTTCCAGCAGTTGTCCGAACGATTTACATCAAAAGAAATTTTGCTTGTCTCAGTTTCTGTAAGTCTCACAAATAATTTTTATAACAAAATAGTGTTCAGAATGTGATTCTGGACTCAAAAAAAAACAAAAATAAATTTTTGAAGAAAAATGAAATTTAATCGTTTTTCGGCGTTTCCAGCAGTTGTCCGAACGATTTACATCAAAAGAAATTTTTCTTGTCTCAGTTTCTGTAAGTCTCACAAATAATTTTTATAACAAAATAGTGTTCAGAATGTGATTCTGGACTCGATAAAAAACAAAAATAAATTTTTGAAGAAAAATGAAATTTAATAGTTTTTCGGCGTTTCCAGCAGTTGTCCGAACGATTTACACCAAAAGAAATATTTCTTGTCTCAGTTTCTGTAAGTCTCACAAATAATTTTTATAACAAAATAGTGTTCAGAATGTGATTCTGGACTCAAAAAAAAACGAAAATAAATTTTAGAAGAAAAATTAAATTTAATCGTTTTTCGGCGTTTCCAGCAGTTGTCCGAACGATTTACATCAAAAGAAATTTTTCTTGTCTCAGTTTCTGTAAGTCTCACAAATAATTTTTATAGCAAAATAGTGTTCAGAATGTGATTCTGGACTCAAAGAAAAACGAAAATAAATTTTTGAAGAAAAATTAAATTTTATCGTTTTTCGGCGTTTCCAGCAGTTGTCCGAACGATTTACATCAAAAGAAATTTTTCTTGTCTCAGTTTCTGTAAGTCTCACAAATAATTTTTATAACAAAATAGTGTTCAGAATGTGATTCTGGACTCGATAAAAAACGAAAATAAATTTTTGAAGAAAAATGAAATTTAATCGTTTTTCGGCGTTTCCAGCAGTTGTCCGAACGATTTACACCAAAAGTAATTTTGCTTGTCTCAGTTTCTGTAAGTCTCACAAATAATTTTTATAACAAAATAGTGTTCAGAATGTGATTCTGGACTCAAAAAAAAACGAAAATAAATTTTAGAAGAAAAATTAAATTTAATCGTTTTTCGGCGTTTCCAGCAGTTGTCCGAACGATTTACATCAAAAGAAATTTTTCTTGTCTCAGTTTCTGTAAGTCTCACAAATAATTTTTATAGCAAAATAGTGTTCAGAATGTGATTCTGGACTCGATAAAAAACGAAAATAAATTTTTGAAGAAAAATGAAATTTAATCGTTTTTCGGCGTTTCCAGCAGTTGTCCGAACGATTTACACCAAAAGTAATTTTGCTTGTCTCAGTTTCTGAGAGTCTCACAAATAATTTTTATAACAAAATAGTGTTCAGAATGTGATTCTGGACTAAAAAAAAACGAAAATAAATTTTTGAAGAAAAATGAAATTTAATCGTTTTTCGGCGTTTCCAGCAGTTGTCCGAACGATTTACACCAAAAGTAATTTTGCTTGTCTCAGTTTCTGAGAGTCTCACAAATAATTTTTATAACAAAATAGTGTTCAGAATGTGATTCTGGACTAAAAAAAAACGAAAATAAATTTTTGAAGAAAAATGAAATTTAATCGTTTTTCGGCGTTTCCAGCAGTTGTCCGAACGATTTACACCAAAAGAAATTTTGCTTGTCTCAGTTTCTGTAAGTCTCACAAATAATTTTTATAACAAAATAGTGTTCAGAATGTGAATCTGGACTCAAAAAAAACGAAAATAAATTTTTGAACAAAAATTAAATTTAATCGTTTTTCGGCGTTTCCAGCAGTTGCCCGAACGATTTACATCAAAAGAAATTTTGCTTGTCTCAGTTTCTGTAAGTCTCACAAATAATTTTTATAACAAAATAGTGTTCAGAATGTGATTCTGGACTCGAAAAAAAACGAAAATAAATTTTTGAAGAAAAATTAAATTTAATCGTTTTTCGGCGTTTCCAGCAGTTGTCCGAACGATTTACATCAAAAGAAATTTTGCTTGTCTCAGTTTCTGTAAGTCTCACAAATAATTTTTATAACAAAATAGTGTTCAGAATGTGATTCTGGACTCAAAAAAAAAACGAAAATAAATTTTTGAAGAAAAATTATATTTAATCGTTTTTCGGCGTTTCCAGCAGTTGTCCGAACGATTTACATCAAAAGAAATTTTTCCTGTCTCAGTTTCTGTAAGTCTCACAAATAATTTTTGTAACAAAATAGTGTTCAGAATGTGATTCTGGACTCTATAAAAAACAAAAATAAATTTTTGAAGAAAAATGAAATTTAATCGTTTTTCGGCGTTTCCAGCAGTTGTCCGAACGATTTACACCAAAAGAAATTTTGCTTGTCTCAGTTTCTGTAAGTCTCACAAATAATTTTTATAACAAAATAGTGTTCAGAATGTGATTCTGGACTCAAAGAAAAACGAAAATAAATTTTTGAAGAAAAATTAAATTTTATCGTTTTTCGGCGTTTCCAGCAGTTGTCCGAACGATTTACATCAAAAGAAATTTTTCTTGTCTCAGTTTCTGTAAGTCTCACAAATAATTTTTATAACAAAATAGTGTTCAGAATGTGATTCTGGACTCGATAAAAAACGAAAATAAATTTTTGAAGAAAAATGAAATTTAATCGTTTTTCGGCGTTTCCAGCAGTTGTCCGAACGATTTACACCAAAAGTAATTTTGCTTGTCTCAGTTTCTGTAAGTCTCACAAATAATTTTTATAACAAAATAGTGTTCAGAATGTGATTCTGGACTCAAAAAAAACAAAAATAAATTTTTGAAGAAAAATGAAATTTAATCGTTTTTCGGCGTTTCCAGCAGTTGTCCGAACAACTTACACCAAAAGAAATTTTGCTTGTCTCAGTTTCTGTAAGTCTCACAAATAATTTTTATAACAAAATAGTGTTCAGAATGTGATTCTGGACTCAAAGAAAAACGAAAATAAATTTTTGAAGAAAAATTAAATTTTATCGTTTTTCGGCGTTTCCAGCAGTTGTCCGAACGATTTACATCAAAAGAAATTTTTCTTGTCTCAGTTTCTGTAAGTTTCACAAATAATTTTTATAACAAAATAGTGTTCAGAATGTGATTCTGGACTCGATAAAAAACGAAAATAAATTTTTGAAGAAAAATGAAATTTAATCGTTTTTCGGCGTTTCCAGCAGTTGTCCGAACGATTTACACCAAAATAAATTTTTCCTGTCTCAGTTTCTGTAAGTTTCACAAATAATTTTTATAACAAAATAGTGTTCAGAATGTGATTCTGGACTCGATAAAAAACAAAAATAAATTTTTGAAGAAAAATGAAATTTAATCGTTTTTCGGCGTTTCCAGCAGTTGTCCGAACGATTTACACCAAAAGAAATTTTGCTTGTCTCAGTTTCTGTAAGTCTCACAAATAATTTTTATAACAAAATAGTGTTCAGAATGTGATTCTGGACTCAAAGAAAAACGAAAATAAATTTTTGAAGAAAAATTAAATTTTATCGTTTTTCGGCGTTTCCAGCAGTTGTCCGAACGATTTACATCAAAAGAAATTTTTCTTGTCTCAGTTTCTGTAAGTTTCACAAATAATTTTTATAACAAAATAGTGTTCAGAATGTGATTCTGGACTCAATAAAAAACGAAAATAAATTTTTGAAGAAAAATGAAATTTAATCGTTTTTCGGCGTTTCCAGCAGTTGTCCGAACGATTTACACCAAAAGAAATTTTTCCTGTCTCAGTTTCTGTAAGTCTCACAAATAATTTTTATAACAAAATACTGTTCAGAATGTGATTCTGGACTCGATAAAAAACGAAAATAAATTTTTGAAGAAAAATTAAATTTAATCGTTTTTCGGCGTTTCCAGCAGTTGTCCGAACGATTTACACCAAAAGAAATTTTGCTTGTCTCAGTTTCTGTAAGTCTCACAAATAATTTTTATAACAAAATAGTGTTCAGAATGTGATTCTGGACTCAAAAAAAAACAAAAATAAATTTTTGAAGAAAAATGAAATTTAATCGTTTTTCGGCGTTTCCAGCAGTTGTCCGAACGATTTACATCAAAAGAAATTTTTCCTGTCTCAGTTTCTGTAAGTCTCACAAATAATTTTTATAACAAAATAGTGTTCAGAATGTGATTCTGGACTCGATAAAAAACAAAATTAAATTTTTGAAGAAAAATGAAATTTAATCGTTTTTCGGCGTTTCCAGCAGTTGTCCGAACGATTTACACCAAAAGAAATTTTGCTTGTCTCAGTTTCTGTAAGTCTCACAAATAATTTTTATAACAAAATAGTGTTCAGAATGTGATTCTGGACTCAAAAAAAACGAAAATAAATTTTAGAAGAAAAATTAAATTTAATCGTTTTTCGGCGTTTCCAGCAGTTGTCCGAACGATTTACATCAAAAGAAATTTTTCTTGTCTCAGTTTCTGTAAGTCTCACAAATAATTTTTATAACAAAATAGTGTTCAGAATGTGATTCTGGACTCGATAAAAAACGAAAATAAATTTTTGAAGAAAAATGAAATTTAATCGTTTTTCGGCGTTTCCAGCAGTTGTCCGAACGATTTACACCAAAAGAAATTTTTCCTGTCTCAGTTTCTGTAAGTCTCACAAATAATTTTTATAACAAAATACTGTTCAGAATGTGATTATGGACTCAAAAAAAAACGAAAATAAATTTTAGAAGAAAAATTAAATTTAATCGTTTTTCGGCGTTTCCAGCAGTTGTCCGAACGATTTACACCAAAAGAAATTTTGCTTGTCTCAGTTTCTGTAAGTCTCACAAATAATTTTTATAACAAAATAGTGTTCAGAATGTGATTCTGGACTCAAAGAAAAACGAAAATAAATTTTTGAAGAAAAATTAAATTTTATCGTTTTTCGGCGTTTCCAGCAGTTGTCCGAACGATTTACACCAAAAGAAATTTTTCTTGTCTCAGTTTCTGTAAGTTTCACAAATAATTTTTATAACAAAATAGTGTTCAGAATGTGATTCTGGACTCGATAAAAAACGAAAATAAATTTTTGAAGAAAAATGAAATTTAATCGTTTTTCGGCGTTTCCAGCAGTTGTCCGAACGATTTACACCAAAATAAATTTTTCCTGTCTCAGTTTCTGTAAGTCTCACAAATAATTTTTATAACAAAATAGTGTTCAGAAATGTGATTCTGGACTCGATAAAAAACAAAATTAAATTTTTGAAGAAAAATGAAATTTAATCGTTTTTCGGCGTTTCCAGCAGTTGTCCGAACGATTTACACCAAAAGAAATTTTGCTTGTCTCAGTTTCTGTAAGTCTCACAAATAATTTTTATAACAAAATAGTGTTCAGAATGTGATTCTGGACTCAAAAAAAACGAAAATAAATTTTAGAAGAAAAATTAAATTTAATCGTTTTTCGGCGTTTCCAGCAGTTGTCCGAACGATTTACATCAAAAGAAATTTTTCTTGTCTCAGTTTCTGTAAGTCTCACAAATAATTTTTATAGCAAAATAGTGTTCAGAATGTGATTCTGGACTCGATAAAAAACGAAAATAAATTTTTGAAGAAAAATGAAATTTAATCGTTTTTCGGCGTTTCCAGCAGTTGTCCGAACGATTTACACCAAAAGTAATTTTGCTTGTCTCAGTTTCTGAGAGTCTCACAAATAATTTTTATAACAAAATAGTGTTCAGAATGTGATTCTGGACTAAAAAAAAACGAAAATAAATTTTTGAAGAAAATGAAATTTAATCGTTTTTCGGCGTTTCCAGCAGTTGTCCGAACGATTTACACCAAAAGTAATTTTGCTTGTCTCAGTTTCTGAGAGTCTCACAAATAATTTTTATAACAAAATAGTGTTCAGAATGTGATTCTGGACTAAAAAAAAACGAAAATAAATTTTTGAAGAAAAATGAAATTTAATCGTTTTTCGGCGTTTCCAGCAGTTGTCCGAACGATTTACACCAAAAGAAATTTTGCTTGTCTCAGTTTCTGTAAGTCTCACAAATAATTTTTATAACAAAATAGTGTTCAGAATGTGAATCTGGACTCAAAAAAAACGAAAATAAATTTTTGAACAAAAATTAAATTTAATCGTTTTTCGGCGTTTCCAGCAGTTGCCCGAACGATTTACATCAAAAGAAATTTTGCTTGTCTCAGTTTCTGTAAGTCTCACAAATAATTTTTATAACAAAATAGTGTTCAGAATGTGATTCTGGACTCGAAAAAAAACGAAAATAAATTTTTGAAGAAAAATTAAATTTAATCGTTTTTCGGCGTTTCCAGCAGTTGTCCGAACGATTTACATCAAAAGAAATTTTGCTTGTCTCAGTTTCTGTAAGTCTCACAAATAATTTTTATAACAAAATAGTGTTCAGAATGTGATTCTGGACTCAAAAAAAAACGAAAATAAATTTTTGAAGAAAAATTAAATTTAATCGTTTTTCGGCGTTTCCAGCAGTTGTCCGAACGATTTACATCAAAAGAAATTTTGCTTGTCTCAGTTTCTGTAAGTCTCACAAATAATTTTTATAACAAAATAGTGTTCAGAATGTGATTCTGGACTCGAAAAAAAACGAAAATAAATTTTTGAAGAAAAATGAAATTTAATCATTTTTCGGCGTTTCCAGCAGTTGTCCGAACGATTTACACTAAAAGAAATTTTGCTTGTCTCAGTTTCTGTAAGTCTCACAAATAATTTTTATAACAAAATAGTGTTCAGAATGTGATTCTGGACTCAAAAAAAAACGAAAATAAATTTTTGAAGAAAAATTAAATTTAATCGTTTTTCGGCGTTTCCAGCAGTTGTCCGAACGATTTACATCAAAAGAAATTTTTCTTTTCTCAGTTTCTGTAAGTCTCACAAATAATTTTTATAACAAAATAGTGTTCAGAATGTGATTCTGGACTCAAAAAAAAAAGAAAATTAATTTTTGAAGAAAAATTAAATTTAATCGTTTTTCGGCGTTTCCAGCTGTTGTCCGAACGATTTACATCAAAAGAAATTTTTCTTGTCTCAGTTTCTGTAAGTCTCACAAATAATTTTTATAACAAAATAGTGTTCAGAATGTGATTCTGGACTCGATAAAAAACGAAAATAAATTTTTGAAGAAAAATGAAATTTAATCGTTTTTCGGCGTTTCCAGCAGTTGTCCGAACGATTTACACCAAAAGAAATTATGCTTGTCTCAGTTTCTGTAAGTCTCACAAATAATTTTTATAACAAAATAGTGTTCAGAATGTGATTCTGGACTAAATAAAAAACGAAAATAAATTTTTGAAGAAAAATTAAATTTAATCGTTTTTCGGCGTTTCCAGCAGTTGTCCGAACGATTTACATCAAAAGAAATTTTGCTTGTCTCAGTTTCTGTAAGTCTCACAAATAATTTTTATAACAAAATAGTGTTCAGAATGTGATTCTGGACTCAAAAAAAAACAAAAATAAATTTTTGAAGAAAAATGAAATTTAATCGTTTTTCGGCGTTTCCAGCAGTTGTCCGAACGATTTACATCAAAAGAAATTTTTCCTGTCTCAGTTTCTGTAAGTCTCACAAATAATTTTTATAACAAAATAGTGTTCAGAATGTGATTCTGGACTCGATAAAAAACAAAAATAAATTTTTGAAGAAAAATGAAATTTAATAGTTTTTCGGCGTTTCCAGCAGTTGTCCGAACGATTTACACCAAAAGAAATATTTCTTGTCTCAGTTTCTGTAAGTCTCACAAATAATTTTTATAACAAAATAGTGTTCAGAATGTGATTCTGGACTCAAAAAAAAAACGAAAATAAATTTTAGAAGAAAAATTAAATTTAATCGTTTTTCGGCGTTTCCAGCAGTTGTCCGAACGATTTACATCAAAAGAAATTTTTCTTGTCTCAGTTTCTGTAAGTCTCACAAATAATTTTTATAGCAAAATAGTGTTCAGAATGTGATTCTGGACTCAAAGAAAAACGAAAATAAATTTTTGAAGAAAAATTAAATTTTATCGTTTTTCGGCGTTTCCAGCAGTTGTCCGAACGATTTACATCAAAAGAAATTTTTCTTGTCTCAGTTTCTGTAAGTCTCACAAATAATTTTTATAACAAAATAGTGTTCAGAATGTGATTCTGGACTCGATAAAAAACGAAAATAAATTTTTGAAGAAAAATGAAATTTAATCGTTTTTCGGCGTTTCCAGCAGTTGTCCGAACGATTTACACCAAAAGTAATTTTGCTTGTCTCAGTTTCTGTAAGTCTCACAAATAATTTTTATAACAAAATAGTGTTCAGAATGTGATTCTGGACTCAAAAAAAAACGAAAATAAATTTTAGAAGAAAAATTAAATTTAATCGTTTTTCGGCGTTTCCAGCAGTTGTCCGAACGATTTACATCAAAAGAAATTTTTCTTGTCTCAGTTTCTGTAAGTCTCACAAATAATTTTTATAGCAAAATAGTGTTCAGAATGTGATTCTGGACTCGATAAAAAACGAAAATAAATTTTTGAAGAAAAATGAAATTTAATCGTTTTTCGGCGTTTCCAGCAGTTGTCCGAACGATTTACACCAAAAGTAATTTTGCTTGTCTCAGTTTCTGAGAGTCTCACAAATAATTTTTATAACAAAATAGTGTTCAGAATGTGATTCTGGACTAAAAAAAAACGAAAATAAATTTTTGAAGAAAAATGAAATTTAATCGTTTTTCGGCGTTTCCAGCAGTTGTCCGAACGATTTACACCAAAAGTAATTTTGCTTGTCTCAGTTTCTGAGAGTCTCACAAATAATTTTTATAACAAAATAGTGTTCAGAATGTGATTCTGGACTAAAAAAAAACGAAAATAAATTTTTGAAGAAAAATGAAATTTAATCGTTTTTCGGCGTTTCCAGCAGTTGTCCGAACGATTTACACCAAAAGAAATTTTGCTTGTCTCAGTTTCTGTAAGTCTCACAAATAATTTTTATAACAAAATAGTGTTCAGAATGTGAATCTGGACTCAAAAAAAACGAAAATAAATTTTTGAACAAAAATTAAATTTAATCGTTTTTCGGCGTTTCCAGCAGTTGCCCGAACGATTTACATCAAAAGAAATTTTGCTTGTCTCAGTTTCTGTAAGTCTCACAAATAATTTTTATAACAAAATAGTGTTCAGAATGTGATTCTGGACTCGAAAAAAAACGAAAATAAATTTTTGAAGAAAAATTAAATTTAATCGTTTTTCGGCGTTTCCAGCAGTTGTCCGAACGATTTACATCAAAAGAAATTTTGCTTGTCTCAGTTTCTGTAAGTCTCACAAATAATTTTTATAACAAAATAGTGTTCAGAATGTGATTCTGGACTCAAAAAAAAAACGAAAATAAATTTTTGAAGAAAAATTATATTTAATCGTTTTTCGGCGTTTCCAGCAGTTGTCCGAACGATTTACATCAAAAGAAATTTTTCCTGTCTCAGTTTCTGTAAGTCTCACAAATAATTTTTATAACAAAATAGTGTTCAGAATGTGATTCTGGACTCTATAAAAAACAAAAATAAATTTTTGAAGAAAAATGAAATTTAATCGTTTTTCGGCGTTTCCAGCAGTTGTCCGAACGATTTACACCAAAAGAAATTTTGCTTGTCTCAGTTTCTGTAAGTCTCACAAATAATTTTTATAACAAAATAGTGTTCAGAATGTGATTCTGGACTCAAAGAAAAACGAAAATAAATTTTTGAAGAAAAATTAAATTTTATCGTTTTTCGGCGTTTCCAGCAGTTGTCCGAACGATTTACATCAAAAGAAATTTTTCTTGTCTCAGTTTCTGTAAGTTTCACAAATAATTTTTATAACAAAATAGTGTTCAGAATGTGATTCTGGACTCGATAAAAAACGAAAATAAATTTTTGAAGAAAAATGAAATTTAATCGTTTTTCGGCGTTTCCAGCAGTTGTCCGAACGATTTACACCAAAAGAAATTTTCCTGTCTCAGTTTCTGTAAGTCTCACAAATAATTTTTATAACAAAATACTGTCAGAATGTGATTCTGGACTCGATAAAAAACGAAAATAAATTTTTGAAGAAAAATTAAATTTAATCGTTTTTCGGCGTTTCCAGCAGTTGTCCGAACGATTTACACCAAAAGAAATTTTGCTTGTCTCAGTTTCTGTAAGTCTCACAAATAATTTTTATAACAAAATAGTGTTCAGAATGTGATTCTGGACTCAAAAAAAAACAAAAATAAATTTTTGAAGAAAAATGAAATTTAATCGTTTTTCGGCGTTTCCAGCAGTTGTCCGAACGATTTACATCAAAAGAAATTTTTCCTGTCTCAGTTTCTGTAAGTCTCACAAATAATTTTTATAACAAAATAGTGTTCAGAATGTGATTCTGGACTCGATAAAAAACAAAATTAAATTTTTGAAGAAAAATGAAATTTAATCGTTTTTCGGCGTTTCCAGCAGTTGTCCGAACGATTTACACCAAAAGAAATTTTGCTTGTCTCAGTTTCTGTAAGTCTCACAAATAATTTTTATAACAAAATAGTGTTCAGAATGTGATTCTGGACTCAAAAAAAACGAAAATAAATTTTAGAAGAAAAATTAAATTTAATCGTTTTTCGGCGTTTCCAGCAGTTGTCCGAACGATTTACATCAAAAGAAATTTTTCTTGTCTCAGTTTCTGTAAGTCTCACAAATAATTTTTATAACAAAATAGTGTTCAGAATGTGATTCTGGACTCGATAAAAAACGAAAATAAATTTTTGAAGAAAAATGAAATTTAATCGTTTTTCGGCGTTTCCAGCAGTTGTCCGAACGATTTACACCAAAAGAAATTTTTCCTGTCTCAGTTTCTGTAAGTCTCACAAATAATTTTTATAACAAAATACTGTTCAGAATGTGATTCTGGACTCAAAAAAAAACGAAAATAAATTTTAGAAGAAAAATTAAATTTAATCGTTTTTCGGCGTTTCCAGCAGTTGTCCGAACGATTTACACCAAAAGAAATTTTGCTTGTCTCAGTTTCTGTAAGTCTCACAAATAATTTTTATAACAAAATAGTGTTCAGAATGTGATTCTGGACTCAAAGAAAAACGAAAATAAATTTTTGAAGAAAAATTAAATTTTATCGTTTTTCGGCGTTTCCAGCAGTTGTCCGAACGATTTACATCAAAAGAAATTTTTCTTGTCTCAGTTTCTGTAAGTTTCACAAATAATTTTTATAACAAAATAGTGTTCAGAATGTGATTCTGGACTCGATAAAAAACGAAAATAAATTTTTGAAGAAAAATGAAATTTAATCGTTTTTCGGCGTTTCCAGCAGTTGTCCGAACGATTTACACCAAAATAAATTTTTCCTGTCTCAGTTTCTGTAAGTCTCACAAATAATTTTTATAACAAAATAGTGTTCAGAATGTGATTCTGGACTCGATAAAAAACAAAATTAAATTTTTGAAGAAAAATGAAATTTAATCGTTTTTCGGCGTTTCCAGCAGTTGTCCGAACGATTTACACCAAAAGAAATTTTGCTTGTCTCAGTTTCTGTAAGTCTCACAAATAATTTTTATAACAAAATAGTGTTCAGAATGTGATTCTGGACTCAAAGAAAAACGAAAATAAATTTTTGAAGAAAAATTAAATTTTATCGTTTTTCGGCGTTTCCAGCAGTTGTCCGAACGATTTACATCAAAAGAAATTTTTCTTGTCTCAGTTTCTGTAAGTTTCACAAATAATTTTTATAACAAAATAGTGTTCAGAATGTGATTCTGGACTCGATAAAAAACGAAAATAAATTTTTGAAGAAAAATGAAATTTAATCGTTTTTCGGCGTTTCCAGCAGTTGTCCGAACGATTTACACCAAAAGAAATTTTTCCTGTCTCAGTTTCTGTAAGTCTCACAAATAATTTTTATAACAAAATAGTGTTCAGAATGTGATTCTGGACTCAAAAAAAAACGAAAATAAATTTTAGAAGAAAAATTAAATTTAATCGTTTTTCGGCGTTTCCAGCAGTTGTCCGAACGATTTACATCAAAAGAAATTTTTCTTGTCTCAGTTTCTGTAAGTCTCACAAATAATTTTTATAACAAAATAGTGTTCAGAATGTGATTCTGGACTCGATAAAAAACGAAAATAAATTTTTGAAGAAAAATGAAATTTAATCGTTTTTCGGCGTTTCCAGCAGTTATCCGAACGATTTACATCAAAAGAAATTTTTCCTGTCTCAGTTTCTGTAAGTCTCACAAATAATTTTTATAACAAAATAGTGTTCAGAATGTGATTCTGGACTCGATAAAAAACAAAATTAAATTTTTGAAGAAAAATGAAATTTAATCGTTTTTCGGCGTTTCCAGCAGTTGTCCGAACGATTTACACCAAAAGTAATTTTGCTTGTCTCAGTTTCTGTAAGTCTCACAAATAATTTTTATAACAAAATAGTGTTCAGAATGTGATTCTGGACTCAAAAAAAACAAAAATAAATTTTTGAAGAAAAATGATATTTAATCGTTTTTCGGCGTTTCCAGCAGTTGTCCGAACAACTTACACCAAAAGAAATTTTGCTTGTCTCAGTTTCTGTAAGTCTCACAAATAATTTTTATAACAAAATAGTGTTCAGAATGTGATTCTGGACTCAAAGAAAAACGAAAATAAATTTTTGAAGAAAAATTAAATTTTATCGTTTTTCGGCGTTTCCAGCAGTTGTCCGAACGATTTACATCAAAAGAAATTTTTCTTGTCTCAGTTTCTGTAAGTTTCACAAATAATTTTTATAACAAAATAGTGTTCAGAATGTGATTCTGGACTCGATAAAAAACGAAAATAAATTTTTGAAGAAAAATGAAATTTAATCGTTTTTCGGCGTTTCCAGCAGTTGTCCGAACGATTTACACCAAAATAAATTTTTCCTGTCTCAGTTTCTGTAAGTCTCACAAATAATTTTTATAACAAAATAGTGTTCAGAATGTGATTCTGGACTCGATAAAAAACAAAAATAAATTTTTGAAGAAAAATGAAATTTAATCGTTTTTCGGCGTTTCCAGCAGTTGTCCGAACGATTTACACCAAAAGAAATTTTGCTTGTCTCAGTTTCTGTAAGTCTCACAAATAATTTTTATAACAAAATAGTGTTCAGAATGTGATTCTGGACTCAAAGAAAAACGAAAATAAATTTTTGAAGAAAAATTAAATTTTATCGTTTTTCGGCGTTTCCAGCAGTTGTCCGAACGATTTACATCAAAAGAAATTTTTCTTGTCTCAGTTTCTGTAAGTTTCACAAATAATTTTTATAACAAAATAGTGTTCAGAATGTGATTCTGGACTCGATAAAAAACGAAAATAAATTTTTGAAGAAAAATGAAATTTAATCGTTTTTCGGCGTTTCCAGCAGTTGTCCGAACGATTTACACCAAAAGAAATTTTTCCTGTCTCAGTTTCTGTAAGTCTCACAAATAATTTTTATAACAAAATACTGTTCAGAATGTGATTCTGGACTCGATAAAAAACGAAAATAAATTTTTGAAGAAAAATTAAATTTAATCGTTTTTCGGCGTTTCCAGCAGTTGTCCGAACGATTTACATCAAAAGAAATTTTGCTTGTCTCAGTTTCTGTAAGTCTCACAAATAATTTTTATAACAAAATAGTGTTCAGAATGTGATTCTGGACTCAAAAAAAAACAAAAATAAATTTTTGAAGAAAAATGAAATTTAATCGTTTTTCGGCGTTTCCAGCAGTTGTCCGAACGATTTACATCAAAAGAAATTTTTCCTGTCTCAGTTTCTGTAAGTCTCACAAATAATTTTTATAACAAAATAGTGTTCAGAATGTGATTCTGGACTCGATAAAAAACAAAATTAAATTTTTGAAGAAAAATGAAATTTAATCGTTTTTCGGCGTTTCCAGCAGTTGTCCGAACGATTTACACCAAAAGAAATTTTGCTTGTCTCAGTTTCTGTAAGTCTCACAAATAATTTTTATAACAAAATAGTGTTCAGAATGTGATTCTGGACTCAAAAAAAAACGAAAATAAATTTTAGAAGAAAAATTAAATTTAATCGTTTTTCGGCGTTTCCAGCAGTTGTCCGAACGATTTACATCAAAAGAAATTTTTCTTGTCTCAGTTTCTGTAAGTCTCACAAATAATTTTTATAACAAAATAGTGTTCAGAATGTGATTCTGGACTCGATAAAAAACGAAAATAAATTTTTGAAGAAAAATGAAATTTAATCGTTTTTCGGCGTTTCCAGCAGTTGTCCGAACGATTTACACCAAAAGAAATTTTTCCTGTCTCAGTTTCTGTAAGTCTCACAAATAATTTTTATAACAAAATACTGTTCAGAATGTGATTCTGGACTCAAAAAAAAACGAAAATAAATTTTAGAAGAAAAATTAAATTTAATCGTTTTTCGGCGTTTCCAGCAGTTGTCCGAACGATTTACACCAAAAGAAATTTTGCTTGTCTCAGTTTCTGTAAGTCTCACAAATAATTTTTATAACAAAATAGTGTTCAGAATGTGATTCTGGACTCAAAGAAAAACGAAAATAAATTTTTGAAGAAAAATTAAATTTTATCGTTTTTCGGCGTTTCCAGCAGTTGTCCGAACGATTTACATCAAAAGAAACTTTTCTTGTCTCAGTTTCTGTAAGTTTCACAAATAATTTTTATAACAAAATAGTGTTCAGAATGTGATTCTGGACTCGATAAAAAACGAAAATAAATTTTTGAAGAAAAATGAAATTTAATCGTTTTTCGGCGTTTCCAGCAGTTGTCCGAACGATTTACACCAAAATAAATTTTTCCTGTCTCAGTTTCTGTAAGTCTCACAAATAATTTTTATAACAAAATAGTGTTCAGAATGTGATTCTGGACTCGATAAAAAACAAAATTAAATTTTTGAAGAAAAATGAAATTTAATCGTTTTTCGGCGTTTCCAGCAGTTGTCCGAACGATTTACACCAAAAGAAATTTTGCTTGTCTCAGTTTCTGTAAGTCTCACAAATAATTTTTATAACAAAATAGTGTTCAGAATGTGATTCTGGACTCAAAGAAAAACGAAAATAAATTTTTGAAGAAAAATTAAATTTTATCGTTTTTCGGCGTTTCCAGCAGTTGTCCGAACGATTTACATCAAAAGAAATTTTTCTTGTCTCAGTTTCTGTAAGTTTCACAAATAATTTTTATAACAAAATAGTGTTCAGAATGTGATTCTGGACTCGATAAAAAACGAAAATAAATTTTTGAAGAAAAATGAAATTTAATCGTTTTTCGGCGTTTCCAGCAGTTGTCCGAACGATTTACACCAAAAGAAATTTTTCCTGTCTCAGTTTCTGTAAGTCTCACAAATAATTTTTATAACAAAATAGTGTTCAGAATGTGATTCTGGACTCAAAAAAAAACGAAAATAAATTTTAGAAGAAAAATTAAATTTAATCGTTTTTCGGCGTTTCCAGCAGTTGTCCGAACGATTTACATCAAAATAAATTTTTCTTGTCTCAGTTTCTGTAAGTCTCACAAATAATTTTTATAACAAAATAGTGTTCAGAATGTGATTCTGGACTCGATAAAAAACGAAAATAAATTTTTGAAGAAAAATGAAATTTAATCGTTTTTCGGCGTTTCCAGCAGTTGTCCGAACGATTTACACCAAAAGAAATTTTTCCTGTCTCAGTTTCTGTAAGTCTCACAAATAATTTTTATAACAAAATACTGTTCAGAATGTGATTCTGGACTCGATAAAAAACGAAAATAAATTTTTGAAGAAAAATTAAATTTAATCGTTTTTCGGCGTTTCCAGCAGTTGTCCGAACGATTTACACCAAAAGAAATTTTGCTTGTCTCAGTTTCTATAAGTCTCACAAATAATTTTTATAACAAAATAGTGTTCAGAATGTGATTCTGGACTCAAAAAAAACAAAAATAAATTTTTGAAGAAAAATGAAATTTAATCGTTTTTCGGCGTTTCCAGCAGTTATCCGAACGATTTACATCAAAAGAAATTTTTCCTGTCTCAGTTTCTGTAAGTCTCACAAATAATTTTTATAACAAAATAGTGTTCAGAATGTGATTCTGGACTCGATAAAAAACAAAATTAAATTTTTGAAGAAAAATGAAATTTAATCGTTTTTCGGCGTTTCCAGCAGTTGTCCGAACGATTTACACCAAAAGAAATTTTGCTTGTCTCAGTTTCTGTAAGTCTCACAAATAATTTTTATAACAAAATAGTGTTCAGAATGTGATTCTGGACTCAAAAAAAACGAAAATAAATTTTAGAAGAAAAATTAAATTTAATCGTTTTTCGGCGTTTCCAGCAGTTGTCCGAACGATTTACATCAAAAGAAATTTTTCTTGTCTCAGTTTCTGTAAGTCTCACAAATAATTTTTATAACAAAATAGTGTTCAGAATGTGATTCTGGACTCGATAAAAAACGAAAATAAATTTTTGAAGAAAAATGAAATTTAATCGTTTTTCGGCGTTTCCAGCAGTTGTCCGAAGGATTTACACCAAAAGTAATTGTGCTTGTCTCAGTTTCTGTAAGTCTCACAAATAATTTTTATAACAAAATAGTGTTCAGAATGTGATTCTGGACTCGATAAAAAACGAAAATAAATTTTTGAAGAAAAATGAAATTTAATCGTTTTTCGGCGTTTCCAGCAGTTGTCCGAACGATTTACACCAAAAGAAATTTTTCCTGTCTCAGTTTCTGTAAGTCTCACAAATAATTTTTATAACAAAATAGTGTTCAGAATGTGATTCTGGACTCGATAAAAAACAAAAATAAATTTTTGAAGAAAAATGAAATTTAATCGTTTTTCGGCGTTTCTAGCAGTTGTCCGAACGATTTACACCAAAAGAAATTTTGCTTGTCTCAGTTTCTGTAAGTCTCACAAATAATTTTTATAACAAAATAGTGTTCAGAATGTGATTCTGGACTCAAAGAAAAACGAAAATAAATTTTTGTAGAAAAATTAAATTTTATGTTTTTCGGCGTTTCCAGCAGTTGTCCGAACGATTTACATCAAAAGAAATTTTTCTTGTCTCAGTTTCTGTAAGTTTCACAAATAATTTTTATAACAAAATAGTGTTCAGAATGTGATTCTGGACTCGATAAAAAACGAAAATAAATTTTTGAAGAAAAATGAAATTTAATCGTTTTTCGGCGTTTCCAGCAGTTGACCGAACGATTTACACCAAAAGAAATTTTTCCTGTCTCAGTTTCTGTAAGTCTCACAAATAATTTTTATAACAAAATAGTGTTCAGAATGTGATTCTGGACTCGATAAAAAACAAAAATAAATTTTTGAAGAAAAATTAAATTTAATCGTTTTTCGGCGTTTCCAGCAGTTGTCCGAACGATTTACACCAAAAGAAATTTTGCTTGTCTCAGTTTCTGTAAGTCTCACAAATAATTTTTATAACAAAATAGTGTTCAGAATGTGATTCTGGACTCAAAGGAAAACGAAAATAAATTTTTGAAGAAAAATGAAATTTAATCGTTTTTCGGCGTTTCCAGCAGTTGTCCGAACAACTTACACCAAAAGAAATTTTGCTTGTCTCAGTTTCTGTAAGTCTCACAAATAATTTTTATAACAAAATAGTGTTCAGAATGTGAATCTGGACTCAAAAAAAAACGAAAATAAATTTTTGAACAAAAATTAAATTTAATCGTTTTTCGGCGTTTCCAGCAGTTGTCCGAACGATTTACATCAAAAGAAATTTTGCTTGTCTCAGTTTCTGTAAGTCTCACAAATAATTTTTATAACAAAATAGTGTTTAGAATGTGATTCTGGACTCGAAAAAAAACGAAAATAAATTTTTGAAGAAAAATTTAATTTAATCGTTTTTCGGCGTTTCCAGCAGTTGTCCGAACGATTTACATCAAAAGAAATTTTTCTTGTCTCAGTTTCTGTAAGTCTCACAAATAATTTTTATAACAAAATAGTGTTCAGAATGTGAATCTGGACTCAAAAAAAAACGAAAATAAATTTTTGAACAAAAATTAAATTTAATCGTTTTTCGGCGTTTCCAGCAGTTGTCCGAACGATTTACATCAAAAGAAATTTTGCTTGTCTCAGTTTCTGTAAGTCTCACAAATAATTTTTATAACAAAATAGTGTTCAGAATGTGATTCTGGACTCGAAAAAAAACGAAAATAAATTTTTGAAGAAAAATTAAATTTAATCGTTTTTCGGCGTTTCCAGCAGTTGTCCGAACGATTTACATCAAAAGAAATTTTGCTTGTCTCCGTTTCTGTAAGTCTCACAAATAATTTTTATAACAAAATAGTGTTTAGAATGTGATTCTGGACTCGAAAAAAAACGAAAATAAATTTTTGAAGAAAAATTTAATTTAATCGTTTTTCGGCGTTTCCAGCAGTTGTCCGAACGATTTACATCAAAAGAAATTTTTCTTGTCTCAGTTTCTGTAAGTCTCACAAATAATTTTTATAACAAAATAGTGTTCAGAATGTGATTCTGGACTCGATAAAAAACAAAAATAAATTTTTGAAGAAAAATGAAATTTAATCCTTTTTCGGCGTTTCCAGCAGTTGTCCGAACGATTTACACCAAAAGAAATTTTGCTTGCCTCAGTTTCTGTAAGTCTCACAAATAATTTTTATAACAAAATAGTGTTCAGAATGTGATTCTGGACTCAAAAAAAAACGAAAATAAATTTTTGAAGAAAAATTAAATTTAATCGTTTTTCGGCGTTTCCAGCAGTTGTCCGAACGATTTACATCAAAAGAAATTTTTCTTGTCTCAGTTTCTGTAAGTCTCACAAATAATTTTTATAACAAAATAGTGTTCAGAATGTGATTCTGGACTCGATAAAAAACGAAAATAAATTTTTGAAGAAAAATGAAATTTAATCGTTTTTCGGCGTTTCCAGCAGTTGTCCGAACGATTTACACCAAAAGAAATTTTTCTTGTCTCAGTTTCTGTAAGTCTCACAAATAATTTTTATAACAAAATAGTGTTCAGAATGTGATTCTGGACTCAAAAAAAAACGAAAATAAATTTTTGAAGAAAAATTAAATTTAATCGTTTTTCGGCGTTTCCAGCAGTTGTCCGAACGATTTACACCAAAAGAAATTTGGCTTGTCTCAGTTTCTGTAAGTCTCACAAATAATTTTTATAACAAAATAGTGTTCAGAATGTGATTCTGGACTCAAAGAAAAACGAAAATAAATTTTTAAAGAAAAATTAAATTTTATGTTTTTCGGCGTTTCCAGCAGTTGTCCGAACGATTTACATCAAAAGAAATTTTTCTTGTCTCAGTTTCTGTAAGTTTCACAAATAATTTTTATAACAAAATAGTGTTCAGAATGTGATTCTGGACTCGATAAAAAACGAAAATAAATTTTTGAAGAAAAATGAAATTTAATCGTTTTTCGGCGTTTCCAGCAGTTGACCGAACGATTTACACCAAAAGAAATTTTTCCTGTCTCAGTTTCTGTAAGTATCACAAATAATTTTTATAACAAAATAGTGTTCAGAATGTGATTCTGGACTCGATAAAAAACAAAAATAAATTTTTAAAGAAAAATGAAATTTAATCGTTTTTCGGCGTTTCCAGCAGTTGTCCGAACGATTTACACCAAAAGAAATTTTGCTTGTCTCAGTTTCTGTAAGTCTCACAAATAATTTTTATAACAAAATAGTGTTCAGAATGTGATTCTGGACTCAAAGGAAAACGAAAATAAATTTTTGAAGAAAAATGAAATTTAATCGTTTTTCGGCGTTTCCAGCAGTTGTCCGAACAACTTACACCAAAAGAAATTTTGCTTGTCTCAGTTTCTGTAAGTCTCACAAATAATTTTTATAACAAAATAGTGTTCAGAATGTGAATCTGGACTCAAAAAAAAACGAAAATAAATTTTTGAACAAAAATTAAATTTAATTGTTTTTCGGCGTTTCCAGCAGTTGTCCGAACGATTTACATCAAAAGAAATTTTGCTTGTCTCAGTTTCTGTAAGTCTCACAAATAATTTTTATAACAAAATAGTGTTTAGAATGTGATTCTGGACTCGAAAAAAAACGAAAATAAATTTTTGAAGAAAAATTTAATTTAATCGTTTTTCGGCGTTTCCAGCAGTTGTCCGAACGATTTACATCAAAAGAAATTTTTCTTGTCTCAGTTTCTGTAAGTCTCACAAATAATTTTTATAACAAAATAGTGTTCAGAATGTGAATCTGGACTCAAAAAAAAACGAAAATAAATTTTTGAACAAAAATTAAATTTAATCGTTTTTCGGCGTTTCCAGCAGTTGTCCGAACGATTTACATCAAAAGAAATTTTGCTTGTCTCAGTTTCTGTAAGTCTCACAAATAATTTTTATAACAAAATAGTGTTCAGAATGTGATTCTGGACTCGAAAAAAAACGAAAATAAATTTTTGAAGAAAAATTAAATTTAATCGTTTTTCGGCGTTTCCAGCAGTTGTCCGAACGATTTACATCAAAAGAAATTTTGCTTGTCTCCGTTTCTGTAAGTCTCACAAATAATTTTTATAACAAAATAGTGTTTAGAATGTGATTCTGGACTCGAAAAAAAACGAAAATAAATTTTTGAAGAAAAATTTAATTTAATCGTTTTTCGGCGTTTCCAGCAGTTGTCCGAACGATTTACATCAAAAGAAATTTTTCTTGTCTCAGTTTCTGTAAGTCTCACAAATAATTTTTATAACAAAATAGTGTTCAGAATGTGATTCTGGACTCGATAATAAACAAAAATAAATTTTTGAAGAAAAATGAAATTTAATCCTTTTTCGGCGTTTCCAGCAGTTGTCCGAACGATTTACACCAAAAGAAATTTTGCTTGCCTCAGTTTCTGTAAGTCTCACAAATAATTTTTATAACAAAATAGTGTTCAGAATGTGATTCTGGACTCAAAAAAAAACGAAAATAAATTTTTGAAGAAAAATTAAATTTAATCGTTTTTCGGCGTTTCCAGCAGTTGTCCGAACGATTTACATCAAAAGAAATTTTTCTTGTCTCAGTTTCTGTAAGTCTCACAAATAATTTTTATAACAAAATAGTGTTCAGAATGTGATTCTGGACTCGATAAAAAACGAAAATAAATTTTTGAAGAAAAATGAAATTTAATCGTTTTTCGGCGTTTCCAGCAGTTGTCCGAACGATTTACACCAAAAGAAATTTTTCTTGTCTCAGTTTCTGTAAGTCTCACAAATAATTTTTATAACAAAATAGTGTTCAGAATGTGATTCTGGACTCAAAAAAAAACGAAAATAAATTTTTGAAGAAAAATTAAATTTAATCGTTTTTCGGCGTTTCCAGCAGTTGTCCGAACGATTTACACCAAAAGAAATTTGGCTTGTCTCAGTTTCTGTAAGTCTCACAAATAATTTTTATAACAAAATAGTGTTCAGAATGTGATTCTGGACTCAAAGAAAAACGAAAATAAATTTTTAAAGAAAAATTAAATTTTATGTTTTTCGGCGTTTCCAGCAGTTGTCCGAACGATTTACATCAAAAGAAATTTTTCTTGTCTCAGTTTCTGTAAGTTTCACAAATAATTTTTATAACAAAATAGTGTTCAGAATGTGATTCTGGACTCGATAAAAAACGAAAATAAATTTTTGAAGAAAAATGAAATTTAATCGTTTTTCGGCGTTTCCAGCAGTTGACCGAACGATTTACACCAAAAGAAATTTTTCCTGTCTCAGTTTCTGTAAGTATCACAAATAATTTTTATAACAAAATAGTGTTCAGAGTGTGATTCTGGACTCGATAAAAAACAAAAATAAATTTTTAAAGAAAAATGAAATTTAATCGTTTTTCGGCGTTTCCAGCAGTTGTCCGAACGATTTACACCAAAAGAAATTTTGCTTGTCTCAGTTTCTGTAAGTCTCACAAATAATTTTTATAACAAAATAGTGTTCAGAATGTGATTCTGGACTCAAAGGAAAACGAAAATAAATTTTTGAAGAAAAATGAAATTTAATCGTTTTTCGGCGTTTCCAGCAGTTGTCCGAACAACTTACACCAAAAGAAATTTTGCTTGTCTCAGTTTCTGTAAGTCTCACAAATAATTTTTATAACAAAATAGTGTTCAGAATGTGAATCTGGACTCAAAAAAAAACGAAAATAAATTTTTGAACAAAAATTAAATTTAATCGTTTTTCGGCGTTTCCAGCAGTTGTCCGAACGATTTACATCAAAAGAAATTTTGCTTGTCTCAGTTTCTGTAAGTCTCACAAATAATTTTTATAACAAAATAGTGTTTAGAATGTGATTCTGGACTCGAAAAAAAACGAAAATAAATTTTTGAAGAAAAATTTAATTTAATCGTTTTTCGGCGTTTCCAGCAGTTGTCCGAACGATTTACATCAAAAGAAATTTTTCTTGTCTCAGTTTCTGTAAGTCTCACAAATAATTTTTATAACAAAATAGTGTTCAGAATGTGAATCTGGACTCAAAAAAAAAACGAAAATAAATTTTTGAACAAAAATTAAATTTAATCGTTTTTCGGCGTTTCCAGCAGTTGTCCGAACGATTTACATCAAAAGAAATTTTGCTTGTCTCAGTTTCTGTAAGTCTCACAAATAATTTTTATAACAAAATAGTGTTTAGAATGTGATTCTGGACTCGAAAAAAAACGAAAATAAATTTTTGAAGAAAAATTTAATTTAATCGTTTTTCGGCGTTTCCAGCAGTTGTCCGAACGATTTACATCAAAAGAAATTTTTCTTGTCTCAGTTTCTGTAAGTCTCTCAAATAATTTTTATAACAAAATAGTGTTCAGAATGTGATTCTGGACTCGATAAAAAACAAAAATAAATTTTTGAAGAAAAATGAAATTTAATCCTTTTTCGGCGTTTCCAGCAGTTGTCCGAACGATTTACACCAAAAGAAATTTTGCTTGCCTCAGTTTCTGTAAGTCTCGCAAATAATTTTTATAACAAAATAGTGTTCAGAATGTGATTCTGGACTCAAAAAAAAACGAAAATAAATTTTTGAAGAAAAATTAAATTTAATCGTTTTTCGGCGTTTCCAGCAGTTGTCCGAACGATTTACATCAAAAGAAATTTTTTTTGTCTCAGTTTCTGTAAGTCTCACAAATAATTTTTATAACAAAATAGTGTTCAGAATGTGATTCTGGACTCGATAAAAAACGAAAATAAATTTTTGAAGAAAAATGAAATTTAATCGTTTTTCGGCGTTTCCAGCAGTTGTCCGAACGATTTACACCAAAAGAAATTTTTCTTGTCTCAGTTTCTGTAAGTCTCACAAATAATTTTTATAACAAAATAGTGTTCAGAATGTGATTCTGGACTCAAAAAAAAACGAAAATAAATTTTTGAACAAAAATTAAATTTAATCGTTTTTCGGCGTTTCCAGCAGTTGTCCGAACGATTTACATCAAAAGAAATTTTGCTTGTCTCAGTTTCTGTAAGTCTCACAAATAATTTTTATAACAAAATAGTGTTCAGAATGTGATTCTGGACTCGAAAAAAAACGAAAATAAATTTTTGAAGAAAAATTAAATTTAATCGTTTTTCGGCGTTTCCAGCAGTTGTCCGAACGATTTACATCAAAAGAAATTTTGCTTGTCTCAGTTTCTGTAAGTCTCACAAATAATTTTTATAACAAAATAGTGTTTAGAATGTGATTCTGGACTCGAAAAAAAACGAAAATAAATTTTTGAAGAAAAATTTAATTTAATCGTTTTTCGGCGTTTCCAGCAGTTGTCCGAACGATTTACATCAAAAGAAATTTTTCTTGTCTCAGTTTCTGTAAGTCTCACAAATAATTTTTATAACAAAATAGTGTTCAGAATGTGATTCTGGACTCGATAAAAAACAAAAATAAATTTTTGAAGAAAAATGAAATTTAATCCTTTTTCGGCGTTTCCAGCAGTTGTCCGAACGATTTACACCAAAAGAAATTTTGCTTGCCTCAGTTTCTGTAAGTCTCACAAATAATTTTTATAACAAAATAGTGTTCAGAATGTGATTCTGGACTCAAAAAAAAACGAAAATAAATTTTTGAAGAAAAATTAAATTTAATCGTTTTTCGGCGTTTCCAGCAGTTGTCCGAACGATTTACATCAAAAGAAATTTTTCTTGTCTCAGTTTCTGTAAGTCTCACAAATAATTTTAATAACAAAATAGTGTTCAGAATGTGATTCTGGACTCGATAAAAAACGAAAATAAATTTTTGAAGAAAAATGAAATTTAATCGTTTTTCGGCGTTTCCAGCAGTTGTCCGAACGATTTACACCAAAAGAAATTTTGCTTGTCTCAGTTTCTGTAAGTCTCACAAATAATTTTTATAACAAAATAGTGTTCAGAATGTGATTCTGGACTCAAAGAAAAACGAAAATAAATTTTTGAAGAAAAATGAAATTTAATCGTTTTTCGGCGTTTCCAGCAGTTGTCCGAACAACTTACACCAAAAGAAATTTTGCTTGTCTCAGTTTCTGTAAGTCTCACAAATAATTTTTATAACAAAATAGTGTTCAGAATGTGAATCTGGACTCAAAAAAAAAACGAAAATAAATTTTTGAACAAAAATTAAATTTAATCGTTTTTCGGCGTTTCCAGCAGTTGTCCGAACGATTTACATCAAAAGAAATTTTGCTTGTCTCAGTTTCTGTAAGTCTCACAAATAATTTTTATAACAAAATAGTGTTTAGAATGTGATTCTGGACTCGAAAAAAAACGAAAATAAATTTTTGAAGAAAAATTTAATTTAATCGTTTTTCGGCGTTTCCAGCAGTTGTCCGAACGATTTACATCAAAAGAAATTTTTCTTGTCTCAGTTTCTGTAAGTCTCACAAATAATTTTTATAACAAAATAGTGTTCAGAATGTGAATCTGGACTCAAAAAAAAACGAAAATAAATTTTTGAACAAAAATTAAATTTAATCGTTTTTCGGCGTTTCCAGCAGTTGTCCGAACGATTTACATCAAAAGAAATTTTGCTTGTCTCAGTTTCTGTAAGTCTCACAAATAATTTTTATAACAAAATAGTGTTCAGAATGTGATTCTGGACTCGAAAAAAAACGAAAATAAATTTTTGAAGAAAAATTAAATTTAATCGTTTTTCGGCGTTTCCAGCAGTTGTCCGAACGATTTACATCAAAAGAAATTTTGCTTGTCTCAGTTTCTGTAAGTCTCACAAATAATTTTTATAACAAAATAGTGTTTAGAATGTGATTCTGGACTCGAAAAAAAACGAAAATAAATTTTTGAAGAAAAATTTAATTTAATCGTTTTTCGGCGTTTCCAGCAGTTGTCCGAACGATTTACATCAAAAGAAATTTTTCTTGTCTCAGTTTCTGTAAGTCTCACAAATAATTTTTATAACAAAATAGTGTTCAGAATGTGATTCTGGACTCGATAAAAAACAAAAATAAATTTTTGAAGAAAAATGAAATTTAATCCTTTTTCGGCGTTTCCAGCAGTTGTCCGAACGATTTACACCAAAAGAAATTTTGCTTGCCTCAGTTTCTGTAAGTCTCACAAATAATTTTTATAACAAAATAGTGTTCAGAATGTGATTCTGGACTCAAAAAAAAACGAAAATAAATTTTTGAAGAAAAATGAAATTTAATCGTTTTTCGGCGTTTCCAGCAGTTGTCCGAACAACTTACACCAAAAGAAATTTTACTTGTCTCAGTTTCTGTAAGTCTCACAAATAATTTTTATAACAAAATAGTGTTCAGAATGTGAATCTGGACTCAAAAAAAAAACGAAAATAAATTTTTGAACAAAAATTAAATTTAATCGTTTTTCGGCGTTTCCAGCAGTTGTCCGAACGATTTACATCAAAAGAAATTTTGCTTGTCTCAGTTTCTGTAAGTCTCACAAATAATTTTTATAACAAAATAGTGTTTAGAATGTGATTCTGGACTCGAAAAAAAACGAAAATAAATTTTTGAAGAAAAATTTAATTTAATCGTTTTTCGGCGTTTCCAGCAGTTGTCCGAACGATTTACATCAAAAGAAATTTTTCTTGTCTCAGTTTCTGTAAGTCTCACAAATAATTTTTATAACAAAATAGTGTTCAGAATGTGAATCTGGACTCAAAAAAAAACGAAAATAAATTTTTGAACAAAAATTAAATTTAATCGTTTTTCGGCGTTTCCAGCAGTTGTCCGAACGATTTACATCAAAAGAAATTTTGCTTGTCTCAGTTTCTGTAAGTCTCACAAATAATTTTTATAACAAAATAGTGTTCAGAATGTGATTCTGGACTCGAAAAAAAACGAAAATAAATTTTTGAAGAAAAATTAAATTTAATCGTTTTTCGGCGTTTCCAGCAGTTGTCCGAACGATTTACATCAAAAGAAATTTTGCTTGTCTCAGTTTCTGTAAGTCTCACAAATAATTTTTATAACAAAATAGTGTTTAGAATGTGATTCTGGACTCGAAAAAAAACGAAAATAAATTTTTGAAGAAAAATTTAATTTAATCGTTTTTCGGCGTTTCCAGCAGTTGTCCGAACGATTTACATCAAAAGAAATTTTTCTTGTCTCAGTTTCTGTAAGTCTCACAAATAATTTTTATAACAAAATAGTGTTCAGAATGTGATTCTGGACTCGATAAAAAACAAAAATAAATTTTTGAAGAAAAATGAAATTTAATCCTTTTTCGGCGTTTTCAGCAGTTGTCCGAACGATTTACACCAAAAGAAATTTTGCTTGCCTCAGTTTCTGTAAGTCTCACAAATAATTTTTATAACAAAATAGTGTTCAGAATGTGATTCTGGACTCAAAAAAAAACGAAAATAAATTTTTGAAGAAAAATTAAATTTAATCGTTTTTCGGCGTTTCCAGCAGTTGTCCGAACGATTTACATCAAAAGAAATTTTTCTTGTCTCAGTTTCTGTAAGTCTCACAAATAATTTTTATAACAAAATAGTGTTCAGAATGTGATTCTGGACTCGATAAAAAACGAAAATAAATTTTTGAAGAAAAATGAAATTTAATCGTTTTTCGGCGTTTCCAGCAGTTGTCCGAACGATTTACACCAAAAGAAATTTTTCTTGTCTCAGTTTCTGTAAGTCTCACAAATAATTTTTATAACAAAATAGTGTTCAGAATGTGATTCTGGACTAAAAAAAAAACGAAAATAAATTTTTGAAGAAAAATTAAATTTAATCGTTTTTCGGCGTTTCCAGCAGTTGTCCGAACGATTTACACCAAAAGAAATTTTGCTTGTCTCAGTTTCTGTAAGTCTCACAAATAATTTTTATAACAAAATAGTGTTCAGAATGTGAATCTGGACTCAAAAAAAAACGAAAATAAATTTTTGAACAAAAATTAAATTTAATCGTTTTTCGGCGTTTCCAGCAGTTGTCCGAACGATTTACATCAAAAGAAATTTTGCTTGTCTCAGTTTCTGTAAGTCTCACAAATAATTTTTATAACAAAATAGTGTTCAGAATGTGATTCTGGACTCGAAAAAAACGAAAATAAATTTTTGAAGAAAAATTAAATTTAATCGTTTTTCGGCGTTTCCAGCAGTTGTCCGAACAATTTACATCAAAAGAAATTTTGCTTGTCTCAGTTTCTGTAAGTCTCACAAATAATTTTTATAACAAAATAGTGTTTAGAATGTGATTCTGGACTCGAAAAAAAACGAAAATAAATTTTTGAAGAAGAATTAAATTTAATCGTTTTTCGGCGTTTCCAGCAGTTGTCCGAACGATTTACATCAAAAGAAATTTTTCTTGTCTCAGTTTCTGTAAGTCTCACAAATAATTTTTATAACAAAATAGTGTTCAGAATGTGATTCTGGACTCGATAAAAAACAAAAATAAATTTTTGAAGAAAAATGAAATTTAATCGTTTTTCGGCGTTTCCAGCAGTTGTCCGAACGATTTACACCAAAAGAAATTTTGCTTGCCTCAGTTTCTGTAAGTCTCACAAATAATTTTTATAACAAAATAGTGTTCAGAATGTGATTCTGGACTCAAAAAAAAACGAAAATAAATTTTTGAAGAAAAATTAAATTTAATCGTTTTTCGGCGTTTCCAGCAGTTGTCCGAACGATTTACATCAAAAGAAATTTTTCTTGTCTCAGTTTCTGTAAGTCTCACAAATAATTTTTATAACAAAATAGTGTTCAGAATGTGATTCTGGACTCGATAAAAAACGAAAATAAATTTTTGAAGAAAAATGAAATTTAATCGTTTTTCGGCGTTTCCAGCAGTTGTCCGAACGATTTACACCAAAAGAAATTTTTCCTGTCTCAGTTTCTGTAAGTCTCACAAATAATTTTTATAACAAAATACTGTTCAGAATGTGATTCTGGACTCGATAAAAAACGAAAATAAATTTTTGAAGAAAAATTAAATTTAATCGTTTTTCGGCGTTTCCAGCAGTTGTCCGAACGATTTACACCAAAAGAAATTTTGCTTGTCTCAGTTTCTATAAGTCTCACAAATAATTTTTATAACAAAATAGTGTTCAGAATGTGATTCTGGACTCAAAAAAAAACAAAAATAAATTTTTGAAGAAAAATGAAATTTAATCGTTTTTCGGCATTTCCAGCAGTTGTCCGAACGATTTACATCAAAAGCAATTTTTCCTGTCTCAGTTTCTGTAAGTCTCACAAATAATTTTTATAACAAAATAGTGTTCAGAATGTGATTCTGGACTCGATAAAAAACAAAATTAAATTTTTGAAGAAAAATGAAATTTAATCGTTTTTCGGCGTTTCCAGCAGTTGTCCGAACGATTTACACCAAAATAAATTTTTCCTGTCTCAGTTTCTGTAAGTCTCACAAATAATTTTTATAACAAAATAGTGTTCAGAATGTGATTCTGGACTCGATAAAAAACAAAAATAAATTTTTGAAGAAAAATGAAATTTAATCGTTTTTCGGCGTTTCCAGCAGTTGTCCGAACGATTTACACCAAAAGAAATTTTGCTTGTCTCAGTTTCTGTAAGTCTCACAAATAATTTTTATAACAAAATAGTGTTCAGAATGTGATTCTGGACTCAAAGAAAAACCAAAATAAATTTTTGAAGAAAAATTAAATTTTATCGTTTTTCGGCGTTTCCAGCAGTTGTCCGAACGATTTACATCAAAAGAAATTTTTCTTGTCTCAGTTTCTGTAAGTTTCACAAATAATTTTTATAACAAAATAGTGTTCAGAATGTGATTCTGGACTCGATAAAAAACGAAAATAAATTTTTGAAGAAAAATGAAATTTAATCGTTTTTCGGCGTTTCCAGCAGTTGTCCGAACGATTTACACCAAAAGAAATTTTTCCTGTCTCAGTTTCTGTAAGTCTCACAAATAATTTTTATAACAAAATACTGTTCAGAATGTGATTCTGGACTCGATAAAAAACGAAAATAAATTTTTGAAGAAAAATTAAATTTAATCGTTTTTCGGCGTTTCCAGCAGTTGTCCGAACGATTTACACCAAAAGAAATTTTGCTTGTCTCAGTTTCTGTAAGTCTCACAAATAATTTTTATAACAAAATAGTGTTCAGAATGTGATTCTGGACTCAAAAAAAAACAAAAATAAATTTTTGAAGAAAAATGAAATTAGTCGTTTTTCGGCGTTTCCAGCAGTTGTCCGAACGATTTACACCAAAAGAAATTTTTCCTGTCTCAGTTTCTGTAAGTCTCACAAATAATTTTTATAACAAAATAGTGTTCAGAATGTGATTCTGGACTCGATAAAAAACAAAAATAAATTTTTGAAGAAAAATGAAATTTAATCGTTTTTCGGCGTTTCCAGCAGTTGTCCGAACGATTTACACCAAAAGAAATTTTGCTTGTCTCAGTTTCTGTAAGTCTCACAAATAATTTTTATAACAAAATAGTGTTCAGAATGTGATTCTGGACTCGATAAAAAACAAAAATAAATTTTTGAAGAAAAATGAAATTTAATCGTTTTTCGGCGTTTCCAGCAGTTGTCCGAACGATTTACACCAAAAGAAATTTTTCCTGTCTCAGTTTCTGTAAGTCTCACAAATAATTTTTATAACAAAATAGTGTTCAGAATGTGATTCTGGACTCGATAAAAAACAAAAATAAATTTTTGAAGAAAAATGAAATTTAATCGTTTTTCGGCGTTTCCAGCAGTTGTCCGAACGATTTACACCAAAAGAAATTTTGCTTGTCTCAGTTTCTGTAAGTCTCACAAATAATTTTTATAACAAAATAGTGTTCAGAATGTGATTCTGGACTCAAAGAAAAACGAAAATAAATTTTTGAAGAAAAATTAAATTTTATCGTTTTTCGGCGTTTCCAGCAGTTGTCCGAACGATTTACATCAAAAGAAATTTTTCTTGTCTCAGTTTCTGTAAGTTTCACAAATAATTTTTATAACAAAATAGTGTTCAGAATGTGATTCTGGACTCGATAAAAAACGAAAATAAATTTTTGAAGAAAAATGAAATTTAATCGTTTTTCGGCGTTTCCAGCAGTTGTCCGAACGATTTACACCAAAATAAATTTTTCCTGTCTCAGTTTCTGTAAGTCTCACAAATAATTTTTATAACAAAATAGTGTTCAGAATGTGATTCTGGACTCGATAAAAAACAAAAATAAATTTTTGAAGAAAAATGAAATTTAATCGTTTTTCGGCGTTTCCAGCAGTTGTCCGAACGATTTACACCAAAAGAAATTTTTCCTGTCTCAGTTTCTGTAAGTCTCACAAATAATTTTTATAACAAAATACTGTTCAGAATGTGATTCTGGACTCGATAAAAAACGAAAATAAATTTTTGAAGAAAAATTAAATTTAATCGTTTTTCGGCGTTTCCAGCAGTTGTCCGAACGATTTACACCAAAAGAAATTTTGCTTGTCTCAGTTTCTGTAAGTCTCACAAATAATTTTTATAACAAAATAGTGTTCAGAATGTGATTCTGGACTCAAAAAAAAACAAAAATAAATTTTTGAAGAAAAATGAAATTTAATCGTTTTTCGGCGTTTCCAGCAGTTGTCCGAACGATTTACATCAAAAGAATTTTTTCCTGTCTCAGTTTCTGTAAGTCTCACAAATAATTTTTATAACAAAATAGTGTTCAGAATGTGATTCTGGACTCGATAAAAAACAAAATTAAATTTTTGAAGAAAAATGAAATTTAATCGTTTTTCGGCGTTTCCAGCAGTTGTCCGAACGATTTACACCAAAAGAAATTTTGCTTGTCTCAGTTTCTGTAAGTCTCACAAATAATTTTTATAACAAAATAGTGTTCAGAATGTGATTCTGGACTCAAAAAAAAACGAAAATAAATTTTAGAAGAAAAATTAAATTTAATCGTTTTTCGGCGTTTCCAGCAGTTGTCCGAACGATTTACATCAAAAGAAATTTTACTTGTCTCAGTTTCTGTAAGTCTCACAAATAATTTTTATAACAAAATAGTGTTCAGAATGTGATTCTGGACTCGATAAAAAACGAAAATAAATTTTTGAAGAAAAATGAAATTTAATCGTTTTTCGGCGTTTCCAGCAGTTGTCCGAACGATTTACACCAAAAGAAATTTTTCTTGTCTCAGTTTCTGTAAGTTTCACAAATAATTTTTATAACAAAATAGTGTTCAGAATGTGATTCTGGACTCGATAAAAAACGAAAATAAATTTTTGAAGAAAAATGAAATTTAATCGTTTTTCGGCGTTTCCAGCAGTTGTCCGAACGATTTACACCAAAATAAATTTTTCCTGTCTCAGTTTCTGTAAGTCTCACAAATAATTTTTATAACAAAATAGTGTTCAGAATGTGATTCTGGACTCGATAAAAAACAAAAATAAATTTTTGAAGAAAAATGAAATTTAATCGTTTTTCGGCGTTTCCAGCAGTTGTCCGAACGATTTACACCAAAAGAAATTTTTCCTGTCTCAGTTTCTGTAAGTCTCACAAATAATTTTTATAACAAAATACTGTTCAGAATGTGATTCTGGACTCGATAAAAAACGAAAATAAATTTTTGAAGAAAAATTAAATTTAATCGTTTTTCGGCGTTTCCAGCAGTTGTCCGAACGATTTACACCAAAAGAAATTTTGCTTGTCTCAGTTTCTGTAAGTCTCACAAATAATTTTTATAACAAAATAGTGTTCAGAATGTGATTCTGGACTCAAAAAAAAACAAAAATAAATTTTTGAAGAAAAATGAAATTTAATCGTTTTTCGGCGTTTCCAGCAGTTGTCCGAACGATTTACATCAAAAGAATTTTTTCCTGTCTCAGTTTCTGTAAGTCTCACAAATAATTTTTATAACAAAATAGTGTTCAGAATGTGATTCTGGACTCGATAAAAAACAAAATTAAATTTTTGAAGAAAAATGAAATTTAATCGTTTTTCGGCGTTTCCAGCAGTTGTCCGAACGATTTACACCAAAAGAAATTTTGCTTGTCTCAGTTTCTGTAAGTCTCACAAATAATTTTTATAACAAAATAGTGTTCAGAATGTGATTCTGGACTCAAAAAAAAACAAAAATAAATTTTTGAAGAAAAATTAAATTTAATCGTTTTTCGGCGTTTCCAGCAGTTGTCCGAACGATTTACATCAAAAGAAATTTTTCTTGTCTCAGTTTCTGTAAGTCTCACAAATAATTTTTATAACAAAATAGTGTTCAGAATGTGATTCTGGACTCGATAAAAAACGAAAATAAATTTTTGAAGAAAAATGAAATTTAATCGTTTTTCGGCGTTTCCAGCAGTTGTCCGAACGATTTACACCAAAAGAAATTTTTCCTGTCTCAGTTTCTGTAAGTCTCACAAATAATTTTTATAACAAAATACTGTTCAGAATGTGATTCTGGACTCGATAAAAAACGAAAATAAATTTTTGAAGAAAAATTAAATTTAATCGTTTTTCGGCGTTTCCAGCAGTTGTCCGAACGATTTACACCAAAAGAAATTTTGCTTGTCTCAGTTTCTATAAGTCTCACAAATAATTTTTATAACAAAATAGTGTTCAGAATGTGATTCTGGACTCAAAAAAAAACAAAAATAAATTTTTGAAGAAAAATGAAATTTAATCGTTTTTCGGCGTTTCCAGCAGTTGTCCGAACGATTTACATCAAAAGAAATTTTTCCTGTCTCAGTTTCTGTAAGTCTCACAAATAATTTTTATAACAAAATAGTGTTCAGAATGTGATTCTGGACTCGATAAAAAACAAAATTAAATTTTTGAAGAAAAATGAAATTTAATCGTTTTTCGGCGTTTCCAGCAGTTGTCCGAACGATTTACACCAAAAGAAATTTTGCTTGTCTCAGTTTCTGTAAGTCTCACAAATAATTTTTATAACAAAATAGTGTTCAGAATGTGATTCTGGACTCAAAAAAAAACGAAAATAAATTTTAGAAGAAAAATTAAATTTAATCGTTTTTCGGCGTTTCCAGCAGTTGTCCGAACGATTTACATCAAAAGAAATTTTTCTTGTCTCAGTTTCTGTAAGTCTCACAAATAATTTTTATAACAAAATAGTGTTCAGAACGTGATTCTGGACTCGATAAAAAACGAAAATAAATTTTTGAAGAAAAATGAAATTTAATCGTTTTTCGGCGTTTCCAGCAGTTGTCCGAACGATTTACACCAAAAGAAATTTTTCCTGTCTCAGTTTCTGTAAGTCTCACAAATAATTTTTATAACAAAATACTGTTCAGAATGTGATTCTGGACTCGATAAAAAACGAAAATAAATTTTTGAAGAAAAATTAAATTTAATCGTTTTTCGGCGTTTCCAGCAGTTGTCCGAACGATTTACACCAAAAGAAATTTTGCTTGTCTCAGTTTCTATAAGTCTCACAAATAATTTTTATAACAAAATAGTGTTCAGAATGTGATTCTGGACTCAAAAAAAAACAAAAATAAATTTTTGAAGAAAAATGAAATTTAATCGTTTTTCGGCGTTTCCAGCAGTTGTCCGAACGATTTACATCAAAAGAAATTTTTCCTGTCTCAGTTTCTGTAAGTCTCACAAATAATTTTTATAACAAAATAGTGTTCAGAATGTGATTCTGGACTCGATAAAAAACAAAATTAAATTTTTGAAGAAAAATGAAATTTAATCGTTTTTCGGCGTTTCCAGCAGTTGTCCGAACGATTTACACCAAAAGAAATTTTGCTTGTCTCAGTTTCTGTAAGTCTCACAAATAATTTTTATAACAAAATAGTGTTCAGAATGTGATTCTGGACTCAAAAAAAAACGAAAATAAATTTTAGAAGAAAAATTAAATTTAATCGTTTTTCGGCGTTTCCAGCAGTTGTCCGAACGATTTACATCAAATGAAATTTTTCTGGTCTCAGTTTCTGTAAGTCTCACAAATAATTTTTATAACAAAATAGTGTTCAGAATGTGATTCTGGACTCGATAAAAAACGAAAATAAATTTTTGAAGAAAAATGAAATTTAATCGTTTTTCGGCGTTTCCAGCAGTTGTCCAAACGATTTACACCAAAAGTAATTTTGCTTGTCTCAGTTTCTGTAAGTCTCACAAATAATTTTTATAACAAAATAGTGTTCAGAATGTGATTCTGGACTCGATAAAAAACGAAAATAAATTTTTGAAGAAAAATGAAATTTAATCGTTTTTCGGCGTTTCCAGCAGTTGTCCGAACGATTTACACCAAAAGAAATTTTTCCTGTCTCAGTTTCTGTAAGTCTCACAAATAATTTTTATAACAAAATAGTGTTCAGAATGTGATTCTGGACTCGATAAAAAACAAAAATAAATTTTTGAAGAAAAATGAAATTTAATCGTTTTTCGGCGTTTCCAGCAGTTGTCCGAACGATTTACACCAAAAGAAATTTTGCTTGTCTCAGTTTCTGTAAGTCTCACAAATAATTTTTATAACAAAATAGTGTTCAGAATGTGATTCTGGACTAAAAGGAAAACGAAAATAAATTTTTGAAGAAAAATTAAATTTTATCGTTTTTCGGCGTTTCCAGCAGTTGTCCGAACGATTTACATCAAAAGAAATTTTTCTTGTCTCAGTTTCTGTAAGTTTCACAAATAATTTTTATAACAAAATAGTGTTCAGAATGTGATTCTGGACTCGATAAAAAACGAAAATAAATTTTTAAGGAAAAATGAAATTTAATCGTTTTTCGGCGTTTCCAGCAGTTGACCGAACGATTTACACCAAAAGAAATTTTTCCTGTCTCAGTTTCTGTAAGTCTCACAAATAATTTTTATAACAAAATAGTGTTCAGAATGTGATTCTGGACTCGATAAAAAACAAAAATACATTTTTGAAGAAAAATGAAATTTAATCGTTTTTCGGCGTTTCCAGCAGTTGTCCGAACGATTTACACCAAAAGAAATTTTGCTTGTCTCAGTTTCTGTAAGTCTCACAAATTATTTTTATAACATTATAGTGTTCAGAATGTGATTCTGGACTCAAAGAAAAACAAAAATAAATTTTTGAAGAAAAATTAAATTTTATCGTTTTTCGGCGTTTCCAGCAGTTGTCCGAACGATTTACATCAAAAGAAATTTTTCTTGTCTCAGTTTCTGTAAGTTTCACAAATAATTTTTATAACAAAATAGTGTTCAGAATGTGATTCTGGACTCGATAAAAAACGAAAATAAATTTTTGAAGAAAAATGAAATTTAATCGTTTTTCGGCGTTTCCAGCAGTTGTCCGAACGATTTACACCAAAAGAAATTTTTCCTGTCTCAGTTTCTGTAAGTCTCACAAATAATTTTTATAACAAAATACTGTTCAGAATGTGATTCTGGACTCGATAAAAAACGAAAATAAATTTTTGAAGAAAAATTAAATTTAATCGTTTTTCGGCGTTTCCAGCAGTTGTCCGAACGATTTACAACAAAAGAAATTTTGGTTGTCTCAGTTTCTGTAAGTCTCACAAATAATTTTTATAACAAAATAGTGTTCAGAATGTGATTCTGGACTCAAAAAAAACAAAAATAAATTTTTGAAGAAAAATAAAATTTAATCGTTTTTCGGCGTTTCCAGCAGTTGTCCGAACGATTTACATCAAAAGAAATTTTTCCTGTCTCAGTTTCTGTAAGTCTCACAATTAATTTTTATAACAAAATAGTGTTCAGAATGTGATTCTGGACTCGATAAAAAACAAAATTAAATTTTTGAAGAAAAATGAAATTTAATCGTTTTTCGGCGTTTCCAGCAGTTGTCCGAACGATTTACACCAAAAGAAATTTTGCTTGTCTCAGTTTCTGTAGGTCTCACAAATAATTTTTATAACAAAATAGTGTTCAGAATGTGATTCTGGACTCAAAAAAAAACGAAAATAAATTTTTGAAGAAAAATTAAATTTAATCGTTTTTCGGCGTTTCCAGCAGTTGTCCGAACAATTTACATCAAAAGAAATTTTTCTTGTCTCAGTTTCCGTAAGTCTCACAAATAATTTTTATAACAAAATAGTGTTCAGAATGTGATTCTGGACTCGATAAAAAACGAAAATAAATTTTTGAAGAAAAATGAAATTTAATCGTTTTTCGGCGTTTCCAGCAGTTGTCCGAACGATTTATACCAAAAGAAATTTTTCCTGTCTCAGTTTCTGTAAGTCTCACAAATAATTTTTATAACAAAATACTGTTCAGAATGTGATTCTGGACTCGATAAAAAACGAAAATAAATTTTTGAAGAAAAATTAAATTTAATCGTTTTTCGGCGTTTCCAGCAGTTGTCCGAACGATTTACACCAAAAGAAATTTTGCTTGTCTCAGTTTCTATAAGTCTCACAAATAATTTTTATAACAAAATAGTGTTCAGAATGTGATTCTGGACTCAAAAAAAAACAAAAATAAATTTTTGAAGAAAAATGAAATTTAATCGTTTTTTCGGCGTTTCCAGCAGTTGTCCGAACGATTTACATCAAAAGAAATTTTTCCTGTCTCAGTTTCTGTAAGTCTCACAAATAATTTTTATAACAAAATAGTGTTCAGAATGTGATTCTGGACTCGATAAAAAACAAAATTAAATTTTTGAAGAAAAATGAAATTTAATCGTTTTTCGGCGTTTCCAGCAGTTGTCCGAACGATTTACACCAAAAGAAATTTTGCTTGTCTCAGTTTCTGTAAGTCTCACAAATAATTTTTATAACAAAATAGTGTTCAGAATGTGATTCTGGACTCAAAAAAAAACGAAAATAAATTTTAGAAGAAAAATTAAATTTAATCGTTTTTCGGCGTTTCCAGCAGTTGTCCGAACGATTTACATCAAAAGAAATTTTTTTTGTCTCAGTTTCTGTAAGTCTCACAAATAATTTTTATAACAAAATAGTGTTCAGAATGTGATTCTGGACTCGATAAAAAACGAAAATAAATTTTTGAAGAAAAATGAAATTTAATCGTTTTTCGGCGTTTCCAGCAGTTGTCCGAACGATTTACACCAAAAGTAATTTTGCTTGTCTCAGTTTCTGTAAGTCTCACAAATAATTTTTATAACAAAATAGTGTTCAGAATGTGATTCTGGACTCAAAAAAAAACGAAAATAAATTTTTGAAGAAAAATGAAATTTAATCGTTTTTCGGCGTTTCCAGCAGTTGTCCGAACGATTTACACCAAAAGAAATTTTGCTTGTCTCAGTTTCTGTAAGTCTCACAAATAATTTTTATAACAAAATAGTGTTCAGAATGTGAATCTGGACTCAAAAAAAAACGAAAATAAATTTTTGAACAAAAATTAAATTTAATCGTTTTTCGGCGTTTCCAGCAGTTGTCCGAACGATTTACATCAAAGGAAATTTTGCTTGTCTCAGTTTCTGTAAGTCTCACAAATAATTTTTATAACAAAATAGTGTTCAGAATGAGATTCTGGACTCGAAAAAAAACGAAAATAAATTTTTGAAGAAAAATTAAATTTAATCGTTTTTCGGCGTTTCCAGCAGTTGTCCGAACGATTTACATCAAAAGAAATTTTGCTTGTCTCAGTTTCTGTAAGTCTCACAAATAATTTTTATAACAAAATAGTGTTTAGAATGTGATTCTGGACTCGAAAAAAAACGAAAATAAATTTTTGAAGAAAAATTAAATTTAATCGTTTTTCGGCGTTTCCAGCAGTTGTCCGAACGATTTACATCAAAAGAAATTTTTCTTGTCTCAGTTTCTGTAAGTCTCACAAATAATTTTTATAACAAAATAGTGTTCAGAATGTGATTCTGGACTCGATAAAAAACAAAAATAAATTTTAGAAGAAAAATTAAATTTAATCGTTTTTCGGCGTTTCCAGCAGTTGTCCGAACGATTTACATCAAAAGAAATTTTTTTTGTCTCAGTTTCTGTAAGTCTCACAAATAATTTTTATAACAAAATAGTGTTCAGAATGTGATTCTGGACTCGATAAAAAACGAAAATAAATTTTTGAAGAAAAATGAAATTTAATCGTTTTTCGGCGTTTCCAGCAGTTGTCCGAACGATTTACACCAAAAGTAATTTTGCTTGTCTCAGTTTCTGTAAGTCTCACAAATAATTTTTATAACAAAATAGTGTTCAGAATGTGATTCTGGACTCAAAAAAAAACGAAAATAAATTTTTGAAGAAAAATGAAATTTAATCGTTTTTCGGCGTTTCCAGCAGTTGTCCGAACGATTTACACCAAAAGAAATTTTGCTTGTCTCAGTTTCTGTAAGTCTCACAAATAATTTTTATAACAAAATAGTGTTCAGAATGTGAATCTGTACTCAAAAAAAAACGAAAATAAATTTTTGAACAAAAATTAAATTTAATCGTTTTTCGGCGTTTCCAGCAGTTGTCCGAACGATTTACATCAAAGGAAATTTTGCTTGTCTCAGTTTCTGTAAGTCTCACAAATAATTTTTATAACAAAATAGTGTTCAGAATGTGATTCTGGACTCGAAAAAAAACGAAAATAAATTTTTGAAGAAAAATTAAATTTAATCGTTTTTCGGCGTTTCCAGCAGTTGTCCGAACGATTTACATCAAAAGAAATTTTGCTTGTCTCAGTTTCTGTAAGTCTCACAAATAATTTTTATAACAAAATAGTGTTTAGAATGTGATTCTGGACTCGAAAAAAAACGAAAATAAATTTTTGAAGAAAAATTAAATTTAATCGTTTTTCGGCGTTTCCAGCAGTTGTCCGAACGATTTACATCAAAAGAAATTTTTCTTGTCTCAGTTTCTGTAAGTCTCACAAATAATTCTTATAACAAAATAGTGTTCAGAATGTGATTCTGGACTCAAAAAAAAAACGAAAATAAATGTTTGAAGAAAAATTAAATTTAATCGTTTTTCGGCGTTTCCAGCAGTTGTCCGAACGATTTACATCAAAAGAAATTTTTCTTGTCTCAGTTTCTGTAAGTCTCACAAATAATTTTTATAACAAAATAGTGTTCAGAATGTGATTCTGGACTCGATAAAAAACGAAAATAAATTTTTGAAGAAAAATGAAATTTAATCGTTTTTCGGCGTTTCCAGCAGTTGTCCGAACGATTTACACCAAAAGAAATTTTTCCTGCCTCAGTTTCTGTAAGTCTCACAAATAATTTTTATAACAAAATAGTGTTCAGAATGTGATTCTGGACTCGATAAAAAACAAAAATAAATCTTTGAAGAAAAATGAAATTTAATCGTTTTTCGGCGTTTCCAGCAGTTGCCCGAACGATTTACACCAAAAGAAATTTTGCTTGTCTCAGTTTATGTAAGTCTCACAAATAATTTTTATAACAAAATAGTGTTCAGAATGTGATTCTGGACTCAAAGAAAAACGAAAATAAATTTTTGAAGAAAAATTAAATTTTATCGTTTTTCGGCGTTTCCAGCAGTTGTCCGAACGATTTACATCAAAAGAAATTTTTCTTGTCTCAGTTTCTGTAAGTTTCACAAATAATTTTTATAACAAAATAGTGTTCAGAATGTGATTCTGGACTCGATAAAAAACGAAAATAAATTTTTGAAGAAAAATGAAATTTAATCGTTTTTCGGCGTTTCCAGCAGTTGTCCGAACGATTCACACCAAAAGAAATTTTTCCTGTCTCAGTTTCTGTAAGTCTCACAAATAATTTTTATAACAAAATACTGTTCAGAATGTGATTCTGGACTCAAAAAAAAACGAAAATAAATTTTTGAAGAAAAATTAAATTTAATCGTTTTTCGGCGTTTCCAGCAGTTGTCCGAACGATTTACATCAAAAGAAATTTTATTTTGCTTGTCTCAGTTTCTGTAAGTCTCACAAATAATTTTTATAACAAAATAGTGTTCAGAATGTGATTCTGGACTCGAAAAAAAACGAAAATAAATTTTTGAAGAAAAATTAAATTTAATCGTTTTTCGGCGTTTCCAGCAGTTGTCCGAACGATTTACATCAAAAGAAATTTTTCCTGTCTCAGTTTCTGTAAGTCTCACAAATAATTTTTTTAACAAAATAGTGTTCAGAATGTGATTCTGGACTCGATAAGAAACAAAAATAAATTTCTGAAGAAAAATGAAATTTAATCGTTTTTCGGCGTTTCCAGCAGTTGTCCGAACGATTTACACCAAAAGAAATTTTGCTTGTCTCAGTTTCTGTAAGTCTCACAAATAATTTTTATAACAAAATAGTGTTCAGAATGTGAATCTGGACTCAAAAAAAAACGAAAATAAATTTTTGAACAAAAATTAAATTTAATCGTTTTTCGGCGTTTCCAGCAGTTGTCCGAACGATTTACATCAAAAGAAATTTTGCTTGTCTCAGTTTCTGTAAGTCTCACAAATAATTTTTATAACAAAATAGTGTTCAGAATGTGATTCTGGACTCGAAAAAAAACGAAAATAAATTTTTGAAGAAAAATTAAATTTAATCGTTTTTCGGCGTTTCCAGCAGTTGTCCGAACGATTTACATCAAAAGAAATTTTTCTTGTCTCAGTTTCTGTAAGTTTCACAAATAATTTTTATAACAAAATAGTGTTCAGAATGTGATTCTGGACTCGATAAAAAACAAAAATAAATCTTTGAAGAAAAATGAAATTTAATCGTTTTTCGGCGTTTCCAGCAGTTGTCCGAACGATTTACACCAAAAGAAATTTTTCCTGTCTCAGTTTCTGTAAGTCTCACAAATAATTTTTATAACAAAATACTGTTCAGAATGTGATCTGGACTCGATAAAAAACGAAAATAAATTTTTGAAGAAAAATTAAATTTAATCGTTTTTCGGCGTTTCCAGCAGTTGTCCGAACGATTTACACCAAAAGAAATTTTGCTTGTCTCAGTTTCTGTAAGTCTCACAAATAATTTTTATAACAAAATAGTGTTCAGAATGTGATTCTGGACTCAAAAAAAAACGAAAAAAAATTTTTGAAGAAAAATTAAATTTAATCGTTTTTCGGCGTTTCCAGCAGTTGTCCGAACGATTTACATTAAAAGAAATTTTGCTTGTCTCAGTTTCTGTAAGTCTCACAAATAATTTTTATAACAAAATAGTGTTCAGAATGTGATTCTGGACTCGAAAAAAAACGAAAATAATATTTGAAGAAAAATGAAATTTAATCGTTTTTCGGCGTTTCCAGCAGTTGTCCGAACGATTTACACCAAAAGAAATTTTGCTTGTCTCAGTTTCTGTAAGTCTCACAAATAATTTTTATAACAAAATAGTGTTCAGAATGTGAATCTGGACTCAAAAAAAAACGAAAATAAATTTTTGAACAAAAATTAAATTTAATCGTTTTTCGGCGTTTCCAGCAGTTGTCCGAACGATTTACATCAAAAGAAATTTTGCTTGTCTCAGTTTCTGTAAGTCTCACAAATAATTTTTATAACAAAATAGTGTTCAGAATGTGATTCTGGACTCGAAAAAAAACGAAAATAAATTTTTGAAGAAAAATTAAATTTAATCGTTTTCGGCGTTTCCAGCAGTTGTCCGAACGATTTACATCAAAAGAAATTTTTCTTGTCTCAGTTTCTGTAAGTCTCACAAATAATTTTTATAACAAAATAGTGTTCAGAATGTGATTCTGGACTCGATAAAAAACGAAAATAAATTTTTGAAGAAAAATGAAATTTAATCGTTTTTCGGCGTTTCCAGCAGTTGTCCGAACGATTTACACCAAAAGAAATTTTGCTTGTCTCAGTTTCTGTAAGTCTCACAAATAATTTTTATAACAAAATAGTGTTCAGAATGTGATTCTGGACTCAAAAAAAACGAAAATAAATTTTTGAAGAAAAATGAAATTTAATCGTTTTTCGGCGTTTCCAGCAGTTGTCCGAACGATTTACACCAAAAGAAATTTTGCTTGTCTCAGTTTCTGTAAGTCTCACAAATAATTTTTATAACAAAATAGTGTTCAGAATGTGATTCTGGACTCAAAAAAAAAAAACGAAAATAAATTTTTGAAGAAAAATTAAATTTAATCGTTTTTCGGCGTTTCCAGCAGTTGTCCAAACGATTTACATCAGAAGAAATTTTGCTTGTCTCAGTTTCTGTAAGTCTCACAAATAATTTTTATAACAAAATAGTGTCAGAATGTGATTCTGGACTCAAAAAAAAACGAAAATAAATTTTTGAAGAAAAATTAAATTTAATCGTTTTTCGGCGTTTCCAGCAGTTGTCCGAACGATTTACATCAAAAGAAATTTTTCTTGTCTCAGTTTCTGTAAGTCTCACAAATAATTTTTATTACAAAATAGTGTTCAGAATGTGATTCTGGACTCGATAAAAAACAAAAATAAATTTTTGATGAAAAATGAAATTTAATCGTTTTTCGGCGTTTCCAGCAGTTGTCCGAACGATTTACACCAAAAGAAATTTTGCTTGCCTCAGTTTCTGTAAGTCTCACAAATAATTTTTATAACAAAATAGTGTTCAGAATGTGATTCTGGACTCAAAAAAAAACGAAAATAAATTTTTGAAGAAAAATTAAATTTAATCGTTTTTCGGCGTTTCCAGCAGTTGTCCGAACGATTTACATTAAAAGAAATTTTATTTTGCTTGTCTCAGTTTCTGTAAGTCTCACAAATAATTTTTATAACAAAATAGTGTTCAGAATGTGATTCTGGACTCGATAAAAAACAAAAATAAATCTTTGAAGAAAAATGAAATTTAATCGTTTTTCGGCGTTTCCAGCAGTTGCCCGAACGATTTACACCAAAAGAAATTTTGCTTGTCTCAGTTTATGTAAGTCTCACAAATAATTTTTATAACAAAATAGTGTTCAGAATGTGATTCTGGACTCAAAGAAAAACGAAAATAAATTTTTGAAGAAAAATTAAATTTTATCGTTTTTCGGCGTTTCCAGCAGTTGTCCGAACGATTTACACCAAAAGAAATTTTTCCTGTCTCAGTTTCTGTAAGTCTCACAAATAATTTTTATAACAAAATACTGTTCAGAATGTGATCTGGACTCGATAAAAAACGAAAATAAATTTTTGAAGAAAAATTAAATTTAATCGTTTTTCGGCATTTCCAGCAGTTGTCCGAACGATTTACACCAAAAGAAATTTTGCTTGTCTCAGTTTCTGTAAGTCTCACAAATAATTTTTATAACAAAATAGTGTTCAGAATGTGATTCTGGACTCAAAAAAAAACGAAAAAAAATTTTTGAAGAAAAATTAAATTTAATCGTTTTTCGGCGTTTCCAGCAGTTGTCCGAACGATTTACATTAAAAGAAATTTTGCTTGTCTCAGTTTCTGTAAGTCTCACAAATAATTTTTATAACAAAATAGTGTTCAGAATGTGATTCTGGACTCGAAAAAAAACGAAAATAATATTTGAAGAAAAATGAAATTTAATCGTTTTTCGGCGTTTCCAGCAGTTGTCCGAACGATTTACACCAAAAGAATTTTTGCTTGTCTCAGTTTCTGTAAGTCTCACAAATAATTTTTATAACAAAATAGTGTTCAGAATGTGATTCTGGACTCAAAAAAAAACGAAAATAAATTTTTGAAGAAAAATTAAATTTAATCGTTTTTCGGCGTTTCCAGCAGTTGTCCGAACGATTTACACCAAAAGAAATTTTGCTTGTCTCAGTTTTTGTAAGTCTCACAAATAATTTTTATAACAAAATAGTGTTCAGAATGTGATTCTGGACTCAAAAAAAAACGAAAATAAATTTTTGAAGAAAAATTAAATTTAATCGTTTTTCGGCGTTTCCAGCAGTTGTCCGAACGATTTACATCAAAAGAAATTTTTCCTGTCTCAGTTTCTGTAAGTCTCACAAATAATTTTTTTAACAAAATAGTGTTCAGAATGTGATTCTGGAGTCGATAAAAAACAAAAATAAATTTTTGAAGAAAAATGAAATTTAATCGTTTTTCGGCGTTTCCAGCAGTTGTCCGAACGATTTACACCAAAAGAAATTTTGCTTGTCTCAGTTTCTGTAAGTCTCACAAATAATTTTTATAACAAAATAGTGTTCAGAATGTGAATCTGGACTCAAAAAAAAACGAAAATAAATTTTTGAACAAAAATTAAATTTAATCGTTTTTCGGCGTTTCCAGCAGTTGTCCGAACGATTTACATCAAAAGAAATTTTATTTTGCTTGTCTCAGTTTCTGTAAGTCTCACAAATAATTTTTATAACAAAATAGTGTTCAGAATGTGATTCTGGACTCGAAAAAAAACGAAAATAAATTTTTGAAGAAAAATTAAATTTAATCGTTTTTCGGCGTTTCCAGCAGTTGTCCGAACGATTTACATCAAAAGAAATTTTTCCTGTCTCAGTTTCTGTAAGTCTCACAAATAATTTTTTTAACAAAATAGTGTTCAGAATGTGATTCTGGACTCGATAAGAAACAAAAATAAATTTCTGAAGAAAAATGAAATTTAATCGTTTTTCGGCGTTTCCAGCAGTTGTCCGAACGATTTACACCAAAAGAAATTTTGCTTGTCTCAGTTTCTGTAAGTCTCACAAATAATTTTTATAACAAAATAGTGTTCAGAATGTGAATCTGGTTAAAAAAAAAAACGAAAATAAATTTTTGAACAAAAATTAAATTTAATCGTTTTTCGGCGTTTCCAGCAGTTGTCCGAACGATTTACATCAAAAGAAATTTTGCTTGTCTCAGTTTCTGTAAGTCTCACAAATAATTTTTATAACAAAATAGTGTTCAGAATGTGATTCTGGACTCGAAAAAAAACGAAAATAAATTTTTGAAGAAAAATTAAATTTAATCGTTTTTCGGCGTTTCCAGCAGTTGTCCGAACGATTTACATCAAAAGAAATTTTTCTTGTCTCAGTTTCTGTAAGTCTCACAAATAATTTTTATAACAAAATAGTGTTCAGAATGTGATTCTGGACTCGATAAAAAACGAAAATAAATTTTTGAAGAAAAATGAAATTTAATCGTTTTTCGGCGTTTCCAGCAGTTGTCCGAACGATTTACACCAAAAGAAATTTTGCTTGTCTCAGTTTCTGTAAGTCTCACAAATAATTTTTATAACAAAATAGTGTTCAGAATGTGATTCTGGACTCAAAAAAAACGAAAATAAATTTTTGAAGAAAAATGAAATTTAATCGTTTTTCGGCGTTTCCAGCAGTTGTCCGAACGATTTACACCAAAAGAAATTTTGCTTGTCTCAGTTTCTGTAAGTCTCACAAATAATTTTTATAACAAAATAGTGTTCAGAATGTGATTCTGGACTCAAAAAAAAAAACGAAAATAAATTTTTGAAGAAAAATTAAATTTAATCGTTTTTCGGCGTTTCCAGCAGTTGTCCAAACGATTTACATCAGAAGAAATTTTGCTTGTCTCAGTTTCTGTAAGTCTCACAAATAATTTTTATAACAAAATAGTGTCAGAATGTGATTCTGGACTCAAAAAAAAACGAAAATAAATTTTTGAAGAAAAATTAAATTTAATCGTTTTTCGGCGTTTCCAGCAGTTGTCCGAACGATTTACATCAAAAGAAATTTTTCTTGTCTCAGTTTCTGTAAGTCTCACAAATAATTTTTATTACAAAATAGTGTTCAGAATGTGATTCTGGACTCGATAAAAAACAAAAATAAATTTTTGATGAAAAATGAAATTTAATCGTTTTTCGGCGTTTCCAGCAGTTGTCCGAACGATTTACACCAAAAGAAATTTTGCTTGCCTCAGTTTCTGTAAGTCTCACAAATAATTTTTATAACAAAATAGTGTTCAGAATGTGATTCTGGACTCAAAAAAAAACGAAAATAAATTTTTGAAGAAAAATTAAATTTAATCGTTTTTCGGCGTTTCCAGCAGTTGTCCGAACGATTTACATCAAAAGAAATTTTATTTTGCTTGTCTCAGTTTCTGTAAGTCTCACAAATAATTTTTATAACAAAATAGTGTTCAGAATGTGATTCTGGACTCGATAAAAAACAAAAATAAATCTTTGAAGAAAAATGAAATTTAATCGTTTTTCGGCGTTTCCAGCAGTTGCCCGAACGATTTACACCAAAAGAAATTTTGCTTGTCTCAGTTTATGTAAGTCTCACAAATAATTTTTATAACAAAATAGTGTTCAGAATGTGATTCTGGACTCAAAGAAAAACGAAAATAAATTTTTGAAGAAAAATTAAATTTTATCGTTTTTCGGCGTTTCCAGCAGTTGTCCGAACGATTTACATCAAAAGAAATTTTTCTTGTCTCAGTTTCTGTAAGTTTCACAAATAATTTTTATAACAAAATAGTGTTCAGAATGTGATTCTGGACTCGATAAAAAACGAAAATAAATTTTTGAAGAAAAATGAAATTTAATCGTTTTTCGGCGTTTCCAGCAGTTGTCCGAACGATTTACACCAAAAGAAATTTTTCCTGTCTCAGTTTCTGTAAGTCTCACAAATAATTTTTATAACAAAATACTGTTCAGAATGTGATCTGGACTCGATAAAAAACGAAAATAAATTTTTGAAGAAAAATTAAATTTAATCGTTTTTCGGCGTTTCCAGCAGTTGTCCGAACGATTTACACCAAAAGAAATTTTGCTTGTCTCAGTTTCTGTAAGTCTCACAAATAATTTTTATAACAAAATAGTGTTCAGAATGTGATTCTGGACTCAAAAAAAAACGAAAAAAAATTTTTGAAGAAAAATTAAATTTAATCGTTTTTCGGCGTTTCCAGCAGTTGTCCGAACGATTTACATTAAAAGAAATTTTGCTTGTCTCAGTTTCTGTAAGTCTCACAAATAATTTTTATAACAAAATAGTGTTCAGAATGTGATTCTGGACTCGAAAAAAAACGAAAATAATATTTGAAGAAAAATGAAATTTAATCGTTTTTCGGCGTTTCCAGCAGTTGTCCGAACGATTTACATCAAAAGAAATTTTGCTTGTCTCAGTTTCTGTAAGTCTCACAAATAATTTTTATAACAAAATAGTGTTCAGAATGTGATTCTGGACTCAAAAAAAAACGAAAATAAATTTTTGAAGAAAAATTAAATTTAATCGTTTTTCGGCGTTTCCAGCAGTTGTCCGAACGATTTACACCAAAAGAAATTTTGCTTGTCTCAGTTTTTGTAAGTCTCACAAATAATTTTTATAACAAAATAGTGTTCAGAATGTGATTCTGGACTCAAAAAAAAACGAAAATAAATTTTTGAAGAAAAATTAAATTTAATCGTTTTTCGGCGTTTCCAGCAGTTGTCCGAACGATTTACATCAAAAGAAATTTTTCCTGTCTCAGTTTCTGTAAGTCTCACAAATAATTTTTTTAACAAAATAGTGTTCAGAATGTGATTCTGGAGTCGATAAAAAACAAAAATAAATTTTTGAAGAAAAATGAAATTTAATCGTTTTTCGGCGTTTCCAGCAGTTGTCCGAACGATTTACACCAAAAGAAATTTTGCTTGTCTCAGTTTCTGTAAGTCTCACAAATAATTTTTATAACAAAATAGTGTTCAGAATGTGAATCTGGACTCAAAAAAAAACGAAAATAAATTTTTGAACAAAAATTAAATTTAATCGTTTTTCGGCGTTTCCAGCAGTTGTCCGAACGATTTACATCAAAAGAAATTTTATTTTGCTTGTCTCAGTTTCTGTAAGTCTCACAAATAATTTTTATAACAAAATAGTGTTCAGAATGTGATTCTGGACTCGAAAAAAAACGAAAATACATTTTTGAAGAAAAATTAAATTTAATCGTTTTTCGGCGTTTCCAGCAGTTGTCCGAACGATTTACATCAAAAGAAATTTTTCCTGTCTCAGTTTCTGTAAGTCTCACAAATAATTTTTTTAACAAAATAGTGTTCAGAATGTGATTCTGGACTCGATAAGAAACAAAAATAAATTTCTGAAGAAAAATGAAATTTAATCGTTTTTCGGCGTTTCCAGCAGTTGTCCGAACGATTTACACCAAAAGAAATTTTGCTTGTCTCAGTTTCTGTAAGTCTCACAAATAATTTTTATAACAAAATAGTGTTCAGAATGTGAATCTGGACTCAAAAAAAAACGAAAATAAATTTTTGAACAAAAATTAAATTTAATCGTTTTTCGGCGTTTCCAGCAGTTGTCCGAACGATTTACATCAAAAGAAATTTTGCTTGTCTCAGTTTCTGTAAGTCTCACAAATAATTTTTATAACAAAATAGTGTTCAGAATGTGATTCTGGACTCGAAAAAAAACGAAAATAAATTTTTGAAGAAAAATTAAATTTAATCGTTTTTCGGCGTTTCCAGCAGTTGTCCGAACGATTTACATCAAAAGAAATTTTTCTTGTCTCAGTTTCTGTAAGTCTCACAAATAATTTTTATAACAAAATAGTGTTCAGAATGTGATTCTGGACTCGATAAAAAACAAAAATAAATTTTTGATGAAAAATGAAATTTAATCGTTTTTCGACGTTTCCAGCAGTTGTCCGAACGATTTACACCAAAAGAAATTTTGCTTGCCTCAGTTTCTGTAAGTCTCACAAATAATTTTTATAACAAAATAGTGTTCAGAATGTGATTCTGGACTCAAAAAAAAAACGAAAATAAATTTTTGAAGAAAAATTAAATTTAATCGTTTTTCGGCGTTTCCAGCAGTTGTCCGAACGATTTACATCAAAAGAAATTTTATTTTGCTTGTCTCAGTTTCTGTAAGTCTCACAAATAATTTTTATAACAAAATAGTGTTCAGAATGTGATTCTGGACTCGAAAAAAAACGAAAATAAATTTTTGAAGAAAAATTAAATTTAATCGTTTTTCGGCGTTTCCAGCAGTTGTCCGAACGATTTACATCAAAAGAAATTTTTCCTGTCTCAGTTTCTGTAAGTCTCACAAATAATTTTTTTAACAAAATAGTGTTCAGAATGTGATTCTGGACTCGATAAGAAACAAAAATAAATTTCTGAAGAAAAATGAAATTTAATCGTTTTTCGGCGTTTCCAGCAGTTGTCCGAACGATTTACACCAAAAGAAATTTTGCTTGTCTCAGTTTCTGTAAGTCTCACAAATAATTTTTATAACAAAATAGTGTTCAGAATGTGAATCTGGACTCAAAAAAAAAACGAAAATAAATTTTTGAACAAAAATTAAATTTAATCGTTTTTCGGCGTTTCCAGCAGTTGTCCGAACGATTTACATCAAAAGAAATTTTGCTTGTCTCAGTTTCTGTAAGTCTCACAAATAATTTTTATAACAAAATAGTGTTCAGAATGTGATTCTGGACTCGAAAAAAAACGAAAATAAATTTTTGAAGAAAAATTAAATTTAATCGTTTTTCGGCGTTTCCAGCAGTTGTCCGAACGATTTACATCAAAAGAAATTTTTCTTGTCTCAGTTTCTGTAAGTCTCACAAATAATTTTTATAACAAAATAGTGTTCAGAATGTGATTCTGGACTCGATAAAAAACGAAAATAAATTTTTGAAGAAAAATGAAATTTGATCGTTTTTCGGCGTTTCCAGCAGTTGTCCGAACGATTTACACCAAAAGAAATTTTGCTTGTCTCAGTTTCTGTAAGTCTCACAAATAATTTTTATAACAAAATAGTGTTCAGAATGTGATTCTGGACTCAAAAAAAACGAAAATAAATTTTTGAAGAAAAATGAAATTTAATCGTTTTTCGGCGTTTCCAGCAGTTGTCCGAACGATTTACACCAAAAGAAATTTTGCTTGTCTCAGTTTCTGTAAGTCTCACAAATAATTTTTATAACAAAATAGTGTTCAGAATGTGATTCTGGACTCAAAAAAAAAAACGAAAATAAATTTTTGAAGAAAAATTAAATTTAATCGTTTTTCGGCGTTTCCAGCAGTTGTCCAAACGATTTACATCAGAAGAAATTTTGCTTGTCTCAGTTTCTGTAAGTCTCACAAATAATTTTTATAACAAAATAGTGTCAGAATGTGATTCTGGACTCAAAAAAAAACGAAAATAAATTTTTGAAGAAAAATTAAATTTAATCGTTTTTCGGCGTTTCCAGCAGTTGTCCGAACGATTTACATCAAAAGAAATTTTGCTTGTCTCAGTTTCTGTAAGTCTCACAAATAATTTTTATGTCAAAATAGTGTTCAGAATGTGATTCTGGACTCGATAAAAAAACGAAAATAAATTTTTGAAGAAAAATAAAATTTAATCGTTTTTCGGCGTTTCCAGCAGTTGTCCGAACGATTTACATCAAAAGAAATTTTTCCTGTCTCAGTTTTTGTAAGTCTCACAAATAATTTTTTTAACAAAATAGTGTTCAGAATGTGATTCTGGACTCGATAAAAAACAAAAATAAATTTTTGAAGAAAAATGAAATTTAATCGTTTTTCGGCGTTTCCAGCAGTTGTCCGAACGATTTACACCAAAAGAAATTTTGCTTGTCTCAGTTTCTGTAAGTCTCACAAATAATTTTTATAACAAAATAGTGTTCAGAATGTGATTCTGGACTCAAAAAAAAAAGAAAATAAATTTTTGAAGAAAAATGAAATTTAATCGTTTTTCGGCGTTTCCAGCAGTTGTCCGAACGATTTACACCAAAAGAAATTTTGCTTGTCTCAGTTTCTGTAAGTCTCACAAATAATTTTTATAACAAAATAGTGTTCAGAATGTGAATCTGGACTCAAAAAAAAACGAAAATAAATTTTTGAACAAAAATTAAATTTAATCGTTTTTCGGCGTTTCCAGCAGTTGTCCGAACGATTTACATCAAAAGAAATTTTGCTTGTCTCAGTTTCTGTAAGTCTCACAAATAATTTTTATAACAAAATAGTGTTCAGAATGTGATTCTGGACTCGAAAAAAAACGAAAATAAATTTTTGAAGTAAAAATTAAATTTAATCGTTTTTCGGCGTTTCCAGCAGTTGTCCGAACGATTTACATCAAAAGAAATTTTGCTTGTCTCAGTTTCTGTAAGTCTCACAAATAATTTTTATAACAAAATAGTGTTTAGAATGTGATTCTGGACTCGAAAAAAAAAACGAAAATAAATTTTTAAAGAAAAATTAAATTTAATCGTTTTTCGGCGTTTCCAGCAGTTGTCCGAACGATTTACATCAAAAGAAATTTTTCTTGTCTCAGTTTCTGTAAGTCTCACAAATAATTTTTATAACAAAATAGTGTTCAGAATGTGATTCTGGACTCGAAAAAAAACGAAAATAAATTTTTGAAGAAAAATTAAATTTAATCGTTTTTCGGCGTTTCCAGCAGTTGTCCGAACGATTTACATCAAAAGAAATTTTTCTTGTCTCAGTTTCTGTAAGTCTCACAAATAATTTTTATAACAAAATAGTGTTCAGAATGTGATTCTGGACTCGACAAAAAACGAAAATAAATTTTTGAAGAAAAATTAAATTTAATCGTTTTTCGGCGTTTCCAGCAGTTGTCCGAACGATTTACACCAAAAGAAATTTTGCTTGTCTCAGTTTCTGTAAGTCTCACAAATAATTTTTATAACAAAATAGTGTTCAGAATGTGATTCTGGACTCAAAAAAAAAAGAAAATAAATTTTTGAAGAAAAATGAAATTTAATCGTTTTTCGGCGTTTCCAGCAGTTGTCCGAACGATTTACACCAAAAGAAATTTTGCTTGTCTCAGTTTCTGTAAGTCTCACAAATAATTTTTATAACAAAATAGTGTTCAGAATGTGAATCTGGACTCAAAAAAAAACGAAAATAAATTTTTGAACAAAAATTAAATTTAATCGTTTTTCGGCGTTTCCAGCAGTTGTCCGAACGATTTACATCAAAAGAAATTTTGCTTGTCTCAGTTTCTGTAAGTCTCACAAATAATTTTTATAACAAAATAGTGTTCAGAATGTGATTCTGGACTCGAAAAAAAACGAAAATAAATTTTTGAAGTAAAAATTAAATTTAATCGTTTTTCGGCGTTTCCAGCAGTTGTCCGAACGATTTACATCAAAAGAAATTTTGCTTGTCTCAGTTTCTGTAAGTCTCACAAATAATTTTTATAACAAAATAGTGTTTAGAATGTGATTCTGGACTCGAAAAAAAAAACGAAAATAAATTTTTAAAGAAAAATTAAATTTAATCGTTTTTCGGCGTTTCCAGCAGTTGTCCGAACGATTTACATCAAAAGAAATTTTTCTTGTCTCAGTTTCTGTAAGTCTCACAAATAATTTTTATAACAAAATAGTGTTCAGAATGTGATTCTGGACTCGACAAAAAACGAAAATAAATTTTTGAAGAAAAATTAAATTTAATCGTTTTTCGGCGTTTCCAGCAGTTGTCCGAACGATTTACACCAAAAGAAATTTTGCTTGTCTCAGTTTCTGTAAGTCTCACAAATAATTTTTATAACAAAATAGTGTTCAGAATGTGATTCTGGACTCAAAAAAAAACGAAAATAAATTTTTGAAGAAAAATTAAATTTAATCGTTTTTCGGCGTTTCCAGCAGTTGTCCGAACGATTTACATCAAAAGAAATTTTGCTTGTCTCAGTTTCTGTAAGTCTCACAAATAATTTTTATAACAAAATAGTGTTCAGAATGTGATTCTGGACTCGAAAAAAAACGAAAATAAATTTTTGAAGAAAAATTAAATTTAATCGTTTTTCGGCGTTTCCAGCAGTTGTCCGAACGATTTACATCAAAAGAAATTTTGCTTGTCTCAGTTTCTGTAAGTCTCACAAATAATTTTTATAACAAAATAGTGTTCAGAATGTGATTCTGGACTCGAAAAAAAACGAAAATAAATTTTTGAAGAAAAATGAAATTTAATCGTTTTTCGGCGTTTCCAGCAGTTGTCCGAACGATTTACATCAAAAGAAATTTTGCTTGTCTCAGTTTCTGTAAGTCTCACAAATAATTTTTATAACAAAATAGTGTTTAGAATGTGATTCTGGACTCGATGAAAAACGAAAATAAATTTTTGAAGAAAAATTAAATTTAATCGTTTTTCGGCGTTTCTATCAGTTGTCCGAACGATTTACATCAAAAGAAATTTTTCTTGTCTCAGTTTCTGTAAGTCTCACAAATAATTTATATAACAAAATAGTGTTCAGAATGTGATTCTGGACTCGATAAAAAACGAAAATAAATTTTTGAAGAAAAATGAAATTTAATCGTTTTTCGGCGTTTCCAGCAGTTGTCCGAACGATTTACACCAAAAGAAATTTTGCTTGTCTCAGTTTCTGTAAGTCTCACAAATAATTTTTATAACAAAATAGTGTTCAGAATGTGATTCTGGACTCAAAAAAAACGAAAATAAATGTTTGAAGAAAAATTAAATTTAATCGTTTTTCGGCGTTTCCAGCAGTTGTCCGAACGATTTACATCAAAAGAAATTTTTCTTGTCTCAGTTTCTGTAAGTCTCACAAATAATTTTTATAACAAAATAGTGTTCAGAATGTGATTCTGGACTCGATAAAAAACGAAAATAAATTTTTGAAGAAAAATGAAATTTAATCGTTTTTCGGCGTTTCCAGCAGTTGTCCGAACGATTTACACCAAAAGAAATTTTGCTTGTCTCAGTTTCTGTAAGTCTCACAAATAGATTTTATAACAAAATAGTGTTCAGAATGTGATTCTGGACTAAATAAAAAACGAAAATAAATTTTTGAAGAAAAATTAAATTTAATCGTTTTTCGGCGTTTCCAGCAGTTGTCCGAACGATTTACATCAAAAGAAATTTTGCTTGTCTCAGTTTCTGTAAGTCTCACAAATAATTTTTATAACAAAATAGTGTTCAGAATGTGATTCTGGACTCAAAAAAAAACGAAAATAAATTTTTGAAGAAAAATTCAATTTAATCGTTTTTCGGCGTTTCCAGCAGTTGTCCGAACGATTTACATCAAAATAAATTTTGCTTGTCTCAGTTTCTGTAAGTCTCACAAATAATTTTTATAACAAAATAGTGTTCAGAATGTGATTCTGGACTCGAAAAAAAACGAAAATAAATTTTTGAAGAAAAATTAAATTTAATCGTTTTTCGGCGTTTCCAGCAGTTGTCCGAACGATTTACATCAAAAGAAATTTTGCTTGTCTCAGTTTCTGTAAGTCTCACAAATAATTTTTATAACAAAATAGTGTTCAGAATGTGATTCTGGACTCAAAAAAAACGAAAATAAATTTTTGAAGAAAAATGAAATTTAATCGTTTTTCGGCGTTTCCAGCAGTTGTCCGAACGATTTACACCAAAAGAAATTTTGCTTGTCTCAGTTTCTGTAAGTCTCACAAATAATTTTTATAACAAAATAGTGTTCAGAATGTGATTCTGGACTCAAAAAAAACGAAAATAAATTTTTGAAGAAAAATTAAATTTAATCGTTTTTCGGCGTTTCCAGCAGTTGTCCGAACGATTTACATCAAAAGAAATTTTGCTTGTCTCAGTTTCTGTAAGTCTCACAAATAATTTTTATAACAAAATAGTGTTCAGAATGTGATTCTGGACTCGAAAAAAAACGAAAATAAATTTTTGAAGAAAAATTAAATTTAATCGTTTTTCGGCGTTTCCAGCAGTTGTCCGAACGATTTACATCAAAAAAAATTTTGCTTGTCTCAGTTTCTGTAAGTCTCACAAATAATTTTTATAACAAAATAGTGTTCAGAATGTGATTCTGGACTCGAAAAAAAACGAAAATAAATTTTTGAAGAAAAATGAAATTTAATCGTTTTTCGGCGTTTCCAGCATTTTTCCGAACGATTTACATCAAAAGAAATTTTGCTTGTCTCAGTTTCTGTAAGTCTCACAAATAATTTTTATAACAAAATAGTGTTTAGAATGTGATTCTGGACTCGATGAAAAACGAAAATAAATTTTTGAAGAAAAATTAAATTTAATCGTTTTTCGGCGTTTCCATCAGTTGTCCGAACGATTTACATCAAAAGAAATTTTTCTTGTCTCAGTTTCTGTAAGTCTCACAAATAATTTTTATAACAAAATAGTGTTCAGAATGTGATTCTGGACTCGATAAAAAACGAAAATAAATTTTTGAAGAAAAATGAAATTTAATCGTTTTTCGGCGTTTCCAGCAGTTGTCCGAACGATTTACACCAAAAGAAATTTTGCTTGTCTCAGTTTCTGTAAGTCTCACAAATAGATTTTATAACAAAATAGTGTTCAGAATGTGATTCTGGACTAAATAAAAAACGAAAATAAATTTTTGAAGAAAAATTAAATTTAATCGTTTTTCGGCGTTTCCAGCAGTTATCCGAACGATTTACATCAAAAGAAATTTTGCTTGTCTCAGTTTCTGTAAGTCTCACAAATAATTTTTATAACAAAATAGTGTTCAGAATGTGATTCTGGACTCGAAAAAAAACGAAAATAAATTTTTGAAGAAAAATTAAATTTAATCGTTTTTCGGCGTTTCCAGCAGTTGTCCGAACGATTTACATCAAAAGAAATTTTGCTTGTCTCAGTTTCTGTAAGTCTCACAAATAATTTTTATAACAAAATAGTGTTTAGAATGTGATTCTGGACTCGATAAAAAACGAAAATAAATTTTTGAAGAAAAATGAAATTTAATCGTTTTTCGGCGTTTCCAGCAGTTGTCCGAACGATTTACACCAAAAGAAATTTTGCTTGTCTCAGTTTCTGTAAGTCTCACAAATAATTTTTATAACAAAATAGTGTTCAGAATGTGATTCTGGACTCAAAAAAAACGAAAATAAATTTTTGAAGAAAAATTAAATTTAATCGTTTTTCGGCGTTTCCAGCAGTTGTCCGAACGATTTACATCAAAAGAAATTTTGCTTGTCTCAGTTTCTGTAAGTCTCACAAATAATTTTTATAACAAAATAGTGTTCAGAAAGTGATTCTGGACTCAAAAAAAACGAAAATAAATTTTTGAAGAAAAATGAAATTTAATCGTTTTTCGGCGTTTCCAGCAGTTGTCCGAACGATTTACACCAAAAGAAATTTTGCTTGTCTCAGTTTCTGTAAGTCTCACAAATAATTTTTATAACAAAATAGTGTTCAGAATGTGATTCTGGACTCAAAAAAAACGAAAATAAATTTTTGAAGAAAAATTAAATTTAATCGTTTTTCGGCGTTTCCAGCAGTTGTCCGAACGATTTACATCAAAAGAAATTTTGCTTGTCTCAGTTTCTGTAAGTCTCACAAATAATTTTTATAACAAAATAGTGTTCAGAATGTGATTCTGGACTCGAAAAAAAACGAAAATAAATTTTTGAAGAAAAATTAAATTTAATCGTTTTTCGGCGGTTCCAGCAGTTGTCCGAACGATTTACATCAAAACAAATTTTGCTTGTCTCAGTTTCTGTAAGTCTCACAAATAATTTTTATAACAAAATAGTGTTCAGAATGTGATTCTGGACTCGAAAAAAAACGAAAATAAATTTTTGAAGAAAAATGAAATTTAATCGTTTTTCGGCGTTTCCAGCAGTTGTCCGAACGATTTACATCAAAAGAAATTTTGCTTGTCTCAGTTTCTGTAAGTCTCACAAATAATTTTTATAACAAAATAGTGTTTAGAATGTGATTCTGGACTCGATGAAAAACGAAAATAAATTTTTGAAGAAAAATTAAATTTAATCGTTTTTCGGCGTTTCCATCAGTTGTCCGAACGATTTACATCAAAAGAAATTTTTCTTGTCTCAGTTTCTGTAAGTCTCACAAATAATTTTTATAACAAAATAGTGTTCAGAATGTGATTCTTGACTCGATAAAAAACGAAAATAAATTTTTGAAGAAAAATGAAATTTAATCGTTTTTCGGCGTTTCCAGCAGTTGTCCGAACGATTTACACCAAAAGAAATTTTGCTTGTCTCAGTTTCTGTAAGTCTCACAAATAATTTTTATAACAAAATAGTGTTCAGAATGTGATTCTGGACTCAAAAAAAAACGAAAATAAATTTTTGAAGAAAAATTAAATTTAATCGTTTTTCGGCGTTTCCAGCAGTTGTCCGAACGATTTACACCAAAAGAAATTTTGCTTGTCTCAGTTTCTGTAAGTCTCACAAATAATTTTTATAACAAAATAGTGTTCAGAATGTGATTCTGGACTCGAAAAAAAACGAAAATAAATTTTTGAAGAAAAATTAAATTTAATCGTTTTTCGGCGTTTCCAGCAGTTGTCCGAACGATTTACATCAAAAGAAATTTTGCTTGTCTCAGTTTCTGTAAGTCTCACAAATAATTTTTATAACAAAATAGTGTTCAGAATGTGATTCTGGACTCGAAAAAAAACGAAAATAAATTTTTGAAGAAAAATGAAATTTAATCGTTTTTCGGCGTTTCCAGCAGTTGTCCGAACGATTTACATCAAAAGAAATTTTGCTTGTCTCAGTTTCTGTAAGTCTCACAAATAATTTTTATAACAAAATAGTGTTTAGAATGTGATTCTGGACTCGATGAAAAACGAAAATAAATTTTTGAAGAAAAATTAAATTTAATCGTTTTTCGGCGTTTCTATCAGTTGTCCGAACGATTTACATCAAAAGAAATTTTTCTTGTCTCAGTTTCTGTAAGTCTCACAAATAATTTTTATAACAAAATAGTGTTCAGAATGTGATTCTGGACTCGATAAAAAACGAAAATAAATTTTGGAAGAAAAATGAAATTTAATCGTTTTTCGGCGTTTCCAGCAGTTGTCCGAACGATTTACACCAAAAGAAATTTTGCTTGTCTCAGTTTCTGTAAGTCTCACAAATAATTTTTATAACAAAATAGTGTTCAGAATGTGATTCTGGACTCAAAAAAAACGAAAATAAATTTTTGAAGAAAAATTAAATTTAATCGTTTTTCGGCGTTTCCAGCAGTTGTCCGAACGATTTACATCAAAAGAAATTTTTCTTGTCTCAGTTTCTGTAAGTCTCACAAATAATTTTTATAACAAAATAGTGTTCAGAATGTGATTCTGGACTCGATAAAAAACGAAAATAAATTTTTGAAGAAAAATGAAATTTAATCGTTTTTCGGCGTTTCCAGCAGTTGTCCGAACGATTTACACCAAAAGAAATTTTGCTTGTCTCAGTTTCTGTAAGTCTCACAAATAGATTTTATAACAAAATAGTGTTCAGAATGTGATTCTGGACTAAATAAAAAACGAAAATAAATTTTTGAAGAAAAATTAAATTTAATCGTTTTTCGGCGTTTCCAGCAGTTGTCCGAACGATTTACATCAAAAGAAATTATGCTTGTCTCAGTTTCTGTAAGTCTCACAAATAATTTTTATAACAAAATAGTGTTCAGAATGTGATTCTGGACTCGAAAAAAAACGAAAATAAATTTTTGAAGAAAAATGAAATTTAATCGTTTTTCGGCGTTTCCAGCAGTTGTCCGAACGATTTACATCAAAAGAAATTTTGCTTGTCTCAGTTTCTGTAAGTCTCACAAATAATTTTTATAACAAAATAGTGTTTAGAATGTGATTCTGGACTCGATGAAAAACGAAAATAAATTTTTGAAGAAAAATTAAATTTAATCGTTTTTCGGCGTTTCCATCAGTTGTCCGAACGATTTACATCAAAAGAAATTTTTCTTGTCTCAGTTTCTGTAAGTCTCACAAATAATTTTTATAACAAAATAGTGTTCAGAATGTGATTCTGGACTCGATAAAAAACGAAAATACATTTTTGAAGAAAAATGAAATTTAATTGTTTTTCGGCGTTTCCAGCAGTTGTCTGAACGATTTACACCAAAAGAAATTTTGCTTGTCTCAGTTTCTGTAAGTCTCACAAATAATTTTTATAACAAAATAGTGTTCAGAATGTGATTCTGGACTCAAAAAAAAACGAAAATAAATTTTTGAAGAAAAATTAAATTTAATCGTTTTTCGGCGTTTCCAGCAGTTGTCCGAACGATTTACATCAAAATAAATTTTGCTTGTCTCAGTTTCTGTAAGTCTCACAAATAATTTTTATAACAAAATAGTGTTCAGAATGTGATTCTGGACTCGAAAAAAAACGAAAATAAATTTTTGAAGAAAAATTAAATTTAATCGTTTTTCGGCGTTTCCAGCAGTTGTCCGAACGATTTACATCAAAAGAAATTTTTCTTGTCTCAGTTTCTGTAAGTCTCACAAATAATTTTTATAACAAAATAGTGTTCAGAATGTGATTCTGGACTCAAAAAAAACGAAAATAAATTTTTGAAGAAAAATGAAATTTAATCGTTTTTCGGCGTTTCCAGCAGTTGTCCGAACGATTTACACCAAAAGAAATTTTGCTTGTCTCAGTTTCTGTAAGTCTCACAAATAATTTTTATAACAAAATAGTGTTCAGAATGTGATTCTGGACTCAAAAAAAACGAAAATAAATTTTTGAAGAAAAATTAAATTTAATCGTTTTTCGGCGTTTCCAGCAGTTGTCCGAACGATTTACATCAAAAGAAATTTTGCTTGTCTCAGTTTCTGTAAGTCTCACAAATAATTTTTATAACAAAATAGTGTTCAGAATGTGATTCTGGACTCGAAAAAAAACGAAAATAAATTTTTGAAGAAAAATTAAATTTAATCGTTTTTCGGCGTTTCCAGCAGTTGTCCGAACGATTTACATCAAAACAAATTTTGCTTGTCTCAGTTTCTGTAAGTCTCACAAATAATTTTTATAACAAAATAGTGTTCAGAATGTGATTCTGGACTCGAAAAAAAACGAAAATAAATTTTTGAAGAAAAATGAAATTTAATCGTTTTTCGGCGTTTCCAGCAGTTGTCCGAACGATTTACATCAAAAGAAATTTTGCTTGTCTCAGTTTCTGTAAGTCTCACAAATAATTTTTATAACAAAATAGTGTTTAGAATGTGATTCTGGACTCGATGAAAAACGAAAATAAATTTTTGAAGAAAAATGAAATTTAATCGTTTTTCGGCGTTTCCAGCAGTTGTCCGAACGATTTACACCAAAAGAAATTTTGCTTGTCTCAGTTTCTGTAAGTCTCACAAATAATTTTTATAACAAAATAGTGTTCAGAATGTGATTCTGGACTCAAAAAAAACGAAAATAAATTTTTGAAGAAAAATTAAATTTAATCGTTTTTCGGCGTTTCCAGCAGTTGTCCGAACGATTTACATCAAAAGAAATTTTGCTTGTCTCAGTTTCTGTAAGTCTCACAAATAATTTTTATAACAAAATAGTGTTCAGAAAGTTATTCTGGACTCAAAAAAAACGAAAATAAATTTTTGAAGAAAAATGAAATTTAATCGTTTTTCGGCGTTTCCAGCAGTTGTCCGAACGATTTACACCAAAAGAAATTTTGCTTGTCTCAGTTTCTGTAAGTCTCACAAATAATTTTTATAACAAAATAGTGTTCAGAATGTGATTCTGGACTCGAAAAAAAACGAAAATAAATTTTTGAAGAAAAATTAAATTTAATCGTTTTTCGGCGTTTCCAGCAGTTGTCCGAACGATTTACATCAAAAGAAATTTTGCTTGTCTCAGTTTCTGTAAGTCTCACAAATAATTTTTATAACAAAATAGTGTTTAGAATGTGATTCTGGACTCGATGAAAAACGAAAATAAATTTTTGAAGAAAAATTAAATTTAATCGTTTTTCGGCGTTTCCATCAGTTGTCCGAACGATTTACATCAAAAGAAATTTTTCTTGTCTCAGTTTCTGTAAGTCTCACAAATAATTTTTATAACAAAATAGTGTTCAGAATGTGATTCTTGACTCGATAAAAAACGAAAATAAATTTTTGAAGAAAAATGAAATTTAATCGTTTTTCGGCGTTTCCAGCAGTTGTCCGAACGATTTACACCAAAAGAAATTTTGCTTGTCTCAGTTTCTGTAAGTCTCACAAATAATTTTTATAACAAAATAGTGTTCAGAATGTGATTCTGGACTCAAAAAAAAACGAAAATAAATTTTTGAAGAAAAATTAAATTTAATCGTTTTTCGGCGTTTCCAGCAGTTGTCCGAACGATTTACACCAAAAGAAATTTTGCTTGTCTCAGTTTCTGTAAGTCTCACAAATAATTTTTATAACAAAATAGTGTTCAGAATGTGATTCTGGACTCGAAAAAAAACGAAAATAAATTTTTGAAGAAAAATTAAATTTAATCGTTTTTCGGCGTTTCCAGCAGTTGTCCGAACGATTTACATCAAAAGAAATTTTGCTTGTCTCAGTTTCTGTAAGTCTCACAAATAATTTTTATAACAAAATAGTGTTCAGAATGTGATTCTGGACTCGAAAAAAAACGAAAATAAATTTTTGAAGAAAAATGAAATTTAATCGTTTTTCGGCGTTTCCAGCAGTTGTCTGAACGATTTACATCAAAAGAAATTTTGCTTGTCTCAGTTTCTGTAAGTCTCACAAATAATTTTTATAACAAAATAGTGTTTAGAATGTGATTCTGGACTCGATGAAAAACGAAAATAAATTTTTGAAGAAAAATTAAATTTAATCGTTTTTCGGCGTTTCTATCAGTTGTCCGAACGATTTACATCAAAAGAAATTTTTCTTGTCTCAGTTTCTGTAAGTCTCACAAATAATTTTTATAACAAAATAGTGTTCAGAATGTGATTCTGGACTCGATAAAAAACGAAAATAAATTTTTGAAGAAAAATGAAATTTAATCGTTTTTCGGCGTTTCCAGCAGTTGTCCGAACGATTTACACCAAAAGAAATTTTGCTTGTCTCAGTTTCTGTAAGTCTCACAAATAATTTTTATAACAAAATAGTGTTCAGAATGTGATTCTGGACTCAAAAAAAACGAAAATAAATTTTTGAAGAAAAATTAAATTTAATCGTTTTTCGGCGTTTCCAGCAGTTGTCCGAACGATTTACATCAAAAGAAATTTTTCTTGTCTCAGTTTCTGTAAGTCTCACAAATAATTTTTATAACAAAATAGTGTTCAGAATGTGATTCTGGACTCGATAAAAAACGAAAATAAATTTTTGAAGAAAAATGAAATTTAATCGTTTTTCGGCGTTTCCAGCAGTTGTCCGAACGATTTACACCAAAAGAAATTTTGCTTGTCTCAGTTTCTGTAAGTCTCACAAATAGATTTTATAACAAAATAGTGTTCAGAATGTGATTCTGGACTAAATAAAAAACGAAAATAAATTTTTGAAGAAAAATTAAATTTAATCGTTTTTCGGCGTTTCCAGCAGTTGTCCGAACGATTTACATCAAAAGAAATTTTGCTTGTCTCAGTTTCTGTAAGTCTCACAAATAATTTTTATAACAAAATAGTGTTCAGAATGTGATTCTGGACTCGAAAAAAAACGAAAATAAATTTTTGAAGAAAAATGAAATTTAATCGTTTTTCGGCGTTTCCAGCAGTTGTCCGAACGATTTACATCAAAAGAAATTTTGCTTGTCTCAGTTTCTGTAAGTCTCACAAATAATTTTTATAACAAAATAGTGTTTAGAATGTGATTCTGGACTCGATGAAAAACGAAAATAAATTTTTGAAGAAAAATTAAATTTAATCGTTTTTCGGCGTTTCCATCAGTTGTCCGAACGATTTACATCAAAAGAAATTTTTCTTGTCTCAGTTTCTGTAAGTCTCACAAATAATTTTTATAACAAAATAGTGTTCAGAATGTGATTCTGGACTCGATAAAAAACGAAAATACATTTTTGAAGAAAAATGAAATTTCATTGTTTTTCGGCGTTTCCAGCAGTTGTCCGAACGATTTACACCAAAAGAAATTTTGCTTGTCTCAGTTTCTGTAAGTCTCACAAATAATTTTTATAACAAAATAGTGTTCAGAATGTGATTCTGGACTCAAAAAAAAACGAAAATAAATTTTTGAAGAAAAATTAAATTTAATCGTTTTTCGGCGTTTCCAGCAGTTGTCCGAACGATTTACATCAAAATAAATTTTGCTTGTCTCAGTTTCTGTAAGTCTCACAAATAATTTTTATAACAAAATAGTGTTCAGAATGTGATTCTGGACTCGAAAAAAAACGAAAATAAATTTTTGAAGAAAAATGAAATTTAATCGTTTTTCGGCGTTTCCAGCAGTTGTCCGAACGATTTACATCAAAAGAAATTTTGCTTGTCTCAGTTTCTGTAAGTCTCACAAATAATTTTTATAACAAAATAGTGTTCAGAATGTGATTCTGGACTCAAAAAAAACGAAAATAAATTTTTGAAGAAAAATGAAATTTAATCGTTTTTCGGCGTTTCCAGCAGTTGTCCGAACGATTTACACCAAAAGAAATTTTGCTTGTCTCAGTTTCTGTAAGTCTCACAAATAATTTTTATAACAAAATAGTGTTCAGAATGTGATTCTGGACTCAAAAAAAACGAAAATAAATTTTTGAAGAAAAATTAAATTTAATCGTTTTTCGGCGTTTCCAGCAGTTGTCCGAACGATTTACATCAAAAGAAATTTTGCTTGTCTCAGTTTCTGTAAGTCTCACAAATAATTTTATAACAAAATAGTGTTCAGAATGTGATTCTGGACACGAAAAAAAACGAAAATAAATTTTTGAAGAAAAATTAAATTTAATCGTTTTTCGGCGTTTCCAGCAGTTGTCCGAACGATTTACATCAAAACAAATTTTGCTTGTCTCAGTTTCTGTAAGTCTCACAAATAATTTTTATAACAAAATAGTGTTCAGAATGTGATTCTGGACTCGAAAAAAAACGAAAATAAATTTTTGAAGAAAAATGAAATTTAATCGTTTTTCGGCGTTTCCAGCAGTTGTCCGAACGATTTACATCAAAAGAAATTTTGCTTGTCTCAGTTTCTGTAAGTCTCACAAATAATTTTTATAACAAAATAGTGTTTAGAATGTGATTCTGGACTCGATGAAAAACGAAAATAAATTTTTGAAGAAAAATTAAATTTAATCGTTTTTCGGCGTTTCCATCAGTTGTCCGAACGATTTACATCAAAAGAAATTTTTCTTGTCTCAGTTTCTGTAAGTCTCACAAATAATTTTTATAACAAAATAGTGTTCAGAATGTGATTCTGGACTCGATAAAAAACGAAAATAAATTTTTGAAGAAAAATGAAATTTAATCGTTTTTCGGCGTTTCCAGCAGTTGTCCGAACGATTTACACCAAAAGAAATTTTGCTTGTCTCAGTTTCTGTAAGTCTCACAAATAATTTTTATAACAAAATAGTGTTCAGAATGTGATTCTGGACTCAAAAAAAACGAAAATAAATTTTTGAAGAAAAATTAAATTTAATCGTTTTTCGGCGTTTCCAGCAGTTGTCCGAACGATTTACATCAAAAGAAATTTTGCTTGTCTCAGTTTCTGTAAGTCTCACAAATAATTTTTATAACAAAATAGTGTTCAGAAAGTGATTCTGGACTCAAAAAAAACGAAAATAAATTTTTGAAGAAAAATGAAATTTAATCGTTTTTCGGCGTTTCCAGCAGTTGTCCGAACGATTTACACCAAAAGAAATTTTGCTTGTCTCAGTTTCTGTAAGTCTCACAAATAATTTTTATAACAAAATAGTGTTCAGAATGTGATTCTGGACTCAAAAAAAACGAAAATAAATTTTTGAAGAAAAATTAAATTTAATCGTTTTTCGGCGTTTCCAGCAGTTGTCCGAACGATTTACATCAAAAGAAATTTTGCTTGTCTCAGTTTCTGTAAGTCTCACAAATAATTTTTATAACAAAATAGTGTTCAGAATGTGATTCTGGACACGAAAAAAAAACGAAAATAAATTTTTGAGGAAAAATTAAATTTAATCGTTTTTCGGCGTTTCCAGCAGTTGTCCGAACGATTTACATCAAAACAAATTTTGCTTGTCTCAGTTTCTGTAAGTCTCACAAATAATTTTTATAACAAAATAGTGTTCAGAATGTGATTCTGGACTCGAAAAAAAACGAAAATAAATTTTTGAAGAAAAATGAAATTTAATCGTTTTTCGGCGTTTCCAGCAGTTGTCCGAACGATTTACATCAAAAGAAATTTTGCTTGTCTCAGTTTCTGTAAGTCTCACAAATAATTTTTATAACAAAATAGTGTTCAGAATGTGATTCTGGACTCAAAAAAAACGAAAATAAATTTTTGAAGAAAAATTAAATTTAATCGTTTTTCGGCGTTTCCAGCAGTTGTCCGAACGATTTACATCAAAAGAAATTTTGCTTGTCTCAGTTTCTGTAAGTCTCACAAATAATTTTATAACAAAATAGTGTTCAGAATGTGATTCTGGACACGAAAAAAAACGAAAATAAATTTTTGAAGAAAAATTAAATTTAATCGTTTTTCGGCGTTTCCAGCAGTTGTCCGAACGATTTACATCAAAACAAATTTTGCTTGTCTCAGTTTCTGTAAGTCTCACAAATAATTTTTATAACAAAATAGTGTTCAGAATGTGATTCTGGACTCGAAAAAAAACGAAAATAAATTTTTGAAGAAAAATGAAATTTAATCGTTTTTCGGCGTTTCCAGCAGTTGTCCGAACGATTTACATCAAAAGAAATTTTGCTTGTCTCAGTTTCTGTAAGTCTCACAAATAATTTTTATAACAAAATAGTGTTTAGAATGTGATTCTGGACTCGATGAAAAACGAAAATAAATTTTTGAAGAAAAATTAAATTTAATCGTTTTTCGGCGTTTCCATCAGTTGTCCGAACGATTTACATCAAAAGAAATTTTTCTTGTCTCAGTTTCTGTAAGTCTCACAAATAATTTTTATAACAAAATAGTGTTCAGAATGTGATTCTGGACTCGATAAAAAACGAAAATAAATTTTTGAAGAAAAATGAAATTTAATCGTTTTTCGGCGTTTCCAGCAGTTGTCCGAACGATTTACACCAAAAGAAATTTTGCTTGTCTCAGTTTCTGTAAGTCTCACAAATAATTTTTATAACAAAATAGTGTTCAGAATGTGATTCTGGACTCAAAAAAAACGAAAATAAATTTTAGAAGAAAAATTAAATTTAATCGTTTTTCGGCGTTTCCAGCAGTTGTCCGAACGATTTACATCAAAAGAAATTTTGCTTGTCTCAGTTTCTGTAAGTCTCACAAATAATTTTTATAACAAAATAGTGTTCAGAAAGTGATTCTGGACTCAAAAAAAACGAAAATAAATTTTTGAAGAAAAATGAAATTTAATCGTTTTTCGGCGTTTCCAGCAGTTGTCCGAACGATTTACACCAAAAGAAATTTTGCTTGTCTCAGTTTCTGTAAGTCTCACAAATAATTTTTATAACAAAATAGTGTTCAGAATGTGATTCTGGACTCAAAAAAAACGAAAATAAATTTTTGAAGAAAAATTAAATTTAATCGTTTTTCGGCGTTTCCAGCAGTTGTCCGAACGATTTACATCAAAAGAAATTTTGCTTGTCTCAGTTTCTGTAAGTCTCACAAATAATTTTTATAACAAAATAGTGTTCAGAATGTGATTCTGGACACGAAAAAAAACGAAAATAAATTTTTGAAGAAAAATTAAATTTAATCGTTTTTCGGCGTTTCCAGCAGTTGTCCGAACGATTTACATCAAAACAAATTTTGCTTGTCTCAGGTTCTGTAAGTCTCACAAATAATTTTTATAACAAAATAGTGTTCAGAATGTGATTCTGGACTCGAAAAAAAACGAAAATAAATTTTTGAAGAAAAATGAAATTTAATCGTTTTTCGGCGTTTCCAGCAGTTGTCCGAACGATTTACATCAAAAGAAATTTTGCTTGTCTCAGTTTCTGTAAGTCTCACAAATAATTTTTATAACAAAATAGTGTTCAGAATGTGATTCTGGACTCAAAAAAAACGAAAATAAATTTTTGAAGAAAAATGAAATTTAATCGTTTTTCGGCGTTTCCAGCAGTTGTCCGAACGATTTACACCAAAAGAAATTTTGCTTGTCTCAGTTTCTGTAAGTCTCACAAATAATTTTTATAACAAAATAGTGTTCAGAATGTGATTCTGGACTCAAAAAAAACGAAAATAAATTTTTGAAGAAAAATTAAATTTAATCGTTTTTCGGCGTTTCCAGCAGTTGTCCGAACGATTTACATCAAAAGAAATTTTGCTTGTCTCAGTTTCTGTAAGTCTCACAAATAATTTTTATAACAAAATAGTGTTCAGAATGTGATTCTGGACTCGAAAAAAAACGAAAATAAATTTTTGAAGAAAAATTAAATTTAATCGTTTTTCGGCGTTTCCAGCAGTTGTCCGAACGATTTACATCAAAACAAATTTTGCTTGTCTCAGTTTCTGTAAGTCTCACAAATAATTTTTATAACAAAATAGTGTTCAGAATGTGATTCTGGACTCGAAAAAAAACGAAAATAAATTTTTGAAGAAAAATGAAATTTAATCGTTTTTCGGCGTTTCCAGCAGTTGTCCGAACGATTTACATCAAAAGAAATTTTGCTTGTCTCAGTTTCTGTAAGTCTCACAAATAATTTTTATGACAAAATAGTGTTTAGAATGTGATTCTGGACTCGATGAAAAACGAAAATAAATTTTTGAAGAAAAATTAAATTTAATCGTTTTTCGGCGTTTCCAGCAGTTGTCCGAACGATTTACATCAAAAGAAATTTTTCTTGTCTCAGTTTCTGTAAGTCTCACAAATAATTTTTATAACAAAATAGTGTTCAGAATGTGATTCTGGACTCGATAAAAAACGAAAATAAATTTTTGAAGAAAAATGAAATTTAATCGTTTTTCGGCGTTTCCAGCAGTTGTCCGAACGATTTACACCAAAAGAAATTTTGCTTGTCTCAGTTTCTGTAAGTCTCACAAATAATTTTTATAACAAAATAGTGTTCAGAATGTGATTCTGGACTCAAAAAAAACGAAAATAAATTTTTGAAGAAAAATTAAATTTAATCGTTTTTCGGCGTTTCCAGCAGTTGTCCGAACGATTTACACCAAAAGAAATTTTGCTTGTCTCAGTTTCTGTAAGTCTCACAAATAATTTTTATAACAAATTAGTGTTCAGAATGTGATTCTGGACTCAAAAAAAACGAAAATAAATTTTTGAAGAAAAATTAAATTTAATCGTTTTTCGGCGTTTCCAGCAGTTGTCCGAACGATTTACATCAAAAGAAATTTTGCTTGTCTCAGTTTCTGTAAGTCTCACAAATAATTTTTATAACAAAATAGTGTTCAGAATGTGATTCTGGACTCGATAAAAAACGAAAATAAATTTTTGAAGAAAAATGAAATTTAATCGTTTTTCGGCGTTTCCAGCAGTTGTCCGAACGATTTACACCAAAAGAAATTTTGCTTGTCTCAGTTTCTGTAAGTCTCACAAATAATTTTTATAACAAAATAGTGTTCAGAATGTGATTCTGGACTCAAAAAAAAACGAAAATAAATTTTTGAAGAAAAATTAAATTTAATCGTTTTTCGGCGTTTCCAGCAGTTGTCCGAACGATTTACATCAAAAGAAATTTTGCTTGTCTCAGTTTCTGTAAGTCTCACAAATAATTTTTATAACAAAATAGTGTTCAGAATGTGATTCTGGACTCGATAAAAAACGAAAATAAATTTTTGAAGAAAAATGAAATTTAATCGTTTTTCGGCGTTTCCAGCAGTTGTCCGAACGATTTACACCAAAAGAAATTTTGCTTGTCTCAGTTTCTGTAAGTCTCACAAATAATTTTTATAACAAAATAGTGTTCAGAATGTGATTCTGGACTCAAAAAAAAACGAAAATAAATTTTTGAAGAAAAATTAAATTTAATCGTTTTTCGGCGTTTCCAGCAGTTGTCCGAACGTTTTACATCAAAAGAAATTTTTCTTGTCTCAGTTTCTGTAAGTCTCACAAATAATTTTTATAACAAAATAGTGTTCAGAATGTGATTCTGGACTCAAAAAAAACGAAAATAAATTTTTGAAGAAAAATGAAATTTAATCGTTTTTCGGCGTTTCCAGCAGTTGTCCGAACGATTTACACCAAAAGAAATTTTGCTTGTCTCAGTTTCTGTAAGTCTCACAAATAATTTTAATAACAAAATAGTGTTCAGAATGTGATTCTGGACTCAAAAAAAAACGAAAATAAATTTTTGAAGAAAAATTAAATTTAATCGTTTTTCGGCGTTTCCAGCAGTTGTCCGAACGATTTACACCAAAAGAAATTTTGCTTGTCTCAGTTTCTGTAAGTCTCACAAATAATTTTTATAACAAAATAGTGTTCAGAATGTGATTCTGGACTCGAAAAAAAACGAAAATAAATTTTTGAAGAAAAATTAAATTTAATCGTTTTTCGGCGTTTCCAGCAGTTGTCCGAACGATTCACATCAAAAGAAATTTTTCCTGTCTCAGTTTCTGTAAGTCTCACAAATAATTTTTTTAACAAAATAGTGTTCAGAATGTGATTCTGGACTCGATAAAAAACAAAAATAAATTTTTGAAGAAAAATGAAATTTAATCGTTTTTCGGCGTTTCCAGCAGTTGTCCGAACGATTTACACCAAAAGAAATTTTGCTTGTCTCAGTTTTTGTAAGTCTCACAAATAATTTTTATAACAAAATAGTGTTCAGAATGTGATTCTGGACTCAAAAAAAAAGAAAATAAATTTTTGAAGAAAAATGAAATTTAATCGTTTTTCGGCGTTTCCAGCAGTTGTCCGAACGATTTACACCAAAAGAAATTTTGCTTGTCTCAGTTTCTGTAAGTCTCACAAATAATTTTTATAACAGAATAGTGTTCAGAATGTGAATCTGGACTCAAAAAAAAACGAAAATAAATTTTTGAACAAAAATTAAATTTAATCGTTTTTCGGCGTTTCCAGCAGTTGTCCGAACGATTTACATCAAAAGAAATTTTGCTTGTCTCAGTTTCTGTAAGTCTCACAAATAATTTTTATAACAAAATAGTGTTTAGAATGTGATTCTGGACTCGAAAAAAAACGAAAATAAATTTTTGAAGAAAAATTAAATTTAATCGTTTTTCGGCGTTTCCAGCAGTTGTCCGAACGATTTACATCAAAAGAAATTTTTCTTGTCTCAGTTTCTGTAAGTCTCACAAATAATTTTTTTAACAAAATAATGTTCAGAATGTGATTCTGGACTCGAAAAAAAACGAAAATAAATTTTTGAAGAAAAATTAAATTTAATCGTTTTTCGGCGTTTCCAGCAGTTGTCCGAACGATTTACATCAAAAGAAATTTTTCTTGTCTCAGTTTCTGTAAGTCTCACAAATAATTTTTATAACAAAATAGTGTTCAGAATGTGATTCTGGACTTGACAAAAAACGAAAATAAATTTTTGAAGAAAAATTAAATTTAATCGTTTTTCGGCGTTTCCAGCAGTTGTCCGAACGATTTACACCAAAAGAAATTTTGCTTGTCTCAGTTGCTGTAAGTCTCACAAATAATTTTTATAACAAAATAGTGTTCAGAATGTGATTCTGGACTCAAAATAACGAAAATAAATTTTTGAAGAAAAATTAAATTTAATCGTTTTTCGGCGTTTCCAGCAGTTGTCCGAACGATTTACACCAAAAGAAATTTTGCTTGTCTCAGTTTCTGTAAGTCTCACAAATAATTTTTATAACAAAATAGTGTTCAGAATGTGATTCTGGACTCAAAAAAAAACGAAAATAAATTTTTGAAGAAAAATTAAATTTAATCGTTTTTCGGCGTTTCCAGCAGTTGTCCGAACGATTTACATCAAAAGAAATTTTTCTTGTCTCAGTTTCTGTAAGTCTCACAAATAATTTTTATAACAAAATAGTGTTCAGAATGTGATTCTGGACTCGACAAAAAACGAAAATAAATTTTTGAAGAAAAATTAAATTTAATCGTTTTTCGGCGTTTCCAGCAGTTGTCCGAACGATTTACACCAAAAGAAATTTTGCTTGTCTCAGTTTCTGTAAGTCTCACAAATAATTTTTATAACAAAATAGTGTTCAGAATGTGATTCTGGACTCAAAAAAAACGAAAATAAATTTTTGAAGAAAAATTAAATTTAATCGTTTTTCGGCGTTTCCAGCAGTTGTCCGAACGATTTACATCAAAAGAAATTTTGCTTGTCTCAGTTTCTGTAAGTCTCACAAATAATTTTTATAACAAAATAGTGTTCAGAATGTGATTCTGGACTCGAAAAAAAACGAAAATAAATTTTTGAAGAAAAATTAAATTTAATCGTTTTTCGGCGTTTCCAGCAGTTGTCCGAACGATTTACATCAAAACAAATTTTGCTTGTCTCAGTTTCTGTAAGTCTCACAAATAATTTTTATAACAAAATAGGGTTCAGAATGTGATTCTGGACTCGAAAAAAAACGAAAATAAATTTTTGAAGAAAAATGAAATTTAATCGTTTTTCGGCGTTTCCAGCAGTTGTCCGAACGATTTACATCAAAAGAAATTTTGCTTGTCTCAGTTTCTGTAAGTCTCACAAATAATTTTTATAACAAAATAGTGTTTAGAATGTGATTCTGGACTCGATGAAAAACGAAAATAAATTTTTGAAGAAAAATTAAATTTAATCGTTTTTCGGCGTTTCCATCAGTTGTCCGAACGATTTACATCAAAAGAAATTTTTCTTGTCTCAGTTTCTGTAAGTCTCACAAATAATTTTTATAACAAAATAGTGTTCAGAATGTGATTCTGGACTCGATAAAAAACGAAAATAAATTTTTGAAGAAAAATGAAATTTAATCGTTTTTCGGCGTTTCCAGCAGTTGTCCGAACGATTTACACCAAAAGAAATTTTGCTTGTCTCAGTTTCTGTAAGTCTCACAAATAATTTTTATAACAAAATAGTGTTCAGAATGTGATTCTGGACTCAAAAAAAAACGAAAATAAATTTTTGAAGAAAAATTAAATTTAATCGTTTTTCGGCGTTTCCAGCAGTTGTCCGAACGATTTACATTAAAAGAAATTTTTCTTGTCTCAGTTTCTGTAAGTCTCACAAATAATTTTTATAACAAAATAGTGTTCAGAATGTGATTCTGGACTCAAAAAAAACGAAAATAAATTTTTGAAGAAAAATGAAATTTAATCGTTTTTCGGCGTTTCCAGCAGTTGTCCGAACGATTTACACCAAAAGAAATTTTGCTTGTCTCAGTTTCTGTAAGTCTCACAAATAATTTTAATAACAAAATAGTGTTCAGAATGTGATTCTGTACTCAAAAAAAAACGAAAATAAATTTTTGAAGAAAAATTAAATTTAATCGTTTTTCGGCGTTTCCAGCAGTTGTCCGAACGATTTACACCAAAAGAAATTTTGCTTGTCTCAGTTTCTGTAAGTCTCACAAATAATTTTTATAACAAAATAGTGTTCAGAATGTGATTCTGGACTCGAAAAAAAACGAAAATAAATTTTTGAAGAAAAATTAAATTTAATCGTTTTTCGGCGTTTCCAGCAGTTGTCCGAACGATTCACATCAAAAGAAATTTTTCCTGTCTCAGTTTCTGTAAGTCTCACAAATAATTTTTTTAACAAAATAGTGTTCAGAATGTGATTCTGGACTCGATAAAAAACAAAAATAAATTTTTGAAGAAAAATGAAATTTAATCGTTTTTCGGCGTTTCCAGCAGTTGTCCGAACGATTTACACCAAAAGAAATTTTGCTTGTCTCAGTTTTTGTAAGTCTCACAAATAATTTTTATAACAAAATAGTGTTCAGAATGTGATTCTGGACTCAAAAAAAAAGAAAATAAATTTTTGAAGAAAAATGAAATTTAATCGTTTTTCGGCGTTTCCAGCAGTTGTCCGAACGATTTACACCAAAAGAAATTTTGCTTGTCTCAGTTTCTGTAAGTCTCACAAATAATTTTTATAACAGAATAGTGTTCAGAATGTGAATCTGGACTCAAAAAAAAACGAAAATAAATTTTTGAACAAAAATTAAATTTAATCGTTTTTCGGCGTTTCCAGCAGTTGTCCGAACGATTTACATCAAAAGAAATTTTACTTGTCTCAGTTTCTGTAAGTCTCACAAATAATTTTTATAACAAAATAGTGTTCAGAATGTGATTCTGTACTCGAAAAAAAACGAAAATAAATTTTTGAAGAAAAATTAAATTTAATCGTTTTTCGGCGTTTCCAGCAGTTGTCCGAACGATTTACATCAAAAGAAATTTTGCTTGTCTCAGTTTCTGTAAGTCTCACAAATAATTTTTATAACAAAATAGTGTTTAGAATGTGATTCTGGACTCGAAAAAAAACGAAAATAAATTTTTGAAGAAAAATTAAATTTAATCGTTTTTCGGCGTTTCCAGCAGTTGTCCGAACGATTTACATCAAAAGAAATTTTTCTTGTCTCAGTTTCTGTAAGTCTCACAAATAATTTTTATAACAAAATAATGTTCAGAATGTGATTCTGGACTCGAAAAAAAACGAAAATAAATTTTTGAAGAAAAATTAAATTTAATCGTTTTTCGGCGTTTCCAGCAGTTGTCCGAACGATTTACATCAAAAGAAATTTTTCTTGTCTCAGTTTCTGTAAGTCTCACAAATAATTTTTATAACAAAATAGTGTTCAGAATGTGATTCTGGACTCGACAAAAAACGAAAATAAATTTTTGAAGAAAAATTAAATTTAATCGTTTTTCGGCGTTTCCAGCAGTTGTCCGAACGATTTACACCAAAAGAAATTTTGCTTGTCTCAGTTGCTGTAAGTCTCACAAATAATTTTTATAACAAAATAGTGTTCAGAATGTGATTCTGGACTCAAAATAACGAAAATAAATTTTTGAAGAAAAATTAAATTTAATCGTTTTTCGGCGTTTCCAGCAGTTGTCCGAACGATTTACACCAAAAGAAATTTTGCTTGTCTCAGTTTCTGTAAGTCTCACAAATAATTTTTATAACAAAATAGTGTTCAGAATGTGATTCTGGACTCAAAAAAAAACGAAAATAAATTTTTGAAGAAAAATTAAATTTAATCGTTTTTCGGCGTTTCCAGCAGTTGTCCGAACGATTTACATCAAAAGAAATTTTTCTTGTCTCAGTTTCTGTAAGTCTCACAAATAATTTTTATAACAAAATAGTGTTCAGAATGTGATTCTGGACTCGACAAAAAACGAAAATAAATTTTTGAAGAAAAATTAAATTTAATCGTTTTTCGGCGTTTCCAGCAGTTGTCCGAACGATTTACACCAAAAGAAATTTTGCTTGTCTCAGTTTCTGTAAGTCTCACAAATAATTTTTATAACAAAATAGTGTTCAGAATGTGATTCTGGACTCAAAAAAACGAAAATAAATTTTTGAAGAAAAATTAAATTTAATCGTTTTTCGGCGTTTCCAGCAGTTGTCCGAACGATTTACACCAAAAGAAATTTTGCTTGTCTCAGTTTCTGTAAGTCTCACAAATAATTTTTATAACAAAATAGTGTTCAGAATGTGATTCTGGACTCAAAAAAAAACGAAAATAAATTTTTGAAGAAAAATTAAATTTAATCGTTTTTCGGCGTTTCCAGCAGTTGTCCGAACGATTTACATCAAAAGAAATTTTGCTTGTCTCAGTTTCTGTAAGTCTCACAAATAATTTTTATAACAAAATAGTGTTCAGAATGTGATTCTGGACTCGAAAAAAAACGAAAATAAATTTTTGAAGAAAAATTAAATTTAATCGTTTTTCGGCGTTTCCAGCAGTTGTCCGAACGATTTACATCAAAATAAATTTTTCCTGTCTCAGTTTCTGTAAGTCTCACAAATAATTTTTATAACAAAATAGTGTTCAGAATGTGATTCTGGACTCAAAAAAAACGAAAATAAATTTTTGAAGAAAAATGAAATTTAATCGTTTTTCGGCGTTTCCAGCAGTTGTCCGAACGATTTACACCAAAAGAAATTTTGCTTGTCTCAGTTTCTGTAAGTCTCACAAATAATTTTTATAACAAAATAGTGTTCAGAATGTGATTCTGGACTCAAAAAAAAACGAAAATAAATTTTTGAAGAAAAATGAAATTTAATCGTTTTTCGGCGTTTCCAGCAGTTGTCCGAACGATTTACATCAAAAGAAATTTTGCTTGTCTCAGTTTCTGTAAGTCTCACAAATAATTTTTATAACAATATAGTGTTCAGAATGTGATTCTGGACTCGAAAAAAAACGAAAATAAATTTTTGAAGAAAAATGAAATTTAATCGTTTTTCGGCGTTTCCAGCAGTTGTCCGAACGATTTACATCAAAAGAAATTTTGCTTGTCTCAGTTTCTGTAAGTCTCACAAATAATTTTTATAACAAAATAGTGTTTAGAATGTGATTCTGGACTCGATAAAAAACGAAAATAAATTTTTGAAGAAAAATTAAATTTAATCGTTTTTCGGCGTTTCCAGCAGTTGTCCGAACGATTTACATCAAAAGAAATTTTTCTTGTCTCAGTTTCTGTAAGTCTCACAAATAATTTTTATAACAAAATAGTGTTCAGAATGTGATTCTGGACTCGATAAAAAACGAAAATAAATTTTTGAAGAAAAATGAAATTTAATCGTTTTTCGGCGTTTCCAGCAGTTGTCCGAACGATTTACACCAAAAGAAATTTTGCTTGTCTCAGTTTCTGTAAGTCTCACAAATAATTTTTATAATAAAATAGTGTTCAGAATGTGATTCTGGACTCAAAAAAAAACGAAAATAAATTTTTGAAGAAAAATTAAATTTAATCGTTTTTCGGCGTTTCCAGCAGTTGTCCGAACGATTTACATCAAAAGAAATTTTGCTTGTCTCAGTTTCTGTAAGTCTCACAAATAATTTTTATAACAAAATAGTGTTCAGAATGTGATTCTGGACTCGATAAAAAACGAAAATAAATTTTTGAAGAAAAATGAAATTTAATCGTTTTTCGGCGTTTCCAGCAGTTGTCCGAACGATTTACACCAAAAGAAATTTTGCTTGTCTCAGTTTCTGTAAGTCTCACAAATAGATTTTATAACAAAATAGTGTTCAGAATGTGATTCTGGACTAAATAAAAAACGAAAATAAATTTTTGAAGAAAAATTAAATTTAATCGTTTTTCGGCGTTTCCAGCAGTTGTCCGAACGATTTACATCAAAAGAAATTTTGATTGTCTCAGTTTCTGTAAGTCTCACAAATAATTTTTATAACAAAATAGTGTTTAGAATGTGATTCTGGACTCGATAAAAAACGAAAATAAATTTTTGAAGAAAAATGAAATTTAATCGTTTTTCGGCGTTTCCAGCAGTTGTCCGAACGATTTACACCAAAAGAAATTTTGCTTGTCTCAGTTTCTGTAAGTCTCACAAATAGATTTTATAACAAAATAGTGTTCAGAATGTGATTCTGGACTAAATAAAAAACGAAAATAAATTTTTGAAGAAAAATTAAATTTAATCGTTTTTCGGCGTTTCCAGCAGTTGTCCGAACGATTTACACCAAAAGAAATTTTGCTTGTCTCAGTTTCTGTAAGTCTCACAAATAATTTTTATAACAAAATAGTGTTCAGAATGTGATTCTGGACTCAAAAAAAAACGAAAATAAATTTTTGAAGAAAAATTAAATTTAATCGTTTTTCGGCGTTTCCAGCAGTTGTCCGAACGATTTACATCAAAAGAAATTTTGCTTGTCTCAGTTTCTGTAAGTCTCACAAATAATTTTTATAACAAAATAGTGTTCAGAATGTGATTCTGGACTCGAAAAAAAACGAAAATAAATTTTTGAAGAAAAATTAAATTTAATCGTTTTTCGGCGTTTCCAGCAGTTGTCCGAACGATTTACATCAAAATAAATTTTTCCTGTCTCAGTTTCTGTAAGTCTCACAAATAATTTTAATAACAAAATAGTGTTCAGAATGTGATTCTGGACTCAAAAAAAACGAAAATAAATTTTTGAAGAAAAATGAAATTTAATCGTTTTTCGGCGTTTCCAGCAGTTGTCCGAACGATTTACACCAAAAGAAATTTTGCTTGTCTCAGTTTCTGTAAGTCTCACAAATAATTTTTATAACAAAATAGTGTTCAGAATGTGATTCTGGACTCAAAAAAAAACGAAAATAAATTTTTGAAGAAAAATTAAATTTAATCGTTTTTCGGCGTTTCCAGCAGTTGTCCGAACGATTTACATCAAAAGAAATTTTGCTTGTCTCAGTTTCTGTAAGTCTCACAAATAATTTTTATAACAATATAGTGTTCAGAATGTGATTCTGGACTCGAAAAAAAACGAAAATAAATTTTTGAAGAAAAATGAAATTTAATCGTTTTTCGGCGTTTCCAGCAGTTGTCCGAACGATTTACATCAAAAGAAATTTTGCTTGTCTCAGTTTCTGTAAGTCTCACAAATAATTTTTATAACAAAATAGTGTTTAGAATGTGATTCTGGACTCGATAAAAAACGAAAATAAATTTTTGAAGAAAAATTAAATTTAATCGTTTTTCGGCGTTTCCAGCAGTTGTCCGAACGATTTACATCAAAAGAAATTTTTCTTGTCTCAGTTTCTGTAAGTCTCACAAATAATTTTTATAACAAAATAGTGTTCAGAATGTGATTCTGGACTCGATAAAAAACGAAAATAAATTTTTGAAGAAAAATGAAATTTAATCGTTTTTCGGCGTTTCCAGCAGTTGTCCGAACGATTTACACCAAAAGAAATTTTGCTTGTCTCAGTTTCTGTAAGTCTCACAAATAATTTTTATAATAAAATAGTGTTCAGAATGTGATTCTGGACTCAAAAAAAAACGAAAATAAATTTTTGAAGAAAAATTAAATTTAATCGTTTTTCGGCGTTTCCAGCAGTTGTCCGAACGATTTACATCAAAAGAAATTTTTCTTGTCTCAGTTTCTGTAAGTCTCACAAATAATTTTTATAACAAAATAGTGTTCAGAATGTGATTCTGGACTCGATAAAAAACGAAAATAAATTTTTGAAGAAAAATGAAATTTAATCGTTTTTCGGCGTTTCCAGCAGTTGTCCGAACGATTTACACCAAAAGAAATTTTGCTTGTCTCAGTTTCTGTAAGTCTCACAAATAGATTTTATAACAAAATAGTGTTCAGAATGTGATTCTGGACTAAATAAAAAACGAAAATAAATTTTTGAAGAAAAATTAAATTTAATCGTTTTTCGGCGTTTCCAGCAGTTGTCCGAACGATTTACATCAAAAGAAATTTTGCTTGTCTCAGTTTCTGTAAGTCTCACAAATAATTTTTATAACAAAATAGTGTTTAGAATGTGATTCTGGACTCGATAAAAAACGAAAATAAATTTTTGAAGAAAAATTAAATTTAATCGTTTTTCCGCGTTTCCAGCAGTTGTCCGAACGATTTACATCAAAAGAAATTTTTCTTGTCTCAGTTTCTGTAAGTCTCACAAATAATTTTTATAACAAAATAGTGTTCAGAATGTGATTCTGGACTCGATAAAAAACGAAAATAAATTTTTGAAGAAAAATGAAATTTAATCGTTTTTCGGCGTTTCCAGCAGTTGTCCGAACGATTTACACCAAAAGAAATTTTGCTTGTCTCAGTTTCTGTAAGTCTCACAAATAATTTTTATAACAAAATAGTGTTCAGAATGTGATTCTGGACTCAAAAAAAAAACGAAAATAAATTTTTGAAGAAAAATTAAATTTAATCGTTTTTTCGGCGTTTCCAGCAGTTGTCCGAACGATTTACATCAAAAGAAATTTTTCTTGTCTCAGTTTCTGTAAGTCTCACAAATAATTTTTATAACAAAATAGTGTTCAGAATGTGATTCTGGACTCGATAAAAAACGAAAATAAATTTTTGAAGAAAAATGAAATTTAATCGTTTTTCGGCGTTTCCAGCAGTTGTCCGAACGATTTACACCAAAAGAAATTTTGCTTGTCTCAGTTTCTGTAAGTCTCACAAATAGTTTTATAACAAAATAGTGTTCAGAATGTGATTCTGGACTAAATAAAAAACGAAAATAAATTTTTGAAGAAAAATTAAATTTAATCGTTTTTCGGCGTTACCAGCAGTTGTCCGAACGATTTACATCAAAAGAAATTTTGCTTGTCTCAGTTTCTGTAAGTCTCACAAATAATTTTTATAACAAAATAGTGTTCAGAATGTGATTCTGGACTCAAAAAAAAACGAAAATAAATTTTTGAAGAAAAATGAAATTTAATCGTTTTTCGGCGTTTCCAGCAGTTGTCCGAACGATTTACATCAAAAGAAATTTTTCCTGTCTCAGTTTCTGTAAGTCTCACAAATAATTTTTATAACAAAATAGTGTTCAGAATATGATTCTGGACTCGATAAAAAACAAAAATAAATTTTTGAAGAAAAATGAAATTTAATCGTTTTTCGGCGTTTCCAGCAGTTGTCCGAACGATTTACACCAAAAGAAATTTTGCTTGTCTCAGTTTCTGTAAGTCTCACAAATAATTTTTATAACAAAATAGTGTTCAGAATGTGATTCTGGACTCAAAAAAAATGAAAATAAATTTTTGAAGAAAAATGAAATTTAATCGTTTTTTCGGCGTTTCCAGCAGTTGTCCGAACGATTTACACCAAAAGAAATTTTGCTTGTCTCAGTTTCTGTAAGTCTCACAAATAGTTTTATAACAAAATAGTGTTCAGAATGTGATTCTGGACTAAATAAAAAACGAAAATAAATTTTTGAAGAAAAATTAGATTTAATCGTTTTTCCGCGTTTCCAGCAGTTGTCCGAACGATTTACATCAAAAGAAATTTTTCTTGTCTCAGTTTCTGTAAGTCTCACAAATAATTTTTATAACAAAATAGTGTTCAGAATGTGATTCTGGACTCGATAAAAAACGAAAATAAATTTTTGAAGAAAAATGAAATTTAATCGTTTTTCGGCGTTTCCAGCAGTTGTCCGAACGATTTACACCAAAAGAAATTTTGCTTGTCTCAGTTTCTGTAAGTCTCACAAATAATTTTTATAACAAAATAGTGTTCAGAATGTGATTCTGGACTAAATAAAAAACGAAAATAAATTTTTGAAGAAAAATTAAATTTAATCGTTTTTCGGCGTTTCCAGCAGTTGTCCGAACGATTTACATCAAAAGTAATTTTTCTTGTCTCAGTTTCTGTAAGTCTCACAAATAATTTTTATAACAAAATAGTGTTCAGAATGTGATTCTGGACTCGATAAAAAACGAAAATAAATTTTTGAAGAAAAATGAAATTTAATCGTTTTTCGGCGTTTCCAGCAGTTGTCCGAACGATTTACACCAAAAGAAATTTTGCTTGTCTCAGTTTCTGTAAGTCTCACAAATAGATTTTATAACAAAATAGTGTTCAGAATGTGATTCTGGACTAAATAAAAAACGAAAATAAATTTTTGAAGAAAAATTAAATTTAATCGTTTTTCGGCGTTTCCAGCAGTTATCCGAACGATTTACATCAAAAGAAATTTTGCTTGTCTCAGTTTCTGTAAGTCTCACAAATAATTTTTATAACAAAATAGTGTTCAGAATGTGATTCTGGACTCGAAAAAAAACGAAAATAAATTTTTGAAGAAAAATTAAATTTAATCGTTTTTCGGCGTTTCCAGCAGTTGTCCGAACGATTTACATCAAAAGAAATTTTGCTTGTCTCAGTTTCTGTAAGTCTCACAAATAATTTTTATAACAAAATAGTGTTTAGAATGTGATTCTGGACTCGATAAAAAACGAAAATAAATTTTTGAAGAAAAATTAAATTTAATCGTTTTTTCCGCGTTTCCAGCAGTTGTCCGAACGATTTACATCAAAAGAAATTTTTCTTGTCTCAGTTTCTGTAAGTCTCACAAATAATTTTTATAACAAAATAGTGTTCAGAATGTGATTCTGGACTCGATAAAAAACGAAAATAAATTTTTGAAGAAAAATGAAATTTAATCGTTTTTTCGGCGTTTCCAGCAGTTGTCCGAACGATTTACATCAAAAGAAATTTTGCTTGTCTCAGTTTCTGTAAGTCTCACAAATAATTTTTATAACAAAATAGTGTTTAGAATGTGATTCTGGACTCGATAAAAAACGAAAATAAATTTTTGAAGAAAAATTAAATTTAATCGTTTTTTCCGCGTTTCCAGCAGTTGTCCGAACGATTTACATCAAAAGAAATTTTTCTTGTCTCAGTTTCTGTAAGTCTCACAAATAATTTTTATAACAAAATAGTGTTCAGAATGTGATTCTGGACTCGATAAAAAACGAAAATAAATTTTTGAAGAAAAATGAAATTTAATCGTTTTTCGGCGTTTCCAGCAGTTGTCCGAACGATTTACACCAAAAGAAATTTTGCTTGTCTCAGTTTCTGTAAGTCTCACAAATAATTTTTATAACAAAATAGTGTTCAGAATGTGATTCTGGACTAAATAAAAAACGAAAATAAATTTTTGAAGAAAAATTAAATTTAATCGTTTTTCGGCGTTACCAGCAGTTGTCCGAACGATTTACATCAAAAGAAATTTTGCTTGTCTCAGTTTCTGTAAGTCTCACAAACAATTTTTATAACAAAATAGTGTTCAGAATGTGATTCTGGACTCAAAAAAAAACGAAAATAAATTTTTGAAGAAAAATGAAATTTAATCGTTTTTCGGCGTTTCCAGCAGTTGTCCGAACGATTTACATCAAAAGAAATTTTTCCTGTCTCAGTTTCTGTAAGTCTCATAAATAATTTTTATAACAAAATAGTGTTCAGAATATGATTCTGGACTCGATAAAAAACAAAAATAAATTTTTGAAGAAAAATGAAATTTAATCGTTTTTCGGCGTTTCCAGCAGTTGTCCGAACGATTTACACCAAAAGAAATTTTGCTTGTCTCAGTTTCTGTAAGTCTCACAAATAATTTTTATAACAAAATAGTGTTCAGAATGTGATTCTGGACTCAAAAAAAAACGAAAATAAATTTTTGAAGAAAAATGAAATTTAATCGTTTTTCGGCGTTTCCAGCAGTTGTCCGAACGATTTACATCAAAAGAAATTTTGCTTGTCTCAGTTTCTGTAAGTCTCACAAATAATTTTTATAACAAAATAGTGTTTAGAATGTGATTCTGGACTCGATAAAAAACGAAAATAAATTTTTGAAGAAAAATTAAATTTAATCGTTTTTTCCGCGTTTCCAGCAGTTGTCCGAACGATTTACATCAAAAGAAATTTTTCTTGTCTCAGTTTCTGTAAGTCTCACAAATAATTTTTATAACAAAATAGTGTTCAGAATGTGATTCTGGACTCGATAAAAAACGAAAATAAATTTTTGAAGAAAAATGAAATTTAATCGTTTTTCGGCGTTTCCAGCAGTTGTCCGAACGATTTACACCAAAAGAAATTTTGCTTGTCTCAGTTTCTGTAAGTCTCACAAATAATTTTTATAACAAAATAGTGTTCAGAATGTGATTCTGGACTAAATAAAAAACGAAAATAAATTTTTGAAGAAAAATTAAATTTAATCGTTTTTCGGCGTTACCAGCAGTTGTCCGAACGATTTACATCAAAAGAAATTTTGCTTGTCTCAGTTTCTGTAAGTCTCACAAACAATTTTTATAACAAAATAGTGTTCAGAATGTGATTCTGGACTCAAAAAAAAACGAAAATAAATTTTTGAAGAAAAATGAAATTTAATCGTTTTTCGGCGTTTCCAGCAGTTGTCCGAACGATTTACATCAAAAGAAATTTTTCCTGTCTCAGTTTCTGTAAGTCTCATAAATAATTTTTATAACAAAATAGTGTTCAGAATATGATTCTGGACTCGATAAAAAACAAAAATAAATTTTTGAAGAAAAATGAAATTTAATCGTTTTTCGGCGTTTCCAGCAGTTGTCCGAACGATTTACACCAAAAGAAATTTTGCTTGTCTCAGTTTCTGTAAGTCTCACAAATAATTTTTATAACAAAATAGTGTTCAGAATGTGATTCTGGACTCAAAAAAAAACGAAAATAAATTTTTGAAGAAAAATTAAATTTAATCGTTTTTCGGCGTTTCCAGCAGTTGTCCGAACGATTTACATCAAAAGAAATTTTTCTTGTCTCAGTTTCTGTAAGTCTCACAAATAATTTTTATAACAAAATAGTGTTCAGAATGTGATTCTGGACTCGATAAAAAACGAAAATAAATTTTTGAAGAAAAATGAAATTTAATCGTTTTTCGGCGTTTCCAGCAGTTGTCCGAACGATTTACACCAAAAGAAATTTTGCTTGTCTCAGTTTCTGTAAGTCTCACAAATAGATTTTATAACAAAATAGTGTTCAGAATGTGATTCTGGACTAAATAAAAAACGAAAATAAATTTTTGAAGAAAAATTAAATTTAATCGTTTTTCGGCGTTTCCAGCAGTTATCCGAACGATTTACATCAAAAGAAATTTTGCTTGTCTCAGTTTCTGTAAGTCTCACAAATAATTTTTATAACAAAATAGTGTTCAGAATGTGATTCTGGACTCGAAAAAAAACGAAAATAAATTTTTGAAGAAAAATTAAATTTAATCGTTTTTCGGCGTTTCCAGCAGTTGTCCGAACGATTTACATCAAAAGAAATTTTGCTTGTCTCAGTTTCTGTAAGTCTCACAAATAATTTTTATAACAAAATAGTGTTTAGAATGTGATTCTGGACTCGATAAAAAACGAAAATAAATTTTTGAAGAAAAATTAAATTTAATCGTTTTTCCGTGTTTCCAGCAGTTGTCCGAACGATTTACATCAAAAGAAATTTTTCTTGTCTCAGTTTCTGTAAGTCTCACAAATAATTTTTATAACAAAATAGTGTTCAGAATGTGATTCTGGACTCGATAAAAAACGAAAATAAATTTTTGAAGAAAAATGAAATTTAATCGTTTTTCGGCGTTTCCAGCAGTTGTCCGAACGATTTACACCAAAAGAAATTTTGCTTGTCTCAGTTTCTGTAAGTCTCACAAATAGATTTTATAACAAAATAGTGTTCAGAATGTGATTCTGGACTAAATAAAAAACGAAAATAAATTTTTGAAGAAAAATTAAATTTAATCGTTTTTCGGCGTTTCCAGCAGTTATCCGAACGATTTACATCAAAAGAAATTTTGCTTGTCTCAGTTTCTGTAAGTCTCACAAATAATTTTTATAACAAAATAGTGTTCAGAATGTGATTCTGGACTCGAAAAAAAACGAAAATAAATTTTTGAAGAAAAATTAAATTTAATCGTTTTTCGGCGTTTCCAGCAGTTGTCCGAACGATTTACATCAAAAGAAATTTTGCTTGTCTCAGTTTCTGTAAGTCTCACAAATAATTTTTATAACAAAATAGTGTTTAGAATGTGATTCTGGACTCGATAAAAAACGAAAATAAATTTTTGAAGAAAAATTAAATTTAATCGTTTTTCCGTGTTTCCAGCAGTTGTCCGAACGATTTACATCAAAAGAAATTTTTCTTGTCTCAGTTTCTGTAAGTCTCACAAATAATTTTTATAACAAAATAGTGTTCAGAATGTGATTCTGGACTCGATAAAAAACGAAAATAAATTTTTGAAGAAAAATGAAATTTAATCGTTTTTCGGCGTTTCCAGCAGTTGTCCGAACGATTTACACCAAAAGAAATTTTGCTTGTCTCAGTTTCTGTAAGTCTCACAAATAATTTTTATAACAAAATAGTGTTCAGAATGTGATTCTGGACTCAAAAAAAAACGAAAATAAATTTTTGAAGAAAAATTAAATTTAATCGTTTTTCGGCGTTTCCAGCAGTTGTCCGAACGATTTACACCAAAACAAATTTTGCTTGTCTCAGTTTTTGTAAGTCTCACAAATACTTTTTATAACAAAATAGTGTTCAGAATGTGATTCTGGACTAAATAAAAAACGAAAATAAATTTTTGAAGAAAAATTAAATTTAATCGTTTTTCGGCGTTACCAGCAGTTGTCCGAACGATTTACATCAAAAGAAATTTTGCTTGTCTCAGTTTCTGTAAGTCTCACAAATAATTTTTATAACAAAATAGTGTTCAGAATGTGATTCTGGACTCAAAAAAAAACGAAAATAAATTTTTGAAGAAAAATGAAATTTAATCGTTTTTCGGCGTTTCCAGCAGTTGTCCGAACGATTTACATCAAAAGAAATTTTTCCTGTCTCAGTTTCTGTAAGTCTCATAAATAATTTTTATAACAAAATAGTGTTCAGAATATGATTCTGGACTCGATAAAAAACAAAAATAAATTTTTGAAGAAAAATGAAATTTAATCGTTTTTCGGCGTTTCCAGCAGTTGTCCGAACGATTTACACCAAAAGAAATTTTGCTTGTCTCAGTTTCTGTAAGTCTCACAAATAATTTTTATAACAAAATAGTGTTCAGAATGTGATTCTGGACTCAAAAAAAAACGAAAATAAATTTTTGAAGAAAAATTAAATTTAATCGTTTTTCGGCGTTTCCAGCAGTTGTCCGAACGATTTACATCAAAAGAAATTTTTCTTGTCTCAGTTTCTGTAAGTCTCACAAATAATTTTTATAACAAAATAGTGTTCAGAATGTGATTCTGGACTCGATAAAAAACGAAAATAAATTTTTGAAGAAAAATGAAATTTAATCGTTTTTCGGCGTTTCCAGCAGTTGTCCGAACGATTTACACCAAAAGAAATTTTGCTTGTCTCAGTTTCTGTAAGTCTCACAAATAGATTTTATAACAAAATAGTGTTCAGAATGTGATTCTGGACTAAATAAAAAACGAAAATAAATTTTTGAAGAAAAATTAAATTTAATCGTTTTTCGGCGTTTCCAGCAGTTATCCGAACGATTTACATCAAAAGAAATTTTGCTTGTCTCAGTTTCTGTAAGTCTCACAAATAATTTTTATAACAAAATAGTGTTCAGAATGTGATTCTGGACTCGAAAAAAAACGAAAATAAATTTTTGAAGAAAAATTAAATTTAATCGTTTTTCGGCGTTTCCAGCAGTTGTCCGAACGATTTACATCAAAAGAAATTTTGCTTGTCTCAGTTTCTGTAAGTCTCACAAATAATTTTTATAACAAAATAGTGTTTAGAATGTGATTCTGGACTCGATAAAAAACGAAAATAAATTTTTGAAGAAAAATTAAATTTAATCGTTTTTCCGCGTTTCCAGCAGTTGTCCGAACGATTTACATCAAAAGAAATTTTTCTTGTCTCAGTTTCTGTAAGTCTCACAAATAATTTTTATAACAAAATAGTGTTCAGAATGTGATTCTGGACTCGATAAAAAACGAAAATAAATTTTTGAAGAAAAATGAAATTTAATCGTTTTTCGGCGTTTCCAGCAGTTGTCCGAACGATTTACACCAAAAGAAATTTTGCTTGTCTCAGTTTCTGTAAGTCTCACAAATAATTTTTATAACAAAATAGTGTTCAGAATGTGATTCTGGACTCGAAAAAAAACGAAAATAAATTTTTGAAGAAAAATGAAATTTAATCGTTTTTCGGCGTTTCCAGCAGTTGTCCGAACGATTTACATCAAAAGAAATTTTGCTTGTCTCAGTTTCTGTAAGTCTCACAAATAATTTTTATAACAAAATAGTGTTTAGAATGTGATTCTGGACTCGATAAAAAACGAAAATAAATTTTTGAAGAAAAATTAAATTTAATCGTTTTTCCGCGTTTCCAGCAGTTGTCCGAACGATTTACATCAAAAGAAATTTTTCTTGTCTCAGTTTCTGTAAGTCTCACAAATAATTTTTATAACAAAATAGTGTTCAGAATGTGATTCTGGACTCGATAAAAAACGAAAATAAATATTTGAAGAAAAATGAAATTTAATCGTTTTTCGGCGTTTCCAGCAGTTGTCCGAACGATTTACACCAAAAGAAATTTTGCTTGTCTCAGTTTCTGTAAGTCTCACAAATAATTTTTATAACAAAATAGTGTTCAGAATGTGATTCTGGACTAAATAAAAAACGAAAATAAATTTTTGAAGAAAAATTAAATTTAATCGTTTTTCGGCGTTACCAGCAGTTGTCCGAACGATTTACATCAAAAGAAATTTTGCTTGTCTCAGTTTCTGTAAGTCTCACAAACAATTTTTATAACAAAATAGTGTTCAGAATGTGATTCTGGACTCAAAAAAAAACGAAAATAAATTTTTGAAGAAAAATGAAATTTAATCGTTTTTCGGCGTTTCCAGCAGTTGTCCGAACGATTTACATCAAAAGAAATTTTTCCTGTCTCAGTTTCTGTAAGTCTCATAAATAATTTTTATAACAAAATAGTGTTCAGAATATGATTCTGGACTCGATAAAAAACAAAAATAAATTTTTGAAGAAAAATGAAATTTAATCGTTTTTCGGCGTTTCCAGCAGTTGTCCGAACGATTTACACCAAAAGAAATTTTGCTTGTCTCAGTTTCTGTAAGTCTCACAAATAATTTTTATAACAAAATAGTGTTCAGAATGTGATTCTGGACTCAAAAAAAAACGAAAATAAATTTTTGAAGAAAAATTAAATTTAATCGTTTTTCGGCGTTTCCAGCAGTTGTCCGAACGATTTACATCAAAAGAAATTTTTCTTGTCTCAGTTTCTGTAAGTCTCACAAATAATTTTTATAACAAAATAGTGTTCAGAATGTGATTCTGGACTCGATAAAAAACGAAAATAAATTTTTGAAGAAAAATGAAATTTAATCGTTTTTCGGCGTTTCCAGCAGTTGTCCGAACGATTTACACCAAAAGAAATTTTGCTTGTCTCAGTTTCTGTAAGTCTCACAAATAGATTTTATAACAAAATAGTGTTCAGAATGTGATTCTGGACTAAATAAAAAACGAAAATAAATTTTTGAAGAAAAATTAAATTTAATCGTTTTTCGGCGTTTCCAGCAGTTATCCGAACGATTTACATCAAAAGAAATTTTGCTTGTCTCAGTTTCTGTAAGTCTCACAAATAATTTTTATAACAAAATAGTGTTCAGAATGTGATTCTGGACTCGAAAAAAAACGAAAATAAATTTTTGAAGAAAAATTAAATTTAATCGTTTTTCGGCGTTTCCAGCAGTTGTCCGAACGATTTACATCAAAAGAAATTTTGCTTGTCTCAGTTTCTGTAAGTCTCACAAATAATTTTTATAACAAAATAGTGTTTAGAATGTGATTCTGGACTCGATAAAAAACGAAAATAAATTTTTGAAGAAAAATTAAATTTAATCGTTTTTCCGTGTTTCCAGCAGTTGTCCGAACGATTTACATCAAAAGAAATTTTTCTTGTCTCAGTTTCTGTAAGTCTCACAAATAATTTTTATAACAAAATAGTGTTCAGAATGTGATTCTGGACTCGATAAAAAACGAAAATAAATTTTTGAAGAAAAATGAAATTTAATCGTTTTTCGGCGTTTCCAGCAGTTGTCCGAACGATTTACACCAAAAGAAATTTTGCTTGTCTCAGTTTCTGTAAGTCTCACAAATAGATTTTATAACAAAATAGTGTTCAGAATGTGATTCTGGACTAAATAAAAAACGAAAATAAATTTTTGAAGAAAAATTAAATTTAATCGTTTTTCGGCGTTTCCAGCAGTTATCCGAACGATTTACATCAAAAGAAATTTTGCTTGTCTCAGTTTCTGTAAGTCTCACAAATAATTTTTATAACAAAATAGTGTTCAGAATGTGATTCTGGACTCGAAAAAAAACGAAAATAAATTTTTGAAGAAAAATTAAATTTAATCGTTTTTCGGCGTTTCCAGCAGTTGTCCGAACGATTTACATCAAAAGAAATTTTGCTTGTCTCAGTTTCTGTAAGTCTCACAAATAATTTTTATAACAAAATAGTGTTTAGAATGTGATTCTGGACTCGATAAAAAACGAAAATAAATTTTTGAAGAAAAATTAAATTTAATCGTTTTTCCGTGTTTCCAGCAGTTGTCCGAACGATTTACATCAAAAGAAATTTTTCTTGTCTCAGTTTCTGTAAGTCTCACAAATAATTTTTATAACAAAATAGTGTTCAGAATGTGATTCTGGACTCGATAAAAAACGAAAATAAATTTTTGAAGAAAAATGAAATTTAATCGTTTTTCGGCGTTTCCAGCAGTTGTCCGAACGATTTACACCAAAAGAAATTTTGCTTGTCTCAGTTTCTGTAAGTCTCACAAATAATTTTTATAACAAAATAGTGTTCAGAATGTGATTCTGGACTCAAAAAAAAACGAAAATAAATTTTTGAAGAAAAATTAAATTTAATCGTTTTTCGGCGTTTCCAGCAGTTGTCCGAACGATTTACACCAAAACAAATTTTGCTTGTCTCAGTTTTTGTAAGTCTCACAAATACTTTTTATAACAAAATAGTGTTCAGAATGTGATTCTGGACTAAATAAAAAACGAAAATAAATTTTTGAAGAAAAATTAAATTTAATCGTTTTTCGGCGTTACCAGCAGTTGTCCGAACGATTTACATCAAAAGAAATTTTGCTTGTCTCAGTTTCTGTAAGTCTCACAAATAATTTTTATAACAAAATAGTGTTCAGAATGTGATTCTGGACTCAAAAAAAAACGAAAATAAATTTTTGAAGAAAAATGAAATTTAATCGTTTTTCGGCGTTTCCAGCAGTTGTCCGAACGATTTACATCAAAAGAAATTTTTCCTGTCTCAGTTTCTGTAAGTCTCATAAATAATTTTTATAACAAAATAGTGTTCAGAATATGATTCTGGACTCGATAAAAAACAAAAATAAATTTTTGAAGAAAAATGAAATTTAATCGTTTTTCGGCGTTTCCAGCAGTTGTCCGAACGATTTACACCAAAAGAAATTTTGCTTGTCTCAGTTTCTGTAAGTCTCACAAATAATTTTTATAACAAAATAGTGTTCAGAATGTGATTCTGGACTCAAAAAAAAACGAAAATAAATTTTTGAAGAAAAATTAAATTTAATCGTTTTTCGGCGTTTCCAGCAGTTGTCCGAACGATTTACATCAAAAGAAATTTTTCTTGTCTCAGTTTCTGTAAGTCTCACAAAAAATTTTTATAACAAAATAGTGTTCAGAATGTGATTCTGGACTCGATAAAAAACGAAAATAAATTTTTGAAGAAAAATGAAATTTAATCGTTTTTCGGCGTTTCCAGCAGTTGTCCAAACGATTTACACCAAAAGAAATTTTGCTTGTCTCAGTTTCTGTAAGTCTCACAAATAGATTTTATAACAAAATAGTGTTCAGAATGTGATTCTGGACTAAATAAAAAACGAAAATAAATTTTTGAAGAAAAATTAAATTTAATCGTTTTTCGGCGTTTCCAGCAGTTATCCGAACGATTTACATCAAAAGAAATTTTGCTTGTCTCAGTTTCTGTAAGTCTCACAAATAATTTTTATAACAAAATAGTGTTCAGAATGTGATTCTGGACTCGAAAAAAAACGAAAATAAATTTTTGAAGAAAAATTAAATTTAATCGTTTTTCGGCGTTTCCAGCAGTTGTCCGAACGATTTACATCAAAAGAAATTTTGCTTGTCTCAGTTTCTGTAAGTCTCACAAATAATTTTTATAACAAAATAGTGTTTAGAATGTGATTCTGGACTCGATAAAAAACGAAAATAAATTTTTGAAGAAAAATTAAATTTAATCGTTTTTCCGTGTTTCCAGCAGTTGTCCGAACGATTTACATCAAAAGAAATTTTTCTTGTCTCAGTTTCTGTAAGTCTCACAAATAATTTTTATAACAAAATAGTGTTCAGAATGTGATTCTGGACTCGATAAAAAACGAAAATAAATTTTTGAAGAAAAATGAAATTTAATCGTTTTTTCGGCGTTTCCAGCAGTTGTCCGAACGATTTACACCAAAAGAAATTTTGCTTGTCTCAGTTTCTGTAAGTCTCACAAATAATTTTTATAACAAAATAGTGTTCAGAATGTGATTCTGGACTCGAAAAAAAACGAAAATAAATTTTTGAAGAAAAATGAAATTTAATCGTTTTTCGGCGTTTCCAGCAGTTGTCCGAACGATTTACATCAAAAGAAATTTTGCTTGTCTCAGTTTCTGTAAGTCTCACAAATAATTTTTATAACAAAATAGTGTTTAGAATGTGATTCTGGACTCGATAAAAAACGAAAATAAATTTTTGAAGAAAAATTAAATTTAATCGTTTTTCCGCGTTTCCAGCAGTTGTCCGAACGATTTACATCAAAAGAAATTTTTCTTGTCTCAGTTTCTGTAAGTCTCACAAATAATTTTTATAACAAAATAGTGTTCAGAATGTGATTCTGGACTCGATAAAAAACGAAAATAAATTTTTGAAGAAAAATGAAATTTAATCGTTTTTCGGCGTTTCCAGCAGTTGTCCGAACGATTTACACCAAAAGAAATTTTGCTTGTCTCAGTTTCTGTAAGTCTCACAAATAATTTTTATAACAAAATAGTGTTCAGAATGTGATTCTGGACTCAAAAAAAAACGAAAATAAATTTTTGAAGAAAAATTAAATTTAATCGTTTTTCGGCGTTTCCAGCAGTTGTCCGAACGATTTACACCAAAAGAAATTTTGCTTGTCTCAGTTTTTGTAAGTCTCACAAATAATTTTTATAACAAAATAGTGTTCAGAATGTGATTCTGGACTAAATAAAAAACGAAAATAAATTTTTGAAGAAAAATTAAATTTAATCGTTTTTCGGCGTTACCAGCAGTTGTCCGAACGATTTACATCAAAAGAAATTTTGCTTGTCTCAGTTTCTGTAAGTCTCACAAATAATTTTTATAACAAAATAGTGTTCAGAATGTGATTCTGGACTCAAAAAAAAACGAAAATAAATTTTTGAAGAAAAATGAAATTTAATCGTTTTTCGGCGTTTCCAGCAGTTGTCCGAACGATTTACATCAAAAGAAATTTTTCCTGTCTCAGTTTCTGTAAGTCTCACAAATAATTTTTATAACAAAATAGTGTTCAGAATATGATTCTGGACTCGATAAAAAACAAAAATAAATTTTTGAAGAAAAATGAAATTTAATCGTTTTTCGGCGTTTCCAGCAGTTGTCCGAACGATTTACACCAAAAGAAATTTTGCTTGTCTCAGTTTCTGTAAGTCTCACAAATAATTTTTATAACAAAATAGTGTTCAGAATGTGATTCTGGACTCAAAAAAAAACGAAAATAAATTTTTGAAGAAAAATTAAATTTAATCGTTTTTCGGCGTTTCCAGCAGTTGTCCGAACGATTTACATCAAAAGAAATTTTTCTAGTCTCAGTTTCTGTAAGTCTCACAAATAATTTTTATAACAAAATAGTGTTCAGAATGTGATTCTGGTCTCGATAAAAAACGAAAATAAATTTTTGAAGAAAAATGAAATTTAATCGTTTTTCGGCGTTTCCAGCAGTTGTCCGAACGATTTACACCAAAAGAAATTTTGCTTGTCTCAGTATCTGTAAGTCTCACAAATAATTTTTATAACAAAATAGTGTTCAGAATGTGATTCTGGACTCAAAAAAAACGAAAATAAATTTTTGAAGAAAAATGAAATTTAATCGTTTTTCGGCGTTTCCAGCAGTTGTCCGAACGATTTACACCAAAAGAAATTTTGCTTGTCTCAGTTTCTGTAAGTCTCACAAATAATTTTTATAACAAAATAGTGTTCAGAATGTGATTCTGGACTCAAAAAAAAACGAAAATAAATTTTTGAAGAAAAATTAAATTTAATCGTTTTTCGGCGTTTCCAGCAGTTGTCCGAACGATTTACATCAAAAGAAATTTTTCCTGTATCAGTTTCTGTAAGTCTCACAAATAATTTTTATAACAAAATAGTGTTCAGAATGTGATTCTGGACTCGATAAAAAATAAAAATAAATTTTTGAAGAAAAATGAAATTTAATCGTTTTTCGGCGTTTCCAGCAGTTGTCCGAACGATTTACACCAAAAGAAATTTTGCTTGTCTCAGTTTCTGTAAGTATCATAAATAATTTTTATAACAAAATAGTGTTCAGAATGTGATTCTGGACTCAAAAAAAAACGAAAATAAATTTTTGAAGAAAAATTAAATTTTATCGTTTTTCGGCGTTTACAGCAGTTGTCCGAACGATTTACATCAAAAGAAATTTTGCTTGTCTCAGTTTCTGTAAGTCTCACAAATAATTTTTATAACAAAATAGTGTTTAGAATGTGATTCTGGCCTCGAAAAAAAACGAAAATAAATTTTTGAAGAAAAATTAAATTTAATCGTTTTTCGGCGTTTCCAGCAGTTGTCCGAACGATTTACACCAAAAGAAATTTTGCTTGTCTCAGTTTCTGTAAGTCTCACAAATAATTTTTATAACAAAATAGTGTTCAGAATGTGATTCTGGACTCAAAAAAAAACGAAAATAAATTTTTGAAGAAAAATTAAATTTTATCGTTTTTCGGCGTTTCCAGCAGTTGTCCGAACGATTTACATCAAAAGAAATTTTGCTTGTCTCAGTTTCTGTAAGTCTCACAAATAATTTTTATAACAAAATAGTGTTCAGAATGTGATTCTGGACTCGAAAAAAAACGAAAATAAATTTTTGAAGAAAAATGAAATTTAATCGTTTTTCGGCGTTTCCAGCAGTTGTCCGAACGATTTACACCAAAAGAAATTTTGCTTGTCTCAGTTTCTGTAAGTCTCACAAATAATTTTTATAACAAAATAGTGTTCAGAATGTGATTCTGGACTCAAAAAAAACGAAAATAAATTTTTGAAGAAAAATTAAATTTAATCGTTTTTCGGTGTTTCCAGCAGTTGTCCGAACGATTTACATCAAAAGAAATGTTGCTTGTCTCAGTTTCTGTAAGTCTCACAAATAATTTTTATAACAAAATAGTGTTCAGAATGTGATTCCGGACTCGAAAAAAAACGAAAATAAATTTTTGAAGAAAAATTAAATTTAATCGTTTTTCGGCGTTTCCAGCAGTTGTCCGAACGATTTACACCAAAAGAAATTTTGCTTGTCTCAGTTTCTGTAAGTCTCACAAATAATTTTTATAACAAAATAGTGTTCAGAATGTGATTCTGGACTCAAAAAAAAACGAAAATAAATTTTTGAAGAAAAATTAAATTTAATCGTTTTTCGGCGTTTCCAGCAGTTGTCCGAACGATTTACGTCAAAAGAATTTTTTCTTGTCTCAGTTTGTGTAAGTCTCACAAATAATTTTTATAACAAAATAGTGTTCAGAATGTGATTCTGGACTCGATAAAAAACAAAAATAAATTTTTAATGAAAAATGAAATTTAATCGTTTTTCGGCGTTTCCAGCAGTTGTCCGAACGATTTACACCAAAAGAAATTTTGCTTGTCTCAGTTTCTGTAAGTCTCACAAATAATTTTTATAACAAAATAGTGCTCAGAATGTGATTCTGGACTCATAAAAAAACGAAAATAAATTTTTGAAGAAAAATCAAATTTAATCGTTTTTCGGCGTTTCCAGCAGTTGTCCGAACGATTTACATCAAAAGAAATTTTTCCTGTCTCAGTTTCTGTAAGTCTCACAAATAATTTTTATAACAAAATAGTGTTCAGAATGTGATTCTGGACTCGATAAAAAACAAAAATAAATTTTTGAAGAAAAATGAAATTTAATCGTTTTTCGGCGTTTCCAGCAGTTGTCCGAACTATTTACACCAAAAGAAATTTTGCTTGTCTCAGTTTCTGCAAGTCTCACAAATAATTTTTATAACAAAATAGTGTTCAGAATGTGATTCTGGACTCAAAAAAAAAACGAAAATAAATTTTTGAAGAAAAATGAAATTTAATCGTTTTTCGGCGTTTCCAGCAGTTGTCCGAACGATTTACACCAATAGAAATTTTGCTTGTCACAGTTTCTGTAAGTCTCACAAATAATTTTTATAACAAAATAGTGTTCAGAATGTGAATCTGGACTCAAAAAAAAACGAAAATAAATTTTTGAAGAAAAATTAAATTTTATCGTTTTTCGGCGTTTCCAGCAGTTGTCCGAACGATTTACATCAAAAGAAATTTTTCCTGTCTCAGTTTCTGTAAGTCTCACAAATAATTTTTATAACAAAATAGTGTTCAGAATGTGATTCTGGACTCGATACAAAACAAAAATAAATTTTTGAAGAAAAATGAAATTTAATCGTTTTTCGGCGTTTCCAGCAGTTGTCCGAACGATTTACATCAAAAGAAATTTTTCCTGTCTCAGTTTCTGTAAGTCTCACAAATAATTTTTATAACAAAATAGTGTTCAGAATGTGATTCTGGACTCGATAAAAAACAAAAATAAATTTTTGAAGAAAAATGAAATTTAATCGTTTTTCGGCGTTTCCAGCAGTTGTCCGAACGATTTACACCAAAAGAAATTTTGCTTGTCTCAGTTTCTGTAAGTCTCACAAATAATTTTTATAACAAAATAGTGTTCAGAATGTGATTCTGGACTCAAAAAAAACGAAAATAAATTTTTGAAGAAAAATGAAATTTAATCGTTTTTCGGCGTTTCCAGCAGTTGTCCGAACGATTTACACCAAAAGAAATTTTGCTTGTCTCAGTTTCTGTAAGTCTCACAAATAATTTTTATAACAAAATAGTGTTCAGAATGTGAATCTGGACTCAAAAAAAAACGAAAATAAATTTTTGAACAAAAATTAAATTTAATCGTTTTTCAGCGTTTCCAGCAGTTGTCCGAACGATTTACATCAAAAGAAATTTTGCTTGTCTCAGTTTCTGTAAGTCTCACAAATAATTTTTATAACAAAATAGTGTTCAGAATGTGATTCTGGACTCGAAAAAAAACGAAAATAAATTTTTGAAGAAAAATTAAATTTAATCGTTTTTCGGCGTTTCCAGCAGTTGTCCGAACGATTTACATCAAAAGAAATTTTGCTTGTCTCAGTTTCTGTAAGTCTCACAAATAATTTTTATAACAAAATAGTGTTTAGAATGTGATTCTGGACTCGAAAAAAAACGAAAATAAATTTTTGAAGAAAAATTAAATTTAATCGTTTTTCGGCGTTTCCAGCAGTTGTCCGAACTATTTACATCAAAAGAAATTTTTCTTGTCTCAGTTTCTGTAAGTCTCACAAATAATTTTTATAACAAAATAGTGTTCAGAATGTGATTCTGGACTCGAAAAAAAAACGAAAATAAATTTTTGAAGAAAAATGAAATTTAATCGTTTTTCGGCGTTTCCAGCAGTTGTCCGAACGATTTACACCAAAAGAAATTTTGCTTGTCTCAGTTTCTGTAAGTCTCACAAATAATTTTTATAACAAAATAGTGTTCAGAATGTGATTCTGGACTCAAAAAAAACGAAAATAAATTTTTGAAGAAAAATTAAATTTAATCGTTTTTCGGCGTTTCCAGCAGTTGTCCGAACGATTTACATCAAAAGAAATTTTGCTTGTCTCAGTTTCTGTAAGTCTCACAAATAATTTTTATAACAAAATAGTGTTCAGAATGTGATTCTGGACTCGAAAAAAAACGAAAATAAATTTTTGAAGAAAAATGAAATTTAATCGTTTTTCGGCGTTTCCAGCAGTTGTCCGAACGATTTACACCAAAAGAAATTTTGCTTGTCTCAGTTTCTGTAAGTCTCACAAATAATTTTTATAACAAAATAGTGTTCAGAATGTAATTCTGGACTCAAAAAAAAACGAAAATAAATTTTTGAAGAAAAATTAAATTTAATCGTTTTTCGGCGTTTCCAGCAGTTGTCCGAACGATTTACATCAAAAGAAATTTTGCTTGTATCAGTTTCTGTAAGTCTCACAAATAATTTTTATAACAAAATAGTGTTCAGAATGTGATTCCGGACTCGAAAAAAAACGAAAATAAATTTTTGAAGAAAAATTAAATTTAATCGTTTTTCGGCGTTTCCAGCAGTTGTCCGAACGATTTACGTCAAAAGAAATTTTTCTTGTCTCAGTTTGTGTAAGTCTCACAAATAATTTTTATAACAAAATAGTGTTCAGAATGTGATTCTGGACTCGATAAAAAACAAAAATAAATTTTTGAAGAAAAATGAAATTTAATCGTTTTTCGGCGTTTCCAGCAGTTGTCCGAATGATTTACACCAAAAGAAATTTTGCTTGTCTCAGTTTCTGTAAGTCTCACAAATAATTTTAATAGCAAAATAGTGTTCAGAATGTGATTCTGGACTCAAAAAAAAAACGAAAATAAATTTTTGAAGAAAAATTAAATTTAATCGTTTTTCGGCGTTTCCAGCAGTTGTCCGAACGATTTACATCAAAAGAAATTTTTCTTGTCTCAGTTTCTGTAAGTCTCACAAATAATTTTTATAACAAAATATTGTTCAGAATGTGATTCTGGACTCGATAAAAAACGAAAATAAATTTTTGAAGAAAAATGAAATTTAATCGTTTTTCGGCGTTTCCAGCAGTTGTCCGAACGATTTACACCAAAAGAAATTTTGCTTGTCTCAGTTTCTGTAAGTCTCACAAATAATTTTTATAACAAAATAGTGTTCAGAATGTGATTCTGGACTCAAAAAAAAACGAAAATAAATTTTTGAAGAAAAATTAAATTTAATCGTTTTTCGGCGTTTCCAGCAGTTGTCCGAACGATTTACATCAAAAGAAATTTTGCTTGTCTCAGTTTCTGTAAGTCTCACAAATAATTTTTATAACAAAATAGTGTTCAGAATGTGATTCTGGACTCGAAAAAAAACGAAAATAAATTTTTGAAGAAATATTAAATTTAATCGTTTTTCGGCGTTTCCAGCATTTGTCCGAACGATTTACATCAAAAGAAATTTTGCTTGTCTCAGTTTCTGTAAGTCTCACAAATAATTTTTATAACAAAATAGTGTTCAGAATGTGATTCCGGACTCGAAAAAAAACGAAAATAAATTTTTGAAGAAAAATTAAATTTAATCGTTTTTCGGCGTTTCCAGCAGTTGTCCGAACGATTTACGTCAAAAGAAATTTTTCTTGTCTCAGTTTGTGTAAGTCTCACAAATAATTTTTATAACAAAATAGTGTTCAGAATGTGATTCTGGACTCGATAAAAAACAAAAATAAATTTTTGAAGAAAAATTAAATTTTATCGTTTTTTTATAACAAAATAGTGTTCAGAATGTGATTCTGGACTCGATAAAAAACAAAAATAAATTTTTGAAGAAAAATTAAATTTTATCGTTTTTCGGCGTTTCCAGCAGTTGTCCGAACGATTTACATCAAAAGTAATTTTTCTTGTCTCAGTTTCTGTAAGTCTCACAAATAATTTTTATAACAAAATAGTGTTCAGAATGTGATTCTGGACTCGATAAAAAACGAAAATAAATTTTTGAAGAAAAATGAAATTTAATCGTTTTTCGGCGTTTCCAGCAGTTGTTCGAACGATTTACATAAAAAGAAATTTTGCTTGTCTCAGTTTCTGTAAGTCTCACAAATAATTTTTATAACAAAATAGTGTTCAGAATGTGATTCTGGACTCGAAAAAAAACGAAAATAAATTTTTGAAGAAAAATTAAATTTAATCGTTTTTCGGCGTTTCCAGCAGTTGTCCGAACGATTTACATCAAAAGAAATTTTTCCTGTCTCAGTTTCTGTAAGTCTCACAAATAATTTTTATAACAAAATAGTGTTCAGAATGTGATTCTGGACTCGATAAAAAACAAAAATAAATTTTTGAAGAAAAATGAAATTTAATCGTTTTTCGGCGTTTCCAGCAGTTGTCCGAACGATTTACACCAAAAGAAATTTTGCTTGTCTCAGTTTCTATAAGTCTCACAAATAATTTTTATAACAAAATAGTGTTCCGAATGTGATTCTGGACTCAAAAAAAAACGAAAATAAATTTTTGAAGAAAAATTAAATTTTATCGTTTTTCGGCGTTTCCAGCAGTTGTCCGAACGATTTACATCAAAAGAAATTTTTCTTGTCTCAGTTTCTGTAAGTCTCACAAATAATTTTTATAACAAAATAGTGTTCAGAATGTGATTCTGGACTCGATAAAAAACGAAAATAAATTTTTGAAGAAAAATGAAATTTAATCGTTTTTCGGCGTTTCCAGCAGTTGTCCGAACGATTTACATCAAAAGAAATTTTGCTTGTCTCAGTTTCTGTAAGTCTCACAAATAATTTTTATAACAAAATAGTGTTCAGAATGTGATTCTGGACTCGAAAAAAAACGAAAAAAAATTTTTGAAGAAAAATTAAATTTAATCGTTTTTCGGCGTTTCCAGCAGTTGTCCGAACGATTCACATCAAAAGAAATTTTTCCTGTCTCAGTTTCTGTATGTCTCACAAATAATTTTTATAACAAAATAGTGTTCAGAATGTGATTCTGGACTCGATAAAAAACAAAAATAAATTTTTGAAGAAAAATGAAATTTAATCGTTTTTCGGCGTTTCCAGCAGTTGTCCGAACGATTTACACCCAAAGAAATTTTGCTTGTCTCAGTTTCTGTAAGTCTCACAAATAATTTTTATAACAAAATAGTGTTCAGAATGTGATTCTGGACTAAAAAAAAAACGAAAATAAATTTTTGAAGAAAAATGAAATTTAATCGTTTTTCGGCGTTTCCAGCAGTTGTCGGAACGATTTACACCAAAAGAAATTTTGCTTGTCTCAGTTTCTGTAAGTCTCACAAATAATTTTTATAACAAAATAGTGTTTAGAATGTGATTCTGGACTCGAAAAAAAACGAAAATAAATTTTTGAAGAAAAATTAAATTTAATCGTTTTTCGGCGTTTCCAGCAGTTGTCCGAACGCTTTACATCAAAAGAAATTTTTCTTGTCTCAGTTTCTGTAAGTCTCACAAATAATTTTTATAACAAAATAGTGTTCAGAATGTGATTCTGGACTCGATAAAAAACGAAAATAAATTTTTGAAGAAAAATGCAATTTAATCGTTTTTCGGCGTTTCCAGCAGTTGTCCGAACGATTTACATCAAAAGAAATTTTGCTTGTCTCAGTTTCTGTAAGTCTCACAAATAATTTTTATAACAAAATAGTGTTCAGAATGTGATTCTGGACTCGAAAAAAAACGAAAATAAATTTTTGAAGAAAAATTAAATTTAATCGTTTTTCGGCGTTTCCAGCAGTTGTCCGAACGATTCACATCAAAAGAAATTTTTCCTGTCTCAGTTTCTGTATGTCTCACAAATAATTTTTATAACAAAATAGTGTTCAGAATGTGATTCTGGACTCGATAAAAAACAAAAATAAATTTTTGAAGAAAAATGAAATTTAATCGTTTTTCGGCGTTTCCAGCAGTTGTCCGAACGATTTACACCAAAAGAAATTTTGCTTGTCTCAGTTTCTGTAAGTCTCACAAATAATTTTTATAACAAAATAGTGTTCAGAATGTGATTCTGGACTAAAAAAAAAACGAAAATAAATTTTTGAAGAAAAATGAAATTTAATCGTTTTTCGGCGTTTCCAGCAGTTGTCGGAACGATTTACACCAAAAGAAATTTTGCTTGTCTCAGTTTCTGTAAGTCTCACAAATAATTTTTATAACAAAATAGTGTTCAGAATGTGAATCTGGACTCAAAAAAAAACGAAAATAAATTTTTGAACAAAAATTAAATTTAATCGTTATTCGGCGTTTCCAGCAGTTGTCCGAACGATTTACATCAAAAGAAATTTTGCTTGTCTCAGTTTCTGTAAGTCTCACAAATAATTTTTATAACAAAATAGTGTTCAGAATGTGATTCTGGACTCGAAAAAAAACGAAAATAAATTTTTGAAGAAAAATTAAATTTAATCGTTTTTCGGCGTTTCCAGCAGTTGTCCGAACGATTTACATCAAAAGAAATTTTGCTTGTCTCAGTTTCTGTAAGTCTCACAAATAATTTTTATAACAAAATAGTGTTTAGAATGTGATTCTGGACTCGAAAAAAAACGAAAATAAATTTTTGAAGAAAAATTAAATTTAATCGTTTTTCGGCGTTTCCAGCAGTTGTCCGAACGATTTACATCAAAAGAAATTTTTCTTGTCTCAGTTTCTGTAAGTCTCACAAATAATTTTTATAACAAAATAGTGTTCAGAATATGATTCTGGACTCGAAAAAAAACGAAAATAAATTTTTGAAGAAAAATTAAATTTAATCGTTTTTCGGCGTTTCCAGCAGTGTTCCGAACGATTTACATCAAAAGAAATTTTTCTTGTCTCAGTTTCTGTAAGTCTCACAAATAATTTTTATAACAAAATAGTGTTCAGAATGTGATTCTGTACTCGATAAAAAACGAAAATAAATTTTTGAAGAAAAATTAAATTTAATCGTTTTTCGGCGTTTCCAGCAGTTGTCCAAACGATTTACACCAAAAGAAATTTTGCTTGTCTCAGTTTCTGTAAGTCTCACAAATAATTTTTATAACAAAATAGTGTTCAGAATGTGATTCTGGACTCAAAAAAAAAACGAAAATAAATTTTTGAAGAAAAATTAAATTTAATCGTTTTTCGGCGTTTCCAGCAGTTGTCCGAACGATTTACATCAAAAGAAATTTTGCTTGTCTCAGTTTCTGTAAGTCTCACAAATAATTTTTATAACAAAATAGTGTTCAGAATGTGATTCTGGACTCGATAAAAAACAAAAATAAATTTTTGAAGAAAAATGAAATTTAATCGTTTTTCGGCGTTTCCAGCAGTTGTCCGAACGATTTACACCAAAAGAAATTTTGCTTGTCTCAGTTTCTGTAAGTCTTACAAATAATTTTTATAACAAAATAGTGTTCAGAATGTGATTCTGGACTCAAAAAAAAACGAAAATAAATTTTTGAAGAAAAATTAAATTTTATCGTTTTTCGGCGTTTCCAGCAGTTGTCCGAACGATTTACATCAAAAGTATTTTTTCTTGTCTCAGTTTCTGTAAGTCTCGCAAATAATTTTTATAACAAAATAGTGTTCAGAATGTGATTCTGGACTCGATAAAAAACGAAAATAAATTTTTGAAGAAAAATGAAATTTAATCGTTTTTCGGCGTTTCCAGCAGTTGTCCGAACGATTTACATCAAAAGAAATTTTGCTTGTCTCAGTTTCTGTAAGTCTCACAAATAATTTTTATAACAAAATAGTGTTCAGAATGTGATTCTGGACTCGAAAAAAAACGAAAATAAATTTTTGAAGAAAAATTAAATTTAATCGTTTTTCGGCGTTTCCAGCAGTTGTCCGAACGATTTACATCAAAAGAAATTTTTCCTGTCTCAGTTTTTGTAAGTCTCACAAATAATTTTTATAACAAAATAGTGTTCAGAATGTGATTCTGGACTCGATACAAAACAAAAATAAATTTTTGAAGAAAAATGAAATTTAATCGTTTTTCGGCGTTTCCAGCAGTTGTCCGAACGATTTACATCAAAAGAAATTTTTCCTGTCTCAGTTTCTGTAAGTCTCACAAATAATTTTTATAACAAAATAGTGTTCAGAATGTGATTCTGGACTCGATAATAAACAAAAATAAATTTTTGAAGAAAAATGAAATTTAATCGTTTTTCGGCGTTTCCAGCAGTTGTCCGAACGATTTACACCAAAAGAAATTTTGCTTGTCTCGGTTTCTGTAAGTCTCACAAATAATTTTTATAACAAAATAGTGTTCAGAATGTGATTCTGGACTCAAAAAAAACGAAAATAAATTTTTGAAGAAAAATGAAATTTAATCGTTTTTCGGCGTTTCCAGCAGTTGTCCGAACGATTTACACCAAAAGAAATTTTGCTTGTCTCAGTTTCTGTAAGTCTCACAAATAATTTTTATAACAAAATAGTGTTCAGAATGTGAATCTGGACTCAAAAAAAAACGAAAATAAATTTTTGAACAAAAATTAAATTTAATCGTTTTTCAGCGTTTCCAGCAGTTGTCCGAACGATTTACATCAAAAGAAATTTTGCTTGTCTCAGTTTCTGTAAGTCTCACAAATAATTTTTATAACAAAATAGTGTTCAGAATGTGATTCTGGACTCGAAAAAAAACGAAAATAAATTTTTGAAGAAAAATTAAATTTAATCGTTTTTCGGCGTTTCCAGCAGTTGTCCGAACGATTTACATCAAAAGAAATTTTGCTTGTCTCAGTTTCTGTAAGTCTCACAAATAATTTTTATAACAAAATAGTGTTTAGAATGTGATTCTGGACTCGAAAAAAAACGAAAATAAATTTTTGAAGAAAAATTAAATTTAATCGTTTTTCGGCGTTTCCAGCAGTTGTCCGAACGATTTACATCAAAAGAAATTTTGCTTGTCTCAGTTTCTGTAAGTCTCACAAATAATTTTTATAACAAAATAGTGTTCAGAATGTGATTCTGGACTCGAAAAAAAACGAAAATAAATTTTTGAAGAAAAATTAAATTTAATCGTTTTTCGGCGTTTCCAGCAGTTGTCCGAACGATTTACATCAAAAGAAATTTTGCTTGTCTCAGTTTCTGTAAGTCTCACAAATAATTTTTATAACAAAATAGTGTTTAGAATGTGATTCTGGACTCGAAAAAAAACGAAAATAAATTTTTGAAGAAAAATTAAATTTAATCGTTTTTCGGCGTTTCCAGCAGTTGTCCGAACTATTTACATCAAAAGAAATTTTTCTTGTCTCAGTTTCTGTAAGTCTCACAAATAATTTTTATAACAAAATAGTGTTCAGAATGTGATTCTGGACTCGAAAAAAAACGAAAATAAATTTTTGAAGAAAAATGAAATTTAATCGTTTTTCGGCGTTTCCAGCAGTTGTCCGAACGATTTACACCAAAAGAAATTTTGCTTGTCTCAGTTTCTGTAAGTCTCACAAATAATTTTTATAACAAAATAGTGTTCAGAATGTGATTCTGGACTCAAAAAAAACGAAAATAAATTTTTGAAGAAAAATTAAATTTAATCGTTTTTCGGCGTTTCCAGCAGTTGTCCGAACGATTTACATCAAAAGAAATTTTGCTTGTCTCAGTTTCTGTAAGTCTCACAAATAATTTTTATAACAAAATAGTGTTCAGAATGTGATTCTGGACTCGAAAAAAAACGAAAATAAATTTTTGAAGAAAAATGAAATTTAATCGTTTTTCGGCGTTTCCAGCAGTTGTCCGAACGATTTACACCAAAAGAAATTTTGCTTGTCTCAGTTTCTGTAAGTCTCACAAATAATTTTTATAACAAAATAGTGTTCAGAATGTGATTCTGGACTCAAAAAAAAACGAAAATAAATTTTTGAAGAAAAATTAAATTTAATCGTTTTTCGGCGTTTCCAGCAGTTGTCCGAACGATTTACATCAAAAGAAATTTTGCTTGTATCAGTTTCTGTAAGTCTCACAAATAATTTTTATAACAAAATAGTGTTCAGAATGTGATTCCGGACTCGAAAAAAAACGAAAATAAATTTTTGAAGAAAAATTAAATTTAATCGTTTTTCGGCGTTTCCAGCAGTTGTCCGAACGATTTACGTCAAAAGAAATTTTTCTTGTCTCAGTTTGTGTAAGTCTCACAAATAATTTTTATAACAAAATAGTGTTCAGAATGTGATTCTGGACTCGATAAAAAACAAAAATAAATTTTTGAAGAAAAATGAAATTTAATCGTTTTTCGGCGTTTCCAGCAGTTGTCCGAACGATTTACACCAAAAGAAATTTTGCTTGTCTCAGTTTCTGTAAGTCTCACAAATAATTTTTATAGCAAAATAGTGTTCAGAATGTGATTCTGGACTCAAAAAAAAACGAAAATAAATTTTTGAAGAAAAATTAAATTTAATCGTTTTTCGGCGTTTCCAGCAGTTGTCCGAACGATTTACATCAAAAGAAATTTTTCTTGTCTCAGTTTCTGTAAGTCTCACAAATAATTTTTATAACAAAATATTGTTCAGAATGTGATTCTGGACTCGATAAAAAACGAAAATAAATTTTTGAAGAAAAATGAAATTTAATCGTTTTTCGGCGTTTCCAGCAGTTGTCCGAACGATTTACACCAAAAGAAATTTTGCTTGTCTCAGTTTCTGTAAGTCTCACAAATAATTTTTATAACAAAATAGTGTTCAGAATGTGATTCTGGACTCAAAAAAAACGAAAATAAATTTTTGTAGAAAAATGAAATTTAATCGTTTTTCGGCGTTTCCAGCAGTTGTCCGAACGATTTACACCAAAAGAAATTTTGCTTGTCTCAGTTTCTGTAAGTCTCACAAATAATTTTTATAACAAAATAGTGTTCAGAATGTGATTCTGGACTCAAAAAAAAACGAAAATAAATTTTTGAAGAAAAATTAAATTTAATCGTTTTTCGGCGTTTCCAGCAGTTGTCCGAACGATTTACATCAAAAGAAATTTTGCTTGTCTCAGTTTCTGTAAGTCTCACAAATAATTTTTATAACAAAATAGTGTTCAGAATGTGATTCTGGACTCGAAAAAAAACGAAAATAAATTTTTGAAGAAAAATTAAATTTAATCGTTTTTCGGCGTTTCCAGCAGTTGTCCGAACGATTTACATCAAAAGAAATTTTTCCTGTCTCAGTTTTTGTAAGTCTCACAAATAATTTTTATAACAAAATAGTGTTCAGAATGTGATTCTGGACTCGATACAAAACAAAAATAAATTTTTGAAGAAAAATGAAATTTAATCGTTTTTCGGCGTTTCCAGCAGTTGTCCGAACGATTTACATCAAAAGAAATTTTTCCTGTCTCAGTTTCTGTAAGTCTCACAAATAATTTTTATAACAAAATAGTGTTCAGAATGTGATTCTGGACTCGATAATAAACAAAAATAAATTTTTGAAGAAAAATGAAATTTAATCGTTTTTCGGCGTTTCCAGCAGTTGTCCGAACGATTTACACCAAAAGAAATTTTGCTTGTCTCGGTTTCTGTAAGTCTCACAAATAATTTTTATAACAAAATAGTGTTCAGAATGTGATTCTGGACTCAAAAAAAACGAAAATAAATTTTTGAAGAAAAATGAAATTTAATCGTTTTTCGGCGTTTCCAGCAGTTGTCCGAACGATTTACACCAAAAGAAATTTTGCTTGTCTCAGTTTCTGTAAGTCTCACAAATAATTTTTATAACAAAATAGTGTTCAGAATGTGAATCTGGACTCAAAAAAAAACGAAAATAAATTTTTGAACAAAAATTAAATTTAATCGTTTTTCAGCGTTTCCAGCAGTTGTCCGAACGATTTACATCAAAAGAAATTTTGCTTGTCTCAGTTTCTGTAAGTCTCACAAATAATTTTTATAACAAAATAGTGTTCAGAATGTGATTCTGGACTCGAAAAAAAACGAAAATAAATTTTTGAAGAAAAATTAAATTTAATCGTTTTTCGGCGTTTCCAGCAGTTGTCCGAACGATTTACATCAAAAGAAATTTTGCTTGTCTCAGTTTCTGTAAGTCTCACAAATAATTTTTATAACAAAATAGTGTTTAGAATGTGATTCTGGACTCGAAAAAAAACGAAAATAAATTTTTGAAGAAAAATTAAATTTAATCGTTTTTCGGCGTTTCCAGCAGTTGTCCGAACGATTTACATCAAAAGAAATTTTGCTTGTCTCAGTTTCTGTAAGTCTCACAAATAATTTTTATAACAAAATAGTGTTCAGAATGTGATTCTGGACTCGAAAAAAAACGAAAATAAATTTTTGAAGAAAAATTAAATTTAATCGTTTTTCGGCGTTTCCAGCAGTTGTCCGAACGATTTACATCAAAAGAAATTTTGCTTGTCTCAGTTTCTGTAAGTCTCACAAATAATTTTTATAACAAAATAGTGTTTAGAATGTGATTCTGGACTCGAAAAAAAACGAAAATAAATTTTTGAAGAAAAATTAAATTTAATCGTTTTTCGGCGTTTCCAGCAGTTGTCCGAACTATTTACATCAAAAGAAATTTTTCTTGTCTCAGTTTCTGTAAGTCTCACAAATAATTTTTATAACAAAATAGTGTTCAGAATGTGATTCTGGACTCGAAAAAAAACGAAAATAAATTTTTGAAGAAAAATGAAATTTAATCGTTTTTCGGCGTTTCCAGCAGTTGTCCGAACGATTTACACCAAAAGAAATTTTGCTTGTCTCAGTTTCTGTAAGTCTCACAAATAATTTTTATAACAAAATAGTGTTCAGAATGTGATTCTGGACTCAAAAAAAACGAAAATAAATTTTTGAAGAAAAATTAAATTTAATCGTTTTTCGGCGTTTCCAGCAGTTGTCCGAACGATTTACATCAAAAGAAATTTTGCTTGTCTCAGTTTCTGTAAGTCTCACAAATAATTTTTATAACAAAATAGTGTTCAGAATGTGATTCTGGACTCGAAAAAAAACGAAAATAAATTTTTGAAGAAAAATGAAATTTAATCGTTTTTCGGCGTTTCCAGCAGTTGTCCGAACGATTTACACCAAAAGAAATTTTGCTTGTCTCAGTTTCTGTAAGTCTCACAAATAATTTTTATAACAAAATAGTGTTCAGAATGTAATTCTGGACTCAAAAAAAAACGAAAATAAATTTTTGAAGAAAAATTAAATTTAATCGTTTTTCGGCGTTTCCAGCAGTTGTCCGAACGATTTACATCAAAAGAAATTTTGCTTGTATCAGTTTCTGTAAGTCTCACAAATAATTTTTATAACAAAATAGTGTTCAGAATGTGATTCCGGACTCGAAAAAAAACGAAAATAAATTTTTCAAGAAAAATTAAATTTAATCGTTTTTCGGCGTTTCCAGCAGTTGTCCGAACGATTTACGTCAAAAGAAATTTTTCTTGTCTCAGTTTGTGTAAGTCTCACAAATAATTTTTATAACAAAATAGTGTTCAGAATGTGATTCTGGACTCGATAAAAAACAAAAATAAATTTTTGAAGAAAAATGAAATTTAATCGTTTTTCGGCGTTTCCAGCAGTTGTCCGAACGATTTACACCAAAAGAAATTTTGCTTGTCTCAGTTTCTGTAAGTCTCACAAATAATTTTTATAGCAAAATAGTGTTCAGAATGTGATTCTGGACTCAAAAAAAAACGAAAATAAATTTTTGAAGAAAAATTAAATTTAATCGTTTTTCGGCGTTTCCAGCAGTTGTCCGAACGATTTACATCAAAAGAAATTTTTCTTGTCTCAGTTTCTGTAAGTCTCACAAATAATTTTTATAACAAAATATTGTTCAGAATGTGATTCTGGACTCGATAAAAAACGAAAATAAATTTTTGAAGAAAAATGAAATTTAATCGTTTTTCGGCGTTTCCAGCAGTTGTCCGAACGATTTACACCAAAAGAAATTTTGCTTGTCTCAGTTTCTGTAAGTCTCACAAATAATTTTTATAACAAAATAGTGTTCAGAATGTGATTCTGGACTCAAAAAAAACGAAAATAAATTTTTGTAGAAAAATGAAATTTAATCGTTTTTCGGCGTTTCCAGCAGTTGTCCGAACGATTTACACCAAAAGAAATTTTGCTTGTCTCAGTTTCTGTAAGTCTCACAAATAATTTTTATAACAAAATAGTGTTCAGAATGTGATTCTGGACTCAAAAAAAAACGAAAATAAATTTTTGAAGAAAAATTAAATTTAATCGTTTTTCGGCGTTTCCAGCAGTTGTCCGAACGATTTACATCAAAAGAAATTTTGCTTGTCTCAGTTTCTGTAAGTCTCACAAATAATTTTTATAACAAAATAGTGTTCAGAATGTGATTCTGGACTCGAAAAAAAACGAAAATAAATTTTTGAAGAAAAATTAAATTTAATCGTTTTTCGGCGTTTCCAGCAGTTGTCCGAACGATTTACATCAAAAGAAATTTTTCCTGTCTCAGTTTCTGTAAGTTTCACAAATTATTTTTATAACAAAATAGTGTTCAGAATGTGATTCTGGACTCGATAAAAAACAAAAATAAATTTTTGAAGAAAAATGAAATTAATTTAATCGTTTTTCGGCGTTTCCAGCAGTTGTCCGAACGATTTACACCAAAAGAAATTTTGCTTGTCTCAGTTTCTGTAAGTCTCACAAATAATTTTTATAACAAAATAGTGTTCAGAATGTGATTCTGGACTCAAAAAAAAACGAAAATAAATTTTTGAAGAAAAATTAAATTTTATCGTTTTTCGGCGTTTCCAGCAGTTGTCCGAACGATTTACATCAAAAGAAATTTTTCTTGTCTCAGTTTCTGTAAGTCTCACAAATAATTTTTATAACAAAATAGTGTTCAGAATGTGATTCTGGACTCGATAAAAAACGAAAATAAATTTTTGAAGAAAAATGAAATTTAATCGTTTTTCGGCGTTTCCAGCAGTTGTCCGAACGATTTACATCAAAAGAAATTTTGCTTGTCTCAGTTTCTGTAAGTCTCACAAATAATTTTTATAACAAAATAGTGTTCAGAATGTGATTCTGGACTCGAAAAAAAACGAAATTAAATTTTTGAAGAAAAATTAAATTTAATCGTTTTTCGGCGTTTCCAGCAGTTGTCCGAACGATTCACATCAAAAGAAATTTTTCCTGTCTCAGTTTCTGTAAGTCTCACAAATAATTTTTATAACAAAATAGTGTTCAGAATGTGATTCTGGACTCGATAAAAAACAAAAATAAATTTTTGAAGAAAAATGAAATTTAATCGTTTTTCGGCGTTTCCAGCAGTTGTCCGAACGATTTACACCAAAAGAAATTTTGCTTGTCTCAGTTTATGTAAGTCTCACAAATAATTTTTATAACAAAATAGTGTTCAGAATGTGATTCTGGACTCAAAAAAAAACGAAAATACATTTTTGAAGAAAAATGAAATTTAATCGTTTTTCGGCGTTTCCAGCAGTTGTCGGAACGATTTACACCAAAAGAAATTTTGCTTGTCTCAGTTTCTGTAAGTCTCACAAATAATTTTTATAACAAAATAGTGTTCAGAATGTGAATCTGGACTCAAAAAAAAACGATAATAAATTTTTGAACAAAAATTAAATTTAATCGTTTTTCGGCGTTTCCAGCAGTTGTCCGAACGATTTACATCAAAAGAAATTTTGCTTGTCTCAGTTTCTGTAAGTCTCACAAATAATTTTTATAACAAAATAGTGTTCAGAATGTGATTCTGGACTCGAAAAAAAACGAAAATAAATTTTTGAAGAAAAATTAAATTTAATCGTTTTTCGGCGTTTCCAGCAGTTGTCCGAACTATTTACATCAAAAGAAATTTTGCTTGTCTCAGTTTCTGTAAGTCTCACAAATAATTTTTATAACAAAATAGTGTTTAGAATGTGATTCTGGACTCGAAAAAAAACGAAAATAAATTTTTGAAGAAAAATTAAATTTAATCGTTTTTCGGCGTTTCCAGCAGTTGTCCGAACGATTTACATCAAAAGAAATTTTTCTTGTCTCAGTTTCTGTAAGTCTCACAAATAATTTTTATAACAAAATAGTGTTCAGAATGTGATTCTGGACTCGAAAAAAAACGAAAATAAATTTTTGAAGAAAAATTAAATTTAATCGTTTTTCGGCGTTTCCAGCAGTTGTCCGAACGATTTACATCAAAAGAAATTTTTCTTGTCTCAGTTTCTGTAAGTCTCACAAATAATTTTTAAAACAAAATAGTGTTCAGAATGTGATTCTGGACTCGATAAAAAACGAAAATAAATTTTTGAAGAAAAATTAAATTTAATCGTTTTTCGGCGTTTCCAGCAGTTGTCCGAACGATTTACACCAAAAGAAATTTTGCTTGTCTCAGTTTCTGTAAGTCTCACAAATAATTTTTATAACAAAATAGTGTTCAGAATGTGATTCTGGACTCAAAAAAAAACGAAAATAAATTTTTGAAGAAAAATTAAATTTAATCGTTTTTCGGCGTTTCCAGCAGTTGTCCGAACGATTTACATCAAAAGAAATTTTGCTTGTCTCAGTTTCTGTAAGTCTCACAAATAATTTTTATAACAAAATAGTGTTCAGAATGTGATTCTGGACTCGAAAAAAAACGAAAATAAATTTTTGAAGAAAAATGAAATTTAATCGTTTTTCGGCGTTTCCAGCAGTTGTCCGAACGATTTACACCAAAAGAAATTTTGCTTGTCTCAGTTTCTGTAAGTCTCACAAATAATTTTTATAACAAAATAGTGTTCAGAATGTGATTCTGGACTCAAAAAAAAACGAAAATAAATTTTTGAAGAAAAATTAAATTTAATCGTTTTTCGGCGTTTCCAGCAGTTGTCCGAACGATTTACATCAAAAGAAATTTTGCTTGTCTCAGTTTCTGTAAGTCTCACAAATAATTTTTATAACAAAATAGTGTTCAGAATGTGATTCCGGACTCGAAAAAAAACGAAAATAAATTTTTGAAGACAAATTAAATTTAATCGTTTTTCGGCGTTCCCAGCAGTTGTCCGAACGATTTACGTCAAAAGAAATTTTTCTTGTCTCAGTTTGTGTAAGTCTCACAAATAATTTTTATAACAAAATAGTGTTCAGAATGTGATTCTGGACTCGATAAAAAACAAAAATAAATTTTTGAAGAAAAATGAAATTTAATCGTTTTTCGGCGTTTCCAGCAGTTGTCCGAACGATTTACACCAAAAGAAATTTTGCTTGTCTCAGTTTCTGTAAGTCTCACAAATAATTTTTATAACAAAATAGTGTTCAGAATGTGATTCTGGACTCAAAAAAAAACGAAAATAAATTTTTGAAGAAAAATTAAATTTTATCGTTTTTCGGCGTTTCCAACAGTTGTCCGAACGATTTACATCAAAAGAAATTTTTCGTGTCTCAGTTTCTGTAAGTCTCACAAATAATTTTTATGACAAAATAGTGTTCAGAATGTGATTCTGGACTCGATAAAAAACGAAAATAAATTTTTGAAGAAAAATGAAATTTAATCGTTTTTCGGCGTTTCCAGCAGTTGTCCGAACGATTTACACCAAAAGAAATTTTTCCTGTCTCAGTTTCTGTAAGTCTCGCAAATAATTTTTATAACAAAATACTGTTCAGAATGTGATTCTGGACTCGATAAAAAACGAAAATAAATTTTTGAAGAAAAATAAAATTTAATCGTTTTTCGGGGTTTCCAGCAGTTGTCCGAACGATTTACACCAAAAGAAATTTTGCTTGTCTCAGTTTCTGTAAGTCTCACAAATAATTTTTATAACAAAATAGTGTTCAGAATGTGATTCTGGACTCGATAAAAAACGAAAATAAATTTTTGAAGAAAAATGAAATTTAATCGTTTTTCGGCGTTTCCAGCAGTTGTCGGAACGATTTACACCAAAAGAAATTTTGCTTGTCTCAGTTTCTGTAAGTCTCACAAATAATTTTTATAACAAAATAGTGTTCAGAATGTGAATCTGGACTCAAAAAAAAACGAAAATAAATTTTTGAAGAAAAATGAAATTTAATCGTTTTTCGGCGTTTCCAGCAGTTGTCCGAACGATTTACACCAAAAGAAATTTTGCTTGTCTCAGTTTCTGTAAGTCTCACAAATAATTTTTATAACAAAATAGTGTTCAGAATGTAATTCTGGACTCAAAAAAAAACGAAAATAAATTTTTGAAGAAAAATTAAATTTAATCGTTTTTCGGCGTTTCCAGCAGTTGTCCGAACGATTTACATCAAAAGAAATTTTGCTTGTCTCAGTTTCTGTAAGTCTCACAAATAATTTTTATAACAAAATAGTGTTCAGAATGTGATTCCGGACTCGAAAAAAAACGAAAATAAATTTTTGAAGAAAAATTAAATTTAATCGTTTTTCGGCGTTTCCAGCAGTTGTCCGAACGATTTACGTCAAAAGAAATTTTTCTTGTCTCAGTTTGTGTAAGTCTCACAAATAATTTTTATAACAAAATAGTGTTCAGAATGTGATTCTGGACTCGATAAAAAACAAAAATAAATTATTGAAGAAAAATGAAATTTAATCGTTTTTCGGCGTTTCCAGCAGTTGTCCGAACGATTTACACCAAAAGAAATTTTGCTTGTCTCAGTTTCTGTAAGTCTCACAAATAATTTTTATAGCAAAATAGTGTTCAGAATGTGATTCTGGACTCAAAAAAAAACGAAAATAAATTTTTGAAGAAAAATTAAATTTAATCGTTTTTCGGCGTTTCCAGCAGTTGTCCGAACGATTTACATCAAAAGAAATTTTTCTTGTCTCAGTTTCTGTAAGTCTCACAAATAATTTTTATAACAAAATATTGTTCAGAATGTGATTCTGGACTCGATAAAAAACGAAAATAAATTTTTGAAGAAAAATGAAATTTAATCGTTTTTCGGCGTTTCCAGCAGTTGTCCGAACGATTTACACCAAAAGAAATTTTGCTTGTCTCAGTTTCTGTAAGTCTCACAAATAATTTTTATAACAAAATAGTGTTCAGAATGTGATTCTGGACTCAAAAAAAACGAAAATAAATTTTTGAAGAAAAATGAAATTTAATCGTTTTTCGGCGTTTCCAGCAGTTGTCCGAACGATTTACACCAAAAGAAATTTTGCTTGTCTCAGTTTCTGTAAGTCTCACAAATAATTTTTATAACAAAATAGTGTTCAGAATGTGATTCTGGACTCAAAAAAAAACGAAAATAAATTTTTGAAGAAAAATTAAATTTAATCGTTTTTCGGCGTTTCCAGCAGTTGTCCGAACGATTTACATCAAAAGAAATTTTGCTTGTCTCAGTTTCTGTAAGTCTCACAAATAATTTTTATAACAAAATAGTGTTCAGAATGTGATTCTGGACTCGAAAAAAAACGAAAATAAATTTTTGAAGAAAAATTAAATTTAATCGTTTTTCGGCGTTTCCAGCAGTTGTCCGAACGATTTACATCAAAAGAAATTTTTCCTGTCTCAGTTTCTGTAAGTTTCACAAATTATTTTTATAACAAAATAGTGTTCAGAATGTGATTCTGGACTCGATAAAAAACAAAAATAAATTTTTGAAAAAAAATGAAATTAATTTAATCGTTTTTCGGCGTTTCCAGCAGTTGTCCGAACGATTTACACCAAAAGAAATTTTGCTTGTCTCAGTTTCTGTAAGTCTCACAAATAATTTTTATAACAAAATAGTGTTCAGAATGTGATTCTGGACTCAAAAAAAAACGAAAATAAATTTTTGAAGAAAAATTAAATTTTATCGTTTTTCGGCGTTTCCAGCAGTTGTCCGAACGATTTACATCAAAAGAAATTTTTCTTGTCTCAGTTTCTGTAAGTCTCACAAATAATTTTTATAACAAAATAGTGTTCAGAATGTGATTCTGGACTCGATAAAAAACGAAAATAAATTTTTGAAGAAAAATGAAATTTAATCGTTTTTCGGCGTTTCCAGCAGTTGTCCGAACGATTTACATCAGAAGAAATTTTGCTTGTCTCAGTTTCTGTAAGTCTCACAAATAATTTTTATAACAAAATAGTGTTCAGAATGTGATTCTGGACTCGAAAAAAAACGATTAAATTAAATTTTTGAAGAAAAATTAAATTTAATCGTTTTTCGGCGTTTCCAGCAGTTGTCCGAACGATTCACATCAAAAGAAATTTTTCCTGTCTCAGTTTCTGTAAGTCTCACAAATAATTTTTATAACAAAATAGTGTTCAGAATGTGATTCTGGACTCGATAAAAAACAAAAATAAATTTTTGAAGAAAAATGAAATTTAATCGTTTTTCGGCGTTTCCAGCAGTTGTCCGAACGATTTACACCAAAAGAAATTTTGCTTGTCTCAGTTTATGTAAGTCTCACAAATAATTTTTATAACAAAATAGTGTTCAGAATGTGATTCTGGACTCAAAAAAAAACGAAAATAAATTTTTGAAGAAAAATGAAATTTAATCGTTTTTCGGCGTTTCCAGCAGTTGTCGGAACGATTTACACCAAAAGAAATTTTGCTTGTCTCAGTTTCTGTAAGTCTCACAAATAATTTTTATAACAAAATAGTGTTCAGAATGTGAATCTGGACTCAAAAAAAAACGATAATAAATTTTTGAACAAAAATTAAATTTAATCGTTTTTCGGCGTTTCCAGCAGTTGTCCGAACGATTTACATCAAAAGAAATTTTGCTTGTCTCAGTTTCTGTAAGTCTCACAAATAATTTTTATAACAAAATAGTGTTCAGAATGTGATTCTGGACTCGAAAAAAAACGAAAATAAATTTTTGAAGAAAAATTAAATTTAATCGTTTTTCGGCGTTTCCAGCAGTTGTCCGAACTATTTACATCAAAAGAAATTTTGCTTGTCTCAGTTTCTGTAAGTCTCACAAATAATTTTTATAACAAAATAGTGTTTAGAATGTGATTCTGGACTCGAAAAAAAACGAAAATAAATTTTTGAAGAAAAATTAAATTTAATCGTTTTTCGGCGTTTCCAGCAGTTGTCCGAACGATTTACATCAAAAGAAATTTTTCTTGTCTCAGTTTCTGTAAGTCTCACAAATAATTTTTATCACAAAATAGTGTTCAGAATGTGATTCTGGACTCGAAAAAAAACGAAAATAAATTTTTGAAGAAAAATTAAATTTAATCGTTTTTCGGCGTTTCCAGCAGTTGTCCGAACGATTTACATCAAAAGAAATTTTTCTTGTCTCAGTTTCTGTAAGTCTCACAAATAATTTTTAAAACAAAATAGTGTTCAGAATGTGATTCTGGACTCGATAAAAAACGAAAATAAATTTTTGAAGAAAAATTAAATTTAATCGTTTTTCGGCGTTTCCAGCAGTTGTCCAAACGATTTACACCAAAAGAAATTTTGCTTGTCTCAGTTTCTGTAAGTCTCACAAATAATTTTTATAACAAAATAGTGTTCAGAATGTGATTCTGGACTCAAAAAAAAACGAAAATAAATTTTTGAAGAAAAATTAAATTTAATCGTTTTTCGGCGTTTCCAGCAGTTGTCCGAACGATTTACATCAAAAGAAATTTTACTTGTCTCAGTTTCTGTAAGTCTCACAAATAATTTTTATAACAAAATAGTGTTCAGAATGTGATTCTGGACTCGAAAAAAAACGAAAATAAATTTTTGAAGAAAAATGAAATTTAATCGTTTTTCGGCGTTTCCAGCAGTTGTCCGAACGATTTACACCAAAAGAAATTTTGCTTGTCTCAGTTTCTGTAAGTCTCACAAATAATTTTTATAACAAAATAGTGTTCAGAATGTGATTCTGGACTCAAAAAAAAACGAAAATAAATTTTTGAAGAAAAATTAAATTTAATCGTTTTTCGGCGTTTCCAGCAGTTGTCCGAACGATTTACATCAAAAGAAATTTTGCTTGTCTCAGTTTCTGTAAGTCTCACAAATAATTTTTATAACAAAATAGTGTTCAGAATGTGATTCCGGACTCGAAAAAAAACGAAAATAAATTTTTGAAGAAAAATTAAATTTAATCGTTTTTCGGCGTTCCCAGCAGTTGTCCGAACGATTTACGTCAAAAGAAATTTTTCTTGTCTCAGTTTGTGTAAGTCTCACAAATAATTTTTATAACAAAATAGTGTTCAGAATGTGATTCTGGACTCGATAAAAAACAAAAATAAATTTTTGAAGAAAAATGAAATTTAATCGTTTTTCGGCGTTTCCAGCAGTTGTCCGAACGATTTACACCAAAAGAAATTTTGCTTGTCTCAGTTTCTGTAAGTCTCACAAATAATTTTTATAACAAAATAGTGTTCAGAATGTGATTCTGGACTCAAAAAAAAACGAAAATAAATTTTTGAAGAAAAATTAAATTTTATCGTTTTTCGGCGTTTCCAACAGTTGTCCGAACGATTTACATCAAAAGAAATTTTTCGTGTCTCAGTTTCTGTAAGTCTCACAAATAATTTTTATGACAAAATAGTGTTCAGAATGTGATTCTGGACTCGATAAAAAACGAAAATAAATTTTTGAAGAAAAATGAAATTTAATCGTTTTTCGGCGTTTCCAGCAGTTGTCCGAACGATTTACACCAAAAGAAATTTTTCCTGTCTCAGTTTCTGTAAGTCTCACAAATAATTTTTATAACAAAATACTGTTCAGAATGTGATTCTGGACTCGATAAAAAACGAAAATAAATTTTTGAAGAAAAATAAAATTTAATCGTTTTTCGGGGTTTCCAGCAGTTGTCCGAACGATTTACACCAAAAGAAATTTTGCTTGTCTCAGTTTCTGTAAGTCTCACAAATAATTTTTATAACAAAATAGTGTTCAGAATGTGATTCTGGACTCGATAAAAAACGAAAATAAATTTTTGAAGAAAAATGAAATTTAATCGTTTTTCGGCGTTTCCAGCAGTTGTCGGAACGATTTACACCAAAAGAAATTTTGCTTGTCTCAGTTTCTGTAAGTCTCACAAATAATTTTTATAACAAAACAGTGTTCAGAATGTGAATCTGGACTCAAAAAAAAACGAAAATAAATTTTTGAACAAAAATTAAATTTAATCGTTTTTCGGCGTTTCCAGCAGTTGTCCGAACGATTTACATCAAAAGAAATTTTGCTTGTCTCAGTTTCTGTAAGTCTCACAAATAATTTTTATAACAAAATAGTGTTCAGAATGTGATTCTGGACTCGAAAAAAAACGAAAATAAATTTTTGAAGAAAAATTAAATTTAATCGTTTTTCGGCGTTTCCAGCAGTTGTCCGAACTATTTACATCAAAAGAAATTTTGCTTGTCTCAGTTTTTGTAAGTCTCACAAATAATTTTTATAACAAAATAGTGTTTAGAATGTGATTCTGGACTCGAAAAAAAACGAAAATAAATTTTTGAAGAAAAATTAAATTTAATCGTTTTTCGGCGTTTCCAGCAGTTGTCCGAACGATTTACATCAAAAGAAATTTTTCTTGTCTCAGTTTCTGTAAGTCTCACAAATAATTTTTATAACAAAATAGTGTTCAGAATGTGATTCTGGACTCGAAAAAAAACGAAAATAAATTTTTGAAGAAAAATTAAATTTAATCGTTTTTCGGCGTTTCCAGCAGTTGTCCGAACGATTTACATCAAAAGAAATTTTTCTTGTCTCAGTTTCTGTAAGTCTCACAAATAATTTTTAAAACAAAATAGTGTTCAGAATGTGATTCTGGACTCGATAAAAAACGAAAATAAATTTTTGAAGAAAAATTAAATTTAATCGTTTTTCGGCGTTTCCAGCAGTTGTCCAAACGATTTACACCAAAAGAAATTTTGCTTGTCTCAGTTTCTGTAAGTCTCACAAATAATTTTTATAACAAAATAGTGTTCAGAATGTGATTCTGGACTCAAAAAAAAACGAAAATAAATTTTTGAAGAAAAATTAAATTTAATCGTTTTTCGGCGTTTCCAGCAGTTGTCCGAACGATTTACATCAAAAGAAATTTTGCTTGTCTCAGTTTCTGTAAGTCTCACAAATAATTTTTATAACAAAATAGTGTTCAGAATGTGATTCTGGACTCGAAAAAAAACGAAAATAAATTTTTGAAGAAAAATGAAATTTAATCGTTTTTCGGCGTTTCCAGCAGTTGTCCGAACGATTTACACCAAAAGAAATTTTGCTTGTCTCAGTTTCTGTAAGTCTCACAAATAATTTTTATAACAAAATAGTGTTCAGAATGTGATTCTGGACTCAAAAAAAAACGAAAATAAATTTTTGAAGAAAAATTAAATTTAATCGTTTTTCGGCGTTTCCAGCAGTTGTCCGAACGATTTACATCAAAAGAAATTTTGCTTGTCTCAGTTTCTGTAAGTCTCACAAATAATTTTTATAACAAAATAGTGTTCAGAATGTGATTCCGGACTCGAAAAAAAACGAAAATAAATTTTTGAAGAAAAATTAAATTTAATCGTTTTTCGGCGTTCCCAGCAGTTGTCCGAACGATTTACGTCAAAAGAAATTTTTCTTGTCTCAGTTTGTGTAAGTCTCACAAATAATTTTTATAACAAAATAGTGTTCAGAATGTGATTCTGGACTCGATAAAAAACAAAAATAAATTTTTGAAGAAAAATGAAATTTAATCGTTTTTCGGCGTTTCCAGCAGTTGTCCGAACGATTTACACCAAAAGAAATTTTGCTTGTCTTAGTTTCTGTAAGTCTCACAAATAATTTTTATAACAAAATAGTGTTCAGAATGTGATTCTGGACTCAAAAAAAAACGAAAATAAATTTTTGAAGAAAAATTAAATTTTATCGTTTTTCGGCGTTTCCAGCAGTTGTCCGAACGATTTACATCAAAATAAATTTTTCGTGTCTCAGTTTTTGTAAGTCTCACAAATAATTTTTATAACAAAATAGTGTTCAGAATGTGATTCTGGACTCGATAAAAAACGAAAATAAATTTTTGAAGAAAAATGAAATTTAATCGTTTTTCGGCGTTTCCAGCAGTTGTCCGAACGATTTACACCAAAAGAAATTTTTCCTGTCTCAGTTTCTGTAAGTCTCACAAATAATTTTTATAACAAAATACTGTTCAGAATGTGATTCTGGACTCGATAAAAAACGAAAATAAATTTTTGAAGAAAAATAAAATTTAATCGTTTTTCGGGGTTTCCAGCAGTTGTCCGAACGATTTACACCAAAAGAAATTTTGCTTGTCTCAGTTTCTGTAAGTCTCACAAATAATTTTTATAACAAAATAGTGTGCAGAATGTGATTCTGGACTCGATAAAAAACGAAAATAAATTTTTGAAGAAAAATTAAATTTAATCGTTTTTCGGCGTTTCCAGCAGTTGTCCGAACAATTTACATCAAAAGAAATTTTGCTTGTCTCAGTTTCTGTAAGTCTCACAAATAATTTTTATAACAAAATAGTGTTCAGAATGTGATTCTGGACTCAAAAAAAAACGAAAATAAATTTTTGAAGAAAAATTAAATTTAATCGTTTTTCGGCGTTTCCAGCAGTTGTCCGAACGATTTACATCAAAAGAAATTTTGCTTGTCTCAGTTTCTGTAAGTCTCAGAAATAATTTTTATAACAAAATAGTGTTCAGAATGTGATTCTGGACTCGAAAAAAACGAAAATAAATGTTTGAAGAAAAATTAAATTTAATCGTTTTTCGGCGTTTCCAGCAGTTGTCCGAACGATTTACATCAAAAGAAATTTTTCCTGTCTCAGTTTCTGTAAGTTTCACAAATAATTTTTATAACAAAATAGTGTTCAGAATGTGATTCTGGACTCGATAAAAAACAAAAATAAATTTTTGAAGAAAAATGAAATTTAATCGTTTTTCGGCGTTTCCAGCAGTTGTCCGAACGATTTACACCAAAAGAAATTTTGCTTGTCTCAGTTTCTGTAAGTCTCACAAATAATTTTTATAACAAAATAGTGTTCAGAATGTGATTCTGGACTCAAAAAAAAAAGAAAATAAATTTTTGAAGAAAAATTAAATTTTATCGTTTTTCGGCGTTTCCAGCAGTTGTCCGAACGATTTACATCAAAAGAAATTTTTCTTGTCTCAGTTTCTGTAAGTCTCACAAATAATTTTTATAACAAAATAGTGTTCAGAATGTGATTCTGGACTCGATAAAAAACGAAAATAAATTTTTGAAGAAAAATGAAATTTAATCGTTTTTCGGCGTTTCCAGCAGTTGTCCGAACGATTTACATCAAAAGAAATTTTGCTTGTCTCAGTTTCTGTAAGTCTCACAAATAATTTTTATAACAAAATAGTGTCCAGAATGTGATTCTGAACTCGAAAAAAAACGAAAATAAATTTTTGAAGAAAAATTAAATTTAATCGTTTTTCGGCGTTTCCAGCAGTTGTCCGAACGATTTACATCAAAAGAAATTTTTAATGTCTCAGTTTCTGTAAGTCTCACAAATAATTTTTATAACAAAATAGTGTTCAGAATGTGATTCTGGACTCGATAAAAAACAAAAATAAATTTTTGAAGAAAAATGAAATTTAATCGTTTTTCGGCGTTTCCAGCAGTTGTCCGAACGATTTACACCAAAAGAAAT